>JAKOOJ010000006.1:27682500-29078222 GCA_022577455.1 Arizona elegans | reverse complement strand
TATAGTAAAAATGTGAGTTGAGAATGTCTACAAAAACATGACATTTTGTACACCCATCATTCCAATATCAAAAGAACAGAGGGTCTTTTTCTTGTAGGATAAAAGCGCCAGTCTTGATTGTACGTACGATGATTATATCACTGTACACTTTTGCATGTCAGTTTTTAAAAAGAAATGTTAAGAGCAGACAGAATTTTGCACTGTATTCTTTTACCTTCAACAAAAGCTTCCTTGAAGGTGAAAGAGGAGACAAAAACAGCATGCTGTTCAACAGTAAACAAAAACAGAAGATTGTATCAATAGGCAAAGCCACCCTCTTCTAAATAAGTGGAGAAGAAATCAGAGACATAAGACTTTATCTGCCTAGGTTCAAAAGTTTATATCCATGACAAAATACAGAATAACGCAGTTGGAAGGGACTTTGTAGGTCATCTAGTCCAATCCCCTGCTCAAGCAGGAGACCCTATACCAGTGATGGCTAACCTTTTTGCCATCGCGTGCCAGGAGAGGGGGGCGCGGGGGAGGGCCATGCACACACGTGTCCACGCACATGCGCGCGCAACACCCCCCCCCGCTCCTGGCACACGATGGCCTGGTAGGCCCGTTTTTCTTTCTTACCTGGTTCGAGATCCTCTCTATTTATCTGGGAAGGGCGAAAACAGCCTTTCTCACTCTCTCGGAGGCCCTCCAAAGGCCTGAAACGGCCCATTTCCCGACTCCCGGTGGGACAGGAAGTGACATTTTTTGCTGTCCCTAGCCTCCAGAGCCTCTCTAGGAGTCTCTAGGAGCCTCTCTAGGAGTCTCTGGAGGCTGGGGACAGCAAAAAATGTCACTTCCTGTCCCACCGGGAGTCGGAAAATGGGCCCTTTCAGCCTTCATAGGACCTCCAAGGGAGTGGGAATGGCTGTTTTCGCCCTTCCCAGATAAATAGAGAGGATCTGGAGCCAGGTAAGAAAGAAAATCAGGCCTTCCCGCCCCCCACCAGGCCCTCCAGAGGCAGGAAACAGCCTGTTTCCCTACTTCTGGTGGGCCCAGAAGGCCTGAAAATCAGCTGGCCGGTGCGCGCATGCACCCCAGAGCTGAGCTGGCATGCCCACTAATATGGCTCTGCGTGCCATCTGTGGCACGCGTGCCATAGGTTCGCCATCAAGGCCCTATACCATTTCTGACAAGTGGCTGCCCAGTCTCTTCTTGAAAGCCTCCAGTGATGAAGCCCACAACTTCTGAAGGCAAGCTGTTCCATTGATTGAGTATTCTATTCTCACTGTCAGAAAATTTCTCATTTCTAGGTTGAAACTCTCCTGCTCCCATCCATTGTTCCTTGTCTGGCCTTCAGGTGCTTTGGAAGCATTTTTTTCTGCAACCTCTTTGGCCAAAGAGGTTGTAGAAACAAAAATGCCTTTAAAAGCCTCTGGCAATCCCAGCTGAGTTGCCTGATCGTCAGAGGCTTCTAAAAGCATTTTTTTATGCAAAAAAAAAAATGCTTTTAAAAAAAAAGTTGGTCACGCCCACCCAGTCACATTACCCCCACCAAGCCATGCCCACAGAACCGGTAATAACAAATTTTAGATTTCATCCTCTCTTTGTGCACACAACACACATTAAAAGGGGGTAAGTCTTTGATTGCATGGTTGTGTTCATCATTTTAAAACCAATGATCTAATTGTAAATGGTCCTGGTTAAGAGCCTACTTAGAATTAGAATAATCCAAAATGTTGAAGCTTTCTTACATTTGCATACTGTGGTAAAAGTATCACTGGTGATACTTTCATGGTTTGCATATTAATACTTACTTGATTCCACAGTATGGCTTTTGTAATATTTTATTAATCAAAACTCAATCAAGTAATATTTATTTTATTCATTTATATCCCACCTTTTATTATTTTTATAAATAACTCAAAGCACAAAATTATCCAACATACCTTCCTATTTTCCCCACAACAACAACTGTGTGGTGTAAGCTGACTCAGAGAGTGTGATTGGCCCAAGGTCACCCAGCTGGCTTTCATGGCTAAGGTAGAACTACAACTCACAGTATCTGGTTTCTATCTTGGTGCCCTAGTGTTTTCTTTTTTTTGTTTTGTGACATGCTCATGCTAAAAATCAACTAGGGGATTGGAAGCTAAAACGTATGAAGAACAGTTGCAGGAATTGGGTATGTCTAGTTTAATAAAAAGAAGGATTAGATGTGGCATTGTAACAATGTTCTAATAGTTAAGGGGCTGCCACAAAGAAAAAGGATTCAATCTATTTTCCAAAACATCTGAAGGCAAAACAAGAATCAATGGATGGAAACTAATCAAGGAGAGAAGCAGCTATTCCACATTACTTAAAACATGGTATCTAAATATGCTACCACATTTGAGAAAAAGGCCCAATTTCCTGATATCTTTCTTCAGATGTATACCTGTGTGAGTATGAAAGGGATATTTTCACTTTCTAAAAAAGATTTTGCTAGTAGATTCTTATTAATGATCGTATGCTTTATTTGTACTCTTTCTTCCTTTAGTATTTGATATTTACAAAACAATGTTTCCATAGATAAATCTTTGCAAAACCATGTTAAATCAAGAGAAAAGATAGTTCTGATTCTTTTTTAAAAAAATGGGATTGCATTTTAAAAATGCAAATAACTGCCCTCAAAACATTGCAATTTAGATTGAATTGAAATCCATAGGAAAAAATAATCAAATTTTACTTTTAATTTCCCTAGCATAAATTTACTTATAAAAAGTATGCAAAGTTTGCTTTAGGGTATCAAATCTGCAATAAAATGTAATCATCCACTACAAGAACAAAACAGTACAGATCAGTGAATGACCTACTCATTTAATTCTGAAGCAGTGAATACATAACTATTTTCCTCGAAATTTCTTTTGAAAAAAAAGAAAAGCAGATTTAGACAAATGATTGTTACCTCTATATTGAATAAGTATACACTGACAGAATCACATTACACTTGGTTTTTCTTTTTTAAATTCTGGGGGGAAATGTTTCATATAACAAAAATCACATTTTTGTTAAATGTGTCCATTTCCAGCATAATAATTATAACAGAAGGTGAAAACAGCTTGCATTTACCAAGTGATAACCTCTTGCCATATCCAGTTACAGTACATCAAGCCATGAAAAATCTTGTAGAAACGTCCCATAAAATTTCCATTGTATTAATCATCTGGCAAAGCAAGGCTGAATAGAAAGACTTTCAATAATAAAATCAAATACCTTATGACGTTATCTGTGTATACTGTGCAATGAATTACTATTAGTAAAGGATTATCAGTATTCAGTCACAGAAAATATCCTACCAGAAAACATATCAGTAGGTAAATCAAATAGGTATCTTTGATTGATTGAACAGCACACTATTATTGAACTAGATGTAACAATTGGCAATGTCTATGGTGTCACTTGTGGTTGGTAGGGGAGGATCATATGACTTCATACCTGTCTATTATTAAAAGAGGTAATGTCTCCTTCAAACTGAGCTCATCTCCTAGTGAATTATTTGATATGCTTTTCTTAGCTTTAGAAATGGTTTGCCATAGCTTTCTTCAATTTCTAGGCAATCCTAGGGCTTTAGGCTAGATTTAGAAGTCTTCCATCTCCTTGTTGGAGCCCAGACAAGAGCAGATATCATAGTAATATATTTGAATATTGATATATCTGAGGAAACATAGAACACCTATAAACAGCTTTTTCTTCTATAAACATACCCTTCAGGTTTGTTTTCTTTTATAAAGGTTTTGTAAAAACCTTATAGCAACAACTGAGCTATATTATAGAATCTATTCTTTTCAATTATACATAAACTCATTATTTCAGCAACACAATATTTCCTAAAGTAATAAAAGTATTGTTATACTTATTTTTAAAGTTAAAGTTATAATAAAGTTATATATAATTACTTTTAAAGTTATAATAGCATATAATAATTCTACCCATCCATGTGGGAAACAATCAGGAAATTATTGTTAATAATTTAATATTGTTCTGCTGTGCATAAACATGGAAATATAGTATCTAGGTTAATTCATTAATAAAGGTTGAGTTATTGATGGCTTAGCAGTCTATATGTATTTTACACAAAAACTGTTACACAGTAGGGTCATAAATGCTATGAAACAATTGAGATGTAGTGCTTTGTAACCCACATAAGCATAGTATCTCTTTGTCATTAAAGCAGCCCCCTTCTATTTCTGAAAAAGACGGGTGGCTTTAATGAAAATTAGCTGTACTGTCCTCATATAAGATTCAAACTACATTTTGTAAATCATTTTTGAAACATGCATAGTTTATCACACATGAACTTCTGCAGCTTAGTCCCTCACCAATGTATCAGGTTTCAGTTTTCATAATTTTCAACTCCTTTGTAGTCTAACTCATATGGAGGGCATCAGCGTCAGGAATACTGACCTTACACACAGATTTTTGAAAGTAGTACAAGGAGGAACTTGTTTGAAAAAATAAAACTACGTACTCAGTTTTCACCATTAAATAAGGACTCTGCCCCCCTTTTCTGGCAGGGTCCTTATTTTCGAACTCAAGTAAAGATCATAAGAAGTCATAAGTTAAGAATTTTAGTTTGACATATAGGTTTATGGTCTAACCCACAATGAAATGTTTATTTAGTACAGGTGAATAACAATGACAGAGAAGGAAATGAAGGAAGGAAGAGACTGCTTTTGTGGGTTGCAAAAGGAGGAAACTTCAGTGCTTCCATAAGGAATAATGTCCATTTTTAATTAAGCACTATGTAATCATTCACAAAATTCAAAACAACAAATAGGATATGTAGATTATTTACCCCCAGCAACCTCAATTACTTTTTTGTTACTTCACTAAATATTGTACACAAGTGCAAAGGTGAACTTTCTTCCCAGTGGCAATCCAGTCCAACAACTGTGTGATGGCTGATGAATTAACTTGAAATGTTATTTTGAATTAATTAATGAGGCTATGGGGGTTTTTAACTCTAGCAATGTCTATCAATGTTTAGTCACCTGAATGGGATGTACTAAGTATTTATAAAACAGTAAAGCTAAGCTTTAATACATTAATTACTTTTAATCACTGGGACTTGTGAATATTAACTATAATAAAAACACCTCTAAATACAATACTAAGGCACAGCCAACGTTTGCCACTAAAATGTCTGGTTCTTGATTGCACTGTCCATGCCCTTCCCCAAATCACCAATACGAAGCAGTACCAAGCAGTTTTAAGACCCACGTTTAAAGGCTCGCTAGCAATCCCTTCCTTACAGGCGATCGCTAGTTCTAAATTAAAGACATTCAGCCAGTGGCAAGAAACTCGCAAGTTGTCCTGTTAAGGTACACCGCAGCCATCACCATTTTATTTCTCATCCCTTCCCCCCACCACCACACGGAACCCTTTGTATACTCAATTGTTCACTCGGTGTCAATTGGTAGCATAATCCTATTCTCCGGGCGGATCACATCAACAACTACAACAAAAACTCCTAAGAAAGGCGCTTCGTCCAGGGGGCACCTCTTCCGCTTCGACCAGGTACCCACCAACTGCACATACGTTCGTGCAGTTCTTGCCCCTTCTTACCTTAGTGATGATCAGAGGTTCTCCATGTTCTCTGCCTCCTTTTAACGTAAATCCCCAAGGAGCTCCGCCACTTAATTGTACTTCCACCAGCTTGTACGGATCAACTCCTCTCTGCTCTCCTGTCGCCAGCTGGTGGGGGTGTCCTTGATCCATAAATACTGCCGGATTCAGCCTCGGATCTTTGTCAGGATTTCTTTCCTGTCCGCCTCTGAAGTCCATATTCTCCATAGTCTCTCGAAACTGCCGCCCCCCCCCAACACCCCCACCTCCAGTTTCTTCCTAGTTTGATCCCACGCGCCGCTGACCTAGGAACCACATACCTCCCAGCAGTTTTTCAGGCTGCTCCCAGATGGGAAGGGAGGGGGATTGTAAACCCCTTCCACACCCTGGCTCCTCCTCCTCCTCCTCTTCCAGAGTTCAGGCTTTTTCTTTCTTTCTTTCTTTGAAAGAGAAGCCCAAAGCAGCCAAAGGGGAGAACAGCGAGCAAGCGACCCCAAGAAATTAGACTCGCTTGGCTGGACTACGTACTACAGCTCCCTCCAAGCATAAAGTATTTATTCGCGCTTTCATGGCTGTTGGCTTAGTTGCTTTGCGCGCGCCTGTTAATATATTCACGGAAACAAACCGCGGCAGTTTCCCCCAAGGGAAATGCCGGAGAGCAGAGCTCGAAGAGAAACCAAGGAAGTCACTGAGGGCATTTTCCACTTTCTCCAGAAGGTGATACGAGCTTCCGTTTCAGATGGGAAAAGGAGGGGGTGCTCTTCCCAGCAGGAAAAGGGGTTATAAAAGGGGGGGAGGGGAATCTCGACCTGGACAATCGGCCTTCCCAAAGGAGCCGAGGAGGACAGCGGCGAAAAGTTTTCTCCAACATTTAGGGGAAAGTCGCGAGCGGCATTGCCCTCACAACGGGAATAAATGCCTTTCCACTGGGGATCGTGGCCACCTTTCAGAAAACTTCTCCTTTGAGCGCAGTTTTGCGCCCGGTATTCTTGGAAGCGGTCCCGTTGGAGCCAGAGGGTTTTATACGAGGAAAACAACTGCAAACAGTCAACGTGAAGGTCCCAAGGCGCCGAGGAAAGGAGAGGCTGAACAACGGCAACGAAAAAAAGGGGGGAATCCCTCCCTCTTCCCCTTTCAGGTTTTCTTAAAAAGCAGGCAGCGCCGGCTCCTTCCGGCTCCTTGGCCGCAGGGTTTCACAGGGGCCTTTTCCCCTCCCGCTGCTTTGCCGAGGAGGACACGCACAACAGGCGCCTTCTCCGGCTGGCTAAAGGAGGCTTTTGTGTCGGAGGGCGCCGAGAAGTTCGCGCAGCGGCCTTCCAAGAGGCCCCGCGGGGTGGGCGTTTCAGCGGCCCAGAGGAAGGCAGGCACCGCCGCCTCCAGTATCTCACAGCACGAAAAAGTTCCGGCATTTTCTTTGCGGGGGGTAGAGAGGCGGACGCCACCGAGCTACCTGCGAAACGCCTTGGAGGCGACATTTTTTATTGTCAGAGGCCCCCTAGCGGCGGCTGTAGGAAAGAACAGCGGAGAGCAGCGTCGCCTTCGACTCAGTTAAAGCGCTGCAGCAGTCTAGACAGCCTAGTCGAAATTCGGGTTTAGCGGGGGCTAAAGGCGACAATCCTTAGTCTAGTGCAGGGGGTCTCCAAGCTGAGCAACTTTTAAGACTATGGACTTCAGCTACCAGAATTCACTAGCCAGCATGATATCTTAACCAGCTAGCCCAGGAGTGTCAAACTGCAAGCGAATTCACCTGCAGGGTGTTTAGAACTGGCCCACAGGGTCACGCTGCAAACAGCGAAGGACTAACCCTCGGTGACTCTGCCAGCGAAAACACGTCCTTCTGAATTCTCTGCCAGCTAAAACGGAGCTCCGCGGGCGGTCCTCCCGAGCTCCATTTTCGCTGGCAGGCGGCCATTGCAGCCTCCCAAGCTCCGTTTTCACTGGCAGAGTGTCGAGCCACCACAGGCATCCCCAACACAAGTGACGTTGAGCTATCCATGCCTACCCTGGCCACGCCCACCTGGCCCCAAGGTCAAACACAACCCTGATGCAGCCCTCAATGAAATCGAGTTTGTCACCCCTGATCTAGTCTAGTGATTAAAAACTATGAGTCAGTGAATTCTAGCCCCACCTTAGACATAAAAGCCATCTGGGTGACTTTCGGCCAGTCACTGTGTCTCAGCCCAACTCATAATACAAGGTTGTTGTGGGGAAAATGGGTGGAGGAAGGAAGATTGTGAGTGTTCACAGCCTTGAATTATTTATAAAAATAATAAAGGTGTATCTTTCTTAAAACCTATCTATTACATTGACAGTACAAAGTTGGTGTACTGATTGAAGTATCGGGCTTAGAAACTGAGATTGTGAGCTCTAGTCTTATCTTGCCACAAAGGCAGCTGGGAAATCTTGGACCAATCATTCTCTTAGCCCTAGGAAGAAAGTAATGGCAAATTATTTCCAAAATCTTGCCAGAGAAACTGCAGGGAATTACCAAGACTGAGTTAAAGGCATTAAAATGTTACATTAACTCTCCCTTTGTTCAATGCACAGAAGGTAGAAACTTACTGTTTTACAAATGAGGACAAATTCACACAGCTGCTCTGTGTGGGGTCTTCCATGGTGGTGCACTGCAAACTATTGCCATTCAGGAATGCACATTGTATGTTGTGATTTAGGATCTGAAATCCATCAAAAGGATGTGCCAAGACTTCAAGTAGAAAATGCAGGGCTACCAGGTATGTGGTATACATGTGAACACTGCACAAAGATGCCCATCCCCTCCTGCCTGCAGCCACTCAGTGCCATGCATATGAATAATGTCTGAGTCCTGACCATCACTAGACACAAGCTACTCCATTATGACATCTCTTGGCTTGGTCTTTGTCATACAATTGTCATAGTGACATTGTTCAGCACAGCTGAAGCAATATGTACCATACAAAATCACAAATGTCTTTGAGTTGTCTGATAACTCATTCTTCCAGTTCTGTCAATACCATAATACCAGGATTGCTTTGCAATTGTGCTTCCATACAAATCAAGGAGTCCCACTGCCATCTGCTTCCACTGCTACTCCATACAGTAAGTGCTAAAAATAATTGGAATGGATGCTGAATCTCTGGTGGGGTTGCTGCAGCTACATATTGCTGGATACCACTATTAATAAGTGACTGGACCTGACTGAAGGAGGACAATTGCTCTTCTGTAATTGCTGTGATATCTAGAACAGAAGTCCAGGATCTCCATGCTCTTAAAGATGGCAATTCACAGGGCACAATTCTGTGGTGAGCTCATGTGCATGGGAGTTAGAAGAGAATCAGAAGTACCATTAACAAAATGGTGGAGTGAATTTCATTGAGATGGTTGTGGGGCAGAGGAATGAGCAAATATGAAAGGCTGGGGTTTATATTATGAAACGTGTACTTTTTTTCTTTGCTGTTGCTATTTGTGCTAGATGTCAATGGATGTTGCACTGCAAAAGATGGACCTCTTAAACTCTTGTCAGTTATATCTGACAAACCCTAACTCTCTGCTAAAAGAAAATCTAATGTTACTGTATAATTCATTTGAACCATAAAAACCCATCAAATCCATAGTTAAAGGAAGCATGTAGTAAGACATGCTTGTTACTCTTGAAGGTACCAAAACTTTCCAGAAGCAGGTATCAGGGCTATAAATGAGTCCTTCAAAAATAGAAACAGGAATGAAATGAATAAAATTGAACTTTTTTCAGAAAATGTTTTATTTCCTTGTTTTTGAAATGTCATTGGAATCCATTAGAAAACAATTAGAGAAATCATTCTTCACTTCATATTAATTAACCTTTGTTCTTTAGAAAACCTCTGAACAATCTAATCTCAAAACTATTGCTGCTAGTTAATATAAATCAAGAAAGGGGCACTTCTGACTATATTCTCCTTTCACTTTAAAACACTATTTTTTTAATTGTAAGGTTAACCCTTCAAATCTTTTGACTTCATTTCAGTCTTATAAGGGGGATTACATCACAAACCATATTGTTGTCATGCTGTCTCCATTTCAGAATATCCTGTTTCTTTCTTATGTAGATATAAAGTGGCAGAGAAATCAAACTCTTCCTCTTTCAATTTTTTAAAAAAACTACAGTTCTAAATGTGTAAAATGAATGAACAATTTCAAAGAAATTTAATGTTAAGAGGATGGTGATTATACAAAAGATTTGGTTTTGCTGCCTCATAGACCTTCCTCTCAGTCTAACATAAAGGCATGCATTTTATACACCAAAATAAAATCCTGCTCTGTCAGAAACTGTTCCTCCCTGCTTATCATGACATCAGATCAGTAGTGGGATTCAACTAATTTAACAACTGGTTCTCTGTTCTAATGATTTCTTCCAACACCCAGTTCACCAAACTGCTCAGAAAGTTAACAACCAGTTCTCCCGAAATGGTGTGAACAGGCTGAATCCCATCACTGCATCAGATTAATTCTGCAATTAGTTACATATTTATTTAGAAATGAGGAATTTATTTATGTATGTGGCTTTGAGGCCTTATATATTCAAAACAAATACAATCCCACTTGGTGAAAGCAATAAAATAGAATTTGTGAGCCATTTACTTATTTAAGATGAAAGTGTGACCAAATCCATGGCTTGAAAATGAACTTGAAGAGAGAAATCATGTCAAAATTATTCAAAACCTTTGCCAATAAAAATAGAAAATAATGAACTGAAGAATGTTGACAACTTACCGGTATATCTATGCCACTAAAAAGATGATCATAGACAGTAATGTCTTATCTAAGCTAGCTTGAAGAGCATTTCAGAACATCAGAGCCTACTTCAGGAATGTAATACTTTAATTAGTGTATAATATGTATGCTAACACAAGGTTGCACAACTTGGATATTAAATGCAAAAGCAGAACAGAAGTAGAAAAGTATACAAATGCTTAACATGTGACAAGACAAAAAATGAATCCACCAATAGTCAAGGATATATATTGTAATTAAGTGAGTAGCCTCACAGAAATGATAATGGATTGACCTCATTATACAACAACAGAGCAGTGTTGGACAACAACAATCCTTGGTTGGATACATGACCTTGAAAGACCCAGAAAACACGGAAATAAATGCTGGGAAAATAATGTGACTCAATTCAAAGGTGTTAACTGGAAACAATTTGCAGTCAGCTAAAGAGGACTTAATCCTGCAATAGATTGATTTGAACTGATAATCATGATACTGACTTATTTGCGTAGAAATAAGTCTTATCAACTAAAATGAATTTCAGTACATATCATTGAATGTACTCTTAAGATGAAAATGAATACAAAGAACAGACTGAGCATATAATTAAAAAATACACAAATGCTAGGATAAATTCTTGCCTTTAGTTCTATTTTTTTAAAGAAGACAAACTTATTAAAAAAGGACAAAACTATGCAGTCTACTAACTGGGGTCTAGTGCTATGTTTTTCAAGCTTGGCAACCTTAAAATGAGTGGACCAACTCCCAGAATTTCCTTGCCAGCATACAGATTAGGGAAGTCTGGGAGTTGAAGCCACAGAACTTAAATTTGCCAAGTTTGAAAAATACTAGTCTAGTGAAAGGTTAGCCTAGGCTGCAAAAGCCCAGTAGACATCGTTTGCCAGCTGCAATGACACAGAAAGCTCTACAGCATGGGTGTCAAACTCAATTGCATCACATGACATATTGTAATGTATCACGATGTTTTTTGCCTTTGCGGAGCCAGAGTGGGCGTGGCCTGCCAGTTTACATCATTGCCATTATCTAGTTTTCATATGGATTTCTGAGCTCAGGTGCGGTATGATAGTGCAAAGAGGAAATTCAAGATGCAGTTGATAGAGGGATGCTCAAAGCACTAACTAGTGGGCCCCGGGGTCAGATGATGTGATCTCAAGTCTCAAACCTTTTAAGTTCTTCAGGAGTGCTGAACTACCAGCCAACTTTGGAAAAACTGTTTTAGGGCAATCAGGATTTCAGGAAACAGATCTCCCAACTATAACAAAACCAAGTGAAGGGAGGAGGATCGATGCCATAGCGAGTGACACTAACAGCCAGGAATCATTGATGAGAAACGGCAATCCTCTATCCCTAATTTACGAAATACGGAGGTTGATCCTTCTGAAGGGATTGCTTCTTTTCAGATGGCACCTCTGCAGAGCCTCGCTTTCTCTCTGAAGCCCCCACCACCACCACCACTCCAAGAGGGCACACGGTCCTGCAAGAAGCAATGCTGTTTGAGTGAAGTCCTGCCAACGCCTTGGAGCAAAGAGAAGGGAAGACACGCGCTTCGGATCTCTTGCTCCCGCCAGTTTCGCTGCCCTACTAGGATTTCCGCCTGGTGAGGGTAAAAAAAAAAAAACCGGAGCCGGGAATGGGAGCTCCGGGGGCTTGAGTCGCCACTTCGCCACATGATCGGCCATCGCGTGACCCCAACTCTAAACTGGAGGAAGAACAGGACAGAAAGCCTGCAAGAGCTTCCTAGGAGCGAGCGAAAGCGCGCGGCCCTTCCTCCCAACCCGACCCTCTAGTCTCCCAAAAACTTGCCATGGCCTCTCCGAGGCTGGAAACTTTCTGTTGCCCCAACCGGGACGTCTCCACGAAGCTTGTGGTGTCTTTCAAGCCGGAGGTCTTTTGCGGGGTCTGCCTTGGCAGCGCCTCTGCCGGGATTCTCTTGAGCGCCCTGCAGCTCCTCCCGAAGAAGGGCCGGGGCTCGCGGGCGATTTCCAAGGCTTCCTCCTCCACAACCATCCTCCTCTTCATCTCTGCCTGTGACATGCTGGGCTCGCTGGGTAAGGAGGTCACTTCTGATGAGATGGGCCGCTATATACATTTGACAATTAAATGAGGAGGTTTGGGGGATCCCACCAAAAAGCAGAGAGAGAGACAGAGAAAGAAAGAGAGGGAGGAGTTGGGAGAAACAGAGAGTTTCTCTTCCAGCCACCTAAGGACATTTTAATATAAGACTAAGGTGATGGAGAAACGTAAATATTAAGTAACTTTGACAAGACACATCAATAGTTTGGAACCCAATAGAGCTTCTCTGCATTGCAGCCTGGTTGCTGCTTTGTAACAAGCCCAGTAATTTTAAACGGACTTGCTCCTAGGTCAGGAAAAATGAAATTTCAGATGTTTAAGGCTAAATCTTTTTTCTGCTCATTAACTTTAATGTATTGAGGGATTGAAATGGCTTATCATGGCATTCCATACGGACTGAACAAGCCAAGTTGGCTACAGTTATATTACTGGGAAAGCTGTAAGAAATGACATTATTCTGCCAGCATTTGGGTTAGTGGAAATAGTACACCAAACAATACTTGAAATATGAAATTTTAATAGGGAATATTAAAGCAGGAGGTTGGACTAGAAGACCTACAAGGTTCCCTTCCAACTCTGTTATTCATAAAATATGTTATTCTAGGACAATAGTACCAGTAAATTAGCTCCTCTGACATAAAGAAAAACAACAGGCAAAAAAAAAAAGGCAACAATGTCTGGTAGAGTAGGTTGAAATTTATTCCTGGATTTTCTGATATGCAGTAAAACATATGTTATTTCAAAGCAAGGTATGGTTGTGGTTTGTATTTGTGACTTGGATTGCAGTTGCTGTTGCTATCAGTTCATTTTAATATTATATAAAAAGCCAGGTGTTCTGTTGCCTAATTGGTTTGTCTACTAGTATGTAAGCATTCTTGACCCCCTTTCCACAGACTTAATACTCAAGACTCATAATTTGATAAATCTGAAGCCAAATAGAAAAGCCTTCAATGACCAGAATTAAACTTGCTGTTCTAAATGCAGATAGAAATATCTTTGGATGTGATGGGAATTACTTCTTAATCCACATGCAGTTAAAGTTGGTATGCACTATAACAGAAAGTTGTTTTTTAAAAGATAAATTACTGTTAGGCAGACAAAATAGTAATGAATATTAGTTATTTCACAGTTTAACCCATAATCTCCAATGAAAGACTAATTAATGTGTTAAAAGTGACTCAGATAGAATATGAAGGAAATTGCTTTATATTTTTTTCCAAACATGTTTATTTAGATACAGTTTTTGCTTTTCTGGTATTTGTAATACAGTTTGCAAAAAATGCCCATTTAAAAAACTCTTTTCCCCTTGTCTCATGAAAAATATTCATGAAAGCAGAATGGGAGGGAGGGAGGGAGGGAGGGAGAGAGAGAGCTCTTATTGACCTATTTATTTTCACTACCACATTTCTTCTGAAGAATTTGGCTAAAACCATTCAGTTTTTAATCCCTTACATGTCTCAGTTCATGAATGAAATCCATCCTTCAGATCTAGCCATTCACATGACCATAGTGAAAATTTGAAAGCTGGGTCTGAAGGCAAGCATATGATTTTTCCTTATCCTTCTCCCACAACGCAGCCATAGAAGCCAATCCCCATTAATCCTGTCAGTGGTTCTTGCAGTATGCAGTTTTACTGTGACAAAGGTCACTGAGAATACAGATTATTCATCCTTCTTTCCAGAAAATAGCTAGGATTGACTAGAGAACTGACAAGAGATTCTTATATTGCTGATCCTTTCGTTATTAGCTAGGCAGGAAGCTGTGGACCAGAAGATGGAAGGTGGAAGTGTATGTATGTCAGAGGGAGTAAAACTGTAGTACTTCTAATCCTGATTCATACCAAAGATGTACAGTTTCTACATTTTCTATCCCCAGTACATACACAGAAGCAAAGTTGCCAGTTACCCAGCTTTTAATTGTCAGGCCAGAGCCTTTACCAAAATACCACTTGAGAATGAAAACACACTCCCATTGCAATAAAAATAGATCTTTACTAAAAGATAAAAACAAAAGCAAAGAGATGGTGTCCTCAATCCTGCCTAACCTCACATAAGATGAGGGATGAGAAAAAGTAGATAAAAAAGAATGTTTCCCAGTCCTTAAGGCCATATCCCGAGTTACATGAGAAATAAGCTTTGGAAAGCAGAGCAGCAGAACCAAATCCTTGTCTGTCATCTACCTTTCTTCTTGATAGCTGCTGCTTGCAGTGTTGTTGGCTGTTTGTATTTGAGGAGAGAAAGCGGACAGAGAAAAGCACTGAAATAAAAGCAACAAAAATATTTGGAATATATATTTTAGAAAATGTTTTCCTTTTTCAAGGGACCTTGAAAGCAGGAACCAAACATAAAATGGTTTTAGAATGACTAGCAACATAGATGGAATATAATACTAGTTCTAAAAATGGGCAGTTTTGAATGGGAGATTTAAAATAATTCAGAATAGAATAGCTTCAAGTTATAAAAGGAAAAAAACAATTCATCATAGAAAACTGAATGAAGTCAATTTTTCTTTCTAATACTTTGGGAAAGTATGAACAACATGAATTTTAAAGTGGTCAGAGTTGTACCTTATTAATATAGATTTATTCTCTTCCTTATAGGTATAATCTTCCGATCTATCATCTGGTTAGGGTTCCCAGACTTTGTGGCAAATATATCTTTAGCGAATCAAACTAATATATGGCCTGCTACATTCTGTGTAGGAAGTGCGGTAGGTATAAATGAAATAAATGAAATTGCTACTAGGTTGCACTGATACCTCTCTCCTTTGAAAAGGCCAGGATAGATTACTTGGGCTGTGTTCCCATTCTTTCTCACCCAGGGGAATATTGGAAATAAATTATTCCAAGATACAGGGATTCTGTTTGCCTATTTGTACAGGAGAAAAAAAGAATCATATTTGATATGGGGGCACAATAAATAGATTAATGAAATAACAAGCTTAAAAATGGGCCTGATCAGCCCTTTGGTTGTAGAGAAAAAAATAAATGGAATGCTGTATGCAAACTAAACTGGAAATTAGTACCCACGGTACTGTTGCAATTTACATTCCTCCAGGGCATGGACAGTGACTTGGAATGTTGGTGATTGCTCCATTCCAAGCCTTCCTCTCGTGCTGGTCATGTGATCCCAAACAGAGCCTGCTCTGCTTAAGCTTCCTAATGCACAAACATATATCCAGACCTATGACTGTTGGTGATAAAAGGATTATAAAGCATTCCAGAAGACGTGTTTCTCATGCTTTTGTTTCATATTTTATATTGGTAAAGTGATTCAGTGTATGAGCTGGAATGGAATAGGTGTGTGACATCTCATGATCTGTTCACATTTTTTTTTTAGTGTTGGTTTATGTGCAAAGGCATGCAAGGGCCAAATCCATATATGTCACAACTATAGATAGATAAAAAAATGCTAGTGCAGTCTTCCCCTAATTAATATCCAGAACTTGTTCTGGAGTCCCATAAACACTGCTACAGTATCTGTGGTTGATGGGTGTGGTACACTCCAACATATCATGAAAAAGTTGCAGAAGGATGTACTGTATTGCTAATTCAAATAGCCAGAAGAACTGGGAATAGAGAATCATTATTTTTAGACTTCATAGTGGTATTTGGAAATCACCTTGGGAGAGAGAAAGAAGAGCCACAGTCTAGACATCAGGTTGATAGATGAGTGAATGGAGAAAATATCCCCTAAAGAGTAAAAGTGAGGGATGTGAAGGGTACTTTCATATTTGCAAGATTCTGCAAATGTAACCTTACAATGACAGAATTAGTACTCATAGTTGGGTTTGTCTGGACTGTCTCAAACAACTATGTATCTTTTATAGTAAACATGAAAGTAGTGTTAGACTGAATTGATAGAAAACTCTTCTCCAACCACATTCAGAACTGATCAGTAACTACTTTATTTCCTGAAGCCATAGAATTTCTCCCAATACAGCTCCTAAGTATTCTGAGCTGGAAGTTCTTAGTGTTTCTTAATATGAGCTTTTAAAACTTTTCAGCCAAATCTATAGTCAGCTCATGGGTTATAGAACTTGGTAAACACACTGATATACTAGTTCTCAGATTTTATTTTTTCATTTATGCTAGTAATTTTGTGACTTTTGCAAAAATAAATTTTTATATAAATAAAAAACAGGTTATAGTCTAAAGCAGCAAATCCTATGCCCATTTATTTAGTAATCATCATCTTGAATGTACTTAACTTCTGCTCTTCATTTAATATTTTGTTAATGTTTTTAGAGCAGCATTTGCTTTCAATAACTGGGTTTTTTAAAGTTGAATTTCATTTTTTTTCTTTGAGGAAAAAGTTTGACTTTCAGTATTGTATGCAGCATGATTAAATTATAACTTTCCGCAGGTAAACTGTATAGTTTATCTTTGGCAATAGTGACTAAAATGGTAGAAGGCCAAAGTAGCTTAAGTAAAAATAAACAATTGAAGGAATTGAAGTGGAGGTCCAATAGAAATAAAGTTTCAGACCAGTCTAATATGCAGTGAAAACTCAGTCCCCATGAGCAAAAACGCTAGACTTGTAAACACTATTAAGAACTGATAAATGATCTAATCAAAATTTGTGAATTGTGTTCAGATAAATGGAATTTGATTGAAAACTTATATTCTAATTTCCATCCAATTTTCATGAGAAATATGTGCAATCAAGTTTAATATATTTAATAATTTTGTCATGAAGCACAGTCACTAGTCCTGAGTAACCAAGATTATGAGAACTGCTCTTAGTTTCCTTTAGTTCGACTTCTCACCATGCTTAAATATCTTTTTAATATCTTACTGTTCTTTTGGAGTAAAAAAGAAATAATTCTGTAGTTGAATAGATTGTACATTTGGATTATGCAGGATTTTGGATTTGATTCTAAAGATCGCAGTTTCCAAGCATCTGTCTGCATCTCTTTAAAGTAGCTTTGTGTTTTCCTATATTCACATGGCTTTTGGTGAGATCAGTGGTATAATTCTGGGAAAAGATGCAGCTATGGTAAAGACCTGTATTCATGCTCTGGCACGATCTAAAACATTTCCCCCAAAATTATTTGAATTTGAAGCGCTGAACAAACATTACATATATCTGAATTTAGGAAGAAGATGCTACTCACAGGTCAGTAGAAATTACTTGACCCAATTGTCTTTGGTGTTCTGTGTAGTATACTGAACACAGCTGGACATAACATTTCAGACTTGTAAGTAACAACATGTCAATAATCCTGTTCTAAGTACCTAAGATTTTCTGTTTGTTTCTCAGATGTGGATTCAACTTTTGTACAGTGCTGTCTTTTGGTGGCTGTTTTGCTATGCTGTGGATTCATACTTGGTAGTTAGAAGATCAGCAGGAGTGAGGTATCACAAATGAACATTACATTTTAAACATGGGATATTTTCAGGATGGTGTATTTTCATGATTAGGTGCACATTTAGATAGCTTTATCTTCATGGATGAATATGGATAATGGTCTGCTTAATAATTAATATGAGAGCCAATTTGGCATAGTGGTTAAGGTATCAAGCTAGAAACAAGGCAACTGGGAGTTCAAGTCCTGTCTTAGGCGCAGAGCCTATGATCTTGGATCAGTGACTTTCTCTCAGCCCTAGGAAGGAGGCAAAGTCACCTGTAAAATGCAAGGATTTCTCCAGACGATATCAGAGAATTGAACACAATTGAGCAGAAGGAAAAAAAAATTATTTGCTACTTAATATTTGCTTTCAACATTCAATTGGCTTTTATTCTGTTTAGATTTGCTGCAGAATGTGTATTTTTATATTGGTATTTTCTATTGTTAGATTGTATTGCTTTTCAAAAGCTTACTTTGTATTCTTTTTTCACCATCAGTTCAACTTGCCTTGAAATATGAAAGTACTCATGTAATTTTAAAACTTGACAAGGAACAATATTCACATCTTATTTTTCTTTCCAATATCCTTCTAGTACTATTGTGTTATACCATATGATGACATGGGGCTTGGCAATTTTGCTGTGCGTGGAAGGAGTTGCTATGCTCTACTATCCTTCAGTTTCTAGGTAAGTCTAACATTGCCTGAATTTTAAATCATTTCAATTATTTGTTTAAATTAAAGGACACTGAAGGATATTGGTTGGATCCATATTTATTAAAAGGAGGGGAATCTAATCATTTGAAAGCCAGCTTCACTACCATGATATACAATGGAACCAGTGGTGGGTTCCTCCCGGTTCAGTCCGGTTCGGCCGAGCTGGTAGCGGTGACGATATGACATCACCGAACCGGTTCTCCCCCGCCCTCCCACCCCCCCACGTTATTCTTACCTTTTATTTGGTCCCACCCCCAATCTATTGCTGCCTCCTGAGTCCCAGCTGATGACTAGAGAGAAAAAAACTGTTTAAACTCTTGCCGTGGGGCTTCAAAGGGCCGTCCTACAGCTGATCAGTGTTAAAAGCAAACAAATGAGTCGGGTTGTAAGTGCAAGGACTGGTCGTAAGTGCGAGGACCTTCCAGAAATGACTCTGACCAGCTAGCCATGCCCACCTAGTCACATGACCTCCAAGCCACACCCACAAAATAAGCCACGCCCACAGAACCGTAGTAAAAAAAATTAGAACCCACCCCGAATGGAACCCAACCTTTGTTATGTTGTTCAGTCTTGAGGAGATACTTGTCCAAAGTTAGGAACTTGTCAGTATCTATAGACTGCATGGGAATTTATATGCTGAAGAAAAAATTAGAAAGTATACACATGTCAAAAATAATTAAAAGACCTGACTTAATATTTACTTGGGTAAGTCTTAGGGTTTAATGACTATTATAAGGAAAATCCTTCAGGGCAAGCTCTTGTCACAATACAGTGCTAAGGTGGATAGTGATGGGAGTCATTTTAGGGGAACCTAGATGGATGCAAATGTTTGGATCTTTCTCCCACTACCACTACTAGCTTTTGTTTTAACTGCAAACATCCATTTTTCCAGAAAATTTTAATCTCACAAAGGAACTCTAGTATTGGGAGGCCTGTGAGAGATGGGGAATTGTTAAAGCAGTGAGATGTGAAATTTGTATATGAAAGAATACAAATTTCTTTCATTTTTTTGTTTGCTGAGGGGTTTTTTTTTGTTCTGTGTTCTCAAATTCTCAAATGGGCCATGTAACCAACAACCTGCTGTATTGTATAACTGATTAAACCATTAAGAAACATATCATTATGGAATTGCAACTGACTCTATGTCTAATTGCTGTGCAATGAGCAAGGAGGACATGAGAGAAAAGAGGGAGGTGAAATAGAGAAAAGGGTATAAGACAGAATGAGTGATTTCACAAGTTTGGGATGTTGTCCTGCTCACCTCTTTAGCACAATGCATGCAACATTGTTGCAACCTTCAACTTCCGCTTTTATATTTTAATAGCTCTCTGCCTCCATCACAGTTAAAGATATTTTATCTGAATGACTTAAATGCCTTAAACTTCTCCAAATACAAGTTATGGAATAATTTCTAATTTTTCCACTTAGAACATTAGAATAAGTTCATACTTAGCCTTTTTGGTGTCGATCACGTTAGTATTGATTTCTTGCAGTAGGCCATTTTTCAAATGCATTTCAATCCCTTTTCTTATTTTTCTATAAATTGGATCAATTAAGTGGCCTCCTGAAAGCTTCCACCTTCATAAGATTTCTCCATATAATCATTCTTTGTTTGAAAAATAATCAGTTACTGTACAATCACTACCAGTTATATAATATATATTTGTTCACACAAATATAGCCTTCTGTCCAGCTAGCAGTCGATGCTGCCACACTAAAGATGCCTATTCAACATGTATTCCTAATTGCATTGTAAGCAAACCACAAGAAATCTTCCTTGATTAAGCAGGAATCATTTTCAACTTGGGAACAAATAAATCAGAATTATAATCTGTCCTTTCTCCCTACTTTACAGTTGTGAAAATGGATTGGAGCATGCAATTCCTCATTATGTCACCACGTATGTTCCACTGGTGCTTGTTTTGATGGCCAACCCAATTCTTTTCAGTAGAACTGTGGCTGCCGGTAAGATTCCAAATGGCAATTGGATTTTTAATAGGAAAAAAATAAGATTGACAAAGCAATTCTACTTACTAGAAAGTGGGGGCGGGGCAGATCCATGGTTTATTGCCTTCTGCATTCAAAATGTGGCAGGCTTGCTCTAGCTAGGCAGGATTGGCTTCTTTGTTGAATGATATAATGAACACACTTCATTTCTGCTTCTCAGTTGCATCTTTATTGAAGGGAAGACAAGGAATCTACACAGAGAATGAAAGGCGGCTGGGGACAGAGATTAAAAATCGCTTTTTCAAAATTATGCTGATCATAATTTTTTGGTAAGATTAAAAAAAATAAAGGAAAATTTTCAAAGACAGGGAAATCCATATGTTGGATTTTTGGCTGAACTATATGTATTTTCTTAATCTGTAAATGCTCCACTGTAATTTTAATGTAAGATTCCTTTGTCTCTTCCTGTTATAATGCAAAACTTTTTTGAATGTTGCCTTTGACAACAATATTTATCTCTCATATGTGGTGGCACAGTGATTAGAATGCAGTATTGCAGTGGTTAGAATGCAATATTGCTCATTCCCAGGAGTTTGATCCTCACCAGCTTAAGGTTGATTCAGCCTTCCATCCTTCTGAGGTCAGTAAAATGAAGACCCAGATTGTTGGGGGCAATAGGCTGACTCTGTAAACTGCTTAGAGAGGTCTGTAAAGCACTATGAAGCTGTATATAAGTCTATGTGCTATTGCTATATATTAATGTATTATTTATATATCATCCAAAGCAGATTTGATTTTATATTCTTGGAATAAAATTTTCATAATGGAAAACGTTATCAAATGTAACTGGAAAGATCATTCTGGGTACTAAAGAACTCTATGAAATATTTGCTTTGAGACTGTTTATCTCACATATAACAACCAAAAGTTATTGGCAACAAATTTTGGCATTGGGGGATTTAAAAATAATAGGAGAGGATGAGCTGGAACATAAAGCAATAATATATTTGAAAGGATAGGAATTTCTGGAGCATTTATGTAACCTATCATTGATTGACCCAATGCCAGGTTTAGGTTGTTTTTGTATTTTTTTCCCATTATGCAATCATAATTCATTTGTCATGATTCCATATACACCCCTTTGCAGGATGAGGACTACTAGATTTAGTTGATATAAATTAGATAATAATGAAGCTGATGAATGAATCAGTTTTAATGTCAGTATTCATCATCCAGAAAAAATCAGTCAAGGAATCAAATTATGCCAGACAGTAAAAGCAAAGGTGATATGCTTAATAGATATAGAGAAGGGGAAGTTAAACTCTACAGTAATGAGCTGAAAAGGAGGTCTTGGGGAAAAGCTGATGGAAGATTAGTTTAAAAATCGAATTAGAACATAGGTAAATATGAATTAATTACTTGAGATGTCAGGAAAAACTAACGTATGATATAAAAATACATACTTATGTTGGGCAGATCTCAGGTTTCTCAGAATTTTAATTTTGTAAATACTGTACAATTTATAGCTATAATGTATATACAAGATGCAACTTTACGTTTTAAAAAAATCCTAGTTATAGTTATTTCATCAAATAAATTGATAATATGCAATCAGCTAGGTTTTGATTTTTAGCAACCATGTAGATACCATAGATTTTCTCCATGACAAAAATCAAATAAACAAACTCCAAAATCAAATAAATATCCAAATCATTCCATCTCTCAGCTGTCTTTTCTTCAGTATAGTAGTACAAAATAGTCAGGATGACACTTTTTTTGGTTCTACTATTAAGCAATTCAAACTTAAAAATTATTTGGTGATTGACCTTAAAGAATCTACAGCAGATTTTGCAGTAGATGAGGAACATTGCTATCCACTCCTACCTTTCTTGTTCTTTGAATGTACAGACCTCTGGCTGTTAACATGTCAGTAACACTGAAAATCATAACTGGGATACAGTAACCCAGTCTCAGCACTAATATGGAAACAAAGTAAAATTTCTTAGTCCTATACTTTTATGTATGGTGTGCGTGTGTGTGCATATACATACTTATACTATATACAGTATATGTGTGTATGCAGATAACTATGGATATGCAGATATAGATAAAGAAATCTGAGAGCCAATTTGATCTAGTGGTTAAGGTACCAGGCTAGAAAAGGGGAGACTGAGTTCTAATCCTGCCATAGGTATGAAAGCCAGTTGGGTGACCTTGGGCCAGTCATTCTCTCTCAGCGCAATCCACTTCACAGGGTTTTGTTGTGGAAAATATAGGAGGTGGAAGGTGTGTTGAATATATCCACTGCCTTGAGTTATTTATAAAAATAATAAAGGCTGCATATAAATAAATAAAAATATTGTTCTGAATACTCAAACACCACAGTGATAATAAATTATGTTATATATATTTAGCAGTGTTTTTATATTAATTATGTTTTAGAGATGTTTAGGGAAGGGGTCAAAAATGTCAAAATTAGGTGGGCAACTTTGTAATCAAAATGCCTCCCCTTTTTAATATGTGTTTATGAATGTCACAAGTAAAAAAGGGGGAATTGCTATCACATAGTTGCGCCCACAGTCTTGACTTTTATCAACTCCCATTGATGTTCCTGTCATCATCTCTTTTTATAGAATTTCTTATCCACATTGTTGTTCAAAGTTTGTGGTTTGGAACAAAGCTGCATTTTCTGGCATAGGAAGCCATGTATTCTGATGACACCAAGGTTGGAATAGTGAGATGATAGATCTTACTATTGAACTTCCCGTAAGATATATCAGTGGTAATTAGGGATAATTGTGATTATATGGAGACTCTTACTTACCTCTTTTCTTCTTGTTTACATCATTCTGGTTCACCTTTTGAGTAGATAAACGATATAAAGCTATTGTAGTTGAAAGCTTTTAATGACCAGACTGTGGGCTAAATTAACCCTGCATAGAGTGTATAAGAGGCTTTCCCCACTTCCTAAACAGTAAGTCCTAAGGAAATATAATCCATCAGATGAAATATTGTCTAAGTGCTCTTACTATTTTTATTACTATGTAATAGCACAGCTTGATATAATACTAAGAAGTTAAACATTTATTCATTTTATAACTGTTATAATAGTGCTCTAACTAAAAACATACTATTTAATAATTTTTCTGTGCTTCTGTCACTTTGAAGGGATTTTAACAAAATAATTATGTGTGTACTCATACTAATATTTATTATCCCTGAAAGGAAAACAAGTAATGTTGATAAAAAATTGTTTTAATTTTGCTTTGAAAATAACAAATAATTATAAAGCTTTCTGTCTTGTTTTTATCCATAACTTTTACATCCATAAAAGCTGGTCATCAAATATCATAAATGAGGGTCTTCTGTTCTACCTGGAAATGCAACCAGATATCAGTGGAAGCTCCTTGAAAAATATCAGAACTGCAGCACTGATCACATGGATTATAATGGTATGGCCTTTTCTAGCACATTGGTTACAGGGAAACAGCCAGCATATTTAAGGTCTCCTCCTGTACATATGGATATTTTAAGCAAATTTACTGGGTTCACACTTTATGTGATTTGATTTGACAGTAATTTTAATAATCTGTGATAGCTGAATTTGTATAACAGTATTAAGACCTGCTGTGGCTTTGGATATTATAGCCATGCATAAATGTATTAAAAGTTTGTGGAGGTGACTAGGGGGAAAACACATTCTAAGATATTTTAAATAGTTTGTATATATAACTTGTATATACAAATACATGTACCCAGTGGTGCCTAGAAGTTTGTGAACCCTTTTGAATTTTCAGTATTTCTGCATAAACATGACCTAAAATATGATCTGTTCTCCACACAACTAGATAAAGAGAACCCAGTTAAACAAATGAGTCAAAAATATTGTTCATCTATTGAGTAAAATGATCCAAAGCCACATATTTGTGTCTGGCAAAAGTATGTATTTTATCTAGTTTTGGGGCTAGTGTGGGGACTAGATCATGTTTCAGGGTTCACACATTTTTAAGTATCACTATAGCTGTATTAATGTATTTATATCAGTTGAGTCATAGCAAACTTAGTTCTTTGAAACTTCTTTGCCAGTTTTTCCTCTTTTTTCTCTTATATTGTAGCGAATATACACCAAAGTTTGTTCTTCTTCTCCTCTGCCTCCTGCTACCATTATCTTTACTACAATTGCTTGCTAATTGCTTGTTAGATATTAAGAACCTTTAGAATAACAAGTTACATGATACCATAGATAATTCTCCTTCCACCGTCAGCAAAATAAGTTTAAAAAGTTATCCTGGAATAAATAGCAAGCAGGTTATTACAATATTGATTTTGGAAAGTTATAAATGGACTAAGGAATGGATGGGAAATAAGATTTTGAAATTAATAATAAGAATCCTTCATGTGAGTTGTTTAAAAACTTATTTAAAATATGAGGAGGTTGCTGAGTCTCAGAAACAACCAAAATGAACTAAAATTATAATTAAAGGAGAATTAAACAGAATGGAGAAAATTGTTTTAACTTTGGAAGAATTAAAGAATTACGTGAGAACAATGCCCAAAGAAAATTCTAATAAGAATGTCTGCTACCATAAAAATAAGTTTAAAAATGGAGATAGAAGTGAATACAACTGACTATAAAGCTGTATTGAATTTGGATTTTAAAATGTCAGGTTACAAGAATGATACTGAAAAAAACATTACACTGGATTTGCCATTGAAACTGATTGATGTCTTAATAACTAAAATGGATGCAAATAATAAATCAGAAGAATTACTTGGATAACTTTTTTTAAATCTTTGTCTTACAAAGAAATGTGTTATACTCATGAAAGATTGCCAGAGAAAAGAAAGAGAAAATGAAAAGATATCAGCATTTTGGATACTATTTAAAGGGAACAAATACAGAGATTTATAAAAACAAATGAAATATAAAGTTGGCTTATTTGATCAAGGTTAAAGTATATATAATGTTTTTTCTAGTAATTCTTAGTCGGTTTTCTCAACTAGGGCTGAATGATAAGGCTTTAAAATAAATAAGCTATGAGAAGAAGCCTTTTTTGTTGCATTTTCAGAGAAAATGATAAACTATGGTGTTAGAAGGAAAGGAAAAAAGTTTTATCTGATTAAGGTTAAAATATAGATGTTGTTTCTGGTATGTGTTAAATTTGTGAAGGAGTTTCTGAGAGAGACAAAGAGAAAATGAAAACAAATCAACTTGTAAGCTATTTACTTGAAGAGCTTAAAATTCAAGATTTATAATAGGTTGTTTCTGATAGTTCTTAATGTATTTTCTTGATTAGATCCAAATGATGAGGCATTACAGATTTGTTTATAGATAAAAAATATGGGAAGAAATTTTTTGTTGTATTTTTAGAGAAAATTTTAAGTAAGTGTGTTAAAAGTAAAGAAATATAAAATTGATTTATTTGATTAAGGCTAAAAAATGCAAGTTATGTTTGGTAACTTTTAATGAACCTTTGCTGATTAGGATTGAATAACGATTAGGGTTGAATGTCAAAAATGTTATAATTTATTTTTTAATGTTAAAAAGATCCTAAAGAGAGAACAATTAAATTATTACTAGAGGTAGTCTTTGACTTACAACCACAACCCCAAAATTTCTGTTGCTTATCAAGGCAGTTGTTAAGTGTGTTTTGCTCCATTTTACAATCTTTCTTGCCACAATTGTTAAGTGAATCACTGCAGTTGTTAAGTTAGTAACACAGTTATTAAGTGAATCTGGAGAGATACTTCTTATGATGGCATCAGTGAGATCTAAAACAGAAGATACTTCCACACCAGATCAATTTGTCCAAAATATTTAACTTAAGCCACCCCACAAAAAAATTAGGAGATACCCTGAAGGACATATAGCTACTCTATATAAATAGCAGGGATGTAAGGAAACCAGAATTACTTAAGATATATTTTATTTCTGCATTTTGTTGTCTGCTTTTTTATAGAGGATAACTGTGTGATTTTGAGGTCTGATTCTTTAGTCTGAAATAGGAGATAATAATAGCACAGAAAGCTGGGCTACTTCACTGTTTTAAATCCTCACTAAAAAGTATAATAATCTGTACTTTGGCCCTCAAATAACTTCCTCTGTTCTTTCCTTCCTAGGGAGTGCTGAACCCCATGCAAGGCTTTCTTTTTACATTGGCTTTTTATGGCTGGACTGGTTGGAATCTGGACTTGCAGTGGCAGAAAAGCCCAATTCCATGGGATTCTCTGTCCACCTCAACTGCTGCTGGAAATGGCTATGCTTTGCCAAGCGGAAACTCGGTGAATTTCCAGGACTCAAAGAAAACATCAACGGTGCCCATCCATCAGACAGATGAAACTTTAAGCATACTGTCTGAAGGAAATCTGGGCACCAGTGAGGGATTAATGAAGAATTCTCCTGTCTACCAAGGCTGGTAAACTTCAGGATTCATTCACACATTCACTGGCAAGATTTTAACTGCCTTAAATACTGTTAGCTTATTTATTCAATTACTAGATCAGTGCTGAGGAATGAATGGATACATGATCCAGACCTTGAAAAAATGTTCCACTTAATATTTACACAAGGTGACACATCAGTTTTTTAAATGGGATTTTCTAATCTTTTATTTAAAAAAGCAAAACAAAAAATAAATGGTTGTTGAGGAAATATGATACTAATAAATTCTGAGCATGTCAGAATGAAGTACCAGTAAATTCTTTAATGTATTTCTACAGGTGAAACTCGAAAAATTAGAATATCGTGCAAAAGTTCATTTATTTCAGTAATGCAACTTAAAAGGTGAAACATATATGAGATAGACTCATTACATGCAAAGCGAGATAGTTCCAAGCCTTGATTTGTCATACTTTTGATGATTATGGTTTACAGCTCATGAAAACCCCAAATTCACAATCTCAGAAAATTAGAATATTGTGAAAAGGTTCAATATTCTAGGCTCAAAGTGTCCCACTCTAATCAGCTAATTAAGCCATAACACCTGCAAAGGGTTTCTGAGCCTGTAAATGGCCTCTCAGTCTGGTTCAGTAGGAATCACAATCATGGGAAAGACTGCTGACCTGACAGTTGTGCAGAAAATCATCATTGACACCGTCCATAAGGAGGGAAAGCCTCAAAAGGTAATTGCAAAAGAAGTTGGATGTTCCCAAAGTGCTGTATCAAAGCATATTAATAGAAAGTTATGTGGAAGGGAAAAGTGTGGAAGAAAAAGGTGCACAAGCATCAGGGATGACCTCAGCCTGGAGAGGATTGTCAGGAAAAGGCCATTCAAAAGTGTTGGGGACTGTCACAAGGAGTGGACTGAGGCTGGAGTCAGTGCATCAAGAGCCACCACACAGAGACAAATCCTGGACATGGGCTTCAAATGTCATATCCTTTTGTCAAACCGCTCCTGAACAACAAACAATGTCAGAAGCATCTTACTTGGGCTAAAGAAAAAAAGAACTGGTCTGTTGCTCAGTGGTCCAAAGTCCTCTTTTCTGATGAGAGCAACTTTTGCATCTCATTTGGAAAACAAGGACCCAGAGTCTGGAGGAAGAATGGAGAGGCACACACTGCAAGATGCTTGAAGTCCAGTGTGAAGTTTCCACAGTCTGTGTTGATTTGGGGAGCCATGTCATCTGCTGGTGTTGGTCCACTGTGCTTCATTAAGTCCAGGGTCAATGCAGCGTCTACCAGGAGATTTTGGAGCACTTCATGCTTCCTTCTGCAGACGAGCTTTATGGGGATTCTGACTTCATTTTCCAGCAGGACTTGGCACCTGCCCACACTGCCAAAAGTACCAAAACCTGGTTCAATGACCATGGGATTACTGTGCTTGATTGGCCAGCAAACTTGCCTGACCTGAACCCCATAGAGAATCTATGGGACATTGCGAAGAGAAAGATGAGAGACATGAGACCGAACAATGCAGAAGAGCTGAAGACCGCTATTGAAGCATCCTGGTCTTCCATAACACCTCAGCAGTGCCACATCCATGCCACGCCACATTGAGGCAGTAATTGATGCAAAAGGGGCCCAAACCAAGTACTGAGTACATATGCATGCTTATACTTTTCAGAGGTCCGATATTGTTCTATGTACAATCCTTGTTTTATTGATTTCATGTAATATTCTAATTTTCTGAGATTGTGAATTTAGGGTTTTCATGAGCTGTAAGCCATAATCATCAAAATTATGACAAATCAAGGCTTGAACTATCTTGCTTTGCATGTAATGAGTCTATCTCATATATTAATTTCACCTTTTAAATTGCATTACTGAAATAAATGAACTTTTGCACAATATTCTAATTTTTTGAGTTTCACTTGTATGTCTTCTGCAGCTTGCATTGCCAGCAAGACAATTTTACTTAATAAAAGATATTAGGGACTCTTATAATTCTAATGATTTACCTTAAAATTGAAAACTAAAAACATTCCACTGTAACCTAGTATATAATTTACAAAGCATTACATGGCTTACTATTATTGCCTCCTTTTCGTGTTCGTTTCCTCAGTTGAAATCATCCTACAATCTTAGTCATAGCTGCTTCTCTCTCTTTTTCTTTCTTTCCTTAACAAGCAGAGATGTGATTGTGCTAGAAGAGGGGTAGGGAACAATGGCCCTTTTATGACTTGTGGACTTCAGCTCCCAGAATTTCTGCCAGCCAGCCATGCTCAGGAATTCTGGGAGTTGAAGTCCACAAGTCATAAAGGGGCCATCCTTCACCCCTCCTGTGCTAGAAGTTCCATCACTCCTCTGATGATATTGACTCCTTTATTCTAACTACCTTCTGGCCAGCACTTATATCCAAAACACACGCTAGTTAAGATTTAGTTCTGCATTCTGTTTCTCTACTGACCAATTACACAGTTGTGAAAGTTAACTTTTGGAGTGGGATGAATTGCTTTGTATTGTATTAATCATTCCTGTGTCTTTCTAGATACATATTACCATCTTAACTGTGATGGAATGATTTTTGTTAAAAGTAATGCATAAAAAAGGCATGCACCACTAATGCAAGATGCAGTGATACGAATTATGCATGAAAGATAACTAGTGGTATCCAAACTAGCAATCGCCAATATCTAGATTTAGCATATGCCTTGGTCTGCTACATGAAACCAAACCATAGATTTTGTTCAACAAATAAGTTAAAGGAAATTATATTTTAGGAAGTTTGTAAACTAACAATTTAGTTTTTGACCTTTATTGTTATTTCTTACATAATACACTATTTTTTATAAAGAATTGTCTAATTAGCATTTGTCTACACCTTCTGTCAATCTAAATTAGCCTTATATATTGATGGTGTATTATCAGCTATATAGATAATATACAATCCTTTTCATTGTTATGATGGGCCTGAGTGGCTGTTGTCATAATGCATGATATATAAAGCTCAAAAAACCTATAAGCTACGGTAGTTTAAAATTGCACTCTTTGTTATGATATATTTTAGTAGAACAAACAATTCATCTTTTCTGCAGAAAGAAAAGGATGGGAGTGTCTCATATTAAGCAAAAGGATACTGAATATCCACTGAAGCGTTAAGATGGTTATATACAAACAGAGCAATGTGCCATAACAATTATAGATCTCATTTAGGCCCAAAATGCCACTTATGACTAATTAAATTGACCTGATATACCAGGAATATAACGATTAAAAAGGTAGAATTTTGCCTGAGGAGACATAAATGTAATATATTAGCTATATTCTCTTTCATGTATCAAGTATTTTGCTAATTATACTCTTATTGAAAATTTATTATTAACATTTATATCCCTCTATATGTTCAAAGCACTAGGAATCTATTTTGTTCTGTCTCCCCAGGATAGCATCTAACTGGTTTTTTATCTCATTACAGAGATCAATTAAGAACATAGTTATGGAGACAGAAGACAGCCAGTCTGGGGTAGTGGTTAAGGCATCAACCCAGGAACTGGCAGACCATGAGTTCTGGTCTTGCCTTAGGTTCAATTCAGCTGGGTGACCTTGGGCCAGTTACTTTCCCTCAGCCCTAGGAAGGAGGCAATGGCAAATCACTTCTGAAAAACCTTGCCAAGAAGGTTTTTTGGCATTTGTCTGAGCAGTCTTTAAGAATCTGGCATGATTGGAAGAAATGGAGGTAGGAGTCTGGCTTGTAGATGGTGGGGCTAGGTGAAGGAAAACTTGAGAAGGAACTGTTTGGTCCATCAGCTTTTTGGCAACCAACTGAAAAATGAAAGATCTAACATTTAAAAAACCAGAGAAACCAAACCTAGATGGTGCATACAGTGAAAACCAATTATCAACTGTTTTCTAGACTTGACATGAGCATAATACCTGGGATTGATAAAACAGTTAAAGTTGTAACCTTTTGATTCCAATTTTGTTACGTTAAATCTGATCATGCATGTAATATTATAGTGATTTTAAATAAACAAAGCAACAGCAGAATTTTAGAAATTATTTATGAGTTACCACTATTTAAGCAGTAAAGTTTAATCTTGGAACAATCTTGGAAAAGTCCAAATCTTAAGAAAGTTACTATCAGACTGGCAAATCTGGTCAAAGAGCTGGAACTTCTAAGTAAAACAAGTACCAAAAATATTTGAAAGCTAGTTTGAAAATTTATCAAGGCTGTTTTTTTGAGAATTAGGAAGCAGTAGTGGATAACAGATACACAATACACAAGAAAACACTACAGGCCTAGATATATAAAACACATCTGTATAGTTAAACATCCAGGAGTTCATTAGAGTTGGGTTGCGTTGGAATTTTTAGATTTATCAAGGGTTTCTGCATTATGAACAAAACAAGTATCAGCTGTGGATATGGATAGCGTATTCAAGACCTTTCTCCTGCCCCAGAAAATCAATTGAAGTGATATTGTAATATTTGCTTGTTAAACCAAAGCAAATTTCTATCTGCTGCATTATATCTGGACACTCTGGGATCAAGAATTGAAAGTTTGTTTCACTGACTTTTTGTTAGTGTTCTTTATAAATCATTATAAAGCTACATGATAGAATCTTATCCCATTTCTACTATAAAAGATGAGTCCAATTCAATAGTCATCAGTGGGCGCATTCAAAAAGATTGAGAAAATGTGTAGAATTCAACTTATTAGAATGGCAACGGAAATAACACCATCACATCTATGTTTGTGATTGTTTCTTTTTAATTAAGGAATACTTTCAGGCCACATTTTCACAAAAATAAAAGAAGCCTGGACTTTCACACAAACTGAAAGCCCAGAGTCTCTTATACCTGGGTAAATTACCCAATATTGGGCAAAAGTAGTATTTCTTTGGCAACCCATTGCCCAATTACAACAAGAACATTTAAATAAGGACTTTCTGATCAGCAGTTTTGGGTAATGAAGGAGAAAGTTTGGGAAACACTGCTGAAATCTCATTTATTTGTTGATGCATTGAAGAGGTTCAAAGGAGGGAAAGAAAAATAATGCAACATTAACTTTGATGACTGAAAGTCACATTTCCAATCCCAAATAACATTGTAATTGCATTCAGCTGTTTTCCTGTCAATAGTAGGAAACTTACGTTTTTCCACTGTGGTTTTTCCATCTATGCCAGGAGATGGAAAATGAGGTAAAACATCAAAGTTTGGGTTTTCAACATTTCAACTCTTATTGGGACTTTGTAATTTTGTATAATAAAATTCTTGCTCTTAAGGCTTTAAAGTGCATTCTAGTTTTCTCCCTTAAAACAACAACAACAGATGTTGGTATTCTACATTTCTCTGAACTTAATAAAAGTTCTCTCTTTGTCATGCTAGATACTGTTTCTAATGCAACTAAACTCTGCATTTCAAGTATAACCCATTAATTTGTTTTATACTAAATAATGTGCACAAAACATTTAAATTAAGCTATGGAGAATAGGTTGTTAGGGTTCCTCTATTGAAGTGTTGATTGCTTATGATTCTTCCTTCAACTTTGGGGCAGAAAATATAGGTGATGCACACTTTGAAAGTAATAACATTTTGCATTTCATAGAAACACAACATTTCTTGGATAATTATTTAAAGCATCCTGACTTTTATCAAGCTTCTGCACAAACCTGAAACAGAGATGCCACATCTTTAAGGAATCCACTTTTAATGGACTTTTTATAGGCTGAAAAAATGAGGCATCTTTTTTTCAGCCTATAAAAAGTCAGGGTGCTTCAATGAACAACAGAGATATTGCAGTAACACAAAGACTGAACCATTTTTTCAAATAATTTTCAAAGCATATCCAGGCCTGGAAAACCCCCCTTACTTTACTCATTTGAATGTATTGATTACAATTTGCTGTTCTTTGCTTTATTTTAATGAGAGAATAAAACACCACTACTCCAACTCCACAGAATGTTTCTTTTGGTTCAATGTGCATTTCTTCCTTCCTTTCTTTTTTCCACACTTCCTTGCTGAATAAGGTGCTAAAAAAATTCTAAACACTCCAACTAAGATCTAATAAAAATAAATAAAAAATGCCCAGAAACATAATCCTGCCACATACCAATGTTTTACTTCTTTAATTACTTTGTTTATGAGATATTCATAAAGTATCCTATTTACCTATTATCTGGAGACTACAACTACATAGCATTTGAAGACTTTAAAAAAAAATAGCCTGTTTATATTGGCAGCTATTTCTGAGGAAATGCCACAGTAGCTTTCTTTTTATCCTAAACACTGCTATTAAAAATTGTAAATTCCATTAAGGAATTTTGAATAATTCAACCCTAATTTTAACTATGCAATTCTACCGTGTTTCCCCAAAAATAAGTGCTTGGCCTTATTTTCGGGGACATCTTATTATTTTTGAGGTGCAGGAGGCAACGAGCGTGGACACCTCATGGCTGCTGCTGACACAGCCGCTCATCAGCTGTTCATCCCTGAGGCCGCACATGTGCTTCCAGCCATGCTTCTCAGGACACTGCACCATGCCATTGGCCCAGCCACGCTGCTGCGACCGGATGTCCCATCGCCACCTCCCTGTTCTTTGCTAATTGCTTTTGCGGCAGCCATTAGCGTGACAGAAGGGGTGCAGTGGCTAGGGTTACAAGAGCGGTTGTCAGGTAAGGGTGTGTGGGGTGCATGGGGCATGGCCCTCCCTCCCTTCCTCTCCTCTGGCCTCGCTGCCTCACCTCATGTTGTTGGGTGTGGCAAGCAACCAGAGAAAATGGTGGGGACTGGCTGCGCATGCATTTAAGTATTTTTGGACAGGGCTTATTTTAGTACATGTGCTCAAAAGCCTTATTGGGCTTATTATCCGGGGAGGTCTTATTTTCGGGGAATCAGGGTAATAAAGTAATATTTTTCCTCTTGAAAAAAAACGACTGGCAGAATTATTTTTTAGTTGCTTTGATCACACAGTACAAGCATAGGATCTGACATCTTATGTAGAATTTGGGTATCCAGATTTAAAAAAATAAATCTGTACGTTTCTAGTCTTCAATTCTGAAAAGATGAGTAGGTTGATAATGCCTCATAAAATGTCAGAAGTATTACTGTATATATGTAATGTATATTGTGCTTAAAGGATTTTAGTGACTAAAACATACGTTTCCATATCTAGCACAAACAAAATTATACAATTTTGCAACCTGAGACCTTAGTAATATAAAAGTCTTAAGAATTGAAGACAAAAAGAAAATGCTGATAGCATACAAGGAATAATTCACACAAAATTGTTCTAATATCAAAATATAGCAATTTATTCAAGACACTGAATATGATCTCTTGATTTTCTTCTTGGAACAAATGAATTACAACACACAAGGTGATTTGTTGAAAGAAAGTGAGCGTGGTTTTTGGGTGTATGTAGGCCTGGAAGAGGGATGTGTATAGAGAGAAAATGGGCAAGGGGAGGTGTGAAATGCTGAAATGAGAACCAAGCCTGGCTTCAAGTCTGACACAGACAATAAAACTTCAGAAGCCAGAATTTAGACTATCAGTGAATGGCTGAAAATATAATTTGGAAAGGAAAGAAAGAAGGAAGGAAGGAAAGAAAAAAAAGGGGGGAAACAAGCTATAAAAATGAAAAAAAGTGCACATCACCTGGGACGAAAATTCCATAGTTTTGTTTTAAAATAAAAAATAAAAATGCAATCTCTTATATTAAGAAAAAATCTTTGTGGAATCCTAGGAATATTAGGCATTTTGATTCCCCATACAGGAACCCTGTTTACCATATTAAAGATGTAGTATCCCATTAGTTCACATGTATCTCAATTAAGTTTAAATTCAAATAGAATGTCCAGAATTTTATTCCAGAATTGGTTATGGAATAATATTTTATCATTTTAATATTACAATACAGATAGTCCTCTACTTACAACCATTCATTTAGAAACCATTCAAAGTTACAACAGCACTGAAAAAAGTAACTTACAACCAGTCCTTGCACTTACAACTATCATAACATCCCCACTTCGGCAGTTGGCATGTAGGGTTGCAGTGTCCTGGGGTCGTGTGATTACCATTTGCGACCTTCTCAGCTGTCTTCTGACAAGCAAAGTCAATGGGGAAAGATAGATTCATTTAATGGCCATGTGATTCATTTAACAACTGCAATTTTTCACTTAACTGTGGCAAAATATGTTATATTATTGGGCGCAACCTACTTAACAACCATCTTGCTTCACAATGGAAATTCTAGTCCCAACTGTTATTGTAATTTGAGGACTATCTGTACTTTATTTGTTTATTATATTTATATGCCTCACTACCCAGTTATTGTTGATTTGAAGCCAGATTTAAACAGTAATATTATGCATGTCTACTTAGAAGTGAATTTCTTTGAGTTTAATGTACTCAAGCCTAATATCTTGGGGTGAAATACTATTTGAAAAATAAAAAGGATGAAATCTGTTCTATCTATCAAACATCTCTACATAATTTGAAATAGTATTTCATATAGAGTGAAATGTTAAGATTAATTCTTTCATAACTTCAAGTATAAGTCAAAGCTATATTTGAAAGCAGATCACGGTACACCAGTGGTAATAGTTTTCTTTTAAAAAGTCATGATTTTTAAGAAAAAATTAATTCAAAGTAAGTTTTGAAGTTTATAATTCTGAAATTATGTTTTAATATTCTGTCGAGTTACATCTGATAAAGAATTTATGCCATGGAATATTTGACTACTTGCATGATTAATTTAAAGAATATTTTAAAAATAAGTATAGGCAAAACTGCCTTTCATGAAGATTAAAAAGATACTGCATCTTTAAATAGGGATTCATCTGAATTGTTCTTTTAAATGATGGAACATAATCCAATCCACATATGTTAGATATTTTAAGTTTCTAAAATTGTGTTTTAACATAAAAATACTACGACCTTTATTTCTTATTCCAAAAATACATGGGGTTCTTTCTTTTTTTAAAAAGTAATCTTTCTTCTGTAAAAAGCTTTTCCAGCACCTAAAGCACTTAATACACAATTTTTTGAAAGTGCCCTTCAGATTTTAAGATCTGAAGCATGGGAACATTAAAGAAGTAGCAGAATCAGAGGATAAAGAAAAGAGAAAAGATGGGGGTGGGGAGGGTTGAAGAGAAGAAATGGAAAACAGAAGCAGTCACTAATGAGGCCCATCTGCCCTTTGCATTAACTAGGCACAAATGGAAAGGACAAAGCAAAAAGTTGGTGAAAATAAGAAAGAAAGAAAAATAGAAAGAGAGAGAGAGAGAAAGAAAAGAAAGAAAGAAAAGAAAGAAAAGAAACAAACAAACAAACAAAAAGAAAGAAACAAACAAAAAGAAAGACATTCAGTTTGAACCTATGCCTGTTATTGTCAAGGCTGTAACATTCCAGCTGATAAGAAAAAAATCACTGAACAAATAACAGTAGTCTAGAAAATACAAAGTGTTGGGATTACAAATTTGAGTGTATCATCAATACAAACTGGTTTTGAATGTCCTTTGGGAGAGCAATTGTAGTGTCCAAACTATAAAGAAAAACAATGCAATACCACATGGAGAACTTTTTCCCATTTTTGTTTATCAAAGCATTTTGCTTCATAGATTTTGTTTTCCTTTTAATTTTTATTGTTTTTGGCACAGCTTTTCGTCTTCTTTTTAGCAGCTGTCAAAATGAGGTCTCAGAGATCTGACCCCAGCAAACAGCAGGTTTAGCTGTTGATGGCCACCTTCTTGCTTGCCTCCAAAGGCTGTAAGTTCATAGTGGAAAAATCCCCCCTCCCTAAGTGATTCTGTTTTAAAACCTTGTTGAAGGTTGGTGGACAAAACATTGCAAGCTCCTTTTGCCTGGGAGAAATGCATTATTTGATTAGTTCTGCTTCTGTTTATTTCCCCCAGTTTTTGCCATTCCAGAGATGTTAAAAGTACGTTTGAAGAGTACTTCTACCTCCACATTCAATGCTGGTCCATTTGCAGTTTCTTCTAAAATATTTATTTTCGCAGGTCTAGAACACACACCTGGAACACAGAAAAATTGGGGACCAAATAAACTCTTAATAACTTTTGATAATTCAATTGTATACAATTCTATCAGGATAATGAACAAGAGCACACTTGCATTTTCATAAAATGTTCGCACCCATTCAGTTTTAAATCCTGAGTATTACAGATGAAAGAAAGGCTAGCTGAAGAATAAGGATTGCCTAAAATCAAATCCTTACTCAAATTTTTCAAGTGTGCAAAAACATACAATAAAAGCAAGAAATAGCTTTATCTGAACCTGGCCATTACAGGTAGTTCTCGACTTATGATTGCTACCTTAACAACTGTTCAAAATTAAAATGGCCTTGGAACAGTGCTTTATTGTCTGTAAAACACTTCCATTCATCACAAAACACTGCTTACCACAGATTGCCAAGCATCCCACAGTCATGTGCTTGCCATTTGCAATCTTCCCTGCCAGCTTCCCTAAAAAAACGTTTTCCACTTGGATGTTACCAGTGAGAATTTTCAGCACCAGAAGTGAGAGATTCATGCATGGCCTACATTGGGCTTTCCAAGCCTTGCCAGAGCCATGAGGCACCCACGCTTTACTTTAGTGTGCCTCCCTGTTCTGGCACTGAAAATCCTTCCTGTTAAAATCCAAGCATACTAGATCTCTAACATTTGACTGCTTAGCAACGATGGGAATTTGCTGGAATAAATTTCCGAAGGAGCCTCATCTCCTGTCAAAGAAACAGTTTGGGGTGGGATGCTTTTTCCAAAAGTCAGGCACTGATGCTGGTTTGTTAAAAGCCCCCCATATGTGCTCTAGCTTGGTCAGCAGGAAATGCATGACAGAACAGGAGGGAACCCAAGAGGAAAAGAGGAAAAAAATATGTTCCCTCTCCCTTCCTTTTCTCTCCTCCTTCCTTATCTGGCCAAAAGAATCGACTTCCCCCTCCCTACCCAGCCAGCAACCTCCAGGATTTAAACCTCAGGCCTTTCCCCCCTGTCTTTTCAAGGCAAAGAACTCTTGGGCATCTTTTAATTGTTGGGGGCACCTGTTCCACATTTAACTATTCTACTTAGGCTGTGAATTGTGGTTTCTAGTCAACTTCAGAACTAGATTTTATTGCACTCTGGATTTTACTCACAACATATCTGAATAAATTTGTCTGAATTATGCATTTTAGCAGAGAGATCACTAGTGCATCATAAGAAGAAATACTTGCGGTGTTGAAATGCACTCATTTATGGATAACTAAAAACAAAACAAAACCCAAAACTGAAGAAACCATACCGATCCATCTGAAGCACTGGCTCCAACTTTGTCTCCTCTAGCATTCCAGCAGACTTCAAATATTCCACCGGTGCCTCTGTAGCTATGTACTAGAGTCCCACTCTATGAATAAATAGAACACCTTCATTCAGGGGACAAATCTGTACCATTTTTTTTGTAATTTCAATACTGATATCATAACACATACATTTCTGTAAATAATAGTTGCATTAGTTTTGCCTATAGCTTATGGAGTAATAACTTGAATCATTTGGATATGTGTAAAGACAGATGCAAAAAACAAGTTAAGCAGTTCAGTTTTCTCCTTATTGCTTGTCACCTTACCATTTTCTCCCATTAATGAGCCAATCGTTTCCTTGATTTTTTTTCTCATTTTTTACATAATGAAAGAAACTTTTTTGGGTCATTTTTTTTACTTTTGTTCCAAGCTTTAGTTCGTTTTGAGCCTTAGCTTTCATGCTTTCATATTTGCTGATATTCTGCCTTAGTTTTATGCCTCTCTTTCCACTTTTTATAGTCTTTTTTGTCTTTCAATTTATCAGAGAGTTCTTTATGCAGCCATGCTGGTTTCTTTTGAGAGCTGTTATTTTTTCTTCTTCACTGGAATTGTGCTAGACTGGGCTTTTATAATCTCACTTTTCAAAATTCCCCAAGCTTCTTGGGTTGTTTTCCCCTTGAGGATTGTCATCCATGGAATCCTTCCCAAGCTCTCTCTAAGTTTATTGAAATCAGACTCTAGTTTGACTTTGTTCTATTGCTTATGCTTGCATAATATTCCATTCCTCTACTCACAGTAGAATTCCCTATGCCTCCAGGCTTGAAATTTGGGGCTTGGACAATCTGGAACCGCGCTGCCTGCAGTCCAATCTAAGCATAGTACACAAAATTGTCTTCTACAACATCTTGCCTTGAAATTACTTCTTCAGCTTCAACCACAATAATACATGGGCAAACAATTGATACAAACTCAAGGTAAACCGCTTTAAACTCGATTGCAGAAAATACGACTTCAGCAACAGAGTGATCAACGCCTGGAATACTCTACCCGACTCTGTTGTTATAGCCTCAAACCCTCACAGCTTTAGTCTCAAATTGTCTACCTCACCCCATTCTTAAGAGGTCAGTAAAGGGGATGTGCATAAGTGCACCAGCATGCCTACCATCCCTGTCTTACTGTCCCCATTTATCTGTATTTACTTCCTTTGTTCATGTTTATGTTCATAGCTATACTTGTTATCTTGTACATGTTTGACAAACAAACAAACAAAATAAATAAATAAATAATGTTGAATTCCAATATTGCATGATCACTTCCCTTACAAGATTCCTATAACTTCAACACCTTCTACCATTTCACCTCTGTTAGTGAGAATTAAGTCCAATATGGCTGACTTCTTAGTTCCCTTCTCTACTTTTTGGGAGACAAAGTTGTCTGCTAGGTTTGTCAGGAAACTGTTTGATCTTCCACTTGGTGTAAAGTTTGTTTCCCAGTTGATGTCGGGATAATTTAAGTTCCCCCATTACTATTGTGCTGTACTTCCTACATACCTTAATTAACTGACTAGCAAAATCATCTATTTCATCTATTTGGTTGAGTGGCCTATAGTATACATCTATGGCAATGTCATCCCCCCCCCCTTTATATTGACACAAATGCATTCAAGACGGTTTTCATCGTTATCTTGATAACACAGATATTTGTTAACTATTAACTTATTATACAAAGTACTTGGCCTTTAACTAGGGGTACGTATTGGGTGAGTAAAAAGTAAGGAGTCTACATAAAACTGAAAACTGAATTAAAAAAATAACTAAGAATGAAACTGCTCTTAAAATGTAATTTTGCCTCTAATTTATAAGAATGTGACCCTATAGCAAGAGAGCCAAACTACAATAACTAAAATAACAGTTTCAGCCAGTATAAAAATGTTGAGGCTTGCCAAAAATTTAGCAACATTGAGAGAGTCACTCCTATAACACAATACATTGGTATTTTGAGCAATATTTCTGACTGATATAATTTCTTAATTAAGTTCATTTATCTTGAGTGCAGACTGCTATTCCTAGGAAGGAATACAGCTAATCTCATTAGCCTCAAGATTGCCTTTGAGAATTTGACTGAGAATCAACATAAAAACAGACCTTCTAACAGATAAAAAATGCAACGATATTAAATTAGGTTAGTTTTAGGACTAAATTCAAAACCTGAAGTCTACCATGGTGAAAAACATGCACATTAAACATGTCAAGTGTCACATGTTAAGTGTCTCCATTAAACTTGCTTCAAATTTATTTTCAAACAATCAGACTTGCTACATGTTTCTGGACTATAAACAGGACATTCTGTTGTTATTTATTATATAGTCTGAATCTAATGGCAGTCGGAGTCTAAAGTATCTGGAAAGTACTAGTTATCTACTTCTAATTAAGCCATTGAAAGAACACTGTTGATAACCTCTTTCAATTAATGAAAAGATAAAGCTGAGGGAAAGGACTTATTAAGTTTTTAAGGAGTATGATTTAATCAAATTTTATATAGCTTTATTGCTGAAAATCATTTTGAAAAAGGAATCCGGGTCATACATTTTACCATTCAACCAAAGTTAAGATATGGCTAGAATGTACTATATACACATCTGCTCCTAGACACAAAACTATTAGTGACAGGAATATCCTTTTGTTAAGTCTATTAGATTCATAGGCCTCTGCCACATTTATTTAAATATATGTATCAAAAATATTTATATTATGTAGTAAAAACAAGTTACAAACACATTTACTACAATTTAAAGAGCAGGTTTAAACTTATATTAGTGTCATGATATAAAATTACCATACCTGGGTATTCCATATATGAACACATTTGTCGAAGGATCCACTTGCTAAATATTTTCCATCAGGACTAAAAGCTACACTGTAGACAGGTTCTTGATGTTTTGTTAACGTGTGAGTGCAGATACCTCTTTCTACATCCCACAACCGAACAGTAGAATCAAATGAAGCACTGAAGCAAAGAGATAAAAACATTTTTTTCATTGAGGATATTGCTCATGCAAGTGGTTAAAACATTACTATCAAAGTGAAAACAATCTATTGATCTTATGCAATGTTCTCTGCCTTCCTATGCAAATACGTGCTTGGGCTTATCTCCCCATTCCATTGCTGTTACTGAGATTTCCCAATGTAACAAGTTCCTTGAATGACTGTATCAGAGCCACAGCCCCATACTAGCTCAGTAGTCATAAATAACCGTAAATAGCATGTAGGTGGGCCATGAAGCTTAATAGATTTAAATAAGTGGGCTTGGAGGAAAAGGACGAAGTAGGAACTGCAGTATAGGAATTACACAGGCTGTTAGAGGTTTTTGCTCAGCACAAAAATGTAGTTCAACCTGTTCTTCCTCTGCCAGTGCTGACAATGCAAGGAAACTTTTTCAAGTCATGCTTATGCTTCTAATATTCTATGAAGAATATCAATAACTTTGTAAATATGTAAACAGTTAAATATAACTGAGAATACAGGATGCTAAGGGACTGAGAAAAGAAGCTGTGTTTCAAGTGCTTTGGTATAAGAATAGAAGACATTGCATTGTTTTGCTTTTACCTTGCCAACATAATGTTGCAGTTTGGGTTGCTGGTACCTGGTCCTGTTGGACTCCATTTGATAGTATAAATCTCTTTGTTATGTGCTTGAAGGTCATGTACACAAGTGTCTTGCTTCATACTCCAAATCTATATAAAGAATCAATTGAATGAAGATGAATAAAATCTGCATTTAGAAATATTTTGTCCATCTACGATGCAGGTCACTATGCAAAAACCATGCAAAAAAGACTAGTAATTTCTGTTTTCAGATGATTGCAAATCCTTCAAAAACTTTACAAATAATATTTTATAAACTTTAATTCAAGTTCTTGAAAATACTATGCTTGGACCTGAGATCATACCTTTAACGTCATATCATCTGAGCAGGATGCTAGAAGCATACCAGAGGGATCCCATTTAATTGCATTGACCTCATTCTGAAAGAAAGGATTTATTTTAAAATTAGTGTATATACTCTGTAAACAGTGTTGTACTTTTTAGAAACAAGCAAGCTGCTTAAGCTGAATTTATTGTCACATCAAGTAAAAATACTCCATTTTTTAAACATGTAAATTTTTCAGAAGTTTCTTAAACAGGGAAATAGACTGAATGTTATTGAACCATTTTTCAAGCAAAGGTTTATTAAGATATTTTGCATTGGAAGATAATGATTAATTTTGCTGTTATAAGCAGATAAACAGTGCATTTCTTGTTTTGCAACTTTTTACTCCTTCTGTTAAACATAATAAGCCTACATTTGGAGAGAATTCAATCTGTTGCTTGGCTATTGTTATCATTTTGTCCAAGACATCCCTTTAAACTGTCAAGATTTTATGCATTCTCACTACAGAGGGAAGCAAATTCCCTTCTTTATTACAATCACTCCAGAGTTCATAATTTTGTGTGAGGTTAAATCAGGGGTGAAATCCAGCAGGTTCTGAAAGGTTCTAGAGAACCAGTAGCGGAAATTTTTAGCAGTTCGGAGAACCGGTAGCGGAAATTTTGAGTAGTTCGGAGAGCCAGCAAATACCATCTCTGGCTGGCCCCAGAGTAGGGTGGGAATGGAGGTTTTGCAATATCCTTCCCCCAGGAGTGGGGAGGGAATGGGGATTTTGCAATATCCTTCCCCTGGAGTGGGATGGGAATGGAGATTTTGCAGTATCCTTCCCCTGCCACGCCCACCAAGCAACACCACACCCACCAAGCCACGCCCACAGAACCGAAAGTAAAAAAATTGGATTTCACCACTGGGTTAAATGTCAATGAATTAACATCTTAAAAGGCATTATTATTATTACCACGTCATTTCATGGATATTTTGTCTGTTTTATAAATAAATCACCATCAGGGATGCATGGAAAATTAGAAATTGGAATTAGAAGTTGCCTTATGTAAAAATGCAGTTATATTTGCAGTTGTGTGTAGTGTAATATAGAGAACTTTATAATAATTACAACCATAATAAGCCTAAATATTTTTAAAAACTCAAAATTATAAATTTAATTTATATTACATTATAAATTACAATGTAAAATTATAATTTTTCTGGATTTGTTATTTAATTGATAAATTATCTTGCATTCTCCCAATATTACAATTAGCTACCTTTTTTACAGTAGCTACCTAACTCTTCACAGTTTAAAAAAATACCTATGGGTTTTAAATCATCTCTGGGGAAAAGTGTTGCATACTAATTCAGACCACTGGTTCACTACCATGAATTCTATTTAATGTTCTAATAAAATAGCATTTCTATTTTTTTAAAGCAAAACTATAAAAACAAATAAAAATTTATTTCACTACATTCTTATTAACATCAATGAATTTACTGCCAAGAGTACTTTCTTTTCTTTCTAATTTTGAAGTATAGATACTACCTAGAAAGAAGACAAAATAAGCTGTGGTAGTAATGGAACTTTCCTTCTTGGCTTCCTGTTATTAGACATGACCACTTTGCCAGCTAATTTCTGAATGAGGAAGCTCCCATCCAAGAGTAACATGCTTACTATTCAATATATGCCTGCCAGCTAAATGAATTAGATAGCTATTGATTTAAGAATATAGTATTCCTGAAATATTGATAAAGTCTGTTTTAATTGCAGTGTATTAAGATTATTGCCTAATTTTACCGTGTGGCCTTGAAAGGTTTTGACTGGACGATCACAGCCAAGTCTGCATACATGTATGCACATATCAGTGCTGCACGATGCAAAGGTAGTATTGTTCTGCCAATCTACATCCAGGGCTGGGGCTGTGAAAAGAGGACAGAGAGGGACCATTAGGAAATTTGGCCAGGAAGCAAATTATCTTTGTAACTGTTAATTTATTTTAATTTAATTACATTTAGCATCCTAACACTATACTATTTTTCTGATAGTATGACCAACATTTATTCTATTTACAATAGAATAAAACCATTATATACCAGCTTTGATGCCACAACATGCAGTGGGTCTAATTTCCACTCTAATGACATTATCATACAAATAACATATCATGTTTCCCCGAAAATAAGACCCTGTCTTACATTTTTTTGAACCCTAAAATAAGCGCTTGGCCTTATTGCCATGCACTCAAAAGCCCGATTGGGCTTATTATCAGGGGATGTCTTATTTTGGGGGAAACAGGATACATTAAAGTGTTTTATGACAGTTTTGCTGAAAATCAGCATTTACTTCTGGTTTTCAGCAAAACCAACTGCTAGTGAACATTTAACAACTGCAGTGTTCACTTAGTGACTGTGATGTTCATTGACAACCATTGCAAAAATATGTAAAATTGGGTCAGTCATGTGGGTGACCCAATTTATGACCATCACAGTCATAGTTCAGGACTACCTATAGAAAAAAAACTCCAAACAAATCTAAAAACACAGCACACTTTCTGAAACCTGTAAAACACTTATCAAAATAAATTAGATAATAATATAGTTTTTACATACACGCCAGAACAAAGCTTTTGGAAAACCAGAGGACAGACTTTTAGAACACTATCAGTCTGAACCAGTAGTGGATTTCAATTTAGTTTGCTACTGGTTCGCTCGTGCTTGCGTGCTTGCGCAATGCTTTTGCGCATGCGCAGAAGCATCCGGGTGGGTGGGTGGATGGAGCCTCCTGCCGCCACTGCTACTGGTTCGCCTGATCTGGGGCGAACCGGTAGCAACCCACTATTGGTCTGAACTAAAACGTGTGACCCAGACTCTATACTAAAATAATACAAGATGAAATCTTGACATAAAACTGACTTTGCATTTTAAATTTCTGTGGCACCAAATATCCAATGCAATTTATATTGTTCGAATGATATAAGATGAAAATGGAATAATTTATCCAATTTACATGATGTTATTGTTTGATTCCATTTATGTAAATTTATGTCATTGGTATAATGATAAATATTTGATTGGGCTAAATCACTACAAAGATACTATCTCTTATGTAAAAGATAACTGAGAATAATGAATATTTCTCAGTGATTTGGTCTATCAATACTTTATGATATGGCGATATCCAAATTTTTACTCTCAAATTTGTCTAACAAAAATGATTTCACTTCTGTTCTTCTCATCAGACAAATATAATCAAGCAAACTAGGATGCAATAGCCTAAATCTGTTTAATAGTCACTTGTGACACATAATTATGACAGAATAAACTTCTTTGCCATTTGTTAAATATAGCAAGCATAAATAACAGTTGAATTTTAATTACCTGAGTGGAAAGGAAACTGTTGTTTAGCTTCACCTGTGTGAGCATCCCAAATTATTGTTGTCTAGGTAGAGAAGGAAGAGCAAATGGAAGAAAAAAACCAGATGTCAAACAGCATTATCAGTTGTAAAATCAAAACAATCCACACAAAATAGATAACATGGGGTTTTCAATAGATAACAAATGTGGCCATTTATAAACTGGACAAGAATTGATCATAATAGTATTGTGCATATAGAGAAATGAAGATGGCACCACCACCTGGTAAATACAGAAATAGCAGCTGTTTCAAGAATTGAAACAGAAGATTAAAAAGATAATTAGATAATTGATACTTGCAAATGATAAAATCCAACACTTACTTTATCAACGCCAGCACTTAAAATATAATTTCCCTTTTTGTTCCATTTCAGAGCAAAGATGGGCCCTTTATGTTGCCCTAAGGTGCTTGCAAGATTTCCTGTGATGAATTTAAAAATAAAATCAATGTTTTAAATAATTTGATCACTGAAACAAATTTAGGCTAACAAAAAAAAAAAAATCTAATGATTTGAAAAAAAAAAATTTCTTCAGTCTTACCATCTTCCGTCCATATTCTTGCAAAGCCATCATATGATCCCGTAGCCAAGAGTGTTCCATCACTCTGTAAAATATGCAAAAAGGAAAGGATTTTTTATATGAGGCCGAAATCAGTTATGGTTCAATAATTCAATTCTGATTTTCTAGTATAAAAAAATCAAAATACTTTCATGACAAAGAGTAAATATCAATACCAGTTTATATAAAAAATTAATGGCTAGTTTGACAACTAGAGACAAGCCTGTCAATGCAGTATGTTGTTCTCAGAATAGGATAAAGAGCCCTATTGGCACAGTGGTTAGAACGCAGTATTGCACTATTGCAGGCAAACTCTGCCCTGAATCCTGATAGGGTTCAAGGTTGATTCAGCCTTCCATCCTTCCAGGGTCAGTAAAATGAGAGCAGTATGCTGACATTGGAAACCACCCAGAGAGTGCTGAAAAGCACTATGGGTTGGTATATAAGTCTATATGCTATGCTATTGCTAGTGTTATCACAATAATTTAGCTAATATATAAGTATTTTAATGAGACATTTTAGCTAATCTGAAAGGATTTTCTTTTAAAAATTTATCTCAACATATTCAGGTTTTTCCTCCCTCTTTCTCCCAATAACATATTCCAAAGAGCTTCATGAATTCACTTTCCTCAACAAAAGCTTCTGGGTAAAAATGCATACTACTACAGGTAATATGATAATGTACTAAGTAAAAACCAATAATCTGGGAAAAAAAATCATTTCTATAAATACCCCCCCCCACTCATTTGGTATATACTATTTGACAAAAAATATTTATTTATTTATTTATTATATTTATATACCGCCCTTCTCCCGAAGGACTCAGGGTGTTGAACAGCCAAGATCAAATACATAAATATAAAAGTTAAAACAATTTAAAACCAGATTAAATACTTTGGCCCACAATTGAAAACATCCCATTAAAATCCAATTTAAAATTTAAAACTGTTAAAATTAGGCTAGCCCGGCTTGCTGGAATAACAAAGTCTTCAGGGCACAGCGGAAGGTGCGCAAGAACAGGATCGTCCGTACCTCTGGGGGCAGCTCGTTCCAGAGGGCAGGAGCCCCCACTGAGAAGGCTTTCCCCTGGGGCGTCGCCAGTCGACATTGTCTGACCGACGGCACCCCAAGGAGCCCCGCCCTGTGGGAGCATACTGGCCGGTGGGAGGCTGTCGGTAGCAGAAGGCCCGTAAGTACCCAGGTCCTAAGCCATGGAGCGCTTTAAAGATGTTAATCAACACCTTGAATTGACCCGGAAGACCCCTGGGAGCCAATGCAGCTATTGCAGGAGAGGTGTTACATGGGAGCGCCCTGCCACTCCCATAATCACCCACGCGGCTGCATTTTGGACCAACTGGAGCCTCCGGATGCTCTTCAAGGGGAGCCCCATATAGAGAGCATTGCAGTAGTCCAGTCGGGAAGTGACAAGGGCATGAGTGACCGTGCGCAGGGAGTCCCGATCCAGAAAGGGACGCAACTGGTGGATCAGGTGAACCTGATAAAAAGCCCCCCTGGCCATGGCCGTCATATGCTCTTCTAAAGACAGCTGCATGTCCAGGAGGACACCCAAGTTGTGAACCCTCTCCGTGGAAGCCAATGACTCGCCTCCAATAGCCAGCGATGGCACCAGCTGGCTATATCGGGATGCCGGGAGCCACAGCCACTCAGTCTTGGAGGGGTTGAGTCGGAGTCTGTTTCTCCCCATCCAGACCCGCACGGCCTCCAGGCACCAGGACATCACTTCAAGGGCATCATTGGGGTGGTCTGGGGTGGAGATGTACTGCTGAGTGTCATCAGCGTACTGATGGAACTGCACCCCAAAACCACGGATGATCTCACCCAGTGGCTTCACATAAATGTTGAACAGAAGGGGCGAGAGGACCGACTCCTGTGGCACCCCACACATAAGGCGCCTCAAGGACGACCTCTGCCCCCCTGCCAACACAAACTGCGACCGGTCAGAGAGAAAGGAGGAGAACCACTGTAATACGGTGCCCCCAACCCCCAGCCCCTCCAGCCGGCGCAGCATGATACCATGGTCGATGGTATCAAAAGCCGCTGAGAGATCTAATAGGACCAGGACAGAGGAACAACCCGTCCCGAGCCCTCCAGAGATCATCAGCCAATGCGACCAATGCCGTTTCCGTGCTGTACCCAGGCCTGAAACTGGACTGGAACGGGTCTAGGTAGACAGCATCATCCAGGTGTTGGGGAAGCTGTCGCGCAACCACACTCTCAACAACCTTCGACACAAAGCGAAGGTTGGAAACTGGACGGTAATTCGCCAAAACAGCCGGATCCAGAGAAGGCTTCTTGAGGAGGGGCCTCACCACCGCCTCTTTCAAGGTGGAAAGCAAGAAACTCTCACTCAACGAAGTATTAATGATCCTCTGGAGCCAGCCTTGTGTAACCTCCCGGGAAGCCAGCACCAACCAGGAGGGACACGGGTCCAATAAACATGTGGCCGCGCTAAGCCTCCCCAGAATCCTGTCCATGTCCTCATGAGCCACAGGGTCAAACTCCTCCCAGATAATATTCTCAAGACCTGCCTATTAATGCTATTGCCCTGAAAATCTCTGAATACTGGTACACTGCCTATAAATATTAAGCGGACAACTGCTTATTTTTCTGCAAGAGCATAAAAACTATGCTCTGATATTTTATACTTATTAGATATGCTATTTATTTTGGTATGGTAGTAAAACATAAGCTTTAATACAGTGATACCTCAGTACCCATCCTTAATTGGTTCAGGGAGGCATAATAAGTATCAAAACAATGAGAACCAAACATATTTTTCCCATAAGGAATAATGTTGTGAGTCACAAGGCAGCTGACACCAACAAATTCTAGCTTGTGAGTTGTGTACCAAACAAAATAATGAGCACTGGGACAAAAATTTCACATCAAAATGTGTTGAATACCAAATTTGATGAGTTTCAAAGCAGGTGAGTACCAAGGTACCACTGTACATGATAATAACTGAATCTATACTTTTTATTTTTATAGATTAATAGGAGTTATAATTTTTTATAGATTAATAGAAGTTTCACAAATTTTATGAATGTAATGTACATAATCTTAGGTAATATTTTATTTACTTTAATAGCGTTCATATGGATGTTTCATTATAGTTTGATATATTTTATTTTTCCATTTGTTACTCATTGACCAAAATGAAAGTATCTCTTTTTTAAATGTATTTTCTGATTCCTTTTCTAAACTACAAATTCCAATCTTTGTAACTTTGAAAAATACAAAACTGAAGGATAGATTCTCTCTGGATCATTAGAAATATTATTTTATTTAAATATTACATATGTATTTTTTATTTTGAATATATAAACAAATAGTTCTCATCTACAATATTCTCAAAATAAACTGTTACTGCAGAAAATATTGTGACATTTTCAGTTTGTTCCATAAGCACATTAGTCCGATTCTGGATGTAAGGAGACTATTAGCATACATTTAAAATAACTGATAATACTAGTTGGAGCTGCTGAACTATTATCCAAAACGTCTAGAAGGCATCAAATTGCTTACACCTAAATTATTATTATACCTGCAAGGAAAAATTGGAAGAAATATTTATATTTATACTGTATCTATAACTTCCTAAGTGCAAGTTCTACTTTTTCTTTTCAGATCAACTGAGTGTTGATCCTTTGCTAGCAACATGAATTGACCGATTGGCTTGTAACCTGAGCATTATGTTGTGGGTTGAGAGACTGGCCCAAAGTCACTCTGCCAGCTTTCATACTAAAACTCATGGTCTTCTGGTTTCTAGTCTGGTGCCTTAATCACTACAGTATGTTGGCTCTCATTCGTTCATTCATTCATTCAATTCATTCATTCATTCACCAACCAACTTGCGCTCACCCACACCCACTCTCACACACAATTATATTTTATACACAAGCTGTATTCTATAGACAAGAGTTTTATTTGTCAACTTACATTCCAGTCTAGTGATGTTACATCTTTATTGCTGGGAACATCATGCCCTCCTTCTCTTATACAGTGCCTCAAAACTAGTTGTGTGGAACTACCATTGCTGTTTTCATTAAGATTCCATATTCTGGCAGTGGAATCACCAGATCTAAAAAGAATGAATACACATATTACTCACAAAAAAAAAGCTTGGGGTTCTGTTGGCTCAAAATTGTTTTGAAACAATATTATTATATATTAGTAGGAAATCAATTTCTTATGTGCATATGTCTTCCTTCCAAGAACGAAGTTTATCTGCCAAATTCTATTTACTGTTGTTGCTAGAATTGATACTGCTGGGCAAGAATGAAAAATATTAAAAAGTTCACATTTGTTTTAATCCATAATTTACCCTGATGCTAGTAGATCACTGACAGGATTCCAGGCACAGATGAACACCTCTGATTCATGACCCCGAAGAACTGTTGCTTTATTAGAAGGAATTTCAACATCCCCATCGATTTCCATTGGTTTTGAGTGATTATCTGCAAAACATACATAAATCTATGTAAACTAATTCAAGGCATAGTGAAAACAGAAACAATGAAAATAAAACAATAGTAACAAAACTAATAGGAAAATTGGATTAAGCATAAATATTGATTGGAAATGTTAATTTTTTCCCAAGAGGAGACCATTATTGACTGACATCAAGGCAGCTCAAGCCTGCTTTCTATTCCCAGCACATGAGGACTAATGAGAATTTATGGTGCTTAAACATGTCAATATAATTTAGAATTTCAGAATGCTTATTTGGTAATCACCTTGTAGTAACCTGAACACAAAAGACAAAAGCGAAAAGACATCAACTAATAGGTAAGGCTAAAATGATCGCAATGTGTCTGTGGCTTTCGGTCAAAGATATATATATATATATATATATGACATTGCCACATAAATTTGCATTTAATGTAAACATACCCATTAGAAAACATAGTTTAACTTACTTATTGCATGTGCCCCATTCTCCTCTCCATTCACAGTGGCTTCTCCAGTCTTTGGTGTATTTTGCTGTGGGATAGCAATAGTTGTTGTGGCTGTTGTAGTAGTTGTGACTGCTGTTGCTGTTGCTGTTGTAGCTACAGCTGTTGCTGCACTAGCTTGTTGCTGTGCTAATTTCTCCCTGAAAGCCTGCTGCCGAGTTTGCACTACATCAGGCATTACTGCATCTATCAAAGATAATGACTCTATAGGTCTGCCATCAAACACTGTACCATCCTAGGAATGGAAACAAAAAAAAGAAAAAGAAAAAGTTTTTCCTGTTAAATAAATGAAATACTAGCTAAGCAGAATACAATTACCACGTAATCTGAAATTATAGTCTTCAATTGAATATATAGAATTTTTACTACTAACTTGCTAGACTACAGGTAGTCCTCAACTTACAACAGTTCATTTAGTGACTGTTCAAAGTTACAACCGCACTGAAAAAAGTGACTTATGACCATTTTTCACACTTATGATCATTGTGTGATTCCCATGGTCCCGTGATCAAAATTCAGACGCTTGGCAACTGACTCACATTTATGACGATTGCAGTGTCCTGGAGTCATGTGATCTGCTTTTGCAATCTTCTGACAAGCAAAGTCAATGGGGAACAAGATTCATTTAACAACTGTATTACTAACTTAACAACTGCACTGATTCACTTAACAAACAAAGAAAGGTTGTAAAATGAGACAAAACTCACTAAACAAATTTCTCATTTAGCAACATAAATTTCAGGCTCCATTGTGGTCGTAATTTGAGGACTACCTGTACTAAGCAACGATGAAAAAACTTTGAATGATTAATCAGGAAATAAATTATGGAGGTCACATACTGACAATGAAACTGACAGTCACATACTTAAGAACAAGAAAAAATATTTTGACTTATCCTCAGAAAACATTGCTCAGAAAACATTAACCTCATAAAATTATACTTAACAAAAGTAAGGCTACATTTGAAACCTTTTGATCTGGTTGGATTTTGGGAGATTCATAAAATTCGTTCTATTATTTCTTTTTTTTTTCTCATGAAGGTTAAATAAGAACATAATAAAATTCCTTTTTAGATCAGCAAAGGTTTTTCTAGTCCAACATTGGATGAATCATATAGCTATGATATATCATAGTATAATGCACCTCTCTTCTACTTTTTCTACTATGCCGATGTGTTCAGCAAGTGAGAGATGGAGCAACTCCTACCACACTGCTCGTACAACTACCCAATGACCTTGTTCTGAATGCCAAGCTTCTGGTGGGTCAGATTTACACTGCTTCCTAGGCCCATTCCCAGTGGAATTGGTCATCAGCCCAATGGCATATTGTCTGACCCTGCCCACATGAATGCGCATCGACCCAGTATTCCACTGGTCCTTGCTCATGCTGGTATTAGTTTAGGGATAGCCGGTATATGAGGTGGTACTCATTGTGGATTCCCGTGTTTGCTGGGAATGTCTACAATATTTAGTGGACTAGAAGGGCTATGGCCCTGAGGACATGTTCTGGGAAAATGCCAATGCTGTGCATGTCCCTCGGCTGGTCCTTTGGTTGCACTGCTGGTATCTGCAGAAACCTGGATTGCGGGGCTTTGGGAAGACAAGTCATGCCAGGGGGATAGTGTGATGACTCCCCCAGACGCTTCTTCAGATATTTCTCCAGATGTCAGTTCCCAGGAAGGTGAACCAATTCCAGGCATATCTGGAAGTGAGTTGGTTAATGGCTCCAAGCAGCCAACTGAGAGAGATTTGGCTCAAGCACAGCTGCAGCAGGACAGCCCTGAGGCTTCAGGTGGAGGAAGCATGCAGCTGCAGCCAGTCAGTGATGAGGAAAAGGAACTGCCTTTTGCACCTGCTCCAAGAACACATAGGACAGAGAAAAGGCAGGAACAGAGAAGGTTAGCCAGATTACTCGCGAGGAGAAAGTCTTGCCCTTCTTGATGGGCTGCACCAGAAGCTGGCTATTTATTAGCACAGCAGACAGATGGAAGCGATGCTAGGAACAACGTATTCATTTCCTAGCTGTGTGTTTTTAGTCGTTGTGATTCTTGCCTTGCTTTGGATTGACAATGTGCCTTGACTTGGATTGTGCCTTGTGAACTCTGGACTTTTCTTGCCTCGTGAACCCTCTTGTATTGTGGATTTAATTTTGCCAGGTAGGTTTATTTTGATTGGGAAACTTTCAAGTGCCTTGTGGATTTATGGCCATTGCCCTGTGGACTAGCTTTGGTCTGCTTGTGGTTGGACTTCATTGGGACAGTTCTGGGTTTTTAGTGAAGGGAGTTGTGGGAAAATATTAATAAACACACTAAACCACAGTTATGTGTGCAAGCTCACACACACACGGAACTGTGGTATGTATTTGTGTGTGTGTGTGTGTGTGTGTGTATGTATGATTGTTTTTATATACAGTATATATTGTTTTAGTGGATTAATGTATATCAGTTAGAGTCACATTAAGTGAGATGGAGGATCATATAAATAAATTTAATAAATTAATAAAATTAAGAACACCAATACAATCTTAAGCCACCCTTTTCAATGACTGGAAAATTAAGAACAATCAGAATTTATCAAACAAAGACTTTGAATTCTTTGAAGTTCTACCCTAGTTCTGACTTTGATCTGACAACATTATTTTTAATTATCCTATCACATTTGATTACGATTAGTGAAGCAAGCAGCATATGCATCATTCTATACCTAAAACACTGAGATATTTTAATATGTATAAATAACCTGCTGTTTAAATAATTTTTCTATTGACAATACAGTAATTTGCTTATAATAATTTATGTAACATAGTGCAAGTAAAACCAAGGCAAACAGACAACATCTACAGAAAATGAATTATCTTCTAAATGCCATACAAAATTATGGTCTCAAATAAATGAACCTTAGCAAGAAACACTTCTTAATGATTTCTGTGTAGCACAGTTAAAATCTGAAGTCAAACAATATCAGAAGTTCATTGTGAGTAATCAGATTATTATACAGAAATATTTGTTTGCAATCTAAATATATATTTAGTAACAAAATTTCATGCTAAATATAGAATGTGTGCATTACACACTTAATTATCTAAAAGAAGTGAGTTTAGGGAGGCATAAATCTATTTATAATATTCAATTAAGTTTTATTCAATTGCTATAACTGTAACTCTACAGACTGAACACAAAAAAAGTAGAATGGCTGTGGCAAAAAAATAATAATCAAAAATAGTACCAACCATGGTCGGTTCCTTGGGTACAATCCCAAAATGTCTACAGCATCACTTGAACACCAACAGCATTGATAAAATATACATCAATCAAGTGCAAAAGGCAGCTTTACTTGAAACAAGTTACATCCAGCAATGATACTTTTAACACCATCAAATAATAATAGCTGCCCATCTCAGTTCCATGAGAAGGACTTGATAGGTGAATAAAAATGCCAAATCCACTCTAAATATCTGGCTGACTGTATGACCAATCATAATTTATTAAATTTATATGTCACCCAAATACCATCAACTCTATGGTTAATTCTGAAAAAAAAAATTAATGTGGCAACAGTATAAGGAAGCAAATGTTTTTCCGCACATTGACATTAAATACAATGGCATGTAAATCAGCCAAGATCAGATTTGAATTCAATGTGCAAGGCAACACTTGTTCAATTCTATTAAAATAGAATTCAAATATTATACTTTAATTAATGTGAAGTTTAATCTGATAAAATTCAATGTAATTACATTGATGTTAGTACTTAAAATGCACAGCTCTGATTCATTTTAGGGAGAACGGAATGAGAAAAAAAGGACTGTTGTATATTTTTCAGCAGACGTTTTCTATTTTTTTCCCCAAGGCAACCTGTATATTCAAAAAATGCTCAGAACCTCTTATCAAGACGGGCAGAACTTCTAAATGACCAGAGACAAATCCTACCCTGCTCACTGTACTTCAGTCACTTGTGGGAGAGAACTTCTGTGGATGGTATTAAGGAAGAAAAACAACCTTAGATAGAGAGATCTTTTTCTTATTTGTCTGATGGAATCCATACAAGTCCCCAGTTTGAAAAATCCTACTTTTAGGAAGAAAATGAAAGGGACCAATGAGGACTATTAATCAGACAAGTATAGTATACCCTTTATTGTCATTGTACATCATGTATACAATGAAATTGGCTGATTAAGTAGATTAAGAGATAAGGGAGGATAACAATAAAAAAACTAAACATGGAAAAAAAGTAGAGGAAAGTAAAAGTAGAAACTAAAAAGTAAAATTAAAAAGAAGAGCCAGTTGGTTCTATTGGTTAAGATATTAGGCTTAGCAGAATGAACGAAGAGACCCTAGAGCTTTCATCAATTAAAGAAAACAGGTACATCCGTTTTGATTAAAACCAACATTAACAAATAAGTCAGGCCTGGTTTGTGTTCTTCTATCTTTCAAAATTGGCATCAACTCAAGCAAACTGCCTTAGGTTGATCAAGCTCTAATCATTAAGCATTTTCTAGCTAAGGAAGAGGTGATACTTGCCTCATTGATGCTTATCTCTGCTTCCACATACTGTAGGCCTTTCTGAAGTATAGAGATAAGGGCAGCAGGTGGCACTAGTGTTCCATTGATGTTGGATTGGCTAATATGACTCTCTATTCCAAATGTAAAGGCGGAATGGGAGAAACCTGAGAAAAAGGAAGGCATGATATGAAATCTAAGCTCTCTGCAATGTGACACATATACTAAATACAACACAGCTGAATCCTGTGCCTCTCCCAACAAGGGAGAAAAATTTCCACATTAGGTCTGATAGAAAAAAAATCCCTATAATGGTCCCCTTCAATTACATTTGCACGCTTAATTCTTAAAGAATGAGCATTTGGAAAAAAATAATTAGTGCCAAGCAAGATGAAAGAAAATGGTATAAACCAGGGGTGTCAAACTCAAGGCCTGGGGGCTAGATCCAGCCCACGGGGTGCTTAGAGCTAGCCTGCGGGGCCACCCTGGAAATAGCAAAGGATCAGCCCATAGTGCCTCTGCCAGCAAGAACATAGCTCGGGGGAGCCACGCACCTCCCCCCAAGCTCCGTTTTTGCTGGTAGAGGGCAGAAGGAGGCTGTAGCAGCAGAAAATGTAGCCTGGGGAGGGGCATGCAGAGGGTTGCAAGTGGACTGACAGAGGGTTGCAAAAGACCATTGCAGCTGAAAACGGAGCTCATGAACCCGTTTTCACTGGCAGAGTGCTCAGGCCACCAACTTCCGACACAAATGACGTCAAGCTGGCCACGGCCCTCCTGGCCATGCCCCCCAGCTCCATGAAGTCAAACACAACGCTGATGCAGCCTCAATGAAATAGAGTTTGACATCCCTGGTCTAAACTATTTGTATTAAGTAGGAAATGCTAAAGAAAAAGTCATAGTTGCAGGAATTATACAGGAGAGCGCTACCCATTTATAGAAAAGGAATACACGTTTGGTTCTTGAACACAGTAATTACCAGCTAATCTGACATGCAAGTATAATTAATAAACCAGAACAAAAATGAAACAACAGAAATAATATACTTTAATGGGGCATATATTGTCACACATCTGTCACCTTGATGATGATTTCTACTCTACATATTTGGTGATTAAAGTATAAAGCTTAAGTGGCACATTAGATAATAATGAACTGAGTATCACAGAAAGATTTGGTATGCAATCTGAGTTGTTTATTGATCCAATATCATTACCAAGTCTCAAGAGATCTTACTCTGTGAAGTATCTTATATCCATATTGGGCTGCTTTGCCAACAGTGACCATAACTGGAAACAGTTGAGCCAAGTTATCTATGCTCTTGTAAGCTCTACCTAGGCTGTTATATTTCAGTGCATAAATATATTTTGTTGCAATTATTTTCATTTTTTTTTACTCTGGTAAAGGACTAACTACCATATATTACTAGGCTGCTTATACAGTATAATTGGTTAATAGAGCTGTGTAGCACTTCAGATTTGTTTTTAGAATATTCCAAAACTATTTTTTAGATTCTGAGCAAAATCTAATAAAACAAAATGAGATTTTAAAAATAAAAAAATAAAGTTAAAAAGAAAACAAATGGAGAATTTGATCAAAGGCACCCATACATACAACACAGAGCATCTCTCCAAGCTCAGCTCAAGGCCTGGGAAAACAGGCAAGATTTTTTTAAACCTTCTGAAATCCAAGCAGCATGGAAATCATACAGATACATCTCCAAGGGAAACAGGCACAGAAAGACTAGAACAGTCCTCTATATAATGGAACGTAGGCACCTCTAGCCTAGTTAAATACAGAAAGGGTAATAATATATATAAGGATTTTTTTGGAATGGCAATGCAGTATCACTAATAGTTTTTGTAAAATACAGAAGCAAATAGGGGTAACAGATAAGTGTAAGAATTGGTGATTTTTTTCTCATACGATTTCAGTGCTGAAGATACTACATAAATGCCACATCAGAGGAAACTGGCCATATGCTGCTGCCAAAAAATCTTATATAAAAGTTATCTAAGAAATGCAACCCAATGATAAATATATTTATTGCATTTTATCTGCATTAAACATAAAACTGCCAGCAGCAATTTAGTCAAAATGTTATGTGATTGTCAGGAGATGTTTGAACTGAGCTATTCATGCCTACTAATATTGCCCCTAATAGCACATACTCTACAGGTAGTTCTTATTCTGCTAATAGCTTACAGTAAAAAAATCTACCAATTAATTTTTATGCACTCACTGAGAAATATTGTATATTTCATATGAGCGAGCATTGCTTTGTTTAGTTTATAACAGTACAGTGGTACTGTGTTTGCCCGAAAATAAGGCCTACCCCAAAAACAAGCTCTAGCCCGATTTTCATGCCTGTGCCTAATATAAGCCCTACACAAAAATAAGCCCTAGTTAGGCCCAGCCCACCAACTGTACAAGATGGGACAAGGTGCAGGCGTAAAAATCAAGCTAGGGTGGGAGTAGGGGGTGGAGCTGCCCCATGTGCCCCACACCAACTTACCTTAGGACTGCCGCAGCCAGGCCTCCCACGTCCTCCCATCTGTTGCGCTGCTGTATGACTTCTTCTGTAGCCTCTTGCAGCTGCTTGAATTACGGCCAGATGCCACATGGCGCATTGCCCCAGTGCCACTCCTTGAGGCAGGATGCCACATGGCTCCTGACAGTGCCTCCACTCACGGCAGAATGCCGTGACACTTTTCGTGCCAGTATCACCGTTCTTGCATGCAATGGCACAACATGCCATGCAGCCTCCTGCCACAAGCGATGTCATGGGCTTGATAAGCCTCGTGGCGTCATGCCATGAGTGGCGGCACTGGTTGACGAGCTATGTGGCATCTGGCTGCGAGCCATGAAATAAATTGGACAGTGGTGCAACAGGTGTCAGGGCATGGGAGGCATGGCTGCAGTGGTCCTAAGGTAAGCGGGTAAGTCATCCTAAGAATTACCTTTGAAAATGATTTTGTAGTTAGCTATTTTTGTCACAAACCTATTGAATTACAAGCACTATAATATTGTTACCAAACAAATTTTAATTTACATAACTCTTAGGAGAAACACTGCAATATTTACAGCAAACAGTAAACTGTCTATTAAATGAGAAATAATATCAGATGAAATTACTTCTATTAAAAGCTTAGTTAGTTTACAAACTATGCTTCTTTTAAGAGTAAAAACAACCTCTTACATTGCCTGCTATATATACAAGAAATTATTATACAGGCCTCTGCTGGTTATTATAATGAAAACATGCATTTTAATATATAATATGTATATAATTCCTTTATATTATCTACAAAAATTCTATATTTTTTTAGAATGGTAGGTAGGAGAATCTTTTTTCACACGAAAGAAAAAAGTTCAGTTTATCAGAAGGAGTATTACATCAAAGGGCTCATACCTGCTATAATATTGAAATAACCATTATATATTACTGGCAACCTCATCTACATCACATACATATGAAGCTAGTCCCTTTAATTGTAATCAGTGTCATGTGAGGTGCAGAAAAGGATTAAGACCATGATCCTCAGATGGCTACATGGAGATGACCACCACCTTCCCCGAATCAAGGCTTTTGCATAATACTTTTTAAATACACTAAGAAAATGTATACTAGATTATACCAAGCTTAATTTTACCCACGTAGTGCTTCCTGTAGTGGTAAACACAGTAATAAGTAGTTTTTACCCATTTGGGTATCAATGCACAAGGCATACTATTTCACTCTTTCCATTGAAACAAAATGTTTCCCTTCTCAGTTAGCATTCTTTACATTTTGTGACTTTTTTGTACATGTTACTTGCATGGAAATTGATTTTCAGCTTCAGAATTTGAAACTATTTTATGATGAGAGCAGATCTGGAAACACAGGAAGATAATTTTGATCAAGATCAATGACTGATTTCTATTATATTTGCAGCCATCAGTTGTTAATAGAAATCTAGTTTTCTTGCATTTAATTCTGTCTTGATAAAAACAAGAATGTTATAGGCTTTTAAAAAGCCTATAAAGCATAAAGAATGCAGCACCAATTTCTATGACATGGCTTGTTTTCTACACTTAAAATGTTTCCATCTGTCATGCAGATTTTATCCTGTTCACATTAAAAAAACACTATAGCTATGCATTTTCCCACGCGTTAAGATAGTGGTAGGATGGCACACTACTTTTTTATTTGTTTCAGATCATTGAGCTCCAGATTGAAGGAAAGCTAGTTGGTCTGTTTCCAGAGTTGAGGATCTGGCTACAAATCCTGGCTGGTCATCCTTTAACCTGGCATACCAAATAATTCATATGCTCTTCATTATGATTGTATCCTGACAACTTTATATTTATTTTTACTTGGGAAGCACGTCCTGGACAAATATGTTTGCCAACACCTAATGTAAAGAAAATACTTAGCAAGGGATACCTATTAAATCACCATGTTGATTGGTTTGATCCCATATATAAAAATGTGTAAAACATCTAACATAAAAAAGCAAACAAAAATAAAAGTCAATAAATCCAGGGCATCATATTAATTGCCCTTACGTTATTTGAAACAGTTCAGTTTTAAAAAATATTTGGAAGGCTAAAAATATTCTGGTATATCTCTTTTAATATAATGGAATATAATATACAGGTGTGAAATTAATACATATCTGTTTAAAATACCCTGAACATCAGTTTGAATTCTGAAGACTTTTTCCCTCTCTTTAAATTTTGCAATTGTGTATATTCTCTTATGTTTTGATAACATTAGAGCCAATTTGGTCTAGTGTTGGACTAGGAACAGAAAAACGTAGTTGTAGATCTGCATAAGTCATGATAGTCGGCTGGGTGATCTTGTGCCAATAACTCTTTCTCAACTGAAGGAAGAGAGCAATGTCAATTTGTTGCAGTTTTCTTAATAGCGTAATTAAGATGTACATAATAATTTTACAAAAATAGCCATGATAAAATAAAACAAAACATAATTTAAAAAGTAAAACATAAGTGCAATCCAAATAAAGAGGGCATGATCTCATTCTCTAGGCACTGGAAGAGCTGTTTTCAATAATATAAAGGGAGACAGCAGAATGCAGGCAAGTCAGAACTTCAAGAGGAAGCTGTTCAAGATGATGGATACTCCTAATGAAAAACAGTATTTCCAAGCTTCAGCCCCTTGTACTATGAATTACTAGGAAGCTAACAACAGTTTATTTAGGAAGATGAATGAATCATATGGCTATTTTTGGTTGGAAGAGGTGATCCTGAAGGTACCTATCAGTTGGCTTAGCTGTCAGTTTTGGTCTATGCCACAACTGCTATATAATTCCACACACACCAGTGCAAAGGGAATGTTGAACATTCCATATTGTTCGTAATTTTTGTGAGAAGTTTATCCAATGCTGTCTCTACAATAAACTGTAATGAGTGTCAGCTTGTCATAATGGCTTGGAACTTGGAGCTGGCAACTGCAGCAGTGCTACTGGAAGAGGACAAGAGGTAATAGGCATCATCAATGTCTAGGGCACAATAGGCGAATTGCTTAATCTGCTAAACAAAGATTACAGAAGCTTAATTAACAAAAATTGGCAGGAAAACACTGCAAAATGAATGTTGGAAAACAAAATAAATATTATCTAATTTCATAGTTGTTCATGTTGAACAAACTTGATTCAAGGTAAAAATAAACAACCATCATTTATACTTATGTGTCTGTGTATGTATATATGTTCTGAAAAATGCTAAGGGATATATTTACATATTCATTCACACATTCATTCAATTTTAGCCATTATATTCAATTGATTTTTGGCAAGTATAACCAAGTGTTTGCAATATTAGAAACCTATCAGATAAATTCCAGAATCAAGTTCACACAGAGAACTGGATGAAGAAATTGCGGAGAGAGATACAACTTATTTAATCATTGTTTCAATTACACTTTTTATTCTGTGCATGTGAACAATGTAAAAATCTCATTGGCATCATAACCTTATCTGTAGCCCTTGAGTAGCTTGAAGGATTTGCTGCTATCTTGTCAAGCAAAAAACATCTTCATTTTTAGCTGATTTTACAGACCATAGCATTCAGACCAAAAGAGAAAAATCACAAGGTAATCAAGGAATAAAGAGATTCCCACAAAAGGCAAATTAGCTTAATAGTAACAAAATTGTTATATAATTAAGTTAAAATAATTTCATCAAAGTTGGCAATATTTCTGAGGTTTTCTGGGGTTCTGATAGCAAGGGGAACACCTTGATTTTCAAACTGTCTTTGGGGGAAATGGGGAAGATAGCATAATGAGATCCTTTGAAATAATTTCTTCAAACATGCATTTCAGCCACACACACCCCGTCAGATCTACTATAGCTAGAAGTAAATCCTTCCTCATATTACTAGCTAATGTTTTATGAACCAAATTTAATCAGGGCAGGCACATTCTTTTATCTTAAGAAATTATGTTTGTCTTCAAAATATGAGTTAAATAGAAGAGCAAATATGGACATTCATATAAAAAGGCCACTCAGCATGCCTACTTGTGCAGCTGCTACTTGAAATCAGATACAAAAGAGTGAGTGAATCCCTATTGCCAGTCAAATGTGTACAAAATTTAAGAGAAACACCAGAATTCAAATCATCACTCAGTACATCATTATTTTGGAGCAATGTCGATTATATTTTCAACATTATTATGGAACAATGTCCATTACATTTGAACAATCATTCTAATTGTCTATACCAGTGGTGAGTTTCAAATTTTTTTCTACCGGTTCTGTGGGTGTGGCTTGGGTGTGGCATGGCTTGGTGGGCGTGGCTTGGTGGGCATGGCAGGGGAAGGATACTGTAAAATCTCCATTCCCACCCCACTCCAGGGGAAAGTTACTGCAAAATCCCCATTTCCTCCTGATCAGTTGGGACTTGGGAGGCAGAGAATAGATGGGGGCGGGGCCAATCAGAATTTTTACTACCGATTCTCCGAACTACTCAAAATTTCCGCCACTGGTTCTCCCGAACTGGTCAGAACCTGCTGAAACCCACCTCTGATCTATACCTGCCCCACCAGATCTGGCAGAAAGGGCATGCTCCAGTCCTATTGATTAAAGGGTATTACCTTTCAAGTCCCATGAAGGATAGCTACAGTTATAGTACCTGCCCTCTAGAACACTATTCCTTCCAAGACTAGATAGACTTCCATAAAGCCCTCCGACTTGCCTTTTTTTCCAGATAATGAGGTTGAGCCATGAACTGAATGAATTTGTTGTTTTATTCTTGGGGACCATTTTTCTTTTTAGTATTTAAAACACATTTAGTATCTAATGTATTTTATTTATTGTATTTAATTTTTCGTATTGATGTTTATTGTGTTGGTCTCCCAACTTCATTTTATGAGAGAGGAGCAACCATATAAATTGAATTAAATAAATGAATACATTTACGTTTTTGCTTATAATTACATAATTAAAACTTATTCAACAGTATTAATAAGCACAAACTATCTTACACTATGTTAAAAACCATAATAAATTATTAATTTTAGAATCATATGTAAAATACTAATAATTTATTATTAATCTACTCCAAAGGAAGTTCCACTGAGATCACAAGGTTCAATCTCAATCATGTAAGCATCAGATTATAGTCTAGTACAAATTTAAACCCTACTGGGAATTACAAACTTTTTTTGGGGGGGATGATTGTTGGAGCAATAGAGCTTAATCCTTTCCTCCTTCACTAAAGATTTGCTCATATATTAATTCTTGCAACTGTTTGAGCATCATCAGAAGATTCTGGGGGAACAAGTTAGCTGCTAAAATTATAATAAGTGTGGCTGCCCATGAAGTTTCATAGAAATAAGAATATATCCATGACTGCACTGAGTATCAAACTATAGTGTACTGCTTTGACTGAGAAATCAACACCTGCAAAAAATTCAGAACTATTCAACATATATTTATCTATTAAAATAAAAGGAAAGTATTCAAGAAAAATACTTTCATATATTTAATAATTTTAGCAGGCAAATATGGAAATAATTGAACATGTCTAAATGTTCAATCAAAGAAAAACTAATCATTTGATAGAATCCTTTTGTTAATCTTTTGGGTTGTGGGTATTTCAGATACCACTTGCTTTTCAGGACAAGAAGCAATGGATAGAAACTAATCAAGGAGAGAACCAACCTAGAACTAAGAAAAAATTTCCTGACAGAAAAATTAAATCACTGGAATGACTTGTCCCAGATGTTGTAGGTCCTCCAACACTGGAGGTTTTTAAGAAGAGATTGGACAACCATTTCTCTGAAATGGTATAGTGCTTTCTGCTAGAGCAGAGGGTTGGACTAGAAGATCTCCAAAATCTCTTTCAACTCTGTTACTCTGTTATCTTTTTATTTTGGTTTTGAGTCTATTTGTGGATTGTAATAAAATTTCAAAAAAGAAACTGGAAGGTATTAAAAGAAATATGAAAATACCTTTAAGTTTACATACTGGAAATAAAGTGGGGGTCTGGCGGCCCCTAGGGGGAAGAGCCTTCTCTGTGGGGGCACCTACTATCTGGAACGAGCTCCCCCTGGAGATACGGAAGATCCCGGATCTATGCACCTTCTGCCACGCTCTTAAGACCTTTTTATTCCACCAGGCGGGCCTGGCCTAATCTTTTCCCTCTTTTTAATTACGCAAATTTTAATTGGTTTTTTAAATGATTGGGGTTTTAATATGTTTGGGCCAAATTTGTTTAATTCGATTTTACTTTGTTTTTAAATTTTGTATCCATGTATTTTTACTGTTTGGCTGTTCACGGCCCTGAGTCCTTCGGGAGTAGGGCGGTATATAAATTAAATAAATAAAAATAATAAAGTAAAAATGAATTTTGTATCAAGACTTTAACATATTAAACATATACTTTCTTAAAATATAGTCACCCCTCAGGGAGTTGCAAAATCAAAATTATTTACCAAATATTTGATATACATGCAAACATTTCAAGTATCATTTTTCTCTTTATAATTTTTATTTGTTAAAAGAGGAACTGATTTATGAAAAAGTATTTTATTTATATTAACACAATAAACACATCTATTACAAGTGCCACCATTTTTATTTTTAATACAATAAATTTTGATATATATAATCCATACAAACAAAACTTTTATTGGGGCACTCTGTAATTTTTAAAAAGTGAAGGGGGTTCTAAGAGCAAAAAGTTTAAGAAACACTATTTTTTTATTTTTATTTTTTAAAAATTTGATTTATACGCCACCCTTCTCCAGAGACTCAAGGCGGTTTACAGTGCGTTAAGCAATAGCTTTCATACTTTTGTATATTTATACGAAGTCAGCTTATTGCCCCCACAAACTGGGTCCTCAATTTACCTACCTTAGAAAGGATGGAAGGCTGAATCAACCTTGAGCCTGGCAAGATTCGAACTTACTTTAATTGCAGACAGCTGGTGTTAAATTACAATGCCTTGTCTGCAGAGCTATCCAGGCTCTGTATTAAAACAATGCTTTTATTTATGCATTTGTTAACTTCAATGGAGTATTAGAATGAAATAATACTGAATAAGTCTCATTTTGAGAATAGTTTTTAGTACCCTTGTAATCTGTACAAGTTCCTGGTTCTAATAATAGTAGGCATTTGGTTGCTTTCCTGGGACTAAAAGTGGTTAGATATACAGTGCATTCAGGAAGTATTCAGACCCCCTTCACTTTTGTCAATTTTGTTATGCTAAAGCCTGATTCTACAGTTGTTGAAAGTCATCCAGGTCATGGTTTTCCCAAAGGTGCTTTTTAAGGAGGTAATTGGACTTTCTTGATTTTTTTTGAAGATGTTTTGCTTCTCCTCCAAGAAGCTTCTTCAGCTCTGACTGGATGATGGGGAATGGAAGGGTTTATATACCTTGCAGACAGCTGGTCATTTGCATCCTTTTAGAGGGTTGTTGAAGCCCTTGGAGGTTTATCTGTGTCCTCAGGATCACCTGAGTAGTGCTAATGGTTCCTGTAGTCTGCAGTCCCTCTGGAAATCCATTCCAGTCTTTAAAGAAAAATAAGAAAGTCCAGTTGCCTCCAGTTGGAAAAAGCACCTTTGGGACAACCATGACCTGGATGACTGAAAATCTCTTTTATGCAATTTGGGATGAACACTCTTTGAATGGTGTGGGAGTATGAATGGATTTCCAGAGGAACTGCAGATTACAGAAACCATTAGCAGTACTCAAGTGACCCTGAGGACACAGATAAACCTCCAAGAGGTTCAACAACCCTCCAAAAGGACAGCAAATTATCAGCTGTCTGCAAGGAATATAAATCCTTCCATTCCCCATCATCCAGTCCTGACACAAATGTTGAAATTATTTTTTTCCTCACTATTCTACACTCAGTACCCCACAATGACAGTGAAAACAGAATTTTAGAAATATCTGTAAATTTATTTTAAAAACACCTGAAATATCACATTGACATAAGTATTCAGACCCTTCACTCAGTTGAAGCACCTTTGGCAGCAATTACAGCCTCGAGTCTTTCTGGGTATGAAGCGACAAGCTTTGCACACTTGGATTGGGGGATTTTCTGACATTCTTCCTTGCAAATGCTCTCAAGCTCAGTCAGGTTGGATGGCGACTGTTGGACAGCCATTTTCAGCTCCCTCCAGAGATGTTCAATAGGGTTCAAGTCACGGCTCTGGTTGAGCCACCCTAGGACATTCTCAGAGTTGTCCCTAAGCCACTCCTATGTTGTCTTAGCTGTGTGCTTAGGATTGTTGTCATGTTGGAAAGTGAACCTTCGGTCTAGTCTGAAGTCCTGAGTACTGTGGAACAGTTTTCATTGAGGATATTCCTGTACTTTGTTCCAGTCAGCTTTCCATCAACTCTTGACTATTCTCCCAATCCCTGCTGCTTAAAATCAACCTCACAACATGATACTGCCACCACCATGCTTCACTGTTGGGATGATATTGGGCAGGTATTGAGCAGTGCTTGGTTTCCTCTAGACATAACGTTTAGAATTGAGGCCAAACAGTTCAATCTTGGTTTCATCAGACCAGAGAATCTTGTTCCTCACAGTTTGAGAATCCTTCAGGTGCTTTTTTGCAAACTTCAAGCAGGCTTTCATGTGTTTTGCACTGAGGAAAGGCTTCATCTAGCTACTCTGCCATAAAGCCCAGATCAGTGGAGGGCTGCAGTGATAGTTACCCTTCTGGAACTCTGTCCCATCTCCACATAGGATCTCTGGAGCTCAGTCAGAGTCACTTCTCTTACTAAGCTTTCTCCCCTGATTGCTCAGATTGACTGGGCGATCATCTCTTGGAAGACTCTTGTTGGGCCAAATGTCTTCCATTTAAGAATTATGGAAGCCACTGTGCTTTTAGGAACCTTCTATGCAGCAGAAATTTTACTGTAGCCTTCCTCAGATCTGTGCCTTGCAATAATCCTGTCTCTGAGCTCTGCAGGCAGTTCCTTTGATATCATGCCTTTTGCTCTGCTACAGTGTGCATTGTCAGCTGTGAGGCTTTCTATGGTGTGTGCCTTTCCAAATCATGTCTAATCAATTTAATTTACCACAGGTCAACTCCAATCAAGGTGTAGAAAACTGTCAGCAATGATCAAGAGAAATAGGAGGCACCTGAGCTAAATTTCTTCTTGCAAAGGTCTGAATACTTACGCTAATGTGATATTTCAGTTCGTTCTTTGTAATAAATAGACAGACATTTTTAAAATTCTGTTTTCACTTTGTCATCATGGGGTACTGAGTATAGATTAATGAGAAAAAATGAATTTCAACAACTGTAGAATCGGGCTGCAGCATAATAAAATTGACAAAGATGAAGGGGGTCTGAATATTTTCTGAATGCACTGTATCTGGATCTTAATTGCTTAATCAGCAGAAAATGTAAATATTATTTCTTCTCATGCAACACTGACATTGTAGAGTAATGAATAAGTATTTTGGTAATACTTGTTTTTAAAATTTGATAATGGAACTCTTAATCAAAAATTATGTAGCTATACTTTTATAATGTTTGCAGTTTTACAAAATAAATGCACTACCCAGAAAGGCTGAACAGTAACACATAGAGTTTAATGACATGTTATACATGCAGCTTGGTTCTTATACCATTTCAATTGCTGAAACTTCAGAGGAAAATAGATAATATATACTACAATTATTTTAATTGAATTTTAAAGTATGACCCTTATTCTTGTTTTAATTTTTTATGGTACATTTTAGTGATGAATGTCTGTAAGCCACCTAGAACCACTTCTGGCGAAATGGGTGGCATACAAGTTTAATAAATAAATAAACATTATATTAGAGTTGGAATATCCTTTATTGTCCAATCAATGGGTTCAGGCTTTAAGAAATGTTTGATATGCTTTCGATAACCTAAAAGCTTAGTTAATTCAATACTAATTTAATACTGTAACGTTGTAATGATGATGCAATGAGTCAGCAGGATTATTTGACTCTTTACCACTTTAAGAAGCTGTTTTATAAGAGAGGCCCTGTGAGAGCGTCTCTCTCTCTCTGTGTGTGTGTGTGCTTCTGTGCTGTAGTTGATGATTGATTGCCTGACTTTGCCTAGTACATGTATGTATATATTCCTTGTAGATAAACCACTATTTGAAAAACAAACTTCTGTTTACTGTATTTTGCTCCTGGGTTGTCTCAAAATAGTCACACTGTGTGCACTCTGACAGGTTATGGGCCCAGTCCAGAGTGAAGGCCAGAGTGACTAGAGAAACCAGAGAGAAGAGAAACCCAGTGAGAGCTTGCTCTAGAGTCAGAGGGGTTATGCATTGTGGTTTGTTAGTGGTAAGTGCTTGTGAAAGAAAGCAGGCAACATGGCGTCCATCAGGGTAATGGAAGGAGGTTTCGTGGTATCTCAGCTGAATGAGGCAAACTACCTCTTCTGGCGTGTAAAAATGGAGATGTACCTGCAAAGGGAGGAGTTGTGGATGATAGTTACTAATCCACCAGCAGTCCTGGAGCAGTCCTTCTCTGGGGACCAGAGAAGAAATGAAAAGGCTTTAGCCAGCATAATTCTGGCTTTAGAGGACAGTCAGCTGATACACATGAGGGGTCTCTAGTCTGCGAAAGAGTGCTGGGACGCAGTGCACAATGTGTATGTTAGAGAGACTGCGGCAGTGGTGAAATCCTCCTCGGATCGCCACTGGTTCACTGCCCGACTTCAGTAGGTACGTAGAACAGCAAGGGGGGGGGGAAGCGTTGTGTCGCGCGATTTAGCTTTAGATTTAGCTAAACCGCACGGCACAGCTGATCATCAGAAATACCGGTTCGGACAAATCAGTAGCTTTTTTTAAACTACTGGTTCCACTGAACTGATAGCTTTTTAAACTACCGGTTCAATCAAACTGGTAACTATTTTTTTTTAATCACTACCGTAGTTTTTATCACTACTGGTTCTCCCAAACTGGAGTGAACCGGTAGCATTTCACCTCTGGACTGCGGGTAGTAAAGTGTTGCTGACAAGGAGACTGAAGCTGGGGGAGAGCATGTCCACACATCTGCAGGCTATTGTTGTGGTCCACCAACTGCCAGCGGAGCTGGCGGCTGACTCAGACGATGTGGAAGTTGGAGAGGAACTTGGGCCAATGCTGGAGTCCGGGAAAGGCTCTGATGGATGCTCTGCATCAGATGCAGAGATAGAGCCAGGGCCTTCCAACATTTCCCAGCCATCGGTGAGGCAGCTGCCTTTGGAGGCTGATATGAGTGAGGAGGAAGAACAGCTGGCGCCTGTTCCAGATTCAAGTATGTGCAGAGCAGTTAGAAGAGCTGAACAATGGAGGACAAGGAATTGACTCGGAAGCAAAGCACACATGGATGCTAAATGGCCCCTCCCTGGTTGGGGAATAAATAGAAGGAAAGGGGAGTGGTTGTCGTAGGAGACTACAGTTTGTATTTCTGAAGATTTTGCTCCTTGTGTTTCATGCCACAAAGACTTCTTGCCAGAACTTAATTTGCAGCTTTTCAGGTGGGAGCTCACGCCTTGCAATTATCGCAAGGAACTGATAAGGTCTGTTACTGCAGTTAACTCCTTGAAGGACTATTGCCTGGACTTTTCAGTGGGTAAATGCAATTAATTCACAAGAGGTAAATTGTTAGATCGGCGCAGGAATGGAAGACGTGACCAGCTCGTTGCATAGTAACTTTTATTGAGAACAAGAAACAGTAGCAAGACTGGCTGCGCGCTGCCGGAGCTCTCCTTATATTCGCTCCGGCAGTCGCACCGCCCCCTGACAGGGATTCAAACTTTCCCGCCCGATGGCTGGCAGCCAATCCGGGCGGATGTCCTTATAAGGACATAACATAAATAAAGAGGGGAGGAGGAGTCGTGACAAGGAGTCTGTTTTTTGCTTCTGCTAAGGCTGGGTCAGAACAGCTATGAGAAAGGCATTCCTGGAGTTAGAGGAAAGAAGAATGACGTTTACTGAGGCACACAAGGTATATGTGGAGCTCGGTTCATTGGACACTTCATGGGATGTTCTTGTGACTAGCCTAGAGTCTTTGCAAGAGAGGGACTTAACCATGACGTATTTGACTGGTTGATTGTTGGAGGAAAAGCAGAAACTACTGGAGAGGCGACTAGTAAAGAGAGGAGATAATGCTTAGCACAGGCCAACATCTGTAACATCCCAGGATGCCAGCAGAGCAGCTGAGACTGTTTACACAGTGAAGCGGTGCTACACGTGTGGTTCTACATAGCATCTCCAGAGACGCTGCACTGAGAGGAGAAACAGAGGAGCACCGAGACAAGGGCGTAAGGCTACTCAACATATGAGGAGAGATTCTTCATCATAATTTTTTTCCCTGGCAGCAACAGCATTTGAAAACACTTTGGAACACTTTGGTGTTGGACAGTAAGGAGTGTCAGCATATTGCTAATAATCCACAAACATTTTCTGGCTTGAGACCAGCTAAGCAAACATTTGTTAGTTTGGCTAATGGTCAACTATCTGCTGTTAAAGGGGAAGGTAAAGTCTATGTACCTGAGATAGGAGAAACATTATACAATGTCTTAAATGTACCTGACCTAGATCATAATCTGTTCAGTATTTCCAGGTTAGATAGTCAAGGTTATGAAATACTGATTGCAGGAGGACAATACTCCATAAGAAAAGGTGGAGGAATTCGTGCACGAGGTGTTAAGCAGGATAATTTATACATATTAGGAAAGCAAGAGAATAGTTGTGCACGAACACTTACAAACACTCCCATATATGACAATTGTGTACATTTATTGCATAGGAAATTGGGGCATGCAAGGTTTAGAGTACTGCAGAAGACGCCAGACCAGCTGAGGGTCTTAGGATAAAGAAATGCAATGTGTACTTAGATTGCAATGTTTGTAAGGAGGCACAATCCAGGGTGTATCCTATAAGAAAAGCTCAAAGCAAACAGAGTTATAGCTAGGAGACCTGAAAGGTGAATAAAGGTATACCTCCTGATTGGTTTACTGCAAATGAGATTAGAATATGTGGTGTTTGCGATGAACCCTGTAAGTACCAAGAGATATGGTCATGGTCATTGCTTAAGGAAGAACAGGATAAATGGAGGAAGCAGAAATTAAAGAGAATGTCAGGCTGACAGAGAAACCAAACTGAGGAAACCGAGCTAGAAAAGAGAAAGTGAAGGAGTTCAGCCAAGACATGGTGAACATGATGTAATAGAAAGTAATGAGAAAGAGTGTACAGAGTCTTTAAAACTGAAATTAGGAGCAGTTCCAGCAGCAGCAATAGTAATGGTACTAGTAGTGTTTGTAGCAACTGAAGCAGGAGGCGTGGACACAATAGAGATAGATAGCATCATGAATATGCTAAAGCATTCAGCTGTTCAGCTTTAAATGGGAGGAGTGTTAATCTCTTCTTCAATCTCTTCTTATTTATAGCAAAAACGCTACTCACTGGAGCTATATATGCTGATCCATAAAATCAAAAGTTTCTTGCATTGCCATAACAAAAAAACCTTTTTTCTTTAAAGCTGTCTCTCTGTAGTGCAAGTAAAGTTACCATAAAAGTTTCCAGAGTAGCTCATTTCAAGAAATTATCTGCCACTTGACTGCTTTTGCTTTGGACTGTAGACTGAAAAATGTGTTTGGGCTGGTCTGAGATAAACCATAAGGATATATTTTATAAGCCTAGTCCATTATTTCTGCTTTCTTTGCTCAAAAGAATATTTTTCAATGTTTATTTATACAAATTATGCCAAGGAAGAACATGTTGAAATAACAAAACAGATTATAAAAATAAAATGATGAGAGCTGAACTTTATTTTTTACAGTCTGGATTAACATTATTACTCATTATTTCAGTGATATCTTGGCTTAATGGACCTCACATACAATGAATATTATTATACAGACTTCACCCCCTTTTTATAGACTATGATTTGTCTTGTGTATCAAGGTTTTTACTGTATTATGATGATGGTTCTAATATGCAATAGTGGCTAATATATTGGTTCTAATATGTTCACAAGTTTAGGCAATTTAGAATTATAAAAATGTATGATTACTATACGGTACTGCTGCTGCTTTCAAAAAAAGCTGAGGAATGGAAGAAATAGAAACCACCAATGACAGCTTCAAATGAGATTGATAGAATATATTATTCTTTTATTACTCCAATAAAATTGGCTTTTAAATTATTTCTAAAGCCAGTTCAACATGATAATTGCTTTTACATTGTTGAACAGTATAAAATCATAGTATGTTGCAAAAATTATATTATTTCCAGTTCTCTGGAAAGAAGCTGCTTCTGATTTAATCATCAAACAACATATATGGAAAACAGTTATTTGTTGTTTTATAAACTGTCTGGATTTCAACTCCCAGAATCCTCCAGCCAGTATATTTAGCTGGGAATTCTGGGAGTTGAAGTCCAGTCATCTTAAAGTTGCCAAGGTTGAGAAAGACTGCAATAGAGCCTTTCCATTCATAGAACCTTCTGATATTATGATTCAGAATGATATTGTATTCTTTTACTGTGTAAAATTTTTACAGTGTTCTTATGATTTTGTTACATTTTGTTATGAGGTTCCTATAAATCCTATGAGCAGTTTTGCAAATTCCTTTATGCCAATTGGAAGTATAGTGTCTGTATCTTAACAAAGTATGAAAATTAGTTAAGCTATACTGGGGATAAATAATACTGTCAAACAAACCAATTAACATATTTATTTTAATCCACTTTAGATGATTTTGTTACTTCCAATAACTTTGTGTTTGAGAAATACATTATATTGTTAAAAGAACAGTAATTACCTGACTCCTGAAGGTAGCGATAAACCAAGAAATTCACTTCATCGCTGGTTATGCTCATCTTAGCCCCACCTCAATAAAATGAGGCTTGCAAGAAGTGTGATCCACGCTCTGTTCAAAGAGGAATAAATATATCTTTTGATTGCAATTATTTTAACTGTAATTTAGAATTTTACATTTCTTAAAGGTAGGTATGTTGTTATTCTGCATTACAGTTGCATTTAAATGAAATAAACGTGTTCAAATAATTATTTGACTGAAATATTTAATTGTTGGGTAAAATAAGCGTAGCAACAGTAAGTTGATAGTTTTGAATGAGATGTTCATCATTTATTTTGAAGCTATTTACAATTTACATGGTTGTTCTTGTAAAATGAACCCACATACCAGAAAAGAACCAAATATTGCAACATAACAGCCAGTTTAAAAGAAGTCATCTAGAAAAGCATGGTTGGTGATTCCACACCTTATAATTTGTTTAAAAATATTACATTACAAATAAAATATATGGTAATTTTAAACTATGACTATGAATCAAAAGTATATCAAATGGCCTTTAAAATACAGTATATAATCCAATTGTTCCAATGTCTATGTTGCACTTTGACCACTCTCATCATAAGTTACACAATAATATTAGACAACAGAATTGAGTTTTTACAATTTCTCTACATATATATATACAACTTCTCTCCTTTTTTGTACTTAGGAAAACATTTATTCATTCAAACTGTTCAGCAATTCCTTCTGCTTAAAGTGACATCTGCTATTTTAAGTCAGCAATACTAATCTACAGGTTTCCTTGAAACTGAAGGTCAGACATTAGTCTAGCAGACGTCTGCATTATTTATGTGAGCTTTTCTTTGGAACTATTTGGTGCTTTTATTTCAGTGTTCTCATATAATCTATCGTCCATACATATTGATTTCCCCCTGCAGTTTTACAATCATGGTAAATTAGAACTCTTTTTCCTAGGTATTAATTATACTTACTGCAGTAATTTGTACTTTGCACAATAGAGATAGTAATTTGCTTTTATTTCCTTCTGTCGTATTTCCTAACAGAAAAATATTTCATCTTATCTTCAGTAAAAAGTTTCTCTGAAAAGGACATGGATTACTTTATAATTAAAAAATGATTAAAAAGTCCATGAAGAAGATACAATTGTACAGAAATCTATAATATGGAAAGACATAACTGCATTCAGTGGCAAGACTGGTAAAATTGGTACATTATCTATTTTAAGTGTTCTCAAAGCTTAGTCCACAACCATAGGTTCTGTTAGAATAAACTACATCAGAATAATATAAAAAATAACTTTTTAGTTCTGACAGCAGACATATCAATGACACTAGGAATAATAATTATAACTGATTCAATATCAATATCACACAACTATATCACACCAAAACAGACATTTCATTGGAAAAAACTCTCATTACAATAAACCATTTGCAAGTCTAATAAACAATACCAATTAATATATCAATTATATCTTCATATTTATTATCTGGATATGACCATGTCCAAAATACCTATTTGCTGCTGCTGCTGCTGTTCTACTATTACACACTACTATTACTACTGATGCCAACCAATACAATTGAAGTTAACAGAAAAAATTGCTAAGACTGATGTTGGCCTATCTTTGGAACAATATTCAGTATTGATGTATGGGAGAATGAGGCACAAATAGGAACACACAAAATAAATACTAAGGTTTGGAAAAATATTTTAGACACAGCTACCTTTCAATGAACTGTTTAAACTCTAACTTAACATTTTCAGGATTCCTAAAATACCTTTGTTTTTTTCTTTGAGAGTTTTCTTTCTCTGACTGATTTTCAGAACTATCACCACAGAATCTATCTGCATTATCTTCACTGCTCTGTCTACTGCTTTAGAATGGTTACATCAGTGTTGCATTGTCATTCCTTGATGCCCCCAATAAGTTCCTAATATCTATCAGTGATCTCTTTCTCTTTAAGATCATTTTTATCAGAATGCCAAAGAAGTAGGGATGAAGAAAGACAGTTGTTTTAAAACTTTACAGGATGTATGGATAATCTGTATTGGTTGAAATGACATAAAATATCTGAAAACTCCATAATCATGTCAGTTCAAACTTCTTAGGCTGATGAAAACTCTCAAGCAACTCTTGAAGCTGACTTCATTCCCAGTCATCACCTTCCCTCACACATTTTGTCAACCATACTGAATTAAGAGCTTATAGGGTCATAAAAAGGGAGTTTTTAAAAACTGTATATTAAACTTTAAAACAAGTTTTATAAAATCAAAGTGTTCTTTGATGTGATGTTTTTCAAAGCCAATAAATAGGTTTTTTAAAAACAAATCTAAAAATGATTTAAAAGACAAGTAACAGATATCTAACTTTTAAAGCATCAAGATTCAATTGTGTAATGCCAGTAAAATTTATTGGCATTTCAAGTCACTGTTCTACACGTAAACAAAGTGAGCACCAAATACTGTGCTAAGACATTACTATACTGTCCACAACATTCCTTAATGCAGCTGAAACCAGATTAAAATGCAGTTGGGTAACAATTAAGAAAATAAAATTAAAAGACAACAAAACAAAACATAAGCTATTATATATTAAAACTAAATAATAATTTTAGTGACCAGTAACCAAAACTCCAGCTTCTTGACTCTCAAGAACTCCTACTTGTTGAAGTAGTAAAATTGCTTGGTGCTACCCCAGCACAGGCTGAGCAGGACCCTTTCTCACAAAACAGGTTGAATTGATTTCTCTATTCCCTTTAAAAAGGCTGAACTTCCTCCAAAAGAAGTTGCATTCATTTCTCTTCTCCCTCCAAGAGGTTCGAATAATTTCCAGGTCCATGATCATTGTTAACTTTCTAAAAATTTCAGATTTAAAATAATTCAAGCTTAAATAAGTTCAGAATACAATGCATCCAGGGAAGGAAGGAAGGAAGGAAGGAAGGAAGGAAGGAAGGAAGGAAGGAGCAATCTAAATGGTTTTTTGCATAATGCCTTTTTCCTTTTATTTATTTTATTAGTTCAGTTTATATGCTGCCCTTCCCCGGAGACTCAGGGCGGCTTACAATGTGTTAAGCAATAGCCTTCATACTTTTGTATATACCTGCTTAGTAGGGCTTTCGGGCCTCCCTAACCAGTATTCTTTTTTTATACAAAGTCAACTTATTGCCCCACAATCCAGGTCCTCATTTTACCTACCTTAGAAAGGATGGAAGGCTGAGTCAACCTTGAGCCTGGTGAGATTCGAACTTGCAGTAATTGCAGGCAGCTGGTGCTACTTAACAGCACTTTAGTCTGCTGCGCCACCAAGGTTCTTTTGTTTTTTATCTTTCATCACATCAAATTCCCCCCCAAAAAGAACTAAAAAAGGAAATTAAATGATTGCAATATATTAATTGCATTTATCGATTACTAGTTATAATATCTAAATATGTATGCATAGAAGCAGTCTGGTGTAATGCCTGAAGTGTCAGATTAGAAATCAAGAGATCATGAATTCTAATCCTGCCTTGATCATAAAGCAAGCTGGGTGACCTCGAATAGTAATTTTTCTTATGCTGGGCAGGGCTGAGGATTTTGTGCAATTCCTGCATGACAAAGTCACTCAGATTCGGGAAGGTCTGGACTCCGTTTGGGTAGATCTGGATGGACTGATGGAGGGGAATCTTGAGAATGTTATCTGGGAGGGGTTTGACCCTGTGACTCCCAAGGATGTGGACAGGATTCTGGGGAGGTTTAGCGCTGCTACATGTTTATTGGATCTGTGTCCGTCCTGGTTGGTGCTGGCCTCCCGGGAGGTTACACGAGGCTGGCTCCAGGGGATTATTAACACTTCTTTGAATGAGGGTTACTTCCCCCCCTCTTTGAAAGAGGCGGTGGTGAGGCCTCTCCTCAAGAAACCTTCCCTGGATCCGGCTGTATTAGAGAATTATCGACCAGTCTCCAACCTTCGCTTCGTTGCGAAGGTTGTTGAGAGTGTGGTGGCGCAACAACTTCCCCAGTACCTGGATGAAGCTGATTATCTAGACCCATTCCAGTCGGGCTTCAGGCCAGGGCACAGCACTGAAACGGCATTGGTCGCATTGATCGATGATCTCTGGAGGGCTTGGGACAGGGATTGCTCCTCTGTCCTGGTCCTATTAGATCTCTCAGCGGCTTTTGATACCATCGACCATGGTATCATGCTGTGACGATTGGAACGGTTGGGAGTGGTGGGTACCGTGTTGCGGTGGTTCTCCTCTTTCATCTCTGACCGTGTGCAGTTTGTGTTGGCAGGGGGGCAGAGGTCGACCCCGAGGTGCCTTGTATGCGGGGTGCCGCTAGGGTCAGTCCTCTCGCCCTTTCTGTTCAACATTTATGTGAAGCCGCTGGGCAAGAACATCCGTGGTTTCGGAGTGAGATTCCATCAGTATGCTGATGATACTCAGCTGTACATCTCCACCCCTAACGACTTCAATGATGCCCTTGATGTGATGTCCCGGTGCCTGGAGGCCGTGCAGATCTGGATGGGGAGAAACAGGCTCAAACTCAAACCCTCCAAGACTGAGTGGCTGTGGCTTCCGGCGGCCCGGTATAGTCAGCTGTCACCATCGCTGACTATTGGGGGTGAAACCTTGTCCCCCACAGAGAGGGCTCGCAACTTGGGTGTTCTCCTGGATGCATGGCTGTCTTTGGAAGATCATATGACGGCCATGGCCAGGGGAGCTTTTTATCGGGTTCGCCTGATACACCAGTTGCGTCCCTTTCTGGACCAGGATGCCTTGCGCACAGTCACTCATGCCCTCGTCCCGTCCCGTCTGGACTACTGCAATGCTCTCTACATGGGGCTCCCTTGAAGAGCATTCAGAAGCTCCAGCTGGTCCAGAATGCGGCCGCGCGGGTGGTTATGGGTGCGACTTGGCGTACCCATGTAACACCCCTCCTGCGTGAGCTGCACTGGCTTCCGCTGGTCTTCCGAGTGCGATTCAAGGTGTTGGTTACCACCTTTAAAGTGCTCCATGGCTTAGGACATATTACTATTGTACATATTTACAATTATTCATAAAAGTATTTTAAAAAAACTTTATTTGCAAAACTTTTTATTTTATTATACATTTTTACACCAGTGCTTGACAGTTTGTGAAATACGTAAAAAAAAAAAAGCATAAAAGTATGTTTTTGTCTCATTTGTTTAAGTGGGTTCTCTTTACCTAATTTTCAGACTTGTGTGGAGAACAGATCTTGTTATAGTCATATTTATGCAAAGGGTTAAGAAACTTTAAACACCATTGTATATATGAGAGTGGTACAAACAGACTTTGGAGAATGATTAAATTCTCTGAAATATATTTAAAAATATTTCACAAAGAACAAAACCATGTAAAAAGGAATATTCTAAAATGAAAACTAATCATATCAAGTAGTGTAAAACATTCTCAAATTGTTTTCTATACCACTGTTTCCATGGCTAATAGAAAATGAAACATTCTCCAATAAAATAGAATCTTGAATAAAATAAATACTGTATACAACACAGCTGTGTTTCTAGCCTTAGTTTGGAGTCCTAAGTACTTCTTTGAATATCAGCTCATTTCTTTGTCATAAAATATTGCAGCGATGAGATTAAAAATGGATGTTTGTTTGAAATCCACAGAAAGGCTGATATGCAAATACGAATATTACGAATATTATTTAAAGTAATTTGAAATTCACTGCTTTCTAAAAACCAGTAGTTTCAGATAAGAGATGCCAGCAGGTGATTTACAGATATGGTTGAAATCAATGGGAAATAAAACTGGGAAGAAAGAAGTCAGAGAGAAAAAGTAGAAGCTTTATGCAAGACGTTTGATGCTTCATCCAGTGACCAGAAAAAGAAAAAGAAAAAATGTAGAAAAATGAAAAATGTTTAAATGGGTTTAGAAGCTAATATGCCAGAAAGCCTAAAACCTGATAACTGACTCAGAGATTATTGGATACCGGTAGATACATATTTTAAACATTTTAAACTCTATTAGTTTGATTGGTTTACTTTTTCAGTTCAGAGCTGGGTTTTTTTAATGTCAGCAGCCTCTAGCATTTAAAATCTGAAAGTAGAAATGGATCTTTTCCAATTCCCTCTTGTCCACAGTGAAAAGGGCTTTACTTTATTGATCTTTTGTTTAAGCACTTCACTCAGAAAAAAAAAAATCTCTTAATTAGTGAGATTGTTTTAGATTTTATTTCATGACCTACTTCTGAGATGTAAGAACTCTGATTAGTCTTTTAGAAAATAAAATACTTGATATTAATATATTGGCCTATGAAAAAGGAAAGGTGTGAGAACAGACGGATCACATTATTGAAGTTAAAAGAAGTTAGAAAAGTTAGTAACAATATAACAATTGTTAGTAACAATATATAGTAATGTATTTGGTTTTAATTATGTTCCAACATTGGAAAAAATAAGGAAGAGTCAACTACCCACTTTATGTGACAAACTGTCGAAGTTTTGATATCAGTATTAATTGTTTCCATTAATTTGGCTATGATAATATATAGCAAACAATGGCAGAAACAAAATTATGTGATACTATCTATGAAATCTTCATGTAGTATTCATCTAAATAGGCATGTATCATTTAATTGGACAATTTTTAAAAAGATACATCCAACTGAAAGCAGTTGACATAATGTCATTTGGTTACTAAAGCAGGAAAAAATAAATTCAAATCCATAGAATTTGATGTTAAAATGGTAAATATATTAAAAAATATTCAGATGAGGTAAAAGGGGTACAAATGTGTATTTAAGGAACAAATACAGGAAGAGGAAGTGCTTAATCTCATTTGTTTATTGAAAATGTGGCAAAGCATTTTGCTTTCTACCAAGCCTGTTCAAAACTTTGTGGCATAATATAGTACAGGACGGAACAAGCTGAGCACTGAATAAGGCACAGGTGCAAAACTAGAGAAGTACGTGCAAGGAAGAAGTGGCATTATAAATTAGATAAAAAGATAGAGACAGACAGAAAAATAGTTAAGACAGAAATACCTTCATCTAAAATCTCTTTCAGTCATAAAATACAGCTCAGTGATCTGAAATTATTTGCAATATTCTCAAAGGAAGAAATAAACTATATGTAATAATAAGCATATTTTGAAGCAACATCAAAAATCCTTTGTCAAGATTTATTAGTACTGATTATTTAAATATGAACAAAAACTGTTTGCAAACAGAAAAGTTCCAACAGAAAATTTATATTTACAAATTAATTATCTCTAGTTATAAGAATGCAAAGATTAGTCAAGAAATTATCTACCACTCTACTCAACTGATGAGTTAATATATTTATTAGATAAGGCTGCATATATTGATTTTCCAAGTGCAACTGCTTTACACCATTGTATGTAACACCAGTAAACAAATATTAAAAATATGTATCCTCTTACCTTAATAGATAGTGCCGCTATATTAAAATGCAGCAGCTAACAGCAGTGTTCAACTTAGTTAAATTAGAAGAATACTTGTATGACTTAACAACCAAAACCCTTTTCCCAGGGAATTACCCTTACTGAAATGCAAAGCAGTTTGAATTTGAGATCTTCACCATTTCAAACTCAAAATAGGCTGTTCCCATGGGCATCATAGAAAATGTTTTGATGTTCTTCTTGTTGCCTTTTAAAAAGTGGCCTGAGTTTGAAATTAGTTTTGAAAACTCTTTTGCTGTTGCTCAGTTGTTTTTGACTCTTGTTGACCCAATATGTATTGGTTTGCCAAGATTATTTGTAAGTATACCTGCTTCTCTTAATACTTGTAAGCTTACACATGTGTTGTCAGTTAAGTATCTCACTATTTTATCTGAGGTAGGCCTATTTTTCAATTACCTTCAATTTACTCAATTGTTGAGTTCTCCTCTACTGACTTGCCTTCACTTTGTATGTCCAAAATATTCATTTGACACTTAATAATTTGTTCTTCTGGTCTAAGGTATTTTGACAATTTTCTCCAACAACACAATTCAACAGCACCATAATTCAGAACCATCAATTTCTGATGATTTTATTACTGCATGTTTTAACTATGATATCTTCTTCTTCTTGTGCCATATCCATCATTGGACATTGGCAATCATGTTGGCGATCCTATTTATATCAACAGCCGCACGAAAAAGTACTGCTGAATTTTGTCCAAACCAATCCCTTAAATTTTGAAGCCATGATGTTCTTCTTCTGCCTGGACCTCGTTTGCCTTCAATCTTTCCCTGGAGGATTAAGTGAAGTATGCCATATTTTTCTGGGTGTCGCATCACATGTCTGAAATATTCTAACTTTTACTTTTTAATGGTTTTGATGATTTCCCTTGGCTTTCCCAGGCGGCTTGTCACCTCTTCATTTCTGATTTTGTCAACCCAGTTTATACTTAACATCCATCTGTAAATCCACATTTCAAATGCTTCTAGTCTAGTGATGGCTAATCTTTTCCGGACTGAGTGTTCAAAGTGTGCATGTGTGCGAATGTCCCCAAAATGCAATGTGTGTGTGGGCCCCACGCATGCATCCAACCCCTTGCGCATGTGCGTGTGCCCCTGCACGCCTCCATCCCTGTGCACATGTGCCCCTGCATGCACCCCACCCCTGTGCGCATGGACTCACGCATGTGGCCCTCCCCACGCATGTGTGCACAGCCCCCCGTGCATGCATGGCAGAGACCTGAAGACCAGCTGGCTGGCGGGAGGCATGCGTACATACACAGCAGAGCTGAACTGGGGTGACGGCTCACGTCCCCACAGAGAGGGCGTTGTTTGCCACCTCTGGCACACGTGCGACAGGTTAACCATCATGGTTCTAGTCTCTTCAAGTGACTTTCTGTCAGAGACCAACTCTCCACTCTGTAGAGCAGGATAGAAAAGATGTAACATCTGACAAGCCTGATTTTCAATCTTAGGCTTATTTCATGACTGTAGAAGACCTTTTTCAGTTTGAAGAATGCTGTTCGAGCTTTCTCTAACCTTGCCTTTACTTCAGTGGTCATGTCCCACCTTAGAACCAAGGTACATGATCCTTTCAACTTTTTCTAGCAGTATTCCTTCTGAATTTATTGGTGGTAAATTAATGGGTTGTTTGCTGACAACCATGATCTTGGTTTTTGAGGTGTTAAGCTTCAAGCCGTATTTTTCAGATATTTATGTGACTCTGTTGATGAGGAGCTGAAGGTCTTCATGCTTACTGGCAAGCAGAACTGTAACGTCAACATATTTTAAATTGTTGATCTGAACATCATTTACTTTTAGGCCAGCCTCAATGTTTTCCAGTGCTTCGTTGAAAATTGACTCAGAGTAGATATTAAATAACAGCAGACAGGATACCGCCCTGTCTGACCCCTCTTCATATTTCTGCATCATTTGAGTATTTTCGGCCTACTCTCACATTTCCTACCTGATGCCAGTATTAATTCTTTATGATATCTAGAATTTGACAATGTGCATCTTTGTTGCCAATTTAGTATCTCAGCTCCTTAGTATTTTGTTTAGTTTTGCTATAGTGGCAGACAACTATTTATTTAGTGGTAGTGTTTGTTATTCTGATGAATTTTTGATCCTAGGAAGACAAAGTCTGTTTCAGTTCAATTTTTTCTGAACTTCTTTGGTTTCTCATTGTTGGTTTTTTAAAAACTTTTTTTTAAAAAATGCTAACCGAAGTAAATCAGTAGCATCTTCTTTCACCTTCAACAAGACTTCTCTCACTTCCTGCCAGAAAGTCTGTATTTACTACCCATTTATTTTTGTATGTCACAGATCAAATTGATTATGCACCTTCAATTCAGTGTCAACTTTTAGCAACCACAAAGGTAGATTTTCTTCAGGATGATCTGTCCCAATCTCCAACATTACACTCATCACAGCTGTAATCAAATTCATCTAGGTTGCTGGTGGTAGTGATTCAACCTCTGTGTTACACATAACTGGATCTTTTCATAAATATATTCAGAATACAGTAATTTGAGCCTAGTTGTTTGTGCCTTCAATAAAAATTCTGGATTGATTTGTTCTAGGATTGTTTGTTTGTTTTCTTGGCTCAGGGTATATTTAGAAGTGTTTTCCAACACCAGAGTTCAAAAGCATCAATGTCTTTTCTATCCTGCTTCTTCAAAGTCCAGGGAAAAACACTACCAGCACAATTCTGATCTTTTTAAATATGTACATGATGTAGCATCTGAATACATTTTCCAAGGCCTTCTTTGTTATGCTACTAAGTACTAGTCCATGCCATACACCCTGACTACTCATTCTTTACTCTTCTTATTTGCTCCTACAAGGCAGAAATTATCCAAAGTATCTTCTTTATCAATTCTAAGGCTAGTTGTCATTAGTTTGGTGTTCACTTTTTCACTGTGTTCCTTGATTTTTATTACTAGAGCTTCTGGATAATTTACACTTTTAGTTCATTAGTAGTGTTATCAGCATAGCATATCTTATTGATGTTTCTTCCTTCAGTTTTTAAAGCCATTTTCATTTCCTAATCCAGTGTGCCTCAAATATATATATTCAGCATATAGATTATCTATATTAATTTCTCCTTGTCTGTTTTTTTTCCTTTTTCTAATTTCTTTTGGTAAAACATATTACAATGAATAAAGAAATCACAAAATAAAAGCATATGGGTTGAATAAATAAGGAGAGATATAAAACCGTGTCTCTTTCTTTTGTGGAATGGGAGCCTGTCTGTTCTATCATGTTCTGACCAGATTGTGGTTTCTTGTCTTGTGTATAGGTTTCATTTAGGACAATAAGGTGTTCTGGGATTCACATTTTCCTAAGCACATTCTGCAGTTTAACATGACTGACACAAGCAAAGATCTTTCTATAATCAATGAAGCGCATGCTGACTTTTTTAGCATTCGTTCCTTTTACAGCAATAATATACTGGATGTTCTTGTAAATAGGGTTATGTCTTTTAAGGTGTCTTAGATACTGATCACTGATAATGATAATGTATAGAATTTCAGTTCTATCTTTTTTATCTGCTTTGAATCAGTCTATTAGCATCTTTTAGCATAACAATTTGAAGTTGGACTTTCTTCTCAGCACAGAGATGTTTGAAAACTTCTCTTGTTTTCGATATCTGTTTCCATATTTAATGTTTAGTCTTCAGTTAACAACAGTAATTGGAACTGGAGTTTCTGTTACTAAGCAATGCAATTGTACAGCACAATGCCACATAACCATGCTCATTAGCGATGGCAGATTTGGAAATCCTCAATTACCATCATTAAGCAAGGAACACATGTGATTGTGACTTCCAATTTCTGCCAGCTTCCCCATTCATTTTGCTGGTGGAATGCTGGCAGAGAAGATAGCAAATTGTGATCACATGACTAGAAGACTCTGTGACAATCAAGACTGGTTATTTGGCACCTAAATCACAGTCACATGACCATGGGGCACTGCGCTGGCTGGAACTCTGCAGACCAGTCATAACTACTGCTTGTTCAGTGCTAGTACTCTCCTGTTTAACATCATACATTCACAAATAAGTAGACAGCTTTGCAAACTTCATTATGAGTTTCTCAAGAAAATAAACAAAAAAGGAAATGTATGTGCAAATACATCTATGCACACAGGCAAACACGTAAACACATACATGAGAAATCAAGACCCTAAAAGTCCATCAAGCTTGCCTTGAAAGAAAGTCCAAATCCAAAGCAGCAGGCACAAGAGTGATCAGACGAAATCCAAGGTTCAAACATCATAGCAGGATAGTCAGCTAGTCCAAGGCCAGAAATATACTTACAGAATTTCTAGATGACAGGCAACACACACAGTCTAGGGCAGTGATGGCTAACCTTTTTGCTGTCATGTGCCAAAAGCAGGGCGAGCACGGTGGAATTCTACGTGCGCGTGCCCACACCTATAATTCAATGCCGACCGCACCCCATGCCCCCGTGGATGCATGCATGACACCCCCTCCCGTGCCCCGTCTTGGACCTAGCAGGTCTACCTGAAGCCTCTGGAGGCCGGAAACGGCCTGTTTCCTGACTTACAGTAGGCCCATTTTTCACCCTCCTCAGGCTCCAGAGGCTTTCGGCTGGCCCTGCCCATGCCGCCCCTCCCCTCCCAGAGCCTCCACGTGGGTGTCATGGGTGGGTCCAGCCGAAAATTAGCTGCCTGGCGCGCGCAGGTGTGCTGGAACTGAGCTAGGGCAATGGCTCGTGTGCCCGCAGATATGGCTCCGTGTGCCACCTATGGCACGCATGCCATAGGTTCGCCATCACTGATCTAGGGCACGGTGTCAAACTCATGTCGTCACGGCAGCGTCACGTGACGTATCAGGACTTTTTCCCTCTTCGCTAAACCGGGCGTGGGCATGGCCAACACATGACGCATCCAGCCCACGTACTGGGAGTTTGACAGTTGTCTCCAACAGAGGAGCTTACTCTTCTTAAATAGAAGCAACCCTAATTGTTCCCCTATCTTCATTTGCAAGGGCAAGGTTTGCTTTACTTTGCTCTCCTCTCCACATGGCAAGCCCTTGCACCAGGGGAGGTGGGAGGTCAGCTCAAACTACTCATGGATTACCAGATGGTGCAGTTTCTTCTGCCTGCAATTCCTGAGACAGCAGTTCATCCGGCATCTTGGGAATTGGCTATTCATTGTTGGTTCCTTATCAGTTTGAGTTGTCCATGACAGTCACAAGTTCAAATACTCATTGAACAAGTAATTGGTGTTATTATAATACTGTTCTTTGTCTCTTCTAGTAGCTCTATGAAATTTTTTATCATATTATTTGTTTGATTGTATCATACCTTTATTTTTACAAATAACTCAAGGTGACAAACATATCCAACACACCTTCATCCCCCTATTCTCCCACACAATAACAACCCTATGAGATGGGTCGGGATGAGAAAGAGTGACTCACCCAAAGTCATCCAGCTGGATTTCATGGCTGCTAAGGGAGGACTACAACTCCTTCTTGAGATCTTTGCCTCTTCTGACTTCAGCTTCTCTTAGTGGCAATTTCAATTATTTTTCTGATACCCAGTTTATTTTCTTGGTGGTGCAGTGGTCAAAATGCAGAACTTCAGGACTAACTCACTGCTTACTCCAGGAGTTCGATTCTGAGCAGGTCAAAGTTGACTCAGTCTTCCATCCTTCCCAAGTCAGTAAAATGAAGATCCAGATTGTTGGGGCAATATGCTGACTCTGTAAATCACTTAGAGCAGGTTGTAAAAATGCTGTTCTGTTTCTTGATCTTTGCAGACCTTTTTCACATTTATACTTAACTTCTTTGATTTCATTTCACATTTCCTCTTGTTCCCTATCAGCATGCATGAATGTGGTGTATACATGCTCAAGACCAAATTGTGGAAAGGATTAAGTTTTCTTCTTTCCCTTTAGCTTGACTTGCAATTAACACATGAGGAGTTCATGATATGTTCCAGTCAACTCCTGGCCACTTCTTTACTGTAATAACTAAGGTTTTCAATCTTCTTGTATCAATCACATAGTTAATATGATTTATGTATACTTCAGCTGATGATATTCATGTTGTTTTAGCTGTTTGAAGATTGTGACAGCAATGAAAAATCTAAATATAAAATCTAATAGGGTATTCTTCTACTTCATTTCCTAAGCCATACAGTCCAACTATGTTTTCTTCTTTATTATTTCCAGTTTTGGCATTCTATTGTTCTACAACTATAATCAGGTTACTTGCAAGTTCTGTTGATTTCAGCTTTTGTCAGGCTCAAGCCCAAAGATGACACAGTAAAATCCAATTAATCCAGTTATTTATTTTCTTATACCTAAAGGACAAAATCTCGATAAACTAAAGCTGTAACCTTCTAATTTACTAGATATACCTTGAAAGATGCTAAGATGTGTCTTCCCTCTCCCTCATTCAGTTCCAGACTGCAGTCTCTTAATTTGAGCTTCTCTGTCATGGAATGTACTCCCTCCTCCCTGGGAAAGCTCTGTGCTGCCAAAACTCCTATCCCCCGTTTCTCCAGGTGCACATTCCATCACAAATTTAACTACAAAACTTGTCAACTGTATTTTCTTCTGCATCGATAGTTGAGCATAAACTTGGATATTCATCATATTGAAAGGAAAGCTTGCAGATTCTAACTGATATTATTTAATCATTGACTGCACTGAATCCAAATGCTGCCTTTGCTGTATTTTTCCTGACCATGAAAGCAATGTTTTTTTTTATTGAAAAAGTTTTTCAAATACAGATTTTTCCCCTTTTCCCCCCTCCTCCCTAACCCCCCTCCCCCTCCCCCTCCCCTTCCCCCATGGCTTCTTCAAAATAAAATCATTGATATCAAATTAAATAATACTTTATCATCCTTTTACACCCCCCCCCACATGCTAACCATTTCTTTCTAACATTGTTATTATATCCCCCTTATACTATACATTTCAAAGCAACCTTCGGCTATAAAACTATATAATAAATCCTAATTTGGCATTTATTCAACTCATAATCTACCCATTTCCTCCACCCCACTATACATTTCAAAGCAACCTTCAGCTATAAAACTATATACTAAATCCTAATTTGGCATTTATTCAACTCATAATTTACCCATTTCCTCCACCCCCATACATATATCTCTTAATTCAAATCTTTTACATATATTAATATCTGAACCTAACATCCCTTTTCCTAAACTAAACAATCAGTAGCTAACCTATCTCCACCCCTTTTCCTACAGGTCTACCATACATAATATTTTAATATCTTTGTTCTTCTGCCCACACCACACCACTAAAAGATATTTCCATATATAAACAAAATCCTCAAACGACTTTAAGTTTGTAATCCATATGATATCTTCTGTAATGTCTTTCAACTAGATTATTAATTCCATCGCCCATGTAAGGGTAACATCAAGTTCTAATTCCAACAGTATGTTCAGTATCTTCAATTACCATCTGCCCCCATCAATAATAAATGTTTTTGTATATAAAAAACCACCTGAGTGACTTTATATTTATATTCCATATAGTGTCTTCTGTAGTGTCTTTCATCTAGATTATTAATTCCAACCACCATGTTAGGGTAACAACCAGATCTTCTGCATGCCCCAATCCCATAGTTCTCGTGCCTTATAGCTCAACATATACGTGATCCATTTTTCAAAGAGTCCAAAATAGAAAGTTCCAATCCACTCAGTTAGAGGCCATCTTCCACATCCCAAAAGCACAGCACTGCAGAGATCTGTTATTCTTCTCAAGATAGTATAAGTCAATAATTTGCCGCAGCTATATTTTCATATTAATCGTCTCTTAAGTAACTGGCAATAGACTGTTGTTTAGTCTAAAATTTTTTAGCTTTGTAGAACCTGCTTCTTCTTTTCTTAACTTTTTGTAGTTTAGATCTCCATCCTGGTTGCCTTTCCAGGACTTGTATATCAGCTGATTGATTTCCATGCTGGTCTGTGACTTGATAAGACATAACATTAAAATCCAAAGCCGCCTCTCTTGTATTTATAGGTAATCCAGCTATAACCTCTGAAGGAGAATCCAAAAACGGCTCGTCCGAAAGGGCCTCTGTGACTTGTTGTTTTTCCATTACCTCCATCTCCATCTGCTTAGCCTGGGTTTCAATCTCTTGTTCATTTTGCATTTCTTTATTCCCCTCCATACATGGAGATGTTGAATCATTTTTAAGAACCTTGTAGTAAAATTCTTCCACTTTTCCAACAGTATTTAATTGATATCTTTCTCCTTGGTATCTCAATATTATACCAACTGGAGCATCCCACCTAAATGGGATGTTTTGTTTCTTTAGCTCAGTCACCAAAAATTCAAATTCCTTTCTGTCTTTTAACATCTTAGACGGCAGCTCTTTATATATCCAAATCTTCCTTCCATTCATTTCTAAAGTGGAATTAAAAGACTTTTGCACAATATCATTTCTTATTCCTTTATCAGTAAAGTAAATCACCACATCTTTAGGCAACTGCTTTTGCTTTGCCACCCAAGAATTTATTCTGTAGGCCTTATCAATCTTACAGGATACCTCTTCAGGACTAACCTTTAAAATCACAGCCAGAACTTCAGCAGATATCTTTCTCAAGTCATCTCTATTATTTTCCTGTAGTCCCCTCATTCTGACCGCAAATTCCATGGACCTGTATTGCATCATTGTAATTTCTTTTTCAATCCTTTGTTTTATATTATCTACATTATAAGTCTCGTGATTAACTTCCTTTTTAGACTTTACTTCTGAGCTCATGTCTTGAATATTTATCAAATCATTTTCAATTCTTTGTATTTTATTGTCCAGATTATAAATCTTATGATCAGCTTCCTTCATTTTAGACTCTAATTCTAAGTTAATATCTTTATCCATCTTTTTAACTATTTCTGAAAAAGTTTTCAAAGCTGTTACAAACTGTTGTTTCAGATTGGCATATTTTTGTTGTACCAACTCTTTAATTTCCTGCCTGAATTTTTCAAGATTCTGGTTCACAATATCATCATATCTTGCCATCTCCTCCAAAACAAATTCCTTTAGGTCTTTAAAACCATTCTTCTGATTCTGCAAGTTCAAAACTTGTTCATATGGTTTGTAAATGGGGGAGCCCCCCACCACTGCTTGTTTGTCTAGCTTTGTCAATTTTAACGCCATCCTGCCACAGACAAACTCTTTTTAAAGAAAAAGTCTTCTCTCCAAACAGTATCAATATCAAGTCTCCAAGAAGGAAGAAACATAAAGTAGAAATTTTTCTTTTCAATTCTAGCCAGCGCTATTATTTCTTCTACTTTGTAACATGTTAAACTATTCCGGCGGAAGGACTTTCGCTTTCAGCTTTCTTCTTCTCAAGCCTCAGCCAGTCGCCATTTTAAACTTTTTTTCCTTCGCTTTTAAGATCGCTTATAAAATTGTTAGAAATACTTGCGATTTAGGGTCCAAAGTCCAGATTTCATTCTGTTTGTTTAAACAATCTGTTGATTTTCTTTAAATGGATTGATCCCGTCGCCCGGTTCTGCAAGAAGCAGAGTTCCCTCGAAGCCCGGAGCAGCGGCGAGCTGTATAGGGAGCCACATTCTACTTCCTCCCCAGAAGTAATAAAAAACTCTGGGGAGTTCGCAGAGGACTCTACCTGTCCTCACCGGCTCTATCTCATGTCTCCTTAAGGAGACGGAGTTTTTTGAGCTGTCTCTCAGCTGTAGAGACGGCTCTTTACAGGCAACAAGGCTGGCGGTCCCGAAAGACCGTCTGGCGGCGACGGAAGTCAAGCCGGAAGCCCCTCCATGAAAGCAATGTTGTTCATTCTTTGGGGAGGATTTTGTCTTGAGTTGTAACAGTATAATTTTCTGACTAAAAGTATCCAATTCCAGTCCATTTTAATTTGCTGATGCCTAACATGTTGATCTATAGTTAATTCATATCAGCTTTCCCATGCTCATGATTCCTACATTTCATATCCCCATTCTAATTCTGTCATTGGAGCTTCAGGTTTTATTTTTCTACATGGCAATATCAACAACTAGACATCCTAAAAGCTTTAGTCTAACTGAGTCATAAACACCATTAGCATTCTAAAAGATCTTCAGCAGCATATTGAATGCCTTCCCACCTGAGGGGCCAGTATTTGGCATTATACTGTCTATCCATTTGTACTGTTTATCCATGTAGTTGCCTTGGTAAAATACAGGAGTGATTTATTATTGCCTTCTCCCATGAATTATGAAATAATGCCTTTGCTATTATCCCTAAAGTAATTGTCCACCTTCAGACCTTTCTATATCGCTGCTGGTTGATACAGGTGTTTTCTTGCTATATCTGGGCAGCAGGGATAAACTTTATGCCTTAGATAATTCTGCTGGGAGTATGTACTCTTGGCACAGACTTTTGGCACTTCACTCCTCTCCCCAAGAAATCACTATGATGAAGCACATTGCAAGACTTGAATGGAGCAAATCAAATTAGCAATAAAATAAAAATAAATAAAATAAATAAAATAAAATAAAAAAATAAAATAAAATAAAATAAAAAATAAAATAAAATAAAATAAAAAAATAAAATAAAATAAAATAAAATAAAATAAAATAATAAAATAAATAAAATAAAATAATAATAATAATAAATAGCAAAGATATCTAGCAATATCACTTAATGTATACTGCCCCATAGTGCTTTACAGTACTCTCTGGACAGTTAACAACATCAGCATATTGCCCCCAACAATCTGGGTCCTCATTTCATTGACCTCGGGAGAATGGAAAGCTGAGCCAACATTGAACTCCGTCAGGACGAACTCCAGGCTGTGGGCAAAGTTTGCCTACAACACTGCTCTTTTCTAATCACTGCACCATCAGGGCTCCTGCCACTACATCTACATTTATATTTCAATAGTAATAAAACAAGTTATATAACATCCAAGAATGTAGATATAAATAATCTTTAAACTATAAGTTCAAATACACATCCTGATCAGATGCAGATTTAATTTTTTTTTAAATGCATTATGTCAATCAATATCTTTTGCTTTCAGATATGAATTTCGACTGAAGAAACAAATACATACAAACTGATACTACTGTTGCATAATAGTTGCAAGTGTGACATTTATTGGCAATGACAATTCCCATGAATGACAGTTAAAAATGATTCATTGAAATGATTATATTTTTAATAATCTTTCTTTTCACACACACAGAAAAACAAGGAGACAGACATAGGACACACACCTTCTTTCTCCTTTAGAGCACTGTTTCAACAACAGCATTTATTTTCTTCAGAGACAATAGACTGTTAGGTTCATATTAGATTTCAATGCATTAGTTAATGGGCCAGTTAAAAATTAAAGCATTGTGTCTGTTTGAAAATAAACAAATACAAAACAGCTGTATCTAAAACATAAAGCTTATGTTGAATAGGATGAAAGCTCTTATTATCTTTTCACCATTAGTGTTTAAGTGCAACATCATTTTACTCTAATCAAACCAAAGACTGCTCCAATCTTTATGGATTCATCATATGTCAAGAAAGCATAACATATAGCAATATCATTTGTCAATAATACTATGTAAACATAGCTTTTAAAATAGCCTTCTAACTTAGATATCATTTGAAGCAATTAGAAACATTAGTCATTGGTAAAATGTATGGTTACTATCCTCCATCTTTTCAAACTGCCATGCAGCCTTCAGGAATCTTGTCTGTCTTTTCATGACAGTTGGGGAATGAAGAAGGGCACTGATGCCACTGCACTGTTAATTATTACAGCATATGACAAATCTGTCCTGGACAAAAGGAACAAGAACTATATAATCAAATTCATTGATCTTGGAATCTGTATCCTTTTTACCAATTACAAAATATGAAGAACTATAAACAGGGAAAAAAAAATCTGAGCAGGATTCCAGAATCAAAGTAAAACTAAATAAGTAGTAGGACGCCATATGAGTAATAAACAGCATTCTAAATTGAATAATTATTTTCAATCAAATATTTCATTTTTAAAAAATAGATAAAATATATTGCACTCGACTCCAACCATTTCTGTTTAAATCAGTCACTTCCACAATTCCATATGTGTTTATTCAAAAAGGAATTCCATTAAATTCAGTGGAGTTTACATTTAGGCACAAGATAGCAGCTAAATTGATTAAAAATTTATTTACATCCTGAAGGGCTTTTCTAAATAATACTTCCTTTTTAACAGGAGGTTTAGCTAGGTAATGATTGGGCTTACACTTATATAATTCTCTTTTTATATTTTATTAGCTGATAACCCGGCGTTGCCCAGGTATTTATTTATCCCAATCCTGTATTAGACAGGAAAAGCCATTACTCACTGTGGTGAGAATTAGAGAATTAGAGACCTAATTGCCCTGGCCAAAAGCCTGGGAAAAATTCTACAGGGAACAGCCTTTGAGGTGATTATCTGCATTAGCAGGCACCTCCCCCGACAACTTGCCTTCTTTGCTTGAAGCTGAGAGTCTAGGGGGTTTATTTTTTGTTTGTTTTTTGTTTGTTTAAGAACCAATCCCCCTTACCAGAGGGAGCCCCCCCCGTGGAGTACTGTGAAGCCCTTACCATGAAACTTCATTGTGATGTACATTAGAAGCCATTTTAAGGCACAACAGGCTGTATCTTATCAGAACATGAATCCAAAATGCACACTATCACTGTCAAAAGTACTGTGATTTGACACTGTAGATATAATTCATTCCTTTTCATTTCAGCAGCTCAGGCATTCCAGAGTTATGCTGGAACACACACACACAGATACACATACCCTGAGAGGTGGTAGGGGTGTCTTATCCCCACAGTATGTTTTTCCAGAGAGTAAGTCATCTGTGAACCAAGTTTAGTTAAAATTGCTCAAGGCATTCCAGAGTTATGGTGGAACACACATACACACAAACACACACCAAGGGGTGTTAGGGGTGTCTTACCCCCACAGTATTTTTTTTCAGAGAGTAAGTCATTTGTATACCATGTTTGGTTAAAATTGCTCGAGGCGTTCCAGAGTTATGCTGGCACACACACATACAGACACCCCCCCCAGGTGTGTCTTACTCCCACAGTATTTTTTTCCAGAGAGCAAATCATCTGTGAACCAAGTTTAGTTAAAATTGCTCAAGGCATTCCAGAGTTATGGTGGAACACACATACAGACACACACACACCAAGGGGTGTTAGGGGTGTCTTACCCCCACAGTATTTTTTTTCAGAGAGTAAGTCATTTGTATACCATGTTTGGTTAAAATTGCTCGAGGTGTTCCAGAGTTATGCTGGCACACACACATACAGACACCACCACCCCAGGTGTGTCTTACTCCCACAGTATTTTTTTTCCAGAGAGCAAATCATCTGTGAACCAAGTTTGGTTAAAATTGCTTGAGGCATTCCAGAGTTATGCTAGAACACACAGAGACAGACAGACAGACAGACAGACACACACACACACACACTGAGCGGGGTTAGGGGTGTCTTACTCCCATAGTATTTGTTTCCAGAGGCTAAGTCATCTGTGTACCAAGTTTGGTTGAAATTGCTCAAGTTGTTCCAGAGTTATGCTGAAACACACACACAAACACACACACATACCGGGGCGTCTTAACCCCACAGTATTTGTTTCCAGAGAATAAGTCATCTGTGTACCAAACACACAGATGACTGTGGTTATCCACAGATGGTTGGAATTGCTCAAGTTATGTGACTGCAGGATGCTGCAAACATAGTCGTAAATGTGGGTCAGTTGCTGAGCAATCAAAACATGAACATGTGACTGTAGGAGGGGACATGGCCATTGGATCTATGAATCTAGTTTGTAAATACCATTTTGGGTCAGTTGTAACTTCAAACTGTTGCTAAGCATAGTCATAAATTGAGAATTACCTGTATAATTTTTTTTTATTTTCTACATCTTTTTTCCTTACGGATCTTGGATTTATGCTGCTTAGTTGCTTGATATTTCTTAAGTAAATGCATACACACACACACACACACACACACACACAACTCCATAGAGACATGCAAAATGTGTATAATAATAATCCACATCTGTCTATCCCAGATCCTTAGAAAGAACTCACTAGGCGGACAAAAATGTCAAATCGTATGTATATCTGGTTGACTCTGCAATTAACTCTAATAATAATAACCCCCACTGAGGCACTACCTTGACATGGTTGTGGGATTTGTGTGCTCTGAGGAAGATAGCAGCTATGCCTGAAGTTCAACCACACTGGACAGGTCTCATCAGAGGCTCAGAGTTTCTCTCCCATAAAAAATATGGGAGATGTAAATAACAGAAACCATACCATTTCGGTCATCTCGGCTCAACAAGGACTGGTCTAGGTTCCTGGACATCTGGTGAAAAATGGCAACAGGACTCAGAATTGTTGACTGAGCACCCAGGAGCTATAAAATTATTGGAAGGAAAGGTGTTTATCCATTGCATAATAATATAGAGATTGAAAATAAATAAATAATAATCTGTTATTCAGATTATGTCAAAAAAGAACAGGATATTTGAAATGAAAGCACTAGTTCTGGAAAGAAGAACATCCAAAATCAGAAATAACAGAACATAGGCTAGCAGATCATGCCGATTTATAATACAAAATAAAGTATTCACAGAAGCGGAATGGGAAGCACTGCAAAGGTCTATCCAGGACAAAGAAATCAAATTCTTGCCACAAGTAACTCTAAGTGTAGAGGCAAACCAAGGAGAGATGGCAGTAGAGGAAACAAGCGCAATGATAGAATTGTTTTCATTTGGAAACTAGGCAACCATATCTCTCCCTCAGAAAGAACAAAGCTCTCTAACTAAAGAAGTAAAAGAATTGAAACAAAACAAAACAAAAAATAACAGAGCATCTAGAACAGCACAAAAGCAGAAAAGATTGCCTGCACGAAACTTGTTCCAAAGAAACAGTTAGCACAAGCATTAAAAAATGCAAATACTGTAGTACAAATATAAGCACCAGATCACTGCAAAATTACAACAACAACCAATTAATGGACAGCACAGCTGCAATTATAACTCAATATCTGAGATGCGAAATATCTGAGATGTAACATCAGTAAGAAAGAAAATAAGCTGAACAATGCACCTCCAAAATGGAAGATCAGGCTAGAAAATAAGATCAGCAAGCTGAGATCAGATGCAAGCAAGCTAGAACAGATGAAAGAAAAAAAGCTGAAGAACAAGAAGACTAACAGATACCTGATCAAGAAATACCAGTTAGAAACAAGGAAATTCAAGGAAGCACTAAAATAGTAAAGCAGCAAATAATACCATGTTTCACTGAAAATAAGACCCAGTCTTATATTTTTGGGGCTCCAAAATAAGCACTAGGGTTTATTTTTGGGAAAACACAATTTCAGGGTGATCAGCCCAGCTGGATGCCCCACCCCCAGCGCACGTACAAGAGGCAGCAAGTGCACAGGGACCAACAATATCTGGCAGCAGCTGAAGCCCACTGCTCCCTTGGTCGGCACACTCTGGGGCTGCTCAGCCTGTGCAGCACAGGTGAATTGATGCTGCTGTCCAAGCAGCAGATGCAGGCAGAGGCGTGGGGAGAAGGCAGGCAATCTGGACGTGCTGCGTGGGCAGTGGGAAAGCTGAGATATGTGAAGACGAGCCTCCTGTTGTTGCCGATTGCTCTGGCCCACTGATTCCAGCTTTATCATGACCTGCATGGTGCATCTAGATCGCCTGTTGTGGCCCCACCCTCTGAGCCTGTCCCATCGGAGGAAGAAAGCTCCGAGCATGAGGAAGAGGAGTCAGCCAGGACTCCCTCTCCAGGCCCCTCCTCTCTGGCATTGTCTCAGGTGCCGGCCGAGGGAGAGGAGATCAGCAGGGAGACAGCTGGTTCGTCTCAGAGTGACGATGAAACATCATTCCTGGACGCACGCCTCCAAAGGCGTGATAAACGATTGCAGCAGCTTAGGAGGTGTGCTAGGGATTAGAACTGAGTCACTGGACCACACCCCAGAGACTATATAATAGAGGGTAGTGGTCAGGGATCCTTGTGACAAACAAAAGTAAACCTTGGATAGTCACTAAAGCCTCGTCCGGAACTGCTGGGAGGAATATTATTTCTGCTTGGACTTTTTTGTACATTAGTATCTTATCTTTCTGTTTGTGAAAATAAAGTCACTTGGCAGATGGTGTGTCTATTGCTGCCAAGTGGGAGATAAGACCTGGGTGCGTTCCAAAGTGTTTCCTTAACCCTCGGCTGGCTGTGTTTGTGTGTGTGCGGGGATGGGGACAGATCAATCGCCTATGACCCCTGCGTCTCTGCTTCCATCTGCTGCCAGTGCCGCTGTGTGCGGATGAACCTCCCACAGCTGGCCACTGTTCTGACCCACCAACTCCACCCCCTTCACTAGGGCTTATTTTTTGGGGTATGTCCTATTTTCGGGAAAACGCGGTAGCTAAAGCTAAAAGGATCAGCAAATATGAAGCTCAAATTGCAAATTAAAGGCAGAATCTCCAATTTCAGTCTGATCAGAAATGTTTCTACCAATCCAATAATAGAGAGACTGCAGAGAACACCTGACAAGGAAGAAACAGGGCAGTTCTGGGTAAAGATATAGGATAACCCAAAGAAATACAAGTAGAACCCAGCTTGGTTAAAGGAGATAGATGAAAAGATAAAAAAGAAGCTGAAATGAAACCTTGTAATAACAACACTAATAGTGGAAAAAGGGGCAAGGAATAATTGGTCAGGAGCATGTGAAAATGAACTGCATGGGTTTGGGTTGAAACATCTGATTGCAAGGAAATGAAATTGAAGCATGGTTAACATCTGACAAAACCTGATAATTTTTCATCTGATAATGAAAAATCTAGCAAAAGGAGCAGCATCAGGTAACTATAGGCCAATTAACTTTCAAATCATTAACTGGTGTAGTAGCTGATACAGTCCAACAGCATCTAATTAAAAACAAGCTTCTTCCACTTGAGCAGAAAGGAAACCGTTCAACAAAAGAGCCTTGATAGTACAGTGGTTTGGTGCACCCTGTCATTAACACAGCTGCCTGCAATTTCTGCTGGTTCGAATCTCTCCAAGGCTCAAGGTTGACTCAGCCTTCCATCCTTTCTAAGGTAGGTGAAATGAGGACCCAGTTTGTGGGGGCAATAAACTGACTTTGTATAAAATATACAAAAGAATGAAGGCTATTGCTTAACGCATTGTAAGCCGCCCTGAGTCTCCGGAGAAGGGCGGCATATAAATCAAATTTAAAAAAAAAAATTGACAAGATGTTTCTGAAAAATTGTAAAAGAAGGAAGACCAACTTGAATGTAGTATGGATTGATTAATACAAGAAGGCATTTGACTCCGTGCCACATGATAATTTGTATAATTACGTGCCTAGAAATAAAAGGAATCAGTAGAAACATCAGAAGCTTTGTGCAATGATCAATGGCACAATGAAAAACATGGTTGCTCATCAAAGGTGATGGAATTGGAGGTTAATAGAGTCTTGGTGGTGCAGCGGACTAAAGTGCTGTTAAGTAGCACTTGGCTGCCAGCTGCCTGCAATTACTGCGAGTTCAAATCTCACCAGGTTCAAGGTTGACTCAGCCTTTCATCCTTTCAAGGTAGGTAAAATGAGGACCCGGATTGTGGGGGCAATAAGATAACTTTGTATCAGGGTGGATAAAAATCAATGATTTTTTTAAAAAAAATAAAAAAAATCGGATTTTTTAAATTTAAATCGGATTTTTTTTAAATAAAATGCTTTTTGAGGAAAATATATTACCATCCAATGGTTATTCCATCATGAAATAAAGATTAGTTTTTTTAATTATGTAGAATAAGGCTGTATATGTTTAATTTTTTTGGTGAATAAATTCCATTAATCCATTCACAATGTCATGCTCTTCCAGAGGTTTTTGTAAGATTATTGGGCAGTTTCTCTGCTTACAAGATATTATCACAGATGCTTGGTTTACTTTGCAGTTCTCAAAACTGAATTTGCAGAGCAGCAGAGATCACATGCCTCTTCTTCACAGCAAAAATGTTATAACATGAACAGAGTTGAGAAAAAGACCTTAATCCTATTGTTCTACAAACCTATGAATACAGAATCAACCCCTTCAGTGCTAAGTTTCAAGAAGTTCAGTTAATAGAATAGAAACAATATTTTTCTGATTGTTTGGAGTGGAATAGATCTGCACAAGAAGAAAGTGAAACTAAGTGTGAGGAGGAAGGGGCAAGCAGACAAGCAGTACAAAATGAAAGTGAAACTTTCTGAGCACAATACTGCACAGCCACAGACAGACAAGTCTTTGGATCTTTTTGTGTGTATGACCTGAGGTTTATCACACTCTTTCCTTGGAGGAAAAAACCTATAATGGCAGCAGGCCGTAAAAGAGACCCAGTTTGGCAATATTTTAATGAAGTTCCTTTACCTATTGGTAAGGCAGGCATGCGTGCAAACTGCAAACATCGCAACAAAGAAATGCAAGGCCTGGTGGCCCGAATGAGGCAACATCATGAGAAGTGCTGTGATGAAGATGACCAAAGAAACACATTTGAACAGGCAGGATCTTCAGGTTGGTAAACATTTTTATTGAATCATATTTCTAAAGACTGCCTTGAACTGTTATGTTTGAGCAAAATTATATTTCTTATTATTACTGCATGTTACTGTCATTTGGTACAGTTATGAAAAAAAGCAAATATTCCTTTTAGGGCAGTGCTGTGTACAATAAGCAGAAATTGTATAAACAATAAAATAACAGCATTGACTTTTTTGTTTAGGGGAATTCATGGATTCTGGAAACTATCCACCTTCAAGATCACCATCCTCCTGTTCTATAGTTTCAAAGTTATCTATCCAGGATAGTGCTTCATTAGCATCATCATCATCAGACACCCACAGCCACATATCACTATCACCTAAAAGAAAGAAAAAACCCTTCCCTCCTGGAACCACCATAGATAAGTTTGTGATAAAAACTAGCAGATTAGAAAAAGAGTTAATTGATGAAAAAATTGCCCAGTTTGTTTATGCAACGAACTCTTCTTTCCGTCTGACTGGGAACCCACATTTCATTAATATGGTTCAGTCACTGAGACCAGGATACAGTCCACCCAGCAGAGCAGATGTTGCAGGGAAACTGCTGGATAAAGTATATGACAGAGAAATGGAGCAATGTGCAACAGCTCTGGAGGGTAGAATTGTTAACCTAAGTATTGATGAGTGGAGTAATGTCCACAATGATCCTATTGTATATGCTTGTATAACAACAGAAGAAGGGAAAGTCTTCCTTGCACAAACAATTGATACGTCAGGAAATGCACACACAGCAGAATACTTACAAGAAGTGGCAGTAAAAGCTATAATAACGTGAACAAAAATTCAAATGTCTAGTACGCAGTTTGGTCACAGACAATGCTGCAAATGTATCCAAGATGAGAAGAAATTTAGAAGAGCAGGAAGGGAATACAAAGCTAATAACATATGGTTGCAGTGCTCATTTGCTGCACCTTTTAGCCAAAGACTTAAGTGTTCCAGAAATAAAGACTAATGTTGTTGAAATTGCTAAATACTTCCGTAACAATCATTTTGCTGCAGCAGCTCTGAAAAGGATGGGTGGAACCAAACTAATGCTCCCACAAGATGTTAGATGGAACTCTGTGGTGGACTGTTTTGAGCAGTATATCAAGAACTGGCCTATTCTGATGACAGTTTGTGAAGAAAATCGAGATAAAATAGATGGCACTGTCATGGCCAAAATCCTCAATATTGGGCTTAAGAGAAATATTGAACATATGCTGAGCATCCTGAAACCGATCTCTGAAGCTTTAAACAAAATACAGAAAAATAGCTGTTTTATTGCTGATATGCTGTTGAAATTTGGAAGGAACTGAAGTGAACACTTAAAAACAGAACTACACATGGACAGAATTAAATTACAAGCATTAAAAAAACGAATGGGACAAGTACTGTCTCCAGCTAATTTTTTGGCAAATATTGTCAATATCCAGTATCAGGGTCAAAACTTAAGTGCTGAGGAAGAGGAGTTAGCTATGACATGGGTATCCAGCAATTATCCATCTGTAATGCCAACTATAATAAACTTCAAAGCTGCGGGGGGGGGGGGAACCATTCAAGAAATATATGTTTGCTGAAGATATTTTAAAGAAAGTCACACCAGTGAACTGGTGGAAGTCACTTAAGCACTTGGATTTAGAAACTGTTCAAGTAATGATTTCACTTTTAACAGCAGTAGCTTCTTCTGCAGGCATTGAAAGAATATTCTCTTCCTTTGGACTCATTCATTCTAAATTGAGAAATCGTTTGGGAACCCGATAAAGCAGGAAAGCTTGTTTTTCTTTTCCAGATTATGAACAAAGAAGAAGATGAAGATGACGAGTGAGCTAGAGAGGACAGTATTTAAGTTTTTCATGTGTAGGCTGGGCTGACAGTCTAAGTTTCTTAAAATATATATATTTTGTTTAGCCAAATTAGTTAACAAACATGGATGTTTGTTTAAGCAAATAACATATGCTGTAATGTTATTGTTTCAGTTGAATAAATCTATTTAAATTGTTATTATTAAGGTAATTATTATTTTTCTCCTTCCTAAGTACAACAGAAAAGTTGTCCAAATATGAATGATTCACCTATTAAACTGGGGATAAAAAAACTAATATGAAAAGTTGTTATTCTAAAAATCTTCATCTACTTGCATATTAAAGTTATACCAGCAAGAATTAGTCTTTATGTAGAAAACTATGATTTAAATCAAGCCTTACTGACTACTGATTTAAATCCACCTTGCTTTGTATAAAAAAGAACACCGCTTGGGGGGGCCGAAAGCCCTACTAAGCAGGTATATACAAAAGTATGAAGGCTATTGCTTAATGCATTGTAAGCCGCCCTGAGTCTCCGGAGAAGGGCGGCATATAAATCGAGTCTCCGGAGAAGGGTGGCATATAAATCGAACCAATAAATAAATAAATATCAAGAGAGGAATCTTCACTATTCCTCACTATTACTACTGTTTGTCACTGCACTGATTCATCTATCAACAAAACTGAATAACTCAGGCCATGGCTATCAAACATCAAAAACATCTGCCACAGTATCCTATCTCCTTTAAATTGATGATTTGAAGGTGTGTGGAAAAACACCATTTGAAATAGAATCACTACTCAACACTGGCTGCATATACAGTCAAAATATTGTAGTGGAGTTTGGACTAGATCAGCAACCCCCAACCTTTTGGGACTGGTTCTGTGGAGAGAGGCTTTTCCATGGACTGGAGGGAACATGGTTTCACATGCTGCCTGCATCCCACAGATGGGACTTTGCTTGTTTGCATGGTCCAGTTTCTGGCATGCCACGGACTGGTGCCATTCCACGGACCGGGAATTGGGGACCCCTAGACTAGATAAATGTGCCACACTTGCCATTAAACAGGGAATAATAGTGAAAACTGAAGGAATCAAGATGCCCTTTGAAAATAGCATCAAGAGTCAGGATGAAAATGACCACTACAAATGCCTGGACATGAGAATATCAAGCTGACAACATCAAGCACACTGAAGAAAAAAAAAGTTAATAAATACATCAAGATAGTGAAGAAGATTGTAAAGTCCAAATTCAGTGGAGGCAGTAGAGTCAAGGCAATTGACGCCTGGGCAATTTCAGTCATTAGATACACAGCTGGATTATTGGACTGGACTCAAGCAGATAGGAAGACCAGAAAAATAATGACAATGAATCATGTCCTTATCCACGCACTGATGTTGACAGATTCTATGTAACAAGGAAAATAGGTGACATGGAATGTTGCATGTATATCAGATGGTTGAAGAAAAAAAAAGGGCATTGGAAGAATATTTTAAGTACAATGAAGATGATACACTGAAACTACTATACCAGGAAGGTCAGCTGAGTACTGGAGAAACCAAATTGGCTTACAAGTAAGATAAAATGAAGAACAGAAAAGAGACATGGGAAGACAAAGCATTACATGGCCAGTACATTAAAAAAAAAATAGCAGGGAAAACAGATAACAACAAGACTTGGCAATAGCTAAGAGCAAGAAAGTTGAAGAAAGACAGGGGGGCTAATTCTGGCTGCACAAGACCTAGCTTTAAGAACAAATGTATATAAAGTCAGAATTGAGAAGACAGCAAAAGATAGCAAGTGCTCTCTCTGCAAAGAAACTGAAGAAACAGTGGATCACCTGATTAGCTGCTGCAATAAGATTGCACAGACTGACTACAAACAACAGCAAAGTAGCAACAATGGTGCACTGGAAGATCTGCAAAAAATATCATTTAAATGCAAGCAAGAATTGTTGGGACCATAAACTAGAGAAAATCACAGAAAATGAAGAAGCTAAAGTGTCCTGGGACTTTAGAATTCAAACTGATATGTGTCACATAACACCCCTTACTTAACAACTGTCCATAAGAAAGACAAAGTCTGGACAGTGGATGTGGCAGTACCTGGAGAAGCAGACTAGAAGAGAAAGAACTGGCGAAGATAACAAAATACAAAGACCTGCACATAGAAATAGAACAATTGTGACAAAAAAAGAGAAAGGTAGTACCAATAGTAAAAGGCACCTTGGATACAATTCCAAAACAACCAGAACACCATTTGAACATTATCAGCACTGACAAATTCACCATCGGTCAGCTGCAAAAGGCAGCTTTACTTGAAACAGCTTATATCTTGTGGTGGTATCTGTAACACCATCAAACATTGGGAAGGGTGGACAAAAATGCCAAATCCAGTCCGAACATCTGGTCAACTGTGCAAAGTACCATAATAATAAAAACACTATTGGCATTGATCAAATCACCATCACTCAATTGCAAAAGACACTTTTATCCAGAACAGCTTACATACTATGATAATACCTTTAAAGTCATCAAACAACAACATCTGCCTATCCCAATTTGATAGGTGAATAAAGATGCCAAATCCAGTCCAAACATCTGGCTGAACTTTTGAAACATATTATGGATATCAGAAAAGTTTGAAAAGCTGACAAGGGCTAGAATTCTCAACCTTTATTAAACTTAATTGGCCACAGTATTAATTGGCCAATAAACATGAATAACATGTTTGTTACCAAAATAAAATCATAGTAGCAAAATGTTCCATAAAACAACCTATTTATATTTTTTCTTGCAAAATGTAATGTTTAAAATAAAAAAAGAGAATGTAATAATTTGTACAAAGACTCATTAAAAAAAAGAAAAATGAAAAAAGAAAGCTTAGTATCTTGTATAAAGAATTGTTCATAAATATTTCTCTTTTAAGACATGGGATACCACAAGCCCTATCATTTCCATAATCACAGTTTCAGCAACTTCTTTGTTGTAAAGGAATCAATGGAAATGCATATGGATATAATTTCTGGGTGGAATAGAATTTCTAGTTAAAATAAGGGGATTCAATCACAGGTATCTGCATTTGCTTATTTGTAAAAATAATAAAGGCAGGATACAAAAAACAAAAAAACAAAAAAAAATTTGCTCTTATCATCTTTCTTTTATAAATGTAATTTTTCCTGCTTGTTATAATAGTTATTATGCAATATTTCAGCAAATGTCATCAAACTTGGTGCACTTTTAAAGATGCATATCAAGATTTCATGTGTATCAACTTTCACTGTTATGAAATATCCAGCTTTATGTTATTAGCAGTAAAGTATAATTGAATAGTCACTTCATTCTCTATATAGAGCATGATTGCACCCTGCTAATTTGGCAAACAAGCAAACTGTCATCATTTACAACCTGCTAAATATCACCCCATATTTCTGCTTCAATTCAAGAGTTCATAATTACATTCCCTGGGGAGCAATTATGCAGGTCAGACAGATAGTAAGTTTTGAAGTTGTTGTATGATTTAATCAGATTTCAAAAATACTGATTAAGCTGTTCTGATGGAAATGAGGCAATTTAGTAATGAAATATATTACTGTTACTTTTCCTCTCCTCACCTCTTCCATTAATGATGGTTATAAAGAGAAAAGCTTTGTAAATAGGACTGTAAAAGCCTGGAATATTTTCAGTGAATTTATTGTATATTTCAAGACCCACAAATACTTTGTGAGCATTGAACAGTTTGATAGTGAAGCTTCTTTCAGGCAAAGCTCGTCAGTGCCACTGTAACTGATTATTCATTATAAATTTAGCCAATTCATATTCCACACAAGGCAAGGGAGCAAAGCTTTACCAATAGCTGCCCCTACTTCAAAATCTCATTCTGAAAACTATGTTTGAAAGTAAATTATCAAATTATCTAACACAGAGAAATCACATGACAGTCAACATTCCATATAGCAGAAAGAACTGAAGATACTGGAGATTTACAGTGAAGGAGATCAGTACACCTCTCTGAACAGTATCTGGAAGGTTGTGGTTACTGCTGCACAAAATGTTGATCATCAACAGATCAAGAAACTGACAGACTCCATGAATGGAAGTCTTATGACTGTTATTGAAAAGAAGGGTGGCTATATTGGTCACTGATTATTATTTTTTTTGAAATGTCAGAAATTTTGAGTTGTTTATTATTTTGAGTTGTTTTGAGTTGCACATTTTGAGTTGTTTATTATTCTTACTTTAACAGATGCAAATAAATGAGTGATTTTCATTTTTCATTTAGTTGCATAATAATTCTGCACACTAATAGTTGCCCAATAATTGTGCTCACATAGATAGTCTCCTAAGAAAGCCAAAACTTCACTTTTACTTTCTTAAATATTGTGGTTTGAGATTTATTAACATTTTGGATTGACTGAGAGCATGGTAGTTGTTCAATAATAAAACTAATGCTCAACTTGCCTAATAATTGTGCACACAGTGTAGCAGATGTATTCAGATAGCAACTACACAGGCAAGCAAATATTTATGTTTTATATACCTACCAGGATTCAAATATGCTGGTAAATAAACACTTAAAATAACAAAAAAGCAAAAGATACAAATTATAAAATTTTCAATACTTAAAAAGCAAATTAATACTGAAGGTTAAAACATATAATTATCATTTAAAATGTTTTATTTTTATATATTAAAATTGTTGCTATTTAAGTGTTAACCTCTACCAATTAAAGGGACAGAGAAGTTAACTGCTCTATCCTTGAGTTTGTTTTTATTTACCGAAAGCCTATGTGATATTAGACATTCAACTGATGCTGTAATGAACTTCATCACTGAGGTAAATGTCATGAGGAAGAACGTCTTTAGTAATAAATTTTTGATTTTCTGTATAATTAAGGAAAGCATCTAATATTAGCATTTCAACAAAGCTGATTGTCGTAAAACTAACAGAAACACACACACACGAAATTAAAAGCAAGAGTATCAAAATAAGTAAAATGTTATAAAGCAGTAGAATCATAAAATATCAAGAGTTTTAATCTTGATATTTTATGATTCCACTGTCTTATATTTTAATTATTTCAAAACTCTTGCTTTTTAATTGTGTGCGTTTTACGATGTTATCTGGATTAGTACATTTTGTTTACTGCTGCTGTTTTTCAATGTTATAATTGCTCCTGTTTATACACAATGTTTAGAGTTAGATTTTGAAGATTTTGTATATTATACTTAGAAGATACGTGCATCTTTGACTCTTATAGTTGTAAAACTCATCTATAGACATACTTTACATAGAAAAGTATAATGAAATCTCAATCTCATTTATACAGAATACAGTAGGTTAAAAAGTTGTATAAATGTATTTAAAATATATAATAGTTGAATAATATTTGCATTAAACAAGTATATATAAAATTGTAACTATTTATTGTTATTGCATATATTTTATTTTTCTTGTATTTCTTCATATTTTTGCTAAAGCACTTTTTACATGCTCTTTGAAAATATACATAAAATACTTGTAAAATACTGTGTGTTGCATTATCAACATAACACAAAATTTAAACAAATAAATACACACTGAAAGTGGATAACTTGAAATATAAAAGTATCAATCTCACATGTACACATTTTGAAAAAATGAATATATTTTATAATCTTCAGTAACAAACTTTTTTATATAATGAAAATAATGAACCCTACAAAATTATATAACCTATGCAGTAAAATAAAAACATGATTTTCACAGAGATAGACAGGAAATGCCACAGAATTTCTATAAAACCAGATTATAGTTCCTGACTTTACGGGTAGTATAGGACTGGATTGTGATCAACAATCTAGAAAAGTCGTTTTTAAAGCTATGAGTCACAACAGAATCATGTATAGCCCCACTGCTCACATGAAGAAAAGAAAGTCCTTCACAACATGAAGTACCAGGAAGTATCTGAAAAAAATATATGACAAGAGTGCAATTACATATTTTACCATAAGGGACAATATGTATTGTGTGACATTATGTGAGATGAGAAGTCCTTCCTCAAGTCTCCAGTTCTATAGGCTATCACATAGAAAAGTTCTGCTGGTCAGACTGATTTTGCACTGCTAGTCTGTATAAGTCATTACAAGAAGCATATTGGTTCTTTGTAAAAGCCTGGATTATTTTTCTGAATAATGCTGGCAATTAATGGAACAATTTTACATATGGGAAGTAAGTGTGTGAAGAAATAACTAATAATATGCTCCAGACATCAGATAGTTCACAAAAAATATATAGATCCATAAACATTATTGGATTGTTTGGAAGAATGTGCTGAAAACAAAGTACTAATCCAAAAAGACTATACATAAATCCACTGATCAGGATTCTATTAATATTCATTTATTCACTTACATTGGACTGATTTATTTTTTTTTAAAAAAATCCAGCTTCTATCACTTTTTTCCTTTGGATATTTTGCTATTCAATATCTAATTGTGGCCCAGTTTTTTTAAAAAAAGAATAGTTTACTCCATCGTATACCGTAAATCAGATTCTATGGTTTTGATAAAATGGATGTGAAAACATCACTTTTTCAAATTGTTGTTCTTACCTGGCCGTGAGACCTTTGAGCTGTTGAAAACTGCTTCTTGCAGGCTGCTACAAAGAGGCTGGGGGTTTGAGTTACCATGGAGATCTTTACATTCAACAGTGGAGAAATCTGGAACGATACAATGAAATATTTTGTCAGGTGAACCTTAAAAATGAAAAAAAAACCCACCCATATACTATGGCCATCTTCTCCAGTTTATTTGCCAAAAACCAGCAAAAAAACCTCACTATGTAATCAAATGAAAACATTAAATTTGGACAGTTAAATGTTCATTTAAAAAAATCCAAATGGATAAGTACTGAAGCGTAATCCCAAATTCAGCATCTAGAACCACCAATAAAACACTGAAAGCCCTTAATAAAATCCAGTAGTTCTGCTTACCAACCAGTCATTTGGTTTACACATCACACTAAGTGCATAACGTCCTTGGTTTTGAGCCTTAGTTTATGGCTCAGCATAACAGGTTACCAAGCCTTTTCAGAAAAATAGTTGAAACAAGGCATAGCTTAATGCAGTACAGGTTGCCCTTGCTTAACAACTGTCTTGTTTAGCAACTGATTGAAGTTTATGACTTGCTAAAAAAGTAAATGTGACTGGACCTTACGCTTACAACGGTCATAGCATACCTATGGTCATGTGTTTAAGATTCAGGTTGCTTCACCTCACAATTGGTTTAAGTTTATGGTGACCATAGCATCCCATGGTCACGTGATCACAATGTGCACACCTCACAGTCGGCTTCCAACAAGCAATATCAATGGAGTAGCTGGCAGTAAAATTGCAACTTGCGGTTACATGATGTCTCACTTAACAGTAACATGGAAATGAAGAAATAAAGCTATCACAGTCATGTGATATTTTCCTTAACAACCACATATATTTAGCTACAGAGTTGCTGGTCCAAATTGTGGTTGTTAAACTAGGACTACCAGTACACAAAATCAACTGGATTATATGTGGCTATATGGATTAAGATTTGATTTGGTGCAGTAAGAAACAAGTCATACTATTGGGTTTCATTTGAGAAAGACTGTATTATAAAACGATGCTTTCTGTGTAAAAGTTCAATTCCCAAATTCTGCAACTCAAAATACTTCATGAATCAGAGCCCAGAAAAGCACAAATAACAGTTCTGGAGAGACATAACATTGTTGTCCAATTTTAAATAGAACAGGAATATGGAAATGAGGAGGACAGGGTTAGAAAACAAACCTAAAAAAGCTGCCTTCCAGATTGATTCAGATCCCACATGGGGTAGAGTCAATCTATCAGTCAGTCAGTCAGGCAATCAATCAATCAATCAATCAATCAATCAATCAATCAACCAGAATAGAGCTGGAAGGGACCTTCGAGGTCTTCTAGTCCAACCTCCTGCCCAAGCAAGAGACCCTATACCATTTCAGACATGTGGCTGACCAGTTGTCAGGGTTCCAAGTAATAATCCCATATCAAGCAAAGCTCCAAGGCTCTTCTTAAAAACCTCCAGCGATGAAACCCCTACAACTTCTGAAGGCAAGCTGGTTAATTGTTCTCACTGTTAGGAAGTTTCTTCTTAATTCCAGGTTGCTTCTCTCCTTGATTAGTTTCCATTCATTGTTTCTTGTCCTGCCCTCTGGTGCTTTGGAAAATAAGTTGACCCCCTCCTCTTTGTGGCAACCTCTCAAATACTGGGATACTGCTATCATATCTCCTCTAGTCCTTCTTTTTTCTAAACTAAAAAGGTATAGGTTCCCCGCGCACATATGTGCTAGTCGTTCCCGACTCTAGAGGGCAGTGCTCATCTCTGTTTCAAAGCTGAAGAGCCAGCACTGTCCGAACATGTCTCTGTGGTCATGTGGCTAGCATGAGTAAACGCCAAAGGCGCACGGAACGCTGTTACCTTCCCACCAAAGGTGGTCCCTATTTTTCTACTTGCATTTTTTACGTGCTTTCTGCTAGGTTGGCAGAAGCTCTGACAAGTAACAGGAGCTCACCCCATTACGCGGCACTAGGGATTTGAACTGCTGTCGACCTTTCGATTGACAAACTCAGCGTCTTAGCCACTGAGCCACCACATCACTTTAGTTCTCTAGACTAGCCAAACCCAAATCCTGCAACCGTTCCTATGTTTTCATCTCCAGGCCTTTAATCATCTTAGTTGCTCTTCTTTGCACTTTTTCCAAAGTCTCAACATCTTTTTTGTAATGTGGTGACCAAAACTAGATGCAGTATTCCAGGTGTGGCCTTACTACTGTCATAATTTTCATTTCATTTCATTTCATTTTATTAAATTTGTATACCGCCCTACTCCCGAAGGACTCAGGGCGGTGAACAGCCATAAAATAAAATATATAAATACAAAATTTAAAATAGAGATAAAACAAATTAAATAAATTTGGCTGACCATTTTAAAACCCCAATAATTTAAAACCAAATTTAAAATTTCCATTTAAAAGAGGAGAAGTTTAGGTCAGGCCAGCTTGTTGGAATAAGAACATCTTAAGCGTGCGACGGAAGGTACGCAGATCCAGAATCCTCCGTATCTCGGGGGGGAGCTCGTTCCAGATAGTAGGTGCCCCCACAGAGAAGGCTCTCCCCCTGGGGGCCACCAGTCGACATTGTTTGGCCGACGGCACCCGGAGGAGACCCTCTCTATGAGAGCGTACCGGCTGGTGGGAAGCTATTGGTGGTAGCAGGCGGTCTCGCAAATAGCCAGGTCCTAAGCCATGGAGCGCTCTAAAGGTGATAACCAAAACCTTGAAGCGCACTTGGAAGACCACTTGGAGCCAGTGCAGCTCGTGCAAGAGAGGCGTTACATGGGAGCGCCACATCGCTCCCATCACCACCTGCGTGGCCGCACTCTGCGCCAGTTGGAGCCTCCAAGTGCTCCTCAAGGGGAGCCCCATGTAGAGAGCGTTACAATAGTCCAGACGGGAGGTGACGAGGGCATGAGTGACCGTGCGTAACGAGTCCCAATCCAGAAAGGGACGCAACTGGCGAATCAGGCGAACCTGATGAAAAATCCTCCCGGTCACAGCCGTCAAGTGCTCTTCTAAAGACAGCCGTGAATCCAGGAGGACACCCAAGTTGCGAGCCCTCTCCATGGGGGCCAATGCTTCGCCCCCAATAGTCAGCGATGGCACCAGCTGACTATATCGGGACGTCGGAAACCACAGCCACTCGGTCTTGGATGGGTTGAGTCTGAGCCTGTTTCTCCCCATCCAGATCCGTACGGCCTCCAGGCACCGGGACATCACTTCAAGAGCATCAATGGTTGCTAAAAGAATATTCTTTTAGTGTGAGGACTACTTGTATATAAAAGCTTTGGTTGATTGTTTAGTTTCTATGACAATTAGAATATTCAATTATTATCATGGCATCGTATTATATATTTTACTTCTTAGGTTACCTTATGCAGTGTTAATTGCAAATCACAAATTACTCTGATTTGGCAGTCTAAAGTGCAGAAATAGAAACAAATGTACATATATAAGCTACTCCTTTTTAAAAGAGGTAGTTAAAATATATTTTACAATAAATTTAAAACATATTAAAAATAATAAATTATAATTATAAGAGCTGAAACCCATGATTTATCAAAAGGATGATATTTTAAAAGCTATTTTGCCATACTTTCAAATAAGAATTAGCCAGGCTTGACAGTATTTTTACCATAGCAGGTAAAGGGAAGAACAGGCAAGATTCATATCATTTGAAGTACTTCATACATTTTTACAATTGCACAAAGTTTAAATGTTTCCCATTAAGAAGTATGTGGTAACAAAAACCATTAACAGAAAAAAAATAGCAGCCAAAGGATATGGAGAAAACTAGCAAGTCAACCATTGGAAGTTAAAGAATTGTTAGTCCTGCTAGAGTTTTCAAGGATGTTAACTGTGCAAAACATGTCAATCTTTCTTCATATACGTCTCTTCCAAGTATAACAGAGATGTGAGAATGAGACAAAATATATTAATTGAAAATCCAAGAGACTTACTCTCAATTTATCTTGAAGGCAAAAGCTACACTAAACAAATTTCAATGTTTGGCTGTCTTATTTGGTGATAGTTAAATTACAACTCTAAATCTAGAGGATTCTGAATGTCATACAATGATCCAGTTATTTTTAATCATTGTTTGCTGTTTGCACATTGTAGGCTATTCACAAATGATATTAAATCACAATCCTGAATATAAATAATGATAACAATAGAGTTATCATTCTATCCTTGTAAGACACCTGGAGTTACCGAGTATGAGTTGCGCAGCCATATAAATTTTAATAATAATAATAATAATAATAATAATAATAATAATAATAATAGTCAGATAATGTAAGAAAGGCAGCAATTAAATAATCATGCAAATGTTCTCTAAGTGTCATCTGGGAATTTGACAATGGCTGGATCCTGTAGCACTCTCCTGTTCTTAATCTGAATTTAGAATGATCAAATCATATTCTTCTTTAGATATATAGATATATACCTGATAGCAGAAAAAGATTTGTAGAGATAACAAATCAAGTTAAAGCACAATTATCTTTAACTGTAGAAATAGCAGACACATCATGCAAACCAATAGTTGCTGATTCAGGAAAGAATTGGAAGTTAAATTAAAATGTCTTTTTTACTATTTATTGCTCTTTTCCATTTCACGTCAGGTTCCTAGAATCCATCCAGTATAAGCCAGAAAAGATAATGAGTTTCTGAACACAAACTCTAATGGGACATGTTGCATGAAAGCTTTCAGCATTTGCTTGGATTCTGCTTCCCAGCAGTACTAAACAACTTAAATATAATTAGCTGAAAGCTCCACAGGCTACATTTCTTCACTAGAATACCTCTTACACTAATCCATTTATCTGGCTGACAGATGACTGAATCATCAGTAATATGAGGTCTATTCCATTAATACTGTTGTGGTCAAAGTCCCAAGTATCCTTTAATAGCTTTTTGACAATTGCATCATTTATAACAAGAAAGCAAAACAAAAAAACACATACAGATTTTTTTCTCCTCTTGATTTTATGTCTGTCCCACAATATAATCATTTTAGAAATGTGGACTAGGAAAGAATTTTGTTTGAAGCATGCTAACTCTGTTTAGTGAAAGAAATCGCTTTATGATTAGTTTTGTTGTGTTGATATTTTAATAACAATCTTCACAAATACCTTTTTAGGAATTAATTGCTCATTTAAATTACTCAGTTAACAAATACCGGTATGTTTTCATTTCATTCAAATTCCATATCCCATTCATAATCTCTACTTGCCTCAGAATAGGATGTGGGGATTAGATTCTTGCAAGTGCCAAGAAAACTTATTTAAGGAAAATGCATACATATTATACATATCAGAAGACTTGTGATAAATGCTTTGGACTTTATATGGGCACAGAGTTTAAGTAACCAGACACCCCCCCTTTTTTTTAGATTTCTGCATGAGTCTGAAAAAAAGATGTCACTGCCTGAAGAATAGCATTAGCCTTAATAAATAGTTTCCTTACAGCAGTGCCATTTTAAATTCACACAAAACCTGTGAAGAATGTGGCTACTTTAATTAATAGCAAAAGTGTTGATTCAAAACAATTCTTTCCAATTATAACTGAAGCCTGCATAATTTAATCTGTAATTACAATTATAGTCATAATTATGCATAATTTTCTAAGCAAGACATTTTTCATCAATAAAAACTTCATTTAGGTTTTCACTAGGCAATAGCAACAAATGAAAATGTCACCAGTATAGAAAGAAAGCAGAACTAGGAATAAACCTCTGTTTATGGAAACATTGCAAGATATTGTTAGTAATTTTCTAGAAATTTGAGAATGAGGAAAGCTGCAGTAGTTGTTAGAGTTCATTAATAGCAGCCGTTGTTCCAAATATGTTTGAGCTTCAACCGTTATCATCAACTTCAGATATTAGCAAAAATGTTTGGCATATAATGGAGTTTATATTTTATAATACATCATAAACTAGGAAAGGCATTTCAATTTTCCTAAAAGAAGTACAATTTATCATTGTTTAAGAATTTATCCTTGGTTCATTGTCCAAGTCCTTACTGCTGCCCAGAGGGGGAAGTAGGAACTATTATCTAAAGTGGTCTGTTCAATTATAGCAATGAACATAAACATGGTATATTTAGGTTTATGTGCTAAAATTTCTGCAAATGCAAGTTTGCAAGCTTTATACTAATCTTCCAGAATAAAATTGTTGCAATTTGTACTCACTTGACATGTGACTCCAAGATTCTCACTTAGTATGAACTATGTTCAATTGCTACACAAGCAGAGAACAAATTCTACCAATTGTTTATTAAAAGAGCTAAGCCCATTTTGCGAGATTATCAAATTAAAAATTTGCTTTAAACTATGATTCCTGATTTTATTTAATCAGTCTGTAGCCATCACCAGGGGTCTGCAATCTTAAACACTCAAAGAGCCATTTGGACCCATTTTCCACAGAAAACAGAACACCGGGAGCCACAAAACCTGGGTGCGCGTGGCCATCTTGATGTCACTCCCACCCAGTCACATGACCCCTCTCAGCCACACCTACCCAGGTTTTGTGGTTCCCGGTGTTTTCTTTTCTATAGGAAACAGGTCTGTCTCTCTGTGTGTGTCTTTCTCTCTCTCTCTCTCTCCTCCCTCTCATCTCTGTCTCTCTCTCCCTCTCTTTCTCCCTCTCTTCCTCTCCCTCTCCCTCCCTCCCTCATCTCTCTTCTTTCTCCCTCTATCCCTCCCTCTCTCATCTTTCTTCCTCTCATCTCTTTCTCTCTCTTTCTTTTTCTCTCTCCCTCTCATCTTTCTCCCTCCATCCTTCTCCCCCTCTTTCCCCCCTCCCTCCCTCCCTCTCATCTCTTTCTCCCTCTCCCTTGTTTCTCTTTTTCCTCTCATTCTCTCCCTCCATCATTTTCTCATTTCTCTTCCTTCCTTCTTTCCTCCCTCCCTCCCATTCTTCCTCCCTCCCGTCTTTCTCTCCTTCCTTCCTTTATTAAATAAATAAATAAATAATGCTTTCTGAGTTCTACTAGTTGCATTGCTGAAGCAACAGGAACCAGATAGTACCAATTCTGTCAGATCTCAAACGAAGGACAAAAATCATAGAGAGAGGTGATCCTCTTTGACCATCACCTCCGCTTGTGGCTGGCTCTGCTTCTCTGCTTCTCTTTTTCTCCCCTTTTCTCTTATCTCTCTCTCACGTGTGCCCGCAGCCAACGGGATAACCTCCTGGCCCACAATCATGGCAGTAGCAGGGATGGTGACTTCTCCTCCTGCTCCCTCCACTGTGCAGTGAGGTGAGTAACGGGCTATGCTGCACAGGACAGGAGAGCCTGGGCTGCACAGGGGAGCCGGAGCTCTTCTCTTCTTGCATCCGGTGGTGGCAGCTGCTCCTCCCCGTTCCCCTCCTTCCTGAGCTGACATAAAGGAGACTGTGGCTGGTGCTGAGCTGCCCGTGAAGGGACACGGAATCACAAAAAGCAGCCAGATGTAGGCAGTGCGGAGAAAACACTAGGAGTGCTTCAGCTGCGTGGCTCTGCAGAGACGCATGTGCCTTCTCAGGGCAGAGAGCATGTTGCCTGACCAGGTCAGCAGGGAGCTGTAGGAGAGGGGTCAAAGAGTCACATGCTGCTCTGGGGCTGCGGGTTGCCGACACCCGGCCATCACCTTTCTTATTGGTTCTCTGATTTGCATATTTTATTTATTTATTTATTTATTTATTTATTTATTTATTTATTTATTTATTTATTTATTTATTTATTATTGAATTTCTATACCACCCTTCTCCCTGAGGACTCAGGGCGGTGTACAGCCAAAATTAAAAAACATGCAGGACAAATATTAAAAAACAATTAAAAGATATATAAATTTGGCCCAATTAAAACTCATTACCAATTAAAACGGTTAAAACATTTAAAACAGTTAAAAATTTCATCTTAAGCCAGCCCGGCTTGTTTAAATAAATGGGTTTTAAGGGCACGACGGAAGGCACTGAGGTCCTGGATTCTCCTTATCTCTGGGGGGAGCTGATTCCAGAGGGTAGGTGCCCCCACAGAGAAGGCTCTCCCCCTGGGGGTCACCAGCCTACACTGTCTGGCTGATGGCACCCCGATGAGGCCCTCTCTGTGGGAGCGCACGGGTCGATGGGAGGTCGTCGGTAGCAGCAGGCGGTCTCGAAGATAGCTAGGCCCTATGCCATGGAGCGCTTTGAAGGTGATAACCAGCACCTTGAAGCGCACCCGGAAGACCACTGGGAGCCAGTGCAGCTCGTGCAGGAGCGGTGTTACATGGGAGCGCCATGCTGCTCCCGTCACTACCCGCGCTGCTGCGTTCTGGACCAGCTGGAGCCTCCGGGTGCTCCTCAAGGGGAGCCCCATGTAGAGAGCGTTGCAGTAGTCAAGGCGAGAAGTGACGAGGGCGTGAGTGACTGTGCACAGGGAATCCCAATCAAGAAAGGGCCGCAACTGGCGAATCAGGCGAACCTGACAAAAGGTCCCCCTGGTTACAGCCGTCAGATGTTCCTCCAAGGACAGCTGTGTATCCAGGAGGACTCCCAGATTGCGAGCCCTCTCTGTGGGGGCCAATGACTCGCCCCCAATAGTCAGTGATGGAGTCAACTGACTATATCGGGATGCCGGGAGCCACAGCCACTCAGTCTTGGAAGGGTTGAGCTTGAGCCTGTTCCTCCCCATCCAGACCTGTACAGCCTCCAGGCACTGGGACATCACTTCAAGGGCATCGTTGGGGTGGCCTGGGGTGGAGATGTACAGCTGGGTGTCATCAGCATACTGGTGGTATCTCACCCCAAAGCCACGGATGATCTCACCCAGAAATCAGGAAAAGTGAATCTAGCAGGAATATCATTGGACACAATACCTAAAGATGGTAAAGCTGTAGAACGTTTAAGCTCTCCTGATCAAACTATATGTTTCAATGAGTGCCTATTTTATTTATACATAGATGCATACATACAATTTAGAGGTTACCTTAGTCCACAAGACTGTAGAATGTAAACTTCAAAACAGAAAGTAACAACAATAATAATAAAAAAGATAATGTCTAATTATTTATTTATCATCAATGCCAATTTCACTTGCACAAAAAACAATAAAAGTATTGGAATTGTTTTCACAGTCCCTAGGCTTTAATATTATTGAAAATCTTTGGAGCAATCTCAAAAATTCAATCCAAGGAGACCTAAGATTATTTCTCAGATTTCTGCAAGGAACAGTAAAAACATTACACCCAACAATTTTTTTTCTAAACTAGCTACAATAAAAGCTTCACTTCTGCCAGCGAATATATTACAAAGTTTTCTGACATTCTCTGAAGTGTCTAAACTTTTGCACCTATAGTATTGCAGTCATATTTTCTTGTGAAAACATGTTTTCTTATTTTGAATTTTTACACACAAATAGTAGTATGTATTCAAATTTGCATTACAATGTTCTTTTTAAATTTGAAGTACCAGTGTGATATAGAAATTAAAATGCTGACAGGAATGGGGGGCTTCTGTTTTCTCTTAGGCGTAGAAGCCAGCTAAGCGATTTTGGATACCTTGGTCTTAACAGCATCTGGTTCTGTGGCAACTTGGCTGATAAACAAAACATAATCTGGAATGAATATTACAGTGATGGTGAACCTTTGCGGCACCAAGTGCCGAAAAGGGAGCGCACGGGGCCACAACCCAGAAGAGGAGCTGCCCAGGGGCCATGCACGCACCAGAAAATGAACTTCCGGTTTCCGCTGTGTGCATGCGCACCAGCCAGCTAGTCTTCTGGTTACTGGTGCGCATGGTGTTCAGCTGATCAGCGAGCATGCTCCCGCTGGAAAATGGAAGACCAGCTCTTCCAGTTTTCGGCACTGCCGCACACACGAAGGCCAGCTGACTGTCATGCGTGCATGCGTGTCAGAAACCCAGAAGAGGAATGGACGATCCCGTGCATGCCAGGCGACATGGCTCCACGTGCCACTTCAGACACACATGCTATACGTTTGCCCTCATAGTAATATTAGATCTTGATTGCACTTAAGCTTTGAAAAAAAATCTAAAGCAGTGGTTCCCAACGTGGGGCCTACGCCCCAAAGGGAGGCAATTTGATTTTTAATGGGGGCAATTTGGAACCTTGTTTAAACCAAGTTAATGGCCTTTTAGGCTTCCTCCACATGAGTAGGAGTTCACTTTTTGAATAGTAAGAATTATATGTCATGGGGGTGTGGGATCAGGATTTTAGAGATGCTTAGGTGTGGCATGGCCAAAAAAAGATTGGGAACCACTGAGCTAAAGTATCTTACACTAGAAAAAACTGGTGACTAAGGAAGTTAGTTAAGAAAATAAGTTTACTTAGTTTTTAAAAAATATTATAAAGCACCATAGCACAGGTTCTATAATATTTCAATTTTAAGCCAAAATTTACTGCTTTGTTATAACTGCATATGTTACTTTTTCAACATAATTTTCTCTTTGAGATACTTCCACATGTTCTTATACACATTATATACTTTATCACATGTAAAAATAGTTTTGGCTAATCAGACAATAACAATAATGGTAGATAATTAGTCTCAGTGTTCTGTTGTATTAAAGAATGTGAATTGCTGCTATTGTACTATTTGCAGTCCTTTAGTCATCAGGTCATTTTCTGTATATTACTTTGAGAACAAGTTTGTGGAAATGAGGTTAAAAAAACTCCACAAGAATAAAATGAATATGTGATGCATTGTCCATATATTCTAGACCAGGGCTGTCAAACTCCTGGCCCACGGGCCTGATGCGTCATGTGCTGGCCACGCCCATGCCTGGTTTAGTGAAGGGGAAAAAAGTCCCGATACATCACGTGATGCCGCCATGATGATGTGAGTTTGACAGCCCTGTTCTAGACAATCAGAAGTGATGTTTAACACCAAATTAACATTCAAAGTAGATTTCTTATAGTTCAGAACTATAGGATAGACCCATGATGCTGAACCTATGGCACACCTGCCAGAGGTGGCACGCAGTGCCCTGTGGGCACGTGAGCCATCGTCCCAGTTCAGCTCTGCTGTGCAGGCGCACGTGCCTCCCGGTGGCCAGCTGGTCTTCGGGTCTCTGCCGCACATGCGCGTGGGGGTAAGGTGTGTGTGGGGAGGTTGTGCGTACATGCACGGTGGCAGGGTGAATGTGGGGAGGATGCATATGCGTTGCATTTTGGGGGTTCAGGCACGTGCTTTGGGCACTCAGTCCGGAAAAGGTTAGCCATCACTGGGATAGACTAATCTATCTCTAATCGAAGAGATTCTGAAAATTATTAAAATATGTGGCCTACTGTAAATTTATATAACACAGGGGTCCCCACCCACCCAGTCTATGGACTAGCACCAGGCCACAGCATGCCAAATACTGGGCCATGCAAATAAGCATCCACAGGATGCAGGCAGTATACCCAACCATGTCCCCTCTGGTCCACAGAAATACCTCTCTCCATGGAACTGGTCCCTGGTGCCCAAATATAATCTAACAGAAAAAAAGTCAAGGCAATTGTAGCTATTATGCTCCCAGAGTGGGCTTTTATTGTGCAATTACCTATCTTCAATCATAGAATTTAAAGAAGAGTGTGAACTACTTGTAACTAGCCTGTATTTTCTCCACTATTACCTCAACCTTATTTCCAACCATCAATCAATAAAATCTGCTAGGGAAAGAAAGAGGACAGCAGTGAATTTTTTCAGCAAGCTAAGGTATACTGTTTCAGGAAAGTTGATTAAAAATTCTCAGTTAAAGCTATGTACTTATTTCCAACAGAATTACATTGAGTTATTGATTATGTGTCATAAAGTTGATATCAACTTTAGTAACTACATAGAAAGTTTTTCTCCAGGAAAACATCCCAATCTACCCTTCAAGTATTCAAAAGGTGCACCCACTGCCACCGTAATTGAGTCTTGCTGCTGTTGGTTGTTATCTTCTCCTTTTTCCACTTTTCCCATAATGTTAAACTTCTTCAGAGAATTAGGTCTTTACAAAATGTGTCTGAAGCAGAGGTGAAATGTAAAAATGTTTGCTACTGGTTCTGTGCACGTGGCTTGGTGGGCGTGGCTTGATGGTCATGTGATTGGGTGGGCGTGGCCAACTTGACGTCACTCACGGTTAGAACCAGGAGCTGTACATTTTGAAGCACATTCTGCCTCTTCTGAAGCCCCCAACACTTTGAGTTTCCCTCCGCCACCCAAGCGAGCATCAGAGCCTTCTCTTGCCCCGCTCTCTATCCCAGAGGGCCATGCATTCCCCATCGCCAATCCTCTGTACAAACCAGGGGTAAAATCCAAAAATTCCTTCCTCTTTCTTTCCCTTTCCCTTTCTCTCTCTCTCTCTTCCTCCCTCCCTGCCCCCCACTCTCCCCCTCCACTTCCCACCCCCAGGGAATGGACGTTGTCTTACCTGAACGTCCCTTTTCTGGGCGCTGCGTACACTATCCATGCATGGGTTAATCCTTCAGTGCTTGGCAAACAACTGAGTGAAAACAAAAGACTTTTCTTCCCCTTTCCGGCTCCCAAGCCACGCCTCTGGTCCCATGATCCCCCAGTCTGAACGAAGTCGCAGCAGACAAGAATCCACACTATGAGTAACTTATAAACTCAACTTTATTAACTCAAATTAACGTAATGGAAAAAGAACTAGTCTCAGTCATAAACAGGGGGCAGGCAGCCCTGACGGGCAGGATATGGATAGTGTACGCAGCGCCCAGAAAAGGGACCTTCAGGTAAGACAACGTCCATTTTCCTGTGCGCTGCTCCCACTATCCATGCATGGGATATACCCAAGCTTAAACTCCCTGGGTGGGAAGCTGACTGCCTCCAGAGTCCTCCTCCGTCAACACTTTCTGCAGTACTCTGCGGCCAAACGATGCCTCAGCCGAGTTGAACGCATCGATCTTGTAGTGGCGGATGAACCGTGTGAGGGACGACCACGTCACAGCTCTGCAGATGTCCACGACTGAGGCTTGGGTGGCCCAGGCCGCCGTGGTGGCCGCGCTGCGAGTCAAGTGCGGTAGAATCCTGCCGGGGCCCGGTTTGGAGTTCAGGTCCTATGCCAGGGCGATGCAGGCCTTGATCCATCTGCTGACCGTAGCTGCTGATATCTTCTGACCCATGGACTTCGGGTTGAAGAAGACCAGGAGACCCTCAGTACGGCGGAAGGGAGCGGTCCGTCAGATGTAAGTGCGGATGGCGCATCGAACGTCTAGGGTGTGCCACCTCTTTTCTCTGGGGTCACGAGGTGAGGGGCAGAAATCTTGCAGAATGAGCTCCTGGGCTTGGTGGAACCACGAGTTGACCTTTGGGATAAAGGCAGGATCCAGGCATAGCGTCACAGTGGAGTCGTGGAAAATACACAAATCTTTGCGGACTGAAAGGACCGCTAGCTCTGAGACCTTCCTCGCTGAGGTGATCGCCAGCAGGAAGGTCACCTTAAATGATAGGTACTTAAGAGAGCTCGAGTTTAGGGGCTCGAATGGGGGCCCGGTCAGCGCCCGCAAAACAAGAGGTAGATCCCATGAAGGGTAACGGTGTACTGTGGGGGGTCGCAGGTTGGTGGCCCCATGCAGAAACTCCTTGATGCGCGGGTGGTGCACGAGGGATTGGTACGGAGCGCATGCGATGACTGTTGACAATGCCGCTGTCTGTCTTCGTAGGGTTGCAGGGGCCAGGCCTTTGTCTAGGCCAGCTTGTAGGAACCGCAGAATGTCCCGAATAGTAGCTGACGTGGGGTCGACATGCTGGTGGGCACTCCAGCGACAGAACACCTGCCATGATGACTCGTAGATGCGGGTCGTAGACGGCCGCCTGGCCGCCTGGATAGTGGCAACTACCTCATCTGGCAGGTTATCCTTCTTCAGGGTGACCCGTTCAAATGCCAAACGGCTAATTGCAGCCACTGGGACTCTGGATGCGTGACTGCTCCTTGGCACAGAACGAGCTGCTGTGGTGGGATCACCCATGGCTGTTCCACGGACAGTGCCACCAGGTCGGCGAACCATGGTCTCCGGGGCCAGTTTGGGGCTACCAGGAGTAGGTCTGCTTTTTCTGCCAGTAGCTTTTGGATGAAAACGTGGGAGCAGCGGGACTGGCGGGAATGCGTACAGGAGACCCTTGGGCCACCTGCAGCGCAGCGCATCGTGGTCCTCCGCTTGCGGTGTCGGGTAGCGAGATATGAAGCGGGGGAGTTGAGTGTTGGCCGGGGTTGCGAAGAGGTCTACCACCAGGTTTCCGAAGCGCGAAGCGAGTTCTTGAAACAGCTGAGGGTGGAGCTGCCATTCCGCTTGATCTATTGTTTCGCGGCTGAGCCAGTCCGCCCTCACATTGGTTGCCCCCGAAATGTGGTCTACTCTGATCGAGAGAAGGTGTCTCTCTGCCCAGCTGAACAGCTCCTCGGCCTCCCGCATCAGGGTACAGGACCTTGTGCCCCCCTCCCTGTTGACGTGCGCCTTGGCGGGGATGTTGTCGGTCAGGATTAAGATGTGATGCCCCTGTACCGTCGGCTGGAAGTTGCGCAGTGCCAGTCTGATCGCCCGAAGCTCTAGGAGATTGATGCTGCATTGCCGTTCTTGAAGCAACCACTGTCCTTGCATGACTAGGTTGTGGAGATGGGCTTCCCACCCCCGAAGGCTGGCGTCGGTGGTGAGTATCAGACGGTCCAGCTCTAGGAAGCTGGACCCCTTGAGGAGCGCTGGCGATGTCCACCACCTGAGGGACCGGCGGACCTGGGGAGTGAGGCGAACTTCCTTTTGGGAGTTGGCCCTTCCCGTTCGCTGGAAGGGAAGGAGGAACCACTGCAGGGGTCTCAAATGTCTGCGTGCCCACGGTACGATGCCGAAGCAGGATACCATCTTCCCGAGGAGGTTTGAGAGGTGGATCAGGGCAACTCTCCTCCTCGTCACGATCTGCAGGATCAGAGTTCGGATGCTCTGGACTCTGTCTGGTGATAAGAATACTTGGCCGCTGGACGAATCTATCACCGCCCCTAGGTGAAGAAGCCTGGTGGTGGGCTGAAGTTGACTCTTTGCAAGGTTTATGGTGAAACCGTGATCCTGGAAGATCTTCATCACCATCTTCATGTCTCTAGAGGCCTGATCGGGCGTGGATGACAGGACCAGAATGTCGTCCAGGTAACAGAGCACCCGGATTGGGACGGCTCAGAGCCTGGCCGCCACCACTGCTACCAGCTTGGTAAAGGTGCGGGGGGCCGACAAGAGTCCAAATGGCATCGCGCGGTATTGGTAATGCCGGCCCGCATACTCGAACCTCAGGTACCGACGGTGATGTGGGTGAATGGGCACGTGCAGATAAGCCTCCTGGAGGTCGACCGACTGAAGGAAGTCGCCCTGTCTCACCCCCGCTAAGATGGACTTGAGGGAGTGCATTTTGAACCTGCGGTATTGAACGGACAGGTTCAGACGCTTTAGATTGAGTATGGCCCTCCAAACCCCGGAGTTCTTGGGTACCAAGAAGAGGGTTGAGTAGAAACCTGAGCCCCGCTGGCTGTGTGGGACCGGCTCTATGGCTTCGACCTCCAGGAGGTGGGCAATATCCTGTGACATTAGGTCCTGAAGCTCCGAGGATCGAGGGGTTGGGCAACGGACGAACCGGTGGGGCGGCTGACCGGAAAATTCGATGGATAATCCTGAAGAGATCGTACGCCTTACCCAGGAGTCCAAAGTCAAGCTGGCCCATTGTAGATGGAAGAGGGTGAGCCTTCCCCCTATGGGTCCTGTGGGCCTGGAGTCATTTTCCCCTTCTGGCGGGCTTAGGGCCGGCTCCACGGAAGTTGCGCTTAGGCTGCTGTTGTCGTCCTCACTCTCGGAACTGCTGCCTGTCGTGAAATCTGTCTCCTCCCTGGTATTGGGAGCGATGAGAGGAGGACCCCCTGGGTCCGGCACTGGCACGAAAGGGCTGCTGGAGCAGGTAAGGTGTGTATCTGCGTTCCTGGCGCCGATACGTTGAGGGGAGGATCTTCCTCTTGTCCTTCCCCTCGATCAGCATGGGCTCCAGCGCAGCTCCGAACAGCTCTGGTGCCTTGTATGGCGCGGCTGCCAACTTCCACTTGGCTTTGAAGTCGGCCTTCCAGGGCCGGAGCCAGAAGAGCCTCCTAGCTGTCAGGGTTGAAGCCAGAGCTCTTGAGGCAAATTTGGCTGCGTTCAAAGAACCGTTGGCTGTGTATTCTGTAGCAGCTATTATCTTATTTAGATCTTGATGCAGTCTGGTGTCCTCAGGGGGGAGCCTGTCCTGTAGATGCCGGAGCCAAATGAGTGACGCTTGGTTGAAGAAGGAAGTTGCCGTTGCCGATCTGATCGCCCAGCCTGCAGCCTGATGTGCTTTGCGGAAGGCCCACTCCATTCTCTTCTCCTCCGCCTTAAGTGTGTCCAGAGGGTCAGTGGAGATCAGCGAGCTGGAGGCTAAGGCTGCCATGGGCTGGTCTACTGAAGGGAGCGCCAGAAGGTCCTCTAACTCTGGGGCCGAGCAGTAGAGTTTTTTATCTAGGTTGCTAGGTGTTGCCAGCGAGGCTGGCTGGCCCCAGGGATTCTGGATCACATCCGCAAACAGCTGAGGGCAAGGAATGCAGTCCTTTTGCGGTTTTGACGATTTGAAGAGCGCGTCGTGAGGGCCCACCGTTGAGGGGGTAGCGGCTGTGACGTCCCCTGGCACTCGCAGGTTGGTTGTAAGTCTAGCCTTGTGGAGTAGGGACTTGAATAGGGCCGGGTGAAAGAGGCCTGTGAATGCCGGTGTGTCTGGTGCTAGGCCCTCATCCTCTGATAACTCCATCTCCTCAGGGGCCTCCTCCGCTTGGTCTGATTCCTCAGACGAGGATTCTTGGCCCTGTACTGGGAAAGGATGGGACTGGAGCTGGTGTTGCCGTGCCTGGGCAAGTGCGGCTGTCCAGGTGTCTGAGTTGCCTGCTGCAGGGTTGCAGAGAAGAATGACGATAGGCAGCCGAGAACATGGCCTGAAAGTCCATTGGGGCTGCTATTCCTGGCCCCCCCTGAAGCTGAGGGTCTGCCCTTGATGGCATTGAACTTACTTCAATGGCCCTATGATGAGCTGGTGAGGGGCCCCTTGGAGTCTCCGGTCCGGCCCCTGAGCCTGCCTTGAAGCAGGGTGTGATGAGGCCCACCCTGGGGAAATCAGGAGTTCTTGGGGTCACTGCAATGTCTGACACACTTGTAACTCCTGGCTCTGCCTCTCTCGGAGGGGCGTGTGTGGCCTCCAAAGGCGCAGGCTCTCTGGATGAGGTCACTGAGGCTGCCTTGTGCGCCTTCTCCCACTGTCGTTCTAGAGCATTGTGTCTCCTTAAGGCGCCCCTATTCTGGAACAGTCGGGAGCCCTCTGAAGCCGCCCTGCTGGCAGAGCTCTCATGCCTCTTCTTTGATTTCTTTTTCCCCCCCTTTTGACTCCTTGCGCGGGGGGGGGGAGCTCTAGCTCCATATCTGAGGATGGAGGGGAGCGAGATATAATTGCAGCCGCTAGGTTCTTTGGGCAGGCCCCTTGCCCTGTAACTCCACAAACTGAGGGGTAATCTCTTCAAAAAGAGCCTCGAGCTAGGCTAGAACCACTCCTCAGAAGGTGGGGGCGAGGTGGATTGATTGCCCCCTGCAGGCGTGGGGCAGAGTGTGCGGCCGCCCCCTGATGGCCGATGGGGGCATAGGCTGATGAGTCTGGCCAATATGGCGGCCCGAAGGTCCCCCAATATGGCGCTGGCACGTGGGGAGGCCTGTGCCCAACTCAGGAAACGGACTTACAATGGCGGCCCGAGGGTCCGACCAAATGCCGCACGACTGCCTTGGTGGGAGCTTGTTCCTGGAATTTGCCCTTCCTAGCGCGGGGGGGGGGGGCTGCCGAGCTCTCTGGTGCTCCGCTGCGCCTCGCGCTGATGCCCCGAAGCCGGTGCGGCGAAATCGTTCCTGGGTGGGGGGGGCGCTGATCGGTGCAGCGTGGGCGGCCGGAGCTTCTGAATCCGCCGCCCAGCTGATGAGGCGCGAAACCGCTCGGCTCCCGGACTGTTTAGGCGAGCCGAGCAGTTTGAAATAGGCGGGTTGCTCAAAGCCCGCCAGCCAGCTGGAGGGGCGCAGCTCGATCGCTGCAGCGGCACTGCGGGAAGATATGCCGGTTTAAAATTCAGGTGGCCAAGCAAGCGGCGTGGGCGCGATGCTCTGCTCCCCCCCTTCCAGCTGGTGATTGCTATTCACTCCGAGAGCAAAGTAAAACCGCGAAAGGGAATCTATTCAAAATTAACAAAAAAGCCTAATTGCCCTAAGAAAAGGGAAGAAAGAAATTGGAAGAGTAATAAAGAAAAAAGAAGGAAAACCCCACAGACTACTGTACCTTTAAGAAACCTGTGGAGCTCCAAAAATCACTACAGTGTTTGCCAGCAACTGAGTGAAGACTGGGGGATCATGGGACCAGAGGCGTGGCTTGGGAGCTGGAAAGGGGAAGAAAAGTCTTTTGTTTTCACTCAGTTGTTTGCCAAGCACTGAAGGATTAACCCATGCATGGATAGTGGGAGCAGCGCACAGGAAAATAACTGTAAGGAAATTCTCTATCCCAGAGGGCCACGCATTCCCCACTGCCAATCCTCTGTACAAACCAGGGGTAAAATCCAAAAATTCCTTCCTCTTTCTTTTCCTTTCGCGTTCTCTCTCCCTCTCTTCCTCCCTCCCTCGCCCCCACTCTCCCCCCCCACTTCCCACCCCCAGGGGATAACTGTAAGGAAATTCGGCCACGTTCTTTCTGTCTCTGGAAAGACAGCAAAATAAACCTTGTGTTGCAAAAGGAGTGTCTGTCAGGCTGTTACAGCACAGCGCCATAAGGTTGCCTCGAGGGGAGCAGACGGAGCTGAATCTCTCTCTCTCTCTCTCTCTCTCTTGCTGCCCGACTGTAGCAGGAAACAGCAGGCAGCCCTCTTTCATCTCTCTCATCATCTTTTTCTTTCTCCCTCTCTCATTTGTGTGCGTGCATGCATGTGCGTGCGTACGTGCATGTGTGCGTGTTCCCTGTTAAACCATTTCCAAAACCAGGCGAGGATTGGGTTTGTTTGGGGTTTTTTTGCTGATGTTGTTCTTTCTTCTTTGGGTGTTTTTTACCGTATGATTTAAATCAAGAGTCATTTCAGGTTCCCTGATAAATGAAGCTCTTTCATCCCTGTGCTATGGTTCCCTGTCAGCTGGCTGCTCCCCCCTCGCCCTTCCCTCCCCTCACCTGTCCTGAGAAGGGTGATGGTGGCAGATGGAGACTCACTCCATATTCCAGAGTGGAAGTGTAGCGCCCCTCTACTTGCCTCTTTTTCCAGCCCTTTTTGGGAGACGCACGACTTTTCTCCGCACCTAGACACTGGCCGGGCTGCCCGGCTGCAGCCAATGCTCTGTGTCGTAATGGGCTCCAGGAGGAGGAGGAGGGGATGCCATCTCCCCCATTGTGCAGTGCGCTAAATTTAAGTGCAAAAGCAGCAAGCAGCCACAGAGGCGGCACGAGGATTATGGGGAGACGTGCCCCAGCCGGTGTCTCGGGGCAGAGAAAGTCCCCGAGAAAAATACTTTTAAAAGGTAAAAAAAAGGCTCTGACGATCATAGCTGTGGCGCGCAATTGTAAGAGCCTTTTTAAAAACCTTTTAAAAGCAGGAAGTAATGACACCCGGGCAGGTGGGCGGAGCCTTGCGCCGCCATCGCTACCGGTTCTCCGAACCACCTGCCACAATCACCTGATCCAGTCTGAACCGTGAGCATTCCACCCCTGGTCTGAGGCATATTCAAATGTGTCTAATGTATGAATATAATATTCATAAAGTGTCCAAAGTATCAGAAAAGCCTTTATACAAAAAGAGCTATGACAGAGATTCAACAATGTTGGATAGATCTCATCAGAGGAGCTGGAGAAAGAATGCCTCTCCCATAAGCAATATGGTTGGGCATAATTTCCATAAACCCATTTTGAATCACTTTCTGCCCAGCTCAACAAGGAGTTCCTAAGTGTTGTAGTTTCTGGACATCAAGTGACAAATGGACTACGGAACTCAGAACTTTTTTATGCATCACAAACCCGTGAAGGCTGAAAACAAAGAAATAATATTAAATGTTATTAAATAAAGCAAAGATAGTACCAATGAGTAATAGGCACCTTGTGTACAATATCAGAACTTCTGGAGTTTTTTGAACACCACTTTGAAGACTTAAACACCATTGGCATTGACCATCAATCAATTGCAAATGTCAGTTTTACTGGGAACAGTTTATATGATACTTTTAACACCATCAAACAAAAACAACTGAGAAGCACTTGATAAGCAGATAAAAACGCCAAATTCAGTCTAAACAAGTGGCTGACTATGTGGCCAACGATGATAATAATAATAATAATAATAATAATAATAATAATAATAATAATAATAATAATAATAATAATATTAACAACAACATTTCAAGAAATGGCTTACAATAAGAACATTAAAAAAGGAAACTGAAGTTTCTTTTGGAAACTTGGTTTTGGTTGCATAAGATCAAGCTATTTGAACTAATGCAATCAAGGCCAGAATTGAAAAATCATCAAATGTTTCAACAAGTGCCAGTAGGTTGTGCAAAGAAGCAGAAGAAACAGACCATATTGTCAGCTTGTGCAAGAAAATAACACAAACTGATTATAATTAACAACATAAGACACTTAGAAAATCAGTACATTGACAAAATTTCTATCTGTCAATTACAAAAAGCCACACCGCTTGAATTTGCACGTATACTATGCTGATACATCTTCGGTTCTTGGGAAGAACTTGATGTGGATGAAGGCCAATAGCTGAAGTACTGGCAGCTGTGATTTCACTTATCTATTACAATAACATCATCAACAACAACTACTACTACTACTACTACTACTACTACTACTACTACTACTACTACACTAGAATAAAGGCATTCTTAAATTGTAGAAGAGGAATCTATTTATATACCTATTTTAAAAAGAGTGGGTGGCTGAAAGTAATATACCTTACAATGAATAGGTTTTTGATATTCCAATGCTTTTTCCTACCCAAGATGGCGTAGGAAAAAAAAGGATTTAACAAGATTTTACAGTTCTGTTGGGAGCTTATGTAGGCTGGTTGAGGGTTGGTGCTGTCTTTGGTTGGCTGTGCAGTTGATTTGGATTCTGAGGGGTTCATAGGCTGGTTGTAGGGCAATGTCTCTCTTGATGGAATTGCTTGTGGGGTGCAAGGCTTCAATGAACTCATGAGTGTGGCAGGTGGTAGCATGGCTGATGATTTTTGTGTTGCTCCAATTGAACTGGTGCTGTTTGGTGTCAGTATGGATAGAGATTAAGGATTTGCGATTGTGGTGTTTGACGGCCAGCTGGTGTTCATGGATCCTAGTTTTTAATTAATGTGAGTTTGTCCCATCCCAAAGAAACAATGTAGTCTACAAAATCAACTGTAACAATTGCAACTAATTCTACATGGGACAAACATCACATCAATTAAAAACCAGGATCCACAAACATGATCCAAATTTGAGTCGAATATCAAAACCAAAGAGAATTCAAGGTTCTATTTTACCAAGCTCTATTTCTGTATCACATCTTCCTTCATTTCAGTAGCATTATTTCTCAGTTGGGCTTACATAAGATTAAATACATTCCACCATATAAAATAAAGATCGTTTCTTCCTAAAATGCTTCATCCCTCTATCACATTTCTACTGACATTTTTATTCTTAATGGTCTTCACTAGAAATGTATGTTCTGGGCTATATTCCAACAAGACAAGCAGCTTTGGACAAGACAAAAGATAGATTTGAACTGATTTAAATTTATTTAAAATTAAAATAAGTAGAGTCAATATTATTATTTCCCATTATTTGGTAATTTCAGACTTTGGTCTCAATAAAAATAACAATTGATTGGCAACTTTGGGAAAGACCAAGATCACACCTAATATTGGGAAATTATGGCTTCAGGTCTACAGATTTCCAGTCAAAAGTTACATGTGCCAGAACTATTTTTATCATTATGTCACTACCTACATAACTGGTCAAGACTCTTTAAAAAGTCATATCCTTGAGTAGTAAAAATGGCAGCATTCATCTAAATAAAAAAATACTAATTTTTTACTCAATATTGTTGTGATATACATATGGATCCTGGGCTGAGTTCAATAAGAAGTTAATAACTGTGTATCTTAGATGTATGGACAGTTTTGAAATTAGAAGCTCTTATTTATCCAGCGTCTCTTTATACAGGTAATACCCGGATTACGAGCGATCCCTTAGCAAATGTTTGAAGTTATGTGATCAGCGCCCCCTAGTGTTTCCAAATGAGGCCCGAAACTACAAATCTTGCAGCACAACTATGAATCTTGCAGCATCTCTGTGGGCCTCCCCCAGCCAGTTGCAGACCAAAATGGACCCTCCAGGAACCGAATCCAAGCCTCCAGGGGCAGGATCCGGCCCTCCGAGGCTCTGTTCATCCCTTCGTGGGCCTCCCCAGGTCTATTGCAGACTGAAATGGAGCTCGGATCCAGCCCCTGGAGTCTCCATTTTGGCCTGCAATGGGCCAGGGGAGGCCAGCAGAGGGCCAAGTGGAGCTTCAGCGGGGCGCATGAGGCTGGTGGGGACTGCTTGCTAGAACTTCACAAGATAAGTGACTTGGCACGGCAGGTTAGGGGGGAAAGCGATTTGGGGAACATAAGTTATTTCAGTGGGTCTGGGAGGCTTTGGATGGTCTTAGGCAGGTGGCCTGTTACATCAGTACCACCCCCCCCCATGGCCTACCCATCCTGAAATACATAATGTGCACTTAATGAGCCTTGCATTTGATTAGCGAATGCGTGGGCAAAAGGGAGTGATCTCATTCAAGATATGAGATTCACTCCCACGAATCCTTGGGTTATGAATGGAATGGGCAGGCTCCATTACATTCGTAACTTGAGGACTACCTGTGTTCTGACCTAGGCTTCCTGAGTCAGGAAAACACACGAGTAGTCCCAAAAGCCTTTTTTATTGCAACAGCTGTGAATTCTGTTCATTCACAGATGAGTCCCAAATAGTTGTAAAGAGTCCTTCGGGATAAGGCTGATAATCACCCATCTTTATCTCCCTTGACACACTGCCAAAGACCTAATTGGCAAAGCCACACATAGTCCAGAATCAAACAGAGCTTCAGACTTCAAACTGAACAGAATTAATAACGTTGCTTCCTGCAAAGGCCCACGTGCCTTTGCTCCTCTTTTAAGTCTTATGGGAGGGGCCAAACATCTCCAAGCCCTACTCCCAGATGCGCGCACTCGGAACAGGATCTCCCTGTTCCTCTGTCTCACTGAGGTCCGACTCTGGAGGCTTGGAGGCAGCACGTACCTCCCAGATAGCCCTTTCTTTGCCTCCGACGCAGAGCCCTTGTCCGAGTCTTCCCTAGACTCTAGGACTGGCCCATGTTCCTCCCCAACCTCCTCACTGTCCGACTCTGCTGCCAGCTCCACAGGCCGCTGGTGGACCACAACAACCTGTACTTTCAAAGGGAACACCAATTTTTTTACTCTTTCAACTCAACCATTTCTGGATAAAATGTTTTTTTAAAAAAGATTTAGAAAAAAAGTCACAGATGGAATAGACATGTGGACTTCTCTTTTTAGGGCAATACATTTTTCTTGTTTTGTTTACTTTTATGCATATGATTACAGCTTTAACCTCACTTTATTGCACTCTCAAGCAACATTTAAATGGCCATTAACTAAATAACTCTTATCAAATGCTCCTTCTATGTGGAAAGGTAAGTACATCATACCTGAGAATATACTACATTTGTGCATGCATATTTGAATTACTTCTGACTTCTCTATGCTGCTGATTTGCTGAAAGCATGTTACATTCTGGCTCTCTAAGGAGCTCTTAGTTTCATTCATCAGATGAATAAGCACTTTCTATTGCATTATTTGTTTCTATGTATTCAAGCTCCAAGTTCTGAGAGCCTCTCAGTATGCAACCACTTAGATGACTTAGCTGTATGATTTTCTAGGAAATGAATGAGTACAAATATTTATTCTATACTTCAAAGAATGGAACATTAAAAAGAAGAAAAAAATGAAGTTACAAAAATTTCAAGTTGATGGATGGGATTCTTTTAAAAAAAGATAAAAAGTTGTTGAAATTGACCAGTTATAGAGTCCAAAATTGGCCACAGATATCCTATTTTCACTGGTAGGTGAATTTATCCTTTGTAATACTAAAATGCCATAAAAGTCCTAAAGAGAAAAATGTGCATGAAGCAGAATTTACTAGATGTCGAACTGACATAAAATAGGGCCACTTGTACTGATTAAGATCTTTGTATTCCAAGAAAAAGAAAGATATTTTCTGCTAATTCTGGTAAAGATATACATATTTTGAACCAATTTTGTTTAAGATTATTTGGTATTTTTGAATGAATACTCAACTATCAATTAACAGTTGCAACTAAATAAACAAATACAACCAGGAATGTAATGTACTGTAGTTTGAACAAATTATGCTAGTCATGAAACAGACTATTTATAAATGAGTTGCCCTTGTGATAAACAATGGAAAGTATTTTGACTAAAGCTCCTCTGATGAAGGAATCCTGGTTTTGCTCTATCTTTGAAACATTAATAGGATTTCCAAATTCTCACTAATATGCCTGAAAAGAGCTGCCAATGTCATATGATTTATCCAATTTACAAAGGAGAAATATGACCCTTTATGAAATTTTAACAAGAAATTACTCTATCCAAGTTCTTGAAGATTAAAGTTGTCATTATGTTTGTATATGATAGAGAGAAACAGACAAAGGGAGGAAGAGACAGAGAAAAAATGAATAAAGTAGACCTATCAATGCAAAAATATAATATCTGCAATTCGTAATTTTTAATTGAAACACACTAAGTGAAAGTGTAAGAGAATTTTTTATTCTTTACTACACTGTTTACGTTTCAAGTTTTTTTTTTAAAAAAAAGAATCATAAAATTATAGAGCACAGTGGGGATATTTAAGCATCAAGTCCAATCACTTGCTTATTTAAGACTGCAAACTAAAGCATCCTACAAATACAGTTATTTAGGCTCCACCTATGCAATCTACCATCTCTCTGTTCTACAGGTAATCCTTGACTTACAACCATTTATTTAATAACATGGTCACAATTCGTGCACTTGGCAACCAGCTTGCATTTACAACTAGTTGCAATGTCCTGCGGTACTCTGATTGTGAGTATTGCTGATTTATGGCAAAAGCAGTTATCTGTGGAAGAGCAGACTGTTGATTAACAATTGCAGGTACCTGTGCTGCCTGCCCCTTCTCCTATTTAAGCTTTCTATCCAGCACATGCATGATACAATTGCTTATAAAAAGCTGTAATCTTGAAACAGGTGTCAGAGAAGATATGCATGTTCTAGAACACAGGTGTCAAACTTAATCACACTACGTGACTTATCGTGACTGTTTTTGCCTTTGGGGAGCTGGGGTGGACATGGCCTGTGTGTGACTCATCCGTCCCGCGAGCCACTAGTTTGACAGGCCTGCAGTAGCAACAACAACAACAACAACAACAACAAAAAAAAAACCCAGCCAAATAAAGAGAGTTTTTTCTTCACAGAGACTGAAATGTATGAAGGAAAAAGCAAAGCCAAGGCAAGCACAATATTGGGAAGTGCCATTGCTGTACATGTTGCCCATTACTAAAAAAGAAAAAAGCAATTCAAGAATCCTAGAGAAAAAGAGAGGATTTAAAGACAGCCCAGATCTGTAAGAGTAAAATACTGTTGCATACTAGTAGTATACCAATAGTAGTATAGTATCAATACTAATAGTATGCTGGTAACAAAATATAGTATAGAAGTAATAGTATCAAGTGTAGTATAATACAAGTTATAAAATATACAGAGCATTGTGTAGTATCAATAGTAATAGAAATATAGCATAACATAATAGATATAGAAAGAATTTGCACATGTTTGTAAATTTTATTTTTGTATCTAGGATATTTTTTCAAAATTAAAAAAAAGGACCAATCACACACTCTCTCAGCCCAACACACCTCACAGGTTAATTGTTGTGAAGAAAACAGGAGGAAGGAATATTAGGTATGTTCACATCTTGAGTTAAGTATAATATAAATAATAGTGTGAAAAAAATCTAATAAAACTAATCTCCCCAACCCTTATTGGGAGATAAAAAGAATTAATTGCCTAGAGTCCTTTGCTTTTGATGGATCTGTTGAGCTTGACTCTATCAAACTGAATATAGTTTAAAAGGAACTCCAAGACAGTATGCCTTCAGGTATTAGAAGCATAGTACCATAAGTACCATCTGTGTTTTTAAAAGATTAAAAGACTCTATTTCATCAACAGAAATATCCTAATCATCCTTGTTGTCCTTCTGTAAACCAGTTCTAAGTTCTCTGGATCTTTCTTAAATTATGGTACCCAAAATTGAACAATGAAGATACTTGAAGGAGTATCTGACCGAAGCAGAATACTATAGAATGTTTATTTCATGCTGTTTGGAACTTATATTTCTATTGCAACAACTGCATTTTCATATTTTTGCAGCCACTTCACACTACTGATTCTTATTTACTTTGCAGTGAGTTATTATATTTTTGCAAGTACCATAAATTAAGTAACCACAATCCTATACTATATCTGAAAATTTGATTTTTGTTTCCTAACTGAGCAACTTTATACTTAAACTTTTGTGTCCTGTACACTTAATTTATTTATTTATTTTTTTTATTTTATTTAAATTTCTATACCGCCCTTCTCCAATATAGGACTCAGGGCGGTGAACAGCCAAAGTAAAAACAAGACATAGAAAATCTAAAAACTGTTTAAAATAATTAAATAATTTGGCCGTAATTAAAAACAATTCCAATTTAAAATAGTTTAAACATTTGACTCAAGCCAGCCCAAACTTAATAAGTTTCAAATTTTAATTTACAACAAACCTTGTTCTTGTGGGTCTTTTACATAATCAGCCAATGCATGTTTCTCTTTCTTTGACTGTTTGACCTGAAATAAATCTTTGCCTCCATTTCTGCAGGACAGGTATAATCTATCAAAATCACTATGGGGATGTAATGCATGGTGCATAGTCATCAGTTTTCTTGTTTTTCAGTCCAAACTGTCTAGTTCAGCTTATGTCCAGTTGATAAATCCAGCAGTATATAGTATCACATTGGCATTTCAATTCCATTACGCTTTGTGATTTTGCCCCCCTTTATTGCAACTGTGCTTTTCTCTTGGTCAAATTCCATTACAGGTAGTCCTCGACCTATGACCACAATGGAGTCAAAAATTTGTGTTGCTAAAAGAGACAGATATTAAGTGAATTTTGCCTCATTTGATTACCTTTCTTGCCATAATTGTTAAGTAAATCACTGCAGTTATGTTAGTAACACTGTTGTTAAGTGAATCTGGTATTCCCATTGACTTTGCTTGTCAGGTGGCAAAAGGTGATCACATGACTCTGGGACACTGCAACAGTCCTAATTATGAGTCAGTTGCCAAGTATCCAAATTGGTAAATGGATACCCAATTGCCAAATTGGGGATGCTGCAATGGTTGTGTGAAAAACAGTCTTAAGTAACTTCTTTCAGTACCACTGTAACTTCGAACAGTCATTAAACAAGCTATTGTAAGTCAAGGACTACCTCTACTATATGCTAAAAATTCTTAGTGTTTGTCAATTATTCAATTTCCTGATTTTCCCTAAAGCTTCAGAACATACATATAATGTATATATGAGATACTAGATTTTTATTGTTGTTTGGTAGCCAAGATTTTTCTTCAAAATCACTGAGAGCAGTATCATGGCAATGCAATGAAAATAATAAGAATGATAATGAGTCACCCTGGAAGATGCCTTTCCTAATGTTGATAAGCCCGTAGTTTTCATTTCCAACCACCAATTCTGTCTTCTGCTGCTTATTTTTTCAACAATCATTCTAATATTATTACCAGTTTTTCCATATATTTGATCCAATCATGTGATAATGGGTCAAATTTTAAAATCAATCCAGACTATACATAAATTGATTTCTTTGGCTTTTGCAGTTCTTCTGAAGCTTTTTATCAATCATAAATTGATTTTTTATAACTTTGTTTTTCCTCTTCTTTCCTTTCTAGTCCATTGTTCTCTCTTTTCCTTCTAAATAATCTTGGATGTTGTCTGCTATTATTATTATATACATAACGTGAAATCAAAGCTTCTACTTTTTTGGCGGATGTTGCCCTTCATTCACACTGAGTTCTTCTCAAAACCTTGGAAGTCATAATGTCTTGGCACAGTATGCCTACCAATTCAAGCAGTGTAGCCTTTTGTAACTGACAGATGAAATTTTGTCAATGAACTTTTTTTCTAAGAGTTGTCCAATATGTTTGGTAGGGCACCCAGTGGGTCAATGACCAATGGGACCACCTTGTCTGGCTTATGCCATAGTTTCATTACTATGTATAATATTTCAAAATATTTTTAGAAACAAGACTCAAGGCATTGGACATATGAAAGTAGATGGAGAAGTCAATGTGTTACAGGGTTAGAAAATGTTAGAAATAAAATTATCATCGAAGGAATTCTTATCTTTTCAGTTGCTTATGCAAACATAAACATAGAGAGTGCCTAGTTTTATTTTTGTCTTATTATAAAACAACATGCCTCTGTGAACAATTAAAAATACAAACATGTGCTACTTTATTAAAACCATCTTCTCAGCCTTGTGACCTCCAAGTCTGCTGGATTTCAAATTCTACAATCTCACATGGTTAATAAACATCCTGGTTCTTGGAATGTGGGGGAAATGCATGCTGAGGATTGGCTATGCAGTATATAAATTACAGATAAGACATGCAATTCAGAATAATACTTCCGATACTATTTTTGAGAACATTTCAGGTTGCTTCCTTGTTTAAATCAGATGTACTTTTTACAAGTTTGGCTGGAACCACTGTTTTGATGAACAAACGTCAGTCATGCAGAAACAGATAGATTTTTTTTAAAAAAAATGATCTTTCATGAAGCATTTAGAGAGACTCAACTGGCCAGGAAACAATTTCTCATCATCATTTTTTCTTGCTGTGTCAGCTCTGGAAACAACAAGGCAACCATTTTTCCTTCTTACACTGTTATGCTCAGCAAACCAGATTGATGTGACTGATAAGGGGGCTGTTCTGTTCCACGCCTGCAGCAACTGGAGCGGGAGAGCAACCAAGCAATTGAAAACAGGTAGCAACTATCTCAATTTTCTACTTTCCCTGGTGTGACTCACACAAGTCAGCAACAGACAGGGATGAGGAAATAGGAAGAAAAAGATTATAAGATTATAGCCCTTATGTGTCTCAGTGTGTGTACAGATATGCAAGTATTGCTTATTTTTAGTACAGAAATTTAAATTCACACAAGGAGTGAAGACTAATTTAAAGTCCCTGATGGGTGCTGTAATCACACAATCACAAAGCTCACATTACAACAACTATTTTTTTTTCATGTCAACAGTGTAATAGGGAAGTTACTTAAAAAAAAATCCAAGAATATATTTTTCAGATTTCCAGATGGAAACAGTATTGTCTAAATAAATCCTCCTTTAGTGTATATTAATATACAGAATAACCTCTTTCTATATTGTATATGTAATATAGTCCTCCTCCAGTACTGTGACAAAATCATCCCTTTCCTTATGAGGATTAATTATGCAGTGGGTGGAAAATGACCTTTCCTGATGCAGAAAGCTGTTATCATGTATGTGACCAGAGGGCTGAGTATGTGCATACTGAGGTCAGATAAATTACATGAGGCTAGGATGAAGAAGTGACTAGGGTTATAGCAAATTCAATTCAGTTCAAAAATATAATTCAAAACATAAACATGATACTTCTCATTTGATTAAGAATCTTTCTCTCCTTTCACATTAAAAATTGCAGGGGGGAGTCAATATGAGTAGCAGCTTTGGGTGCAACTCAAGGGCTTCAAGTTATGCATCCCTGCATTACTGAAAAGAGTTAGGATTAGTACAATCTCATGTTTACATACAATAACATAGTTATTGACAAAGATACAATTAACTTTTATAGTAATGTTCTTAAACATTACAAATAAAAAGATAAAAGCTAATACAATAAGAAAAAGAAAAGAAAAAATGGAATGTGTAGTAAATAAATAGAGAAATAGGAAAGAAAAAAATAATAAATAAAAAGAAAAAATATATTTAAACACAGGTATAAACAGTCTGAGTTAAGAACATACAACTTAAAAATGATCCCTTGTTACAAATGTACTCTACATTAAAAATGGGTAGATGCCTTTCTCTTTCCTTAAGCTAAAGCTTCACAATGTTTTCATGAACCACTGAAAACCACTGAAAACTAACTATATTAAAAATATGCAACTTCAGCTGTTCATGAAAACACTGCATGACTTCAGCGATTCATTGGCTTGAAGGAGGACAGCATTATCTAATAATAGATAGCCTTTACACAAGTATGAGTTCCACCTTACATACACATTAAATATAGGGTTAGGAACAGAACATATTCTTAACCTTTTTTTTTAAAGTGTTTTTAAGTGTTTTGTTTATTGTTTTTAATTAACGGGGCCAAATTTATATATGTATATTTTTAACTGTATTTTAATATTTGTACTTGATGTTTTTACTTGGCTGTTCACCGCCCTGAGTCCTCAGGGAGAAGGGCGGTATACAAATTCAAAATAAAATAAAAATAAAATAAAAACCTGGGCACTGCAAGCATAAACAATTTTGGAAACTTTATTACCTTCTCTTAAAATATAAGAAATGATTTCTTTTTCCAATAACTCATTTGTAGTTATTAAACCTTGTAGTTCAATTGTAGTCAACAGAAGTCCAGTAAGAATTATCAGAAACAATGTATCTATTTTAACCTTGATCAAATAAAACAACATTATATTCCTTCCTTTTACTTTTTAAAATCTTGCTCTTTAATCCTTTAGGACAAATTATGTCCTAAAACTTTCTTTTTATTTTTTTTCCTTTATCACTTCCCACAAAATTCTTCAAAACTTTAACAAGTTTCTTTTGTATATCCAATATAGTGATATCCAGACCACTCTTTTGCTGAGTTATTAGCATATCCCTTTTAATTATTAAGATGCCATTCATTTGGTTTCATTGTATACCCAATGTAGCATCTTTTCTTTACTACTCTAGAGGCTTGTCATTTTTAAATCCACTTTCAAATCTTGTCTTATGAACAAAATTTGTTCCTCTTCCATAACACTTTTTAAATATACTGTGTCTATAATGGTGGATACTTCTAAAATTAATTTCTGAGCCCACTGTTCACAGATATCCATCAATATGTCCACAGATATCCATCAATATGTCCAAAATTAAATTACAGGTAATTCTCAAGGTATGACAGATCATTTAATGACTGTTCAAAGTTACAACATACCCCCCAAAACCTATATACGACCCTATTTCAAAGGGTCATATCAGGAACATAGTAGCGCAAGAAAACTGTTTTCTACACATGTACCAATCTAAAAGTTAGGCCTTTACAAATGAAAAGTGGTTAACTGCTATATGTGATGTTATGGGTTTGGCTTGAATGAGGTTTCTTGATATACTGAAATTTCATGTAGTACTTTGGATAGGCTACTGCTTGTTGCATTATCTGTCAAACTATAGCAAATTAAAACAAAGAATTGGCTGCTAAAAGAAAAGGAGATTTAAATGAAAGTCAAGCAAAACTAGCAAGGCGTGAGATATCAGAGGTTTTATTTAATTCATTTTTAAAAAGTCACAAACCTACAAACCTCAAAGGTTCTTAGCTCCAGTTATACATCTATTAAATTAAGGAAACAGAACAGTCAGGGGACCTTTTGGATGCCAAATATGAAATACTTGATACATTTGCATGCAGTTGTAAAAAATAATACCATGGGCTAATAATTCTTTTAACCGTCCTTCACTAAAGCACATTTCAAAAAACTATTAGGCTTAAATAGTTTAAAGATTAAATAACGATCACTTAAATACTGCAGTCATAGCAAGAGAGATAATGTATTTGTGATTTAGGGCAAGAATCATGGGCTTTTCTTTCTATTTATTAGAAATATAATATGTTTGGCAAACTGGGCTGCCCAAGATGATAAATGCTGCACCAAACAATTTTCTTGCTCTTTAGAGAAACGGTCAATTCAATTATGTTACATAGAAGCTCTCCTTTCCCTCTTTTCAAAATGTCTGCGCTGTGCTGTATCCTGCTACAAACAACCCATTTATATTCCAGCACTGTAGGACACTTGTTTTATTGACGCACATCTCTGCTTATGTACTGTCAACAGTATACTATTTCTCTTCTCCTGCACTCAGTGTTCCTTTCTACCTGCACGTTTTGATTCTCCCTCTCTGAATATTGAGGTTATAAATATTTTTCATCCCTAAATGTATATACTTAAATAAATAAGTGTCTGAAACCCAGCAGCTGTCAAATGAGACAACAAAATACATTGGCACACCATACTGTGGGGTGATTCTTTTTTTCTTTTTTCTTTTGGCAGCAATGGATTCTAATTCAGAGATTTTAAGCTTTGCATTAATATTGGAACCTGTGAAACCTGGAGCCAGGTATTTTCTCCTGATAGTACTGTTTTGTTTCTTGTGTTGTCAGTTACTAAAGACCCTAATTTTGCTAGAAACAAGCAAGTAGAGACATTTTTCAAATATGAAATGAATACATTTGGCTTGAGCTCATTGAGTTAAAAGCCTTTTATGTGCTTCTAAATAGGATGCACTTTAATACAATATTCTTCATCTTGAGTTCTTTTCTAGTATTTAGTCAAGGAACAGAGGGGAAAAATGTACCTGCTCTTCAAAACAAGGATTTTATATTTACAGCTTTTATTGGAGTCAAGCAAGATTCTCATATACAGGACCATTTTTCACAGGTGTAACATTGTCAAAAAGAATTTGAATATCAATATCAAAATGAGTTTTTAAAAGAGATCGTTCAGCAGTGCTCATTATCAATTAGTATAGTTATAAGTTTGTTAAGAAGTAGTGTTCATTCATTTATTTAAATAAATGTTCCAACTCTAATGATTCAGTGAAAAATAATGCTTTAAGGCAAACCAAGGTTTTCTGGATTTAGTATTTTAATCAGCTGAAGTTTAAAATTTGTTAATTTATTTGGGATATCTGTCCATTTGTTTATCTCACTTCTGTAAATTAAAGACCAAGTTGCTTGCTTATTCTAGAACATAAATCTGTATCATTGAAGATTATCTACTCAACTTGATTAAATATAAAACAAATGCCTAATTTAAGTTAATTAAAATATTTACAAATAGGTTTTCTCTGCAGTAATGTTATGTTTATTCCATGCACAGAACCTATTGAAATCAGCAATGGAAAGCCTATCTGGAATAAATTCAGAAGGCATATGTAAATAATATATCCACACTTCCATCAAAAGCACCATGTTCTTTTTCCTGTATCCTGCCAGTAGTCCAGAAAAGGAAAGCGGGATGTTCCATAGATTTGGATCTGCAATCCCAACAAACTCTAAAGGAATATAAATCTCAGTGGAAACAAAATATATTTGAATATATTTTAAATCTTAAATTACTAAAATATATGACAAATAAGGTAGCCATTTAATTCTTAGAAGACCACAACTAAATATTGTTCCTACTACAGAGTAATTCCACAAAATTGGGATAATATGGTTTGTTTTATAAGATAGACTCAGCTTTCAGAATACATTGCAACATTTCCCCAATCTAGGTCTTCCTCAAAGATGGCTATGTTTAGCCTAGGTCAGTGATGGTTAACCTTTTTGATGCCGAGTCCCCAAAGCATGCACATGCGAATGCATGCACACATGCCCGAATCCCCAAAATGCAATGCCAGCGCCCCCCACGCATGTGCATGAATACCCTGTGCATGTGTGCCTGGCCCCTGTGTGTGTGCATGTGTCCCTGTGCATGCATGCGTGTCCCCCACACATTTGCCCCGGTCCCCATGCCCCCTGTTTTTGCTTCCAGGTGGTTGCAGGAGTCTTTCCAGGCCCAAAATGGGGTGCAGGGGCACCATGTGGGTCCCCCTCATGGCCCGTTTTCAGCCTGGAAAGACTCCTGCCCCAACCTGGAAGCAAAAACGGGGCATGGGGGCACCGCATGAAGCCCCCACCCCATTTTGGGCATGGAAAGCCTTCTGCACCAACCTGTACCCCCACGCATGTGCAGCAGAGACCCAAAGATCAGCTGGCTGGTGGGAGGTGCGCGTGCGCATACATGGTGAAGCTGGGCTGGAGTGACAGTTGCCGTGCCCTCAGAGAGGGCTCTGCGTGCCACCTGTGGCACATGTGCCATAGATTCGCCAACATGGGTCTAGGTGATGGGAAGGTATGATACAATCTATCTGTAAAACCATAATTTAGGAGTACTGTATATATTATAGGAATCTTGTAATTTTATTATACTCAAGTAAAGTTGGTAAACAGAACAATAATTATTGTTAACAAAAATAACAACTGGGTTATTTTTTGTTAATAAATTAACAATACTGAATGATTATCTTAATGCATTATGAAGTGAATAAAATTTGTATTTCAGTTAATAATCATACATATATTAAAAGGAAAGATATTTATTAAGCTATAGGTTTTCATATACAATTTGCAGTGATAGATTAGATTGTGCAAACCAGTTTTCCACAGAGATTAAACAAATACAAGATTTATATTTTAGCTTTATAATTAGTTAAAGCCAATAAACACCATTTCATGAGGTAAAAATAATGAAACATTCTATTTCATTAAATCTCATATTCACTCTGTATCTCCCAAAGTGTAAGTAAATCTACTTTAACATACTCACTTATTAAAATAATGCGTCTTTTTAAACTGTTTTAAACTCCACAGGCTTCAACCACCATGCTTGTGAAATTATGCAATAGATATATCACGACAGTAATTCATTTACTATAAAAGAAGGGATAATGGCAATTCTTAGCTTTCCCTAATTCAACTTCAAGACTTTTCTATTTTTAGATCCATTGGCCAACACATAAAAATAGGAATGAGTTTATATAAACCATTCACGGTACTTTAAAGATCATCTGAATAAAATTAACTTTATACTCTCCAAGAATATAATCAAGAAGAACAAAAAAAAAATTTTTTTTTAAAAAAAATTGTTGTTAAATTTAAAGTTTCACATTTCTGCATATATATTTTTTCTGTTGAGGTAGGCAGCAAGCGTATCAGGAACATAGCACAAGTATAAAGCAAAACTCCTCTTTGGTAATGTGACAATGTACATGCAATGAGAAGGAATTTTATCTTTGATTTTCCACTCCATATATAGAAATATAAAGCCTACATAGTTTCCAAAACACTTGTTTAATCTGTATTCATGAATCTGAGACGATGAAGAATGGAAAGATGGATGCTACTCTATTTTTTTCCCTCATAAACATTTATGACATCTGAACATAGCCCATTGGCTCTTTTATTATTTAAAAGTGTAATATAAAAGGAGCATTGACCTTAGATACAGTTTCTGTTCTTATAGTATTACAAGGATGAAATTGTAGACTTTTAAAAAATCCTTCTTGGTGCAAAATAGATTTAATAATCTGCTAGACAGACTAAAAAACTGCTTAGTTTTTGAGCCCTGAGACACTTTATATAAACTCTAGGGAGCTAAACTTTTCAGCCATTATTCCAGCCTGGCTCCCAAATTAGAAGGCCACATGAGTAAAGAGTCATAGTTCTTAGAAATTCTAGAACTCTACAGTAATCCTAACACTGGTGGGGAGCACTAGACAGAAAAGCTTGTTATGTACAGAAGCTATTGACATATTGTGCTTTTATGATTTTATTGCTCATCTTATTCATAGTAGATTGTGCTTTGCAAATGGCTTCTACATTAATAATCTTTTTGTCATGAGATATATAGATATCAAGCGTAACTTTACTCATAAACACATGGGTAGATGCACAGATTCAATATTATTTGAAAAAGAAAGTCAGAAGTCATCACTGCCTTTTCTTGACAAGGACAGGAAACAACGGCTTCTTACAATAATTGTTACTATTTATATTAGAAAAATGTGTTCCTGCCAATTTATACACAGGTAGTCCTTGGTTAATTATGTTAATTGTGACCAAAGTTTCCATCACTAAAAGATGCAGTTGCAAAGTGCAACACCACATGACCCCATTGCTAAGCAACAGCAATCCGAGGACTCCTCTTGTCATTAAGCAAGGCTTGTGGGTAGGGTTGCCAGGTCTGCTTCCAAAAAATAGCAGACAAGTGGGGGGGGGGGGGAGTGTTAAGTTGTAAAAAAAAAATACAATTAAATTATATATTTTCTTACAAACATTTTAACACTATTAAAATAATCACTTCAAAACTTTACTTAAAATTCAAAACATCAAATATATTATAATAATATGTAAAATATTAAATTACATTTTACTTTGCTGTCGTGTGTATTTTTTATTTGACTGAGCAGCTTTGATCAATTCTTTGTGTTTAAGGAATAATTCTTTAATTTCAGTACAACGTTGAGAAATATTAAAAAATATACAAAGTTCACTTCGAACTTTGATTTCAGAGAGTCCCAGGAAGAGTTCCCTGGGACTGTAGCACCACCCAGAGTATAACTGTGTTACTGTTATACATAGCAAACAAGGCAAACAAGACAAAACAAAACACAGCAAAGTATCCAGACTTCGGTAACAGCGTGTGAGGCTGAAAAAAGCAACACTTGTTCTCCTCCCAACAGCGTCTCTTTAAATCTTATTCCCCAGGTGAGCCTTGTGAAGAGGGGCAAGGCGCCCACCTCCTGAGTCGTCCGGTTGCCCTGCACTGATCCCGCCTCCTCTCCATTCTTCATGCTTGGGGATCGGAGGGGAGGTAATTGCTTGCCGCCGGAGCTCCGTTGCGTCTCTGCTCCACTGCCTGCCCTGTCCTCCCTGCTACCTGGTCCTCTTGTGCCCCCTCTCCCTCACTGGTGACCAGTGCCCAGGCCAAGGGACCTAGGACTGCCTTGTCCTGCACCTCCGGTCGTTCTTCTGTTGGCCCTAGCTCTGTCTTGTCCTCCTCCTGCTCAGATTCAGGCTCCAATGGTGTCATGACATTACTATAAAAACATATTACAGATAGAATAATGTAATTTATATCCAGGTGTTTAAATATTCATATTTTTGAATTGTATTTTAAATTGAAAATAAACTATATCATACTACAAACTACTTTCTGCCCTTAATCCATCTCACTAAATTAAATACTTTAATTAAGTAATGCTTATTTAATATATTCCAAATCAGAGTAGAAAACAGTGTGACAAAAATTATTTTCTGCCTCTGCAAGAAATAGACTGATGAAAATTACATCCAGCAAAACCAAAGCTATTTTCACTTTACACTACCAGACTTCTGGTGAATTGATTTTTCTCATTTAATTGTAGTGTAATAGCCGTCAACAGCACATTTGGTGAAGCTGGATTCACAACTTCAAGGTTTCTGCTTTCTGCCTTGAGTTTTACTAATTTTTCTGGCCAGGCATGTTCAGGCATAGAATATATTTCCTGAAGCACATTTTCAAATTTGCAAATTAGAGCTTTTACGTTTTGCCTACCTTGTGTGCCTTGCATGTTTGTCAGAATTCAATTCTCTATATTCTTAGGCAGCCTGTTCTTTAGCTATGCTGATTGAGAAGTTTAAAAATTCCAGTCTCAACACATCTGAACATGCCAAGCAAAGCAAGGCTGCTCTAGTTTAACATCAACAGTACAAGAGTATTGCATTTTGAACAAAATCCATAACGTAATCTACTTCAATGGCATATCCATTCACCTTCACTGTTTCATGAACAGTCAACAGCTCATTTTTCCCAAAGCAGCATTTTGATAAGAAGATATCATCTGAAGGGCAAATGTCCATCCACATCGCATTAAAGCTAAAGAATTTTCAAATTTCAAATTCAAATGACAAATTTACACCTCTAGTTTATTTGATAGCATGCTATTTTATTCTATGATTATAAGATACTTCTGCTGTTTCTAGAAGCAGCAAATGATCAATGATAGCTGCTGAAGTTGCAAATACTCCAGGAATTAGAAATTGAAATAAACGCTGGCACTTCTAGAACTGAAGATGGCCCTCAAGGACAGGTAACAGCTGGGAAAGGATCTCAATCTCCTGAGATATTTAGAACTGAATGTAAAACTGTACATTCATAATACATTAGAAATTTATTACATTATATAACAAAACTGTTGAACCAAGGAACACGTAATAGTGAAGAATCAAAAGATAGCCCGAATTGAAGTTAGTTTCCCATTCTTAAATATTTGTTGGCCTAATTTGGATCACCACACCCAATGAGTTGTGAAGATGGAAAGAAGGGTGCCTTGAACTATCTTGGCAGGTACACACTTGCAGTTTAAGTGGTTTGGCATGAGAAGTAGCATATCTTTCTTTCTTTGCCAAACTCTGTTAACATAGTTCTATTCATATCAACCTCTTCATAAAAAGTATAACTTGGCAAAGGTGAATATTTTGAATACCACCATGTATACTTTATGTTTTATATAGCTTTATATAAGATTCCATGAAAATATTTTAAAATCTGAGTTTTCATGGACAAAATACAGCTAACATTTGTGGTAAGGAAGAACCTTATGTAACCCTATCCCATTTAATTGTTTATTAAATTTGTATACCGCCCTACTTCCGAAGGACTCAGAGCGGTGAACAGCCAAAAGATAAAATACATATAATACAAATGTTAAATGTTAAATAATGGAGCCTCATTGTTCAGAACTGAATTTCAAGTATACATAAAGGGAAGAAGATAGTTTACCAGTAGTAGTTGATTTTTAAGCATTTTCTTGAGTTCCCTGCCTGGGCAACTTTTGCTCTATGGCAGAGGTGTCAAACTCGATTTCATTGAGGGCTGCATCAGGGTTGTGTTTGACCTGTGGGGGCTGGGATGGGCATGGCCAGGATGGGTAGGGCCAGCTCAATGTCACTTGTGTCGGGGGTGCCTGTGGTGATCTGAGGGACCTGGTGCCCTCCATGCTCTGTTTTCGCTGGCAGAGGGTTGCAGGAGGCCATGGCAGCCAAAACAGAGCTTAGGAGCCCGTTTTCACTGGCAGAAGCATGGTAGTCCGGTTCTCCACTGTTTCCAGGCCAGCCCTGCAGGCCAGATCTAAGTACCCTGCAGGCCGGATCCGGCCCCGGGCCCTGAGTTTGACAGCCCTGCTCTATGGCTTTCAGTCCCAGGGGAAACGGTGCCAGTCATTCTCCAGGAGTTTCCTGATGAATTTTAACGCTAGAGTACAGCAGGACCACAAATTCTTCCTGAAATATAACAATTTGTCTCAATATCATTTTGTAATGATTGTAGACTGTTTGCATTACCTACATTAAAAACCTCTACAATTAGACAGCTGTATTTTCTTATTTCTGGACTCCAGAGGGTCACAAATTGAAATATTAGCTAGTCATATACACAGATCAAAGGAATCTTAACTACAAATTGTACTCGTATGTATGATTTTCTTATTATATCTTAATGAATTGAAATGAGTATTGTGGTTTTAACAAATGTATTGCTTTTTTGTTATTTATGTTTCATTATATTTGTATGCTTAGAATTGTCCAATTTAGGAGCTATTAAAAATAAACATTTATCATTTGAATAAGATATAGGCTTCCATTCGTATATTTTTCATTTTATGAAATATGGAAGCTATAAACAGAGTAGGATCAAGAAAAAAATCCAAAGAGTAATATAGCTAGCAACGGTTTACCTAAGTTTATAAAACCTGTCTCCAATATTCACATAAATGAAAGTATCCATGGTAGTCCACTATGAATAATATTTTAGTTATGGTACTCTTCTAGACAACTTGGTTCACCCCAACTCACCTCACAGGATTGTTATTGTGGAGAATGGACATTGGCTTACCTGAATGTCCCTTTTCTTGGTGATGCGAAGCAATTCAATGGTGGGTTCTCTCATACTTAGTTGATTGGGACTGAGTGTAGTATGTCTTTAAATTTTCTTGTCTGGCCATGCCTCCTTGGCTTTGTTGATCTCCAGTTATTTCTCGAAGACGTCCATGGAAGACGTGACCTAAGGAGAAATACAAACAAATTCCCGGGAGGTCCCCCAGGCAGCCTGAGTGGTGGGTTGAATTGCTTAGCATCGCCAAGAAAAGGGACGTTCAGGTAAGACAACGTCCATTTTCCATTGCAATGCTATGCAATTCAATAGTGGGATATGCCCAAGCACAGAGTCAATGGGAGGGACGCTGGCTGGATCCCGGGATGCCAGGAGAGTGGACAGACTGAAGTACCCTACGCCCAAAGGAGGCCTCCGCCGAAGCAAAGGAGTCCAATCTATAGTGTCTAACAAAGGGCGAGAGGGATGTCCACATAGCAGCCCAACAAATGTCTAGCACCAATGCCTGAGTGGACCAGGCAGCAGACATAGCCATGCTATGTGTGGAGTGGGCCCAGACCCTACCCGGCAATTGCTTGCCCTGAGTGCTATAAGCTAGCGAAATGCATGCTTTAATCCATCTGGCAACTGTCTGCGAGGATACCTTCTTCCACATGGATGCAGGGTGAAAGGATACCAGGAGTGCTTCCGACTTGCGAAATGATGCAGTCCTTGCAATATAATGATGCAAAGTCCACCAGACATCCAGCATGTGCCACTGGATCTTCAAAGGGTGTCTAGGCTGTGGGCAAAAGTCGGGCAGTATAACCTCTTGACCCCTGTGGAATGGCGAGTTCACTTTTGGCACAAAGGCAAGATCCAACCTTAGCACAAAAGTGTTGGCGTGGAACATGCAGAAGCTACTACTTATAGACAACGCCACCAGTTCAGAAATCCTCCTCACTGATGTAATGGCAAGGAGAAAGGCCAGTTTGAAAGACAAAAAACGGAGACTAACTGAAGCCAATGGTTCAAAGGGGGTAGTGGTAAGGGCCCTTAACACTAGGGACACATCCCAGGATGGGTAGCGATGAATGACAGGAGGCCTAAGGTTAGTGGCCCCCCACAGAAAGCCTCTAATTCGAGGATCGTGAGACAGAGACTGGACAGCACCCGGAGCCAGTACTGTTGACAAGGCGGCTACCTGGCATCTCAGTGTTGAAGGGGCAAGGCCTTTGGTCAGACCCGATTGCAGGAAGTCTAAAATGTCAGATATGGTCACCGACGTGGGGTCAACATGGCTATTGGGGCACCAGAGACAGAAGGCTTTCCAAGAGGCATCATAGATTCTGATGGTCGAAAGACGCCTAGTGACCTGGATGGCATGAATGACGTCACCCGAAAGGTTGTCTTTCCTCAGGCGAATCCTCTCAAGTGCCATACGGTTAACTGCAGCCACTGGGGGTTTGGATGAAGTTCAACCCCCTGGCTGAGAGAGATCCGATCCTGAGGAATGCGCCAGGGTCGAACCACAGAGAAGCTCACCAGGTCGGCAAACCAGGAACAAGAAGGCCAATGAGGTGCCACTAACAGAAGCTCTGCCCATTCGGACAATAGCTTGTGAATCACCCTTGGAAGGAGAGGGATGGGGGGAAAGGCATAAAGAAGCCCCGGAGGCCACGGGCAGCGTAAGGCATTGAAGGCCTCAGCCCCCCTGGAAGGAAACCTTGTGACAAACCTGGGCAGTTGAGCATTGTCCAGTTGGGCGAAGAGATCGACCAACAGTTGACCAAACCTGCGGACCATGTCCTGAAATAGAGCTGGATATAGTCTCCACTCCGACGGATCCAATTGTTTCCTGCTGAGCCAGTCCGCCCTGATGTTGGATGCCCCCGAGATGTGTTCTGCCCGTAGCGATAACAGATGAGTCTCTGCCCAGTCCAGTAATGATTCTGCCTCCCTCATCAGCAAGCGTGAGTGCCCCCTCCCGATTTATGTGGGCCTTTGCGGACATGTTGTGGTTAAGACCAGAACATGACGGTGAAGTAGAGTGTGTTGGAAATGTACCAGAGCAAGATGTACTGCTCTCAGCTCTAGGAAATTGATATTGTCTAGGCAGTCTGTGTGTGACCAAAGTCCCTGAACTACCTGAGACTCTAGATGGGCTCCCCAGCCGGAGAGACTCGCATCCGTTGTGACTACCACTCGGTTGGATTTGTGGAACACACACCCTTTCGACAGAGCCCCCGGTGCCCACCATTGGAGGGATGCACGTACCTGAACAGGAAGGGATACCTTGGACATGGACGAGCCGCGTCCCGTTCTCTGAAATGGTAGGAGAAACCACTAGAGCGGTCTCGAGTGTCTGCGTGACCTCGGCACTATTGATAAATTTGCCAAGCAGTTGTGATAAGCTTAGCAATGTCACATGTTTCAGGGACAGAATGTGATGAACCAACGCTTTGATGTTCTGTTGCCGGTTGGGGAAAAGAAAAACCTGGAGCTGCTCCGAGTCGATCTTCGCTCCCAGGTGTATGATGGATGTGGTGGGAATCAGGTGGCTTTTCTGGAGATTTATGGAGAAACCGTGTAGATTCAGGATACGACAGACCGTCAGCAAATCCTATTGAGCTTGGAGGTGGGAAGGAGACAGAATTAAAATATTGTCTAGATAACAGAGGATAATAGGGACCAGGCGAATTGAGGCAGCCACCGCGGCGAGAAATTTGGTGAACGTCCATGGTGCCGATGAGAGGCCAAATGGCATTGCCCGATACTGGTAATATTGGTTGGCATACGTAAATCTGAGATATCTGCAATGGTGTGGATGGACCGGCATGTGGAGGTATGCCTCCTAGAGATCCAAGGAGGTCATAAAGTTCCCTTTCCATATACAGTCTAAGATGGTCATGAGGGACTGCATCTTGAACCTCTTTTAACGAATGAAGTTGTTGAGATGCTTGAGGTTCAAGATGGCCCTCCAGCCCCCTGACAACTTGGCCACCAGGAACAATATGGAGTAAACTCCTGTCCCGCCGGTACCCTTTCTATCGCCCCTATTTCCAGCAGATGCTGGATCTCTGCCCTCATATTGTCTTGCCTGTCCTTGTGACAGGAAACTGGAGAACAAATGAAAAAATCCTTGGGAGTAGCTCGGAATTCCAAGCGAAATCCTTGTTTCACCGCCCATTGCACCCAAGAGTCGGATGTGGTGGTCTCCCACAGGGGTAGAAAATGATGTAGTCACCCCCAATGGGAATGTGGGAGGGAGAGTCATTTGCCCTGCTTAGCGGCCCTAGAACCTGTGCCTCTAAATGGTCGTTTGGAGGTAGATTGGTACCTACCCCGGTCCCTAAAGCCCTGTCTATTGGCTGAACGATCAAACTCTTGAGAGAAGGATCTATTATAGTAGGACCCAGTGGGCCCTGACTCTGAACAAAAGAGCTGCCGGTGACCATAGGGAGTGAATCTATGTTCAGGTCTGTTATACGAGACTGGTAACACCTTCCTCTTATGTCTGTCCTCCACCAATATCGGATCTAAAGCTGATCCAAAGAGGGAGGATCTGTGATACGGAGCTGTTGCCAACTTCCATTTAGATTTGGCATTAGCTGTCCAAGGATTAAGCCAAGGCAGCCTGCGAGAGGTCACAGAGGATGCCATTGCTCTGGCAGCAAATCTGGCCGCATCTAACAATGCGTCCGTGGAATACTCCGTGGCAGCTACTAACTTGCTAAAATCCTGTTTGATCCTGGTGTCATCGGGGGGAAGTCTCTCCTGTAATTGATGAAGCCAAATCAGGGTGGCCCTATTAAAAAATGATGCAGAGGTTGCTGCCTTCACTGCTCAAGCGGCCGCCTAGTGCGTTTTCCTAAACGACACTTCCACCCTCCTTTCATCCGACTTCAAAATCTCCACAGCGTCAGTAGACAAAACTGTAGAGGAGGACAGACTGACAACTGGAGGATCCATGATCGGGAGGCCCAGAAGCCCGTCCAACACTGGGTCAGCACAATATAGCTTCTTATCATGTCCACTAGGAGCAGAAAGAACACCTGGTGACTCCCACTGTCTTTTGATCACATCTTTGAATGGCTCAGGACAAGGAATGAAATCCTGGTCAGGAGCAGGCACAGCAAAAAGATCCCCATGAGGTTGTACCCCTCCTGGGCTTTGGTCAGCAGGATTCACAATCGTGCCCATGTTGCTTGCTATTTTGACCTTTCTAAGAAGGGTCTTGAAGACCGCCGGCCGGAATAAGGTGGAGAACGCTGGTCTATTTGGCATAACCTCCTCATCGTCCAAGAATTCAGGATCAACCTGTTCTGTGTCCCCAGCCCCAGAATTGTCACTACTAGCCTCTTCCATTGTCACCTGAGCTACCGGGGCAGGTATAGGAGGAGGAGCCATAGGCATCTGCCAAGCAGGTAGCCCAGGCGTCCCGTGACCCCCTTGATGCAACCCAGAGGCGATAGCTTTGGCCAATGCATCAGTGAAGAGGGCTTGGAAATCAAATTGAGGAGGCCAACCCAGCCCCTCCTGTGGGCGGAGCCCTGTAGCAGTTGGGGTAATGGTCGCTGATGGTCCTGGTCTACTAGAGGTAGGAATCCCTTGGGAAGTTCCATGGATGTCCCCATGGGAAATTGGAACTGGTACTTGAGAAACTTGTGGAGGAAGTTCAGGACCTTGAAGTACCACCAGTACGCTGACGACACCCAGCTGTACATCTCCACCCCGGACCACCCCAACGATGCCCTTGAAGTGATGTCCCGGTGCCTGGAGGCCATACGGATCTGGATGGGGAGGAACAGGCTCAGGCTCAACCCATCCAAGACTGAGAGGCTGTGGTTTCCGACGTCCCGATATAGTCAGCTGGCGCCATCGCTGACAATTGGGGGCAAATCATTGGCCCCCACGGAAAGGGCTCGCAACTTGGGCGTCCTCCTGGATTCACGGCTGTCTCTAGAAGAGCACTTGACAGCTGTGACCGGGAGGATTTTTCATCAGGTTCGCCTGATTCGCCAGTTGCGTCCCTTTCTAGATCGGGACTCCCTACACACGGTCACTCATGCCCTCGTCACCTCTTGTCTGGACTATTGTAACGTTCTCTACATGGGGCTCCCCTTGAGGTGCACTCGAAGGCTCCAACTGGCGCAGAGTGCAGCCGCGTGGGTGGTTATGGGAGCAACTTGGAGCTCCCATGTAACACCTCACCTGCGCGAGCTGCACTGGCTCCCGGTGGTCATCCGAGTGCACTTCAAGGTTCTGGTTACCACCTTTAAAGCACTCCATGGCTTAGGACCTGGTTATCTACGGGACCGCCTGCTACCACCAATAGCCTCCCACCGGCCAGTACGCTCCCATAGAGAGGGGCTCCTCCGGGTGCCGTCGGCCAAACAATGTCGACTGGTGGCCCCTAGGGGGAGAGCCTTCTCTGTGGGGGCACCTACGATCTGGAACCAGCTCCCCCAGAGATACGAAGGATCCCGGATCTGCGCACCTTCCGCCGCGCGCTTAAAACGTTTTTATTTCATCAAGCTGGCCTGGCCTAAATCCTCTCCCTTTTAAAATTTTTAGATTTAAATTTTAATCACTAATTTTAATTTGTTTAATTATGGGATATTTTTAAAATTGAGCCAAATTGTTTAATCTGTTTTAATCTATTTTAAATTTTGTATTTCCGTGTTTTATCTTTTGGCTGTTCACCGCCCTGAGTCCTTCGGGAGAAGGGCGGTATAGAAATCTAATAAAATAAAATAAAAAATAAAAAATAAAGGTCCACAGACTGGTGACTTATAGTTGGTGTCTCCCTAGCAACTGGGAGAGCCTCCACCCCTTCCTGGACTTTCTTTTGTGCCTTTGAAAATTGTCTCTCCAAGGCCTTATGTCTTCTCTGTTCTTCCTTATTAGTAGTGGAAGAAGTAGAGTTAGGCCTGCTGGAAGCAGCCACGTTGGTGCAGAGGTTGGACTTTGACCTAGAAGAAGAAGGCTTAGAACCTTCCTTGGTGGCTTTCTTGGGTGTGGGAGGAACAGGGGCCTGTTCAGAATCAGAGGAAAATTCTTGGTCAGCCATGTTTAATAAAGTTCCTTGTCAGACCCTGCAAAGCTGACAGGCAGTGACAGAGAAAAATATTTTAAAAGATCTAAATATGTTGCCAACAGACTTAAGTAAGATGTGCAGCCACACAGTGTCAAAATAACTTCTATAGTTGAAGGCCTCGCCAAAGAAAGCCCCACAAGTCAGGCGGGAACAAAAGGATCCCTAAAATGGCCGCCGACTCACAAAATCGCACCCAAACGCCTCAGTCATTCCTCCACTACTCACAATTGATGAATTGTCCTTTAGTGAGCCTGGAGATCCAAGCGCAAGAGACAAACTGCCCCTTAAAGCGCTGTGATGTGATCCAAGTTGACAGAGTGTGACTCAGAGCCCCAAGCAGGTACTCTGTAGCCGCCCAGGATAAGAGGGAGCAAATGGCGGCGGTGGGAAATCCAGCGGACCAGAAATCCTGCTCACACACCAGCGGCCAATCAATCAGCCTTACAGGCTGTCCGGAGGTCCTGTTGAAGGAAAACTCCGATCGCTGCTCAAAATTTGATCAATTTGACGGGGCAGTCAAGCCAGATCCCCAGCGACACGCCGACGCCAGCAGCGGGAGACTGGCTGCAGCCGCAGCTGTCTCTGTTCACTCCGTTTCGCTCCCTCAGCCTAACCCAAAAAAATTTCCTATATACACTATATACTCTATACAATATAACTATATACAAAATATACACACTATTAATACTAACTATACTAACAGAAAACAAGAAACCTCAAAAATAGTGAGGACAGCTAAAACACATGTCCCTTTACTTCAGACTGAGAGAAATAACTGGAGATCAACGAAGCCAAGGAGGCGTGGCCAGACAAGAAAATTTAAAGACACACTATACTCAGTCCCAATCAACCAAGTATGAGAACCCACCATTGAATTGCATAGCATCGCAATGGAAAAAATAGGAATATCTTTGATCTGTCCCCGTACCCACACACACACACAAACACAGCCAGCCGAGGGTTAAGGAAACACTTTGGAACGCACCCAGTTTCTTTATCTCCAACTTGGCAGTGATAGACACACCGCCTGCCAAGTGCCTTTATTTTCACAGAAAAACAGAAAGATACTCAGCTTCCAAATGTCCAACAACCATAAAGATTTCTCTCAGCAGTTCCGAACGAGGCTTTAGTGACTATCCAAGGTTAGTTTTGTTCGTCACAAGGATCACTGACCACCACCCTCTATTATATAGTCTCTGGGGTGTGGTCCAGTGACTCAGTTCTAATCTCTAGCACACCTCCTGAGCTGCTGCAATCGTTTATCACGCCTTCGGAGGCGTGCGTCCAGGAATGATGTTTCTCCGTCACTCTGATCTGAGCCACCTGTCTCCCTGCTAATCTCCTCTCCCTCGACCGGCATCTGAGACAATGCCAGAGGGGAGGGGCCTGGAGAGGGAGGCCTGGCTGACTCCTCTTCCTCATGCTCGGACCTTTCTTCCTCCGATGGGACAGGCTCAGAGGGCGGGGCCACAACAATCTTCACCATTTTGAGTTAATTATAAAAATAATAAAGATGGGATAAAAAATCTAAAATAAATTTTAAAAAATAAATACTTTGATACCCAAAACAAAAAGAGCACAGTATAAAAAAATCTCTATAACCCAGGAATTAAACTACGTATATAACTGTTTAAGCCATAAAAGGAGCCGCAGTAGCTCATGTGGTTAGGATAAGGTGACCAGACGTCCCGCTTTTGAGCAATTTGTCCCGCGTCCCGCGGCGTTTTAAAAAAGTCCCGATTTTTCATTCTGCCTCCTGGTTCCCGGCTTCCTCCTGAATCCCCGCTGATGGCTAGAGGGAAAAAACCTGTTTAAACTCTTGCCGCGGGGCTTCAAAGGGCTGCCCTACGTTAATTAGCTCGGCTTCCCCCTCTCAGCTGATTTGCACAGGGCTCTGCTCTTGCTAAATTGCTCAGTTTTTTTTTCCTCTTTGTGCAAACCAAGCTCAAAACGAAACTGAAAGTAAAACAGGCTGTTGGCTTTGCGGTTTGCTTGCAACGTTGGAAAATTAGGCAGTAGATTTATTTTCCTTTTCCTCACCAAAAAAGGTAAGTGCAAACAATGGAAAATTATTTAGGGCAAAAGAGGAGAGTTCAAGATTTTAAAACACAAAAGAAAAAAAAGCTCTTTTTAACTAGGGAATTGTAATAATTGAGATATTATTAATTGTATACTGTGTTGAAAGCAGAAATGGTTAAGTTGTGGTTTGGAGGAATATATGGGGGAAATTATTTGGTTTATTATTATTGGTAAGTATAATTAATTGATTTGTAAGAAATTGGATTGCATGGAAATAATTGGAATATTCATGTTCATATTGATTAATATATAAAAAAGATAGTTATATAACTAATTGATTTATATTAAAATGTTGAATTTGTATTAAACAACTGTATTACATAATTACATAATTAACCAATGTGAGGATGGATATAAAAATAGATGACAATGGGAAGGGGTATAAAATAGAATAGAAGGGAAAAATTGAATTTGATTAAGATTAGAGATGAGGATGAAGGGTAAAATTGTTTTTTTAAAAAAATAGATGAGGAATAAATATGGCAAAAAGGAAATATAGAAATTGTAAATTTAATTGAAATGACTAAACACTGTTTAAATTTGTGAACCAGCCAAATATTCTGTTCAAAGAAAATACATTGTATGTATGTGTGTTTCTAATTATTGCTATTTATTCATATTTGTTCTCTTTTATTCTTTAAAGTTTAACAATTCATTCTTTATCTTAATATCTTTATATTTGTTTGGGGTTGGCTTTCTTCCCTTTCATCTTTTTTATTGTACAGCAATCTTTCTCCTCAAACCTACCACCTCTTTTTTCTTTCCTTCTTACTTTCTCTTCCCCCCGTCTTCTTCTCCTCCCTACTTCCTCTTCCTTTCTCCTTCTCCTCCTCTCTTCCTCCCTCTCTTAACCGTCACTCCTACTCTAATTTCCCTTCCCTTCCTTCATCCCTCTCTATTACTGTATCCTTTTATGCATATGGACTACTCAGAGGGCTGAAAAAGTTATTTTTGACTGGTCCTCGCACTTTTGACCAGTCCTCGAACTTACGACTGTCCTCACATTTTACGTTTTTGCCCTATCTTGTCATCATGGTGAAGAGAAGCGGTTGTGAAATGAGTGACATGGTTGTTAAGAATGCTGCATGGGCATAAATGTGAGGATGGTCATAAGTGTGAGGACCAGTCAAAAGTGTGAGGACCTGTCAGAAATGACTTTTCAGCCCTCTGAGTAGTCCCTATACACACAGCCATGGCCACCCGGTCACATGACCAGCTAGCCACGCCCACCCAGTCACATGGCCTCCAAGCCACGCCCACACAATAAGCCATGCCCACAATGGTGTCCCTCTTACCAATGTTAAAATCTGTTCACCTTACCCTATACACATAGCCATGGCCACCCGGTCACATGACCAGCTAGCCACGCCCACCCAGTCACATGACCAGCTAGCCACACCCACAAAATAAGCCACGCCCACAATGTCCCTCTTTACCTATGTTAAAATCTGGTCACCTTAGGTTAGGACCCTGAAACCTGTGAGTGAGTTGCATGATGGAATAGTCCCATCAATTTGTCCCAGCTCCTCACAACCTAGCCGTTTGAAAGCATACAAATGCAAGTAGATAAATAGGTATCAGGGGCATGAAAGAAGCCTCCTTGGCCCTCCCCTGGGCAATGGTGATGTTACCAGCTAATCCTTTACTTCTGACAAAATGTAGTAGCAAAATAAAGAAAATAGTCATAACAAAAATTACACTGAAATGCATTCATACATTAAATATACATACAAAGGGACAATTAAACTACAGGTAGTTCTTGCTTAATAATGGTACATGGGAGCAGAATTTCCCTCACTAAGCAATGCAGTCATAAAGTGCAATGTCACATGACCACACTAAATGAATTGTTAAACATCAAAGACTACCTGTACCACTTTTTCAGTGCTACTGTAACTTTAAACAGTCACTGAATAACTGCATGTGTTTGTCTATGTTCTATCAAGAAATAACCCTTAATCTGTTGAACAAGGCTTCTGGGTTAGCAAGCATTCTCAATCAAATCTGCATACTAAAACTCACTTCATGTTGAACTATATGAGCAGCCATGTTTACATTGCTCTTTTCCCAACATAGGAAACATATCTAGAATTAAAATTAGACAGAAATGCTCCTGTGTGAAGTGATGTTGTAGGCTTTTTCTAATGCCTAATGCACTTATGCCAGATATAGAAGTGACAAGGATGTAATGTTTCAAAGATTGCTTTAAGCAAAGAAGAATGGACTGTGTAAACAAGCAACAAAATCATCATATATTCAGGCATGTCAAATAACATAAAGAGGAAGGAATGAAGAAAGATAGATTTTTGTAGTTACTATTCACTATTGTTGAATTCTGGTGTCTGTTTTAATAATTGTAAAACATTTTACAGTGTTTTTTAAAAAATTATATTATGAAAAAATCCAATTCTGCTAATACCTTCAAACACTGTAGTTCTATAAAATTACACAGTTCTATAAAATTATTGGAATTTGAAAAGTTTAATTCTCAAAAAATTGCTAGAATGAACTCTTTAAAAATTAGTTGATTAAGCAATGATATAATAATTACAGGTTTCAAAGAGATTTCTCATGTCTTGCCAAAGAACATGTGCCCATATACACAGATCAGAATATTTTTAACTACAAATCAGGGCGATGTTTTCACTTGCCTTATTAAGAGCATGACATTCCATTTCAGGTTCTTTTCATTTTATGGGAAAATGTATGTGATGGGATAACATCAGGGCAGCGATACTACAGAAAAAATTTCATGTATTCTATCTATTATTTTAACACTGGTAGGAATCAATCCCTGTGATTATTATGACATGATGACATCAGCCAAGAAAACAACACTTTATTTTCAATACTCCATATATACTGTAGTCTACTAGAAAATGTATAGATTACATCTTCTTTTTCAGAACATACATATCAGCAAAGAATGGATAATAATTGGAATATCATGGAAAAGAAAGGCTTTTTAAAAAGCATATCTTATTTTATCATCAGCCGGAATGGTTTCCTTTCTTATATCTGTGAAGAACTTCTAGCCAAGCTGATAAGCAAATCCATGATCTAATGTCCAAGCTCATAGCAAAATTACACTTTATATTTATGTACTTCCCAGTGATAACAAAAGAATTCAATTTAGCACTAAAATCTATGTCAACGATCATAACATTTGCATAGTAAGTGAAAATTTCCTGATATGTCATATCATTTCTACAGCAACTTATACTTTAACAAACCCAAAAGTATTTTTCCTATTATTTTATTATTTATTGCACTTGATATTGTCTAGACAGTCATACAAAATAAGTGATTATCCTTTACCAAACAAGAGACACTCATGTGAGGCTTCTCACAGATATTTTGCTTCTACTTTTAGCAGGAAGTGTAAAAAGGTCTTTAAGCTTTTATGCTTCTCCCAAAAGACCACTATGAAATAAAAGTTATTTCTCAAAAATGTTCCCACCAATTTAACTTTTCCTAGCAACTTCACCATATGAAAATAATCAGAAAAAGTTCAAATGTGTTCAAAACTCCCTATAACATATTTATACAAAACTTAATTCTGAGACTTCTCAGACACTCATATCATAGCAAAACTAAGAACTTACTGTTGATAGATGAAACTTTATATTAGATTCTACGACACCAATCACCAATCAGGCATTAGTATTTTGGCAGCAATAATTTTAAAAGCCACATAATGCAAAGAAGCCTGAATTACACACACATTTTTTCTTTAATTCTATTTACTAAAGATATTCATGAAAGATACTAATGAAGTAATATCTTTTTACATTGGATCACCTTATATAATACAATCATTCATTTCATCATCATATACTAAGTATATGGATGTGTGTAATTGAATGCTTTGGTTTGATAAAAATTGTTGGTATATACAAAAGAAAGATCAATCAATTAATCATATTCTTATGGTTGCTCATGTCACAGAAAGCAATTCTGGGTGGTGTACAACAATCAGTATATGGAATAGTTTACATACATACAAATGCAACTTTATTGGAAAAATCTTTAAAACTCTTTTCACTTGTAGGTCGCAACCCTAGCCTGGTATGGTATGAAAGTGGACACTTAATAAGATTCTTAAATATATGCTTTTCCTTTTGACTCTGGGAATAGGATGGTGGTGGTGGGCTAGTGGGTCTTCCTGTTGGGTAAATGCAATAGCATTCTGATACTGCTGAAGTTCAAAACAATAAACACACGTAAGTCCCAAATTCAGAAAAAAGCATTTGTTATAAATTAACAAATGCTATATTTTTCATTTTAGAAAACAAATTTTTTTAAAGATATATTTTTATTTTTTATAGATGAATATATTGAATACAGTGTAATTGTCCTGGCATTCCACTTACTATAAAACAAAAGTAAAAATCAGAATAACATATATACTATTTTAAACAATGCTAGTGTTGTACAATAGTTTCTGACCATCATATTCTAGTATGTCAACTTATTTATCATTCTAATATTTACATTCCTATATCAATATTAAAAATAATATCTCTTTCCACGTCCACCTAACTTGATTCTTTCACATTCCAACTTTACCTCGTTTCTAACCATTGATAGAATCTATTCCATGTTGAATAGTATTCTGTATCTCCTTTATCTTTTATTTTTAGCGTTAGTCTGTCCATTTCTGCACAGTCTAGTATTGTCCCATCCTTTGCAGGGGTGTTTTCGTTCTTCCACTGCTGCACACAATTCTTGCTGTGGTCAAGATGCATATTATTAGATATATTGTCCCTTTGTCATAGCCATCTGGTATAATGCCTAATAAAAACAATTCTGGCTTAAAATCTATATGTTGTCTGATCATTTTTTTTCTAACTATGTATGGATTTGTGTCCAGAATTTCCTTGCCTTTATGCAAGTCCACCACATGTGGTAATATGTGCCTGATATTTGTTTACATTTCCAACAGTTTGGGGACATATGTTAAACATATAGATGCCACTTATAGAACATTTTATAGAGATTTTCCTTATATGATGTGGTCATTTGTCAGTTTCCGGTTTTTATCCAAAAGCTTTTGTTATTTATCCAAAATATATTATATCCAAAGTTTTTGGTCCATGCTATCATCTTTAACTTGTTCTTCTTCCATTTTATAGTTTAATAGATAATTGTATAATATCCTTATCAATTTGTCATCAGTCCCCACTAATATCTTATCCAATGTTGTTAGTTCTCTATAAAAAAACCCCATATTTTCACATCTTTCACACAACATGATTGTATCTGCATGTACGACCACCACTCTAATTCCACCCCTTGGCTTTTTAGTTCTAATCTGGCTTTCAATTTACCATTCTCATTTAATATATCTTTTTAAGAAACAATTTTTTCCATGTTTATAAGATTTGGGTGTTATCAATATTTCTAAGGTGGAGAGCCAGACTGGTATTTCCCTATAGTTTTGTTGTTTAATTTTGTCCCACACTGATAGCAGTGCATTTCTTACATAATGTCTTTGGAAATATCAATGTGTTATGTTTCTCCTGTACCAGAGAAACGCATGCCACCCTAGTTGAAGATCATGACCCTCCAATAATAATAGTCTTCTATGCCTCAAAGTTATCCATTCTTTCACCCACCTGAGTGCAGCTGCTTGGTAATACAATTCCCAGTCTGGTAGACCAAAACCTCCTTTCCCTTTTGACTCTTGCAGTAGTTTCAGTTTTATTCCCGTTTTTTTTCCCTTGCCAAATGAATTTTAACATTATTTTATTCAACTCATCAAAATATTTTTTCTCTAGTTTTATTGGTATTGTTTGGAATAAAAAAAAAGTATCTTTGGCAGTATGTTCACCTTTATTGTGGCTATTCTACCCATCATAGAAAGTTGCAAGCCATCTCACCATATCCAGCTTAATTTGATGCATTAATTTCGTATAATTGTCCTCTTTGATTGTTGTACATCTTGCTGTTAGATAGATTCCTAAGTATTTCACTTTTTTCATTACCTGAATATCCATTTTCTCTATTAATTCATCTCTGTTTATTTATAAGATTTTTAACTATCATTTTGTTTTTTCGTTGTTTATTTTTAATCCAGCAACCTCTCCATATTCCTCTAATTTCTCTCTGAGTCTCCTGAGTCCTGATTCTAATGATTGCTCTAAGATGAAAACTAAATCATCTCCAAATGCTTGTAGTTTGTACAAGCATTTGGAAATCTTTTGATTTGGACAAGCATTTGGAAATCTTTTGATTTCCATTCCTTTGATTTGCTCATCTTGCCTGATATTTCTGGTTAGTACTTCCAGTGTTAAGATAAATAACAATGGAGATAATGGACTGCCTTGCCTTGTATTGAAAAGTTTACAGTTACCTAGCCATTCACAATCACTTTGGCTTTCTGATTTGTATATATTACCTTGAACAAGTTTATAAATTTATCTCCAAAAGCCATATGTCTTACTTGGTACAACATGAATTGCCAGTTAACATTGTCAAATGCCTTTTGGGCATCTAGAAACAACAGTGCCAATTACTTTTTATTATGTGTTTCATAATATTCCAATGTATCTAATATTACTCTCATATTATTTCATATCTGTCTTTTGGGTAGGAAGCCATTTTGGTCAAGGTGTATAAACTCCTTCAAAAATCTCTTCAGTCTTTCTGCTACTATTGAGGTGAATATTTTGTAGTCTGCCTTTAATAGGGATATGGATCTGTAGTTCTTAATTTGTGTTAAGTCTGAATCCTCTTTTGGTATCAAAGTAATGTTAGCTTCCACCTATGATGGTGGTATCTTCGCTTCAGATAAAACTGCATTGTATACCTCTAATAATGATTGGCCGGGAGTATCTTGTAGCTCTTTATATATTTTTGCCGGTAGCCCATCTGGGCCAGGTGCTTTTTGGTTTTGTTTTTTAATCGCCTCTTCTAGTTCTGTCATTGTTATCCTCTCATTCAGGATAGATTTCATTGCTTCTGGAACCTTAGATAAGTTGGCTTTTTCCAGGAATTGTAATATTTTCTCTTCTAAATGTTCCTCCTCCTCATCATATACCATATTTTTCGGAGTATAAGACGCACCAGAGTATAAGACACACCTTAGTTTTTGGGGAGGAAAATAAGAAAAAAGCTGATAAGCAGGTAAATTTTAGCAACAGGTTCCTTGGTTGTGAGCTCTGTGCCTTGCTTTTTTTGGCTTTTTTTCTTGCCTCTGAAACTTCTGAAAATCCATTTCAGAAAAAACTTTTTTTCCTGCCTCTGAAAGCTTCCGAAACAGAGCTTCCAAATAAAAGCCTCTGAAGCTCTGTTTGGGGGCTTCTTTTCTGAAGCTCTGTTTGTGGGCTTCTTTTCTGAAGCTTCATTTCTGATGCTTTTTTTAGCCTCTGAAACCTCCATTGAGAAGCTGGGCGGGGCTACATTTGGAGTATAAGATGCACCCAGATTTTCACCTTTTTGGGGGGAAAAAGATTTATCTTATACTCCAAAAAATATGGTAGTTTCCTATAAATGTCCTGGATAAATTCTTTTTTCCCTCAATTTGGTAATGTAGAGTTCCATCTTTCTCTTGCAATTTACTTATCCATTTTTTGTCTTTCTCCTTTTTCAAGTTGTAAGCTAGCCATCTCCCTGGTTTGTTTGCATACTCAAAAGTTTTGTTTCATTCTTTTTATATGTTGCGCCAGATCTTCTTTTTCAAGGATATTCAATTTATGTTTAGTTAGTTCCATTTGCTGTTTTAAATTTAGTTTTTGTGGTTCCTTTTGTAACTCTGCTTTAAGTCTTTTATATTCTTCTTCTAAAGTTCTTTGTTGTTGTTTGTTTTTCTTTTATATGGACTTCTTGTAGTTATTTAGATATTATGTCTAAATTCAATATTTGTAATTTATTGAAGGTTTTCTTCCTTTTCATGGGTGAGTTCAATCCATTGATGTTTAATGACAGTATCTTAAGTTCTTCTTGCATTGTTCTATCTATATCTGGATCTTATACTCCTGGTTGCTCTTATTTCTCTCGATTCTTTGGGCCTTGCTCCGCTGCTCTCTGTATGGTCCCTTTTCTCTTTTTCATTTTCCTTTCGCTGCAGTTCGTTTTCTTCCACAGCAAGCATTCCTTAATCTCTAATTTCTATTACTTCCCTCTCCTCCAGTTCCTCTTCGGTACTGAAATGCTGGTTGTAGAACTCCATTGCTTTATCCAATGAGTCCAATCTGTGCCTCTTTTCATGCCATGTGACCAGTATTCCTTCTGGGGTCAACCATCTGAAGTTTACATTATATTTAGTCAACAATGTAGTTAAAAATTGGTACTGCTTCTGCAACTCTCTAACTCTTCTTGGAACCTGTTTCAGAACTACCAATTGTTTCCCTTTATACTGTATTGGCTCATATCTTGTCTTGTTGAGCACTTCGTCCCTCATCGATTTCTTCACAAATCTTATGTGCACCTCCTTTGGTAATTTGTGTCTCCTTGTATAGGTTGTATGTATTCTATATGTTTCATCGATTTCTATCAGCATCTCTTCTTTCTCTGTCCCTAATGCCTTTGTAGTAATTCTGCCATAACATCTGGTAAATCTTCCCCTTTCTCCTCTTCCATATTCTGGAATATCAGATAATGTGCTGCTTTTTCTGTCTCTAGCAATATTACTATGGTTTCTAATTCTTTATTTGCCTGGGTTAGTCTATCGTTTATTTCATCTACCCTTTTTTCTTCTTTCTCTATCCTCTCTTCTACTTCCTGTATTTCCTGTTCGTTTTTTGTAATCAATTGCTGGAAATTTTCAAACTTTTCATCCATGTTTTGTATCTTTTCTTTTAATTCTCCCTTATTGTTTCTCACTTCTCCTACCCTGTTTCCCTGAAAATAAGACCCAACTGGAAAATAAGTCCTAGCATAATTTTTCAGGATGCTCGTTAGATAAGCCCTATCCCTAAAATAAGCCCCAGTTAAGATTGTCAGCCAAATGGGTGCATTTAGTACTGTATTTTCCCCAAAATAAGACCTAACCAGAAAATAAGCCCTAATGGGTCTTTTGGAGCAAAAATTAATATAAGACCCAGTCTTATTTTCAGGAAAACATGGTATTTCCCTCTTTATTTCATCATGGTTTTTTGTCATGTTCTCCTGCATCTATTGGATCATAGCCTGCAATTCCTTAAATGGATTTGATCTCTCCATTTGTAACATATCTTCTATTGACCTCTGACTAGATGGACTTGAAGTGGCCGATGATTGGGTGGAAGCAAGTTTCCTCCCTAATCTTATCTTTGTTAGGTTTTTACTGGTTGTCATGGTCAACAATTTTACGTCAGATGTCACCTCCAATCACCTTTTAACATGTATATAACCTTCCAGCACCTCAAATCTCGCTTGACCTATAGTTATAGAAAAACATATAAAAACATCTTTCAGATCCAATCCCGGTTCAATCCTCCTTTTAGACCATTCTTTTTGTAATTCACAATGTCTTTATATGCAATTAGTAGAGAAAATCATCATCATCATCCCAGGATAAGAAGGAATTTGTAATCCAAAAGGGACTGCTATACTTGTTCTTAATGTACTACTTTATCTGTCCAATAGTATTATGTGTTCATCAAGAGTATTTATAATTCACAGGGCCTGTTAAATTGCCAACCTCCAATATCTCAGTATTCCAAAGAGATGGAGGCAGTCAGCGCTTAATCTTTAGTCCACGTTATTTGTAATCCACAAGTCAACCAAGATTATAGGTTATAAGATATCCAGGAAAAAGAGAAAAGGATAAAAAAGAAGGGGTATTCATCACTTCCACAATCCTTCAGTTTTATATCCTCTTTATACCCTCTTTGTCTAGTAGATGTCCTCCTTGCTCCTTTCTTCTCTTCTCATAGTACTTTATATGACAGTGCAAGGAGGGAGAGACATTTTATTATTTCCCTATTTTAACCCAAAGTCCATGAAAGCAACTCAATATAATTGCAAATTGTCTCTATCCAAAGTTACTTCTGTCCAAATCTTCTTCTTTTATAAGGTCCAGTCCAGTCCAGTCCAGTCTCTCTGATTTTATTTTTTTTTAACAACTCTCACTTCACTCCTTCCTTATTATTATGGATCTTTAACTGCTCTGTGTTTTTCCTTGCCACTTCAAAGGTGGGGGGGAGGGAGAAGAAATTCCATTTCCCTCCTTCTCTCTGGAGTCCCCCTTTTTTCTTAAATCAGCATAGGGAAATTCACTCACTTTGGTGGAAGTTGGAAAGAAACTTCAACCGGGTCCAATCCACTCTTTTCTTCCACTTTCTCAATGCTTGCTCTGACCAGTTGTCATCGCTTCAGTTTGGCCATTAATGGCCGTCTTCTTCTCTGTCTTCTTTCAGGAAGGATTACTCCTGAGCAGCAAAATGGACCACCGCCTGTTTGCAATCAACGAAGAGCCCTTCCTCTCCCGTTGTCCCTACAGGATGACTTTAGCTCCAAAGAGCACCCCAGATGGACAGAAACTGGCTGTGCTCTGTGGAGATCCCACCCACACACCCGTTCATGATGACACCAACTGGCTCCCCCAAAAACAAAATTTTCTATGAGAACAAGTGTCATATCAACTTTGAATAAACAATAAAAATAAAACAATAGCTTTAATGTTATTATTAATTGTAATTTTGATGAAATATTTCAGGAGAAAAGCTAACCACTGGAACTTTATCTTTGAGTTCCTGGCATTCCAAAATATGTGATAGGAAAAAAAATCTAAATATCAAAGAACTCAAGACAGGTTGTCATAGTATTTGATTTATCACCCAGTTACAACTTTTGCCTCAAGATAATACATTGCTCCAACTGATATACATATCAATTTTTGCTATTCACCTGAGAGTCTGGGAATTTTCTTCTACAAGAATCTATGCAATATTATTAATGGCTGCCATCACATTATAACTAACATGCAATTAAATTTGAGAAAATTTAGATTTCCCCCAAGCATTAATTTGCCTCTAATAATCAAATACATATATGCACACATGCAGGAAGTTTTATTACATGAATGTATTTCCAAATTGCCTGGAATGTAAGAATTAATTTGCATATGATGACTTATATACTGTAAGGCTAAGGGAATTACTTGGGTTACATCTGCCACCAAAGATTCACAAGATGTACAAACAATGCAGTTCCAAATGACATTGTTAAATCCCTATAACAGGTCTAGTGGGTCATTCTAAGAGTCTGTTTCCACAAAGATCAATAACACAACAAAATGAAACCACATAAAAATGATGTTCCAGATGGTACTGACATAGAAATGCGATATGAAATGAATCTTGTGTATTCCTAGCAATGGCAACAGTAAGATATAATGCAAGCTACTTTGGATCTGTTGTAAAGAAAACCCCACCAATTTAGAATGTAGCATCTCACATTTAAAGCAAGTAAGCAAACAAAAATGTGTTTATTGAATTCAAAGTCCTTATGAACTATTTGTTAGGAAATGGTTTTACCTAACTTATTGGGTTGCCAATATATAAACCATGAATATAGCTTTAAGACTGCTGTATTGCTGTATTGCATTATACTGTGTCCTGATTGGTTAGCTCTGTAGCCAATGTCCTTAAAAGGGAGCTAGAAACCTGGTTTGTTTCTTTCTGATGCTCTTTACTGCATTGTGATGTATTTTGCTACTGTTTGCAACTGTTTATCATGTATGACTACAACGACTGGTAAAAAGGATCTTGGTCCGAGGGAGACCACTGTTCCTCAGACGGCCGGATGTAAGTCCCTCCTTGTGAAGTGGGGTCATAGGGTGCAGATGGGCCTGCTGGTTATGTACCTGGCTCCCTGCCACGTGGCAGCGGCCTTGCCTGAACTACTCAACGTTATAGCCGCGGTGGCGGTTGATACCCCTAGGCTTATGGTCATGGGGGATTTCAACCTGCCATCCGTCGGTGAAGCGTCTGAGGTGGCTCAGGAGTTCATGGCTTCCATGACGGCCATGGACCTGACCCAATTAGTTCATGGCCCTACTCACACGGGGGAAACACGCTGGACCTGGTTTTTGTCTCTGGTCAGTGGCTGAGTGGTCTCGAGATAGGGGATATAGCGATCGAGCCCTTGTCATGGTCAGATCACTCCCTCTTTCACTTTGACCTTCAAACCACCGCACCCACCGCAGGGAGGTGGAACCAATGAGGTGGTTCCGCCCCAGGCGCCTGATGGACCCGGATAAGTTCCAGACGGAGCTTGGGCCATTTCCTGAGGCTCTGGCACATGGCTCGACTGAAGACCTAGTGGCTGCCTGGGATAGGGCGGCCGCTGGAGCTTTAGACCGGGTCGTGCCTTTGTGGCCTCGATAACCTGGCGTCGATCTCACCTGGCTCCCTGGTTCACCGAGGAGCTGAGGAAGATGAAATGCCGGAAAAGACGCCTGGAGAGCAGTTGAAGGGCCAGCCATTCTGAATCTGACCGAACACTGGTAAGGTCTCATATTAAGACCTACCTGGTGGCAATGAAAGCGGCAAAATCTAACTATTTTTCAGCTCTTATTGAGTGATCAGATAATCGCCCAGCCGCCCTGTTTAGGGTGACCCGCTCCCTGCTCCACCAGGAAGCGCAGGAGGACCCCTTGGAGGGTAGAGCCGAGGACTTTGTACAATATCTGTATGACAAAATCGCTCAGATTCGGGAAAATTTGGGCTCTGACTGGGTAGATTTAGGAGGGAGGATGGAGGCAAGTCTTGAGAATATTACCTGGGAAGAGTTTGATTCTGTGACTCTGGAAAACGTGGACAAGATACTGGGCAGACTGAGCGCGACCACATGTTTATTGGACCCGTGTCCCTCCTGGCTGGTGCTGGCCTCTCGGGAGGTTACATGAGGCTGGCTCCAGGGGATTATAAATGCTTCCTTGAGGGAGGACGCCTTTCCCGCCACCTTGAAAGAGGCGGTGGTGAAGCCTCTCCTCAAGAAGCCTTCCCTGGCCCCAGCAGTGTTAGCTAATTACCGTCCAGTCTCCAACCTTCGCTTCATTGCGAAGGTTGTTGAGAGTGTGGTAGCGCAACAGCTTCCTCAGTACTTGGATGAATCGGCTTATCTAGATCCATTCCAGACGGGCTTCAGGCCTGGATACAGCTGGAGGGCCCGGGACAGGGGTTGCTCCTCTATTCTGGTCCTATTAGACCTCTCAGCGGCTTTTGATACCATAGACCATGGTATCATGCTGCACCGGTTGGAAGAGCTAGGGGTGGGGGGCACCGTGTTGTGGTGGTTCTCCTCCTTTCTCTCTGATCGGTCGCAGTCCGTGTTGACAGGGGGCAGAGGTCGACCCCGAGGCCCCTTGTATGTGGGGTGCCACAGGGATCGGTTCTCTCACCCCTTCTGTTCAACATTTATGTGAAGCCGCTGCGTGAGATCATCCGTGGTTTTGGGGTGAAGTATCATCAGTATGCTGATGATACTCAGCTATACATCTCCACCCCGGACCACCCCAATGATGCCCTTGAAGTGATGTCCCGGTGCCTGGAGGCTGTATGGATCTGGATGGGGAGGAACAGACTCAGGCTCAACCCATCCAAGACCGAGTGGCTGTGGTTTCCGACGTCCCGATATAGTCAGTTGGTGCCATCACTGACTATTGGGGACGAGTCATTGCCCCCCACGGAGAGGGTTCCCAACTTAGGCGTCCTCTTGGACTCACATCTGTCTTTAGAAGAGCACTTGATGGCAGTGGCCGGGAGGTCTTTTTATCAGGTTCGCCTGATTCGCCAGTTGTGTCCCTTTCTGGATCGGGACTCGTTAAATATGGTCACTCATGCCGTCACTTCACGCCTGGACTACTGTAATGCTCTCTACATGGGGCTTCCCTTGAGGAGTACCCGGAGGCTCCAGCTGGTCCAGAATGTGGCCGCGCGGGTAGTTATGGGAGCAGCATGGCGCTCCCATGTGGCTCCCCTCCTGTGCAAACTGCACTGGCTTCCGGTGGTCTTCCGGGTGCGCTTCAAGGTCTTGGTTACCACCTTTAGAGTGCTCCATGGCTTAGGACCGGGGTACATACAAGACCGCCTTCTGCCACCAATAGCCTCTCACCGCCCAGTACGCTCCCATAGAGAGGGGCTTCTCAGGGTGCCGTCAGCCAAACAGTGTCGACTGGCAGCCCCCAGGGGGAGAGCCTTTTCTGTGAGGGCACCCACCATCTGGAACGAGCTCCCCCCAGATATACAGAAGATCCTGGATCTGCGCACTTTCCGCCGTGCCCTCAAAACATTCCTGTTTCAGCAGGCCGGCCTGGCCTAACTTTCCCTTTATATTGCTTTTGATTTTGTTTTAAACTGGGATGTCTTGAATTATCTAGGACCAGAGTGTTTAGTATATTTTAATTGGTTTTTTAACGTTTGTATTACATGTATTTTTATCTTTCGCTGTTCACCGCCCTGAGTCCCTCGGGAATAAGGCGGTATATAAATTTAATAAATAAATAAATAATAAATAAAAAGACTGTTATTGGATTATCCCTGGACTATTGTTTAACCATCTACTGCTTTATCTGTGTATGACCTGGACTGTTTATTGGACTGTGCCTTATTACTATTTCCTGAAAGTAAACACAACTCAGTGTATCTCTGTGTTGGCTGTGTTATTTCCTAACTAATCTCAATCGCTTTTCATGCGCACACCCTTGCTACTCAAGGGTTGCTCTGCGAATTCCTCAACACTATTGAATGAGTAATCAAAATTGTGTGTATGATTAACTACACAGAACACTTTATTTTGGGTTGTATTATTAACTAATATGTGTGTATTATACTACTACTATACAGTATTCACATGTTTTAATAATTAAGTACCGTCAAAGGCAAAGGTTAAACTAAAAAAAAAATGAAATGCACTAGCTTTTGACTGGAGATGAAGCAGAACCCAGTGCAAAACTGTAGTTTTAAATTTCATCAAGGTAAAAGAAAGATCTTCAACTCTTCCTGATTGAAAATCTTTCTTTAAGCTTTAGTATGGGCATATGCCACTCTGCAAAGGATGATATTGAAAATCAAGAAGGGGAAAACGCTTGCACAAAATGATTTGGTGGGTTGAGTTCCCCTCAAATTAGAGAGACCCCTGCAACCAGATCACTGTTACATACCCATTTCAGAATTTTGGATATTTGCTAAAATTGTACAGTGAAAGGCATGAAGTAAAATGGGTGTTTGCTTTTGCTTAATTATATTACAGAAGCAGGGAGAATGTTGCCCTTCCTTTCTTCTTCTATACAACAAACATACCATATTTTCCGGCGTATAAGATGACTTTTTAACACATGGAAATCTTCTCAAAAGTCGGGGGTCGTCTTATACGCCAGGTGTCATTCTCCTGTCGTCTTATACGCCAGGTGTCATTCTCCTGTAACCAGGCAGACCAGCCTGATGATCCAAGCTCTGACGATCCCAGCTGAGTTGCCTGCTAATCAGGCAACTCAGCTGGGATCGCCAGAGCCCTGTAAAAGGAAAACAGTTTTCCCCCTCCAGCTTGCTTACCTTAGCTGGTAATCGCAATGCTTGCCTTGCTTCGCTTGCCTGAATCCATTCCATCAGCAAGCCACTCCCTGCCTGCAATCAAGCAGGCAGGAGTTGTGGACTTCAACTCCCAGAATTCCTCAGCCAGCAAAACAAAGCTGGCTGAGGAATTCTGGGAGTTGAAGTCTACAAGTCTTAAAGTTGCCAAGGTTGGAGACCCCTGTTCTATTGGGTAAGTTTTTTTCCCCTTTGGGAACTTTAAAAAAAATAGTTAATTGGGTTTTTTTTTAGTTGTTCTTTTTTAGACCTAGCCATTTAAAGTTTAGGAAGTTTTAAATTTTGTTTTCATATAAAAATAAAAATAAAATAATATTTGTGCAGCTTTCCAAGATTTAGTGTGTTTCTGTAGTGTTTCACTCTAACTACACAAACACACAAAATCTCACAAAGCTGTATGTGGAATTTTGTGTGTGTAAAGTGTGAAAGTTGTTTTTTTGGGCTTTTTGTGGCTGTGTGAGGTTCCTGCTTGTTGCAGGGGCCATTTTGGGTCTAGCACAGCTTCTTTTACATTGTGGGTGAGCCAGTTGATGTTTTTTAATTTTTATTTGGTGTGCGTTGGAAGAGGGGTAGTCTTATACGGTGAGTATAGCCCAAACCCTATATTTTAACAGGAAAAGTCGGGGGTCATCTTATACGCCCAGTCGTCTTATACGCCAGAAAATACGGTATTTGCCTCTCTTTAAGTGGAAGGGGCTTGGGGGGAAAAATCAAGCTCTGCTTATCTGTAGAGGTTTCCTTTTATACTGGGTGACTGGTAGGAATGAGATATCAGGTACTGATTTAGCCCAGATGATTTTATTATTTAGGCAACTGAAAAAAGAAATAATTGTCCTCTCCCCAACACCCCTATAAAAGCATATATATACACAGTTATATGTATATGTGTGTGTATATTGATATGCAAATATTAACAGTCGAGTTTCAGTTTTCTGATCATACTCCTAAACAGACAACTGCCAGACTGACTCAAGATGGTACAATTAGAAGAAAATTCTGGCTTCAAATCTAGCCTGTGCCTTCCATAGAACATACAGGGCAAGTTACTTGGAGCAGAGGCAGAATTTATTTTGACAGCATAATGTGCACAACAAAATAAAGATAGGCTACAGAGTTACAGTTGTTAAGTGATTACCTTTATACCCTTTCCTTTGTTCTTCCTAGAAACAGAGCCCACCACTAGGAATTATTGGAACTGTAAATACTTGGATGGCCAAAAGGGGTGCTTAAGCACTCCACTGAGCAATGGGTCTTTGTCCACTCATTTATAATATCAATCGGCTTCCTGTGGCTGGAGGTACGGTATTACCGGTAGTCAGGAAGGGATCTTTGTCAATACGTCAATATGGGCAGAAAAGCTTAAGTGGTTGTTTTGTGACCTGGGGTTTACTGAGATCAGGCATGGCCAAGGCTACTGGGTGATGTGCAAGAGTGGCAAGAGTGATAGAAAACATATCATAAATAATATGGAAGTCACTTTTTTCCCATAGTACCTAGTCACCTTCTGGAGTTGACGAATCTGCCACTGAAGCAGTCAATCAAAAGGATTAACTCTGAGGTTCTCAAAACCTCTAAAAACATATACCTGTTTTCCCCCCAAAATAAGACATCCCCTGATAATAAGCCCAATTGGGCTTTTGAGCGCATGGCAATAAGGCCAAGCGCTTATTTCAGTATTCAAAAAAATATAAGACAGGGTCTTATTTTCAGGAAAACACGATATCTAGAACTGGATCTTCCTTCTTTTATTCATATTTTAAATTAATAATGACTTTCATCTTATAGCACTAAGGATCTGCAGTAGACAAGTATCTCATTGCATTTCTATTGTTTAAAACTTTTGAAAATCAGGGATGAACAAATTGGTGTTCACAGGTACATCAGCAGGTTTTCTATTTTCACTTGACATATTTTTTAAATATTAAAAAAGGAAATGTAAAAGAAACATACTACAGAACAAAATGCCTACTTTTAGTTATTTTTATTTCTAAGTACTGTAAATGGTGAGTAGTTAGTGGGCACTTGACTTATGCTTTTTTTAAATATTAAAAAAGGAAATGTAAAAGAAATATATTACAAAACAACTTGCCTACTTTTAGTTATCTTTATTTCCAAATTCTGTAAATAATGAGTATGTAGTGAAATCTGAACTTAGTACTATTATTTGAGACTATGATCATACATTATAGTATAGTTTTGAAAACTATTTAACAGTTTAACTACAAAAGATATTAAAATATGAATTATAACAAGTCTACAATCTGAAAATTCAATGTGAAACATTATTTTAAACCAATTGGTATGATGAATCATCTCAAATGCCTTTAAATCATTTCAAATCAGTCCATTTGATGGATTTTTGTGGATGCAGACTTTTATTCAAATGAATTGCAAATTCAAGTTAAAGTTAAATTGGGTCTTTGCAATTTGCATACCGCCAAAATATGAAGAATAACAAATATTTGTATCTTCAAAAAAGGGAAGATACCAGAACCAGAGAACAACAAACCAGTCATTCTAACATTCATTATTTATGATTCTAGAGAAATTATATAGATTCAAATACCTTAAAACAGTGCAGTAATTACAAAATGTTAATATGGCATAACAACTTTCCTGATTACCTCTATCTCATTTTTTGATTAAGTAATAGATTGTGAGAATGCAGTACATGTAATGTTTCTTGACTCAGCAAAAAATATAGTACCCATGACTTTTTGATTGGCATGCACTTAATAGGATGATAATTAACAAAATCTATAGCTGACTTGAAAACAGTTCTCAAAGCGTGCTCACTAGTGATTCTTTTATCAAACTGGAATGAGTTATCAAGTCAGATGATGTTCAGATAGTTTTCACCCTGGTTGATATTCAGGAAGCTAGTAAGGCCTGACTATTCTCCCAGGCTTTGGAGCAGATTGAATCCCTGTTGAAAAAGGGGAAGGGTTACAAATTGAGTTTTAGCTGCTCATTATTATTATTTTGAGGAGGGGAGTCTTTTTTATTTTAAAAACATTTTAACTGTAAGCTACCCAGAGTCAGATGATGTAGGAAAGCCTTTAAATTGTATATAAATAAATAAATAAGAAAGGTTCAGCCCTTGAGTTAACACTTCTACTAATGACTTCAATAAAGAAATTGCAGGAATACTTATCAAATATATTGATTATGTATTATATGATAATAATACAGAAATTTTATAGTCTCAAAGGTAGAACCTACAGTGGAAAAGTGAAGGTGAAGCTAGTGAAATTGGCAGAGATGGCGAGATGAATGAAAAGACAAATTTTCTTTTTCTTTGGTTCTTTTGTTAAAAACTGAAAATATTTATTTATAAAATTTATATCCTGCCCATCCCACCATCTAGCAATTCAAAAGTTGATTTTGGGATTTGATTATTAGCTTTATATGGGACTTTGGAAATAATGTAGAAAAATAGTTTCATGTTACATAAATACTTTTATGTATTTTTAAAAATCTATATCTGTATCTAAAAAAGCCAGGTTATTCTTTTTCTGTCTTTTTTACATTTCCCCCCCTCTGTTTTTCTATACTTTTACTCTTTTTCTTTCTTGAGCTTTTTTAAATTGTGTTTTTCTATTTGACTTGTAACTTTGCATTTTTTAAAAATCAAAATTATAAAAAAAATCTCATGAATACTGAAAATTTCAAGAGATCTAAGTAGTTTAGAAGAGAAAATAATTCAGTGACTTTCTTTTTCCTGATATAGAGAAATGATATAGAAAGACTTCCTCTCTTGGTCTCAGATTTATCTGAATGTGAGCCAAATAAGCTCCATAATCTTTCTTGCACAGATTCTTTCTTTTTGCCAGATACTGTACAGTGAAAAGAAAGGAACTTAATTGATAAGGAAGAGGTTCATGGGGTAAAACCTGAAAGAAAACTAGTTGAAGCTTGTTTTTTCTTTGCATCTCTAATGGGTGGACAAAAAACAAATGGTAATGATTTTCAAATGACTCCCATGGATTCAAGTAACATAAGTTCATGACCAAGGCTTAACCCAAAACTTTTTGCCCACTAATGTTCTCAAATCAGCTTCATATACATTTCTCCTAAATCAAAATAAGGGGGGGGGGATGAAAATTGGAAGAAAAAAAAACCCTGGCAGAGAGGGATTTTGCCTGTAAACTAGAAAAAAAATATTTTCATTTTAAATATTGCATACAGTGGTTAAATATGGAAATAAAGTGAATCAGAGTTGGAATATTACAAATGAAATAATAAGTTAAAATGTAAAACAACAGCAATTCGGCTATCAAATATGATTGCTAATTTTCATTGTTTCAAATTTTCAGAAATTTTATATTTCCTACTCCTACAATTATGAGAGAACCTTTTACTCTTTTTAGTGTTTTGGCTATAGATTCAAAATTAAAGTTTAATATTTTTGCTGAGTTAAGCATTAAGCTGTACTCAGAAAATAATCACTATTCTTCATCCAGACTACACATGCAATTCTTTAGCTTACTACAAAGTTAAGAATTTAATTAGTCTTATTTTCTTCTTCATTAATTTAGCCAATTTATTTTTTTTAAAAAACTGCAACTAAATGATAACAATGCGGCCATGTGCCCATCTTTAAAATTGTTTCGTATAAAACACAAACTTGCACTCTCAAATAAAAGTCTATGAAAATGTATTTTTCACTCTAAAAATAAAAATATTTCTTGCTTAAAGAAATTATCTGACTGAAGAGCACATATTTTATAATTTATTTTATTAAAACATACTCAATTGTAACATTATTCTTCCCATAAAAAAAGAACAAATAATTCAGCAAAACTGCAGCGTAAGAAAAATATACCATTGGACAGACTTGGAAACATTATTGCTATGACTTCTGAATAATAAGTTAATTATATCCTAATATTATCTCAAAGTATCCAAAGTAACATCACATTAATAACATCTTTGTTATTCTGGAAAGTTTGTGTGGATTTTAGAACACAATAAACCCAAAATACATAAATGAAACCTATTAAAGTTTTTTCCAGTCAATAAAAACTAATTGGATTACACAATAGCAGTGAACCAGACTAACGTATGCTCTTGAATAGCAAAGATCACAATAGAGTATTCTAACATATGTTAAATGATGCAGTTTTATTCACCAGACTTACTTTAGAGTTTCTCTAAAGACAGATGATGGCAGCCTCCTTACTATCTATTGCTAGCATCTATAGTTTCGCTCTCTACTGAAATGGAACTTAGAAAAAAAACTTTCTTTACATGTGGCAACAACACTGTGCTTCTCTGCTGCTTCCCTTTAGGAGATGTTCCGTACAAAGTTTTTTGTGTGGTGTCAATCGTGAGTTTACATGAAGATATAGCCATAATTATCCAAGAAACCCTTGTAATTTTCAGAGTTGCTGCTCCATAGATATCTGCTTGTGTAGGCCTGTATGAATCAGACGGGATTGTGCTGGTGTACCATTCTTTTATGGTACACATCAACTTCTCTACTTGACTTGCTCCAAACTGTGGGAAGATTAGCAGTGGAATTCCCCAGGAGTAAGGTGATGATTTATTCAACTTGTATGACACTCAATTATGCTGCTGTTCCTGGATGCAAACTCAGAGACATCTTAGAAGTTTAACCTTGATTCTGGTCATCTATAGCCTGACTCACAATTGGAGCCAGAGACTCATGCGTTAGACATGAGTAAGAGGACTCAGATAAAACCTACAGGAATCTTATGTTATTTTAGATACATGTTAGTTAGAGTCGCTCACATTCACTCAAAGTTGGACTCTGGCTGGATAAGTCCAATGGAGGTGGTTGAAACATAATAATGTCCAAATATCTTGGAAGAGTTTGAACTTCTTTGACAAAGTGAACAGTAAGTTGAAGTGGAAATCTTTAAGCTATGATCTTGACTTATATTTCTGATCAATTTCCTTCCTGGTAGTTAAGAATTCCTTGAAGATGACATGTGGCTGGCTGGTCCCATGCTGTTGCTAATGCTTCTTTGAGGAAGGGGATAGTGCTAATTTCTTTAAAAGAGGTGGATATCTGCCTTCTCCTCAAGAGGCTATTGATTGACCCCACAGAATTAGACAGCTTTTTCCCAGGTTCCATCTTTAATCAGAATAGAGCTGGAAGGGACCTTGGAGGTATTTGGCTTGAAGCTCCAGAAGGCCCCAAAGGAAGCAACTATCTTTTTCAGTCAGGATCCAGACCTTGTTATAACACTGCGATGGCACTGATCTTGTTGATGACTTTTGACAAGTACTGGATGGTGGTATATAACCAACCTGGCTTCCATTATCTTCTAGAAACTTTCCAAATCATGGAATTATGGATCAGCTCCATGAGTCTTTTTCTGCCTGTTTTGCTAGTATTAGTATGAAATGATCAAGTTCAAGCCCTTGTCGGGTTTCTCAGGACCCACACTTCCTGTTCCTATTTAATGTCCACAGGCTGCTGGGGGTGGTAACAATCCATCAAATTAGAATACAATATCATCAATATACTGATCATGCACAATTAAATGTCTGTCCTAGGCCACCCAATTGATGCCATCAAGGTTCTCTTTAGCTTTAGCTAAACCATGGCAACACCAAGTGAATGAACTTTTTAAGCTATCATAAACCTATCATGTACAGCTAGTCATCGATTTATGACCATAATTGAACCGAAAATTTCTGTTGCTAAGTGAGACAGTTGTTAAATGAGTTTTGCCCCATATGCAGAATATCTTAAATACAAATATTCTAATTATAATCTCTGATGTTGCCATATAAAAAGATAGCTAAGAAGATAAAGGAAATTATATTTTCTTGATAGAATTAAGACAATTTTTTATAGAGAAATTGCCTGTAGCATTTACCGATACATCTCCATCCTTACCCATAATAATATTTTAAAGATTATGTAAACAAGATGAGACAATGGGCACTATTTAAATATTAACTACAGGTTCAACAATCCTCTGGATATAACCAATTAAACCAGTGACTTTCTGTGATAATAAAGTCAAAGTCTTTATATACAGGTCACTTTTGTAAGGTATAAGTATTAGATCATCTCTTATTACTATTAAAGATAAATTCTGTCTTGCTTTTGTATCTGTTATCTGTTATTTTTTGAACTTCTTTCTTTTTAAAGTAGAATCCAAGTGATCATTTACAGTCAAAGTAATTGTCAATTGAGTCATTTTAAGTATTACATACTGTAGATAACGATCAACGTGTCCATAGGCACTTGCATGAGATAGGCTTGCTATCTTGCCTGGTTTTTAAGTTATTTTTTTTAAAAAATCTCCACAAATCCTATTATTTTGTTAAAAGTACATTTATTTTGTCAGGAAAAAAAATCAATAATGAACAATGATTTAAAAAAAAAAACAACAACCCATAGCAATGGGATAGATAGCTGGGTGATAATACCATCTACCCTTTTTTAAAACAGATGTGCTATGCCTGGCTATACACACTGTGACAGACATTTTACTGTAAGTGCAATAACACTATACCGCTGGCTATGCTGACCAGGATAAGTATTTGACTTTAAAAACATAAGAAAGCCATACACTTTCATTACTCCAGACAAATATATTAGCCAGACTGCCTTAATTGCACTGCCTGACTTGTTGCCCAATCAGATTTGTTAAAATCTAATCCTCACACCCACTCTATCAAACCTTTGCCTTTGCCTGTGGGCTTGCTATAATATTAAGTGATCATTAAGGGAAACAGCACCTAATATAGTCTAAAAGGTTCCTTTTTTTTACCATCTGCTTTACAGGTATATCAAGTCAACATTTGTTTAAAATTTTGGATCAAATTTCCTATTTTCCAGGCCAACTGGATAGTTTTGCTAGCGGTTAAATATAACTTTCTTGATTAACCATTAGGCCACACCAGAAAACAAAATATAAAATACAGAACAGTATTAAAATCACAAGTCAGAAAGTAGAAGAAATATAAATAAAATGCAAATCATATTTCTGTGTCATCCTTATAATTAACCACAATCAAATCCAAATATGAAGTACTCAGTCGCACTGGCTTGTTATTATACACCTCTCATTCTTAAGGCCTAGATTGATGAGAACAGTTGAACTGTTTCCATTGTCAAAATAAATTTACTTTAATGTAATGGAACACATTCTGTGTATAGGCAAAAGAAAAGAACTAAAGACTTCCGTTTCTCCTGCTCAAACCAAGTATACAAAAATATACCCAGAACTATTATTCAAAAATGTGTTTGTTTACACATAAATTAATTACCATGAATAAATACCCATCACTTCTAGTCAACAAGTATCACAAAGTCATTGAAGAAAAAAGCATACAAAATGAAGATCCAGGTTCAAGGAGTAACAATGTATATGATGAAGCTCCAAGGAAGATTAAGAGCCAATATCTCAAGCAATCTCATAACATAAAAGTCAAGTGAAAGATAAAATAAATTTGTTGCATGTGTTTTGTCTTCCAGGTTAAGACAGTCTACTGGGAATTGCCTTATTGGCTCACTGGAGGATCGACATAACCCAATTTAGAAGAATAGTTGGTGAAAATGATGGTAGTTGCAGAGATGGCTAAATTAATTTCTCTTGATTAGAGAAAAAAATAAGGTCTATATCTATGGTTGATTGGAAACCCATTATAGACTTTTTTGTATAAAATGGAACAAAATGTATTTATAATTTGTGGTTTTGATGATTAGAAAAAATTGGACAATAGAAAAAGTAATATTTTTGTAATTGAGGTTCAGAGATAACTTTCTATTTGTACTTATATTTGTTGCAAAGAAAATCTGAAATTTCTATTTATTTTTATTCCTCCTTTCTGCACTTTTTTCCTTTCTTTTTTTGAATTTACTTTTTATTAGTTTGTGTTACTTTTCAGGATCATTGTAAAACTTTTAATTAACAAATTTATAAATTAAAAAATGGCCCACTAGTCTGACCACAATAGGTAATTCATACACCTTTATGAAGAAACCCATCACTCACAACAATGACTCAAAACTTGGCCTTTATAAGTGTCATCTACACCACTAATTTGGTGGAATATGTATATGTGACCATTGGTAAATTTATACTACGCAGGGTGGTGGTGTTCTTTCAAACCTACTGTGCACAGTCTGCCAAGAATGTGCTCACTGAAATTAGGTTAGATAAACACTGGGCATGGCTTGGCATATTGATGTTTGTATCTCAACACTTAGTAGACAAGTCAAGATCACTAGCTAGGAATCACTAGGAAGTACACACTAGGAATGACTAAGAATCATCCTTAGAGTCAAGTAAAAGACATTCTGGAAAAAAAACAGCTGCCAGATTGTTTATATAATTAGTACATATTTAATATTAACAATTAAGGCCATGTTTCTATGCTCAAAAACAAAATCTACTGTTTACATTTAAGCATACTCTATGAAGCTTATTGTTTTTGGCAGAACTTTGTGAATCTGTGTACTGTAGGCTACTTGAATGTGAAAATCAGCATGAATTTATTACAGCACTTTTTCCAAGCATGAATCTTACATAAGAGTTGTACATGAATTAATAAAAGTATCACAACAGCTCCCTTTACTCAGTACTGTCAAAGAAATTATTCATTTCCCAAACACTGATCTGTAAAAGTTTGGGTTTTTAATGTTGAACTATACTACAGTTCTCTCTACTGTACACAGAGAATAATTCTGTGGGCAAAATTAATGAATTGCTGATAAGGCCAACTGTAAACCAGACTGTAACTGTAAACCAGGCCACACTACAAACCAGTAATAAAAATATATTGTGATTTGTTTTGTTTCCTCCCAGATCAAAAAACTGCTTAAAACTGTTCATATAGCTGCCAGCCCAACATGCATGCTTTACGCAGCTAGTATGATTGGGGTATAAAACAGCCTTAAAATTATTACATTTTCCACCAATAAAATTAATGCTAATCAACATGGGAAAATTAAAATACAATCTGTTTATCAAGATCAAGTTGTTTTTTTTTAATCAATCAACAAGATTCAGTTTCTTTGGCACCCTTAAATTGATTTTAAGAGTTCTGGCACTCAGGCAGAGTAACAATTAAGCTACAATTTGGAAACATATAATGATACCTATATTTTAATTTATGGGAAAAAAAACATGAAATATATCTTGTCACAGAATGCCCCTCCCAAATATTCCACCTTTGAAACTTAAATAAATGCAAAGAAGTTCAAAAGAAAAGTGTTCAACTTTTTCTTTCTTCCTGGCGCTGTGTGTCTGTGTGAGAGAGAGAACTAATAATGGTGAAAGGGACAAAAGGTGAGGGATAAACAACTTTTACAGGATTCCCAACACTCTGCCCCAGAACCCTTATCTTCTTCGTCTTCTTCCTAACTGGGAGAAAGGCTTTGAGTAACTATGCTTTTATGGGGAAGAGGAAGAGCTATGAAATTTTATTTCTGAGAATTTCCTATACATACAAACAAGATATATCTACAAAGTTTACAAAAAAGTGCGGAGAGGCTGGAGGAAAATGCTAAGGATATTTTACTTATATAATACTTTTCTTTCTTTCAATTATTCTTGGAGATTACCTGATAGGTCCCTTCAGTTTTCTTGGCAATGTTTTTCTGAAGTGGTTTACCATTGCCTTCATTGTAGGGATGTGAAAAGATTATTAGCCCAAGGTCACCCAGCCTAAGGTACGACTAGAATTGACTCTCTTGGTTTATTACTTGATGCATTAATCACTATATGAAATAGGCCTTCAACACATATATTACTCAATTCTATAAAATAGAATAAGGGTATTTTGAACATATCAATACTCAGTGAATCTATATTCTGATCAGCAATCAAGAAATTAAGATAGCATATCTTGAATTTGTGACCTAGACTACTATTATCTTAAGACAATCCTTGTTCTATTGCTGTTTTAGTCCTAGTTCAATCAAGTTATCCAAATAGGCCATTTGTTAGAAACCTATAAATTACACCCATGGGAACTGAGTTCTTATACCAAAGAGGCCAGTATTTTAGAGTAAAAATAGTGAGGGGGAAAATGCTTAATTTAGCAGTTCAAAAAATAATTTTTACAAACTTCAATCTTGCCTAATGATAAAACATTTGGGGAAAAAAATTAAGCTCCTCACAAGAATTTGAGGGAGATTTCCACTCTCCCATATCTCAAACAACACATGAATATAACTAGAGCTTATGTCAAAATAGTAATAAAAATTCAAAGTAGACAATATAAAATGGGATCAAGCACCCAAAAACCCTATCCAGTTTGTTGGAAAACAATCATGGCAATAACTGATTAAGGATTTTCATAAACAGTCCTGATTAAGGACTTTCATAAACTGTTTACTTTCATAAACAGTCCCACAAGTTTAAAATAATCTTGGTAGACTTGAACATTAGGTCTTATATCACAAAATACAATTATCTAATGTGGGTTTCTGGTCTTAGGAAATGATATACAATAGTAAAATAGATAGTACCTTGCTCAGCAGTAGTACTTGTAAGAAAGATATAAGCATCCTAACAGATCAAACAGTAAGCATGAACCAGCACTGGGCTACAGCTGTCAAAAGACTAGGGCAGGGGTGGGCAAATGTGGCTCTTTTACAACCTGTGGACTTCAACTCCCAGCCAAGCTGTCTCAGGAATTCTGGGAGTTGAAGTCCACAGGTTGTAAAAGAGCCACATTTGCCCACCCCTGACCTAGGGCAATCCTGGGCTGTATCTAAAGAGTTATAGTGAAAAGATCATGGAAATTATATTTCTATTCTATACTGCACTGGCCAGACTGTACCTAGAATGCTGTGTCCAGTACTGGTTGCCCTCGTGCATGGACACTGAAAAACCGGAAATTGTGTGAGAAAACTTACAAAAGATGGTGAGTGACTCAGAGGCTAACTTCTACAATGCCCCAATGATGCCCTTGAAGTGATGTCCCAGTGCCTGGAGGCTGTGCGGATCTGGATGGGGAGGAACAGGCTCAAGCTCAACCCTTCCAAGAATGAGTGGCTGTGGTTCCCGGCATCCCAATATAGTCAGTTGACTCCATCACTGACTATCGGGGGAGAGTCTTTGGCCCCCGCGGAGAGGGCGCGCAATCTGGGAGTCCTCCTGGATAAGCAGCTGTCCTTGGAGGAACATCTGACGGCTGTAGCCAGGGGGACTGTCAGGTTCGCCTGATTCGCCAGTTGCGGCCCTTTCTTGATCAGGATTCCCTGTGCACAGTCACCGACGCCCTCGTCACCTCGTGCCTGGACTACTGCAATGCTCTCTGCATGGGGCTCCCCTTGAGGAGCACCCGGAGGCTCCAACTGGTCCAGAATGCGGCCGCGCGGGTAATCACAGGAGCTGCCTGGTGCTCCCACATAACACCACTCCTGCGTGAGCTGCACTGGCTCCCAGTGGTCTTCCGGGTGCGCTTCAAGGTGTTGGTCACCACCTTTAAAGCGCTCCATGGCATAGGACCTAGTTATCTTCGAGACCGCTTGCTACTACCGATGACCTCCCACCGATCTGTGCGCTCCCACCCCTCCTCGGGGTGCCATCAGCCAAACAATGTAGGCTGGTGACCCCCAGGGGGAGGGCCTTCTCTGTGGGGGCACCTACCCTCTGGAATCAGCTGCCCCCAGAGATAAGGAGAACCCAAGACCTTGGTGCCTTCCGCCGTGCCCTTAAAACTTTCTTTTTTCAGCAAGCCGGGCTGGCTTAACATATTTTTTAACATATTTTTTAACATTTTTAATTGGTTTGTTATCTTAAATTGGGGCCAAATTAATATATATCGTTTTAATTGTTTTTAATGTTTGTATGTTTTTATTTGGCTGTACACCGCCTGAGTCCCTCGGGAGAAGGTGCGGTATATAAATTCAAAATAAAATAAAAATAAAAAAATGATTAAAGAAAATAGCTACATTTTGAGATGTCATATGGTTAGGTGTATACTCCACAGCTGCAAAAGGTAGGACAAGAACCAAAGAAAAATCCATACTCGAAATAAAAAATCTCTTCTTATTGTGAGAGTTAAGCAGTGAAACAGGCTCAGTCTATAGTAGTGGGTACACTATCACTGGAAACTTTCAAAGATCATACCATTTGTCTGAGATGATAGGAGATTCCAACACTGAGCAAATTATGATTCTGTGGAATAAAGTGAGGCAGGGTGAAGGTAAGAGAATACTACTCTGAATGTGCTGAATCTCAGACACGAAGTAGAATCATATTTGGTTAGTTTTTGAATAGAAGATCTGCCTGGAAATACTGATTGCTGAAGACTTGAGAGCTAAGTATAGTGGTTTAAGTACACTTTAGTTGCAAACATAGAAGCTCGCCGGGTGACTCTGGGCAAACCCTCTCTCTCCTTCAATTTATTTTACAGGGCTATTGGAGAAAATAGAGGAAGGTATGCTGTATATGCCTTAAGCTCTTAAACTCTTAAATTAAATCCAGGATATAAATCTGATAAATGAATTAGTGGACTAAGCATGTGTTTTACTTTCAGTTAAAATTTATTAGACACCAATTGCCATGCTAGACTAAAAGGATAACATATACCAAACAGCTTAACCTATATCCCATTCTAAGGTTCCTTTGATACATGAATATTTATATCCTATCTTTATTATTTTTACTATATTTACTATAATAAATAACTCAAGCTGGCGAACATATCCAACACGCCTTCCTATTTTAACGGCAACAATTGTAGAAGGTAAGTTGGCCTGAGAGTGATTGGTATAATAACAGTATACATCAAATATACTGGACTTCCGGTTTGCTGTTTGTCCCCGCTGGACGCTCCTTTGGGATCGTCGCACCCACTGCCTGTAAAGAGCCGCCTTTATAGCGGAATGGCGGCTCGAAAAAACTCCGTTTCCATGAGGAAATGGAGATAGAGCAGGCTGGGGTGGGTTGAGTCCTCTGCCTAATCACAAAAGTTTTTTTTTTACTTTTGGGACGGAGCGGAAGAGACTCCCCGTATCCCCAGCCGATGCTCCGGGCTCTGGGAGATCTCTGCTACACGCAGAGCTAAGGGGCAAAAGCAAGCCTGTAAATTTGTTAAATTAATTAAAGAAGACGTGAGTTGGACCTCTGATCCTGAAGTGCAAGTATTCTTCTTATTGTAGAAAAGTTATTGAAGTTGTTTAAGAAATGAAAGGAAAAAAGATTTTTAAAATGGCGATTGCTGCTGCGACTGCTGGGCTTGAAGAGAGGCTGAAAGGGAAAGTCCTTCCATTTTCTATTACAAAGTAGCGGAATGAATACTTCTGGCCGTAATTGAGGCAAAACCTCACTCTCACTCTTGCTTTTTTTTTCTTTTTTTTTTCCTGGGGATCTGATATTGATCTTGGTTGGAAACAAGCCTTTTTTTTTTCTCTCTTTTCCACTAAATCTTGTCTGTGTGGGAAATGGCACCGGGACTCACACAGCTAGACAAACGGGGGGGGGGGAATTTCCCCCATTAATAAATTACACCAACAAGTTGTAACTCTCCAGTGTCAGAAACCTGATTTTAATATAATAGAATTTCTTCTTGAAGAGATTGTAAGAAGGGATGAGATTGTGAACCAGCAACTCGAAAAATTTAAGCAGGAAATTAAAGAAATTGGTGAATTGGTGAAATCAAAGTTTGACTTTTTGAATCGAAAGATTTTAAATACAGCTAATGGTTTATCAGACTTTCTGATTCGGGTGGATGCAAAGACTAAATTATTAGAGTCTAAAATGAAGGAAACTGAGGAGAATTTGGATGACAAGATTCAAAAAATTAAAAAGGATTTGGTAAACATTCAGGATAATAGCTCAGAAGACAAACCTAAAATGGAGGTTGACCAAAAGACTGGTAATGAAGAAAATGTGCAACAGAGGATTGAAAGAGAAGTTTTAATGATTCAATATAATTTTACAGAATATGCAATTAGACTGAGAGGTCTGCAGGAAAATAATAGAGATGACTTAAGGAAAATATCTTCTGAAATTCTGGCTGGGATTTTAAAGGTTCAACCTGATGAAGTGTATTGCAGGATTGATAGAATTTATAGAATAAACTCCTGGTTGGCAAAGCAAAGGCAATTGCCTAGAGATGTGGTGATCTATTTTACAGATAAAGAAATTAGGAATAATATTGTGCAGAACTCTTTTAATTCTACTTTGCAATTTCATGGAAGAAAGATTTGGATTTTTAAGGAGCTCCCGACTAAGATGCTAATGGAGAGGAAGAAATTTGGCTTTCTAGTGACTGAGTTAAAAAAAAAATATCCTATTTAGGTGGGATGCCCCAGTTGGTTTAATATTGAGACACCAAGGAGTAAGATATCAACTGAACACTGTTGAAAAAGCGGAAGAATTTTATCAAAAAATTTTAAAAATGAATTTAACATCTTTAGGCACAATACAGGATAAGCAAAAGGAGTTGGAAACAAAAGGAAAATATCAAATTACAGAGGCTGTGGTGGATAAATTGTCTTTGGACTCCCTGGATACCCCAGCTGGACTGTCTATAAATAAGAGAGCAGTGTCATCCGACTCCAATGTGATGAACCATCAAGTCACAGACAAGTGCGCAAATCAACCAGTTGATATACAAGTGATGGAGAAGAAAGATGAGATGATAAAACTAACCCAACAAGATCAACTCATAAAGCAGAATGAAAATCAATCAGCCGATACACAATTGGTAGGCACGAAACGAGGATGGAAATTCAACCCGCAAAAGAAAAAGAAAAGAAATAGATCTCATAGAAACAGCAGTTTCTAAACCAAGCAACAGTGAAGCCAGGGACTTTAAAAAATGAATGAATATCTGAAAAGATAGTGGAGGCGAACAATTGTTTAATACTATCCTGAGGATTGTGGCAGATCTCTGTAATGCCGTGATTTTGGGATGTGAAAAGAGCCTTACCTTGTTGGATTTGAATTATCTACTCTGGATTTCTTTTACTGGTAAATATATTATAATTATTTTGAGTTACAAGGCAAGAGAGTCACGCTGGGGCATGCAGAAGATCTGGTTGTTACCCATTAGGATGATGGGAATCAACAATCCTGATGAATACCACAACTATAACTATATGGATATAATTATAATGTCACTCGGGTGGTTGTTTTTACTTTTATATATATACGAGGATATCTACTACTGATGGGGGCAGAAGATGATTGAAGATTTTGAACAAACTGTTGCACCAGCATGTTATTTTACCCTATTATGGGTGATGGATTTAACGATCCAGTGGAAAGACACCAAAGAAGATATATGGATTATAAATTTAAAGTTATTGTCTTTTTCTTTTTACAAAATGGAATGCATATATAGATATGTGTATATCTTAGTAAAGTGGGCAGTGGGTTATATTTAGAATTGTATTGCATGATTTTGTAGGAATTGAAGGGTTGAAATAGGTTAGTTTACTGATTGATTAGTCTAAGAAAAAGGATCCTTAAGTCATATATTTAGGGGAGTGGAGGAATTGGATAGAACTGAATAAATGTTAAATTTGGATGTAGGGAGAAGGCCGCTTTAAAATGTTATATTAATATATATAAAAGATTAAATGTTAAATTGTAATAATACACTATAAGTTTAGGGGAGGAGAAAAAGGGCAGATTATTGTAAAAATGGGAGTTATAAGAATAATATGCTAAGGGTCAGTATTCTGAGGAGGGAGTAAGGGAAAGGAAAGATATTATGTATGTAATTAGTTATGAAATAGCCTATTGTTGTGAAGAAGTCACAGGGGGGGATGGGTGGTGAGGGGGGGTTAGGGAAGAGGGGGGGGAAAAGGGGGAAAAACTTGTATTTGAAAACTTTTTCAATAAAAAAATATATACTGTGTGTGTGTATATATATATGTGTGTCTGTGTATACACATATACTGTATATACATATACTGTACACACACACACTCATACACAAACACATACACACTGTATGAATATATTCAAAGAATGCAAATAAAGATGACAGAATTTCAGGAATATGGATTAGTCCAACAAAATAAATGCCTTACAGACAGCAAGGATGGTTTGTTCCAATAGCCATGGAAGACAGTTTTTGCCCCCTTCATATTAAAAATGACTCCTATGTACAGAGCAAAGGAGAAAAATACGGTGCTCTAATTTGTAACATCTAAACTGCTTTTCAGTAACAATAAAGCTATTTTAGACAGCTCGCTGAATGCATTTAACTGTGTTCCATATGTGGATTGATGGAAACTCAGTAGACATCATTTTTTGAGGTTCTGATATGGAACAGAGGAATAAATTACAAATTAGAGCACAGAATTTTCTCAGAAGCTAATTGGATACTAGGCCAGCTTTCATGTAATATGTCAGGTAAAATCTGTTTTTACTATCTCAATCAGAATGAAGGCAGCTTTAAGAGAGTTCAGTTGTAGAATCTGGATGATTTTGTTTATCATGTATTTTCTTTATCAAATGCTCTTTTTATATATAAACAAATTCTCAGTATTGGCTGTTTAAGGACAAGTGCTCCTAGATTTTTTTTGTTACTGAAAAAAAGTAGTTCAAGAAAACTGGAAAAACTGGGAATATTTTCCAACCAATATTTCTAATATTTTCTAAGAGTAATAAATAATGCAATATGAAGAAAAATTGAGATACACAAATTATGCCAGTCATCCCTTCTATATACCATTAATTGCAACAGTTTGGATCGAGGATGTCGTATTTCCTGGAAGGGCATGTACAAAGCAGAGTTTATTCAAGATGTTCTATCCAGGAGTTAGGGAAACCATTTTTATTTTGTTGTATTCATTTTTAATATGTATACCACATTTTCTTGTTCAACTCAAGGTGACATATATAATCCTCCTATTTTCTCCACAAAAACAACCATTTGAGAAGTTGGACTGAGGTAGAGTGACTTGCCCAATATCAGCCAGTCAGTTTCCATGTCTAAGGGTGGATTAGGACTCTTAATTTCTATAGTATGGTTCTTGTTTTTATTCTGAAGCTCCTGGTGTCATTTTCCATGCTATTAACAGTGTCTCACAATATTCTGGGCACATTCCTTTTTTTAGAGATGAACCCTTGCATCAACACTTCTACTTTTCTCTGCTCCACAACAAGAAAAACTATGCTGCATTGGAAGTCTCCCACAGATTTAAATGTTCTGTTCAAAATGAAACCATGTAACCATATAAGCATTTTATTAAATATTCTACATTCAATTTGCAATTTGATGCATGTTCAATTGGCAATTTGTTGCATGTCTATTACAATATTTGATACTAAATAAATACAAGAATCATATGAATAAAAATGGATCCAAATCCTAAATGAAGTACAGATAGCCATACTTGTTTTATAAAAATAGCCTTCCTTATTAACATCAGTGTTAAACTAAACAGGTGGCAGTCTAGCTGCCAACACTATGTTCTACCAGTTCCCCTACAAAGATGCAACAAAGAATGACTGTCTCTTTTAAATAAAACATAAAAGACAGTAATAGTCTTTTTTCCATATTGATAAAGGCATTTCAGATTTTTGTAACAATATTGCATATACATATATTCAGTTACTTTCTGAAAATAGTTAAGTAGTTTTGAAGATAGAGCAGTAATTTATTGTTATGGTAAAGTTCATTCTCCAAATTATTTAAATAAATACTATTTTGTATAAAATTACCACAATACTGTACATAGCCAAAAATGATTCAGCACTGTAAATATTCAATTAAGACTTATTTCAATCTTACAGAATCACTCAACAACTTATCAGAATTACCACTCAGCAAAAAGTATCACACACACCAACACACAGTATAACTTGAGATAATGCATCCAATTCACATACTTGAAATATTCACTTGAAAACAAATTGACTGGAATGTATTCACTGGTTTAATAATAATCTGTGTCACCTAAAAGACTAAAAATGCATAAGATTATACATAGGTTTTCACAGACAGCAGTCCATTTACTCAAAAGAAATTTTTGAAAACATTAAACTATAATATACTTAGTTGCTTTTTAATGGAGACAAAAAATCTGTTTTTGTTAGAATACTTCTACTGCTTCCCACATTCTGTGGGAAGTGATTTATATCCTTTAAAGAAGGATATATTTCTCTGAATGAGAGTTATGTTGGAAGTTAAGCAATGTAATTATGATACTATTTAATTTTAAGTATTCACTTAATACTGTAGTATTTTGAAAAAATTGGAAATTCTTTATCAACTATAAACTGTTCTCAGCAACATGTCAGCTCCTTATTCATACAACTTCAAAGTCAAAATGAATTAAAGTATTGCTTCTTAAAGATATTAGTCTATGTAAACAGTATGATGATAGTTTGACTAGATGAAGTTTGATCAGTCATCCACATCAAGGAGTAGCAGTGACCCAAAATAATCTGCAAGCAGCTGAGCCTAGAAAGCCATTGGGAATCACCAAACATGTAAACAAACCTGAAGTAGACTTGCTGTTTTGGAAAAAGTAACAAAATAAGCAAACTCTAATTATATTCCTGGACTTCATAAACATTCTTTCTGAATCAGGCCTCATACCATGTGAGTTGACAAAAAGTTGAAATTATAAATCAATTTTGAAAAATGTGACACTACATTATTTACATCTGGCCTAAAAAAGAAGTACATCTACCTTGCACAGAGATATAGCAAGAAAGGTTTATTGCATTAACTTTGTCTTTACTCTGTGAAAAGTCTTGTTTAAAATCAACTAATAAGTAATCAAAGAAAAAAGCTATCATACTGAATCCACTACAGAAAGAGCTCTGACAACCTGTTACTTCTATTATCATGAAAAGTATTGAACTAAAACTTCCACACTGGACCTTTCTCTTCAGACAGTATTTCATTTCATAAGCCATCTGAAATAAAAAAAAATCCTTCTTTATAAAGCTTATTTACAATTAAGTCTATGCCAATATAACCGCAAATGCAGTTTCTAGATCACACATGTGCACACTTAAACTATTTAAGGGCTACCTGATACAGCTTTAGAGCTATAAACTCAAAAAAAGCTTGGCAGAAAGTGGAGGATAGGTGATTCTTTTTGTTTCTATGAGTCACCCGCCATGTCAATAAGTAGGCCAAGGGTTCATAGAGGCAAGAATAACGTGTACTTCCCCCCTACCCAACCTAAATGAAAATAGGCTGACTACTGGGACAAAACAAAACATGGGAGGGGGAAACGGAAGAGAAAGAAGACAAAGCCAACGTGCGGAAGTCATTTGAAGGAGTGAACCAATGAGGTCCCCCATAAAGAGGGCTCTCCGTCTTTCTGAACTTTCAGCATGCAACAGGTTTTAAGGCTGCAGTCTGAAAAGCAGCCGAGCGCTTTTCTAAAACGTTGCCCTTCACTAGGCAGCTCCCAAGGGCTTATTGGCCACACCACCCCGGGAAAACTTCAGGAATGGCCTCAGCGACAGGCTTGATTCAGGGGCTCCCTTCCCCCACGCTGGGGTTACACAACCGCGACACCATTTTCCGTGCTCACGTCCCCACCCCCACGGCTTATTTCAGTTTAAAAGGCACCCCCCTCCCCCCGGGTCCAAGTTCAGCAGCCCCCTTGGCCGCAGTCCTCCTCCCTCAGCCTTAGCCAAGGCAAACGGCCAAAAAAGCACGGAAGCTCCCTTCCCCCCACTCTGCAGCGATACTGTTTAAACCAGACGAAACGAAATAAATATCAACCCGAGGTCCCTGCGATCGAATGAGGGGTCCGGGAGGCCAATCGGCACCCCCGTCCAGGGGGTGCGTTCAACGCAAGGCCCGGAGAGTTGTTCCGGCCCATTTCAAAGCCTGCGGGGGAGAGGGGTTGCCACAAGGAAACGCAGCCCATCCTGCTGGGAAAGTAGGGGGAGCGGGGGAGTCCGAGGGCCAACCCAGCTCGAAGGCCACCGAAACGTGAGGCGCAAACGTCCACCCATATAAACAATAGTCAACCGCCCATCCATTACGGCCGGGGAAACAGAAGGAAGTTGAAATCGCGCTGGAAAACATGGCCCTCCCGAGGCGTTCTCGGCGCTGCCGACCCTCGTTTGTCAATTTCTCTTAGGGAATCCCCAAAAGGCCGGCCGGAAAAACTCACCTCCCTCCGCGTGTAGAAAGGCCCGGCTCGCCCTCCAGGAAGCCCCCGAGGAAAGTCTCAACTCAAAGCCCCGAGTAAGCCAAGTTCCTTTCACAGGCAGCCCATGGTGGAACTCTTCTTTCCAACCCTGAGGTCCCGAGATCGTGAAGCAGATGGTAAATCTCGAGCAGCCCTCGTAGCTCTTCTCCCCCCCCCCCGCCCTTCCTCCTCCTTCTCTACCTCCACTACTACCACCACATCCACTCCGGTGGCGGAGGGGATCAAAAGGAAGTCCGAGAGAGTGGCGGGCAGGAAAACGGAAAGTTTCGGGGTGCAGAATGGCGGTCAGGTGGTGGTGGTGGTGCTGCTGCTGCTCATGCTCATGACTTCGTGAGCAAGTTAATGTGCTCGGAGAGCGAAGTGCATGTGGAAGTCCAGGGCCAGCCTCTCCCTGCTGCAACTCTCTACTACGAGAGAACGAAGCAGCAGGCAAAGGCTGGCAGAACCCGGCTGACTAAGTGGTCTCCGGAGCTGCTGGTGGAAATCAGCATATTGATCTTCAAGGAGGAAACCCGGAGAGAGGAGATGCGGTGGGTTTATCAGCAGTTCTGCCTTAATGATTTGCAACCAACAAAAACATCAACACCTACCCCGACCGTCAAATGAATTTCTCTTCCAATTGCAGTGTCCTGAAATAACTCCTTAGTCACTTTTAGGGGTAATTGAAATATTTTGTTCCACAAAAAGGAATTCTTGCCCACCCCACCAGCTTTCTACTGTTCAAATTAATTCTTTGTCCTGTGGAGTAAAAAAAAGAAAGAAAGAAAGAAAGAAAAGAAATTCGATCAAAGGGTAGTAAAATCTATGTTTACACAATCTCCTATGGACCAGTGTTACTTATCAATCTTATTTTCACTCTCCTTTTAATAAGAGAATAATGTAATACACTATTGGATAATGTGTATGCGTGCAGGTAAAATATTAAGACTGCTTTTTTAAGCAGCTAAATTTTGATAATCTGATACTTTTATTTACATCCTGTTTCTAAAAGTCAAGAAGTAATTTTGTGTCAAATAAAATGTAACCTACTAGGACATCAGAATACAATGCTTTTGCAAATTCAGTATTTTATATTTGGAAATTCAGTTAAAAAAGTGGGGGGACAACCCATAATATTTATATACTTTATGAAAACCAGTGCTGCCATGATATAATTATAATGTATTTAAATGTAGACTTACGCTATCTCCATAACTGTTATTCAGCGGAATAGGTATTATTATACTTAGCCCTGACATAGATAGATGTTCTTTGTCTTGAATTAATCCTCCTTTTCTTATTTTTCTCTAGGCTGGCAGAGCTTTCTGAATTACAACAGTCATTTTACAGAAAAAGAAAAAGGAAGCTGTGCAAAAAGCAGTGCAAATACATGATGCAACATTACCCTGGTTACATGTGCCTCCCATCCCCCAATCTCTTACTGGTGAGAGTGCTGTGTTTTTTCTGCCTGCAGGGTCACATTGTGGCGGATTGGTTCTCCTTTCCCCTTGCTCAGTCATTCAGATTTGGAAAGTAAATAACAAGCTGACATCATTACTGCTCTCTGCATTACTGTGACACATTCCTGTGCTACCAAGCACACACTATTAGCTGCGCAGAAAGAAAAGAGTGGCTTGATCAGTTTGTGCATACAATTTATGCTTAAATAAATGTGTGTGGTGAAAAGACACAGAAATGTATGGAATACTAAATTCAAAAATTAAAAAAGCATATGCTATCATGTATATAAAATCTTGGAAGCAAATTTCACTGAAATTTCACTAAATTTTAAATATATGTGTACAACCATATATATAAGTGATTATTTTTATTCAGCAAGCACTAGCCTTGTTTACTTGGAAGTTTATGGAACATATTAAAGTTTGCTTCCAAATAAATAAACATTACCTTATAAGTTTAATTTCATACAAGTTAGGAAAATATGTCAATATTAACATGTCCCTTTGGCCTGATTAATTAATACTGAAGCCTTTTATATTAAATAGTCTCTGGTTGCAGCTATATTAGTTAATAGGATCACCCAATTGTGCTGATTTATTGGTAAGCAACCTGGTGCTCATAAATTTTGGATTGTAGCTCCTATATTCAGTTGTTACTAGTCATGCTGCCTTGGGTAGATAAGCATTAAAATTTAAAACAGAGAAAGTTTTGACATTAGAAAATATTATATAATACTTTGCTTGTCAGAAGCTGTCTGGGAAGGTGATAAATGATGATCACATGACGCTGGGAAAGTACAATTGTCATAAACACATGCCAACTGCCAAGTGCTTGAAATTTGATCACATGACATGGAGATGCTGCAACAGTGATAAGTGGGAAAACCAATTGTAAGTCACTTTTTTCAGTGCTGTTGTAACTTCAAATGGTCACTAAATAAATGGTTGCAAGTCGAAGACTACCTGTACTGTTCTGAAGTATAAAGACTTTGAAGTCCCAATCAATGCACTGAAGTGTCCCAGTAGTGGGTTTCAATTTAGTTTGCTACCGTTTTGCTCGTGCAGGCGCAACGCTTCTGCGCATGCTCAGAAGCATCTGGGTGGTTGGGTAGAGCTGCCGTGGCCGCTACTGTAGCAACCCACCACTGAAGTGTCCTTTGTATAAGGCCAATATAGTTTGCAACTCTTATAGAATAAGAGATATAAGTAAATATATACTTGTACATTCACCAAAGCAACTTTGGTAGACCAACTGTGTGATACAGTTGTCTTGCTATATATCTATGTATTTTTTTCATTTTAAACATTCTACACATGTTACTGGCAACACACAGACTTTCTACTGAGTCACAGTATTTGGTCTATTTATCTCAGTACTATTAACTCTTCTTGGCTGAATTTTAGTTTGGCTTTATATACAAAACCATCTTACCGTGATTTAACAAAATATAGTATTTTATAATATGTGAAATAAAGCATTGACAACATTTCTCCAGAAGTCAGAAAGTACTTGTTCCAGCTCTGCCCTGAAATGGCAGGAAATGAATCTGGGATCTCTTGTATTATAGATATAATACACTATACTGTTCTGATTTATAGACAGATTCTGCATACTAGAAAGTAGTGTGGTAGAATTAGACCATTTAGCCCTGGTGATATCAACAGAGTTCAGAAAGGCCTCATCTCCATGGAACTTACTCCACTTGGAATAATAGGTGGAGTAGGGCAATACAATCTTTAAGAAAAATGATATTTTGTATCATCAAACAATAGTTCTCTTACTAATGCAGAATAATTTAGGAAGGGATTTAACTCTTGATGACCCCAGGATAATCCTCCTACAACAGTGTCTCAAAAGTGCTGACCAGTAAGCAGATATAAGAACCAACTTTTTAAACAATGACACAGAGCTCTCTAGGACTAGGTGAAAGGAAAGGATAGAAAAGTGGAAAGAGGAAGTCCCTAGTTTAGAATGTATTTCAGCAATGAATGAACTATAACCAAGTTTCCATATCAAAAAGGACATGGCAGGCACAGTCAATCTGATTAAGAGGCTGTAACAATTTCCTTCTTAGGAAAGAAAGGTTGCCAGTTTAGGGCCTTTTTAGCATTCTTTTTTAGAAAACAAAATGGAAGTTTTAAAAAGAACATGGCAGGGACATATAAAATTAAGCATCTGCATAAGGAAAAGGGATCCCCCTCCCCTGTTTCCTAACCCTAGAATCTGGGAACATTCCACAAATCTATATTCAGTAAATAGCTTTTTACACAGACCATAGTTAAACAATAGAAATAGAGATAAGTAGTAGTAAAGGCTGTTGAATATGACAAATTTGAAAAGGGACAGATTAATACAGTGTAAGGTGTAGATACCTATGTGTAACCTTCAATATCTGAGACATATCCCTCAATACTTGTTAATGTGAAACATAGCATTCATGCCTCAAAAACATATACCTTATTATCTATTCTGACAGAATATTGATTATAATGGCCTTTGATCTATCCCATCACAAATCTTATGTTTTAGTAACACTTCACTCTGGAGAATCATGATACCAGTTTGGGACTTTCTCAAATTTTCTGTCTTTTCCATATTTGTTATAGCTCCCCTAGTTTGTATAATATATTAAATAAAAATTGGAGTGAAACCTACATTAAAGGTAAACATTAGACCCTGATTTATTTAATGAAGAACCTATACTTGTTGGATTATGTTTGGAATCTACATGGTGTAGAATTCCTGAATATGAGTGATGTTTTTACATAGGCTATCCTTTGCCTATGTTTGATGCATCATCATCAAACACATTAGCTAGTTACAGGGTTGAGGAGGCTTTAATTTGATTATTATATGCATGAAGAAGCCTATTATTACTGGAATGACAACAATGAGAAAAGATTTCAGAAAGATATAGAATTGATCATTCTCATGGGATTCTTCTGCCTCATATGATTTATATATTCATATTATTTGGAGCTTTGTGAAATTGAGCTATAGTAAGGTTGATTCCATAATGCATTTTAGTGTGTAAACCAACTAAAAGTTGGTCTAGGCTTCTAGAATGATTACTTCAAATAATTGCTTTTGGTCATAGCTTTAATTCCTAATCAGAACCTCCAGAGTAAAAATCTGTGATCGTTTTTGACATATGGTTGGCAGCAATATGAGTTATAACATATGTTGTGAACAGTGGAATTTGTGACACCCTCATTATTTAAAATTAGATCCTTCAAGCCTTAAAAGTGGTTCTTTATATGTTTAACTAGAAACTTGATCTTAGTTATGTGTGCATGATATCTACACATGCTTTTTAAAAGTGAATTCATTTATCACTGAAAATACGCTTTGTGGTTTATAGGAAATTATAAGCAGAAAAAAGGATATCACATCTTCAGCATTGCAGACTGCATGTACAAAAGAGCACCAGAAAACGTGAAGAAATGGCAGCTTGTGAACATATCCTAGTAACAAATTCTAATGACATAACACAGAAGCAGGCTTGAGCTCTAAAGCCAAACTTGTCAGGAGTCATTTGAAAAAACCGCTATCTGAATAGTGAAATGAATAGGCATAATAAAAAGTCTTTTACCAAGAGAGCTGGCAAGGACATTTGTGGGAATAACTTAATTTCTTATTATTATGCCTAAGCATATGTTTCTAATATATATATTAGAAGTAAATATACACCTATACTCTTGCCAAACTATAACCGACCTACCACTAATGAATTTTTTTAAAAAAACAACTTCTTCCATGCAGACGTTTCTATACAAATATCTATAGAAACAAAAAAAAATGAAACGTGCTGGATATATGATAAGTACTTCCTTCTTAATGTTTCTTCTATATTAAATGTCAGTAGCTGATTAAGATCTAGGAAACCCTGGATTTAAATAGCTGGAAATTACAGAGTCAGGGTGATTTTTGTTGTGATATATTAAATAGAACTCACAATTCTATTATCTTTATATGTAAAAATTATGTCTTATCCAATTGACTCAACATAAAACAGGAAAATTCTGTCAACTTTCTTGCTGTCTATGCATAGCAATAATAACTACTTATTTGTCACCATGTAGCCCAAGTATTCTCAGTGAAAATTAAATTTAACACACACACATACACACATATATAAAATACACATACTGTTTCTCTTTTAAAATACAGAGTGAGAATCAGAAACCAGACAAATGAACTAAATATAGAAAGTTCCATTTAGATATATGCAAATGGAATCAGACTGGTAGAAGTCTGATTCTCTGACCTTTCCACTCACCCACAGTATCTCTCTTGGGAAGTCCCCTTATCTTTTAACTGTAATCTATCCCATTCATCAGTATCCTGCTACGTCTTCTCTATCATTCTTTGGGAAAATGGGGTTGCCGTGAATAGGATACAATACAATTCAAATAATTAAAATATTTATTTAGTTAGTTATTAAATTTGTTTGCTGCCCATCTCACAACCAGGTGACTCTGGATAGCTTATAATGTTAGAATAAAAATATACAAAAATATGTATATAATAAGAATAAAATACTACAAAAATACAAATTATCAGCTATAACTAAAAGATGGGGAGAGAGGGAGTAGGATGAGCTGGAGGATTTATTGAGAGGAGAGGTCTGTTGTTAATCACCTCTAGCGTGACAGTTCCCCATTGGAGCTTCAGGCCAACTGTCAGAGCCAGGTCTTCAAACTTCCGCAGAAGGTCAGAAAGGTGGGAGCAACCTCCCTCTGAGGAGTGTATGTGTAAGATGTTCCAAAGGGCAAGAGCGACAACAGAGAAGGCTCCACTCCTGGATCCCATCAGGCCAAATGTCCTGGCTGATCCAGGAAATTTGATGCATCATGCCTCCTCTGCCAGCACGTGGGTGGGCCAATCCCATTGGGATGAGACAGTTTCCCAGGGAACCTGGATCCATGCTATGAAGTGCTTTAAAAGTGATAACCAACACCTTGAATTGTACCTGGAAGCAAACCAGCAGCCGGTGCAGTTCATGGAATGGAGGTGTAATATGGGCCAGTCTGGGAGCCCAAAAGCTACCCACGCCACTGCACTCTGCACCAGCTGTAACTTCCGAATGCTTTTCAAGTGTAGCCCCATGTAGAGTGCATTGCAGTCGTCCAAACATGAGAGGACTAGAGCTTGAATGACTAGGTGCAGGAATTCCTGCTCCAGGAAAGACCACAACTGGCGCACAACCTGAAATTTGATAAAAGGTCTTCGAGCAAGAGTTGCAAGTCCAGGAGATCCCCCAGGTTGTGGACTGGATCTGTCTGAGGTAGTGCCACCTATTCCAGTCCTAAGGATGTCAAAATCCCAGATCTTGAGATTCCATGTACGCAAAGCCATTCAGTCTTGCCAGGGTTTAGCCAAAGCTTCTAGCTTCCCTCCACAAGAGGGCAACAACAGCATCACTTGTTCACTAGGAGTAGAAATATCAGTACGCTGATGATACTCAACTCTATGATACCTCAATTCAAGAGGACAGATGATCTCACCCAGCGATTTTATGTACATATAAAAAAGGAGTGGAGAGAGTACCAAGCCCTGCAGCGTGCGACAAGAGAGTGGCTGTGGGCTGGAGCTTTCACTCCCAATTAACACTGATTGGGACCAGCCTTGGAGAAAGGAGCCAACTAGTGTAAGACTCTGCCACCCGGCCTCAGCCCCCATAGGCACCAAAAGGATACTATGGTTATGGTACTGAAGACCACTGAGAGGTCAAAAAGAGTGAGGATGATTGCACTATCTCCATCCTGCTTTCACTAAAGATCATCAATTGCAACCAATGCTGTTTCTGTCCCATAATCAGGCCTGAATCCTGACTGAAAGGGTCCAGACAATCCATTTTATCCAGGACCCTCTGAAGCTGCCAAGCAACCACTTTTCCACCACTTTCCCTAAAAAAGGAAGATGGGAAACAGGACGAAAATTGTCCAGACAAGTGAGACATGTGATTTTTTTAAAAGAGGAGGCAAACCAGGGTCTCCTTAAAAGGTCCTAGAAATGTCCCCACCTGCAATGATGAATTAATCACTGTCTGAACCTTAGCATCTAGGAGGGATGCTTAGCAATGCTGGAGACTTAGTATCTAGGAGGGACAAGAATCTAACTGACAGGTGGTAACACTGACAGCATTGAGGACTCTGCCCACTTCCTCAGGTCCAACAAGGTCAAACCATTCCCAGATCATTGAGGAAAACCTTTCCCCAGGCATCTCACATGGACTTGTACCACACTTTACTTTACTTTACTTTTATTTGATTTGTATACCGCCCTACTCCCGAAGGACTCAGGGCGGTGAACAGCCAACAATAAAATACATACATACAAAATTTAAAAAACAGAAATAAAATCGAATTAAATAATTTGGCCCAGACAGATTAAAACCCCAATCAATTTAAAACAGATTTAAACTTTGAAAATTTAAAAGATATTAAAAATATTAAAATTGTTTAAAAAGAGGGAGAAAATTAGGCCTGGCCTGCCTGGTGAAATAAAAAGGTCTTTAGAACGTGGCGGAAGGTGCACAGATCCGGGATCCTCCGTATCTCCGGGGGGAGCTCGTTCCAGATAGTAGGTGCCCCTACAGAGAAGGCTCTCCCCCTGGGGGTTGCCAGTCGACATTGTTTGGCTGACGGCACCCGGAGGAGCCCCTCTCTATGAGAGCGTAACAGCCTGTGGGAGGCTATTGGTGGTAGTAGGCAGTCCCGCAAGTACCCAGGTCCTGAGCCATGGAGCGCTTTAAAGATGATAACCAAAACCTTGAAGCGCACCCGGAAGACCACCGGGAGCCAGTGCAGCTCGCGCAAGAGGGGTGTTACATGGGAGCGCCATGTTGCTCCCATTACCGCCCGCGCGGCCGCACTCTGCACCAGTTGGAGCCTCCGGATGCTCCTCAAGGGGAGCCCCATGTAGAGAGCGTTACAATAGTCCAGGCGGGAGGTGTTGAGGGCATGAGTGACTATGCGTAAGGGAAAGGGATCCAGAAAAGGACGCAACTGACGAATCAGGCAAACCTGATGAAAAATCCTCCCGGTCACAGCTGTCAAGTGCTCTTCTAAAGACAGCTGTGAATCCAGGAGGATGCCCAAGTTGCGCGCCCTCTCCATGGGGGCCAATGATTCGCCCCCAATAGTCAGTGATGGCACCAACTGACTATATTGGGACGTCGGAAACCACAGCCACTCGGTCTTGGATGGGTTGAGCTGAGCCTATTCCTCCCCATCCAGATCCGCACAGCCTCCAGGCACCGGGACATCATTTCAAGTTTAGTTTAGTTTAGTTTTATTTGTTTTGTATACCACCCTACTCCCGAAGGACTCAGGGCGGTGAACAGCCGACAATAAAATACATAGATACACAAAATTTAAAAACCCAATAAAATCAAATTAAATTATTTGGCCCAGACAAATTAAAACACCCCGATAATTTAAAAACAGATTAAAATTTAAATATTTAAAAAGGGAAGAGATTAGGCCAAGCCCGCTTGATGGAATAAAAAGGTCTTCACAGCACGGCAGAAGGAGCGCAGATCCAGGATCCTCTGTATCTCCGGGGGGAGCTCATTCCAGATAGTAGGTGCCCCCACAGAGAAGGCTCTCCCCCTAGGGGCCGCCAGTCGACACTGTTTGGCTGATGGCACCCGGAGAAGGCCCTCTCTATGAGAGCGTACTGGCCGGTGGGAGGCTATTGGTGGTAGTAGGCGGTCCCGTAGATAACCAGGTCCTAAGCCATGGAATGCTTTAAAGGTGGTAACCAAAACCTTGAAGCGCACCCGGAAGACCACCGGGAGCCAGTGCAGCTCGCGCAGGAGAGGTGTTACATGGGAGCGCCATGTCGCTCCTATTACCACCCACGCGGCCGCACTCTGCGCCAGTTGGAGCCTCCGGGTGCTCCTCAAGGGGAGCCCCATGTAGAGAGCATTACAATAGTCCAGGCGGGAGGTGACGAGGGCATGAGTGACTGTGCGTAACGAGTCCCGATCCAGAAAGGGACGCAACTGGCGAATCAGGCGAACCTGATAAAAAATCCTCCCGGTCACGGCCGTCAAATGCTCTTCTAAAGACAGCCATGAGTCCAGGAGGACGCCCAAGTTGCGAGCCCTCTCCGTGGGGGCCAATGATTCGCCCCCAATAGTCAGTGATGGCATCAACTGACTATATCGGGATGTCGGAAACCACAGCCACTCGGTCTTGGATGGATTGAGCCTGAGCCTGTTCCTCCCCATCCAGATCCGTACGGCCTCCAGGCACCGGGACATCACTTCAAGGGCATCGTTGGGGTGATCCGGGGTGGAGATGTACAGCTGAGTGTCGTCAGCGTACTGATGGTACTCCACCCCGAAACCACGGATGATCTCGCCCAGCGGCTTCACATAAATGTTGAACAGGAGAGGCGAGAGGACCGACCCTTGCGGCACCCCACATATGAGGGGCCTCGGGGTCGACCTCTGTCCCCCTGCCAACACAGACTGCAACCGGTCAGAGAGAAAGGAGAAGAACCACCGCAACACAATGCCTCCCACCCCTAACTCTTCCAACTGGTGCAGCATGATACCATGGTCGATGGTATCAAAAGCCACTGAGAGATCTAACAGGACCAGGACAGAGGAGCACCCTCTGTCCCGAGCCCTCCAGAGATCATCAACCAACGTGACCAATGCCGTTTCCATGCTGTACCCGGGCCTGAAGCCCGTCTGGAACGGATCCAGATACGTCGTTTCATCCAGGTGCTGGGGGAGCTGTTGCGCAACCACACTCTCAACAATCTTCGCCACAAAGCAAAGGTTGGACGATAGTTTACCAACATTGCCGGGTCCAGGGAAGGCTTCTTGAGGAGAGGCCTCACCACCGCCTCTTTCAAGGCGGCGGGAAAGTCACCCTCTCCCAACGAAGCATTTATAATCCCCTGGAGCCAGCCTCGTGTCACTTCCCGGGAAGCCAGCACTAAACAAGAAGGACATGGGTCCAATAAACAAGTGGTCGCATTCAGTCTGCCCAGAATCCTGTCCACGTGCTCAGGGGTCACAGGATCAAATCATCCCAGATAACATTCTCAAGACCTACCCCAGTCCCTCCCCTGAGACTACCCAGTCGGAGTCCAGATCGTCCCGAATCTGAGTGATTTTGTCATACAGATACTGAGCAAAATCCTCGGCACTACCCTCCAAGGGGTCCTCCCGCGCTTCCTGGTGGACCAGGGAGCAGGTCACCAGGACGGCCGGGAGGTTATCTGATGATGCAATAAGAGCAACAAAATAACTACATTTCGCTGCTTTTATCGCCACTAGGTAATTCCTAATATGGGATCTTACTAGTGTCCGGTCAGATTCAGAAAGACTGGCCCTCCAACTACTCTCTAGGCATCTTTTCCGGCGCTTCAACTCCCTCAGTTCCTCGGAGAACCAGGGAGCCAATTGAGATTGGCGCCGGGTCAGAGGCCGCAAAGGCACAACCCGATCCAGAGCTCCAGTGGCCGCCCTATCCCAGGCGGCCACTAGGTTTCCAGTCGAGGTGTGTGCCAGAGCCTCAGGAAATGGCCCAAGCTTCATCTGGAACCTATCAGGTTCCATCAGGTACCTGGGACGGAACCATCTTACCGGCTCCTCCTCCCTGCGGTGGGGTGCAGCGGTTCGAAGGTCGAGACGAAGGAGAGAGTGATCTGACCATGACAAGGGCTCGGTGACTATATCCCCTATCTCAAGATCACTCAACCACTGTCCAGAGACAAAAACCAGATCTAGCATGTTTCCCCCTGTGTGGGTAGGGCCATGAATTAACTGGGTCAGGTCCATAGCTGTCATGGAAGCCATGAATTCCCGAGCCACCTCAGACATCTCACCCACGGATGGCAGGTTGAAATCCCCCATGACCATAAGCCTGGGGGTATCAACTGCCACCGCGGCGATGACATTGAGTAGCTCGGGCAGGGCTGTTGCCACGTGGCAGGAAGCCAGGCCTGCTTGCCACATGATCAGCAAACCCATCTGAACCCCATGACCCCATTTCACAAGGAGGGATTCACAGCCAGCCGCTGAGGAACAGTGGCCTCCCTCGGTCTCAGACCTTCTTTAATAATAACCGCTACCCCCCGCCCCTCCCTTGTGACCTCGGCTGATGGAATGCTTGGAAACCTGGTGGGCACATTTCAACACATGGAATCTAACTGGGAACAAATCCAAATGACTTTGTCAGGTGTTGAACAAAGTCATCTGCATGGCCCTGTAGATAATCATCTGAGCTTTATACCACTGATTGCCATAAAAAGTAGTACAGGTAGTTCTCAACTTTTCCTGACCATTCAAAGTTACAATGGCACTGAGAAAAGTGACATATGACCATGATATCCCCAGGTCAGGTGAATAAAATTTGGATGCTCGGCTACTGGTTTCTATTTGCAGTGTCCCAGGGTCATGTGATTACCTTTGCAACCTACTGACAAGCAAAGTCAATGGGGAAGCCAGTTTGATTTAACAACCTTGTTATTAACTTAACAACTGCAGTGCTTCACTTAGCAACTGTGGCAAGAAAGGTCATAAAATGGAGCAAAACTCACTTAACTGTCTTACTTAGCAACAATTTTGGGGTCAATTGTGGTTGTAAGTCGAGGACTACCTGTATTCACAAGAGGTCACTATGTTTATGTTTATATTTCAGTAAGGTATGGTTAGCTTAACCATGGTTTAATGAATAAATCTCAACTGGCTGATTTATGTACTTAGCCAGTAACTAAAGATTGAATTGTTGAACATTCAGTAAATAAAAAATCACCCAGCCTACATTATAGTATTATGTATTGACTCAGCTACAAAGTATGATATGACGCAAGCTTCCCCATCCTGTGTTCTTTGGTTTCATTAGAAGTGTAACTTCCAAATTTTCTAACTGTCATCACTGATAAATATAGATGACACCAAAAGAAGGTTGATTCAAAGTATCATAACCCATGGTTTAATTAAACATGACTTAATGAATTCACTTTATTGGCTGGGTTCATGGAATACATTGAGCTATACATTGACTACACTTTAGCCTAATATATGCAAACAGAAATAGGTAGGCAATTTAACTAGCAAGAATTAAGGAATATGATATTCCTTGAGAGCCAGACTTTCTGATAAAAAAACTTTTTTTCCCAAGATTTTTTTTCAGCACCCTAATTTAGGGAGGAAAAGCTTTTTAGTAAGTAGTATTTGATAATTAGGAATCAGGAATTATTTCTGATCTATCTTTCTCTTCCCCTCGCTTAAAATACAATATAAGGCCACTATATAAAATGCATGTCTGTGACAAAAGAGGAACTTTAGAGAAATCTAAAATTGCTACAGACTATTCAAGTAGAATTCCTAAAGTTATTTTGTTATATAGAAAGTAATCTTTTGAACATCAAAGGACCTGCTGAGACAAACCTGATTTATGGAGTGGATTGATATTCTGAGAGGAAATGTACTCATTTAAAACACTGTTATATGAGACTACGTGTGATCGGAATCGAAAGTATGATAATATTCTATTGCTTGTGTATTTAGGAGACAAAATGAACGAGAGTACTGTTTCTCGGTAATATTAATTCAATCCCAATAAAAAACAGAAGTTCTTGATTTAATCTGTGTCAATGGCTATTGCGGTAGTCATAAACATTATGCATTACAGTCATGATCAAAGGTTGTAAGAAATATTAGCAATTCTGGGAAATAGGAAAAGAGGGTTGAATTGCACTCATAGTTTGTAGGCATCCCATATATATTTGGCATGTCTGTTCATGTTATTGCATTCTGCATGTGTTTTATGTTGAAATTCCATCCTACCTCCATGTACCTCGGAATCAAAATATTGCAATTGCGCCAATCTTATGAAATAAGTTGAGATGACTTTAAGGTTAAATTTAATGCTAGGTGGCAATCATAGGTCGATCCAATTCAAATCTAGCTGTTCATATATTCCACTTGCTTTTAAAGATACCTGCATTTTCTCACTGTGACATTATTATTAAAGCAGTGATTCAACTGGTAAATCATTTTCAGAAGCACAAAGAAAGTACAAAGGTAACTTTGAAGCTAAATGGTCAGTGCTATTATTATGAAAGTGAAACAACTACCGTGTTTTCCCGAAACTAAGACCTGTCTGGATAATAAGCCCAATTGGGCTTTTCAGCGCATCCTTGAAATAAGCCCTCCCAAATAATCCCCCCACCAATTACTTACACGCATGTTCAGCCAGTCCCGCCCTTTCCTCTGATTACTTGCCATGCAAAAACACGAGGTGAGGCAAGACCGGGGGGGGGAAAGGGGGGACATGCTCCCCCCTCCCTGTTCTTTGTGCTGGCCAAGCGGCTGGCTGCTGCTGCCCTGACATGTCCCGCCATTGCTGCCTTGTGAAACAGGACTCTGCAAGGCTTGTTGTGCCATTGCACGCACGAACTCCAGCACCACTGCGAGCTTCATCATACCGGTACAGCTGGTGTCCTACCACTCACGGCTGTGCTGGTATGTCAAATCTTGTGGCAGTGCTGCCATTCGTGCATGCAATGGCACAAGCCTTGCAGAGTCCTGCTCCACGAGGCGACGGCGGCACGATGAGTCTCACAAAGACTCATTTCTGACAGGTGGGTGGGGGAGAAGCAAGACACATGGAGCGAGACATGGGTTCCCTTGCCATCTCTTCTCCCCCCCCCTCGTCGGGCATGGCAGGGCTCCTGCCCCTTGCTTAGCCACCCGTCCCCTTTAGGGATGCAATTTGGGGGTGGCAAATGGGGTGGGCGAGAAGCGGGACACACATCTTACCTTTCAAGCTCTGTGGTGTTCCTCACCATTGTGTCCAGGGAAACACATTGTAAAAAACCCTTCTCGCGAGTTCAATAGTTTCTTTTTACAACGTGCTTCCCTGGACACAACGGCGAGGAACACCATGGGGCTTGAAAGGTAAGACCTGCATACAGTTCGTGCATGCAACGGCACAACAAGCTTTGCAGAGTCCTGCTCTACGAGGCAGCAGTGGCAGCGGGACGCGTCAGGGCAGCGGCACAACAAACGGCTCGGCCAGCGCAAAGAATAGGGAGGGGAAGTGGCGGCGGCGATGGGACATTCAATCCCATGCTCACTGCCTCCATCCCCAAAATAATAAGACACCCCCCAATAAATAAGGCCAAGCCTTTATTTCAGGGTTCAAAAGAAAATAAGACCCTGTCTTATTTTCAGGGAAACACGGTACAAAAGCAGAGTGATAAAACTTCTATATAGATCTCCCAACTCATGTCTTGAAAAAAAACTAAGAAGATAATTGTTATTACTCACAAATGTATTAGGTGGGAGGTACATTTTCACAGCTTAGTTTTAAGACATGATATTTCTACACTTTGCTTTTTAGCACTAAGAGTATTTCATTTAAAAATCCAATATTAAGAAAGAGCTGCACTTTTTTTTTTCATTCAAATTATGAAGAAAAGTTGATAAAACCAAAGTTGGAACCAGCTTAAAATTAATTTAATCTAAAGGTCATTTCTAAAATACATATGATGCATTCTTGACAGATTCTTGTCTAGTATTTTTTTAAAGAATCATTTCATAATCTCTTAAACTGCTAGTTGATACGGGAAATCTCTTTAACATTTAATTATTTTAACCTATTTTTTCTAAAACTAGGTATTTTTTTCTCATTCTAAATTATCTTTCTTGATTCTATGAGCTACTAGACAACCCATGACTGATGGGGTCATCCTTTCAGAGATATTTCCTTACCACCACAGAAAAATAGAATAACCACTGGTGGATTACTATTGTTTTGGTTTTAGAATTAAAGAAGAAAACATCATTTTATTACAGAAGAAACATGCATAACAAGAAAAATATAGATGCTTTTTATTTAACAAAGAACTCTTTTGATGACAACATTTATGGTTGATATGCCATTCTTTAACGTTTTTACTTCTTTTTCCTCAGCATACAGCTGACTATGCTGGAATACCGGTTTCTCCAGATAAATCAGCACATTCTCCATGGTTTCTCCTTGTGCTTTATGTATACTGACAGCAAAGCATGACTGCGTTGGAAACTGTGTCTGCTGAAGACAGACATCTTCACTTTCTAATAAAATTGGGTGTAATAGGAATCATGACAATGTCATTTTTGAACACACCAAAGTTTGTTTATCTTTGCTACAATAAGATTCTTGTGGAGTTCTTTCATTATCATCATTGCAAAATGATGAAAGATCCAAGTTTCTTATTAAAATTACAAGACATTCTACTTTCAATTCCAGTTTATGTGGTGCCAATCCAGACAATTCAACCAAATCAAGGAATTCTGTTGGAAATTGAGTAGTGTTAGTTCCTTCATTGATAGCACTGAAGGAACAATATTCTTTCACCATTCCAGGGAAGCTTCTAATGTATGTGGAATTGATTTTTATTATCATTTCATTGAGAGGAACCAAGATAGGTTTCTTTGAAAACAATTCTGCACGATTGTCAAATATTGTGTGGATGAAATCTGTATATATTCTTCTACAGTTCTTGCTGATGGAACATATATTCAGACAAGTCTATTTCATCATTTTGAAATTTTCTGAATTTTGTTCAGAATATCCAAATAAGAAATCAAAACTTCTTTATTCTTCCTCATTCAGCTGCATGTTTTTCTTCAACTGAAACTTGACAAGCTTTCTCCAAAAATATGACTTTTTGAAGCATGAATTCTTCATATCAAGATCATTTCCTCTTTTCACAAGTGGTAAAAACCAATAGAAATCACAACTGCAATTGGTTAAAATTCCCGAAAGACCTCATTCTTGCCACATATATTGCAACAAGTCCAGTCTACAGATTCAAAGTTCTTCCTCCTAATCCTGGAGCTGTGATCCCAGACAATAAGCCTTGCATGTCAAAGCAAATTTGCAGTATTAAAGGTTTTTTGAGGTTGCAAAGCGTTTTCATTGACTTTGGGCTGTATCTTGAACCTTAAATGGGCTGTGCTACAACTAGGCATCAGTGTTGCTGCAATAATGATATTACCTCTCCAGCTAGATGGATTTCTCCATAGGGACCAGTCTATCTGATCTCAGTGTCCAAAGAAGGGACCGGCCTACATTCAGTTTCAGAATTGGAAGCAGATGAAAAATGAAACAGGATGGCAAGGATTAACATATGGTGGCTAATGTACTTAACTCACACCAGAGAGATCAAATTTCTACTCCATCTACAGCCACAGCAGCTCACTTGGTGATGTTCAGTCCAACTTAGCACACAGGTTTATTGTGAAGAGATATAGGAGGATGGAGCATTATGTATTTGTCTTGAGTTCCTGAGCAAAGATGGGGTGTAGATAGATGTGCATGTTTGTGTGTTGGGGAAGGAGATATAAAACAATAAAAATAATCTGATCTTTTTTTATGCACCTTAAATTTATTACTTCCTTAAGAGTCATCTAATGAGTCAAAATTGGGGGGTGGGGAGTGAGAATTGCAAAGTTATCACAAAATGTTGAACATGAAGGTCATGTGACTGCAAACACAATGCTGCAATAGCCAGTAGCACTGTAGCAATCAATTTTCCAAAATGTCATTCCCTCAGGTGTCATTGGTCTGGATTTGGACACATTCTGTAAATTAGCTCATTTGAGGTACTTTGAATCAAAAATTGTTGCTCTATGATGTATCATTTCATCCAGGTAAAAATCACAAGAAAAATTATAACAAACAGATGTTCAACAATATAAATAATAGACCTAGCTTAATTTATAGGGCGTGTCAAATTTTTCAGCTTTCAATTTCTGAACATTAGGGGTGCTCAAAAGTTGTGACATGACTTGAGAATTGTAAAGATATTTTGGTTACTTTAATATAATTTAGATGTTCTTGGTAACCATACCAAGCACATCTACCATAACTTTTACAAATACCATAACATTTACAAATATTTTGTTTGTTTCATTTATCCATCATGCTATTTCCAATTAACGCTGTTCTGGTATGCTGAATTGTATTCTCATAATTCTCATCCAAAATAACCTACAAAATTGTGGGCTACCACATCTGGTATCCATGTATTCTACCAGTTTACACTGGTGATATTAATTAAAAGCGGAGGTATATAAAAGTATTTTTGTGCATTCAAGGAGAGGAAAAATTATTGTACTGCATTTAGAGTATTGGTATCACTCTGGCTCATTCCGAAATAATGATCCATGTTCTCATAGTTGTGAAATTCACTGTGGACAATAGTAGAACAGAATCTTATTGATTGAAAAATGAAAAAACAGACAAATTTTTTTCAAAGAACTATTTAGGAGAGAAAAAGATTGGATATGATTATGAATTAAACTATGAATCTACCATAGGTATTCACTCTGCCTTGTACATAATTGCAATAGCAGCCAGAATTTATTTAACCACTGAATATTACTATTTATTATTATTAATATTTTAAATTTGCTTTTCAATCTTAATAATAAAATACCTGGGGGGAAAAATCAGTTTACCATAAATTGAAAGCAATTTAAAAAACCCACAAATAATTCACTACTATAACATGCTTAAAATTCACACACACACACACACACACACACACACGTCATATTTGATTTATGCCCACAACTGGGACCACATATCAGGTCATAAGTCATTGCTATTGTAAATCAAGGCATGCACGAGACTGATCCTGGTTATTCTACATTTTTTGGATAAGCGAATCATCACAGCTGTTAAGCAAATCACAGTTGTTAAGCAAACTGTGTGGTATAAGTTAATCAAATATAAGTTCTGTTAAGCATTGTATGCAGAGTGTTACTCTAACCAATTTAATCAATGACAAGCAATAAATACTATTTCATAGCACTGTTAAGGAATGAATAATTTAGCTATATTTAAATGGACTACTTTTGTCTAATCCTTACCCAAGGAGTTGTCCTCAATAATTAACAAAACAAAAACTGTGTTTGCTTAAGCAGATGTGCTATATAACCAATGCCTGCTAAATGTTACTTTAAGTCTTAGGAATAGGAATACAATTGTCTATAAATAAAGCTTTCTGTATAAATAAATAGAATCATTCCTAAAATATTGTCATTTGTCTTATTGCAGATTTATCTCTGTTAGAGCAAAATAAAATTAATAGTTTGGTAAGAGATAATGTGCTAGAATAAATTACACTAGGTATATGTTTCACAGTTTTAAACTTGTTTCAGTTTGCAGACTTTGATACTACTTTATTCAATTGCAGAATAAATATAAGGTCTGTAGGGTTAAGTAGAGGTTATACACAGCAATCTGATATGGCAGACCATTTGATGATGATTAAAAATTGGTACATGCAAAAGCACTGAAATCGAAAGTATGGGACACATCTTTGTCACAGGAAATTGCACTAATTTCAAATTACTCTGTTATAACCATTGTTTCAGCAAAGAAAAAATGACATTAAGGCAGCAAAGGAGAAAAAATGTCACAAATGAACACAAATCATTCTCCCTTCTTCTGGAAGTCCTATTCATTTAATATAAAAGAGGCAGTCAATGAAAAGAAAATACTTATTTTCAAAGCATAAGATTAGATATATGAGAAGATGATGAAAAAAACGAGAACATAGGAATAGGACATTAAAATGGACTTATTCTCAACTGTAATTCAGCCTGAAATAGTGCCAGCTTTCAGATTTATTGAACCAAAAATGCAACAAAAACAGAAAGAGAAAAACAAGGTAAACAATCTGAAACAGTAGCCTACACCATTTTCTATCATTTGAATAAAACCAACAATATTTGACAAAATCAATGAACTCTTTTACTTTCTTATTCCTGGCTCAAAAAACAAACAATAACAAACCTAACCACACACACATAAACATTCTGGAAATAATAAACAGTATTGTTTCCCTCTCTTGTATTGGCTCTTTATTTGCCACAAATTCCTTCTATTAAACTAATATGCTACAAAAGGAATACAAGTATGTGTTTTGGCAACCTAGTCAACTGTTATTTCTACTTTGCATACTCATACTCATCATACTCATGAGTATGAAAGTAATGTAAAATCACACCATTAAGTTATATATATGGTGACATTTTCATAGTTCTCCCATGCTGAGAACATTATTGATTCCACATGTATGTCATCTTCGCTCTAATAATTTATCACTGAACTGCATCAAACTTTTTTCAATATGTGTTTCAGCAATTTTAAGCTTCGTTGTGTCAGTGTAAATTGTCTGGCAAAATAATTTAACTTTTCCTATTTTTATTCTTTCTTCATGTGATCACCATTTGCTGTAGGTTGGACCTCATGATAGATTTTAAAAAATCAAGTCAATAAGGCTTATAATATGAATTAGCAACACTGATGTCTTCTGAAATAATTTGCAGTTGATAACCAGGGCAACCAAGTGATAAACCAAGAGACTACCTTTTCATGTGAAATAAGGAAGTAAAATGAAAGCAGGAGACAAAACTGTTGAAGATAGTGTCAAGAGTGATTAGCTCTTTAACCTAGTTATTTCTTCACTCTCAGCTTGACAATAATTAGGAAGGGGTGGTTGGAATGTCGAGCTGGAAATGGAATGCCCAGACTCTGTCTGCAGATCGTGAGACCCACCCTGTTGCCAGCCCTAAGATCACACAGCGCAGGTGTTTGAATGAGCCAGACTGTTTCCATCAAAAAGAAGTGGATGCAATTGGACAATGCAATGAACTGAGTGGGATGGCCAAAGGGAAAAAGCAAGTTTAACTATGTGAGCTTGCATGTGGGAAAACCAGAGCTGGTTTTGCTTCTTCTGTGCCAATGTAGTGTATTCAATAAAGTTTAACTTGAGGGAAGCACAATGTCCCAGGACAGCTGACAAGTAGTTATCAAGTTAGCCAGCCATCATAGTCATGAATTGTAACAGTTATAAAATGAGTTAGTTTAAATAAATGTCATATCATAAATTGACTGTCTAGGTGGCAAACCATAATTACATCAGCTGTTCTCATTCTAAATTTTGTTCATACAATCAACCCAAAAATTTTGCAACATTTTTATGGCAGTCATTAGGTGAATACTGCAACATAAAGCAAATGCAACAGTTGTTAAGAAAACCAATTGTTCACTATCATATGGTTTTGCAAAAAGTATGTGCCAGTTTTCAACAAAACTAATAAAATGTGGTCATGTAATTTCAAATAGCCATAAATGTGGCCAGGTTATTGAGCACCCAAAGTGTGGTCATAGGTGGGAGCTAATCATCCCCTTTTTGGGGGGTCTATTGTAACTTTGGGAACCATCTGTAAAATAATTTAATTCTACATTCATTGAACATAGATTTCCTATATGCTTCATGCTAAACATCATATCAAATCATTTTATCTTTTGTCTGCTCAGGAATGTCCTATTATATAGATGTACCATTGATGAAAAGACTTGGTCAGTTTTACTTTTCCTTTCCAAGACTTCCAATTGTGAGTGATGCAATTATAGGGGAGTATATTTTCTTTTTTTTTTAATTGAAAAAGTTTTTCAAATACAAACTCCCCCCTTTTTTCCCCCTCCTCCCTAACCCGCCCTCCCCCTCCCCTCCCCCCTGTGGCTTCTTCAAAATAAAACCCAAATTCATAACAGATTATATAATACTTTACCATCCCCTTACTCCATCCCCCATATACTGACCCTTTATTTCTAATAATATTATTATATCCCCCTTATACTATACATTTCAAAATAACCTTCTACTATAACATTATATAATAACTCCTAATTTAGCATAATAATATTATTATATCTCCCAGTTTAGCAATTTCTGCTCATAATCTACCCTTTTTCTGCCCCCCATACATGTATCTCTTAAATCAAATCTTTTATGTATATTAATATAACATTTCAAAGCAACCTTCCACTATAAGACTATATAATAAATCCTAATTAACATTTATTCAATTCATAGTCTACCCATTTCCTCCACCCCCATCAATATATCTCTTAACTCAAATCTTTTACATATATTCATATCTAAACATAATATCCCTTTTCATAAACTAAACAATCAATAAGCTAACCTGTCTCCACCCACTTTCCTACAAGACTACATACTTAATAATTCTTAATATCTTTATTCTTCTGCCCACACCATTAAAAAATATTCCCTTATGTAAATAAAATCCTCTTAAAAAAGACTTTAAGCTTGTAATCCATATGATATCTTCTGTAATGTCTTTCAACTGAATTGTTAACTCCAACACCCATGTTAGGGTAACATCACATCCTAATTCCAACAGTATATTCAGTATCTTCAATTACCATCTGCCCCCATCAATAACAAATATCTTCTAAAAAAAACCAAAACAACCACCCGAGTGACTTTATATTTGTATTCCATATAGTGTCTGTAGTGGTGTCTTTCATCCAAATTATTAATTCCAACCACCGTAATAGGGTAACAGCCAGATCATCTGCGTGCCCCAATTCCATAGCTCTCTCGCCTTGTAGCTCAGCATAAACGTAGTACATTTGTCAAAGAATCCCAAAAAAGATAGTTCCAATCCATTCAGTTTAAGGCCCTTTTCACATCCCAAAAGTACAGCACTGCAGAGGTCTGTCACTCTCCTCAGGATAATATAAACCAATACTTTGCCTCAACTATCTTTTCATATATTCAATCATCTCTTAAATAACTGGCATTACTCTGTTGTTTAGTTTAAAAGTTTTTGTTTTTGTGAGACCTGCTTCTTTTTTTCTTGATTTTTTGTGTGTTAGATCTCCATCCTGATTTCCTTTCTATAAATTGTATATCAACTGTTTGGTTTTCATGCTGATCTATAACTTGATCTTGTTGGTTTTGCTTTTGTGGCTTAAATCTCCATTCTGGTTCTATGAGTTGTATATCAACTGATTGATTTCCATGCTGGTCTGTAACTTGATAAGTCATCACGTTAGAATCCAGAGCCGCCTCTCTTGTATTTATAAATAGTCCAGCTGAGACCTCTGAAGGAGAATTCAGAAGCAGCTCATCTGCAAAGACCTCTGTAACTTGTTGTTTTTCCATTACTTCCACCTCCTTCTGCTTATCTTGAATTTCTATCTCTTGTTGATTTTGCTTTTTGAGAACCTTGTAGTAAAATTCTTCCGCTTTTTCAACAGTATTTAGCTTTCTCCTTGATATCTCAATATTATTCCAACTGGAACGTCCCACCTGAATGAGATGTTTTGTTTCTTTAGCTCAGTCACCAAAAATCCAAATTTCTTTCTATCTTTTAGCATCTTAGGCGGCAACTCTTTATATATCCAGATCTTTCTTCCATACAATTGTAGAGTAGAATTAAAGGATTTTTGCACAATATCATTTCTTATTTCTTTATCTGTGAAGTAAATCACCACATCTCTAGGCAATTGCCTTTGCTTTGCAATCCAAGAATTTACTCTATAGGCCTTGTCAATCTTACAAGATACCTCCTCAGGATGAACCTTTAAAATCCCGGCCAGAACTTGAGCAGATATTTTTCTTAAAGCATCTCTATTATTTTCCTGTAACCCTCTCATTCTAACCGCAAATTCCGTGAGCCTGTATTGCATCATTGTAACTTCTTTTTCAATCCCTTGCTTTATATCTTCTGCATTGTAAGTCTCGTGACCAGCTTCCTTTTTAGACTTTACTTCTAAACTATTGTCTTAAATATTTATCAAATCATTTTCAATTCTTTGTATTTTATTGTCCAAATTATAAATCTTATCATCAACTTCCTCCATTTTAGACTCTAATAACTTGATATTTGTATCCATCTTTATAACAATTTCTGAAAAAGCATTAGTCACTGTTACAATCTTTTGTTGCAGATTATCATACTTTAGTTGTATCATTTCTTTAATTTCCTGCCTAAATTTTTCAAGTTTCTGGTTCACAGTCTCGTGATATCTTGCCATTTCCTCCAAAACAAATTCTTTTAAATTAAAGCCATTCTGCTGAGTCTGTAAGCTCAGAACTTGTTCACATAATTGTAAATGGGGGAACCCCCCCCCCACTACTTGTTTGTCAGGCTTTATTAGTTTTAACGCCATCCTGCCACACAAACAAACTCTTTTTATAGAAAGAAAACTTTTCCCCAAGCAAGATCAAGTACAAATCTCCAAGAAAAAAGAAACTTAAAATAGATATTTTTCTTCTAGATTCTAGCCAGCACTGTATATTCCATTACTTTGTAGCTTGTTACGGAAGGACTTTTGCTTTCGGCTTTCTTCTTCTTCTCAAGCCTCAGCAGTTGCCATTTTAAACTTTTTTTTCCTTCACTTAAAAACACTTGTAAAATCATTAAAAATACTTGCGATTTAGGGTCCCAAGTCCAAATCTCATCCTCTTTAATTAAACCATCTGTTAATTTCGTTGATTGGTCCAGTCCCAGTGCCTGGCTCTGCAAAAAGGCAGAGTTCTCCCGAAGCCCGGAGCAGCGGTGAGCGGAAATAGGGAGCCACAACCTGCTCGTCCCCAAGAGTAAAAAAAGAACTCTGGGGACTTTGCAGAGGGCTCTACCTGCCCTCACCTGCTCTGTCTCACATTTCCTTCAGGAAATGGAGTTTTTCGAGCCGCCTTTCAGATGTAAAGGCGGCTCTTTACAGGCAACGGGGCTGGCGGTCACAGAGGACCGTCTGGCGGCGACTGAAACCAGACCGGAAGCCCAGGGGAGTATATTTTCAATATAAAGATCAAAACACAACTTAATAATTGTTTAGAGACATTGTGCTTTAATATAAAAGATGAAATGAAGGCTAAAAAGCATGCTGCTAATCAATTTTCTGGATTAATCTAGCAATGCTGCTGATAAATTGGGGTACTTGATTTGTTAACATTGGTAAATTAGAATATTATACACTGCTCAAATAGACAAAGGGAACACAAGCAGAAGATATTCGAGATCTGAATGAATGAAATAGTCTTATTAAATACTTAAATACACTTTGAGCAGTGTATAAACTACGGTATGTAAAGAACAAAGTATTTAATAAGGCTATTTCATTCATTCAGATCTCGGATGTCTTCTGCTTGTGTTCCCTTTATTTTTTTGAGCAGTATATATACCAGCAATAAGCATGAATCACTATGGTTCTAATTTGTTTGCCATACCTACTGCAAGGTAAAAAAAATACCTCCAAACTATTTTGAGAAATTTCCTAACAGAACAATTAATCAGTGGAACAACTTGCCTCCAGAAGTTATGAATGCTCCAACACTGCAAGTTTTTAAGGCGAGATTGGACAACCATTTGTCTGAAATGGTATAGGGTTTCCTGCCTAAGCAGGAGGTTGGACTAGAAGACCTGCAAGGTCTCTTCCAACTCTGTTATTCTATTCTTCTCTATTTTATTTGTATTGATTATATGACAATTCATTGAGCACATGGTTATTTATTAGTTGTTGGAGAAAACTCTGTGCTATCTGCAAATATGAGGACTATGAAATCAGGTTTGCAAATATTGAGATGACTGCTAAGTTACTGTATATGCTGTTATTTAGCAGTTGCTAGATTTTTGTATTTCAAATACATTTGTTCTGCAACACTAGGTTTCAAAATTTAGCACGAGAACAGATGATGTAACCATAGTTTATCACCTAGACAGTCAGTTTATGATATGGCATTTATTTAAATTAACTCATGAAATCACTGCATTTTGTTAGCTGTTATTGAAAGCAGAGATTCTCAACAATCCTTTCCGAAGTCTTCATCTTAAATATCTGTTCTGAAATGTCAGTTTTCTTCAGATACCTATTCTTGTATTTGTATAAAAAAACAGTTATTTTAAAAGATTTGTGGTGTGAAATTTTTAATAACTTCTGTTCTATTCTTTTCCTCTTTAATAAGCCCTCTCAACATCTTACTTAAACAGAATTTGCTTTTTTATGCCAATTAATTTTCAGCTTTTTCATGTGAGTTTTTTTATTTAACTGGAAAGAAAAAAATAATATTCCTCTTCATTGCTGCATATAGTTCTCTCTTGAAAACATGCTTTTGCAGACTTATTTTAATATGTATATAGTTGTCCTTTGTATCAGTTGCAACTACTGTAAGGACTCTAAAAGCAGCCAGTGTTCATTCAGATCTGAAGAGTGAACAAAAGTATTTTTCTGACTAGGTATACCTGTGGCTGTGGCGATAATAACAGTTTTGAATAATAGCTGTGAAACTACTGCCTGCCTTTTACTGTAATATAAATGCATGACCTATCAGAACATGTCATATAATTTGGTATATTATTATAATAATTCTGTTATTCATTTTGTTATTTTATCCCATCACAATTTGAGGCTTAAAATAAACTAGTCAAACAGAATTTGTGATGTACAGTAGAGAAGGAAAGATTTCAAGCAAAATTTTGATCCCGTATTCTTTAGAATTAGACTCTCATGCTACACAGCTAAAGGAAGTTACAGATAAATCCATTATATATTTAAAGTGAAATAGTGAAATATACAAAAGGAAAATTGGTGAACAAAAGTAGTCGTATAAATACATACATTATACTGTACATCAAAATGACATTAAATACTAATGGTAAAACAACTGATATAGGCTGACCTGTACAAAGAGTTGGGAATTTTGTTTTAGAAATGCCAACTATTACTAAAATTAGATTTAAAAAAACTAGGGCCAATATTTTCCCTTCTATCTTATCTCATTATGAATTCTGCATGGAATTTAACTCTTTCATGGCCAAATAAAATCTAATAAAACGAGATGGTGGTGCTGATATGGGGATTCTGTTTCTACTGTATCTTTCAGCTTTTTGTAATATTAGCCACAGTATAAACGTGAAGCAACTGTGAGGAAACATGGTGGCTCTTCTTTCTCTGAGGCCTGTTCCTCTTGGTGTTGATCAGAGATGATGAAGTACAAATGCCCGGTGTGATGTGACATAGGACTGAACATTCTCACCCATTTGCTTAGCATGTTCAAGACTCCAGTGGAAAAGATCATCTTTTGATTCAGACTCAGATATCATCAATACATTATGCTTGTACATGTTGATCCTTGGCCAACCAAATAGTGTAGTCAAGGTCTTGTCCCTGTGCCTGAAGGCTTTGGGGTGGTGGTGTCTGGATTGGGAGAAATAGGCTTCAGTTCAATCTTCCTACAATGATTGAGTGGTTATGGGTTCTTCTATCACCCAGTTTGAAAGATCTTCCAGCTCTGATTAAGACTGAGATTGTACTATTCTATTTGGGAGTAGTAAACAATCTGGGGGTCTTTCTGGATTCTCAGTTTCTGCTCAGTGAGGCTTTTGCCTAGTTTCAGCTTCTGTATCAATTGCACCTGTTTATGGACTGGGAGGCTAATCATCACCCTATCCCTCTTTTCAAACACCTATGCTTTGATCATCTCATATGTAGTCTATTGCAATGTGCTCTACATGAGGCTGCCCTTGAAGAGCACTTGGAAGCTGCAGTTGGCCCAAAATGCAATGGCACAGTGATGGGCAAACTGTAATGGATCTGTATAACACCCCTACTCCACGAGCTGCAGTAGTTACCAGAAAGCTTCCAAATACAATTTGAAGTGCTGGTGATTACATGACATAGGACCTGAGGGATCAACTATCTCTCATAGTGTTCTTCTCATACATAAAAGTGGACAGAATGTTCTGCTCCAGCTACGGATCCCAAAGAACACAGCACACACAAACTCTGAACAAAACTTAGTTTACTCAAATAACGCAGTTTTAGCAAATGCCAGCTGTTAATAAGCTTCTTAACAGCATGCCAGAATTCCACAGATAAGATAGTCAGAATCTTACTGGAGTTGGCAGAAAGCCCAGAAGCAAGGTTGCAGAGACATCCCAATGCGATGATTAGCGAACTAAAGTTGTTTCCTGCAGCTTGTTGCAAGCTGCGTACTTTCTTAAATAGGCTAAGGGAGTGGCCAATTAGCCCCAAGCCTTACTCTTGAGGAGACCTCCTCCTGAAGAACCACTCCTGCCTTTTGGCAGCTCTGCATGCCTGTGCATTGAGAAGAGGCTCCTCCTCTTCATCCTCTTCACTTAAAGGAGCCTCTGGAGGTTCTGAAGGCCCTGACTGAATCCCTGCCTCTGGCACCACATCTTCTTCAGCCTCCTCACTGTCCGACTCGAGCGCCGGCTGCACAGGCTGTTGCGCAGCACCACACCAGCCTCCTCGTCGTCGGGATCAGCAACAATCCGTGTAGGCCTCTGGCAGGCCACTACACAGAATCAGTTTGCTTTGGGTTCTCTCAAATGCATAATGTCATGTATCAGAAATAAAAAAGCAAGCCTTCTTTGTTATTGTATCTATCTTTGGAATAGCAGTGACTTAGAGATTCATATGCCCTCCCACCCTGCCCATCTTTAAATAAATCTTGAAAACTTGGCTATTCTCCCTAGGCCTTGCATGTGAAACCCTTTAAATGGGGGGTGGGGGGTGGAGTTAAGGTGGAACAAATGTTCTTTTTGATTTGCTCTGTCCATGCAACTGTTCTTTTCTGTATGATATTGTTTCTTACTTATTTTAATTGTGAAGCTGTTGAGAATTTATACTTGGGCAGTTTAGAAATCTGATGAATAAATAAATGTATTTTAATATAGCCATACCTCTTGGAGTGGAAATATATGAGATGTATGGCCATGATAATTGTAAATCTGTTTACAGTCTATAGTGGAATGTGCAATTACTGAATAGGCCAAGAAGCCAGACATGCTGAAAGACTCATATAGTTTTTATAATTCCACAACTATTCGTCAGTTCTAGACTTCAGAAGCCCTGTATAATTAAAGAAAATAAAAGTTAAAAAACATATGTAGTAGTTAATCTGTAGCACAATTTTCATTTGGTGAAGATTTTTTTCAGATTGTTTTGAGCTGTTTTTCAGCCTTTCATATGGAGAAAAATTTATGAATACTTAAGGTGCTTTATAAATCTGACTTGCAGTAAAGAAGAACTATGTGGAAAGATTTGGATTTCCAGTTTTATTTTAGTACAGGTACTCCTCGATTTACAACAGTTCATTTAGTGTAACAGTTCAAAGTTACAAAGGCACTGAAATAGTGACTTATGACCATTTTTCATATTTATGACCATTGCAACATCCCAGTAGTCATGTGATTTACATTCAGATGCTTGACAACTGACTCATATTTATGATGGTTGCAGTGTTCAGGATCATTTTATGACCTTCTGACAAGCAAAGTCAATGGAGAACCCAGATTCACTTAACAACCATGTTACTAATTTAACAACTGCAGTGATTCACTTAACAAATGTGACAAGAAAAGTTGTAAAATGGGACAAATTCACTTAACAAATTTTTCATTTAACAATATCAATTTTGGGCTCAATTGTGGTCATAAGCTGAAGACTACCTGTAGTCCAGTTGCAATCAAACATTTAACAGATACTTTGGGAGTATCTGTAAGTGGGAGAAAAAGTGTAGAAAAACACTCAAGAAAAAGAACTTTGGTGTCATATGTTTCCAAAAAAAGTATTGCCACATGGTGATCAGTTGACAAAGCAAGAAAATTCCTTGAATTAAACTTGACTGAGGGTTTTTAAGATTTGTTTCATTTAATTCTTTCAATTTAATTTAATGCATTAAATTGTTTTATTTATTTATTTCACCTTTAGTTCAATTTAATACTCTGTATGAATGATTTCAAATTACCTCAGTAACCTAGCTTTCTCATCAGAAAATCATTAACAATAAACAAGTAGCATGGCTGGATTTTCAGTCTCCCTCCCTCCCTCCCTCCCTCCCTCCCTCTCTCTTTCTCTCTCTCCAAAACCACACAGACAAAACAATTTATTACTTTATTTCAACCCAATAGTCCATCTAGATCAGTATTATTTTCACACTAATTATTAAGTATTGGGGATGAGATTACGACAATGTTGTGTGACTAAAAGCAGATATTCCATTTAACAGGACATGACTGTGGGGTTAGGATTATGGACAAGTCGTAGAGGAGGACAACTTGCCTCCAGAAGTTTTGGGTGCTCCAACACTGGAAGTTTTTAAGAAGAGATTGGACAATCATTTGTCCAAAATGATAAAGGGTTTCCTGCTTGAGCAAAGGGTTGGACTAGAATACCTCCAAGGTTAATTTGTTATATTTATTATTACTCCAATTGTAATTTGAAATCAAACTCTGTTCATATGATCAAAGTTCCCTTGATAAATAATTGGTAGATTCCAGGGAGAGGCATGTATGTCTTTGGCTTGGGGATATAAAAACATTTCATTGTTTTTTAATACTTGTCACCATCTTATAATGTTCTTTCTCATCAATAACAAGGGTATATATTTTGTGAGTCAGGTGGGATGGGGAAGCCAATCACTATCAAGAGCATGGCACTAACTGAGTCATTTTTTTGTCCATGCAAACAAAGTCTCACCTTTTTTACATGTATCATGTGAATTTTTTTTTTTTTACTAACTTCCATGTAAAGGTAAAGATTTTCCTGTCCAGTTGTGTCTGACTCTAGGGGCAGTGCTCATCTCCTTTTCTTAGATGAGAGCCAGTGTTGTCTGAAGACACTTCCATGGTTATGGGACCTGCATGAGTATATGCTGAGATGCATGGAACTTTGTTACCTTTCCATCAAAGTATCTATTTATCTATTTGCATTTGAATGCTTTCAAAACGCTAGGTGGAGCGAGTAACGAGAACTCACCACATCGCACAGTGCTTGGGTCTCTTTACGCTTGTTAAGCTCAGCATCTTTAATCGCTGAGCCATCATGCTTCCTAATTTATAGGTAGACACTCCTGAATAGAATATAAGCTTTTTCTTGTTCAAATTCAGTTCCTTGGATTAAATTCAGTTATTTAAAATCTTACCAAAATAATTAGAGATATTATCTATGTTTGGAATTGGAATCAGCATTGGGTTTAGTTAGTATCTGGATTTGAAACCACCAGGAAATAGCACAGCTGTAAATTAGACTATAAAATGTTTTTAAAAATCACAATAAGAAAGTAAATATGAATCACTTTATATTGTTGCCAAAAAAACTGCATGGACCTGTCTACAAAGCCACCAAGAGCTGAGATTGACTCTAAGAAGATTTTATATATATTAAAAGAATTAAAGGGTTGGAGCAATGATTTGAGAAATGGAAATGACATCTTAAAAAGTTATAGCACATTTAGTGCAGACAAGTACAGGCAAAGAAAAAACTATTAGATGATATTAGACTTCTAGGATGTCATCTTTTCAAAAGAAAAGAATGCAAATTTGGGGGGAACAAAATGATTTTATTTATTTATTTATTTGTCAAGTATATATAAGATAACTGGTAAAAATATAAACATAATTTGAATACATGAAAAGTGTAAGTAAAAAGGAATATTAGGACAGGTATGGTAGGCACGCTGGTGCACTTATGCATGCCCCTTACATACCTCTTAGGAATGGGGTGAGGTCAACAGTAGACAGTTTAAGGTTAAAGTTGTAGTTAAAGTTAAACTACAGAGTCAGGTAGTGCATTCCAGGCATTGACCACTCTGTTACTGAAGTCATATTTTCTGCAATCAAGTTTGGAACGGTTTACCTTGAGTTTGTATCTATTATTTGCTTGTGTATTGTTGTGGTTGAAGCTGAAGTAGTCATTGACAGGAAGAACATTGTGGCAGATAATTTTATGTACTATGCTTAGGTCAGACTGAAGTCGGCATAGTTCTAAGCTGCCTAAGCCCCAAATTTGAAGTCTGGTGGCATAAGGTATTTTATTGCGGTTAGAGGAATGGACGACTTTTCTCGTAAAATATCTCTGGACTCTCTTGATTGTATTTATGTCCGATATGCAGTGCAGGTTCCAGACAGATGAGCTGTATTCAATAATTGGTCTAGCAAATGTTTTGTTGCTCTAGTTAGTAGTACAACATTACCAGAGAAGAAGCTATGCAAGATTAGATTTGTAACAGTTTGACTCTGCCTTCTCTCAATATATATATATATGATGGGGATAGAGAGCAGTTTACCTCATGAATGAAGGTGAATATACATGTCCCAGGATAATGTTACAGGAGCCAATCTGGATCGGTCACCGGTACAATGGGTTTTGTCTTCTGAGCTTTCTGACTTGTGCTGGAGCCCATCTTCAGGGAACTTCTCTCAAGCTAAAGACAACCCAGATCAGATCCAGCAATTTACCTCTTTATGTTGCACTGCATGTACAATTGGAGTGATAAAATAACAAAAAGTTACAGTTTTATCATCTCAAAAATTAATCATGGATTGATACATAAGATGAACCAGCCTTATGATTGATATAATTATTGACTTTTATGTTCAGTATTTCATTTGAAAGCACAGACATATTGTAGCTATTCCTGGTGTCAGGGAAGGAGAAAATATCAGGCTTTATATCAGGTAAGGTAGACTTTTATCAATGTCAGCTAGCGAACTTTTGATTAATGATTAACTTTCACGTATCTTGTGCTGCCTTTTCTTTACAACATTTAACAAATCACAGATATCAATAATATTCCTTTAACGCCTGGCAGAAACAATTTCACTCTGTTCTGAAAAAAGTAAAGAGGGAGGGAAGGAAGTTATATTCTCAGATATTTTCCATTGTGTTGCTCTGAGGAAGGCCTGATTAGATTAATGATGAAACTCTTCAATGAATTTAAAGTACACCTTGGATGAGTTTATTAACTGATAGGACATTGAATTTAGAGTACCCTGAACTTTGTTGTTGTTGTTGTTATTAAGCACACTCAGATGCTAAGCCACTGGACCCTGAGAATGAGATTAATTTTAGGTTAAAAGCCTCTTTATCTGTGACATTAGGAATGAGTGTGATCCAGGCAGAGTAAAAATTGTACTTCTTTCTAAAAGGAATTCAGGTTCACAGACCTGCCTAGAAGCCTACTGATTGTCTAGTCTTTGTGTGAAGTCTGTCTGAGATTGCTCAATGGCAAAGGAAAGGTGTTTTATATGTAACCAGTCCCATTTTCTTTTTTATTATTTCATTTTCAACTACATTAAAAAGATAGAAAAGGATAATGCCAGGTATCTGTTAATATGCTCAATATTTTTAATGATAAAATTATAGAACAAAGTAGAACTTTAACAGAAATTAACTCATTTTGATCACAGCTAATACTTACAAACTATATGTATTTTATGGAACGTAAGATTCCAGAGGGGGTAAAACATGACACCTCATATCATCCCCATGCAAAGAACTATAAAATTGAAATTTTCATTAAGCTTAACAGAGAAAATTCAAAATTATCTTTTGTTTTTCTTCTTACAACAGACTCAAGGATATCTTGTTTTCTTTCCAGCTATTTGGAAAAGTCTCAAGAGGCTGCCTTGCACTTATCAAGTTGCAGAGATACTGCTGATAAGAAGAACCTAATTGTGGCTTTATGCAGAAATCACTGAAGAAATTGGATCAGCAAAAATCTTTTTAGTGGGAACAAATATGCCAGTCAGCTGAGCTTGCAGATTGAACATATTCTGGTATATCCATTTACTGACAGAAACCAGAAACAAAAACAAAACACCAATGCAACCAATAATGAAGGGCACGTAACCAAGTGAATTGTAATAATAATGTCAAGTGATTAAAAAAACCAGAAACCAGCCTCAGAATAAAGATGATTGTCCCAAGCCTTGTAGTGGCTTGTAGTGGCTCTAGCAATAGAGGAAAACTTTGCTATATTCCTGAAAATTGTTACTGAAAAACGCGTAAGTAAACAACTTTCAGTTTTTTTTTTTTTTTATTGCAAAAGTTTTACAATTACATTTTCACCCCTTTTTTCCCCCCCCCCCGCTACCCCCCCAAACTTCCCAACCTCCCTAACCCACCTTAACCCTCCCCTCCCCCCCGGACTTCCTAATATACTCATATCAGATAAAAGGAAAAAACCCTCCTTTATATATAAGACTTAAACCCCTCCCTCCCCCTTACAAATTTTCATCTTCATTACCTTAACCTCTTTCTATCTTAATATAACGTTTTCAAATAAATTTTCCTCCTGATTACCTTAAAAATATTTCTATCATAATATAACATTTTCTAACAAATTTTCATCCTCAACCTTAAAAAATTTCTATCTTAATATAACATTTTCTAGCAAATTTTTATTCTCAACCCTAAAATATTACTATCTTGCTATAACATTTTTAAATAAAGGCTATTTGATACTTCCTAGTTTGATATTTATGCTGAACATAATCTATCCACTTCTTCCATTCCCATTCATAAGTCTCTTGAGAACAATCTTTTAAATATGCTGAAATCTTCGCCATCTCTGCAAAACTGGCCATCTTCAGAGTCCATTCCTCAATCGTAGGCAGCGCTTCATTTTTCCAGTATTTACCTATCAACAATCTTGCTGCAGTTATCATGTACAATATCAATTTTGTTTCACCCAGTGTAAAACCCTTAACTATACCCAATAAAAACACTTGTGCAGAAAATTGAATTTTTTTCTTCAAAACGTTCTGCATGACCCACCAAATTTTTATCCAAAAAGCCTTAACTTTCTTACAGGTCCACCAAACATGATAATATGTAGCGTCTATGCAATCACATCTCCAACATTTAGGCTGGACATTAGGGTACATACACGACAATTTTTTAGGATCTAGATGCCATCTATAAAACATTTTGTAGAAATTTTCCCTCAAATTCTGCGACTGCGTAAATTTAACATTCTGAACCCAAATTTTTTCCCATGTTTCCAACATCACTGGTTCTTCAAAGTTTTGTGCCCACTTAATCATACAGTCTTTAACTAATTCAGTTTCTGAATCCCTTTCTAACAAAACATTATAAAGTCTTTTAATATGCATTGGACCTTTCTCTTTTATGTGTCTAACCAATTCTTCCTCATGCATCATAATACCAATTTTTTGGTCCTCTTTCCATCTCAATTGCAATTGATTATATTGTAACCAAGTTAAATTAATCCCTTCAGCCAACAATGTCTGTAATGTCTTCAGCTGCCATCTGCCCGCATCTGTAAAAAGAACCTCTTTGTATAAAAACCCCCCGAGTGACATTATATTTGTATTCCACAAGGTATGACCAAGATCCAGCCATAGCGGTATTTTATAATTCCAATTGTTTCGGTGCTTCTTCCAAACTCTCAGCAAAGAATCTCTAAGTATATGGCTTTTAAATACTTTATCCACTTTACTGTCGTAAAATAAGTAAGCGTGCCATCCAAACTCCAGATCAAAACTTTCTGCATTCAGTATTCCAGTCTTTTTTCCTCCAAACCAATCACTTGCTAAAGTCAGAGCTGCTGCATCATAATATAACCGTAGGTTTGGAAGTTTAAGACCTCCCCTTTCTGGAACATCTTGCATAATTTTCAATTTTACTCTTGGTTTTTTCTCGTTCCAGACAAACTTGTTCACTCCAGTTTGCCATACTTTTAGTTGTTTATCATTTTTGAGCACCGGGATCATTTGAAACAGAAAAAGAAATCTTGGCAAAATGTTCATCTTAACTGCTGCTATTCTTCCAAGTAAAGACAGCTGCAGTTTTTTCCAAGTCTCCATATCTTTTTGCACCTCTCGCCACAATACCTCATAGTTATTTTGAAACAATTTCATATTTGATTCTGCAACCTGAACTCCTAGATATTTTACCTTTGGTACAATCTCAAAACCTGCCCTCCTTTCTAACTCCACTTTACGATCTTGTGTCATATTTTTAACTACCATCTTAGTTTTTCTCTGATTCAATCTAAAACCTGAAACTTTACCATAGTCTTGTATAATGTCCTTCATCTGAATTATCGATTCCATTGGCTGTGTTAGGGTAACAACCAGATCGTCTGCAAATGCCTTTATTCTGTAATCCTCTTGCCTTATCATTATACCTTTCAAAGTGTTAGAGTCCCTTATTGTATTTAACAAGACTTCTAGTGTTAAAATGAACAACAGTGGGGACAGTGGACATCCCTGTCTTGTTCCTTTTTCAATTTTAAACTCTGTTGTCAAACTTCCATTAATAATGATCTGTGCCTTTTGCTCTTGATAAATTGCTGAGACCGCCTGTATATATTGGTCCCCAAAGCCCATCTTTTTTAAGGTCTTTAGTAGAAAATTCCAATCCACTCTGTCAAAGGCCTTCTCAGCATCCAGAAAAACCAGCACTGCAGGGATCTGTTTATTTTTCTCAAGATATTCCAATAAGTCTATTACTTGCCTTACATTGTCCTTCATGTGCCTACCCTCAATAAATCCCGCTTGGTCATCATGGATCACCTTTTGAATTACTGGCATCAGTCTGTTGGCTAATACTTTTGCATAAATTTTATAATCCGTGTTCAAAAGAGATATTGGTCTGTAATTCTCCGGTTTTTTGGGACCTGCTTGCTCTTTTGGTATCAATGAAATATAAGCTGTAGTCCACGATGGAGGTACTTTTCCCCCTTGTTGTATGTTACAAAATAAGTCTCTAAGTTGTTCCACCATTTCTGCCTGCAGAGTTTTATAATACACTGCAGTCAGACCATCCGTTCCAGGAGCTTTAGCTGTTTTTAATTGTTTTATTGCTGCTATTATCTCCTCCTCTGTTATAGGATAATCCATTCTTTCCTTTTGTTGTTCAGTGATTTTTGTAACTCTTTTATCGTCCAGATATTTTTCTATAAGTCCATTCTGCACCTCCTCTCTGGCATATAGTTTAGTGTAATATTGAAGAAAAGCTTCTTTTATTAAATTCTGTTGAAAAACTTCTTTCCCCCCAATATCAACACTATCAATAGTCCGTGTACTCTGTTTCTTCCTTAATGTGTAAGCCAACCACCTGCCTGGTTTATTAGCGTTGCAGAATGTATTATGCTTCGCATATTGTAGATTTGTTGCTACTTGTTCCGCTATAAGCATTTGAAATTGGTCTTTCAGAAGTTTTATAACACTAAGTATTCTTTCATCTGTTGGGTTTTTACTAAGTAGCTGTTCTTTGTCCTTTATTTCTGCTTCCAGTTCAAGTCTTTTCTTTTGTCGAATCAGCCTATGTTTAGAGTTCATGTATATAAGCACCCCTCTCATATAAGCTTTGCTTGCATCCCACACAATTTCCATTGGGGTGCCTTTATTCAAATTCATTTCAAAAAACTCTTTCAAATGCTTTTTGAGTTCTGTTATATTCTTCTCATATCTAAACAAATTTTCATTTAGTCTCCAAGAGCGTCTCTCAGTCTTGCATGTCTCAATTTCTATCCAGACTGGGCTATGATCAGTCAAAGTTCTTGGCAGAATCTTTGTTCTTTTTGTCCTAACAAGTAAATCATCAGACAGCAGAATAAAATCGATCCTGGAAAAGGATCTATGTCTATCAGAGAAGAAAGTATAGTCCAGTTCTTTTGGGTTATGTATTCTCCAAATATCTTTTAATTCCAAGTCTTCTTTCATATCAAAAAAAGTCTGTGGTAATCTAATTCTTGACTTTGCCAGAGTCTTTTTATCTAATTTAGAATCAATTACTCCATTCCAATCTCCCATAATTAAAATAGATCTATAATCCCATTGAAGTATTTTAGTATGCAGCATTTTATAAAAATAGTCCTGTTGTTGATTAGGAGCATAAATTCCTATCAAGAGAATTGGATTATTAGCAGAAAATAATTCAATTGCTACAAACCTACCATCTTGATCAGCTTCTATAAGTTTGGCTGTTAATTTTTTATTTACGTAAATAACCACACCATTCTTTTTTTGGTTAGTTGAAGATATAAAATGTGTTCCTAATTTGGAGTTTTTCAAATAGTTTTGATCTTGAGCTGTAATATGCGTTTCTTGCAAGCAAATTATATCATTATTATGTTGTTTTAAATATGCAAATACTTTCTTCCTTTTTTGTGTTACATTCAACCCGTTCACATTCCAAGATAAACATTTAATCATCATTCTCCTTCTGGAGCGAAGCGCAGAACTTTAGGATTTCATCTGAAATCTGTCCTGCATTTCCCACAGCCCCAGCCTTGTCTTGTCTCTCCTGCCGTAACTTTTCTTTCAGTTCCTTGGCCTTTGCTCGGGTTATACGCTGGTCCTTGACTTCAGCCGCCCAAGCCGGCTCCAAGATTGGAGAAGGTTCCAGCAAAGGCTCATCCAGAAAACCTCCTTCGGCACCCTTCAACTCTACTAATTCCTGCTTAGATTGTTGTTGCAATTCTTGAGATTGCTTCTTGTCACTCTCTTTAATCTCCAAAACTGTAGATGAGCGTGGGGATGGAGTTCTTTCTTTAAAAATATCATTATAAAATTGCTCCGCCTTCTCCACAGTATTCAAACGGTGTTTCTCTCCCTTATATCTCAAAATTATGCCAGTTGGGGCATCCCAACGAAATGGGATTTGACTACTCTGCAATTCTTTAACAAGGAAACCATACTCTTTTCTAGATTTCAACATCTTGGGTGGGAGCTCCTTGTAAACTGTAATCTTAGATCCGCTCACTTGCACAGAAGTGAGAAAAGATTTTTGCAAGATATCATTTCTTATTGCTCTGTCTGTAAAATATATGACCACATCTCTAGGCAGTTGTCTTTGTCTGGCCACCCACGAGTTAACTCTATAGATTTTATCTATTTTACAAAAGACCATCTCAGGTTCAACTTTTAAAATCACAGCTAGGGCTTCAGCACAGATCTGTCTCAGGTCTTGTCTCTCCTCTTCTCTAATTCCTCGAAGCCGTATAGCAAATTCCATTGCACGAAATTGCATCATAACCATATCATTCTCCACTCTCTGCATCTTGTCATCAACATCAAAAAATTTATGGTCATTGTTTTTCATCTTGGCATTAACTTCTAATTTAAATTCATCCACTTTTGTCTCAACTTTCATGATAAATCCTGCCAGGCCAGACGCCACATCTGTTATTTTTTTGGTCACCATCTTTTGGCTCTGCTGCATTTCCTGCATGATTTCCTGTTGTGACTTTTGAATTTTTTCATCTATTTTATTTATTTTATCATCCATATCTTGAAATTTCTCATCAAAAAGATTTGAAATGAATTCTTTTAATTCTCCCATGTCCAAATCTTTTTTTTTGACTTGTGGCTGCGTATCCTGTTTACGTGGGGGGGATCCCCCCCTGTTTTGCCTTCCTGCTTCTTTGAAGCCATCCTGCCACGTAAGCTGGCTTTCTTAAAAAGGGAGAGTCCGCCTCTTCTGCCACCTCCACAATACTTTCTAAGAAAGTCCCCCAGATTTCCTCAAAGCAGAGCTATAATGCAGCAAAAGCAAGTAAAAGGGAGAGATTTTCCTCTTATTTCTGTTACAGCCGGGGCAACTTTGTAACAACTCTTTAACTTTGTGGCAAAACAAGATAGTTTCACCAATCCACACCCCCTAATTCATTTGCTAGGCGCCATTTTTCCAGTCACTTTCACTCGTTCCGAAACTTTCACTTCAGTAAAAAACAGTTCAGCAGAAAACTAATACTTGCAGTTCAAATTTTCAGGGGTCAGGTGGAATTCGGATGATTATTTGAGTTGTTTCCTCGCTGTTTAAGGGTTTCCTGAGATCGGCTTGTTCTGCAAAAGCAGAAGACGTCCCACGCCGCCCGGAGTCTCAGCAGGTTGTTAGGGAGCCGCGCCTGCTTCCTCCCCAGAAACAATTCCCTGGGGGGGTTGCAGGGGCTCTACCTGTGCCCCGCTGCCTCTTCTTCTTTAATCCGAGGGATTTAGAAGATTTCAAGCCGCTCCACGATCGGGGAGCGGCTCTACAAGCGGCGGGGGTGGCGGTGCTAAAAGAAGGCACCGTCGCCGCCGAAGACGAGGAAACCGGAAGTCAACAACTTTCAGTTTTGATAAACCTATGCAGTCGGTGAGACATCGGGTACACTGTAAACTCTAAATGTCATCTATAATAAAGTAGGCAGTAAAATAATATGTGTTCTACTTCCTCTCAGCAAATACATAAATGGTTGGCATAAAGGTACTATTAAATCTTTCATACATCAACATTGAAAGTAGGTCATTGGCCTCACTAACCTAATGTTATTGTGTCTTTGGCAGAAGTTATTCTAAAGATTTTTAGAAGTCTCCAAAGAGTTATAAATGGAGTTTTTAAAACAATGTTGAATCTATTGTACTGTATATACAGATAAAGGACAGCTTGTTTAATGTCTTGTGTAATAACTATACCAAGGCAACCAATATGAAAAATGGGGCAGGAGACCCCTCCACAAACATAAAAAGTCATTAATTATGATTCCCCCCAAGAGCAGATGAACTTCCCAATGAGCCAGCAACTTGCTCCAAAACATTTGTCTCAACCAAAATTTCCAGGGGAAAATTTTCAATCTCTTCAGACAAAGGAGTACATTCTAAATAGAGCAAAGAAATCACAATCACTTTCTAATGAATTTTGAGTGAATGATTTTCTAGTACAGTGATTTAGAGTAAGCATGAAACTGAGTGCCAAGAGGCAGAAAACGTAGGACTTTAATATTAAACAACTTAATAGCAGCATAAACCAAAGTGTTCCCATTGCATCTGGCCAATCTTATAATTGTATTGGAAGCATTTTGAACCCAGACTGAAACTTCATGTGTTTATGATTTATAGGAAGAATTGAACTTTAAAGGATAAGTATTTAAATGTCTTTACCTGCACTATTGAGAGGTCATTAATTTTATATTTATACTAGCAGCATCTTTTCTAGAGAAGCCAAATCTTCATTTTCAAATACAGGTAGTGTATTTCCATGTTCTGGGTAATGGCCAGAGAAGGATAACCTGGATTAACAGAAAATAACAATGTCATTTTAGAGGGGGGGGGGGGGGCGGATAGAAAAAAAGGAGGTTAAGCTGATTTAGCAAGACAGGATGAAATTCATGCTTAGACAAAGCTTGCCCAATTCCTTTAATGTAATAATTGAACCAAATGGGAAGAAATAGACATTCTTGCTTAACACTCTGTTGCATTGGAATGCAATTTGGAAGTGCCCTTGGTATCACTTTCAATGTTGAGGAAGCCTCATGAAGCTTTAAAACAATCACAGTAATGGGTAGGTGATAGACTAAGTTTCCAGATTCTGCCATAACTTCTCATGGCAGTTCTAATAAAAAAATCACTTTCCAGTCAATAAAACTGATATAAAGGATCCCATGGGGGCAGCTTGAATATTTTGCATCCAAACATTGGAAGATGATACTTTGAACAAAAGTTAAGAAACCTGGCCTAAAGTCCACTTTCAATGTTCTCTTGTTCAATGACTTCTTTGGCTGCTTGCAGCAATCTTTTCCAACCTGCTTTCTGAAATAGCAGTTTTTTCTTTCATCAGCTACCCCTACATTCTGCTTACAAGATGTGAAAACAGTGGTAATGTTGTGTTTGGTAGTCCTAAATGCAGCCACAAAGTTAGCCTTAACTAGAATGAAGTGAACCTGGCTGAGGTTCACTTCAGAGTTGACAAATGCTTTCTTTATGGCTTATGAGTACTTTCTGTTTAATTACTTTGGAAAAAGGCAGACCTAAATTTAAATTAATCTTGTAGAAACTTCAATAGGACCATTCAAATTAGGTTACTTAATTTGAGGATTATATACCTGCATTCAATGAGCCCACATTTTAGAGTAATGACATCAAATACCCTAGTAATGGAAAATAGTCACTGTTACAGCAAAAAACCACTCCAAGGTCAGAACTGCCAGTGGGAATTGTATGAAATACTAATCTAGAATTGAAACTGATGTTTCTGAGTTTCTAAAAGATGAATTTATCTTCTGAGTTGCCAGAAGTTCAGCCATTATAACTTCATTAAGTCACATTTAATAGAAGAGTCTAGCCTCCCACATTCATGCATTTATCTTTAACATGGCCAATATGTGGCTTATGCAGAAATCAGTTATTGGGTCTGCTAAATTTTTATGGTGGAAGAAATATGTCAATCTGCTGTCTTGTAAATTCAATATATTCTAGTGAAGTTTTATTTTATTTCAACATTTTAGCAAAGGTCATATAGTCATTAAATTAACATGTAATAATAAAAAAGTGTATAAACAGTGTGTGCAGACCTTATCTAATTCACCCAACATCATCTCTAGATGAGATGGCGGCACATAAAAATCAATCAATCAATCAATCAAACAAACAAACAAAATTTCAGTATGTCTTCAAACCACCATATAATAATCACATTCCTTTAACCTTAAAAATTACCTTTCCTCTTAGTGCTTCAATAAGGAACTTTATATACAGAAATCATGCAGACCTATCTCTTAATTATTTTAAAATACAATTTGAGAATCAATTTCAGACTTATAGTCTCTAGAGTAAACATGAAGGCATTGAAAAAAATATTGAAATGCTTGGGCATATTTATTTATATTTATACTTATAAATATCAGAATAATGAAGGCAATGGTTTTCTCTCTTTGACACTCCATAGCAGTGATGATGAACCTTTTTGATGTTGCGTGCCAAAAGTCCGAGTGTGCGAGTGCTATCGCGTGCCAGCACCCATAGAGGAATGGGCGCCCTTACATGTGCATGTACACATGACCCCCTGCCATGCTCCCATGCACATGTGCCCCGTACTGCACATCCACACTGTGCATGTACGCCTCCCCCATGCATACGCCCCCACTTTTTCCAAGAGGGCCGATGGCCCTCTTACTTAATTTACACCACTTTTTTTAAAAGTGTACCAAAAACATTACATGAAAGTACATACAGTATATAATGCAAGATATACCGTATTTTTCGGACTATAAGATGCACTTTCCCGCCCCCCAAAAGTGGGTGGAAATGTCTGTGTGTCTTATAGAGCAAATGTTGCTGAAGCCCCACCCACCCGCCGGCTCTGACCCTTCGGCCTCCCTGCAATTTGCCTCCTTGCAGCAAACAGCCTGGTCAGGTTCAACACAACCTGATTTAGCACAAGCAGCTGATTGGTGGTTGGATGGCCCCCCTGGAATACCACCAATCAGCTGTTTCAAGCTGTGGGGATCGCCACCGTCCATCACCGCCATCACTGCCCACCATCACCACCACCTATCACAACCTCCACACACTCAATTTTTGGCCTCCGCCCAATTTTCAGCCTCCATGAACCCAATCTTCAGCCTTTGCCCATTTTTGCCCATTCCAGGTGGGAGGGATTGCTGCCCCTGCCACCACCAATTGCTGCTGATCACTGCTGCTGCCACTGCCATTCAACAGCAATAGGCAGCGGCAGCAATTCCCACCACCTGGAATGGGCCAAAAACGGGAGACAGGGAGACTGAAAATGAGGTGGGTAGAGGCTGAAAATGGGATGCACGGAGGCCAAAAATGAGGGTGTGGAGGCCAAAAATGGGGCGTGCGGAGGCGGTGATAGGCGGTGGCAACAGCAGCGGTGGGTGGCAGCAATCCCTGCAGCCTGGAACAGCTGATTGGCAGTATTCTGGGACGCCAATCCAACTGCCAATCAGCTGCTCGTGCTAAATCAGGCTGTGCTGAACTTGACCAGGCTGTTTGCTGTTTGCTGCAAGGAGGCAAATTGCTGGAAGGCAGAGGCAGATTTTTTTTCTTGTTTTCCTCCCCAACAGCTTGGTGTGTCTTATGGGCCAGAGCATCTTATAGTATAAAAAATATGGTAATTTATCTCTAATTTATTTTTCTTGCTTACATCTTGAGTTAACCTGAGATCATTCAATCTTCAAAATATCCAATTTATAACTGACATTTTTAGACATTTTTAGACTATAAACCATAAAGAAGCAATAAAATATTTTTTTTTTGAGTCACTTAAAAATGCTATCGTGAATAAAGAAATCAAAGCCTTGTGACTCTTAAAAGGAAATTTACTATAGTCATTATTTAGAAAAATGGAGTGATAAAATGTAGATAAGTATATAGATAATACTTCCATAAAGTCATAACCGTTTTATATAAAATAATAAAATTATAATTTAAATCAAAATGATGTTCAAAATACTTCTTTCTAGAAAAATGCATCATTATTATTAGATCTAATTTTGTAATTTTTTTTAGTTGAGTCTCAAAACATCTGTTAGTTATAAAGTTAGTTATGAAAATTCAACTTCCAACATATTGTTTAAAGCTAAGATTTATATAAGAACTTCTTAAGTGGTGAATTGTTTTGTAATGTTGAGTCTAAGTATGTGATTGTGCAATTAAAATGTGAAACTTGTTCCCTGACCTCTTAGAACACTTTAACATTTTGTATCTAAAATATACAAATAAAAATGTTTAAACATTAGGCAATAATATAACTATTAATTATTATTTTTTGCTTTTGAAATAATAAATTTAAGTGAATTTAAAAATACAAAGATAAACCAAATACACGAAAGAAAAAAAGTACAAAGAGAAAAAAGGAAGAAAAATAGATATTAAAAAGGGGAAAATATATAAAGAAATGACTTTTTGCATCAAAACAAGTACAAATAATTTCAGTAACTTATCACCTTGTCTAACATTTAACCTAAAATCTCTTCATTCTATATCAAATCTTTATCTGTTAGCAAATAATAAAGCCTCATAACTCTATTGTAATCAGCAAAAGTCTATTAAGAGCTATTAGAAAACTTGTGTGTGTGTTATACAAGTAAATCAATTTCATATTTCTTTTATTTACTTTACACAGTAACTTCTAAAAATGCAAAATAAAATCTCCTTTCCAATTTCATATTTATTAACAAACCTCTTCCTGCTTTTTTAAAGAGTCACAGGGAATAACATGGCTTGTATGATCTGATCTGTAGTACTTGAATGTTTTCTAAGGCTTCATGGCTGTTCTACTATAGTAGTCTGCAGTGTATTTCTTGACTCCTTTTTCCTGTGTTGATGATTGTTGATATGACAATAGCAATAGCACTTAGATTTATATACCGCTGCATAATGCTTTCTCTGAGTGATTTACAAATGTCAGCCTGTTGCCCCCGGCAATCTGGGTCCTCATTTTACCCACCTCAGAAGAATGGAAGGCTGAGTCAACCTTGAGCTGGTCAGGATTGAACTCCTGGCTGTTGGCAGAATTAGTCTGCAATACTGCATTCTAACCACTGAGTCACCTAGGCAGAATCTATCCACTTTTTCAATACCTTCATTGTCAATTTCAAGGCTGGTAGTTCTACCTGTTGTCATTAGTTTGGTCTTCTCTATATTTAATTTTAGTCTCACTTTTTCAATGTGCTCTTTGGCTTTTTGTACTAGGGCTTGCAGAGCCTTTGCATTTTTGATTATTGGGATAGTGTCATCAGCATAACACAGTTTATTGTGTTTCTTCTTTCAGTTTTAAACAACACTTATCTTCCAATCCAGTTTCCCTTAATATTCATTCATCATATAGTTTAAATAAAAAAAAAGAATGCCTGAAGACAGTCTGTTTTGCCATTCTTTATATTTTATCTTAGTCTTAATGAGTTGTATTGCCCAGTATATACGTTTAAACACACACTTGGCTATAGAGAAGTTCCCTGAAGATGGGCCTGAAGATGAGTCTGAAATTCGGAAGACTAAACTGTTAGATATCAAGTACAGTTCAAATGAGCCAATCAGGAATTAGTCCTGAGAGCAGGAAATTAGAAGGCACGTCAGTGGTTGCAGCCAGGGACAGCCCCTTCCCTATATAAAGGGTTGCCCAGGTTTGGATTGCCATTGCTGTTCTGGAGTTAAATAAAAGAGTTACAGTTACATTGTGTTGAGTCTTCCTTCTATCGCCCACGATCTAACATTGGCGACGAAGGTGGGATCTGAAGGAACAGGACTACACACCAACCTCCAAGAAATCATCAGCCACACATCCGATCCACCGAAACACCGGTCAGATCATCGGCTATCGTGATGTCTGCGATCACACCGCCCGCTCCATTCAACCCAACCGGGAAAGATTGGGAAGCTTACATGGAGCGATTCTATATGTTCATGGAGGTGAATGATCTGCTGAGCTTATCAGAGCAGAGGAAGAGGGCCCTTTTCCTCACCCATTGCGGCCCGGCAGTTTTTAAAATGGCAAAAGCGCTTGCCGCCCCAGCCGATCTGAAGACCATGACCTGGACAACGCTACAGGAAATACTCAAGGCACACTACGCGCTGAAAGCATCATCCCTGGTAAGGAGGCATGAGTTTTATCGGAGGGACCAAAAAGAGGGAGAGACGATCAGTGCGTTCGTGGCGACCTTGCGGGAAATAGTTGCCGCCTGCGATTTCCTGAATCTGGAAGAGGCCATGAGGGACCGTCTAGTACTGGGACTGAGGGACCTCACGTTACAGAGTAGGTTGCTGGCCCGGCCTCAAATTACATTCAAGGAGGCCTTGGAAGAAGCATCCGCAACCGAAGCTTCCCAGAAATCGGTGGCGGCTATGAAGAAAATGAAAAGCGGGCCGCCCGTAACAGAGGAGGTGGCCGTGCACTATGAAAGAGCAGAATCGGGCTCGGAGGAAGAGGACGAGGAGGATGAAGTCCATCACCTCCGAGCCGATCGCAAAGAGAGACAACAGGGGAAGAGAGAGGCCTGGTGCTCGGGATGCGAAGGGAACCACCCGAGAGCCGAATGCAGATTCCGGGACGCCATCTGCCAAAGATGCGAAAAGAAAGGACACATAGCGAGGGTCTGCAGGGCATCCCAGCCAGCCTCAAGGAGAACCAGACCCCCCCAATCACCAACAAACAACAGAAGATTCCAGACAAGTGGAAAGAGACAACCGTTTGGGCGAGGACAAAGAAACGATGACCATCGGGCGGATCGTGGCGAGACCCATCAGATCATCGTAATCGGCCATGCCAGTGCGGGAAGGGCAAATAAGATGGCGGCGACAGTCTTGATCGAGGGGAGACCCTGCTGAATGGAGGTGGCCTCGGGATCCAGCCTATCAATGGTATCCTGGACTACAATCAAGAAGCTCCTGCCACATATCACAGCCCGCGACCTCAAACGACAGCGCCTCACCCTCATTGACTACCAAGGGAACCGAATCCCTGTGGTAGGCATTGGCAAGTTCAACGTAGCCTACAAAACATTCAAAGCCATGCTACCCCTCACGATTGTGGACAGAGACCGGCCCAGCCTGCTGGGCATGGAGTGGTTCGAGCCATTGGGGCTAGCCATCACCGGCATCGATCACATCGGAAACGACACCTGGGAGGAGGACCTGATGAGGGAATTCGCAGAGGTTTTCAACAACGAGCTAGGCAAGTACAAAGGGTCCCCAATTTCATTCAACTTAGACCCCCAGGTAGCCCCAACCCGAATCAAACCCCGGAGAGTCCCATTCATGCTACGGCCAAAAATAGACGAACAATTAGATAAACTGGTCGCGCAGGGAGCGTTAGAGCCAATAGACCACGCGAGATGGGAGACCCCTATCATAACACCGATTAAACCGGACGGGTCAGTACGCTTGTGCGGAGACTATAAAAGTACATTAAATAAGGCGCTCCAACAAAGCGCATACCCCGTACCAGTAGTCCAACACCTCTTACATTCTTTGGGGAGGGGAAAGATCTTCGCAAAATTGGACTTAGCACAAGCGTACCAGCAGCTGCCCGTTGATGAAGCCACCGCGGAAGCACAAACCATCGTTACACATAGGGGCGCATTCAAATGTAAGAGACTGCAATTTGGGGTGAGCGTAGCGCCCGGGCTGTTCCAAAGCCTGATGGAACGACTCCTACAAGGAATCGAAGGAGTCGTCCCTTATTTCGACGATGTACTAATATCAGCAAGGGACACGGCTCAATTAAAGCAGCGGCTGAGGGAAGTGCTGACAAGATTCCAGAAAGTGGGGCTCAAAGTTAAAAGGGACAAGTGCCAACTAGCAGAGACTCAGGTCGAGTTCCTAGGATACTTGATAGATGAGTCGGGAATTAGACCCACCTCCGGAAAGCTGAGAGCGATCAAGGAAGCACCCCCCCCCGAAAAATAAAACCGAACTGCAGGCATTTTTGGGGTTGCTTAACTTTTATAATATTTTCCTACCGCAGAAAGCTACCACTGCTGAACCACTCCACCGGTTGCTGGACAGGAAGGCAAAATGGAAATGGGAGGAGCGAGAGAGGAAAGCGTTCGAAGATATAAAAAACCTTTTAACGTCAGACAGAATTTTAGTGCAATACAGCGGGACATTACCAATAAGACTAACTTGCGATGCATCCCCTTTCGGCATCGGAGCCGTATTGAGCCACAAGATGCCTAACGGAACAGAAGCCCCCATTGCATTTTTCTCCCGGACTTTGTCAAAACCCGAACAAAATTATAGCCAATTGGACAAAGAGGCGCTAGCCGCAGTAGCCGGAATAAAAAGGTTCCATGAGTATCTCTACGGTCGGAGTTTCGAACTAATAACCGACCACAAGCCATTGTTAGGCATCATGGCAGGGGACAAACCAACACCCCCCATTTTGTCGTCCAGAATGCTAAGATGGGTGGAGTTTCTGGCAGCCTACAATTACACACTGCTCCACCACCCGGGGAAATCAATCGACCATGCAGACGCCCTCAGCAGGTGCCCACTTCCAGAAACGGGGGAGGACCCAGCGCCAGTGGTGACCACCCTGCTAATCGAGATGATGGAGGAAGCCCGAATATCTGCAGCCGACATTGCGAGGGCCACCTCAAAGGACAAAATACTGGCGCGGATTTTAAATTGGATCTGGAAGGGGTGGCCGGAAGAAAAAGAAATGAGCACAGAGTTCCTGCCATACAAACGGAGACAAAATGAACTGTCAGGACTAAGGGGGTGCGTGTTGTGGGGGGATAGAGTCATTGTTCCAAACACACTAAGGCAACATACACTCAGATTATTCCACGACGGGCACCCGGGGATAGTGAGGATGAAAGCGTTGGCCAGAAGCTACGTGTGGTGGCCCGGAATGGACAAGGAAATCGAGACGTGGGTGTCCGCCTGCGCAAACTGCCAAGAATCAAGGGCGGCACCAAACGCAGCCCCCGTCCACGACTGGGAAAACCCGGGAACACCATGGGCCAGATTGCACATCGATTTCGCAGGGCCGTGCAAAGGGAATGCGTTCCTAGTCATTGTGGACGCATATTCAAAGTGGCTAGAAGTAGTGCTCATGTCGACGACCACAGCAGACGCAGTAATTAGAGTATTGAGACGCCTATTCGCCACACATGGGATTCCCGACCTCATAGTCTCCGACAACGGGCCGCCGTTCACATCAAACACCTTCGAGATGTTCCTCGCGGACCAAGGAATAAGGCACGCGTTATCCGCCCCGAAAAAACCTTCGACAAATGGTTTGGCAGAACAGATGGTGAGATCTACAAAGGAGAGACTTATGGGACTGGGCCCAGGGGACATTCAGGCCAAATTAGTTAAACTATTAGCCATCCAGCACATCACACCAAGCGCCACGACCCACCGAAGCCCAGCAGAATTATTAATGGGCCGTAAGCTGCGATCCCATCTAGACAGACTGCACCCGCAGTACAGCACAGAGAAGCCAACCGACTCCACGAACAGAATCCGGGAGTTCCAGCCAGGGGACAGAGTCTATGCAAAAAACCTGAGCGGAAACCCACTCTGGGTACCAGCAACAATAACCCAGGTGACGGGGCCCCTGTCCTACCGGGTCCAGACAACAGAAGGACAGCACTGGAAAAGGCACATCGACCAGCTCAGGGGAAGATTAACGAGGGTCGAGGGGGAACCCCAACACAACAACCAGGGGGAAGGAAAAGACACGCAAGCAGTACCAGAGCGGGCCAATACACAGACGCCAGTTCTGGACACGCCAAACACCAGTCCGGAAGAAAATAACAGCGAGCACGTACCTGAATCCACGGAGGAGGTGACAGGTGCCGAAAGGAACCGGCAGGGACAGCCAAGTAAAGTGGGAGAAGGAGGAGAATCCACGCTGGAGACTGAGTTAGAGAGAGTTCCGGAGCCCACACAGAGAGAGCAGCGGACCTCAACCTCTCAACCCGAAGGCACCGGGACAACTGAACTGCGCAGGTCCGGTCGAGCTTCCAAACGTCCCGCCTACTTACGCGACTACGTAGCATAGAGACCCCGGACGGGTGAACACTGAACTAGGGGGGAGGAGTGTTAGATATCAAGTACAGTTCAAATGAGCCAATCAGGAATTAGTCCTGAGAGCGGGAAATTAGAAGGCACGTCAGTGGTTACAGCCAGGGACAGCCCCTTCCCTATATAAAGGGTTGCCCAGGTTTGGATTGCCATGGCTGTTCTGGAGTTAAATAAAAGAGTTACAGTTACATTGTGTCGAGTCTTCCTTCTATCGCCCACGATCTAACATAAACCTCTGGTCCTGGTAACTGACCAAGTTTGGATCCTGCAATATGTTTAAAATTACAGACATAGATATTCAGAGAAATGATGACTAGCTCAACTTCTTGCTATTTGAAGAACTAAGAACGTCTTGTTTCTTAAAAACTAATGTCATTTTGTTTATTATTGAATCATTTAAAACATACCCTGATACAAACATAATGTTGCCTAATCATTATGGGAGCATGATATTGAAATAATGGGACTATTTTGAAGGCTTTGTATTCTGTTTCTAATGTAATAGGAATTCAGCTATTCTACTTAAAAACTTCTCGTATGTTATATTGCAACAGATAGATGTATTTGTCCAGAAAACAGCAGCTTTCTCTAAGGTTCTATCTCATGTAATGTAGTAAACATTATTTGTGGAGAAAGGAATTGCATCTGTTACAAAGCTAATGTTGTTATCTTTTTTCACATCTCTCTTAATATTACCCAATTATCCTAATGGACATTGAGGCGTCTGGGATGGCTCGGGAGTTTATGGCTTCCATGACAGCCATGGACCTGACACAATTAATTCATGGCCCCACTCACGAGGGAGGACACACTCTGGACTTGGTTTTTATCTCTGGTCAGTGGCGGAGTGGTCTGGATATAGGGGATATAGTTATTGAACCCCTGTCATGGTCGGACCATTCTCTCCTGAGACTGGACCTTTCAACCGCTGCACCCCACTGCAGGGAGGCGGAACCGACCAGGTGGTTCCACCCCAGGCGCCTGATGGATCCTGATAGGTTCCAGAGGGAGCTTGGGCCAGTTCCTGAAACTCTGGCTCACGACTCGGCTGAAGATCTGGTGGCTGCCTGGGATAGGACAGCCGCCGGTGCTCTGGACCGAGTCGTGCCTTTGCGGCCTCTGACCCGACACCGAACCTGCCCGGCCCCTTGGTTTTCCGAGGAGCTGAGGGAGATGAAGCGCCGGAAAAGACACCTAGAGAGTGGTTGGAGGGCCAGTCGCTCCGAATCCGACCGAACACTAGTTAGGTCTCATATTAAGACCTATCTAGTGGCGATAAAAGCGGCAAAGCGTAACCACTTTTCCGCTCTTATTGCATCGGCAGATAACCGCCCAGCCGCCTTGTTTAGGGTGACTCGCTCCCTCTTACATCAGGGAGCATGGGAAGACCCCTTGCAGGGGCAGGCTGAGGATTTTGCACAGTATCTGCACAATAAAATCGCTCAGATTCGAGAAGGCTTGGACTCTGACTGGGTAGATCCCGGCGGGGTGACTGAGGCTGGTCTTGAGAATGTTACCTGGGATGAGTTCGACCCTATGACTCCTGAGGACGTGGACAGGATCCTGGGGAGGCTAAACGCAACCACATGTTTATTGGACCCGTGTCCCTCCTGGCTGGTACTGGCCACCCGGGAGGTAACACGAGGCTGGCTCCAGAGGATCATAAATGCTTCTTTGAGAGAGGGTTTCTTGCCTCCTGCCTTGAAAGAGGCGGTGGTGAGGCCCTTCCTCAAGAAGCCTTCTCTGGACCCGACCGTTTTGGCAAACTATCGTCCGGTCTCCAACCTTCGCTTTGTTGCGAAGGTTGTGGAAAGTGTGGTTGCGTGACAGCTCCCACAGTTCCTGGATGAAACCGTCTATCTAGAGCCATGCCAGTCCGGCTTCAGGCCTGGGTACAGCACGGAGACGGCATTGGTCGCATTGGTGGATGATCTCTGGAGGGCTCGGGACAGGGGTTGTTCCTCTGTTCTGGTCCTGTTAGACCTCTCAGCGGCTTTTGATACTATCGACCATGGTATCATGCTGTGCCGGCTGGAGGGATTGGGGGTGGGAGGCACCGTGCTGCGGTGGTTCTCCTCCTATCTCTCTGACCGGTCGCAGTCTGTGTTGGCAGGGGGGCAGAGGTCGACCTCGAGGCGCCTTGCTTGCGGGGTGCCGCAAGGGTCGGTCCTCTCGCTGCTCCTGTTCAACATTTATGTGAAGCCGCTGGGTGAGATCATCCGTGGTTTTGGGGTGCGATGCCATCTGTACGCTGATGACACTCAGCTGTACATTTCCACCCCAGACCACCCCAATGATGCCCTCGAAGTGATGTCCCAGTGTCTGGAGGCCGTGCGGGTCTGGATGGGGAGGAACAGGCTTCAGCTCAACCCTTCCAAGACCGAATGGCTGTGGATGCCGGCGTCCCGGTATAGCCAGCTGGTGCCATCGCTGGCTATTGGGGGCGAGTCACTGACCCCCACAGAGGGGGCTCGCAACTTGGGCATCCTCCTGGACACACGGCTGTCTTTAGAAGAGCATATGACGGCCGTGGCCAGGGGGGCTTTTTATCAGGTTCGCCTGATACGCCAGTTGCGCCCCTTTCTGGATCGGGACTCCTTGTGCACAGTCACTCATGCCTTGGTTACGTCACACCTGGACTACTGTAACGCTCTCTACATGGGGCTCCCCCTGAGGAGCACCCGGAGGCTCCAGCTGGTGCAGAATGCGGCCGTGTGGGTGATTATGGGAGCGACGTGGCGCTCCCACGTAACACCTCTCCTGCGCGAGCTGCATTGGCTCCCGGTGGTCTTCCAGGTGCGCTTTAAGGTGTTGGTTCTCATCTTTAAAGCACTCCATGGCTTAGGGCCAGAGTATTTGCGAGACCGCCTGCTGCTACCGATAACCTCCCACCGGCCAATACGCTCTCACAGAGAGGGCCTCCTTGGGGTGCCGTCAGTCAGGCAATGTTGGCTGGCGGCCCCCAGGGGGCGAGCCTTCTCTGTGGGGGCACCCGCCCTGTGGAATGAGCTGCCTCGTGGAATACGATTGATCCCGGACCTCCGGACCTTCCGTAAAGCCCTGAAGATGTTTTTATTTCATCAAGCCGGCCTAGCCTAAATGGTTTTTAATTGGGATTTTAAATTTTATGGATTTGGGGTTTTAAATTGGATAGCCAATGATTTAATTCTTTTAATTATCTTAACTTTTGTATTTGTATGTTTTTTAATTTTGGCTGTTCACCGCCCTGAGTCCCTCTGGGAGAAGGGCGGTATACAAATTAAATAAATAAATAAATAAATAAATAAATAAGTACTATCTATAATATTACATGTGCTATATTAGGGCATACTGCAGGCATTTTAGCTCTCTATGATTGCCAACCTATACAGAGGTAATATCAATAATGCTATATAGCAGAGACTATCAATTTTTGGAGGCTTCATGAAACAGTTCTCTACTACCAAGAAAGTCACTCAAATCTAATATGATTTTTGTGAAATCCTGTCAAATTTAGGTCCATGTTTTGAGTAATATACATTAGAACTCAGTTATGAATAATACCCACCTAACAGTTTGAAAGCATGCAAATGCAAGTAGATAAATATGTATCACTTTGGTGGGAAGGTAACAGTATTCTGGATGCCTTGACATGACCACAGAAATTTGTTTGGACAATACTGGTTCCCTTGGCTAAGAAATGGAGATGAGCACTGCCCCCTAGAGTTGGACATTCCCTGGACAGAGGGAATTTGTACCATTATGAATGATAAAATCTTATTAAATTGTACTGTTTTTGAGACATGACAAAGTTTTCATATTTTCATAAGATCTCTTGCAATAATATATGAATCTATGCACATTTTATTAATAATTAAAAATAAATTTGTTTATAGATACTTTTTCAAAATATAATGGGCAAATAATTGCTTTGGCTGGATCAGGATACTTGGTATACCACTAGTCAAAAACACATTTCTAACATGTATCTCAGTAATGCCTGTTTGTGCCAGACATTTACTAGAAAGCATAAAGGTAGTTCTCTACTTACGACCACAATTGAGCCCAAAATTTATGTTGCTAAGTGAGAAATTTGTTAAGTGAGTTTTGCCCCATTTTACAACTTTTGTTGCCACATTTGTTAAGTGAATGTCTGCAGTTTTTGAGTTAGTAACATGGTTGCGAAGTGAATCTGGCTTCCCTCTTGACTTTGCCTGTCAGAAGGTTGCAAAAGGGGATCACATGACCCCTGGTCACTTCAACAATCATAAATATGAACCACATCAAACATCCAAATATAAATCATGTGACCATGGAGATACTGCAATGGTCATAAGTAGGAAAAATGGTAATAAGTCACTTTCTTCACTAGCGTTATAACTTTGAATAGTTACTAAATGAACTATTGTAACTCAAGGACTACTTGTAATTAATTAGAAATAAAACATCGAATGTGCTGCTCTTGAAATACATTTTCACTTTGTCAAAATTCAGAACAAAAAATTAGCTTGAAAAATAGAAATTCAGAAGAAAAAGAGAAGAAAAGATTGCCAAATGTGAGGTAGCCATGTATGAAAAGGGAAAGAAAGAGAGAGAGGAAATGGTGTGTGTGTGTGTGTATGTGTGTGCGCACACACATGGCCTGTGTATGTATATATGCCAAAGGTGAATATGGGACAGGAAACCTGTTAGCCTTGTTCTGCTGGATAGTTTATACCTGCTATTTAGATGTAGCAATAACCTGTCATGCCATTTATGCATACTAGAAACATTTGTACAGAAGCAGCTCCAAACAAATCAGGCAAGCCATTTTATAGAGGACTAGAAAAAAAGGATATAAAGAAAAGTTTAGTAGAATGCAATGGATTCGCTGTTGCATTATTGGAAATCTGAAAGAACATAGCATTATAGAAAGGAGAAAATGCTAAATATGTCTCTGCCCTAAAATGTGATCCATCACATTGGACCTTCTGTTGGAGAAGTACACATGCAGTACACGTGCAGGAGAGACATTATTATTTTACAAATGAAGGTGAATATACGTGTCCCAGGATAATGTTGCAGGATCCAATCTGCATCGGTCACTGGGACCAGAGTCACATCACCCACACAATTTCTGACAAAACTCTGGTCCGGGTGATTGACCCAGACTGGATTCTGCTTTATTATTTTAAATACAAGAGAAAATAAATCAACATACAGGTCTAATTACTTGTGGGAATCTCAAGGAAAGAGACACCATTTAAGGAGAAAACTGGATTTTATAAACAGCTTTTAAATCAGGCATCTAAAAATGCAGCTTAATGAACTTTTTTAAAAAAATCTCAGATTGCATCAGACAAGCTATATACTAGTTGAGAAAAGACAATTTCAAGTTTCAACAAAGCCAGGATCATTGCCTTTGTGCTAAATGCTTTGCAGAATTATTACATTACTGATTCACTTGAATGAATTTTGCCCCAAGCATTACAGTCTTGGAAAATGCTTCATGTGTTCTTTTCCCTATGCTTTCTATGCTGCTACAAGCTATACGAACCATTTTATTGGGACACAGTGGAATCATCAACAATAATCCTTTCCCCAGAATGAACTTTATTTTGCTGTTTGTATGGCAATTTCCTATTTTCTATTGGAAATTGAATAGATTTTATAATTCAAGTTTATAATTTTCATAGTCACTATAAACAGGAAAAAATGCTGCTAGCATTAGTACATCCTGATCCAATTATTCTTGGTTGTAGGTTTCAGGAAAGTATTTACAATATTATCTTGGTAAAGGGAACTTCCACCCTAGCATTGTACTGCATAACTTCATTTTACTTCTTCAAAAGCATTGTTTCAAAAGTGGCCAGGCTACTTCAACATAAATTGGGGAGAATATCTAGGCCTGTAACTCAATTTAAATAAATAAAGGAAATCAAATCCATTTTAAATAATCCTAACTACCCCCATCCTATGAATTTTCACAATAACAACAATGCTACTTGCACCATCTGTATCATTATACCAAAAGAATATCATGTACAGATGCCAGATATGGTTTGCAAAAATCTGGATGAATATTAGATGGCAGCAAAGAGAAAAAACATAGTTCTCTGTTGCCATCTACTGCTCACCGTTTTTTAAATAGTTCAGATGTGATGAAGTGATGGTGCTGATGGAAACAACATTGTTATACCGTATTTTCCCTAGTAGCCTTCTGCCATGAAAATAATAGTCTTACCAAATTCTGATTTATTCTTAAAAGAACATTAGTTATAATGCTATTCACAGGTTAAGCTACTTTTTATAGCCAAGCAATCAGCCACCCAATTCCAAACAAACAAACAAACAAACAAACACGTATACGTACACACACACACACACACACAAACACACACACACATACAAAAGCATCATAGGTTTTCCAGGATTCTAAGCAATTTGTTTTTAAACAAGAGATGAGGCAAAGGTAGAGTGATTATTAGTTCAGATGCACCCTCTTTGGGGCAACGAGCAGAGTTGGAGGAGCTATAGGAGGAAGAAGAGATGAGCGGGGAACATGGCCAGGCTGACTGGATGATGGAGCAAGCCATAAAATTCATGTGTGGGCCTTTTGAAAACCTCAAGGTGTGCGAAGCCCTTGCCTGAGTGATGCAATCCAATGACCAGCAGTTTCCAGGCTCAGTGGCCAACGGGGCACACACTTCTGGCAATACCAGAGTTGGATTCTTAGCAGCCATGGACCCAGCATCTGTGGTGGGGATACAACTGCCACTCCCCGGGAGCAGCACCAGTGAGCAAGAGGAGACTGAAGACCCTACTGCTGGGTGTGAAGTTTGTCAGAGATCCGCAGCATTTGGGGTATGGTACAGAGATAGCCACAGAAGATGGAAAGCTATGGTGTGTCACCATGGCTCTAGAAGAGGCCGTAGCATGGTGGATGATCACCCTCTATAATTATGATGCCCCGGAGCTGAGAAACCAACCAATTCATGGCAGCACTCTACAAGCGATTCGAGGAACCCCTGGCTGATTGTAAAGCCAGAGATTGCATCAAAACCATCAGCTATGGCTGCAGAGTGGTGGTCGAGTATACCCAAGAGTTTTGTGACCTGGCATGGAGGCTCAATGACTGGCCATCCTATTCAGCTGCCCTCAAAGATTGGCTGAGTGATGAAACCTACAACTTCCAGGGGTATCCCTCTACCCTTCATGGTTGGAATGTGTTGGCAGAGGAGGAGATTGACCTGGCTCGGAATAAGCACTGCCCAGGGTGTGGATGGTGAAAATCCTTTCCAGACAAGAAGGAAGTGCTGAAGCCACAACTGGGTGTCTCGAACTCACAACGATGCTCGACCACCTGCTTTAAATTTTGAAAGGAGACACACTGGGCTGCTGAGTGCAAGTCTGATTGTTCTACCCAAAAGATGACTCTGAGCCCCACCGAGAAAGCTGCCAAACTATCACCTCAGACCTGCAAAATGGCTTTAACGGGAGTGGAAGTCATAGAGTTCATCCCAGTCCCCAAGGATGGTAAGGGAACTTTGACCGACCCAACCAAGAGCCCTGGAGAGAGCAAAACTGACTCCAACTCTGATCCCCTGGTAAGTGGCCCAGTCACCCCTACTGAACTGATAGTCCGATCTTCAGGACGAAAAACCAGCCTGTGGTCCTTGTGGACTCAAATGCACCAAATTCCTGGTAAACTCTGCTTTGATGGAAAAGTTAGGGATGCAGCTTAGGCCACTCAAAGTGCTGGTGGCATTCTGCCAACTAGATGGCTACATAGTGGGGGAGGATCCCAGTGATGTTTGTCACTGAGCCCATAAAAATGTGAATGGATACAGAAATGCACAGAGAAACCCTGAATTTCATCAGGGTTTCTGTGTAGCACCAGGCATGGAGAGACCCCTGGTAATAGGATTAGCATGGCTGCAGAAATGAAACCCCTATGTGAACTGGAGGAGAGGACTACTAAAAATCCAGCGAGGTGAGGATAAAGGAAGCCAAATAGGGGCCCAGAGAACTGAAAGACAAGGTAGGAGGTGGGGCTCCATGCAGGTCAACTTGTGAATTTCACGGGAGTACTTGGACCTGTGGGACCTGTGGGAAGGGCTCATATGAGCTCCCAGCCCATTAGCCAATTAACTGCTCCATAGAGATATTACGAGGGGCTAAACTACCTAAATCCTAGCTGTACTCAATGACAGGAAATTGGACAAGTTAAGGACTTTTATAGACAAAAATCTGAAATGGAGATTCATTCAACCAGCCCAACCGAGGGTGGCTGCCCAGGTCCTGTTTCGGGAAAAGAAAGATGGGTCCCTTCCAGGGCCAGATTTAGATGAAAAGAGGCCCTAGGCTATTCCACTTATGAGGCCCTTTCACCAGTGGTGGGATTCAATTTTTTTAACAACAGGTTCTCTGGGCATGGCTTAGTTGGGGGTGTGGCTTGGCAATCATGTGACTGGGTGGGCGTGGCTAGCTGGTCACGTGACTGTGTAGGCGTGGGTAGCTCGTCATGTGACCGGGTGGACGTGGCTATGTGCATAGACTTTTTTCAGAGGGCTGAAAAAAGTCATTTCTGACTGGGCCTCGCACTTTTGACCGGTCCTCACACTTATGACCATCCTCACATTTATGCCCGTGCAGCATTCTTAACAACCATGTCACTCATTTCACAACTGCTTCTCTTCACCATGGTGACAAGATAGGGCAAAAACATAAAATATGAGGACAGTCGTAAGTTCGAGGACTGGTCAAAAGTGCGAGGACCAGTCAGAAATAACTTTTTCAGCCCTCTGAGTAGTCCATATGCATAAAAGGATACAGCAATAGAGAGGGATGAAGGAAGGGAAGGGAAATTAGAGTAGGAGGGAGGGTAAGAGAGGGAGGAAGAGAGGAGGAGAAGGAAAAAGGAAGAGGAAGTAGGGAGGAGAAGAAGAGGGGTAGGAAGAGAAAGTAAGAAGGAAAGAAAAGAGAGAAGTGGTAGGTTTGAGGAGAAAGATTGCTATATAATAAAAAAGATGAAAGGGAAGAAAGCCAACCCCAAACAAATATAAAGATATTAAGATAAAGAATGAATTGTTAAACTTTAAAGAATAAAAGAGAACAAATATGAATAAATAACAATAATTAGAAACACACATACAAACATACAATGTATTTTCTTTGAACAGAGTATTTGGCCGGTTCACAAATTTAAACAGTGTTTAGTTATTAAATTTACAATTTCTATATTTCCTTTTTGCCATATTTATTCCTCATCTGTTTTTGTAAAAAACCAATATTATCCTTCATCCTCATCTCTAATCTTAATCAAGTTCAATTTTTCCCTTCTATTCTATATTATACCCCTTCCCATTGTCATCTATTTTTATATCCATCCTCACATTGGTTAATTATGTAATATTAGTTGTTTAATATAAATTCAACATTTTAATATAAATCAATTAGTTATATAACTACCTTTTTTGTATATTAATCAATATGAACATGAATATTCCAATTATTTCCATGCAATCCAATTTCTTACAAATCCATTAATTATATTTACCAATAATAATAAACCAAATAATTTCCCCCATATATTCCTCCAAACCACAACTTAACCATTTCTGCTTTCAGAAATATACAATTAATAGTATCTCAATTATTACAATTCCCTAGTTAAATAGAGCTTTTTTTGTTTTGTGTTTTAAAATCCTGAACTCTCCTCTTTTTCCCTAAATTTCCCATTGTTTGCACCTACCTTTTTTGGTGAGGAAAAAGAAAAGAATTCTGCCTGCTTAATTTTCCAACCTTGCAGCAATAGCAAAGCAGTTTCAGTTTCGTTTCTCAGCATAGCTAGGGGAAAAAAAATCAGCACTCTTTGCAAGGAAGCAGAAGAGCCCTGAGCAAAACAGCTGAGACAAATCAGCTGAGAGCTGGGAGGCCAATTAGCCTATGCTAAAGCTCCGTGGGCCAATAAAATTACAAAAAAACCACCGAACCCTTTGTTAAATTGCTGGCTCCCCCGCCCCTCGCCCACCACTATTTATTGGCAATAAATAGTGGTGCGGAGGGGCAGGGCAAGCCAGCAATTTAACAAAGGGTTCAGCTGCACCACTGGCTCTAGGGCGGCCCTTTGAAGCCCCGTGGCAGGAATTTGAAGTTTTTTTTTCCTCTAGCCATCGGAGGCAGCAATAGATGGGGAGTGGGCGGGGTAAGCGAATGGCCAGCGATCCAACAGAGCAGAGAGTGAGGGTGAGTGAAGGCGTGGAAGCTGCTTTCTCCATCCTGCTCTCTTGGGTCCGGAGCCGGTGGGGAACCACATGGCAGCCCACGTGGATCCCAGGCAGCAGAACTCAGGCTAGGGAAGGGGTGGGCAATTGTGGCTCTTTTACAACCTGTGGCCTTGGAATTCTGGAAGTTGAAGTCCACAGGTTGTAAAAGAGCCACAATTGCCCACTCCTGGCTACGGTAGGCTGGCGCTGCATGGGTGGGAGGCGAGGGGCGGGCGAGCCAGCAATTTAACAAAGGGTTTGGCCGAACCCCCTAGAACCCCCAGAATCCCACCACTGTGTAGGCCCCTCTTGATCTTGAGGCCCTAGGCTGAAGCCTAGTTAGCCTATAGGAAAATCCGGCCCTGGTCCCTTCGCTTATGCATGGACTATAGAGGGCTGAATCATGTGTGCATCGAGAACATCTACCCATTATCCCTGATGAAAGATATGCTTGCCCACTCAGCAAAGGGGAAGATTTTTTTTTTTTTACCAAACTAGACTTGCAAGAAGCATATTACTGAGTCAGGATTAAGGAGGGTGATGAATGGAAAACCGCATTTAACTGCTCCTTGGGATGTTTCCAATTCCAAGTTTTCCCCTTTGGACTACAGGGGGACTCTGCTGTCTTCATGCAGCTAATAAATGAAGTGCTGCATGAACATCTATACAAGTGCATGTTGGTTAACTTAACGACATATTGATTTATACTGAAACTATGGCAGAGCATGTGAAATTGGTGAGGGCAGTCCTCAAAAAGCTTCGAGCCATTCAGTTATACACTAAGCTCTCCAAATGTTCCATCAAGTTAAACTGTTTACCAGGGCTACTGCATCTCTCACGAAGGGATAGAGATGGACCCTGAGAAGGTCCAAGCCACATTAGACTGGGCTTGTTGTGGCTCCGTTGCCTGAGCCTGGGCTATCGACAGATGCAGACTCAGAGAGTGAGGGAGAGGAGTTGGCAAGGCCTCCCTCTCCAGGACCCTCCTCTCTGGCAATGCCTCAGGACGACACCGAAGGCCAAATGATAGGCTCAGAGCCAAGCACGTCTCCACAGCCACAGGTGGACAGCAACCAAGAAGATAAGTGCTGGCTGGACCTTCGGCAGAGGTGCAGGGAGAAGCGTGCGCAGCAGAGGGGAAGGCGTGCCAGAGATTAGCTGAGTCACTGGACCACACCCCACAGGGTATAAATGTGGGTGTGGTGGCCGGTTAAGTTTGTGACGAGCAAAAAATGGAAATAATCCATGATCTCTGTGTTACTGGGCTTTGCCTGCTTTATTGGACTGCATTTGGATTAATTCTTGTATGGTTGAAACTCTGCCTGTTTTAGCAGAATGCTTGCAGTCTAATCTTTGTTTTGTGTGAGTAAAGTCTGAATTGGCAGCTAGCCACTGGGTTGCTGCCAGCTTTATCTTCAAAGAGTTTTGTCGTGTGGCTTATTAACTCCGGGCCATCTGTGGGGGTGCGTGTGTGGTACGGGGACAGAACAGGGCTCCACCTCACACCCATAAGCAACTGCAAAGTTTCCTGGGGTTCGGCAATTTTTATCATCAAAAATTTGCCCAAATCTCTCTCCCCATTACCAAGTTGCTAAAAGTGAAAGGGGGAAGTGTTAAACCCAAGCCCATTGTACATCCCTGCAAGCCAACGATTACTGGTACTAGAAAAGACTCATGACTCTAAAACTGCCAGGCATTTCGGGTTTGTGAAAACTTTACACCTGATCAAAAGACAGTTTTGGTGGCCATCACTTAAAAAAGGACAATGAATGCTATGTAGCCATCTGCCCAGTTTGTTCCTTGGTAAAACAACATCAAGGGGAAACTCCAGGACTCCTCCAACCAGTAGCAGAGCCAAATGCTCCATGGGAGGAGATATCTATGGACCTTATAGTAGAACTCCAGGCAGCATCACATTGGCTGGGTTTGGACTGGTCATGGGGTGGGGGTGGGGGGTGGGAGGGGATGAGACCAAAGGGAATAATATTTGTCTCTTTGCGTGGGAACTTAGATTCTGCCTGACTTTACTGCAACCAGCATCTCTTAGTGAAAGTACCTTTACTTCAATCAAATGGAGTTGAGGGGTTTTTCCCCCTTTAGGGCAGGTCTGACAATTAATGTAATCCTGTTAATGTTGCTGTTATTGCTGTTATTGTTATTATTACACATAGAAGTTGTCCACCTATATTCTTTCCTGTGTAAATATTCCAATTATTAGTTTGAGTTTGATCCTGGCAACATTGCATCCCTAAGCATGACACAATATTGACTGAGCTGTTTTGCTTTCCTGCCGTTTCAGTTGTAGATTTCTTTGGGATTAGAAAAGAACTCGATGCAAATTGTGTTGTGCCTAAGAAGACATAGAGTTACACAAGGCTTCATCAGCAGTCACAGCTAGAGGAGGAAGAGAAGGAGGCTGCGCAGCTATTCTAAATGTGTTGGTAATTCCTACTCCAGGAGCTGGCATTGACCTCTTAACAAAGAACAGGTTCAATCTGCTTCCCCTCCTCCACCCCAGGAGACTGATGAGGGTCACATGACCTTTCTAGACAGCACAGAATTTGGATGGTAATCTACAGTTGGGGGAAGGGAGGAGCATACATCTCTCTCTCTCTCTCTCTCTCTCTCTCTCTCCCCCCCCCCCCCCACACACACACACACAGAGGAAAAGAGGCTGCAGCTCTGTTCTGAAACCTTACTGGGGAAAGCAGAAGGGGAAGGAAGAACTCAGCCTAGTTTCATTCCACAGACTTATTAAGATCCAAATGCCAAATATTTTTACCAGACTGTATAAAATTTACAGTTTCCTTTCCAGTTCAGGCAGACGTTAACACACATTATGTTTTTTTGGACTGCAGATGAAATGTGGGCGGTGGTTACTGAGGCCTCATTAAGGGTTTATGTAAAAAAAAAAAAAAGTAAAAGGAAGAAGAAAAATGTGTATAGAATATAAAAATCTCTCAGCCCCCTCTTCAAGATTCATTTTTTCCATGAATCGTATGGGTGGAATTTTGTAGTTTAGATATGTAACAGAAACAGCAGTTAATTATTGTATATTTGACAGCCTACTAGCCTTAATCAATATGCCTGTCCATCAACTGTTGAATTCTATTAATTTTATATATGTGTATTTGTGTGGGTGCATAATGACTTAATTAATTTTATTAATTTTATTGTCAATAAAATATTAGCATTAAATAAAATTACATAAAATAACAAGCTAGAGAAATGCAAACTATAAATCGGTTTGTATTTTTATTTATTTTAAACTTCAAAATGCTATTAGGGGTGTTAGTGGCTAACCAACCGATAACCTATATTTTCTCACCAGGCTCTGCTTCTAGACATACTGTATTTTCTTTGTGGATTTTCATAAAAACCATGAAATAAGGGTAGAAATTGTGGGGCAGATAATCTCCTCTGGCCATCTTGATGATTCTTGGAAAAAGGAAACAAGGAGGAAAGCATTTGAAAGAGCAGCCATGCAGAATGATTAGACTGAAATAAAGGCTTAAATCCCCCTAGATTCCTAACTCAATTTGTGATAGAAAGATAGAAATAAATTGTAGAATAGATTATGGAATAAATTTAATTCCAATTTACATAACTGTGGAATTAAAAAATGTTCTTGAGAATGAAAAAATCTTGCAGTCAAAAATACAAATATAGAACCAAGCTCAGTTTAAATTTTCCATAGGAATTTTATTTCAATAATTATTTCAATAATACTTTCCATAAACCATAATGAACACTATGAATTTTTTATTTTAGTTAATCACATGAAACTCTCTAATGTGCATAGTAATATTTTATTAAATAATTAATACACTTAATTCAATTTTTTTCAATTCACATTTTTATTGGGAAACAGCTTTGGGAAAAAATATTAACTCTGTTATATAAAAGCAAACTTCTGATTTAATTGGCAAAGTGTGAAACAGTAAGACCTTGTTATGGATTACATCTAAAGGGAAAGACTCCTAAAGTTTTTTGAGAAGCCATCAAAAATTTTTTGGTATGGTTCAAGCATCGTTAATATTCTTAAAACTGATATGACTTAATTAAAACTGATATGAAGTATAAATGTAGAAATTTTAAAACTGTATATATAATCAAAATGAGAGCAATTTATCCTTTTCACAACATGTAATTTTAGTACTTACTTTAAGGAAGTACTATTTGCAGCAGACCTCTTGGCAATTTACAAAAAAATATGAATTTGGATTCTGGTTGGTACCTGTTTAGAAAATATTTGCGTTATTATACACTCATTGTGAAGTGTTTTGAACATTTACAGAAGTATAAATATAATCTTCTGGTTGACAAATTGACATACCATGAAATACAGGTAGTCCTCGACTTACAACAGTTCATTTAATGACCTTTCAAAGTTACCATGGCACTGAAAAAAGTTGTTTATGAACGTTTTTCACATTTACGACTACTGCAGCATCCCCATGGCCATGTGATCAAAATTCAGATAGGTTCATATTCATGGTGTTTGCACTGTCTCAGGGTCATGTGATCACCTTTTGCAACCTTCTGACAAGCAAAGTCAATGGGGAAGGCAGATTCACTTAACAACCATGTTACTAACTTAACAACTACAGAGATTCACTTAACAAAGGTGGCAAGGAAAATTGTAAAACTCACTTAACAAATGTCTTGCTTAACAACAGAAATTTTGAACTCAATTGTGGTCGTTAGTCGAGGATTATCTGTATTCCTATATTATACAATTGATGTTGCAATTGTACATTTTATTTTATTTATTTTATTTTATTTATTTTTATTAGATTACTCCCTACTCCCGAAGGACTCAGGGCTGCGAACAGCCAAAGAGATAAAACACACAGACTACAAAATTTAAAAACAATATAAAAACCCATTAAATAAATTTGGCCCGAAACAGATTAAAACACCCCCAATGTTTTAAGACAAATTTAAAATTTACAATTAAAAAGGGAAGTTAGACCAGGCCAGTCTGTTGAAATAAAAAGGTCTTGAGGGCACGGCGGAAGGTGCATAAATCCGGGATCCTCCGTATCTCCAGGGGGAGCTCATTCCAGATAGCAGGTGCCCCCACAGAGAAGGCTCTCCCCCTGGGGGCCACCAGTCGACACTGTTTGGCCGACAGCACCCTGAGGAGCCCCTTTCTATGAGAGCATACTGGCCGGTGACAGGCTACTGGTGGTAGCAGGCGGTCCCGTAAGTACCCCGGTCCTAAGCCATGGAGCGCTCTAAAGATGGTAACCAAAACCTTGAAGCGCACCAGGAAGACCACCGGGACCCATGCCGCTCGCGCAGGAAAGGTGTTACATGGGAACGCCACGTCGCTGCCATAACCACCCGTGCGGCCGCACTCTGCACCAGTTGGAGCTTCCGGGTGCTCCTCAAGGGGAGCCCCATGTAGAGAGAATTACAATAGTCCAGGCGGGAGATGACAAGGGCATGAGTGACCGTGCGTAAGGAGTCCCGATTCAGAAAGGGACGCAACTGGCGGATCAGGCGAACCTGATAGAAAGTCCTCCCGGCCCTGCCTGTCAAATGCTCTTCTAAAGACAGCCATCAATCCAGGAGGCCGCCCAAGTTGCGAGCCCTCTCTGTGGGGGCCAACGACTCGCCCCCAATAGTCAGTGATGGCACCAACTAACTATATTGGGACGCCGGAAACCACAGCCACTTGGTCTTGGATGGGTTGAGCCTGAGTCTGTTTCTCCCCATCCAGATCCGCACGGCCTCCAGACACTGGGACATCACTTCAAGGGCATCATTGGGGTGGTCCGGGATGGAGATGTACAGCTGAGTGTCATCATACTGATGGTACTTCACCCCGAAACCACGGATGATCTCACCCAGTGGCTTCACATAGATGTTGAACAGAAGGGGCGAGAGGACCGAGCCCTGTGGCACCCCACATATAAGGCGCCTCGGGGTCAACCTCTGCCCCCCTGCCAACACAGACTGCAACCGGTCAGAGAGAAAGGAGGAGAACCACCACAACACAGTGCCCCCCATCCCCAACTCTTTCAATCAGTGCAGCATGATATCATGGTCGATGGTATCAAAAGCCGCTGAGAGATCTAATAGGACCAGGACAGAGGAGCAACCCCTGTTATATTTTCTGTATAGAAAACATAGCATGAACATGACTGGAACGATTACGTTTCCCTGATTTTCTTCTAATACATTTTTTAAAAATTTTTTGAAGCGGGAAATCAAAGCTATATAATTCATAACAAATTGGCCTGGACTAAGATAAGCCTTCAAATTTTTTTATGACCCATAAAAGAGTAAACAGAATTAAATGAGTGATCTGATCAAAATCAGTTTTGGAAGGCTGATTTTTTGCTGCTGTTGTTACTGTTGTTAATTTATCTGACAATTTATATCCCATTTTCCCCTATGCTAAATCTAACAACTAGGGTTGCCAGGTCTGCTTCCAAAAAATAGCGGACAAGCGGAGTGGGGTGGGGGTGGGGGGTTAAGTAGTAAAAAAATAAAAAAATTTTTTACAATTAAATTATATATTTTCTTACAAACATTTTAACACGTATTAAAATAATCACTTCAAAACTTTACTTAAAATTCAAAACATCAAATATATTATAATAATATGTAAAATATTAAATTACATTTTACTTTGCTGTCGTGTGTATTTTTTATTTGACTGCACATCTTTGATCAATTCTTTGTGTTTAAGGAATAATTCTTTAATTTCAGTACAACATTGAGAAATATTAAAAAATATACAAAGTTCACTTTGAACTGATGGTACAAGCAGTCGGTTAAGTTCGTCAGTCCATAAATTTCCCATGACGCTGAAAATTTGTTCAACGTTTGCATTTGATACCGGAATTGATGCACAATACTGGAACAGTTTCAGTAAACTCGGAGCTGGCTCTTTCTTGAAAAAGTACGTCCACTTATCAAGGGATGAATCGCCCTGCAGATGAACATAAACTTCTTCTAAGGCAGAAATTTCATTGAAGAGAGTGTTGGGTGGAAGTTCTTCTCGCCATGGTGATAATAACCAGATGTTCATCATTTCTTCTAAAGTTGGAGGATTATTGCAATCAATTAGATTGAAACAACTTAGCGTCTCATATACTGAATCAGTGAAATTATACCACTTTTCTAGGTACGCAATGGCTCTTTGATACACGTTGATGGCTTCTTTCTTGAACTTTTGCATGGCATTCTCAGGCAAATGTTTTTTACGCAAGGCAAATAAAACTTTCATTCCAAAAAACTGCTCATTGTATTTTTTTTTTGCAAAGAATCACGCAGCTTACACATGATAATGTGAAGATCACATGCAAGAATTTTCTTGCTTTCCAGCTTCAGTAGGGTGTCTTGCATTATTGACATGAAGAAGTGCATGAAATATAAATACAATTCTGAAATTGTTGGTTCATCGTCCTTTGTGAGTTCATTTTCCTGATCCGAAATAAGGTTCCAGATAACCTTATGGCACTCATCAGATCCAAGAGAAATAAAATACGATTTTAGAGGTATCCAGTTTAAAAGAAGTCTTTCGACCGCTTTAAACAAACTTAACCATCGTATTGGAACATGGCGCAAAAATTCATGGAATTCTGACTCGCAAAACTCAAAAAATGATTTCAACTCTTCTCGTTTCTTCGCAGAATTCGAAAATTCGGCAAAAACCTTCAGCATTACATTTTTGATATCAAAAGATAACTGCTTTAATGCATTTTTTGCGCTGTTGTGTAAAATGTGATTATTGCAATGAGCAGCTACAATATTGTCATTTTCCAGCAATAATTTTTGGTAAACAGATTTGTTGACTCCATAATTGACCGATGCATTAACTGCTGAGTAAGCTGAAACATTATTTATTTCCAATTCGTTATCACTAAGAACTCAACACAGCTGATTTTTTATTGATGTAGAATCTTCGAAAGAATCCTCATAAAAGTCTAAAACTTTCATACACAGTCCTTCTTCACAAGTAAAATATTGTGCAACAATGTGATACATTTTGCGATTTCCCTTGTTTGATGCATCAGTGGAGAGAGAAAATGGAATTCCAGTTTTAAGATCATTGAGAACCAACTCAATAGAAAAAGGATACAAAACCTCATTGACAATAGCTGATGATTTGGTTCTTCCACAAGATATCTTTTTTTACAATTTCTGAATCATCAAAAATTTGCTTCATTAACTTAATACCGCAATCTTGAGCCAGGAAAGAAATATGGTGTTTGATCCCATGGTAAATTTCAGCCATTTCAGCTACAGTCACTTTCTCACTGAAAGAGGAGTCTTTAACAATGAAAAACGAATTGATTCGCTTGTTGCTGGAAGCTATTTTCTCCTTATCTAAATGATTTTTTGTGTTTGCATGCTCTGTGACAGCTTTTATACCATTATATTCAATTGTGAACGATTTCTGACACAATTTACAGTAGGCCGTCGTATTTGTTCTATCGGTTTCATTGTTGGTAATCCATGTAAAAGTAGCTTCCCAGTCTTTGGTGTATTTGCACACTCCTCTCTTTCGTTTTAAAGAATCCGAAATCTCACCGCTGTCACTCTCATCACTCGACGCCATTTTAGGTCAGTCGACACAAGCTACAATACATTTTAAAAATGTGAACTGTACATAATTTTATAATATATTTTTATTTTAATCTCATCATTAATTTTTTCGGAGAATCGAGTTCAATGGATATTCAATCTTTGTCTCATTCTAACTTATGAAAAAAAAGACAAAACGCGATTCTCCTATCCTTATTCTCTTAGACTGTACAGCTTTAGATTACGTACCATTTCATCATAAAGCTTTTGAATAAAAAAATTGTCCACTCTTTTGTGAAAAAAAATAGTGAACATAATGTGAAAAAAGCGGACTGTCCGCTCAGATAGTGGACACCTGGCAAGGGTACTAACAACCCTTGGCCAATATTGAAAGCAAATTTTAGTAAATGTCAGGTTCACAGAAAAAACTGGGTTTTGTCTATAATTTCTCTCAAGAGTGTAAAAGAATCCCCACCCCCTAAATCTGACATTGTATCAGAATTACTGTAAGTATATATATTGGCCTTGTTTTTCTCTATAGATTTCAAGAGCAATTTTTAATGTGCTATGGGGCTTTAGTAATAAACACACTCTGCTGCTGAAATTCTGACAACAAACTTTTTTTAAAAAAATATTATTGATTTCTAATAGTTGAGCAGAAGGGCTAGGTAAGTAGATGGGCTAGATTTCTAGTGTAAAATATCAGTATAAAGGAAAACAAGAAAAAAGGGCACTGTTATTGATTGGTAAGGTTAAGGCAAGCATATAGAGAGATTGTAAAAATAATTTAGAGTAAATTTTGGAAAGTTTTTTTTTTTAACTTGTGACATGAATAAGCACATTTACCAACTGAGCGGTTGGCTTGGTTACATTAATTATTGGATGGTTGCAATTCTGTCAGAATTTCTTGCAAAAATCAAATCCAGAAGCACACACAGATAAACTGATTCAGCAGGATTCATTAACTTCTTTATATTCACAATAATACATAAAGTAAGTTTACAGTTTCATTTCAGCAGAGCAGACCGCATGCACACACACACTGGTTTCAGTTTCTTTTTACAGACTCTGAAGCTGCATACTAAGACACACCCTGGCTCCCAATTGGCTGACTTAGTTGCCATGCCTATTCATTGGCTGACCTTGTTACCATGTCTTCCCATCATGAATATTCTGACAAATTCCCTCTGTCATTGGGTAAAAACCACTTCACTGTTTCTTCTATTGGAAGGCATGTGCACATATTCTGTGGGAATAAATTCTTGAGAGAGAGTGGGATAGAAAAAGAACAAGCACACACATTATCTAAGGAATCAAAGTAGTTTTTGCAATTATTTATGTGTCTGTCATGATATATTCAATAATTTTAAAATATGAAAACTTACTTTCAAAAACAATTCTCCGACAATAAATAAGTACTGGTCCTTTATAGGATAAGTGCAGGACAATCCAGAAGAGCATCTACTGTATTTGACTAAAATATAAAAATTATCCTCTTTATTGCAAATATATTATATATATATAAAAGATTTTTGCAGCAGGAAATGGTGGGCAGCTACTTCTGGCCTTTGTTGGTGCAGCTGGGCATGCAGGCCTCTGTCACTCGGGAAGATGTGCAACCTTGCTCTCTGCCCCAAGACACTGGCCAGCTGCGTTCACCACCGTGGTTGCCTCATGTACTGTCCACTGACCTGATCCAACCCAACCTGGCTGCTGCTGCTGCTGTTGCTGTTGTCAGGGGCAAGTGGGCCAGGGTCGCACTGTGGCTCCGCATTGTAATGGGCTCCAGGAGGGGGATAGGACCCCACCTCCCCCATTATGTAGCACACTAAATTTCACTGTACTGTGCAAGGCACTGTGAGAGCACTGGGGAGGCCACTTGGGCCATGAGGCGGCAACAGCAGCGGCGGTGGCAATGGTGGCATGGGTTGGGTCATCAGGCAGAACATGAGATGGCCATGAACATGAATGCAGCAGGGCAGTATCTCAGGGTGGAGATCAGGTCACACATTTCTCCGAGTGACTGCGGCATCCATGCCCAGCTGTACCAACAAAGGCTGGAAATAGCCGCCCGCCATTTCCTACTGCAAAAATCTTTTAAAATCCCCTGACTGTCAGGCAGCAAGACCCAGCAAGAGATGAAGCACTGGAGAATCAGACCCGTCACTTCTCTCCATCACAGCACTTACCAGACGTGGCTTACAGCTCTGAGCCTGAAGTGGTGGGAGGTGCAGGTTGCCTTGAGTGCAAATGTACAGCGACAAAAGAGGAATGCTGTTGCTGCACAAAAGCAAGTACAAGGATGATTCACTCCCTTATTAAGGCTCCGGCCATCACCACCACAGCTTTAGCCCGCCTGCACCTCCCCACCTTGCCGCAACAGTGCCATTACCTCCCTCAGGCCGGCAAGGGCTGCACTACTCCTTGCACCAGTTCTTGTACCACCTTCTATGCCGTGAGTCTCCCTCCCCTGCCATCACCCTTACCTTGTCAGGCCAGGTGATGAGTGATGGGGAAGGGTGAGGGGCAAGGGGCAAGGGGCAGGGCCAGCCAGTGGTGGGATCAGCCGGTTCACCGAACTGCGCAAAAAGTTAACAACTGGTTCAGTTGAACCAGTATGAACCAGCTGAATCCTACCACTATATGTATATAAGGGAGGACTAGAACTTGAGACTTCTGGCTCCTGATCAAGTGTCTTAATCACTAGTCCATCAAGCTTCTTACAGAAAGTACCTGTTATTTATGGAAAATCAATGTTCTGCCACAGGAAATGTTATATGTGTTTTCATCCAAAGCAATTGTTGTGGTCCACCGGCGACCTGCGGAGCTGGCAGCAGAGTTGGACAGTGAGGAGGCTGGAGAGGAACATGGGCCAGTCCTGGAGTCTGGGGAAGGCTTGGACGAGGGCTCTGCATCGGAGGCAGAGATGGGACCAGGGCCATCTGGGAGTTATATGCGGACTCCAGAGCTTCCAGAGTCGGACATCAGCAAGGCAGAGGAACAGGAGGAGCCTGTTCCCAGTGCACACTTGCACAGAGCTGCCAGAAGGCAAGAACAGTTAAAACAAAAGAGACGACTTGGGAGTAGGGCTTGGAGATGATTGGCCCCTCCCATAAGACATAAAGGAGAAGCAAAGGTACGTGGGCCTTTGCAGGAAGCAATGTTGTTCGTGCTGGCCTGTTTCACTTCAGCAGCTCCATTTTGACTCTGTGTTCCGTGTGGCCTTGCAAAGTTAATTGCCAATTAGGTCTTGGCAGTGTGTCAAGGGAGATAAAGGTGGGTGCTTATCAGCCTTATCCCAAAGGACTGTGGCAGACTTATGTCAGACTCTTTACAACTATTTGGGACTCATCTGTGAATGAACAGAATTCACAGCCTTTGAAATAAAAGGAGGGTTTTTGGGACTCATTGTGTGCTTTTATTGTATCAGGAAGTCTAGGTCAGAACAGCAATGTAAAAGCAACAGAGCTTCAAAACTGGAAAATGTACATGTGTTATTAACTTGGAACATACCCACAGGTTTCATGTTTTAAACAAGCCAGGTTTGAGAATAAATTACATGGTGATTTGGCAAGGGAAAATATAATTCTAAATTGTTTCTTCCGTTTACAGAAAACAACAGTTTGTCATTTCTTGTTTTATTACAACTGAGTTTCTGACTGACTGCAAAATGCTTAGGGCTTGAGCATAAAAATTATCCACTCAGATTTCTTTTAGTGTAATTTAATACAACACACATCTTACATACCTTAATAATTTTTATTGTCTAGATTTCTCTCTCTCTCTCTTTTTTGTCCATATTTGGCTACCTGAAGAAGACACACGTAAAAGGGGGATTATAGAATCACACACAATTCCACAATATAAAAACCTGGAAATAGAGTTATAAAGAAAAAAAATGTAGTAATAACAAAGAGCTTCTTTTCTTTTAATGATCAGAAGAAAGATCACAATGATACTCAGCCCCTGTCAAGATCCAGCAAATACCATATTTGCACCTAGGCACCCATATATTTACTCCTATTTGCATGATAACAAACTGAAAAATATGGCAAACATGTTGTAGAACACAGGATGATCTCTTCCAAACCACTTGAGTCCTGCGCTGGCCCTGAACATATCGTGCAGCTTGTACTACTTGTACTACTTTCATTCATATTGGAAATATTCAATAACTCTTCATGTAAAAAAGGAACATATCTGTGGTTATTGGGCAACCATGACATCTTCCTCTCTTGCTTCTGGGTTAAATAAACAATAGCAACAAAAATAGGGTGCATTCACATGGTGAGCTATAATCACATATAGCAATTCTATCTATGTCCCCCCTCCCATGTCTCATTACAAATGTCTGAGCTCAACTAACATTAAGCTAGCTAGAAACGTGCCAACCATTGTGCTTTATCTACTGAGACTGATTTTCTTGATGTTCTTTTTAGTGAATGTAGCCAGTGTTCCTAATCTCCTCTGCAAATATTTCTGTTTTGTCAGATACAAATATAGTTTTAATGTCTGCCTGTGATTATGTCTTCTTTTGTTTACAAAAAGAAAAAAAAAGCATCTGGTGGTTAGGTCAAAGAAATTCTCATTCCCCACCTGTGCTTGAAATCCCTCTGGAATTTATCCAGTACATATTGTAAATCTTTCCTGTCATGGCTCTTTCTGGCAAGCTGATTTTGTGGGAGGCTCATTTTTCTACTGCTGTTTATTACCATACATGGTCAAAAGAGGGGATTCCCTCTTCACATGACTGAAGCTTCTCTGGATGACTGCAGTTCTTTACTGTCCACATTTTAATCTACACTGAAATTCATACTTAATCCATACTTTAGCAGCAATCTTTTTTTAAGGTTCTACAAAAGAACACAGGACTTATTTTAAAGTCCTTATTTATGTTAATTCCTCAGTACAAAAAAAGTCTATAAAATAAAATGCTTTGCTTTAAATCTCATTCAGAAAAATCCAGACTGAAGGGCACAATTACTAATAGTTGGTGACAAATACTGTATATCCTCCCTCTCTCTCTCTCTCTCTCTCTCTCTCTCTCTCTCTCTCTCTCTCTCTCTCTCTCTTTCTCTCTGTTTTTGTGTGCGCGCGCTTGCATGTGTGTCTGTGTGTGAGAGAGAGTCTGTGAAATTGAATCTAATTGATATATTTGGATTACTATATGATTATTGGATTACCTTTTATATTTTTAAACTATAATTTCCTTGACAGAGTTCTGTTACTATTGAGTCTGTGAGATTATTCTGAAGGAGTTTTATTTATATGAACTGAAATAAATATTTCCCTTTTGCAACCATTGAACTATTGCACTCATACTGTTTTTACCAGTATTGACAGATATGCCATATAATATTATACAGTATCTGAAAACATACAAAAACTATAATGCATAAGATATAACAATAATTAGACTGTACCTATATCATTATACTTCAAGATTTCTATAGTAAGGCAATGTGTATTCATAATTTGAAACTATTATTATATTAAATATAGGTTTCCTTAAATCATTATTTAAACAGCAGCTGCTGCCACATTTGTTGAATAGGGTATGTGTATGCATGCTATCCTGATTCCAGAATATCCACATTCTTAGGCTTTTTACAACAGCATATTATCTAAAGAAACAATACCAGACTACTAACAGGTTAGCAGAAATGAGACTATTTTATAATCCTTAGTACCAATTAATGGCACTATTTTTCTTAATCAATAGTACTTTAATAATTAGTCTGTAATGAATCCCTCTTGTCTTTGATTGCATCAAGAGAGTCAATAGGAAATCTTCCAACACTAGAATGCCAATCTTTTTAATTCAGACTGTGGGGCATTGTAAGAAATTTGACTTTTGAAGGTGGTGAAATTATAGCTATTCATTTCCATGTAATGGTTAGAAATAGTCCATCTGTTCTAAGAATACCTCTATTCAGCCCAAAAAAGAGAATGAATTCCTATCCAAACCAGTTTATATTTGGTAGAGGCTGGCATAAACAAATCCATTTGTCAAAGCTTTAGATAATATAACAGAGTTATGGATTAATAAAGCCTCCTCAATTGCCACATTAGAAAAAATGTACAGATAAAATTAAAGTAGTCAGATTTCAGAAGCCAAACCACAATTTCTTCAAACTTGATTGGATTTTATGATTTATCTTAATAGCAATAGAGTACAATTAGATGTACTCCTTGTATAAAATGAATTTTGACATGTATAGTACCTGACATTTTATTTACACGATAGTGCATTCTTTTTTGTATTTTTTGTATTTTATTTATTTTTATATATATCTAGGAATTATGATATCATTTTTAAAGAGGATTTCTTTATTTTTCTTTTATAATATTAGGTATCTGCATTAACATAATCCAAGATAGCTAGGATCATATCAGAAGAATGAGCGGATTACAAAAATAAAAGAATTTTGAAAGTTTGCAGGGACAGGGGAAAGGAAGTATGATCAATGCCAAAATTTAACATGTCCAGAAAATTAACTGTTTAAAAACCCTCATCTTGGCCTTTTTAATTTTGGTGGCAAATTGCATTACTGAAGTGTAACACCAAACCAGCAGTCCTTTACATCGTCAAAAGAGAGCACTGTATAAATGAAATGAATCTCAAGAAGTAGGTCTCATAAAAATCATGATATCTGTATGTTTAATATTCAGCTAACCAGCAGTAATTTAAATCAGTACAAGTTTATTGCAGTTTAAAAAAAAATAATCCAGAAAATATTATACATGCAGATGTATTTCTCTCAAATTCACTATCACAAGTCAGTTTAATAGAGAAGGATGGTATTTATTATTTTGGAACTAGCCAAATATCAGTTATATAATAGTATTAAAACATGATTATTATTGTATTTCACTGCCAGATACACTAGTAGAGAAACACATACTATTTTTTTTTCTGAATCCACTAGGGAAAAAATGAGGGTTTTGCCAATTGTGTGCTGTTTATTTTGTCACTAATTATTTTGGTGCAATTTTAATTCTGCTTTTTTCCAAAAAGGCATTTCATGTAACCATAGTGTTTATTGTTTTTATTATTGTGTGGGAGGTGCCATATTGTCTACTCCCACACCATTGTGTCTTCTTTGTGATATATTTCTGTGCATTCTATCCACATATCATATTTTCAGGCAGCACTGCTATTTCTCTGCAGTACTGGACTATGGTGTGTATTTCTTATTGATTATTGTCTCCTCCTTCACCCCACGCTATTCTCCATTAGCCTGACTGACAGAGGATAGCACAGAGTAAGGATTCTCTGAAATCCATAGGGAAACTGACTTCTGCCTCATTCCATACTTTTCTTCTCTGCCTTCAACTGTCAGCTGAATTATTTATGAAAATAGGTCTAGTGCTCTTTTAAACAGGCCTGTGGCCTGTTATTTGGACAACTTGACATGTGTCTAAACTCACAGCCTAAAGTCTGTGCTTCCAATCTCCCAGCTCTGCCCCAACATATTAAAGAGGATGATTGGTAGTTGACTTTTTCCAAAGAGTGGATTCAAGATGAAATGAAGTTACAATAAACTATCAACTGCTTTTCTTAACTTTTTTTTTTGCACTAAAACTATGGGCAGCACCATTCCCTGGCTCCGTTACTGTGGCAGAAGATGACTTGGTTATGGGGCAGTATATTTTTCTGACAACTAAATTATTTTAATGTACTCATAGTCATTTGCCCTAAGCAGTATATTGTTCTGTTTTCTAATGAATTTTTTAAAAAACACCCAGAATGCTTGGAAGCTTTATCTTTTTCACAACTGTTATTATTCATAAAAATCCAGGTGTTATATTTTTATATCTTACAGTATCAGCTACTCAAGATTTCCCTTGGAAATCTATAATTTAGTGAATACCTGAATGTCCTTAACACCCCATGAACAAATTGCTACACTTCTTTTATTAGGCTGAGGGAAGATTTATTGTATATGAATAGGACCTTCGAGGAGTTATTAATAAATCCCTCCCAATGACCTTTTCCCATTGTGAAAAAGATAAAGTAGAGATGCGCATACACTAGCTTAGATACAGAATAAATGTGTGCCTCATGAAGTTGTCAGTAATTGATTGTCAGTTGATTATTTTGATATTGTATTAACAAAGACTCCTCGAAAGTTTCTGATAGATGTACAATAACATTTATTTTATTTTGAGTATTTTATTAATTGTTCCTCCAACTTCCCAGGCTGATTTCCATCTCCTGTCATACGTACATTCAGAATGATAACAGTTTTGCACAACTTGCTCATTTTTCCTTTGCTTTAGATATTCTTAAAATACAATATTATATTAACACATAATAGCATAGTTCTCATAATAATATATCTAATTATGGACTTGAAAAATAAAATTATTTATGTTTAAATATCAATCTATACCATGGGTGTCAAACTCAATTTCATTGAGGGCCACTTCAGCATTATGATTGCCCTCAAAGGACCAATTGCATGCAAGACTGATGACTCACAGAGGCCAGATATGGCTAGGTAGGCGTGGCTGCTAATAGGTGGGTGCGGCTGGGTGGGTGAGGCCACTCACTGGGACCAGCTGACTTGGGACTGTGGGGTCAGGATGGAACAAGTCTAACTCAATATGAGGACAATTCGATGCACCACAAGCTCCTCGCCTACCCAAACTGCTGGTAGCTAAGCGTATGCACAAATGCACGCACGCATACACACAGTGCATTGCAATTCTGTGCAGTTTTATCCACAGAGGAAAGGGAAGTTCTTCCTCCCAAGCCCAGGCATGATTGGAATCTCAGATGTTGATAAAAGTCTCCAAGCTTGGAATGGTGTGTGTGTGTGTGTGTGTGTGTGTGTGTGTTTGTGTGTGCATGCGGGCTTTCCGGGCTGGAGGAGAGTGGTAGAGCCTTCCTCCACAGCAGTTGAACAAAGGAGCCATCAGAAGAGGAAAGGCATGAAGAGAGGAAAGAAGGAGGAAAAGAAGGAAGGAAGGAAAGAAAAGGAAGGAAGGAAGGAGGGGGGGAAAGAAGGAGCCCAGTCAGCTGCCTGGAGATGCCATTTTATTTTGCAATATAAACATGGAAAATGCTTAAGAATGCCTATACGCAAAACAGCTTTTCTGTTCAGTGATGGTGGGGATGAAGAAATCCGAAGCCAAACAGATCACATCAATTGTGGTGACCTCCATTTCTCACACTCCCCTTTTCGGGGGTAGCCAGCAGCAGTGTCAGTGCTACTGACCCTGGAGGAGCTGGACTCAGATGCCTCGGCCAGCTACTCCTCCTGCTCTTCCTCCTTTTCACATCGCACCCAGCGGCTTTGGCCCAGCCTGAGGGAGACAGTAGGCAGGCAGGCTGGCTGGCTGGCTGGCGGTGGTCAGGGGCTAAGGCACCTGTCAATGTGTCCTCCTGCCCCATAGAAGCAACAGCAGGAGAGGCACCAGGGAAGCTCTCAGGGGAAAAGAAAGTGGGGTTCCAAGCTTATTTGGGGGAGGGGTGGATGTTGAGGTAGGGGCAAGGTGCAGAGGCCAAGGGGGAGCATCCAGCCAGGTTGGAGTAGGCTGGGACTGAGGTTGCAGGGTTGGTCACTCACCATCTCCAGGGCGGCCTTGCAGGCCAGATTTAAACACATTGCAAGCCGGATCTGGTCTGCGGGTCTTGAGTTTGACATGTCCTTGAAGACTGGCATGAGCTGATGGCAAGATGTCGATCAAGCTTGGAGCCAAAGATGGCAGAATTTACCAAGTCTTAAAATCCACACTTTAAATGTTACTGTTTGTACTGTAAAAACATTAAAAATGGCAGAACTGACATACTGCCCCCCTTGTCTAGCATGAACTGGTTCAAAGCATCCCCAGTCTTCCTCAACTGTCATTCCCTCCTCCCAATTTCCCAGCATTCTGCTAATACATGTTTATTGCCCATTTGGTCCCTCGCTTCCTCCCCCCTCCCCCCCCTCAGCTATTGATGGCAGGATGCCACTGAGGCTTGGAGCCAAAGATGGCAGAACTGACATGCATTTCTTGTTAGTACTAGCAATATATCTAAACATATTTTGATTGTTTTAATAGATTAAAATAGATTTTGTAAAAAGGGTTTGCAACTCAGTTCAAATAATCATTTACAATTTACCAAGTCTTAAAATCCATACTTTAAATGTTGCTCTTTTACTATAAAATGTGCTATTCATATGAAACTAAGCCAATTTTTTTTGTCTATTTGCATAAAAAGTGCAATAATTAGATATAGTTTCTGTATAATAAACCAAATATAAAAAATAATCTAGGACACGGAGATTAGTACAAATTATTCAGATTTTTCCACTCCTGGTTTGCATACATGTCACTGTAGTCTGTATTAAACTGTACTGTTTACTAGTTTTAGTAATTGTTTTTCATAGTATCCCAATTGAATATTTATTGCTATTCATAATTAATCTCCAACTCATACTAGAATTACTTAAAACTTACATATATACAATAGATGGAAAGTAGGATGGAAATTATCCTATGCATCATGGTTTATTATGTTTCCTCAGAGAAGGAAGTTCAGGAAAGGTGTTCAGTTGAAGAAGTAGACCAGCCGCGCTATAACTTAAAAGTAAACTTTCCTTTGCATCTATCTTGGTATATTTTTATATATAAAAATCGTTTTCTTGGCAATAATATTGAAGTGCTTGACATTGTCTTCTCTGAATATTTCTTTTTTACTTCTTATTATGGTCTATAGAAGGGGTGTCAAACTCATGGCCCACTGGCCAGATGCGTCATGTGCTGGCCATGCCCACCCCCATTTTAGCAAAGGGGGGAAAAGTCACAATATGTCACATGATGACAACATGACGCCATGAGTTTGACACACCTGTTTATAGGCAGGGCTCATTTGGTGGTTTCACATCTAATACATCTAAGTACAAACTTGGTTTCCAAGCCTGGAGAAGTTCAGTCAGGTGCTGCTATTTTCTGGGGCTCATATTTAATCAAAGTGGGATGTGGATTCAGAATACAATGTTATGGACATTTAGTAAGAAGTAGTCTCATTCTGTGCTACTGGGCTTACCCTTTGGGTAACTTGACCTCGATTTGCAGTCTAGGAATAGGAAATTCTGTCTGAAATTAGGTATCAAATAAATAACATAGATTCCACTGATACCTTAGTGTCTGAAAACCTTTACTTTAGGTTTTACGTATTTTATTGTGTTTTTAAGAGATGGGATTGTTTTAGCATTTGGAGATTGCGGATTTCATTCTATTCACAAAGCTAGGTAAGGTTCACCAAGAAAAGATGCAAAAGATTGGGTTGCACAGAAAGAATAGTTTACTTTTGGCTAGTCCCCATTGCTTATTTCAGTCAGATTCTTATCTCTCTACATCTCCACACCCAGCTCTGAACAGAAAACAGAAACTTAATGATTAGGCATTTCCCTAGAATTCACACACACACACACACATTCTGAAAGCTGATTTACTGTTCATGTGTGAACAAATAAAACCCTCAGAAATCTGTTGTTTCAAGCCGAGTGCTCACAGCTTGTTCCTGCAGCTGTGTGGTATGCACATGAGGTCATCTGTATTACAGAACTAGCAGTGTCTGTGAACCTCCAGCCTAAAGCTTCCAAGCAACATGAATCAGGAAAAGAAAGAATGTGTGGACAACCGTGTCAGTCATATTTTGCTTATGACTGAATTCTGATTATTATGAACCAAAGATCTGCATACTATATTTTCCACACATTCTATGTAGGAATATGTCAAATCCAATTGTCTTTTGCAAATGTGAAGATGAAAACAGTCTTTTTTTTTAGCTTGACATGGAATTATTTTAAAAGAAAAGTTAGTTATTGTGCCAAATTTGTATTAAATGTGTGTTTCTGAATATGTACAAAAATTAGATCTTGGGTAGCCAAAGTTTGAGGGATATTGAGACTTGATATGGAAAGTGAGAAGGCCCAATCTTTTGTGGTGACTCTGTGGCTATTTTAACCGTTTGCTCTGTCTTCCCTATGCAGGCAAGTGGATAGTGTGCTGAGAGCAGGAATGGAAAATTAGTGGAGAAGTGATCCACTAACATCTTGTTCACTTCTCCTTCAACTTACAGCTGCAGTATTTCACCTATTAATCTGTGAAATTTGCCAGTATATAATATATTAAATGATGTACAGCAGAAAACAATATAAATTATTAGCTAGGCTTAGGCTAATTCTTTTAAAAAAATATTTTTTAATTGTTTTATCATAAAAAGTAAAATACAAAACAGAAAAACAAACAAAATGAAACGAACAAAAGTATACATTCAACCCTAACAACAACAAAAAAGAAGAAAAATAGTGTACAAAAAAAAAGAGAGGAAAAAGTGACCAAATAAATTAAACATTTACATTTAACATGTAGGATCCACCCTGGCTGTTTATTGAAAAAAAAAGAAAAAGCAGTAAATTCTCCTCCCCTTTTACATATTTATAACGAAGAAAGAACAGGTTAAGCTAAACATAACACTAATCTTCAAACTCCTCTGTTAACCATCTATTATATTTAGCGTGTAGAAAGTCCAGTCTCTTATAAAGCTGTCTAGTTCATTATCTCTAATCAAAGCAGTTAATTTTGTCATCTCTGCTAATTCAGTCAATTTCAAAATCCATTCTTCAACAGAGCTGGCATCTCTCTTTCTTTCCAAATATGTCATCCATTTACATCCCAAAATCATCTCTGTTCCATGTAGTGCTTCATGAGGTGATAGCCAAAATGGCACTTTATCAGCTAATCTTCTTTCATACTTCCACCATAAATGTGCATTTGTGCAATCGATTTCTCTAATAGCATGAATCTTAAAACTAGGGTTAACTTTTCTTTATCATACCACAGATAGGCATACCAGCTAAATCTTAAATCAAAACCTTCGAAGTTTAACAGTCTTGAATGTTTTAAAGTTAACCAATCTTTTAACCACACCAGACAACAAACATCATAATATAATCTAAGATCTGGCAAACCCAGACCTCCTCTATCTTTAGAATCTTATATTTAATTCTTGGTTTTTTATTTTGCCAAATAAATTTAGATATATCTTTCTTTTTTTGCAAGTGGAATCTCTAATCAATAATAACACAGTTGTTAACTGAATCTGGTTTTCCCATTGACTTTGCTTGCCAGAAGTTCTCAAAAGGGGATCACACAACCCCAGGACACTGCAACCATCATAAATATGAACCAGTTGTCAAGCATCTGAGGGTAAATCACATGACCATGGGGATGCTGCAATGGTCGTAAGTGTGAAAAATGATTGTATCACTTTTTTTTCAGTACCATTGTAACTTTGAACGGTCATTAAACGAACTGTTGAGGACTATCTGTTCTTGTCTGCAGCAACTTTAAGGGTATATATCAGGGGTGAAATGTAAAATTTGTTACTACCGGTTCTGTGGGCATGGCTTGGTGGGGGGGTATGGCCAACTCTTTTTAAAAAAAAACATTTCAAAGCATTTTTTCTAAAGCCTCTGCCAATCAGGCAACTCAGCTGGGATCGTCAGAGAGGCTTTTTAAAAAATGCCTCTCTGACAATCAGGCAACTCAGCTGGGATCGTCAGAGACTTTTCAAAGCATTTTTAAACCACCTCTTCGGCCAAGAGGTTGCAGAAAAAAATACTTTGAAAAGCCTCTGACGATCCCAGCTGAGCCACGCGATCATCAGAGGCTTTTTTTTTTTACTTTTAAAAGCATTTTTTTGTCGGAAGAGGTTGTAGAAAAAATGCTTTTAAAAGTTTTTTAAAAAGTGCCTCTGATGATCGTGCAGCTCAGCTGGGCATGGGGGGGGGCGGGTGCAGGAATTTTTGCTACCGGTTCTCTGAACCACCCGCCACCATTGCTACCAGATTGGGCGATCCGGTCCGAACCGGGAGCATTTCACCCCGGTATATATATCCCTTGCATTCTCCAAAACGCTTCTTTGGAACAGAACTTTAAGTGTTGCCAAGCACTTTTAATTATACCTTTGAAAAATTGGACTTCCGTATATTTGTTTTTATGGAGATAGGATATGAATTAGAGATAGCAGTAAAATAGATGTGTTTATTTATACACAGATATATGTCTTTTTCTCTATCACTGTCTTATCAGCCTTTCTCTGTAGCTTTAGGGAACTAGCCTGAAAATACAATGCCTATGCTTATAGACTTTTTATACGAAAAGTGAAAGTATACCCCAAAAATTCTAGCAAGCACTCTATTTTGAACAAGACACCTTTACATAGGCAATTTAGGCTGGAAACATTCCTGTGCTTCCTCCTGCTCTAACTGTGCATAAAATTAAACATGCTTCCCTTTTACAATGAAATAATAATCCCGTTTGCTCACTGTTTTAATTCCTATCAGAGTGAAATGTAACTCTGACACACACACAGAGATAGAAAAAGTATGTGTGTTTGTGTGAGTAAAATTTTCATTTAACAGATCATTTGACAGAGATTTGTTGAATTTATTGAATTGTGTGTGTTAATTGTGAATTTATGTCATTTATATGTCATTTGAATTATTACCTCATTGGTGTAAATGGAATCATTTGCAGTAAAACTTCAGTTCAATGGATAATGGGAGTGGAATTTGAATGAAAACTTTGTCTGAAGTCTGCTAAGATTTGTTGTATATCCAATTTCTCAGTTGTTTATAACTTTTTGCATATTTCTTTTATTCCAAAAATATTCTCTGAAGTAGTTGCTATGGCTTATGATAATTAAAATGTACTTAACAATTTCATCTATGCTGTTAAGGATATTATTGAGTTACACAGAAGTTGTGGCTTATAAAGCAGAGTACCGTTAGAGTTTTACACACGGAAATGGTTTGAGAGTAATTGTGAATAACATACAGACAAACTGGTTTTTATAGTATTTTACTTTTAGGGAAAAGCAAAATCCAGATCTTAGCCATATAAAGTGCAATATAAGATCAGTCCAGGGATATAAAATCTTCTTACCAGTTTGTAGAAAAATACAAGGAACAATCAGAACAATATAAAAACAGTACAATAAATATCAGAAAGCAGTAATCATGATCAAACAGTTGACCATAGAGAGATCAAAAAGAGTTACAGGGTAGTAGTAGGTAAAATGGTGTAGTAGTCCATACTAACCATAATTTAGCTCTCCTTAAATACATTGGCTACAGAGCTCAGCCAATCAGAATGCAGAATGACTCAGCACAATTCTTAAAGCTACATAATACATTCACATAATACAAACATACAATGTTGGCTTATATATTTCCTGGCCAACCAATTAGGCAATAACCATTTCCTAACATATGCTAAGGAATTATTTTCAAATATTCTTTTCATAAATATATTTATCAGCTCTATCTATGGTAAGGAATTATTTTATTTTATCTATATACCTGCCCAAACATGAAACTCAGGTAGCTAAAATATAAAAATAACCATAACTTCAAAAAATTGAAAAAGTAGTTGTTAGGATATGGTGTAAGCCTAACAAGTTGTCCAAGCATTATATGTGTGCTATAACTTTAAATGTATTCTGTAACTTTAAGATGTAATGCTGAGTAATTGTACTGTTGAGTCATTGTAATTGACTGCTGACTGACTGCTGACTGCAATTATCCTAATTGTACTGTTGAGTCATTGCACTGCTGACTCCACTTATCTTAAGTGGATAATTACTAGTGTAAACTGTATATAAGGAGAGAGCCGAGCTATAGTCATTGTTGGTCAGAATTGCTTGACTTGCTGGTTGGAACTGTTACCGTCATGTGTGAAGAAGTGGATGGATCTGCTACCATCGTGACTTGTTACCAACGTTGAATTGCTGTTTATTACCTATTGCTGTTTGTTTGGTAAGAAGATATCTGTAACTTCAGACTGATTTGAATGGCTAAAGACTTGGATTGACTAAAAGACTATGCAATTGTTTTTCACTACAAAGTAAAAGCTTTGTTAAACCAGTTTGTATGTATTGTATTCATTGCTCTCAGTACCGTTTCTCTGTGCACTTACTCTGCTGGTTGGTTAACACAACAATATCCTTAACAGTAGTAAAATATATTGCACAGAAAGCAACATCATTCATCCCCAAACAATCAAAATTATTGATGGACAGAACACCTTCCTGATAGAAGGCATGGACAATCCAGTCTTCTGAAAGGTAGGTTGGGAAAAGGTCATTCAAATATTGAGGTGAATGCTGTTTCATAGGGCAGGTGTGGCACCAGAGAGTGCAAATATTCCTACACTGTTTAACTGATGGGACATGGAGCATGCCCACCAAAACTGTCATATTTTATTGGGTGAGCAGAAATAAAGCGGGACAGATGGCTGTACAAATAAGTGAGCCTGATACCAGGAAAAACTTTCAAATCACAATCACCATCTTTAATGGAACCCAAAATATTAGTAGCCAGTGCCATTTGTGGTATTACACGGATATATTGAGATAATGCCATAACCACTCAGGCTTTTAAATTCTTGGCCAGTTGTAGCTTTCTAGTGATCTTCAAGAAATTTAGATACCTGTAGTGCAGTGGTGAAATGTAAAATTTGTTACTACTGGTTCTGTGGGCATGGCTTGGTGGTGGTGGTGGTGGGTAATATGATTGAGTGGGCGTGGCCAACTTTTTTTTTTTACTTTTAAAACCATTTTTTCTACAACCTCTTCGGCTGAAGAGGTTGTAAAAAAAATGCTTTTAAAGGCTCTGACGATCCCAGCTGACTTGCCTGATCGGCAGAGGCTTTCTTTCTTTCTTTCTTTTTATTATTATTATTTTTTAATTTTTTTTTAATTACTAACATTACAAACAGCATATACAATATTTCACCCTGTGCTATACATAAGAAAGGAAGATTTGGTTCTTCGGATATATCCTCATGATCGCCAAAATCCATGTTCTCGGGGTACAGATACCGAAGCATCCAATTTTCCCAGCGCATAGTCCACAAATGGTTTCCAAATTTTCCAGAAAATATCTTCTTTATAGTCACCATTTCTAATTTTATTATCACATGTCATTTTATCGTTTAAAGCTAATTTCCACATTTCACAATACCATTCTTCTATTCTAAAATTCACATCTAATTTCCAATATCTGGCTATTATAATTCTACCCATTATAATCATAATTCTAATCAATTCTTTCTCATATTGGTTCTATTTCCTTAATTATCAACAGTAATATAGTTTCTGGTCTCAATATTATTGCTTTCCCCATCATTTCAAATATCATTTCCTCCAATTGTTGCCAAAAAATTTTAACTTTATCACATTTGTACCACATATGTTCATAAGTCCCTAATTCCATATCACATCTCCAACATTGTTTACTAATTTTGTTATCCATCAATGACAATCTTAATGGAGTCAAATACCATTTCCAAACAACCTTATAATTATGCTCTTTAATCCTTACAGATAAAGTCTTCATAATTCTACTCTTCCAATTCACATTCCAATCTAAATCTGATATTTTAATATTAAGTTCTTTTTCCCAATTCATCTTCATCACCCTTTGTGGTTTTCCATCAAAATTTATAATCTTATATATCTTACTAATGAGTCCCTTTAGCCCAATTTCATCTTTCATAATTTGGAATACTAAATGTTCAAATTCAGTTTTACTTCTACTTATCGAACAATTGTCCCTTACCTTCTTAGTCCATTTTTCTATCTGTATTTTTTTCAAACCAGCCTAAACCCAATTTTTCAATGATTTCTTTTTTCCTCCTTTCATTTTCTGAAGTTTTTAACCAATCTATTATAGTTTGTATATTTTCATCTTCCATTACCCTATCACGACTTATATTAGTTTTAATCGGCCAATTTTCAATTGTCTTCCCTAAGAAAATTATATCTGGAATTAAAATTTTAACAAATTTATTCCAAATTTTACTCAGTCCCTTTAACCAATAGCTATTAATTACACATTTTGATTTTGCTTTATCTAAAAACCATGTTGAACCAAATCTCTTGATGTCTTTTAATTCTAAATCTCTCCAATGACTATCTTCACCTTTAAATATTTTTACCACAGTCCGAATAGCATAAGCCCAATAATAATTGAGTAGTTTGGGGATTCCTAATCCACCTTCCTTTTGATTTTGATACCACATTTTCTTCACTAATCTAGGTCTTTTCCCACCATTGCAAAATTTATCCAATTTCTTCTGATATCCTTCAATATCTTTCTCTGTCAAGTTTAACGGTAACATCTCAAATAAAAAATTAAACTTTGGCAACAACATCATCTTACACATTGCAATTCTACCAAACCAAGACAACTTTATCATTTTATATTTATCTATCTTTTTCTCAATTTCATTCATCACCACATCATAATTTAGTTTTTTCATTTCTTTAACTTTGAGTGAAAGTGTTATGCCCAAATATTTCAATGTTTTTTTAATCCTTATCCCAAATTGTTCTTGCATATTCTCCCATTCCTTACCATTATTATTCATTAATAGTTCAGATTTTGACCAATTTATTTTCAAACCTGTCATTTCCTCAAATTCTTCCAAATGCTTATGTATCTTTTTCAAATCTTTCTCTATATCTTTCAAAATAATCAAAGTATCATCCGCATACAGATTTATCTTATATCCCTTATACCCTTCCAATTCTTCATCTTTTTCTATCATTTTAGTCAAAATTTCCATAACTAATAAAAATAATGTTGGAGACAGGGGACATCCTTGTCTCGTACCCGCTTCCAATCTTATCTCTTCTGTCAGCCTTCCGTTCACCTTCACTCTTGCACTACTTTTTTGATACAGTTTTGAAATAACATGTATAAACTTATTACCAAAACCTAGTACCTCAACAATTGTTTTAATCGTTTCCCATTGTACAGAGTCAAAAGCTTTAAAAATATCTAATGATACTATACCTATTTTATCAGCATTATATTCAGCAACATCTATAATATTTAATACTCTTCTGACAATATCACTCATGTATCTACCCTTCACAAAGCCTACTTGGTTATAACTTATATATCTATCTATAAATCTACTTAATCTATTACTTATAATGGCGGTAAATATCTTTGCATCTTGATTAATTAAGGAGATGGGCCGATAGGACTCAATCCTTTCTAAATCTTTATCTGGTTTAGGGATTATAGATATCACCGTTCTGTTCCATGACAACGGAACTTCTCCACCATGTAAAATTCCGTTAAATAGTTTTTGCAATTTTAGTATTATTATTTCCTTAAATTCTTCATAAAACTCAGCAGAAACTCAGAAACCTGCTGCTTTCTTTTTTTTTAAGCCCCTGACGATCCCAGCTGACTTGCCTGATCAGCAGAAACTTTTTTTTTTAAAGCCTCTGACGATCCCAGCTGACTTGCCTGATTGGCAGAAACTTTTTTTTTTAAAGCGTCTGACGATCCCAGCTGAATTGCCTGATCGGCAGAGGCTTTTTTTCCCTTTAAAAACATTTTTTCTATAACCTCTTCGGCTGAAGAGGTTGTAGAAAAAATGCTTTTAAAAGCCTCTGATGATCCCAGCTGAGCCGCACGATCATCAGAGGCTTTTCTTTTTAACTTTTAAAAGCATTTTTTTGGCCAAAGAGGTTGTAGAAAAAATGCTTTTAAAAATAAAAAAAAAGCCTCTGATGATTGCGCAGCTCAGCTGGGCAATGTGGGGGGTGGGATTTTTGTTACTGGTTCTCTGAACCACCCACCTCCATCGCTACCAGATCGGGCGATCTGGTCTGAACCGGAAGTATTTCACCCCTGCTGTAGTGTGCATTTTATTCAATAGAGTGTATTCCAGCTGAAAGTTGACTGAATGACTACGAACAGGGTTTATGATTCAGAAATGGACACAATTGTCCATTGGAGATCTTGGGATCTTCATTGGGATCTTGGAGTCCTAGTGGAAAAATCATTTAATTATGAGCCAACAGTATCCTACAGCTGCCAAAAAAGCCAACACTGTTCTAGGCTGTATTAATAGAGGGATAGAATCAAGCTCACATGAAGTGTTACTACCACTTGGTAAGACCATACTTGGAATATTGTATCCAGTTTTTGTCTTATAAAAAAATTTGCGACAATCAAATCTTGAGACTCTGGAAAGAATACAGAGAAGAGAAGATGGTTAGGGGACTGGAGGCTAAAACACTTGAAGAATGGTTGCAGGTGGGTATGTCTAGTTGAGAAAAACGACTAGGGGTGACAGCAGTGTTCCAAATCTAAGAGGCTGCCACAGGGAGGTCAACCTATTCTGAAGGCAGAACAAGAAGGAATGGATGCAAACTAATTAAGTAGAGAACCAAGATCAAACTAAGGAAAAATTTCCTGGCCATTAGAAAGTTTTAATCATTGAAATGACTCACCTCCAGAAGTGGTGGTGTTCCAACACTGGAGGTTTTTAAGTAGAGATTGGACAACCATTTTTCTGAAATGATATAGGGTTTAATGCTTGAGCAGGGGGTTGGAACAGAAGACTTCCAAGGTCCCTTCAAATTCTGTTATTCTGTCATAGACAATTTGTGCAAAGGGTCTCTGAACCATGGCTGTCATCATCTCTTCAAAGAGGAGCCATGAGTGCATAGTGGTTCTATCTGGTATGCAGAACTCCATCCAGAATCAAAGGTAAAAATTCCCTGCATCCAAAGCCACAGTAATTCAGTCTAGTAAGGTTGAATCCGAGCTTCTTTCTCCAATCTTTATCGCCACAATATCCTGATATTAAGACAAAACTTCAACTGCTTTGCCTAGGATGCAAGGATTAAAATGTATATCTGGATATTATCAGCATACAGAATGATACCTAATTCAAAACTGGTGGATGACTTTATCCAGTGACATTAATTAAGTAATCAAGACATTAAATCAATTTGGGAAAAAAGGAAATACAGCTTGCACACTATATTACTGTTGTTTACACACAAGGAGAGGGAAGAGAAGGAGAAGAAGGAGGAGGGAAATTTAAGAATAGTGGCATTGTCAGCAGTGGCATGGCATGGGTTGCCTGCTACTGATGAACTTTTCCTCATAGCATTTTTTTTCCTTGCATGGCTGTTAGGGTAGGATAAAAAGTACAAAAAAGAGGAGAAGAATAAAATGAAGGTAAAAAGAAAGAGGATAAGAAATTTTACAAAGATCCATCCAATCTAGAATTAAGGAGAAATTTTCTGTCAGTGAGAACGATTAATCAGTGGAAAGGCTTGCCTCCAGAAGTTGTGGAGGCTCCACCACTGGTGGTTTTTAAGAAGATATTTAATAGCCAGTTGGTATGGTATAGGGTTTCCTGTTTAAGCAGGGGGTTGGGCTAGAAGACCACCAAGGTCCTTTCCAACTCCATTATTCTGTATTCTGTTCTAAGTTTTTCAGGATCTTCTGTATGTGATTCAACCACAACTTTAATTTTTGTCCTCTTCCCTTCAATCCATTAACCTTTTTTCATATAAACATGTCAACAATATGACACTATCCGCATGTAAAAGTATATGCAATATTCACATCCTGAACCAACATATCATACCAATACTAACATCACCAAAAGCATTATTTATATATTTATCCATAATCATATTAACCCATAACCACAGACCTGCGGTCATAGTGACTGCAACAGATCCTTGTTAACATATTTTTTTATCATGTCGGGGCCATGTTTTCCACCAAAAAGAGTACGATTTGGTGATCCAAACTTCAAAGAAACTGTTCTAAAATGGTATGGAGAAGCAGACAGTGATCTGAGTGAAGTGGAATCTGATTGTGATGAAAATTTTGTAACAGATGATGAGGAACCCGCTGCCGCTGCCGCCACCAATTCTAACATCAGCGATGATGAAGCACCCAATGAAATTGATGACCAGGTACAATCTACGTCGTGCAATAATTTATATGGCAAGGACAAATTGCACCTTTTGGAAGCAATAGATTCACCCCCATCTGGATTGGTGCGATTAAATAGCCCGCCCCATGAACATCATGTTTATTAACACGCCCATGCCTTGTAACAAACGGTTCCAGCATCCCGAATGCACCACGGACGCGGCGTTAGTTATTCATCTGCCTTCCACATTCCAGCAATGAGCTAACACTCATAACACCTATCCCCGCCATATCCGCCATTCCCCCACCCCACACACCCCGCCTGACACCCAGTGCCACCAACACCATTCGTGAATGCAGGTTTGTCCCGTCTTCTGCTTCATCGAGCGTCAGCGTTGTCAAGCATTTAGCTGGGCTCGACATCCAGAACTGCTAGTCACAATATTGTTGTGCAATTACCTAGACTATGGCCATCAGCTAGATATCTCAGAAATTCACTGACTCCCCTAGAGATTTGGAAATTATTATTTTCTAAAGAAATTATTAGCACTATCATTCAGTGGACCAATGCAAAAATTAGAGAAGAAAGATTGAAGATCAAGGATGGAGAAACAAAAAGTGACCTGCACAATGTGGATTTAATAGAGATCAATACAGTTTTTGGTTTACTGCTCTATACATCAATTTTTAGATCCAACCCTGAAAACATCAAATGTCTTTTTGTTAGTGAGGTCATTATGACCTCATGTCTGTAATAGTGTAGTCGAAATGGTATGTCTGTGGTTAAGGGTTAAACAATTTAGGGATATCTTTTACTCTTGGTTTTTTCCTGCTCACTGCTGAATCATTGATAAGTATTCCATTTATTCCCTTAAATCCTATAATATTCTTATCAAATTCAGCAACCAATCTTAAAATCCATAGTTAGATAAAATCATAATTCAAGGTTATTTATATTAGCTTTTCTAACTTCATAGGTATACAATAGATTTTATAAAAAAGGACAATCCCTTACCCAAACACAATAAAACTAAGACTTAGTAATAATATGTCATAATCAAAAATGTTCATTGTTAGAAATTCCTGTGGGATCATGAAGATGTTTGTTTTGTACCTAGTTTGGATTACTGTCTCACACTCTTCCTAGGGCTGCTTTAAAGATTTTACAAACGTCAACAGGTTCAGCAGATAAATGAATGGAGCTGTTATGGGCAGAATCTAATTCCTAAATTGCAACATTTGTCCTGTATGCTAGACTGTTTTCAGGGACAATTCAGAGTTGCTTAAAATCTATAAATCCTTAAGTGGCTTGGAATCAGATTACTTGAAGGATTGTCTCCTTTTGTAAAAGTGTTGAAATATTTCAGGCATGCTTTTCTTTCTACCTCATCATTTGATGTTTTTTGGAAGGATTGTGAGCAACAAATGTTAAGCCCTGACTTTCTGCCAATGGAACATAACAGGAAGATAAAAGAAACATGGTGTAATATATTATTGTAGCAATTAACAGTTACGAATTGATATACATTTATCTAATGTAAGTATTATTCAAGTACATATATATTAATTTCTAATACATTTATATATCATTGGCTCTTTAACCTACTATGTATTATATATATTAGTTCCATATTACATTATACTTATCCATACAAAATCCACCTCTATTATCCAGCTTTTTTTAAAATATATTTTTATTATAATTTTTCTTTTTCAAAATTCCAATACATAATCGAACAGACAGTATCATTCCCCCCCCCACTAAACATTATCTATTTTTATTTCAGTTATCAATCCACCTATACCATTTATCCCACACCGCATAGTATTCTGAATCCTCTTTTTCTTTTAATTCTAAAGTTAATTTGTTCATTTCGGCACACTGGAATATTTTTTGAATAATTAATCCCTCTGGTGGTACATTATTTCCTTTCCAATATTGCGCATAAGCAATTCTCACTGCTGTAAGTATATGTAAAATCAAGTATCTTATTTTTTTGTCATATTTGGTTTTTAGTATGCCCAGGAGAAATGTTTTCGGAATTAATTCGATTTTACTGTTAATTAATTCTTGTAACCAATGTTGTATTTTGCTCCAATATGGAAGAAGGTACCTTTGTGGTGATTACACTTCTGACACTTAGGGCTTAAATTCGGATATATTTTTGCCAATCTTGCAGGTGCTAGATGCCACCGATATAACATTTTATATTGATTTTCCTTGTATGCTGCCAATTTTGTTAATTTATAATTTTTATTCCAAATAAATTTCCATTCATCTAATTTATATTGTGCCCTATATTTTTGGCCCATGCGATCATCGGTTCTTTTACCACCTCCCCCGCCCTATCAAATTCTAGTAAGTAATTATATAGTCTAGATATTAATTTTCTCTCTGGGCCCACCAACAATTTATCTAATTGATTTAATTCTACCTCAATACCAAATTCTTCCATATCTTTCTTATATCTGGACTGTATTTGTAAATATGGCCACCAATTGGTAGATATTCCCTGCTCTTTTAAAACCTGATTACTTTTGAGTTTTCCATGATTATCTAAAATTTCTTTATATCTAATCATTTTACTAATCTCTACTGTATTGGGGTGGATCATGGCTTCCATAGTTGATAACCAGCTCGGAATTTTCATATACTGCTTCCTCCTTACTTCTTCCCATACTCGTATTAGTGCTTTTCTAATCTTATGTCTAAAAAATATGTTTGTGTCTTATTCTTTTTGTCCCACATAAAAGCATGCCACTCTCTTTGTAGGTCATGTCCTTCCAAGGTTAAGATTATTTTATCCCTTAAATTGACCCAGTCTCTTATCCAGACTAGAGTGGCAGCTTTATGGTATATTTCCCATGCCGGAAAGCCGAAACCACCCCTACATCTACTATCCTGTAGCGATCATAATTTTATCCTTGATTTCCCCCCCGCCCAGATAAATTTAGTGGTAATTTTATTAAATTCTGTAAAAAAAAAAAAAATCTAATGGAATAGGTATTGTTTGAAATAAATATAGTAATTTAGGCAGGATGTTCATCTTAATAGACGCTATCCTGCTTAAAAGTGATATTTTTGTTTCATGGACATTCCATTTTTTTTATTTTCCAAAAGAATGATATTATCAGTATGTTGTCTCCCAGAATATAAAGGTATATTCTGTATAAGAATCTGTTTTTAACTGTACAGAAATAATTGTAAATAATATAGTCCAATGTGTATCTTCCTGGTTTTTGGTTCATATAAGTAGCACCCATTTCAGCTATACTGATAAGTTCTATATGTTACCATATTAGGAAATGATACTGAAGGGACTGATCAAGTAAGATCAAACCCCATAGGCAAAGGATTATTCAGAGTACTGTAAAAGTGACCTGAGCAAACAAATTTACAATGGAAAGACTGTTCTTTGAAAAATTTTGCTTTGATTTCCTGGAAATTTGGCACATTTCAGAACCTCAGAACTGTTGAGGTTTCTTATAGTTTTAGCTCTTTTTTAAGGAAAGTGACATGCAATGGTAATTTATAACCAAGATTATAAAGGAATGTAATCAAAATCTTGAACTGAATTTGTCATCTCATAATGGTATGTCTTTCCTACAGTCTTCAGAACTGAAAAAGAACAAGAATGAGATGTGTAATGTGTAATTTTTTAAAAAAATTCAGAAAGGAGATTTGAGATGAAATCATATGTATGTAATAATCAATAGATGCATAAGCATGAAAGCAAGAATTATTCAGAAACTGGAGATTTTTAAAAATATTGTTTTCTTTTTCTTCCCCCTTATGGCAGTTTTCTCTTACATAGTCCAAAAATTGCAGGTGGAGTCACGAAGAAAACATTTTTAATGAGAAAATATCTTAGGAGCACAGTTTTTATTCTCTGTGTTTTTAAAACATATGGTACTGTTTCCAAAATATTTTGAGCTTAGTCTTTTCTATACCTCTTCTTGAAAGTGAGCACTGGCCATTTGTTTTATAGCATAACAGCCCCAGAGCTATTGTGAATATTTGGTTTCCTGTTAATAAATTTTCTGAAACTGACATTAGAGAATAGAATAGAAAGTGATGAATCTGTGCTAGAAGCTGGAAGTTTCTACATGCATTTGTACTTCAGGAAAGTTGTGTGTATCTGTCTGGTTCATAAGTAATTCTGTTCTTCAAAAGAAAGCTAATTATATAAAGAGAGGTATACTCTTTCCCAAGGATAGGAACTGATAATAAAATAAACCTGTTTTCTTGTACTAAAGGAAAACTGAATCCATCTACCCAATTAATTAAAATAAGCATGAACGTACTCATATGCTACACCTTTATTTCATATTTTGTATGAAAATTATGTAAAGGAATTTATATACTTTTTAGTGTAATGGAAAGTAAGGCAAATTAACATAAAAGTGTCTTCTAAAGAGAATTCAAAAGATACAATTAAGTAATGCCTTTCAAATCTTGGTTATTAAGACTTGCAAACCTGGAGTAGAATTTATGTGTGATAAAGTTTCCTTACGAGTTTTTGTTTTTGAAAGTCAAATAAGGAATTGATTTGGGTGGTATATAATATTATGAGAATATTGTTATCCATTATCAATTTTTCAAGAAGACATGGCGATCAGCGCATGGCAAGATTATGGTTAAAATACAATATAAAATATATAAAATATATTTATACTGTGGGTTTTAGAGGAGAAAAATTATAGTGTTATACTTGGCAGAGAACAGATGCATATAGAATTGAGAAATATTTGTGGTATAATAAAATATTTACTTGCTGAAAATATTAGGAGTCAGAAAGAAAGAGAAAAAAACGTACTATAATAGTAACAAAAGGAGAGAACTATCTCTGGAAATGCTGTATCTGATTGCCTATTTATCCATTATCGCTGGCGAGTTAGTAAGAGGGACTCTTCAATTCACTGATAAATGAAGTTGTGGAAATGTAAAACAAATAACAACCAGTAGTTACATTGAATAATGTTGAATTTTACTTTATTTAGATTCCTCTTTTCACAATTTCTTTTTAGGATTTTTTAAAGGTTAAATTACTGTTTAGGCTTCTGCAATTATGTATTAGATTTGCTTAGATAGTCCCTTGGAACAAAAATATTGTGGGTTTTTTTACTTTTTAGTTTACTAAGAAATAATTTCCTCATCTGTTGCCTCTATTCTGGAATATATTTATTGTGTTTTTCTGAACAACTTGAAATTAAAATCTTTGACCAGGTTATAGCTTGTTGATACCCATGTAACTGAATGAAAATAAGGCTCCAAATATAATAGCTGAAATAAAAGTCAGGATTTAAATGAAAGTTACAAAGAATCACTTTAAGAAAAGTCATGATGAATAGCAGATAGGAAATCTGGTCTTTCAGATATTACAAGACTCTTCATTGTTCTGATTTCAACAGACTCACAGAACCATGTTTAGAATGGAAACTTTTATCTGGTAACAACATGGAGCTACTTGATAGAGATCAGAAATGCAGTATTACTTTTCAGCTTTCCCAGGAAGAGTAGCCATATATATATACTTGATTAAAAGACTGTCAGACAAAATTATGCTGAGGTTTAGACGTTTTAGTCACACAAAATACTTGCAAATTTCTCACAGGATGATAGTTACAATTTCAAATTCACCCATACATTATTAACTGATAATGCTGATAAGAAGTGACAGTTGTAATTTAGTAGATAAATAAAGGATATCAAAGATTAGGTAGAACTACCTACATTCACAGTAAGAGGGAGGCAGTTTCACAATTTCCTATTTGCTCCCAGACCAGGGCAGTTTTATATATAAAGCAATTGATGCAAAAAAATCTCATTTCCATTAAAGAATATAAAATAAACTGATAACTATAGATTATCAGTTTATTATATATTGCTATTTGTTATTAAAACTTGCCTGAGTTTCAGTGGAGATAGTGGTTAATTAGAAGACCCATTGGCAATAGAAAATGTCATTGCCAAATAAACATAACAAAAATTTCATCTAAATCCATCAGTTTCATTACATTTGAAAATGGCTTTTTTTCTTGCAAAATGTGTTTTATAATATCTAAAAAGAAAACAATAGTGTTTCCAAAGTAGTCCAGGAAAATGAAGAGTTATTTACCACAGTTATTACCACAATTTCAAGTTTCATTAGTATAAAATGATTGCTTAAATGTCCTTTATGACAATTACAAAAATTGAATGCAAACAGTTTCAATAATAAATTCACAAAATTCTTGGACACCGATCAAAACAATTTCTATAATATAAATACCAGATCTGGACTATTATTTTATGGCAATAAAGGCAGTGGTGTGATTCAGCCGTATCTGGCCGGTTCGGGTGAACTGGTAGTTAAATTTTTGCTCGCCCCGCCCCACCCCTTCCTGCCCTGCCCCTTCCAGGAGTCCCCACGCGCTCCATATTGGCTCCCAGGTAAGTGCAGGGAGGCCTACTAGGCCCAAAACGGGGTGTGGGAGGATGTGGCATGCTCCCCCATTGCCCATTTTCGCTCCCAGGAGGCTTTAGGGAGGCCTCATAGGCCCAAAACAGGGTGTGGGGTATGTGTGGTGTGGCCCCCCCTTGGTCCGTTTTTGCTCCCAGGGGGTGCAGGAGACCTGTTGTGGTCAGCCAGCAGCCTGCAGAGATGGCAGCGGAGTCGGACAGTGATGAGGCTGAGGAAGAACATGGGCCAGTCCTGGAGGTTGGGGAAGGCCTGGATGAGGGCTCTGTGTCAGAGGCAGAGATGGGGCCAGGGCCGTCGGAGAGTGATGTGAAGGCAGGAGTACCTAAAGCAGAGAGGACAACTCGGGAGTAGGGCCAAGAGATTATTGGCCCCTCCCATAAGGCTTAAAAGGCCAGCAACGGCTCTTGGCCTCTTTGCTGAAAAACAACCATTGAGAGAATTGCTTCTTGTTTGGCTGTAGTTTCTTCTGTTCCTGAACTGTCGCCAAGAAAAGCCTTTGGCAGTTTGCCTAATTATCCCAAGGTCAGAGATAAACTAAAGACTGGTGTTTTAAGGACTTTGCTTTCATTTCATTTAGAATACTGTTTTAATAAAATCTGTTTGTTTTTTGGAACTGTTTTGCATTTAATATCAACGACGTGGGCCTGGGTCACAACAAGGCCGAGTTCTGCCTATCACACCCCTAGCCATACCTACCATGGCCACGCCCACCCAGACGTTCATTAGTAGGCAGGGAGGCCTACTAGGCCCAAAATGGGGTGCAGGGGACAGTGCGTTTCCCCCCCATTAAAGTTTTAAAGTTAGCTACATAGCCAGTTTTATTTTTTCACCAGAGAGACTTTTTTTTTATTGGATTTCTTATTGATATGGATAATTTGTTTTTCCTGGTTTTGATGGTGATTAGTAATACATATAGTTTAATAACTCTATTGATTTTGAGCAAGAAAATGTTATAATGGTCTTCAGCAGTGTTACAGCCAGAGAATAGAATTTGCCAATCAAGAGATGAGAGGTTGGTGTCTATGAGATCATAGTTGGCTTTTTTGAAGTTGTAGTTGAGTATCCCTTTATTTGGGTGATTTTTTAAGGGCGTATATTGAGACAAATGTCAATCATGTTGTGGTCACTGTAGGAAAAGGGTTCTTTTATTTGTAGACCATAAATTGAGTTTAAGCTGTTGCAGAAGATGAGGTTGAGGCAGTTGTTGAGTCTACTGTTATTAGTTACTAGTTGATCTAGACCTAGATTTGTAACAGCATTGTATAGGGTTGTATGGATGGGTTCAGTTGTACATTTGTTTTTTGTCCAATTAATAAGAGGTAGGTTGAGGTCACCTAGAAAGATGAGACGGTATGGGCAGGAGGCTGCCCATGATAGTAGTGAAGTTAACTTGTTCGCATGTGCGATATCATAGTCAGGGGCTCTGTAACATAGTAAGAAGCGAAGTGTGGTGTTTAAGGACAGTTCACAGATGATAGCTTCCAGAAGAGCGAGTTCATGTGCAACTTGAATATTTTTTAGGTTTAGTGACTTTTTGTAAAAGATAGCTACTCCACCCCCTCTGCGGGTTTCACAATCAGACCGATAAACATGATAGTCTCTTACTGTGATAATGGAGTCAGGGAGGGATGCGTTTAGCCATGTTTCACAGACAAATAAGATGTCAAATGTAGCAGTATTCAGGCATTTTGTTTATGATGCTTTTTGCATTTATTAATTTGCATTTGAGGTCAGGAGTGTGTGTCCCTAGTTTTGGATGTTGGTTGGGTGGATGTCTTGGATGATGGATGGTTGGATGTTTTGGGTGATGGAGGGTTGGATATTGGGGGATTGATTGTCTTACTTTTTATGCACAATAGTCGATATGTAGATTTGTGTCACCTAGGTCTTGGCATCTTTTGAGTTCTGCACGGAGTTCATGGGAGCGGATCCATTGTAGTAAAGATAGGTCAGGCCGTGATTGAAGTTTGCTGTGATTGTGGTTGCATCTGGCATTGAATTTATAGTGTAAATGAACTTTCGTTTGATGGTCTCATCCTACAGAATTGTGAGGCCAATGAGCCATCGCTGTTCTTATATTCTGGGCCATCTCTGGAGACTTCAGTGATTTTGTTGGGAGAGATGGTTGGTGTGTGATGACTGCTAATGCTTTATTATGTTTCATATAACATATTAACCACTGCAAATCTGTTGAATTATTACATTCATATACACAATTGAAAAATAAGTAACTTCTTATCTAATTAATCCAAATTAATTGGACTTTTGCAGCTCAGATATAGTAACCAACCATTCCTCTTAAGTGATCTTGCCTCAAAGTGGAATCTCTAGCTTATTTAAAGAGAATGTTAACCGAAGTAGAAAATTTACTTGCTGAAAATAAATTAAATGTTATTTTCAATATACAATTGTAGAGATTTGATGCGAAAGTTTTACAAGACCAGAAACCACTTCAGTCTTGTGAATTATTATCATCTGTATAAGATGTAAATTTACATGCTTATGTTTACTCACTCATTCCACCAGACTGCAAAAACAAAGATGTGGTTTTGTTGTTCAATCTTATTTAAGACTTGAATAGTAGGATTCCTGAACTTTTTTAGGTTGATTTTTATGAACACTTTGAATCTTTGCTTACATATTGCATAATCTTCTCATTTGAATTCTTGGAGCTGGTTTGGCTTCCTTTCTTTTTCAATGCTAATTTTGGAAATGTTGTTTGACTACATTTTTACTCATTAAAAATAGGCTGATTAAGGGTAAAGATTTTGAGATAGCTTTAAGAATAACAACTAAGTACACTTGAAACAGAAATCACAGAGTACAAGAATAAGGAAAACCTAAGAGCAATAGATTGCCTTGAAGATAAACTGAAGTGGCTGAAAAGTTAATTTCTGTAAAATTTTTTAAAAAGGAAGTGGTTTGTTTCTGACAGTATGTTTTTACCAGTTTTTCATCAAACTAATTTCTTAACTCACTCAGAACCAATAACACCTACCCGAATCCTGTAAATAACATTGTTCTTTATTATTGTACGACTTATGGAATTATATACAAGCACAATTCATACCAATTTCTTACATTAATCTGAAATAATTTAAATTCATATTATATTAAGCTGTAGTATGTTTTATCAGATGTTTATAAATCAAGCCATAAAGTAACTTTTTCAACTTTGTCTCCATCATTCATGAGTTATAAATTCTGAAACAATAACTTATTGTTTCCTCTTTAAGGAAAATGCATTCAACAAATCACTATTAAAACAAACCATAGTTCAATGCTATCTGAACTCAGTCAATGAGCATTCTATTGACATTTTTCAAATTGCATATTTACCCTACTCTTTCTTCATCAAACAACATTCTTGCTTTTGTTTTGTCTCTTATTTTATCCTAATGCAATAATTATTAGACATGCCCACTATGCCTTGAATACATTAACAGTCTTCCAAATCCTCCAAATGTATTGATTATTACTCCCATCATTCCCAACTGTATATGAAGAATATCAAATTTGGGAAGGATGCATGTGATTTAGCTGGTTAATTGAATTTATTGTTTACTGTTAATATTTACTGTGGTAAATATCACAGAAATGTGCTTTATCAGAGAAAACTTTTAAAAGAAAAGACTTTTCTTAAATTAATGAAATAATTTACGCTCACTGTACTCATTTTTAATATGTTAAAAATGCTGTCAAAGTTAGAGGTACTGTAACTCTGCTGTACAACAGAGTAAAGCTGTTTATCTCATCTGGTGGTATGTGGTAGGAATTAAAGCAGGAATGAATGCAGCATTGTACTGGAGGAGAAGATGGGTCATTTGGCATGAAAATCTGTCAAATATGCTGTTTAGGGTTTTTTACTTGGGAAAAAGCTGTGATTTGAATGCTCAATACAAACATCAAGATTAATGAGTTGATGTTTCTCTAATCTTGAAAAAAAAAGAAAAGCTTGGCACTATGGAACATATGGGTGTCTAAATTGGAAAATTGAGTAATTTTGCCTGTATTTTTTGGATGAGCAGTAATATGTAGAAGCCATATTTTTCTTTGATCTTCCTTTGCATTTCTGAGAAACTGAAAAATATATTGCAGGAAAGGAAATACTTACGCAGCCATTTGTTGCCATTTGCTATAGACACTTCTAATTTTTCAGAACACTAACAATAGGTGTTTATGAGTGGCACCTGACACGTGGCTTTGCAGAAATTTTTTTCAAAATATCTATTAGGTTACATAAACTTGGGAAAATGATGCTTTAGACTGATATCATCACTTTCATGTGATTGGTTTATCCTTTCTGTGATCTGTGCCTTGGACTGCCACCCACACCTTTGCAAAATTTCCCTCAAACACACAAATGAGCAAAGTGATAATCATTTAAAGTTGCACTGTTTGGTTAAAAATATGGACTTGAAATCACACTACATAAATTTGTGACATGACTGCATTTAACTATGGAATAACTTTTTCTCCAGTTTTTTTTAAAGTATTGTAATTGGTGGGTTGATGTCTATCCCATTGTATCTTTGAAGGTCTCAAGAGGTAGTGTATCTGGCCCATTTTGACTTGTAAGCTAAGCAGAATCTGATTAAGATGGGTGGCTGCTAGGAAGTACAGGTTTTTTTCAGCAAAGCAAGAAGTTGAAAACATCCTGTGAAGATGGCAATAACAAACCACTTCTATACTGTTGTTAAGGAAATGATGAGGTTGTGTCCATAAAACCACCAAGACTCAAGCTTGATTCAAGAGTATCCCATTATACCTTCTAAACCTAGGCATATGTAGATTAAAAAGAATAGTAACTTAGTTATGGATGCGGACTGAAGGGATCTTTAAAGTTTGATAAAAGAAGAAAAAAAAAAGAAAAGGATAATTTCATGAAAACCATACACACACCAACAACAAATTGGCACATGCTAAGAACCATAGCATCATCACCTCTTGTTTTTAATAATAAACAAACATACATATACAGACATACACATTTAAACAAACTATACATAAAGTAACTATACAGTAAAATCAAGTCATACAGCTTGAGCTTTGAAAATAGAGCTACTGTCAGGTTTCGGTGCTATCTTAAATAAACTTCATTCTCAAGTGCAAACTCTCTAATGAATCACTTTTATTTTAAGAATAGCAGAGTCCAACATTTCTGATTCAAGTTGCAGCCAAACTGGCCCCTCCTTCCAACCCCCTCCTCTTCCGCACTCCAACCCCAATGTCCCATTGGCCATCATGCAGATCCATCTCTACATCCCAGCACGTTCTTTTCACAGGAATGTAGCCCCCCCTCCTCGTCTCCCAGGAAACACTATCTGTAACATACAAAAACTAGGTAAAAGTTCATCTCAGCAATAAATCAAGCTTCTGCTCTCTCTGCTTCATCTCATTATGTCAGCGCTGGAAGAGAGCCTAATTTGGAACGCTGACAGCTACCTCTGTAATTTATATATCTATGTATCTATGTATATTTATCCTTCATCATATAACAATGTTTATATAACAATATTTCATTTTATTTCCTTATTTTTGTATCCTTGGGTGGTATTCCCTTATTTCGTGTTCTTTTTATCTAACCAATTGTACCATTTTTTCCAAATTAAGTAGTAATCTGAGTCTTCTTTTCCCTGTATTTCTTTGGTAAGTTTGTCCATTTCCGCACATTCCATTGTTTTTTGTATTATTTTTTCCTCTGATGGCGTATCATCCAGTTTCTACATTTGTGTGAAAGTAATTCTAGCTGCAGTCAGAATGTGTATTATCAAATATTGTGTCTCTTTTTTGTACTCCTTTGTCAGTATTCCTAATAAGTATGTTTCCAGTCGAAGGGGTACTTTCTGGGTGGTAATTTCTTCCAGCTGGTTTTGAATTGTTTTCCAAAATTTTTTAACCTTTGGGCATGACCACCACATGTGGTAATAGGTCCCCTTATGTGTTCTACACTTCTAACAGTTCTGATTAGTATTGGGGAACATCCTTGCCAGACGTACAGGAGGGAGATGCCACCTATAGAACATCTTGTATGTATTTTCTTTGTAGGGCACGGACATTGTCAGCTTAGTATTTACTTTCCACATTTTCTCCCAATTTTCTAAATTAATATTATATCCAAAATTTTTAGCCCAAGTAATCATATTTTCCTTCACCACTTCTTCTTTCCAAGATAATTGTATATTTTAGTTATTAATTTATTGTCTGATTGCATTATAATTTTATCTAATTCATTTCTTTCTTTTTGGATTCCAAATTTTTTCATGTCAATTTTATATCTTGATTTTATCTGTAAATATGGGCACCAGTCAATGTCTGTGCCCTGCTGTCTCAATTCCTCTCTTGTTTTCATTTCTCCCTCTGTGTTCAACAGTTCATCGTAGGTTTTCATCTTGTCTATATCCATTGTGTTCGGATAGATTTGGGCCTCCATGATTGATAACCATCTTGGGATTTTGTCGTAGTGTTTTCTCCTTATTTCGGTCCAAATTTTTGCCAATGCTCCTCTGATATAATGTCTCCTGAAGTGTTCATGTTGCCTGGGTTTTTCCTCCCATAGAAATGTGTGCCAGCCTTTCGACAGGTCAAATCCTTCTATTGCTAACGTTCGTTTATCTTCGAGTGTTATCCAGTCTTTAATCCAAGTTAATGCTGTTGCATTGTAGTAAGTTTGCCAATCTGGTAATCCCAGGCCACCCATCTCTCTAGTATCTTGCAGATGTTTCAGTTTAATCATCGCTCTTTTTCCTTGCCATATATATTTTAATGTCATTTTATCAAGATCTTTAAAATATGATTTTCCTGGATTTATCGGTATTGTTCTAAATAGATATAATAATTTCGGTAAAATTGTCATTTTAATTGAAGCGATTTTGCCTAATAGTGATAGTCTCAATTTACTACATGCCTCTAAGTCCTTTTGAATTTGTTTGGCCAATTTATTATAATTATCTTCTTTAAGGGATGATACCTTATTGGTGAGCCAAATTCCTAGGTATTTTATTTTTGTGTTGTTTGTATTTCTAACGTCTCTTCCAATTCTTTCTCCTGGATTTTTGTCAAATTTTTAGTTAGTAGTTTTGTTTTTTGTCTATTGATTTTCAATCCTGCCACTTCGCCGTATTGTTCTATCTTCCTTAGTAGTTTCATTCCTGATTATTTTGGTTGTTCTAAAATAAATACTACATCGTCCGTGAATGCTTGTAATTTATACTCCTGGTTTTTTGTTCTTAATCCTTTTATTTCATTGTCATTCCTAATTTCATTCAACAGTGGTTCCAATGCTAATATATATATATAATATAGGAGAGAGAGGACATCCTTGTCTCACTCCCTTGGATATTTTAAATTGGTCTGTTGTCTTTCCATTTATCCATATTTTTGCGGTTTGGTCGGAGTATATTGTTTTGATCATATTTAAAAATTTATCGCCGGTTCCCATTTTTTCTAATTGTAATGTTAGGAATGCCCAATTAAGGTTGTCAAACGCCTTCTGTGCATCAAGGAAAAGTAAGGCCATTTTTTCATCCAATTTTTGCTCGTAGTATTCCAGAGTATCGGTTATTGTTCTTGTGTTGTTATTGATTTACCTATTTGGAATGAATCCATTTTGGTCTGGATGGATATAATCCACGATAATTTTCTTCATTCTCTGGGCCATGATTGATGTAAATAATTTATAATCTGCGTTTAGAAGCGATATGGGTCTGTAGTTTTTAGTTTGGGTGAGATCTGAGTCTTCTTTAGGTATCAGTGTGATAATTGTCTCAATCCATGATTTGGGAATTTTGGCTTGTAAAATTGCTTCATTCAGGACTTGTAGTAAAATATCATCTATTGACTGATGTTCAATTTTGTAGAATTCCGCCGGGATGCCATCTGGACCTGGTGTTTTATTGTTATTCTGCTTCTTCTTTGCTTCAATTAATTCTAACATCGATATTGGTCTGTTCAAGAGTTCTCTTTGGGTTTTCTTTATTTCTTGAATGTTGGTTTTATTTATATACTCTTTTACTTTTTCCAATTGGATTTCTTCCTGTGCATATAGTTCCTGATAGAAATTCTTTACAATTCACTTTTTTTCCTCATTCGTGTGCTGCAATTGCCCTTGTACATCTTGTAGTTGATGTATTAGTCCTTTTTCCTTTTCTTTCTTTAACTTATAGGCCAACCAATGTCCTGTTTTATTTGCGTATTCAAATTGGTTTTGTTTTGCCATTTTAATTTTCCTAGCTATTTCTGTTGTTGTTATTAGATTTATTTCATGTTTAATAAGATTTATTTTTTCCTTGATCTCTTTCCTGTCGGGTCTGTTCTGTAATTCTGCTTCCTGTTTTCCAAGATCGATCAATAAATTATTTCTTCTTTGCTGTTTCTCTCTATTTTTCTTCGCCTTGAATGAAATTGTTAGTCCTCTTATATATGCTTTTGTGGTATCCCATAAAACTTGCAATGATGTTTGTTCCCTCTTGTTTATTTGAAAAAATATCTCCATCTCTTTCTTTATCACCTCTATGTATTCTTTATCTTTGATGATCTCTCTGTCCATCATCCATCTTTCTCTTTTTTGCTGGCCTTTCCAGACTATTGTTATAGGACTGTGATCTGCCCATACATTCGGTGTAATTTCAATTTCTTTTATGTTTTCTCTTAATTCTGCAGTCATCCAGGCCATGCCTAGTCTGGACCAGGACTGGTGGGGGTTTGAGTAATACGTATACTGTTTTTTTGTTTTATTCAATTCTCTCCAGGCATCTTTCAATTGTAAGTCTTGAATCATATCCTTAAAGGTAGTGTCTTTTTCCTGGATTTATTTATTTTATTACTTTGGTAATCATAATCCATATCAACGATCGTGTTATAGTCCCCTACTATACATATATGTTCGTAATCTAATTCTTTAATTTTATTGTGTATTTTTTTAGAGTATTCTTTTTGGTTCCGGTTCGGAGCATATATTGATATCAGTAATATGTTTTGGGCCTCCATCTTAATGTCTATCATTAATATCCTGCCTTCTCCATCTGTGTAGATTTGTTTTGCCTGAATATGACTTTTAATGTATACTGCAATGCCTTTTTTTTTTGATCTGATAATGAGGTGAATAGAGTTCCTAGTCTTCTGTTTTCTAGTAACTGTTGATGTTGTTTTTTGATATGTACTTCTTGTAAATTGATAATGTCTATGTCTAATTTTTGTAGTTTTTTGAAAGTATGTGTTCTTTTAGTTGGTAAATTAAGCCCGTTTATATTGATTGAGATTAATTTCAGTGCTCGTCCCATTTTCCTTACTTTCTTTTTGTTAGTCTAAGTCTACTTGTGTTTCTTGTTACCATTTGTGTTTTCCCCCTGGCCCCTTCTCTCTCCATCTTCTCCCTTTCCCTAGACTCCTTCTCTTCCTTTTCTTTTTTTGTTTCCTCCGTGGAGTGTTCCTGGTTTGTGTTTTCCGAATCACGCCTAGTTTCCTGTTCTTCTTCTATTATAAAGTGAGTATCAAAAAATTCTTGTGCCTTCTCTATCGTGTCGATTTTATATTTTTTATCATCCCAGGATATTAGAATTCCCCCTGGCACCAGCCAGCGGAACATTAGTTTATGTTGGTTCAGTAGGGTTGTCAAGAAATTATAGTTTTTTCTGTGTTCTCTTATTCTTCTTGGGACTTGTTTTAGGGTTATTATTTCCTTTCCTTTATAGCAAGTTTCTTCCTCTCTCATTAATGTGTAGATCTCTTCTTTTACAGTTTTGCGTGCAAATCTAACATGTATTTCTTTAGGTAATTTGTTCCTACAAGCGTAGTTCGTATGAACCCTATAAATTTTGTCAATTTCCCTACTAATCTCGTTTTTTTCCTTCTGGGGAATCTCTGCTAATATATCTGTCATCAGGTCCCTTAAATCTTCTCCTTTAGTTTCTGCGATGTTTTGAAACCGTAAAAAGAATGATGCCTTTTCTAATTCTAAGTGGGTAATCGACTCTTCCAGTTCTCTATTTAGTTCCATTTGATTTCGTTCGATATTATCCATCTTTTTCTCAGTTAAAACCATTTTTGCTTCCATGTTTTGAATTCGTTCTTCATTTTTAACTATGTTTTGTTGTATTCTCTCAATCTGATCGTCCATTTTTTTTATATTATCGTTTATTTGTCCTACTTTTGATTTCAATTCCTCATGGTTCTTTTTTGTTTCTTCGTGATTATTCGCTATTGTTTCTTGGGTCTTGTTCATCACCTCCTGAATCATGGCTAGTATAGACTGTATATTCTGTATATTGAGTGCGGTGGAAACTTTTTCTTTGTCTGTAGTTAGCATCGTGTCTATGGTTTTTTGTTGTGCTGGCGAAGATTGTGTAGGTGTTTGATTTGCTGTTAATTTTTTCCCTGTTTTGGTTATTGTTATTGCAGGTGTTGTCATCTTTGTTTTTTGCATTACTTTTTCCCAGATTTTCATGCACTGATTTGGTTGAGGGTAAATTAATATATTGATATTTAGTGATTGATTTGTATAATCTTAATTTTAATGATTCCACTTGAAATATCGTTATATAAGGATCGGATTAATTAATTGAGAGGGGTTAGGAGGAAAATGCAGTATTTTAACAATTCATTTCTCTGTTCTTTTTCCTATACAATATAATATTTATATACCAAGTTGTATTAATGATAAATCACGTTTTGTATTCTTACTATTACTTAGTTATTCTCAAAATTATTGAGATTTTATATAAACAGTCTAAGATCTTCAACTGGCTTATTTCACAGTACTTAAATTCACTTTAACACTAAACAATATCTATATAACCTCTATGTAATAAGTATGTAAAATCTCGTCAATGGGATTTAAGATTCTCTATAAACAATCTAAAATGTTATATTAAGTTGTGTCACAATTACCAGTATTTACTACTTGTATTTACTTGTATTTACAATTATTATTCCTTAATAATATCTATAACAGTCTCTATGCAATATCTATGTTAATATCTAACCTTCTAATCAATACACAATATAATTCCCCTTAATCAATATATTTCAGTAAAATCTATATACTTAATTCAATGGGGTGAGAAACAGTAAAAGGAAAAATATTATTAAGTCAGTTCTTTAGTATATATTATAATAAGTTCAAGTTTTAGTTTTCTTTAAACAGAGTTAAGTAAGTTTTAAGTTTTATAAAGTAAATGAAATAACTGTATTTTGATGATTTAATGTCTTAAAGTTCTCCACTATATCACTTCCAGACCAATTAGGATTACTTCCTTCTCCTTCTTTCTTCGTTCTTCAGTTCACCTTCTTTTTGTCCAGCTTTCACAGTTCTGATGCAATAGTCTCTAATAAATCCGTAAATCAATTTGTTCCGGTTTTCCTATGTAGCAAGTTATATCTCCTTTACCAACAGAGTCAGTGTATCTTTCTAATGTCTCGTTACAAGTCTCATATCTGTGGTTTTAACTTGTTACTGTCACTGGATACAAAGTGAAAGTTTTCTTCTCCGGATCCTCAGTCCGCCATTCGCTACTGTTCAGCTAATTTCATTCTGCCCACAACGTTCTTAAATAGTTTCAATTCTTTGAGTTTCACTTTCTACAATTACTCTCTTAATTAGTTTTTTTTTCTCTACCAAATCAAGATGTATTGTTGTAAACTTATAATCCACCGCTTACTTGGAATCCTTTTTTTTTTTACTGTCGCTCGTTTCTTTCGCCTGTCAAATCTGCGTTGTCACTGTGGATATTGAGCTTCGCTCCGATCTCTGTCTCTCGCCGCTTGCCTGACGATCTTGCCGCCGCTTTTTGGAGTCCTATTCTCGCCAATTTAAATCCTTATAGTTATACCTTCGTTATTCAATTAACTTATGTTTCTCTTTGTAATCTTCGCTTCCACACTTGTCGGTTGACAGCGCTCCGGCCAGCCAAGATGGCTGGTTTTTTCCCGGCTGGATTTAGGGGGCTTTTCTCTGAACCTTCAGAGTGATTGCTGTCACTCCGAGGTCCTAGAGAATCCTCCTTTTTCTATCGACCTCTCCGTGGTCGATAGTGCCAAAAATGGCTTCCAATCAAGAATTTTGGAACTTCGGGGACGGAGCCTCGTTCCCCTCGTTCCTTACACGCTGACGTCACCGCCGGAAGTCAGCATCATCACCTCTTGTCTTCTCTCACTGTCTGAAAATAGAAAACTTGAAGTTATGAATATTGAAGATGGAATTCCTGCATTAATTATTGCATCTTTTATTCTATGAACCACTAGAGGTATAATTATATTAAACAAAGAATATTCATTTGGTTTTTGTTCATCTTTTCTGTAGTTAAAAGTTGGCTCTGATGTTTTTAAACTGTTTCCTTCAGATTTTTCCTAGATTTCTTCCTTTTCCTTTTTTTCACCTGCAAGATCAGATGAAGGTCTTTCATTGTCTAATTGTCTAATTTCCTTGGTAACTTTATTAAGATGCATCTGTCTCTTGATTTTAATCACACAAAGTATGTTCTGCTAAGTACATCCAAAATGCATGAATGAACTGGAGGATGCTGACCAAAATCACCTCAATTTTCTCTGCAATAGATTAGTTCCAATCCAAGAAACAGCAGGTGGAATAGAATTTAGAGAACAGAAATACGCTCCATAAATATGCAACTTTTTGTATCTTCAGTACTATTGTTAAAGGTAACAGAAATAGATAGGAAAGGCACAATTTTAATTTTGTTCTTTTGTTCTGTTTTTTTCCCTTGTGTCCGAAATGTTTTCTCCTTTCTCCAATTTTATCTTTCCTTTGTAAAATTGAAACATAGACATATAATTGGCTACAGATATGAGTTCCTTGCAGAGTGAGAATAGAGAAACATAAATGGCTTTGCATATATGGACACATATATGGACATCTCCCAGACAACTTTTGTTTAGTTTTCCTTTCATTCTACATTGCAGTGAGGGAGGAAGAACATCTATGATTGTCAACTTCTGTCTTAATCTTATGATTGAAGAACTGAATATTATAACTGGAGAAATATGAATTCTGTTCTCTGCACCATTGCTTATCATGGATTTCCCCAGTTTCTTCTAATTTTTGTAAATATTGATGAACTAAACATTGTATTTAAGCACTGGTTTTCTCTTTAGTACATATATTTACATATTCATATGTATCCTATCCTGTATGGGAATTCAGAATAACAGTTCAATTACAAAAATGGTTAACTATGGTCAGAGAGATGGGTTGAAGAATGGTCACTGAGTCAGAAAAGAAGTCAGTTATGGTTCAATATGCAAAACATCACATAAATTAATAAGCCTTACAGAAACATGCTATTTTCAAACATAATCTGTATACTCTTGGCTATAGCTATTTTGTTTTACTCATGGCAGCTTTAGCCTCAAGGCCAGTGGTGGGATTCAGCCAGTTAGCACCACTTTGGGAGAACCGGTTGTTAAGTTTCTGAGCACTTTGGCAAACTGGTTGTTGGAAGAAATCATTAGAGCAGAGAACCGGTTGTTAAATTACTTGAATCCCACCACTGCTCAAGGCCCCTCAAACAAGCTTCAAAATAGCCAGGTAAAATGGTCTTTCTGAGTTCTGAAAACTAGTCTGAACCAACGAAAGTTTCTGGAAAAGGCATAAATCAGCTGTATGTAGAATGCATTGCTTTAATCAGATCTGGAAGTTAACAGCACATTCAATATTATTTTAAACTTATTGACAATAGTTATAAAAGCTAACGATATGTGCTCAACATATTATGGGAAAAGATGCAATTTATAGTGGAAAGTCTGCTACTCCTTTTTTGAGCAGTAACCATTTTAGTACAAAAAGAATTACCTCTACACAACAGTTGCAAAAGCACAGCAAGTCTGTTAAATCAACTGTATTACATATGGATAACGAACTATGTGTAAGTCAATGTGTTCTTCTAAAGCTACATGTAAAAGTAAAAACTAAACAAGCAATAAACCTTCTTATCATAATTGGGAGGAGGGTAGGGAATGTAGCCACATATTTGAGGTTTAAGTAATACAATTTGAAAACTGGTAATTTTCAGGTTTCGGTAATCTTTTTTAAGAAAGAAAGAAAACAGCTTTTCAATGTCATTGTTGATGAATCTGGCAACACTTTCCTGTATTAAAATCACTATAGCAGAAATTTTAGTTTTACTTTATACAGCTGTTGTCTTACACGCAAAGTAAACCAAGAAGAATTAAAGCCAGTGTTCTCTCTGTTGGAAAAAATAATTCCAAAGTCCAAGCCTCCCTTTAAGTCAAGCTTGGCAGTCAAAAATAGAGTCCAAACGTTTTTTAGTTTCAACACTTCCTTACCATATGAACTGCCTAAAATCAAACAGATTTTATTATTATCCCACACTCAACACGTTTGGATTCCTGCTTAATGATGAATTTGTTGAGAAGCCTCAGAGGACTGGATGTTTTTCACTGGCTTCCTTCTATAATTGGACAATGTATCAACTATTATATATGCAACTATTTAAAAGGAGATGTAAAAATAATAGTAAATAGGCATTTGAAAAGTGAACTACCTGTCAGAATTGCACTTATATACAGTATAAGAGTGGTGTTAATATTTATTGGATTAAATTTTCTACTTTATTACTTTCTGCATCATAACCAGATGAGAAAGCACCCATGACAAATGTTGTTAACACTCTTTGTGAGAACAGGTGTTAAGTGTTGACATTGCAGAACTGCTAGATTTCTTGGGGCATATCCACATGCATTATTCTAGTAACTTGTTCTATACAAACTTGGGTTAATATTATAATTTTGTTTACCTTGAATCATGAATAAAATATCTAGGCATACATATCCATAGGATACAATTAAAAATATTAGAAATATCAATGAAAACATTTTAGCAGTGATCATAATTAATAAATGCAATATATTGATTAAATATTCAACATCAGTATTAAAAAGTGTCTTCCTGAAACACTTATTTCTTGTTCCATTACAAATTTCAATGGTTTATTAATTAGACTTAATAGCTACTAACAAGTTTTAAATTCCCACTGATATAAATTTGCACAGTAAATTCAAGATAAAAGATATTTCTCATGTGAAAATGTATGTTTCTTATAAAAGCAAGCAAGTTTAAACTCTTAGTTTAATAAGTATTTCTCTGTTGTTTGACGAAGATATAAGTTAATTCTCTAAGTTAAAAAAAAACTGCATATAGAAAAAAACAGTATTTTCATAGGTCAAGGAAAAAGAAAATAATTATAGGACCCCTTGAATCTCTAAAAGGAATCACTAAAAAGCATGTGAAACCATAGATAAAAATAACAGAAGAAAACCCCATTGAAATAAATTTAATTAATAAAATAAATAAATTTCCCATCGCACCATCAGAGGATTCTAGGTGGCTTACAAACAAAATAAAAATGACAATATAAAACATTAAAACATTAAAATAATAAATTACAACATTAAAATAAACAAACATGGCTTAGGATGGAAGCAATAAACAACAGGGTAGAGATAGTATCTTCTTTACTAACCATTGCCACTATATAATGCCCCATCAGGACCCCCGGCCAATTGGGAGAAATTAAATCAAAGAATTAAATAATTTAGAGTAATGTCTTAAAATGTTAAGCAAAAGCTAAAAAATAAATTATGAAAATAAATTATACTACTGTGTGGGGACTTCCAAGAAGGGCTGGAAAGGATGGCTAGCAGAAGCGTCACATTGATGGATGGGGGCTTGACCTCCTTTACTTTCTGGGATGGCAACTGTAGGACCTGAATGGTCATTCTTTTCCTTTTTTACCCTTCCCATATCATCAGGAAGGCAAATTTTGCTGGCTGGCAACTGTGTCGACTGGTCTACCATGCCTAACAAAGAGGTTTGTTCCTTCTTCAGTATTCCCATACTACTCTTTTGTTTCCTCAATGGTTTGCACAAATGGATATCTTCACAGCCCCTTTCCATAATATCTCCCTTGAGTAGCCTTTCTTTTTCTCCTTATTGTAGCATCATTGTTCTAATGCTATGTTAATCAAAGCAAGAATGGTGTGAAGCGTGATGGCTTAAGTGATTAGGACACTGGGCTGACGATCAGCAGGCTTGCATTCGAGACCTGGTTGCTGCTGCAGGATGGGTTGAGTTCCCATCACACATTTCAGTTCCTGCCAACCCAGCAGTTTGAAAGCAGGTGACCACAAATAGATAGATGGATACTACTTCAGTGGGCAACTTAATGGGAACATGAAAGGAGCCTCCAACAGGGCATTCCTTGGGCATCAGTGAACCTTTCAACCTGGAAGCACTTTAGTACACTCAACATGAATATAGGAGTAGTAGCAAGAATGGAACAGTCATTCTTTAGTTCTGAACTTTCTGAAAGGAACCAATGACTTTTTAAAAATGGAGATGCATGTGTATGAGGAATCTGAGAACTAAACTATGATAAGATTTATGGGATTTATATAGGAAAGCTGAATTGGCTCAGATAGTTTAAGGAAGCAAACTGGTATCACCTGCCCAAGTTTTCCCTTTAATTTAATTTATTGAAGAAGGTTCATGAATGATTACTGATACACTTCATGATGTTAGACTATTTTGTTGATAAACTAAATGAAACAAAATCCAAATATTGATGCTATTTATTCATTTAGAGTCTCTCTATATATCAGTGGGATAGGCATACATTTCTGATAATGTTCATTGCCTAATACGTAGAAAACCTCAGAAAATCTGAAGGCGAATTTTGTAGATAACTGTAGAGTTCTTACAATTACAAAGTAATCTTGTAAATTTGTTTTGTCTCTGAAAATCTAACACAACATGTGTCTTTTAACAATCTTCTCTATGACCAACAGCTTCTATTCCAAAAGTAGTTTTAAGTTTCTTTAAGAGGGTTAAGGTTGGGGTAGCCTCTAGTGGCAGTTTTCACTTAGCATGAACTAGAAACAGGAAAAACCTGGAGAAAACACTTAAAAGTGTAGAGCTGCATTTTAGATGAATGTTTTATACTTTATATTTCAAAGGGAATGTAAAAAGATATGTCAATATATAGAATACATCAGTGTACATTTATCTCACCCATGAAATTAGTGAACTTACAGTATTATGATAAGAATCATACATTATAGTTACATAAATCAAAAGAATTTTAGTTAGGAAGATCTGAAGAACTAAAATAAGATGTAAATAAATAAAATAATAATTGTTATGTTTTTTTATTTAAGAGTTTTTAATGTATTGTTGAATTTATTAAATAAATCTGGATGTTTTTCCCTTCATTGATAGAAAAATGTTTGTTAATGTTGATAGCATTGTGCTAGTTATGTTATAGGGCTAACTTAAAGTGAATTAAAATTATTTTCCAGTATGTCTTTCATTTCCTTTCATATAATAGAAGTTGTATTTATGGATCATTCTCATTATCACTGTTAGGATATTAACTAAATCTCATTTGACAAATAAAGTAATACCTTGCCTAGTATGTTGATCAGCTATAAATGAAATATCTTGATGAAAAGATGACCCATTTTTAGTTAAAAATTATTTAAATATGCCACCCTATCTCATTATAGTCAGACTTTTTTTTGGAAGTATTTCTTGTTTTTATGAAACTAAAATGCTTCAGAATTGATGGTTTAATTTCTCAAGTGTCCTGCAATCTATTATTAGGATGGCTAATAGTTTTCTCTCTTTTTTTTTTTTGTGACTGTTTAAGAATTGGGTTCAATGAGATCCTCTCATGCTATGCATGGGAATGTATTACAAAATGTATTAAATGTTTAGCCTAACACTTCACTATAGAATGTTAACACCAGTCTTTTTTCAATTATAATATTTAATAATAACAACCATGACATATCCCCCAATCTAATTATATACATAATTATTACATTGTGCAAACTGTTGTTCTGTAGTGTCATGTGTTTATAATACATTCATATGCATGAAATATAGGTTTTAAAATATTACAACTATTGGACTTCCGGTTGGCTCTGCAGGACTTCACTGATGCCCCTCTGTGGGCGTCCGATCCCCGGTTTCATAAAAGCCCCAGAACAGCCGAAAAACAGCTGTCTGGGGCTTGAAAACCCTCTCCCCGGGCAAAGGGGAGAGAGAAGAGCTGGCAGGCAGAGGTAGAGCCCCCCAAGTGCCTTAGAAGAAATCCTGGGGCGCGAAGGGCGAGGGCTCCCTAGAAGCCTGCCAATCTGCTCTGGACCTGGGAAGACTCCGCTAATTAGCGGGCTAGAAGCCGCGACCATTTCTGCTGACAACAAATGAGGGATTTTTAACATCTTTAATTGCTGCAGGCAGAACAAGCCAGGAGAAGTCAGACTGCAAGTATTCACACTTAACTCCAAAGTTTATAGCCTCCTTCGGAAGTAACAAGTTAGCAATTTAAAATGGTGATTGAAACTTGAAAGGGAGGGGTGGAGAAAGGGAAAGTTACAGAAAGTTTCATTTCCCTGGCAGCCTCTTGCCTGGAAAGAACTGCTGTGCTGAGAGAAGGAGGATTTTAAACGTTAATTTACAATTGGGAAAATTCTTGGATTTTGATGAACTTTTCTTTTTGGCTTTTGAATAAAATACAATGATCAATTTAAACTGAAAATGGCCTCAAAATCTGTAAAGACTGTTCCTATTAAAGGAACTGGGAGCACTGGAAGCTCCCCAGCTCATACCCCTAGATTGCAAGCCTCTGCCCCTCTAACAGACCCACAGACTTTAACGCTTGAGATGATACAAGAAGCCCTACAAGCTACACAAAATAAAATTGCTACTGTGATTAATGAAAAAATTAATGAAACCAATGAAAAAATTAATGAAACTAATCAAAAAATACAGGCTGTTTCAGATGAGATTTTAATTCAGAACCAGCAGATTAGAGATGATATTCTATTGGCATTTAAATGTTTGGCAGGTGACATTGAAATGGTGGATGATAAAGTTGAAGAAATTAAGCAATCTACAGAAATTTTGGACAAAAAATTAGGAGAGACTCACAGCAAACTTGAGAGAGCTGAAGCTGATGTAACGATGTTACAATACCAAGATATGGAATTTCCTTTAAGATTTAGAGGGGTGAAGGAGAATAAACAAGAGAATTTGAAAGAAATGATGTCACAGGCATTGGCACAGTTTCTGGGGGAGATGAAAACTGAGCTGGGCTGGCAGATTGACAAGGTATATCATGTCAATTCTTGAGTGGCTAGACAGAAACGCTTACCAAGAGACATTGTAATATATTTTACTACAAGGAGAGTACGCAATGAAATTTTACAGGCTACTTTTAAAAACAAGCTTCAGGTTGAAGGCCAGGAGGTGATGACAATGAAAGAAATCCCCCACCAAGATGCTGAGAGCAAGAAGGGAGTATGCTTTTCTGGTGGATGAGCTGAAAAAAAGTCAATTACAGTACAGATGGGAGGTCCCAGCCGGTTTAGTGGTGACGTATTCTGGAGAGAGATATCGGCTTAATACAATATGGAAAGCAAGAGATTTTTATATCAACGTATTAAAGGCTGGGACACCCAAATCACCAGAAGGAAAAAGAAAGAAGGAAGTACTCGAAGGAGAGAGAGAAGAGCTTCTGACAATGGTTCAGGGGGGAGTTTTGACTGGTCAAGAAGAACCACTACAAATTCAGATGGCTGTTCAAGATGTGGAGTTAACTGATATTTTTGCAGAACCGAAGGATCAAAGACAGACCAGAGCAGCAACAGCTAAGCGTAAGGAAGAATTAAGACAGCAACAACAACAACTGCAGATAGCAACCCAAGAAACTACCAAAACAGAAGCTGTGGGGGGAGCAAGACCTAAAGGTCAAATGAGGCAAGACCATCAAAAATTGCTCCAGACGCTTCAGAGGCCCAGAGATGGGAACTAGATTTTTGACTTGGAACATCAACGGTTTGAATTCTCCACAGAAGAGAAGGAAAATATTTCACTATCTTAAACAATTTAAGAATGATGTAATTTGTTTACAAGAGACTCATATTAGGATACAAGATCAAAAATATTTGACAAATGCAAGATTAGGTATACATTATGTTGCAGCAGCATCAGAGAAGAAAAATGGTATAGTTATATATGTGAAAAGAGACTTAATTGCAAAATTAGTTGAAGCGGATGATCAAGGAAGATTTTTAGCGATTGAACTTTTAATAAAAGGAGAAAAAACGCTTGTAATTGGAGTATATGCCCTGAACCAACAACAAGAAAAATTTTATAACTTACTACACTCAAAGTTGACACAATGGAGATATAAAACTTGTATCCTATTGGGAGATTGGAATGGTGTTTTGGATGTAAAAAAAGATAAGAAGGGACCTAAACAAAATGTTTTAACAAGAGCAAAATTGCCCAAATCGTTCTGGGAGATGATGGAAGACTGGGAGTTGAGGGATATTTGGCATGAAAGAAACCCAGAAGAAAAAGATTTTACTTTTTTTTCGGATAGACCTCAATCTTTTTCATGGATTGATTTTATATTAATTACTAATGATTTATTATCTAGGGTGAAGAACACGAAGATCTGTTCAAGAACATTGACAGACCATAGTCCAGTCTGGATGGAATTGGAGTATGGGAAAGGGCCTAAGAGGTCCTGGAGGTTAAATGATAATCTGTTTAGATACGAAGAAAATGTAAAAGAGTGTAAAAAATTTATGAAAGAGTTTTTTGCTATGAATATGCAAAAGGGTACATCTATGGAAATGGTATGGGATGCAAGTAAAGCCTACATGTGAGGATTTTTGATATATTTGAATAATAAATATAGAAAGAAACGGGGCAAAAAGAAAAGAATTAGAAGAGGAGATTAATAAAAAGGAATGGGCTTTAATAGCCAACCCAACAGATAAGAAAATTAAAGAGGCAATTAATTTACTGAAGGGTCAGTTTAATATGTTAATAGCAGATCAAGTGGCAACCAACTTACAATATGCAAAACATAATACTAATTGTAATGCCAATAAACCAGGTAGGTGGTTGGCATATTTGTTAAGGAAGAAGCAGAAAGCAAGGACAATAGAGAAAATAAAATACAAGGGTAAGGAGGTTTATGAGCAAGAATTGATTAAAAAAGCCTTTTTAGAGTTTTATTCAAGGCTGTATACTGGTGATAAAATTCAAGATATAGATATAGATAGATATCTGCAGAAAGAGAATATTTGTATTGTTAAAGTCGATGGTTCTAGCCCAATAACTCACTAATCAAAATGTATTTTATTTTCAAGCTTTTATTTTAGACCTGGATAGATCCTATTAGACCTTTAACGTTATGTTTCTCTCTTTTAGATACACAACTGGAACAGCTCAGATTTACCTCAGAGAGACCTTTTTATACCCGAGGGGAGGAGTCAGGAATCAGGTAGGATTATGGAAATGAGGGGGCGTGTATTATTGTTAACTCTTGCAGAAATGTAAGAAGGTAGAGATACAGACAAGATATAAACAAGTTAGACATTTTACATAACAAAACCCCATCTAAATGTCTAACTGATGGCTTGTACATAATATATACATATATATCTAAAAAAATTAATATTGATGAACATGAAGATAAATGGTTTATATACAAACGTGAAATTTTGACATGAGATATGAGTGTTGCTTGTTGGGTAAAGGTTTGGTAAGTATGTCAGCTACTTGTTCCTCAGTGTCACAATGTATAGCTTTAATGAATCCGATTTCTGAGAACTGTCTAACGTGCTTACATTTAATATCTATGTGCCTTGACCTTTGTCCAATGGCATCAGAATTTGAGATTTCAATGGCAGCTTTATTATCTTCTGAGCAAGTCATCAAACCAAATTAGATTATTTGCTGCTTTAGATAGACAAATGAATTCTGCCTCGGTGGTGGAGGAGCTACTAGTTTTTGTTTTCCTGTATACCAATGGATTGGGCAATTATTGAGAAAAAATACATATCCAGAAGTACTTTTTCTGGTTTTAATATCTCCTGCCCAATCTGCATCCGCATAACACGATAATTTGGGTTTTGTGGATAAGTTAGGTTCAAGGCATAATTGGGCATTAATACTATGTTTTAGATATCTGAGCAATTTCTTTATAGCATTCCAGTGGAATGTGGTGGGATTACTTACATGCCTGGATAATAAGTTAACAGCGAAAGCAATGTCGGGTCTAGTCCAATTTGCAATGTATAGTAATGATCCAATCGTGGATCTGTATAATTTATTATCAGAAAAGGGGTCTGCTTTATTGTACATATTTTTCAAAAAATCTTGTTGCATGGGAGTTTCGCTGGGTTTTGCTTCTGACATGTTGCATTTTAATAAAAGTTCGGTTATTTTTTCTTTTTGTGATAGTCGAAAACCTTTACTTATTTTTGTTGCTTGAACTCCCAGATATTTGTCTATTTTTCCTAATGATTTTAATGAGAAGTGGTTTCCTAAATCAGAGGCGAATTTCTTACATTTAGCTTTTTCTTTACCTATATATAATATGTCGTCCACATAGACGAGGATGCCTTCAAAAAATCCCTTCTCTCTCTTTATGAAGAAGCATTTGTCTGCGGAGGTGGCGGTGAAGCCCATTGAGTTGAGTGCCTTAGATAGGCACTTGTACCACCTCTTGCCAGATTGTTTTAGTCCATATAGACTCTTATTAAGGAGCCATGTGTCATCTTTTCCTTTGTTGTATCCTGGTGGAGCTTTTACATAAATTTCTTTGTCCAGTTTTGCATGAAGGTATGCAGTATATACTTCCAATCCTAGGATGGTGGATATTACGAGGGCGCTCTTGACACTTTCAGCTCTGACAGTTGGGGAATAGGTATCTGTATAGTCTTCTGGGTACTTCTGAGCAAAACCCTGTGCTACTAGCCTTGCTTTGTACAATACGTTGTTGTTTTCTAGGGTCTTGATTCTGTACACCCATTTTGTCCCTATGGGTTTTTTATTTTCAGGTGTTTGTGTTGGTGAATATACTTGCAGGTCTCGGAGACTCTTCATTTCCTTTTCCATTGCTTCTTTCCATTTTTCTCTCTCCTCTAGGGGAAGTTTGAGTATATCTTCATATGAGCTGGGTGTTATGTTGTTGGTTTGTATGGACATGATGTAATCCTCGAGTCTTTTTGGTTTTTTGTTTCTACTCTCTCTGATTGGTTTGTCATTTTGTTTGTTTGTTTCATGTAGGTATTCAGTCTCTTCATCAGTGAGTTTATCTATGTTCAAAGTGGGGTGTTCTTCCTTCCATTCTTTGATTTTTATTTCATGGTGTTTTGGTTTGTATGTTTCTGTATCCTCTTTCCTTTCAGTGATCAGCCGCTTATTCTCTTGTTTCTGTGTATGTGTATTTCTATTAGCAAAAATGTCATTGGAGTGTAACCTTGACCAATTTGAGTGTTCATGGAAGTCAGCTGATCTTGATACAACAAATTTGTTGTTCTGATCTAAGAATCTGAAACCTTTTGTTCCTGGTTTGTACCCCATAAATCTCATTCTTTTGGATATTTTATCTCCCTTCCTTCTTAATTGCCTGGGGATATGAACATCAGCGGGAACGCCAAATACGTGTAGGTGGGCCAGGTTGGGTTTTCTTTTGTACATCATTTCATAAGAGGTTTTGCCAATTGAACTAGACCATAATCTATTTAATGTGTAATTTGAGTAATGTAATGCTTCCGACCAAAATGATTTTCCCATCCCAGCATCCTCTAGAACACATCTTATCATGGTTTGGAGTACGCCTTGTTTTCGTTCTACTACTCCATTTGAAAAGCTGAGAAAGGTGATGAAGTAAAATGTAATATGCCTCGTTCTCTTACCCAACTCGTGAATTCTTTAGCCATGAATTCTGAACCTCAATCAGTCATTAATTGTTTGATTTTTGTATTATGTTGTAATTCGATTCTTTTGTAAAATTCCTTAAACTTTTGGAATGCTTCATTCTTGTGTCTGAGTGAATATACATAACCATATCGACTGTAGTCATCTACAATGGTTAGGAAGAATCTTTCTCTATACCTAATGGATGGTCTCAGGGGTCCTACCAGGTCCATGTGTACCAGTTGGAATATAGAATCAGTGGTTCGCTCTGATTTCTTTGGTCTTGCTTTGACCTTAATTTTAGAACATTTGCAAACAGAACACTCCAAGTAATTTTCACAGTTTTTTACTTTTAGACCCTCGGCGCATTCCAACATTTTTTTGACAATTGGGAAACTAATATGCCCTAATTTTCTATGGAGAAGGTGAGCACAATTGTCATGCAAGGGTTTGCCTACAGACATTTTACTTTTACTTGGTGAATTACACTTGTCCGGTCCTTCTGTTTCTTTGTTTCCTTCTGCCTTATCAGCAGAGTTTATGTTAATGCTTCCCTCTCTGTTTTCTATGGGTGTAAAGTAAGGTAGTCCATCGTGTATGATTACTTCCCCAATGTTTGTCCCCTGATTTGATACATATACTTTGCCTTTCTTAAACATCACTTCGATGTTTGTGTCTTGTGTGAGTTTTACTGTTGCTAGCACGTTGTATGGAATATCTGGTACATGCAAAACCCCCTATATTTCTCCTATTCCTGAGATATGCACACTTCCTTTACCTATTACTTTAGCCTTACTCTGGTTGGCTACTTTGATCTCAAAATTTGTTTTCATGAGTGAGGTGAGTAATCTTGGGTCATGTGAAGTATGGTTAGTGGCTCCCGAGTCTAGGAGCCACATGTTCTTGTATGTTTCTAGTTTGGTGTTTCAGTTCTCATGTTTAAAACCATACATTGATTCAGAGTATCTATCTCGTGAGTTGTTTCTATGCTCGTAATTTCTCCTAGTGCTGGGAGACCAACCACTCTCTGGGTGGTATTAGGGTTGGTATTTTATTGCTTGTAGTCATGTTGGTTTGTATTTGATTTTCGGGTTTTTCTTCGTTTGTTTTAAAGTTTTGGTTAATTTGCTGAGTTAAATTTGAATATTGGCTTTCTATTGGTTGTTGGCCATTCCAAGATGGCCGTCGGAGCGGGAGCGCGGGAACAGATTCAGCTATTTCTGGGTTGTCCGACTGAGGTGGCTTATCTTTTTCTGAGGTGGTGATTTCTCTAATCATCGCTGATGCTTTGGTAGTTGTTTCACGGTTTATTAAGAAGTTTTGGAGTTTAGCGATAAGATTTTCTTCGCTGTCCTGCATCTCCATTAACCTCATTATGGATAGTCTTAGCTCATCACCTTTTTGTGATTTTTCTTCTTGTTGGTCCTCGTTCCTGAGCAGCGAGGTTTGATTGTTGTCTTGCTCACCCTCATTTAAAGTAGTTCTTGTAGTGGCATCTTTGGTTGTCAGCTGTGCAGCCATTTTCTTGGTGAAGGCTCTTGTGTTTACTCTGTTTATATTTTCAGAGTAAGCATTTGTTTCAGTCATTTTACAGAGTTATGGGCAACCATCCTCTGCTACCATTTTGTTAAAGTCGATGGTTCTAGCCCAATAACTCACTAATCAAAATGTATTTTATTTTCAAGCTTTTATTTTAGACCTGGATAGATCCTAGGCCTCTTTATTCATTAGACCTTTAACGTTATGTTTCTCTCTTTTAGATACACAACTGGAACAGCTCAGATTTACCTCAGAGAGACCTTTTTATACCCAAGGGGAGGAGTCAGGAATCAGGTAGGATTATGGAAATGAGGGGGCGTGTATTATTGTTAACCCTTGCAGAAATGTAAGAAGGTAGAGATACAGACAAGATATAAACAAGTTAGACATTTTACATAACATGTATAACTTCAAAAGAGCAAAGGGATAGCTTAAATCAATTGATAACTTCCAAGGAAATTATGTTTGCAATTAAGCAGTTGAAAGTGGGTAAAGCTCCTGGAATGGATGGTTTGACAGCTATTTATTATAAAAGTTTACAGGAGGAAATGGTGGAACCACTGAAGGAATTATTCAATAATATACAACAGGGTGGAGAGGTACCTCCAACTTGGAAGACAGCATTTATATCGCTGATCCCAAAAGATGGGCAAGACTATACATATCCTAAAAACTATAGGCCGATTTCACTTTTAAATACAGACTATAAGATTTTTGCTAAAATTTTAGCAAACAGATTAATGACAGTTATGCAGCAAATGATTCATCATGATCAAACTGGTTTTATAAATGGAAGATAAATGAAAAGTAATGTAAGGCAAATTGTTAACTTATTAGAGTATTTGGGAAGGAACAACCAGGTCCCCGCTAGTTTTTCTGGATGCTGAAAAAGCTTTTGATAGATTGAATTGGCAATTCTTATTAAAACTAATAGAAAGGATGCAATTTGGAGAATATTTTATACAATCTATTAAGGCACTATATCAAAAACAAACAGCGCAAATAATAATCAATGGTGGTTTAACAGATAATTTTAATATAGAAAAAGAAACAAGGCAAGGCTGTCCCTTGTCTCCGTTATTCTTTATTTTGACGCTGGAAATTTTATTAAATAAAATACGTGGGACTGATATAATAAAGGGAATCAGAATTAGACGGCATGAATATAAGTTACGAGCATTTGCAGATGACCTGGTGGTTACCTTAGCCCAACCGGTACAATCGATTACAGCCTTGATGGATATAATCTGCTCATATGGACAAGTATCTGGTTTTAAAATAAATACAGCTAAAACAAAGATAAAAGCTAAAAACATGGACAGAAGCCAGAAAAAAGAGATAGAAAGGTTAACAGGATTTGAAATAGTTAAGAAGGTTAAATATTTAGGGGTTTATATTATGACTGCAAATATGAAATTATATCAATATAATTATGAACCGTTATGGCAAAAAATACAGAAAGAGATGGAAAATTGGAAGAAATTGCAACTGTCTTTGCTGGGTAGGATAGCCGTTGTAAAAATGAATATCTTACCAAGATTCTTATTTCTTTTTCAAATGATACCTATACTTAAAAAAGATGAAAATTTGAAGGAATGGCAGAAGGGCATAAACAAGTTTGTGTGGGCAGGGAAGAAACCACGAGTTAATCAAAAGATAATGCAAGACACCCGAGAAAGAGGTGGTCTTAAAATGACCAACTTAAGACTGTATTATGAAGCTGCTACCCTCTCAGCAATTACAGATTGGATAAATTTAACGGAGGAAGAGATACTAAATATTGAAGGATACGGTCTGGTCTACGGCTGGCATGCTTACCTATTGTATGACAAGAAAGTAGATAAGACTTTTAAAAGTCGTATATTAAGAAATGCTCTACTGCGTGTCTGGAAAAAGTATAAATATAAACTAAAAGATAAGTTACCAATATGGACAGTACCCAGACACGCGATAGAGAATATAAATTTGGAGCAAAAGCAAGATAAGCTTACATATAAGGAACTCCTTTATAAGGAAGGAGTTAGATTACAATTAAAATCTATGGAGCAATTAAGAGAAGAAAGAATTACCGTATTTTCTGGTGTATAAGATGACTTTTTAACACATGAAAATCTTCTCAAAAGTCGGGGGTCGTCTTATACGCTGGGTGTCATTCTCCTGTAACCAGGCAGACCAGCCCGAAAGGCTCTGACAAGCCTTAAATGGCTCTGGCGATCCAAGCTCTGATGATCTGCTAATCAGGCAACTCAGCTGGGATCGCCAGAGCCATGGAGAAGAGAAAAACTTTTCCCCCTCCAGCTTGCTTACCTTAGCTCAGTAGTTGGGGGTCAAACAACCCTTTCACAGGGTTTTTGCAGGTGGTGCAATACAGAAAAACGAGCGCAGCCCTCGCCATCCGGAATGAATGGTGCTGTTGTGGCGGTGGGGGAGGGGGTGGCAGAAGCGGGAAGAAGCGGCGTTTGTGATGGCTGGAAGCTGTGGGAGTGAAGCATTACTTTCATTTGTATGGCAACAGCATTCTGCCTTGGTATATTTGTGCCAGCCAGTGGTGCAAGGCAGCCCTCCTCTCCTGCTGCCTGGGACTCAGAGTGGTAAATGGCGTCTGATCCGGAGAGCAGCTGGATTTTGCTCTCTAATCCGGATGCCAGATCGGCCCCCTGCAAACTCTTGTCTCTTGAGGAGCGCTCCCTGAAGCGGGGCTGGAAACTTTGGTTGGGCTGCTTGAGAGAGGACAGCTTGCAGGGGGGCGATCTGGTGTTTGCAATGGACAGCAAAATCCGGCTTTTTCTCTCCGCTGTAAGAGCGGCATCAGGATTCCACCTTGGTATATTTGCGGCACAAGGCAGCCCTCATCTCCTGATGCTTGGGACTCGGAGCGGTAAATGGTGACTGGTCCGGGGAGCAGCTGGATTTTGCTCTGCATTGCGGATGCCAGATCAGCCCCCTGCAAGATCTCGTCTCTCGAGAAGCCCAACCAAAGTTTCCAGCCCCGCTTCAGGGAGCGCTCCTCGAAAGATGAGATCTTGCAGGGGGCTGATCTGGCATCCGCAATGGAGAGCAAAATCCAGCTGCTCCCCGGACCAGTCACCATTTACCGCTCCAAGTCCCAAGCATCAGGAGATGAGGGCTGCCTTGTGCCGCAAATATACCAAGGCAGAATCCTGATGCCGCTCTTACAGCGGAGAGAAAAAGCCGGATTTTGCTCTCCATTGCAGACACCAGATCGCCCCCCTGCAAGCTGTCCTCTCTCAAGCAGACCAACCAAAGTTTCCAGCCCCGCTTCAGGGAGCGCTCTTGCAGGGGGCTGATCTGGCGTCCGCAATGGAGAGCAAAATCCAGCTGCTCCCCGGACCAGTCATCATTTACCGCTCTGAGTCCCAAGCAGCAGGAAACAAACGCTGCCTTGTGCCGCAAATATACCAAGGCGAATGCTCATGCTGCACAAGTTCAAGTAGTGCTTTGCTCCCACACTTCTTCCGGCCTTCAGCCTCTCAGGGAGATGCTTGACTTCCTCTCAGCCCCAAGACACTGGCTGGCCCATGTGATGAGAGAGAGAGAGAATGAGAGAGAAAGAGAGAAAATCAGAATGAGACAGAGAGAGAAAGAGACAAAGAATGAAAGAGAGAGAAAGACAGAATGAAAGAGAATGAGAGAAAGAGACAGAGAGAATCAGAGAGAGAGAGAGAGTGAGAGAGAATGAGAGGCAGAGAAAGAGACAGAGAATGAAAGAGAATCAAAGAATCAGAGAGAGAATCAGAGAGAGAGAGAAAAAATGAAAGAGAATCAGAATGAAAGAATCAGAATGAGAGGGAGAGAGTGGGGAGAGAGAGAGAAAGAGGGGGAGAGAGAAAGAGAATGAGAGAGAAAGAGGGAGAGAGAGAAAGAGAAAGAGGGGGAGAGAAAGAGAGAAAGAGTGGGGGGGAGAGAAAGGGGGACAGAGAGAAAGAGAGAATGAGAGAGAGTGGGGGGAGAGAGAAAGAGGGGGAGAGAGAAAGAGAGAAAGAGAGAGTGGGAGAAAGAGAGAGAGAAAGAGGGGGAGAAAGAGAATGAGAGAGAAAGAGTGGGAGAGAGAGAGAGAAAGAGAATGAGAAAGAGGGGGGAGAAAGAGAATGAAAGAGAGGGGGGAGAGAAAGAGTGGGGGAAAGAAAGAATGAGAAAGAGAGGGGGAGAGAGAAAGAGAATGAGAGAGTGGGGGAGAGAGGGGGAGAGAGAAAGAGAAAATGAGAAAGAGTGGGAGAGAAAGAAAGAGAGGGAGAGAGAGAGAGAGAAAGCGAAAATGAGAGAGAGAGAAAGAGAGAATGAGAGAGAAAGAGTGGGAGACAGAGAGAGAGAGAGAGAAGAGGGAGAGTGCCTGAAGAACTGCATCCCGTACTGGGAGTCCAGGTGCTTCAGCAAGCGGCACACTGGATTCGTATTAGTGGTCCGCGAAATTTAAAATTATGAAGTTGGTGGTCCCTGAGGTCCAAAAGGTTGGGGACCCCTGGCCTAAGACCACCGGAAGACACATATTTTTGATGGTTTTAGGAATAACTTTATCGTTGGGGGTCACCACAACATGAGGAACTGTATTAAAGAGTCGCGGCATTAGGTAGGTTGAGAACCACTGCCTTAGCTGCTTGCCTTGCTTCGCTTGCCTGAATCCATTCCATCAGCAAGCAACTCCCTGCCTGCAATCAAGCAGGCAGGGAGTTGTGGACTTCAACTCCCAGAATTCCTCAGCCAGCAAAACAAAGCTGGCTGAGGAATTCTGGGAGTTGAAGTCTACAAGTCTTAAAGTTGCCAAGGTTGGAGACCCCTGTTCTATTGGGTAAGTTTTTTTCCCCTTTGGGATCTTTAAAAAAAAATAGTTAATTGGGGTTTTTTTTAGTTGTTCTTTTTTAGACCTAGCCATTTAAAGTTTAGGAAGTTTTAAATTTAGCTTTCATATAAAAATAAAAATAAAATAAAATAAAATAATATTTGTGCAGCTTTCTGAGATTTAGTGTGTTTCTGTAGTGTTTCACTCTAACTACACAAACACACAAAATCTCACAAAGCTGTATGTAGAATTTTGTGTGTGTAAAGTGTGAAAGTTGGGTTTTTGGGCTTTTTGTGGCTGTGTGAGGTTCCTGCTTGTTTCAGGGGCCATTTTGGGTCTAGCACAGCTGCTTTTACATTGTGGGTGAGCCAGTTGATGTTTTTTTAATTTTTATTTGGTGTGCGTTGGAAGAGGGGTAGTCTTATACGGCGAGTATAGCCCAAACCCTATATTTTAACAGGAAAATTTGGGGGTTGTCTTATTCGCCCAGTCGTCTTATACGCCGGAAAATACGGTATTAAGATTTGGTTTCAGTGTGGTCAGCTGCAGACCAGATGGAGAGAGGATCAAAAAACTGGTATTTTGCAGCAGGATGAGAATTTGATAAAGCAAATAAGAGATAAAGGTCAAATGCATATTAAAAGGTTGTATAATGTATTAGTGTAAATAGATTCGGAAACAGAACCAGTCAAGGATTGTATGATAAAATGGGCACAAAACATAGGTGAACCAATAATGTTGGATACATGGGAAAAGATATGGGTTAGAAATGTAAGATTTACACAAGCTCAAAATTTAAGAGAGAACTTTTACAAAATGTTTTATAGATGGCATTTAGACCCAAAAAAACTAGCCTGCATGTATCCAAATTTACAATCCAAGTGTTGGCGATGTGAGTGTGAAGATGCTACATATTTTCATATATGGTGGACATGTAAAAAAATTAAGGCTTTTTGGATTAAAATATGGTGGATTATTCAAAATATTTTAAGGAAAAAAATTAAATTTACACCACAGTTTTTTTTGTTGGGAATAATCATGGATTGTACTGTAATAGAGACTAAGTTGGTTTTGAATTTAATAACAGCTGCCAGGTTACTGGTGGCACAGTACTGGAAGAAGGAAGATCCATCTACTATTGAGGAATGGACATTAAAAGTTGTGCATCTGGCTGAAATGGCAAAAATTTCATCATATATTAAAGATCATTCAAATGAAAGATACATATCAGAATGGAGAAGATGGATTGACTATATGCAAAAAAGTATCCGAACAAGAAGATTCATATAGCTTATGAATGAAATATTTTTAAGTAGTTTATGTTTATAGTTTCTGAGCTATAAGGAGTTAAAGACTTAGGGAGAATATGAATGTAATAATTTGTTATCATATTTTAGCTTTATGTTTGTGAATGCTATACCCTGTGCCTGTTCTGGGAAGTCTAGGGAGGGGGGGGAAGGGGGGGAAAGGGGGGGGAAATGTTTGTATTTCTTATAAAACTTTTCAATAAAAAAAATATTACAACTATTTAATTGATGCTCTAGTTAAAATAGTGATTTTTTTTACTATTTCATTTCATTATGCAGTTAATACATAAAACAATAAAAATAATTGTTCTAATCCTGGAACTGAAGCAAAATTTTTGTAGACAAGATGTAAGTTGTCATTAAGCACAGGATGTATACAAATTATATTTAGGAAAATACACAGCCTTTCAAAAGTATTATGGGAATCATTTGAGGAACAGATTAAGCGGTGACATCTCACTGTTAATAAAATATATTTGGAACAGTAATCAAGTTATATAAATGTATGCAGTAAGATTTTAGTGTCAATGGTATATAAGCTAGATATTTTCATTCCCTAATGTTGTCATAGGGAATTCATCAGTCCACTATGTAAAATGGTTGGGAACAATCCAAGATGAGTAACTGCCTAGTAGTTGGGAAAGCATTCCAATAGATGGAAAAACATTATTTAGCTGATATGCAAACCAGAAGAAGAGTGAAAGAATGAGACTACGGTGAAACCTAAATTGGATAAATAAGTAAATCAAAATATTGATTCTTCAAAAGGATCTGTGTTCAGGTTTGGAAATAGAAAGCACAAACCAAGGAGAGAAGCAACATAGAAATAAGGAGAAATTTCCTGACAGTGAGAACAATAAACCAGTGAAAGTTATGGGTTCAGAAGTTATGGGTACTGGAAGCTTTAGAAAAAGCTTCAGTCATTTGTCTGAAATAGTGTAGAGTCCCCTGCTTGAGCAGTGGGTTTCATTTCACTGGTGAAAGAAGTCAAATGAGTTTTGATCTCTTATAAAAATACAAAATGATAGTTTTAAATTTTTTAGTAATGGAAAACAGAAGAGTATCTGCTGGACAGGCTTCATAAACAGCTACAAAATGTAATTGTGAAATGGGCAAGTAAAGTTCTCTATTACTGTTGGCAAGCATAATTCACAAGTATTTTTTACATTTTTTTTTTACTACCGGTTCCGCAAACCGGTAGCATTTTTTACTACCGGTTCACGTGAACCGGCCCAAACTGGTAGCATTTCACCCCTGCGATAAGGTGTACTGTATTTGTCCACAAAATATCTGAACCTGAGGCAATCTTGTAAAAAATTAGGTCCCAAATACATAGGGCCTTTCCAAACCATCTGGATCATAAATCTAGTAATGATGGAGCTGAAATTGCCAAAAAGCCTCAGGTGGGTTCATCTGGTATTTCATTGTAGTCTTTTAAACCCCTTTTGAGACTCTGGGTTGAGACCAGTCAGAGCACCATCTCCTCCTCCCATCCTAGTTAAGGGATAGGAGCACTATGAGATTAAAAAAACTTATTGATTCCAGTTATAAGGGAAAGTTACAATATCTAGTACTGTGGAAAGGCTACTTGTTGGTGGACACTGAGTGGGTGGCTGTTCCAGATGTCAGGGCAGCAAGGTTGGTTAAGACATGTCGCACTAGGTACTGTCAATGGTCCCAGTAGGGAACGCAGTAGTAGTTGGTTTGTAAGTAATAATATGAATATATGTTTATTATTGTTTCAGATCTACCCTTCTTCTGGGGGATCAGCATGTCAAGACTGATTGTCACTTTCACCTACATTTTTTCTTCACTCGCAGCTTGACAATAACAGGGGGGCGGGGTAGATGGAATGCAAGGGAGGGAGAATGGTATTCAAGCATCCATTGGCACCTTGGGACATTGCTGGCTCCCCAAGGACACACCAAACAGATATCCGAGCTGGGCTGTTTCCCATAATAAAATGAATAAAAATGATTGGTGGATGTTTTGGACTGGGGGGACCCATGGGGAAGAGGGGGATTTAACTATGCTTTTACCTGGGAAAGGCAAAGCTGGTTTTGCTTCTTCTGTACCAATGTGGTTTATTCAGTAAAATTTTATACTCCAGGTAAAATAATGTTCCAGGAATTCCTTTTCTAGATTCGCCAATGTCATTATCTTACTCTGTGGTCTATGTACATGAGATAGGACTGAAGCTTTAGTGAAACATCTTGGGGCAAATCTCCATTTGGTAGTTCAGCCAGTGTAGTTAGTTTCCCCCTCTATCATTTTCTGCAGATTATTTTCTTGGGATTATTTTCTAATCCCAAACTCTGAAAAATCCAGTAAAATGTGAACTGAATAACTATGAAATTGAAATAACAAGTGGGAGAAAAACATACTTTGTTTTTTGCTTTCCTTTAAAGTTATAGTGTGGGTGGAATACATTATATACTAATTTTCTTTCTAAGGAAATTTCTAAGTGCCAATTAGTTATGCTCAAGAGATTCAAACGCTAACACATTTCTTAGGAGATATTTGGCAGTGATGAGTTGAAGAGATGATTGAAAACACTATTTAATATCCATACATTTGGGAGTATTTACATCTTGGTATAGTTTACTCTACTATGGAGCAATTCTGTCTTCCAGTTTTATTTCCAAACTGTATGTATTAGGATAGGATTTCAGTTCCATGGTGCAAAATTTTATCTCCACAACTTCAGTTTTAACTGGGGAAAGATTTCAATTTCTCCAGTAGTATGAAACAGATGTAAAATTGTTAAACCTGTCATATACTGCGACACTGCAAATTTCAAACATTTATCCAAAGTAATAAATGTTGAATAAGCAAAAGAATCAATAGATTTTAAAATTAAACCTCTGGAGCAATATTGAAAACATCTGGAGGGTTTCTGACTATGCATCTGTGATCTGAAGCCATGGAGTTCTGCAGATAGTGCTCCAAATGTCCTCTGTTTTGCCACATTGGGCAGCTAAATCAAAATTCAGCAGGAACAGTAAAAAAAATATTAAAAACAATAAAATTTCATTTTGAAATTCCTAGACTGCTTACACTGTCTTTTAATTTAATTTAAAAATATGCTACCATCTTTCATTCTATTTTAGGAATTAGCATTTTCTTGGAGCTTTGAAGTTATCTGCCTTATTTGAGAATTTTTTAAAGATGAATGCTGAACTGTTAGAATTTGTTGCATACCCTATATTTTGAGAATAATCTAGGCAATAAAATTATTGCCTTAATTCAAAAACTTCATTGGTTTTGTCCATAAAGGCTGCTGAAAAGGGTTGTCTATATTGCTAAGCTTACTGAATGGTCTTCAGAAAATCATTACTGTTAAGCCTCATCAAGATCAGGGCCTTAATGTGGCAAAAAAATGTTAATTTAATGCTGTTCTCTTGCAATCAATATTGCCAAAACTAATATGTTTTTGTAAATTATTTCACTATAGAAACTGCAGTAAAGAACAAAAATTTAAAAATTTCAATGCTCCAGCTATGTTTTCAACTGTATTTACAAGTAAGATTTTCTTTAAAATGGTATCTTTCCAACACTATTTTGCTCTACAAATAGAATGCAGGTTTCTATCAGAGATGTATAATTATAAGGCTTTTTTAATCCAGGCAAAATAATTTAGTTTAGTTTAGTTTAGTTTAATGCGATTTATATGCCGCCCTATCTCCAATGGACTCAGGGTGGTTCACAACAATAAAATGCACAATTGCACATTAAAACAATATAAAATTAAAAGTCCAAATTAAAACAATTTAAAATCAATTTAAAATCTATTAAGAAACCACGCCCCCCACCCCCATCAGTCCAGGCTGCAAAACAGCCAGGTCTTCAAATCACAGCGGAATAAGCAAAGGTCAGGGGCCATCCGGAGCTCCAAAGGAAGTTGGTTCCAAAGATGGGTGCGCCCATAGAGAAAGCTCTCCCCCTGGGTGTCGCCAGCCGACATTGTCTGACCGACGGCACCCTGAGGAGTCCCTGTCTGTGGGAATGCACTGGGCGATTGGAGATTGTTGTTGGCTGCAGGGGGTCTGACAAATATCCCGGGCCTAGGCCATGAAGGGCTTTATAGGTGATAACCAGCACCCTGAACCTCACCCAAAAGGCAACCGGTAGCCAATGCAGGTCACGCAGGAGGGGTGTAACATGGGAGTGTCGGGACACTCCCATCACAACCCGTGCGGCCTCATTCTGCATCAGTTGAAGCCTTCGAGTGGTTTTCAAGGACAGCCCTAGATAGAGAGCGTTGCAGTAGTCAAGATTTACTTATGTATTAATAAGAATATTGGAAGAGGCCCCCAAAATAAATATGCAAGATGTTAAAAATGACCTCACATTAGCCTGTCTTTAAAAAGCAGAATAACCGCATGACATAGTTGGAAGGGACCTTGGAGGTCTTCTAGTCCAACCCCCTACTCAAGCAGGAAAGACATTCATTCTTGTTGAAGTAGTAGCTTTACTAAGGAATGGTTTTAGAACACTGTTTCTTTAACTTAATTTCTCTTGGGACTTTCCATTTTTAAAAATTTTGGAAGATCCCAAAACAGCTTTTTTGAATGAATTATTGATATTTTCCATATTAAAAAATTAAATTGAGTCATTTATTGTTGTTACCACTTCTCACAATGATTTGATGGGATTTTAATATTATATTATTTTTCAACATGGCAAACATGATTTTGTAGACCCCTAAGAGGGCTCTGGAAGACAGCTAAGTCCTAGGACCACATTCTAAGAAACATCAATTTAGAATAGAGGACCTAGATTTTTGGAAGACCATTGGTTTTCAGTTATCCCTGCCTATTTTATAATACACAACAAGGTTGCATTTTCTAGGTTCCATCAATTAAACAGTGTCACTTTATGGATCATACCTTTTCTGTCACAGTGCTTGCCCTGTTGAGCAGCATTCCTTTCCCTAAATTCTTCTCCCAGGCAATGGGCCAAAATGCTATATATGTCTTTTATAACCCTGAACCCTGGTGGAGCATATTTCATTATATTTCATTGTTTTATTATTTCCCTTTATAGTTGATTTTTTAAAAAACCCTTCTTAGCTTTCCAGAGTTGTTTGGCAAGTGAGCTGCTAGACAGCATAAACTGAACAAGCAAACAAATCTGTTGAATGTAGGCCTTAAGCAGTATAACAACTTAAGTAGGATTGCATCCAGCTCTTTCTGTTTATTGCTGGAATTTCTCTTTTTTTGAGAGGGAGAAATAACTGCAAGTTTCCATTAGGATTCTTTTTGTCATGTTGTTTCATAAGCCATTTTCCATTCATTTTTTTCCAGTGACAGAGCAGTAGTTACTAATTTAATACAAGGCAAATAAGTGACTATCTTCAGTTAATGTTAGATATGTGGATGCCTAGATGGAATGCTACAAAGATATATATTTTATGGTTCAAGTTGGTATTTGTGAGTTGGATGATGGTAACAGTTATTACAATAAAACAGAATAAGGACCTTGCAACATAAATTCATGGAAAATAAATTCAACACTTATGTTGGCTGCAAAAGGTTACAGGCACTTTCCAGCTAAGAATAAGAAAAGATTTTACTTCATGTTCATTGTTGAGTAAAGACAAAGCAAACAGCAAAAGCTAAATAAATTTTCATTTCTAAGCAACTATGCATATAGCTTTAAAATTAATGTGTATTCTATTATAGCTTTATTTCTCTCTCATCAACCATGTAGATGTGTCTGCAGGGACAAGGTACATAATCAGTGGCACTCTTTGTTTAATTAGCAATAACAAAACAAGATAAACTGTTCTGTGTAAAGTGCATTATTCTTTAGCTGTTGGCTAAATAGCATTAGTGTTGTGACATTGGATAATGGGTCATTCTGTACAGACAAATGTTCTCCAAATCCAAAAGATAAAGGGAAGGGTTTGTGTTTTGAATAATATGGAAAGATCTGATTTAATATATAGCTAAAATATAAGGCAGACATTTTTTTTGTCTTGATGGGAAGAATGCAAAGTATATTTATATTAACAGAAGATTAAAACAGAAGGTCCCAAAATCTCTTCATTTTAGAATTAATAATAGGTGGTAAATTTGCTCAAATATGCTGTCTATTTATAATGCACAGCTCAACACTGAAAGATGGCAGAATGCAAAGTTTATCCATTTATTTTTCTCATCCTGCTTTATTTTATAGATTTTTTCTTTTTTCATTGTGAGAACAATAAAAGAGGAAAACTACACTATTTTGCTGATTAAAAACTCTATCAGAATAAGGCAAATAACCTGTGTTTTTCACTAGCTTGATTTACATTGGTAAAATGTGAAAATCTAAAGAAAAGCAGATGTTACCACAAGGAAAAAAGGAACAAATGCCAGAATAATCATTTACTGAATTAGTTTGTTTTTGACTTGATTAGCATGCATGTTTAAATGTATTTTAATGTGTTTTTATTTTTGTAGTTTTATCTTTAATGTTATATGCATATCATGGACATTTAGGCAATTTGCTGAATATAGTGTGAACTGCTGAGAGTCTTCTGGTCAGATGGTTAGAAAAACTAGTAAATAAAGATATAAAATATAGGATATTGATATTGTAACAATTCAGATATTATAGGTAGATGTTATAAAGATGATGTTTGTTGTAAATTGTTTTACTTGCATTTATAAATGTATTATGTGGTTTCTTAAATTAATAAAAATTTTAAAAAATTAAAAAAAGATATAAAATAATATTTTATAATAATTATATTTATGTTGATTGATAGCTATTTTAAAGAATCAGTTACTGTGAACAAAATGGAAATCACCACAAACAGATTTCAGTATCAACATAGAGATGCCTACTGTAGCATTCTCCTAATGAACAAATTGTGAATATCTAGTTCCACTAAAAGTCTGTATAGAATCTTTTACTTTGTACCTGTTGTGCTAATCCATGCTTTTATCCGTTATAGGAATAATTCAATTAATGTGCTTTAATTTATTTTTCAAGGACAGACCAAAATTTGAGTGACTGCATAGAGTTACTGTTTGCTTCCTGGCAAATACGAGAAATGTAAACTGACTTAGATTGCATTGAGACAACTGTATTGGTTACCTGTCGGATCCTGCCAGAATTTTATCCCATTAATCTTTTATGGGTATAGATCCATATATTGTAAGACATTTCACTTCCTATATTTTTATTATCTTTTGTTGCTACAATGACAAGTAAAAGCTGAGTTGCCATTAGTCTCTAGGTGGATTAAAGTGAAGTAACCATGGAATGGTAAGCAATAAATAACTGGATCTAAAGATGCTTTATTATTAGTTCATTATTTGAGAGTTGTTTGGAAAAGAAAATTAGCAACTATGGGAAAGTATCAGAAAATGAGAGGAATTAAAAGGTTGAAGACAAAAGAGGTCTCCTATAGTTTTGAGGCAAATTTCTATTACACCAATCTGGCCCCTTGTCTTAAGAAGAGAAGTGAAGTGTGTAAATCCTACCTTCTCTTAATCAGTGAATATAGCTGAGGATATATAAGCATGGAATAAAAATTCAATCTTTGTTATTGGGAAAAGAATTTGATCTAAAACCCCAAAATCTTACGTTCTAAGTATAGACTGGCCAGATTCCAAGGTATTCATCTTCCCTTCTTTCAATCCATCATTTTCAAATGCAACTACACAAGTATTCAACAAAGTTAGTTGAACTCTATTTGTGTCATATAAAGCAATTTATGTATTTAATAGTCTTTCATTTGGTTGAAAAACACATAGCATGGACTGAACTTTGTGATCACCCACAAATGAAGGCGAATATACCAGAGGTGGTATTCAGCAGGTTCTGACCAGTTCTGGAGAACTGTTCTGATCTGTGCTGTACTCGTCTTCTAGTTTTCTATCTATTGCTTCATATGCTAAGTGGGGAGGGAGGGATGTAAATAGGGACAATACATCAAAGGAAACCATGATATCATCAGGAGCCACATACAACTAAACCTTGTAGTTTTGTCAGATATTGTGTAGATGATGTGACCATGCTGTTCGAGAGTTGGGTCAGGAAGCTTAAGCATTGTGACAGTCATTTAGCAATCTTATACGTAGAGGTATCTCATAGTGCAATGATAGGTCTGAGGAGGACTCCTATTTTGTGTAACTTGGGGACTTTGTGGAATTTCACTGGGATGGCATCTGTTCCTCTTATTTTCCATCATTCCTTCTCTGTTATACAGTTGTTTTATTTGAGTTGGCAGAAATAAGCATTCACTTGGGTGGCCATTGTTTTCATCTCTGATGTCTTTGCTGGTCTATATGCTGAGAATCGAGCAGGACAAATGCCTTCATTTCATAATCTGTGTGGTTCATCACCATCATTGAGCAGCCTTTGTATGCTGGTAAAATAATAATGTGCTGATCTTGTTTCAGGTCTTTCAAGTTGCATTGCTCCGTAGGGCTGAGTGTATTATTTGGTTTGTGTATGACCAGCATTGCCAATACTTTTTGTCTGATAGCATGTTTTTCTGGTTTTCTCTATCCCTGCTCTGTTGAATATGGATTCCAATGCTGCTATGAATTTTCTTGATGTGGCGTCTCAAGTGTTGACTCCCTCATTATGTTCAAATATGCATAATTCCTGCTGTCTTAATTGTTTGCTGGATAAATTTTGGACCATATGTTTAGCTTTTGCCATATGTCTGCCCATCTCTGAGTTGACCGGTGATTGGTATTGTAGGCTGCATGGAATGACCCCTTCTCAAGTGCATTGGTGTAGGAAGCATAGCTGTTTGTAAGTGGATCCCTCACATACTGTGAAGGTTTCCCAAAGCCAAACTGTTTGAAGTGCTAGCCGCAGATCTCTCTCATGAATGAATGTGAATATATGTGTCCCAGAATAATGTTGCAGAATCCAATCTGGATCGGTCACTGGGACCAGAGATTTTGTCTTCTGAACGTCAGACTTCTGCTGGAAGCAATCTTCAGGAAACTGCTCTCTAGCAGAGTGTGTGCTTTGGGCTGTTCTGTGTGTGGTATTTATATGGTGCCTATTGTATATGGCTTTTTAGATGTTAGATGTTTGTGTTCACTTTTAGAACAGCATTTGTTTATATTTGAAACCCATTCTGCAACCACCATGGAATTTATCAGGAGGGAAGCAGGAATGGCAGACAACACCAGGGCTCATTTGTAACTCTTGAATGTTTAGCAACTGCTTCTTTAATTTTCCCCCCTTTACCATTATCAATCTTATGGATAAGCAAACAGACAGAATAATGCTAGTACTTGTTTGGCAGGAAGCACATACAATAATTTATGAACGATACAGATAATGTTAAAGTTCTGCAAATTTCTGTTCAACAGTGGCCTGATCTTTCAGAGTATCTCTTCTGCAAATAACAAAAAGGGCAAAAAGGGATTGATTAAAGAATTCAAGGTCATTTGTGATGAGAGAGGGGAAAAAAGATATAATATTAGTCTCTTGCTTGCTTTCATGCTTTCTCACTTTCACTCCCACCTTTGTTTTTATTTTTTTACCTTGATAGACTATTAGAACAGGTCAGTGAGCCCCTGCTTATTAATGTTGCCAAGCTTAAATGTCAGTGATTAAGTGTTACCATGGAGATCTCTTTGAATTCCACAAATGGCCCATTATTTACTCCTACGGGTTGCAAGATAATTGATAATGACAATATGTTTGTGGTGCCTTATGATATCTGAAAAAGGCAGTGCAAATGGACTATGAAATACAGTAGGAAGGGATGGGCCCAGATCTCCCAAAGCAACGCAACCTAGGGTTTGATTTGTAGCCCTGGAGAGGTGGCCAGGTTTTTTTTTTCTAGCCATGGGCTTTCAGGTCCATAATTTAAGGATGAAGGATGGCTGCAGAATAGGAAAAACAAAGTGATGTGGGCATTTGAAAGGTGAATACTAATAGGCTGAAATTGCTTAAATAACTCATCATGTTATTTTCTTAGCTGAAGATTGGCAGTATTAATTAAAATGCTACTGTTCTTTGAATATTCATTTTAGTTTTTTCAAGCACTAGTGTTTGAGTAGATATTCCTCTGTTTATGTAATTTACAAATGACTCTTCACGGTCAATTTCTTATTACTTAATGTATTATCACATGTTGTTTTTTTAATATATTATCTTATTACTTAATACATAGATTAAGAAACTATATGTGAAAACATCTTATCTTCTTTCTTAATGCAGTATCATATATAATAATGCAAATCATTGAGTCCAGTTATTGCACTAAATTATTAATTTTATTAATAATGAACTGGGAACATACACCATTTATTGTCATATTGATTGGAATAGCATATAAATCCTACTAATAAATACAAATGTTGGATTTGACTTTGTTCAGTGCATGAACCCAACTATTGTACCTTATGGCTTTTTATTGTCAGCTCATCTATAGTCTGTTTAAATGCGGCAAACCAAGACATGATATAGGGAGAAGTAGCTTTTTGTGGCACTGAGCCACACCTTATTTTAATTTTTTTAAATCTTTATGGCCATGTCTATGGGCATTAGGGGATTCTGGTTCCTTATATGATGCTCTTTACAATATATTTTTATATTGTACAATATATTTTATATAGTACAATATATTTTTAATTGTTTGTTTTCATGTTTTTAAGATATATTTTTCATTCTAGTGTGAGCTGCCTTGAATAAGGCAATATATCAATTGCATCTATTGTATTAATTAAATGTTATTTGAACGTTTTCTTCTGGGATGTGCATTATTCTTTTTTCCATTATTTTAGTTTTTATTATTTGAAATGCTATATGTCATCCAGGATGTTCTAGAATGGATGACGTTCTAACAAATAAATATTTTTAATATGTGCAAAAGCTCCTTACAAATGTTAAAGTTATAATCTAGTTTATTTTATTTATTTATTTATTTATTTTATTAGATTTCTATACCGCCCTACTCCCGAAGGACTCAGGGCAGTGCACAGCCAAACAATAAAAACACATACAATACAAAATTTAAAAATAGAATAAAATCAAATTAAATAATTTTGGCCCCGACAAATTTAAAATCCCAAACTTTTAAAACCAATTTAAAATTGAATATATAAATACTAAAAGATATTTAAAATTTTAAAAATCTTTTATAAAAGAGGGGGAAAATTAGGCCAGGCCAGTCTGGTGAAATAGTAAGGTCTTTAAGGCGCGGTGGAAGGTGCGCAGATCTGGGATCCTCCGTATCTCTGGGGGGAGCTCGTTCCAGATAGTAGGTGCCCCCACAGAGAAGGCTCTCCCCCTGGGGGCCGCCAGTCGGCATTGTTTGGCTGACGGCACCCGGAGGAGCCCCTCTCTATGGGAGCATACCGGCCGGTGGGAGGCTATTGGTGGTAGTAGGCGGTCCCGCAAGTACCCGGGTCCTAAGCCATGGAGCGCTTTAAAGGTGGTAACCAGAACCTTGAAGTGCACCCGGAAGACCACCGGGAGCCAGTGCAGCTCGCGCAGGAGGGGTGTTACATGGGAACGCCATGTCGCTCCCATTACCACCCGCGCGGCCGCACTCTGCACCAGTTGGAGTCTCCGGGTGCTCCTCAAGGGGAGCCCCATGTAGAGAGCATTGCAATAGTTGATATACTTCACAGACAGTGGTGGGATTCAAGTAATTTAACAACCGGTTCTCTGCCCTAATGATTTCTTCCAACAACCAGTTTTCCAAATTGCTCAGAAAGTTAACAACTGGGAGTTTCTGGTTGATGTCGCGACGGCTCAGAGGGGGAATTAGCGGGGCTCCTTGGAGCCCCGCACAAAACCCCATCTGTCAAGCCGCTGCCGGCATGTCAATGAACCTACCCTGTCCTGTAGGGACAGGAGGATAGAGAGGGACTCGTCGGACGGCCGAGAGGAATGGGCAGGTTCCTCGGGCTGGAGGATTGCCGTCTGTGACGGTGATGGTGGATGTGGCAGCCATGGCGGCTGCCTCGAGATCGTGACAATCGGAACAAAGAATGTGCAGGACGAGAAGCGGAGAGTGGAGCAGGGAGTTTGAAAGCTGGGTGAGTGGAATGCTGCCCAGGTGAGAACTGCCCGTAAAAGATGGATTATAAATAAGTATGCCCCAGCCTTAACAGCAGCTGAGAAATATTGGGGCAAAAAGACTCAAATGAATGGTGGAGAAAAGACCTGTTGATAGATAGCGTTAATTACAAACTTTTTGGAAATGATTTTATTACAGACTTGGTCTTCTTTTTTCTTTTTCTTTTTTTTTGTGACTAAATGAGACTGGATTATGTTTGAGGGAGAGGAAGGAGAAGAGGAAATCAATATGCTTTTAAAAGTAAAGACAAAAGACAAACGGAGATGGAAAAAATGGCTACCAGCTGAGAAGTGAAAGTGTAAATTCCAGACTGCTTGTTACTTGAAAGAGAAACTTTGTTGCTTGTCACTTAAAGTGGATTACTTTGAGAAAAAATTCAAGAGGCTTGACTTTGGACATATAATCTGTGTACTGGAGGATTTATTGAAGATCAGAAAGAAGAAACTAAATGGAATAATGAAAACTGATTTAATAAGCGTGGCAACAAGAGAAAAAGGGCGTGGCAACAAAAGAATGACATGATGATACTATATATGGAATAGCCAATTCAGAATTAACTCTGTAGAACTTATAACTTTGAGGACATTAAAATGGAAAACAAATATACTCAGACAGATTGGAGAAAGAAAAAAAATGGAATATATCATGTAGCAAGATAACAAAATACCATAGTTTGAATTAAATGGATGTAATGGTGTCTGGGAGTTTGATGTCTGAACAATCTTAGGAGATACTTTCCTTCTTCTCTTTGCTTTTTCTCTATTCTTTTTTTTTCTTTTCCTTTTTTCCTTTTGTCTCTTTTCCCCTCTCTAATTTTTCTAATTCTCTTTTCAGTTTCTTTTGTTATATTTTTATTCTGTTTTTCTTCTTTATTTTTGTTTCTCCTTTCCTTTTTTTATTTTAACTATTATTAATATTGTTATATTCTCTCTCTTTTTTCACTATTATTTTTATTAAAGTTGATTTTATGAATATACAAACAATTTGACTAGAAAAAAGAATATAAATGATTGAAAAACATGATTTTTGGATGCTTTAATACCTTTTTAAATTTGGAATTTTTAAGCTCTATTTACAGATCTAATAATTTAGAAGAAAATGTTCTTCAAGGTGCTGGATATTAAAAATAACTATTTATAGATTTAATAATTATAGAAAATTGACTTCAAAGTGATTTAAAATGTTGATACTTATTGGAAATAAGCATGGCACGGGAGAAAGCTTAGGAGAGAATAGGAGCTAAGATATTTGTTGATATACTTTTTTATTTTAAATCAGTTAAAGATACGGAGGAGAATGGATTTAAAAATAAATATGAGTAATATTTTGTGAATTAATTTAAAGCTAAATAATTGAATAAGAGATGTAGAAATGGAGGAGAGCATAAAGCTGGATAATAATTAAAACAAAATGCTATAAATCAGCTAAACAAATGAAGTTAGGAGTGGAGGGAAGCATGATTCTAGAGAACAATGAAAGTAAAGCTGTGATCTAGTCTTACAAATAAGGTAGGAGTGGAGGAAAGCATCATACTGGAGAACAGTTAAAGCAAAACTGGGAACCAGTTAAAAATAAAAATAAGAGTTAGGAGTGGAGAAAAGCTCATGCTGGAAAACAGCTAAAGTAAAGCTGTGAACCAGCCAAGAAAGTTAGGAATGGAGGAAAGCATACGCTGGGTAACAGTTAAAGCAAAACTGTGAACTAGCCAAAAAATAAAAAGTTAGGAGTGGAGGAAAATATACCTGGAGAACAACTGAAATACAGTTGTGAATACAGTTAAAAATAGAGGTTGGAGCGGAGGAAAGCACTGCTGGAAAGCAACTATTTGAGTTGCGAACCAGTTTCATAATAGATTTAGGAGGCGTGAAGGAGATAACGTTGATATGCAGTTAAAATTACACAGTGAACCAGCCTAAATAAGTAAGGTTAGGAGTGGAGAAAAGCATTGCTGGAAAGCAACTGATTAAGATGTGAACCAGCCAAAAAATAAACCTAGGAGGAAGTGGAGGAGATAATACTAGAGAATAGTTAAGCCAAACTGTGAACCAGGTAAATAAATAGAGATAGAAGTGGAGGAAAACACTGTTGGGAAATAGCTATTTAAATTATGAACCAGTTAAATATTAGACTTCAAAATAAAGTATTTTGGGAGTGATAAATTTTAGATGGAAATGTCAATTGATTTAGAAACGATTAAGAGAGGAGGAAAATATTCTTTGTTAAGATTATGGGTATTAGCTGCCATCTAAGAGAGGTACAATATAGATTCGATGTAATGGGTCTTAGAAATGAGGAATATATATGAAATGTTGATTGTTAAAATGACAAAGATATGGAATGTTGTCTATTTGGAAATAATTGTTTAGAATTTAGGGTGACATAGTAGAATGATAAATGTTTAGAATAAGATTTTTTTTTCTTTTCTTTTTTTAAGATGTAAATGGATAAAATTTGGAACAAAATTGGTTGAGGGAATGTGAGTAATTGTATTTACCCTACACTGGATCAAATCCTTGCTCTAAAAAGATGTATTTTATATTTTATGTTTAAAAAAAAATAAAAAAACTTTTCAAAAAAAAAGAAAAGAAAAGAAAGTTAACAACCGGTTCTCCTGAAGTGGTGCGAACTGGCTGAATCCCACCACTGTTCACAGACCTCCCTTACTATTTCTTTTCCCATGAAGAAATAATTATCAGTATGTAGAGTCCTATTGAGGTATTATATGTGCCCCACATATAGGAGAGGACTAGACCTACTCTCTCTTTCTTTCTCTCTCTCCATATACGTACATACATACAAACAATTGTTTTTATATATTGGTTACGTAGGTACCGTAACTATTATCCTTATTGTAATAAAACCAACTTAGAAAAAAAAAACTACCAAATAATTCCCTGAAAAAAAAGTATCAAATACATTGTAAAACAGTAATTTCTGTTGTGTGTGCCTTTGAATCAGTTTTTACTTTTGGTGACTGCAAGAACTTGCAGTTTTCTTGGCAAGGCTTTTCAGAAGTGATTTGCTGTTGCCTCCTTTCTAGGGTGTTAGAGACTGACTAGCTTAAGGCTTACCCAGCTGATTTTATGCCTAAAGCAAGACTATATATCATGGATTCCTGGTTTGTAGCCTAATGCCTTTTATATACCAAACTGGCTCTCAAAATCAGTCATACTGTATAAATATATATAGTACTGTATAAATCCATAAAACCATGCACAGAAGCAGATATGACTGTTTGATATTTGTGTGCAGACTAAATATCATCTGGATATGCAATGCATATTGGTATATAATATATACTGATTAAATCTCTGCTGCTTATAACATTAGTATATTTTAATTTACCACTCCTATCATGTTCAGCCTGTTTTAGTGATTCCTGATAAGAGTAAGTTTAAGGTTGAATAAGCAGTTTAATTGTCTTTGAACAGCTCACTTAGTTGCTTTTTTACTCTTGCAAACTTGTTGAGGCTGTTATGGTTTTTATTTTACAGTTCTCATAACATTTCCCCTTGTTAAAAAAGCACATACACAATCTATTTCTGTACAAAATAGGCACTACTACCCCCCAGCAAATATATTAAAATTCTTCTACAAAAAAAGAAACTGGATAAATTAATTTTTCTTTCAAAGATTAAATTGGCTGTTATTATTTATTTTTTATTATTTTATTCAATTTGTATACCGCCCTTCTCCTAGTGGACTCAGGGTGGTGCACAGCCAGAACTAAAACATATACCAATACAAAATTTAAAATTTTTAAAAGAATTACATGACTTTGGCCCAAAATTTTAAACATTTAAACTAAAACCCATTGACAATTTAAAAAGCTAAAAAAAAAAAAAAGGGGGGGGGGGTTTCACGTCAGCCCTGCTTGATGGAAAAGAAAAGTTTTTAGGGCACAGCGAATGGCCCGGAGATCCGATATCCTTCGTATCTTCGGGGGCAAATCGTTCCAGAGGGCAGGAGCTGCCACAGAGAAGGCCCTCCCCCTGGGGGTCGCCAGCCGACATTGCCTGGCTGATGGCACCCTGAGGAGTCTCTCTCTGTGGGAGCGTACTGGTCAGTGGGAGGCTATCGGTGGCAGAAGGCGGTCCCACAAATACCCAGGTCCTATGCCATGGACCGCTTTAAAGGTGGTAACCAACACCTTGAAGCGCACCAGGAAGACCACTGGAAGCCAATGCAGCTCACGCAGGAGAGGTGTCACATGGGAGTACCCCCTCACTCCCATAATCCCCCACACGGCCGCATTCTGCACCAGTTGGAGCCTTCGGGTGCTCCTCAAGGGGAGCCCCATGTAGAGAGCATTGCAGTAGTCCAGGCGGGAAGTGACAAGTGCCTGAGTGACTGTGCATAAGGAGTCCCGATCCAGAAAGGGACGCAACTGACGAATCAGGTGAACCTGATAAAAAGCCCCCCTGGCCACGGCCGTCATATGCTCTTCTAAAGACAGCCGTGCATCCAGGAGGACACCCAAGTTGCGAGGCCTGTCCTTGGGGGCCAATAACTCGCCCCCATAACTCTCTAATGTATTGGATGTATTCACCACTAAGAAATAAAACAAGCTACACTTACAAGATGGAAACCTTTAATGAACATTACTGGGTGCCACTGCTAAATGGGATTACTTGTGAATAAATGTTGAAGGAAGAGTTTCGTCAGGAAAAACTGCATTGCTGAATGAATAAATTGCCATAGCTTGTAATGCATCTTTGTTTTAATTGTGTTCCAGCCAATTAGAAAACCTGGCAGTAATGTCTTGTTCCTGGGGTCCACATAGTTCCTGGGTTCCAGCAGCTGACAGTGTCTTTTCCCACATACACTCTTAGTACAGTCAGGACAATTTCTTTCCATTTCAGACATGGCATGGGTGCATTAAAAATATCAGTTCCTCTTTGCCAGATAAAAGCATGGCACATGATATGCACTTTTAAGCTACTATAGTCAAGTGCAATCATTCTTGGGCACTTGCTTAGGGGTTGGGGTGAACATTTGGTGGGGAATACATTAAAATTCAGAAACTCTACCTAACTTCGGCAATGACAATTGCCAATTACTTATGTTTTCTATCCAGTAGTTAAATCTAGGTGCAATTTGTTATGCAACAACTGAGTTACAGATACGCTCTCTTGCTTCACTTCCTAGAATTACCACCTTGCATGCTGGCATTTCTGGGAATAATATTGCAGTGCTATAACTATGATTTAGTGTTCTGCGTAAATGAAATCTTTCCAGGAAGCCTGGCTTAACCCTCAGAAAATGCATCCATCAAATGTTCACAAGACTCCCATAACTAATCTGCTAAAATTGTTTGTTTATAGTTCTGGAAGAAAGGAAACCAACTGGTGAGGGTAGTGTAACCACTACTGAATTTAGTCATCTTGGCATTCATCATAGCTGGATGAACTGAAGATGCCAGATACAATCAATGCTACCCTCATTATAGGTACTGTGGGATCTTTTTCAAGATAAGCAGGCACACTTTAATTTGATCTTGAATGAATGCCAAGCAGAACCTTTTTCAAAACAGTTGTTAAATAAATTACATTAGTACTGACTGTAAGATGAATCTGCTCTTATTAGTCCATTAGTAATATTTTCTGCTGGCAAGATAGATATATAAATCATGACATTCTTTTGTTATCATTCAAGGGCAGCAGACAAATAATCTATGTTAAAGATTATGGAGGCAAGCTTTGTTTTAGTCAACTAAGACCAAAGGACTAAAGAAACTTGTGAAGTGCCTTTCTCTGAGACCAAGCACATGTATGCATAAAGTTAAGTGCCAGCCAGTTTCACCAAGGCATCCATCCCCAATTTGACTCTTTGCAATTTCCCCAAAGCCTGTTTGCATGGCCATGCCAGATCTGAAACTACCCTGAAGATGATCTCCAGGGGAAATTCAAGTCTGTCTAAGAAGTGCACTTTTGCTGCAGATCAGTTTGCCTTTGGACTATCAGAACTTTTCTTTTCTTTTTGCTATTTTTTAAGATCTTCTTTTTTAAGAATATAAGATAAGCCTTGATGTATCCTGCCACAGGCTGATATAATTCAGCATTCTGTGTTAAATAGAGGCTAACTGAATGCATTTGGGAAGCTCATACATCTGCACTGAAAGGGGATAGTCTTTTTCCAGCAATAAATCATTCTGTCTTTATTAGGAGAATAAAACTTCACCTTTATAGGAGAAGTAAACAAGCATCACTAAAAGATTCATTGTGGACTTGTCCAGTCATATTTTAAAACATACAACTTGCCTGCCACTTTCATAGCTGTTGAGAGTGAATTCTATAGTTTAACCATGCACTTTCAGTAAAATATTCTTTTTGTGGTTCTTAATCTTCCTACACTTATCTGAAGTTGGTTTGTTCAAGAGATCATCCTTCCCATTGAGGTAGGCATGAATAATCAAACTCAGTGCTCTCTCTTTTGATCTTTTCCAGTGATTACCAGCCACAATGGAACTACACCTAAAGGACACATAGTAGCTCAAACTCATCCAAGCATTTTGCATCTTCAAGAGTACAGGCTGAAATGGATATGACAAAACAGGACATGTTGAGAGCAGCACTAAGTGAATGGTCATTCTGGCAGCAGATATAAACAACTAAAATTCTGTAAAGTGTTTTGAGTGTGCAGTAGAGGATTCAAGGAGGCTTTTCACAACTCTAATGCACTGCGACAATGTGATAGAATGCCAGCTTGACTCACAAGGGGAGAATGCTGAGCCATTAGCAAAATATTGAGTCTTGATATTTGAGGGAAAATGGAAAGTGTGAGAAACACCAAACAGATCTGTGTTGATTGTATAAGGAATAAATTGGTGTAGAGAGGGGCTCTGACAGGTTTTCAAGAGCCTTTATAATTCCCAATTACCTTAAAGTACATTCCAAGACTCCTAGAAACATTTGTTTCCTGACCATGTCTACCTTGAAGGACCTACTGTTAGTTCCCAAACCACTCCAAACAAATTCCCTGGGTGATTTTCTGCAAATATAGTGAGGCATAGATTTTTTTTCTTCCATCTTCAGTTGTTCAATGTAAATTTTCCAATTAACTTTATGTCTAGAATGGGAGTTGACTTTCACCAGTACCATTCTAGACATCTTCCAGTGCAATGAATTGCCCATAGTACCCCAGTAAACTAGAAGATCTGTAGGCTTGGGAGCCAAAAATTGAGTCTGGGATATCTGGTGATTCCAAACTATCAACATGAGGGTCTTGATGCATCATTAACTTATTCACTAGCATATTCTGAAATTCTATCAATTCTAGAAGAAGCCATGGGAATTGATCCAGACTGACGAGACTATATATCTTGTAGTCTCCTGTGTCATTCCTTTTTCCACGGCTACCCCTAGTCTAAGAATGACTATCTAACTTGCCTAACACATAAATGCACAGGTTATATAACACCCAAATACCCACCCACTGAAATACTCACTTTTTTGGAGTCTCCTCAAAGAAATCCTATATATAAACTCATGGCAAGAAAAGCAAACCCAAGTAATACAATTACAGAATCAAACACTTTTCTAATAAATTAGGTAGTTGCCAAGATCTTACCAAGCATATTGAGTTCCATGTTCAGTTTGAGAAATCTGAAAATGTACTAAAATTTATCATTAAAACCAGTAGGTTTTTAAAACATGGCCACTTGATAGCTAATATTTGGAAAATGTAGGATTTCAGGACAGTCTAGAATCTAATCATATGGGTGTGTGGAAGAAAATGCAGAGAAATTTAAGAAGGGCCATTTGGCTTACAAAATATTGTCAATGACATGCATTTATTGTGTTAAAAACACAACTGAAAAGTCAAGCAATCTAATTTGGTTAAGTAATAATACTGAATTTCAAAGCAGAGTTTGACTGATTGAATTTTATTTTCATATGCATTTAGTTATACCTTTATAATAGTTTTCAGCAAATATTTGGTCTGATAACTTTACAAGCTGAATATCTGTATAGCTCTTGAGGTAAAAATTTAACCTTTTCAATGCCAATTGATATCAGTAAAATGTTTTAAACACTCAGGATAAAAAAGGTATTATGGCTTTATTTTAATTGTATGCACTTAACTTCAAATACAGAATTCATCCTGCAACATTAATAAGACTGCAAAAAAAATCCACATAAGTTTGGATTCATACTTATACAGCCATTAATGTTAAAATGTGCTAACAGAGTATTTTAATAAATATACACGCAACCTTGGAGTGGTGAACTCTTTTCCGCTTTCCATTATTTTTCAATTTTCTTGGAGCTTTATATTTCTATATCTGTATAGAACTGAACTACAATTCTATTTTGAAATCTGAAGGCTTAGGAATTCCCTTGTTCCAAACAGCATGTACTCTTCAATCTTCATATGTTTACCTCTGCCTTGTCTGACACAAGCTTTTCCTTATTAATACACATAAAAAAAAAAATCTCTAAATGCTTTGAGATAATGGGATAAACAATATAGCACTGAGAGCAGCAACAAAACAGGGACTCAGTTTTGCACAACGCATGTATATGAAGAATTAGACGAATTTGAAGAATTATATGAAGAAAATAACAACTTTATATTTCAAAGATGGCAAACCAATTTCTTCCAAATACATTAGTTAGATATCGTTCATCCTCTCCAGGATCCCAAATATTCTCCTTCAATAATTATTTATTCCTATTATATCTGAAAATATTGTGCTTTTTTATTCCAAAGGCAAAGGGTTTAGAATAGAATAGAATAGAATAGAATTTTTTATTGGCCAAGTGTGATTGGACACACAAAGAATTTGTCTTGGTGCTTTTGCTCTCAGTGTACATAAAAGAAAATATACGTTCATCAAGAATCATAAGGTACAACACTTAATGATAGTCATAGGGCACAAATAAGCAATTAGGAAACAATATAAATATAAATCATAAGGATACAAGCAACAAAATTACAGTCATACAGTCATAAGTGGAAGGAGATGGGTAATGGGAACGATGAGAAGATTAATAATAGTGCAGACTTAGTAAATAGTTTGACAATGTTGAGGGAATTATTTGTTTAGCAGAGTGATGGCATTCAGGAAAAAACTGTTTGTTAGGGTGTGTGTAAAACGTATTTGTTGCTTGTGCAACGAGCAGAGCAGAAATACACAGGGAAGGAGATAAACGTGCGGCTCGTGTGAGAAAAAATAGTTTATCTACAAGTAACAAGCAGTCTCGGTGTAAGTAAAACAGTCCAAGGTCATAAACAGTAATATCAGTCCAGTAAGTATCTTCCCTTATCAAAGCAAACAGACTTTAGTAACTCTTGGTATACAGTACCATATAATAGACTCAGTAAGCAACAGGATACAAACAGGTATCACTCAGGAAGAACTAGGTAGAACCAGGAAGATCCAGAAAGAACGAACGCTTCTCTGTGCTGCTTATTTATGCACTGCAGCCTAATTACAGGGTTCAGCAAACCCTGATTACGTGGCTCAGTTGTTTCTTAAAGAAACAGATATATTGCCTGACCAACAAGTTAGGAGTAAGCTGCAAGCTGAACCTAACATTCTCCCCATCGGGCAGGACAATATACACAATAGATACAAAAACAAAAACACACATCCAAATCATACATTGTACAGTAGTATCAGGTACATTTCAGATTCTTAATCCAAATCTTTCACAACAATTGGTGTGTTTAATGGCACCTTGCGCTTTAGTAAAGTTATCGGCAATATTGTCCTCCGATGCGCAATATTCCAATGTAATCATGTTATCCTTAACACATTGCCGAACATTCAGATAACGTATATCAGTGTATTTAGTCCTTGTCTTTACAGCAAGATTCGTTGCCATTTTAATGGCTGCCTGGTTATCTTCATAAACCGTAATAGGATAGTCCATTTTGAATCCAATATCTTCCATCAACTGTTTATAATAAATCAGTTCAGTACATGTAAGTGATAGACAAGAAAACTCCGTTTCCATGGTAGACAAACTGATGTGTTTCTGGCGAATTGAACTCCATCCAATCAGGCAGTTATCCAACATGATTGCAATTCCAGATGTAGAAGTTCTGTCAAAACTGGCATCAGCATATGCCTTTAACATCATATTGGCATTTGGTTCTAAATACATAGCAAAATGCAGAGTTCTTTTAAGATACCTAAGAACACGTTTTGCAGCCTGCCAATGCCTATCAGTAGGCTCTGAACTATATTGTGCTAGTTGATTAACACTAAAAGCTATATCAGGCCGTGTCCAGTTGCTCAAATACGACAAACTGCCTATTAATGATTGATACAGTTCTTTACTGAACTGTGGACTCTGCAAACTATCCTGTTGGAATTCCTGTGCCATAGGAGTCTTGGCAGGTTTACATAATTCCATCCCATATTTTTTTAACAATTTGCAGATCTTATTAGCTTGTGATATTTTAAATCCTCTAGATGTTTTCAGGATATCCAGCCCTAAATAATGCCGTATATGTCCTAGATTTCTAAGTTTAAATTTTGTTTGCAACTGACCAATAATCTCTCTGGCCTCAGCGTCAGTTCTGGTAATTATGGCAATGTCGTCTGTAAAGAGTAACAAGAATGAAACACATCCATCCTGTTCTTTTTTAAACAGACATTTATCTGCTACGCCCTCATAGAACCCAATGTTACGTAATTCCTGCACTATACATTGGTTCCACTCGTAACCTGATTGCCTTAAACCATATAGGCTTTTTTGTAGCCTCCAACACTCAGTTCTATCCTGTGTATCATAACCAGGAGGTTTCTTCATATATATTGTATGCCTCAACGGAGCGTTCAAATAAGCTGTCTCGACATCTATATGAGTAATAGAGCATTTATTTCTAGCTGCCCAAACAAGCATCGTTCTCAAAGTGCTCGCTCGTAAACTTGGAGCAAAAACCTCATCATAGTCTCTATCTGTCTGTGAGAACCCTTGTGCAACAAGCCGAGCTTTATGGGTTACTACTCCATCTACACTTTTCTTTACCTTATAGACCCACCTACAGCCTATAAGTTTCTCATTTGGTGGTATTCTTACCACTTCATAGACACCAAGCCTCTTCAATGAATCAATTTCTCTATCCATTGCCTCCTGCCAGGCTTTTTGCTCCTTTTCTGGATATAATGTTATATCCTGATAACTGGATGGTTCGATATCTACTTGGCAAACCACTGTGGCTTTATAGCGATCTGGTGGATGCCGGTCCCTGGAAGATCGTCTAGGCATAACAGGACTCACATTAGGTATATTGGGTTCATCCTCCCCTAACTCTAATTCCTGTTCCTGTTCTTCAACCTTAATAGATGGTTTATCATCCATCTCAGATGAACTATCATCAGCAATATGGTCCATCTTAACATCCACATCTGTAAAACCATAGTCTGCTTTTTCTAACCTGTCCCAGCCTTCGTGTTCTAGGAATTTAGCACTAGCGCTACACAAAACTTTTGTTGTTCCTTTTTGCCAGAACCTATAGGACCTATGGTTAGCCTCATAACCAACAAAAATCATTTTCTTTGCTCTCTGTTGGTCCTTCCTTCTCTGACTAACCGGTATATGCACCCAGGCTGGTGCACCAAAAGTATGTATGTAACTTAAATCAGGCTTCCTGCCGTGCCATAAAGCAAAAGGAATTTTTCCTGTAGAGGAGTGCACCACATTATTTAAAATATGATTGGCACATAGTATTGTTTCTCCCCACAATTTATCAGGTAAACAAGCATCAGCCAGCATAGTCCTAGTCATAGCTTGTAGGGTCTGGCCTCTTCGTTCAATATATGCATTATGTTCTGGCCGAAAAGGGGCAGAACGTTTATGCTGTATCCCAGCTTCCTTTAACAACTTAGCCAACTGATGGTTAGTAAACTCAGTTCCATTGTCAGTAACAATGCATTTCACCTTAAACTTCTGCTTCCGTTCTACAAAACGAAGCCAATTTGTGATACACTGGAACATATCACTTTTGGACTTCATAAGGTAGCAAAAACCATATCTGGTAAAGTGATCAACTATACTCAAAATATAGCATGCTCCCCCTAAACTGGGTTTCTTTGGCCCTATTAAGTCTAAAAAGACTACCTCCAAAGGTTTAGTTGTTTTAAACCCATTGCAGCGGTTTGCAGGTGTAACTTTACTTTTATGCTGGTTACAAGTATTACAGTTTAGGTATTTGCTGCAAGCCCTTAAATTAATGCCTTTAGACTGCTTAACAGTCGAATGCAACAACCTGAAATTCAGATGACCAAGCCTTCTATGTAATAAATGTACGCATTCATCATGAGGCTTTACATTTCCAAATTTAGCTTTTGACTGAACTAACAGTAATGACTTATCCCTAATAACAAACAAGTCGTTTTCTAATTCTGCAGTAACTACAGTGCCTTCACATTCAAGCAAACATATGTTGTTTTTAAAAGTTACTGTAAACCCAGAATGTAGTAATGACTTTACAGATAAAAGGTTATATTTCAAACTAGGGATATAAAGCATGGGTAAAGGGTGCTTACTAATAGAACATTTAACAAGTCCCTCCCCAGCTACAGTCACATTCCAGCCATTAGCTAATTTGACCTTTTTAGTACTTTTCTTCATATTTAGAAACAGTTTTCTGTTTTTTGTTATTGATTGAGAGGCACCGCTATCAATCACCCACCAATCATCTTTTATATTATTAGATGAACTGGTTGCTAAATTACACCCTTTCCTGGGTTTAGCAGAGTTTCTAGCAGACACTTTCTTATTATTACAATATTTTGCAATATGCCCCTTAGCCCCACATGCATAACAGCGTTTAACAATATTGACATTCTCATATACAGCTTCCACTTTTGGTTGCTATTGCATTCTTAACTGGTCTCGTTGTTGCCTATGTTTGGCGTCATCCAGTAACCTACCAGTCATACTGGCCAATGTTAGTTCATCTCTAGACAATACTTCTAATGATGAAACAAAAGAGTCATAACTGTCATCTAACGATGAAAGAATAATATAAACTTGCTGCAGTTCAGTAAACACAAGGTCTTTCTCCTGTAGCTCCTGGAAAAGCCCTGTCATGGAGTCCAGGTGAGTCATCATGTCTCCTCCTTTCTGAAGATGTAAGCGAAACAATTTCCGTGTCAGGTAGATATGGACACCCACAGAGTCACGAACGTAGAGCTTCTTTAGCTTTGTCCAACACCTCGCAGCAGACTCTTCGCCCCGGAAATGGACAAGTTGCTGGTCTCCCAGTGTCAGGCCAATGATGCATAAAGCACGCTCGTTGTCCCTGTGAAACTTCGCTATCTTTTTGGCATCTTCTTCGTCAGCAGCATTCAATGCAGTTATGTCCGGTGGATTATTAACCATGTCCCACAGTCCTTCTTTTCGCAAAAGTAGACAGCATTTTGTGGACCAGGTAACATAGTTTGTTCCATCCAACCGGGTTATAGTAGCATAACTTGTACCTTGCTCAAAAGCCATCATCTTGACTACTACACCCACTGCCTGCACTTCTCACTTCCACAAAAACAAATTAAAGAGCCCTGGAACGTTCTGGGCCCATAACCAATGTTAGAGTGTGTGTAAAACGTATTTGTTGCTTGTGCAACGAGCAGAGCAGAAATACACAGGGAAGGAGATAAACGTGCGGCTCGTGTGAGAAAAAATAGTTTATCTACAAGTAACAAGCAGTCTCGGTGTAAGTAAAACAGTCCAAGGTCATAAACAGTAATATCAGTCCAGTAAGTATCTTCCCTTACCAAAGCAAACAGACTTTAGTAACTCTTGGTATACAGTACCATATAATAGACTCAGTAAGCAACAGGATACAAACAGGTATCACTCAGGAAGAACTAGGTAGAACCAGGAAGATCCAGAAAGAACGAACGCTTCTCTATGCTGCTTATTTATGCACTGCAGCCTAAATACAGGGTTCAGCAAACCCTGATTACGTGGCTCAGTTGTTTCTTAAAGAAACAGATATATTGCCTGACCAACAAGTTAGGAGTAAGCTGCAAGCTGAACCTAACACTGTTCTTGTATCTAGTTGTTCTGGTGTGCAGTGCTCTATAGTGTCGTTTTGAGGATAGGAGTTGAAACAGTTTATGTCCAGGATGCGAGGGGTCTGTAAATATTTTCACAGCCCTCTTTTTGACTTGTGCAGTATACAGGTCCTCAATGGAAGGCAGGATGGTAGCAATTGTTTTTTCTGCAGTGCTCTCTCTTTATCACTTTATAGGCAATCTTCTCTAAATAGTGTATAAGAGAACATTTTCTAATTAGACCTAGTATTCAGATTTCTGCCCAGAAATTCTGGAAGAATTAAATCAGGAAGACAAAGTATAGACAGAAGTGTTGAGAGTGCTTTATTTCTTTTCTGTTTAGTTGTGAAGTTTTATTGTTACTTCATTTCTCTGTTCTATTATCTCTTTGTTTTCTTTGCCTGAGTGCAAGTTTGTGATTGCTAATTTTGAGATGTAGATATAAGGTTCTTATGACTTGGTGCTGCTATCACATTTCTCAGACCTTGACCTTGTTACCTTTATTTATTTATTTTTAAAAAACATTTATCTTTTGTAACTCTAGTATTTGGTTTGTACTAACTTCACTTAATCTTAGGCTGGGTAAAAGGGAAAACTGGGTCAATTTATTTAAAAACATAGTCATAGGGAAAGGGGTTTATTTTTTATTTTTTGCTATATCCAGATTGCAACTGCAAGCGAGGGCATCTTCCAAACCATGATCTGGCGGTGGTACCTGAACTAGTTGCTTTGATGACATTCTTTCATCAGACATTCTGAAACTCCATTTGAGAGAATGGGAAAACTGGCAATTCCATGCATAGGTCTGCTAGGCTTGTACAATATGTTTGTAACAAAACACATACTACTGACATACCAAAACTATAATGATAATTAACCAAACTTTGGTTATTATCTTCTCACCAACAATCTGAATCTTTCTTATTTGGTTATATAAAAAGCATTGGCAAGAATACCAAAGAATACACATAAGTATTTAGAGGACAATAGTTTTTTGTATGAAGATGGAATTTATTGTATATGGAAAGCAATAATTTTAACTATATTTAATTGAGGTACTTAACACATAATCAAAGCAAGCAAACTGCACTATTTTGGCCGGGTCTCCACCTGTATTTATCGTACAACACCACATTTTACTGTGTTCTGTTCTAAAAATGGGAATTGGGAATCTGGTAGCAACTTTTTTTTTTATTGAAAATGTTTTTCAAATACAAATTTTCCCCCTTTTCCCCCCTCCTCCCTAACCCCCCTCCCCCTCCCCTCCCCCTGTGGCTTCTCCAAAATAAAACCCAAATTCATAACAGATTATATAATACTTAACCATCCCTTTGCTCCACCCCCCATACGCTGACCCTTTCTTTCTACTATACATTTCAAAATAACATTCAATAACATATGATAACATTATATCATAACTCCTAATTTAGCATAATAATATTATTATATCCCCCAGTTTAACAATTTCTACTCATAATCTACCCTTTTCCTCCTCCCCCAGACATATATCTCTTAATTCAAATCTTTTACATATATTAATATAACATTTCAAAGCAACCTTCAGCTATAAAATTATATAATAAATCCTAATTTAACATTTATTCAACTCATAGTCTGCCCATTTCCTCCACCCCCATACATATATCTCTTAACTCAAATCTTTTACATATATTCATATCTAAATATAATATCCCTTTTCTTAAACTAAACAATCAATAAGCTAATCTGTCTCCACCCACTTTCCTACAGGACTACCATGCATAATAATTTTTAATATCTTTATTCTTCTGCCCACACCACTAAGAAGTATTCCCTTATATAAATAAAATCCTCAAATGACTTTAAGCTTGTAATCCATATGATATCTTCTGTAATGTCTTTCAGCTGGATTGTTAACTTCATCCCCCATGTTAGGGTAACATCACATCCTAATTCCAACAGTATGTTCGGTATCTTCAATTACCATCTGCCCCCATCAATAGTAGATGTCTTCATATATAAAAAAACCACCGAGTGACTTTATATTTGTATTCCATATAGTGTCTATTGTAATGTCTTTCATCTAAATTATTAATTCCAACCACCGTAATAGGGTAACAACCAGATCTTCTGCGTGCCCCAATCCCATAACTCTCTTGCCTTGTAGCTCAGCATAAACGTGATACATTTATCAAAGAATCCAAAGTAGATAGTTCCAATCCACTCAGTTTAAGGCCCTTTTCACATCCCAGAAGTACAGCACTGCAGAGGTCTGTCACTCTCCTCAAGATAATATAAACCAATACTTTGCCTCAGCTATATTTTCATGTATTCAATCATCTCTTACATAACTGGCATTACACTGTTGTTTAGTCTAAAAGTTTTTATTTTTATAGGACCTGCTTCTTCTTTTCTTGACTTTTTGTGGCTTAGATCTCAATCCTGGTTTCCTTTCTATAAGTTGTATATCAACTGTTTGGTTTCCATACTGATCTATAACTTGATCTTGTTAATTTTGCTTTTGTGGCTTAAATCTCCATTCTGGTTTCCTTTCTATGAGTTGTATATCAACTGATTGATTTCCATGCTGGTCTGTAACTTGATAAGTCATCACATTAGAATCCAAAGCCGCCTCTCTTGTATTTATAAATAGTCCAGCTGAGACCTCTGAAGGAGAATCCAGAAGCGGCTCGTCTACAAAGACCTCTGTAACTTGTTGTTTTTCCATTACCTCCACCTCCATGAATTTCTATCTCTTGTTGGTTTTGCTTTTCCACTCATGTATTATACTTGAAGATGTTGAACCCATTTTGAGAACCTTATAGTAAAATTCTTCTGCTTTTTCAACAGTATTTAGTTGATACCTTTCTCCTTGATATTCAATATTATACCAACTGGAACATCCCATCTGAATGAGATGTTTTGTTTTTTTAGCTCAGTAACCAAAAATCCAAATTTCTTTCTATCTTTTAACATCTTGGGCGGCAACTCTTTATATATCCAAATCTTTCTTCCATTCAGTTCTAGAGTAGAATTAAAGGATTTTTGCACAATATCATTTCTTATTCCTTTATCTGTGAGGTAAATCACCACATCTCTAGGCAATTGCCTTTGCTTTGTAATCCAAGAATTTACTCTATAGGCCTTGTCAATCTTACAAGATACCTCTTCAGGATGAACCTTTAAAATCTCAGCCAGAACTGCAGCAGATATTTTTCTTAAATCAACTCTATTATCTTCCTGTAATCCTCTCATTCTAACCGCAAATTCCATGAGCCTGTATTGGATCATTGTAATTTCTTTTTCAATCCCTTGTTTTATATTATCTGCATTGTGAGTCTCGTGATCAGCTTCCTTTTTAGACTTTACTTCTGAACTATTATCTTGAGTATTTATCAAATCATTTTCAATTCTTTGTATTTTATTATCCAAATTATGAATCTTATCATCAACTTTCTCCATTTTAGACTCTAATAACTTGATATCTGTATCCATCTTTATAACTATTTCTGAAAAAGCATTGACCACTGTTACAATCTTTCGTTGCAAATTATCATACTTTAGTTGTATCAATTCTTTAATTTCCTGCCTAAATTTTTCAAGATTCTGGTTCACAATCTCGTCATGTCTTGCCATTTCCTTGCCAAAACAAATTCTTTTAGGTTAAAACCAATCTTCTGAGTCTGCAAGTTCGAAACTTGTTCACATAGTTTGTAAATGGGGGAACCCCCCCCCCGCTGCTTGTTTGTCCGGCTTTGTTAGTTTAGACGCCATCCTGCCACACAGACAAACTCTTTTTAAAGAAAAGGACTTCTCTCCAGACAATATCAATATCAAATCTCCAAGAAGAAAGAAACATAAAGTAGAAATTTTTCTTTTCAATTCTAGCCAGCGCTATTATTTCTGCTACTTTGTAGCTTGTTAAACTATTCAGGCGGAAGGACTTTCACTTTCAGCTTTCTTCTTCTCAAGCCTCAGCTAGTCGCCATTTTAAACTTTTTTTCCTTCGCTTTTAGAATCGCTTATAAAATTGTTAGAAATACTTGCGATTTAGGGTCCAGAGTCCAGATCTCATCCTCTTTGTTTAAACAATCTGTTAGTTCTCAGTAAATGGCTTGGTCCTGTCGCCTAGCTCTGCAAAAAGCAGAGTTCTCCCGAAGCCCGGAAAAGAGGGAGCCTCATCCTGCTTCGTCCCCAAGAGTAAAACAAAAACTCTGGGGACTTCGCAGAGGGCTCTACCTACCCTCGCCTGCTCTGTCTCACATTTCCTTAAGGAAATGGAGTTTTTCGAGCTGCCTTTCAGATGTAAAGGCGGCTCTTTATGAGCGACGGGGCTGGCGGTCTCAAAGGACCGTCTGACGGCGATGGAAGCCAAACACGGAAGCCAGGTAGCAACTCTTTTAACTAACATATTTTATGAAAAGAAATAAGCTTTTGTAAGCTGCGGCTCAGTTCATTAGATGCATAGAATGGCTAGAGTGAGGTAGGATTTAAACTTGGATGAAGCAGATGAGGGGGGAGATATGGGCTTGTTCATGGGAAAATAATTCCTGACCCATTTAATGAAAATCAAATTTACTAAGACCCTTGCCCAAAGCTAAAATGAAATAAAATAAAATACAGCTTGAGATAAGCACTAAGGCAAAACAGTTCTACAATGGAATTTTCATGTAATCCAGGTAGTTTCTATAGTCCTTCTATAAAGGATTGTGCAAATCGTTTGGAAACAGTGCCTTGGACTGCACAAGAGTCCACTGTGCTTTGAAGTAAAGTAGCTGAACAGGCACACAAGAGAGGCAATTGAGAGCAGCTTCTGAAGCAGCCATGTGAGCCTAGAAAACGTCATGGTTGCTTTACTGATTACTGCCACTAGGTTGTGGATTGTTTTCTATATTATTCTTCCAAGTAGACCACCAGACTTTTGTAGATGAGTTCTATTTTTGCATTTGTCCAACTGTATTTTCTCAATCTTTGCTGGTTAAGTGAGTCTGGAGGCCTTTTATCTATGCATATATTAAAAGCTGTTCTGGAGAGGTGTGATATAATGTCTCATCACTGACAAGAAAATATTAGCTGACATAGTTGCAAGTGCTGGGCTAAATCTCTGATGTCAGTCATGATGCTGGGTACTGATGGATCAGACTGGGTTAAAGAAAAATACCACATCTGCAGTGAATGAAAAACAATGGAGTATATAGGTAGTAGACAGAACCTACTAGACAGAAATGCTGAAAGCTGAAGAACGAGATAGGAATAGAAAGAAGGAGCAGAATGGATTAAGGAAGAAATTGAACACAACTAGAATATGGGCGTATAAGACTACACAGACTCCATAAACAAAGTTGTTCCTGGGGAAGAAGTAGATGACTGGCAGCTAGCACTGTGTTTGTTTATTTGGTTGATTTATAACCTTTTGTAAGGTATTTAAAGTAGTATATATAGTATTATTTTCTGTGTTTCCCAACAAGAACAACCTTGTAAAGTAGGCTGGGCTAATAGATAGCGACTGGCCAAAGCCACTCAGCAAGTTCTTGTGGTTGAAGTTCTTTAATCCTTCAAGGAGGTAAAAGTCATTCATGGCTGTAAAGTAGTGGCATAAAGGTAGTCCTGGCTCATTGTCTACTTGTTCAGCAACTATTCAAAGTTACAATGGTCCTCAATAAGCAGATTTACAACTGGTCCTCAAAGTTTCAGCCATTGCAATGTAGCAATAGCACTTAGTAATAGAACTTAGACTTATATACCACTTTACAGTGCTTTACAGCCCTCTCTAAGCAGTTTACAGTTGCACTTCCATTCTGTATCACCATTCAGCCAGTGAAACTCTTTTTCAGTTTTTGGTGTTGTGGCCGTACCTCTGCTGTTGATTGCTGCAGGAACACCTCTCCAGCATCCTTGGCATTTAGAATTTGGGATGAATATTTCTATGTACAGCATTATATGACTGTATATAGAGAATAAACTGTTTCTATTAGGATGCGTCTTTATGTGCCTTTCATTTATATAATATATATATCTAGCAGTATGTACATACCATGTTTTCTGTGATATGCTGGTGTGGCAAGGAACCATTTGCTGCAAACACAAGCTTATTTGCATATAGCTGCATAATATATCAGGATTTGTGCAGGCCATGCACCTTTATTTTTTGTGAGAGGAATAGCTTTATAAATTTGGCACTATAAATTTAGGCAATTTATCCTTCCTTCCCCTTTTCTGGAGTGGACCCAGAAAACTGCCATTTTCCACTTAAAAGCCTTCTATATCTTGCCATTGTTTCTTTCAACATTTTTCATACAAAAACTATATAGGAAAGGCATAATAATTATACAACTTTTTAAATTGGAAACATTAGAATTGTCCATCTGGAAACACTTTGTGAGAACAATACATGGAGGGATAGGTTTTCCATACAATATTTCCAGAATTGCCCTATGCCAGAGCTACTGCAGAATTAATAAAATCACTGCAGAATTAATGAAGTTATTTATATTGCTCTTCATTAACCCGTGTTACACATTTTAAGATTTGGGTAACATTTCTCCTAAGAGCCACATTGGAGTTAACATATATGTTTTAGGGCTGTTCACATCTTTCCGCAATATGGCAATCAAATGTGATGGGTTAGGACCTTCAAATTCTTAGTTAACCATGGCTCATTGAATTGGTTGGGTTTAAATAAGATGGTGAACAAAAATAGTTGCGTTCACACAACTTGCTAAAACAAAATCAGGCAAATAATTGAACATAAAGTTAAAACTCAGTAACTTTTTGCTATGTGTCATACTAATCTAACTCTGTTCCTGCTCTGTAAAAAGTTAAATCTTACTTTAGGCATACTTTTTGTCCTATGCATCCATTTATAAGAACAGGGAAAATATTTATCCCTCAATATGCCAATGGAAAAAGGGGTAAAATTTCAAAAGTATAATACACATATAAAAAAGTTTAAATAATATGTTTATTATAATATATATTAAGGGATCAGATCTATTTGTAAATCTATAGAATTTATTCTAATTGTGTTTTGTTTTTATGGATATTGTTTATTTCTGAGATACTGCATAATAGCACTGTCAGTATTGCTTTCAATATAGCAATAGCAATAGCACTTAGACTTATATACTGCTTCACAGTGCTTTACAGACCTCTCTAAGTGGTTTACAGAGTCAGCATATTGCTCCAACAATCTGGGCCCTCATTTTACCAACCTCGGATGGATGGAAGGCTGACTCAACCTTGAGTCTGGTGAGATTCGAACTGCCAAATTGCAGGCAGATGGCAATCAGCAGAAGTAGCCTGCAGTATTGCATTCTAACCACTGTGCCACCCTTATCTATCTATCTATCTATCTATCTATCTATCTATCTATCTATCTATCTATCTATTTTCTTTTCTTTTTGTAGGTCTTTATCTATATTTCTCTTTAGCCAGGTTCTTCCTACGTAAACCAAGATTTTTATGCAGCCCTAGTTCAGTGAAATTCCAATCCACTAGTTTCTAGGCTTTTTTTCTCCAGCAGCCAGCAAGCTCCCTGCTGCCAATGGATCTCCCTGCTCCCAATGGGTAGCAGGGAGCTTGCTGGCTGCTGGAGAAAAAAAGCCTAGAAACTAGTGGATTGGGATTTCACTGAACTAGGGCTGCATAAAAATTTTGGTTTACGTAGGAAGAACCTGGCTACAGATATATGTGTGTGTGTGTGTGTGTGTTTTCTGAGGTTTTCGCGGGTGTTTGTATGTAGGTCTTTGGTTATTCGGGTTTTCTCCCGCGTAAAATTGGAGGTGTCTTGGCAACATTTCGACAAAGTTCTACCCAAGCTCTAGAAAAATCTGATCACAAACCGAAACTCTGGCTCATCTACGTAGATGACACCTTCATAATCTGGCCACATGGGAAAGAAAAACTGGACAACTTCCTCACACACCTCAACAGCCTACACCCCAAAATACAGTTCACCATGGAAACAGAAGCGAACAACCAACTTCCCTTCCTGGATGTCTTAGTCTACAAAAAATCCAATGGCTCCTTAGGACACACCATCTACCAGAAGAAAACACACACAAACCGCTATCTGCACGCACTCTCACACCACCACCGAGCACAGATCAACTCCAAGACACTCATCTCCAGAACAAAACACTTAGCTGACGAACAACACCTAAAAACCGAACTACACACTCTCACTAACATACTAACATCCAATGGATTCCAAAGAAATAAGATCACCAACCTAATCCAAAAAGAACCCCCCACTAAAATCCAAGACAGAGAACAAGAAAACGGCAAAGCCCTCCTCCCATACATAAAAGGTACCACAGACAGAATCAGCAAGATCCTCCACAAACACAACATCAAGACAGCATTCTGTACAAACCGAAAAATATCCACCATCCTACGAAACCCCAAAGACAAAATTGAGTTAGAAAATCAAGGAGTATATGAAATCCCTTGCACCGCCTGCCCCACCACATACATTGGACAAACCAACAGAAGAATAAGTGCACGCATTGAAGAACACAAGAACTCAGTTAGAAAAGAGGAACCAACTTCTTCCCTGGTCCAACACCTCAAAGCCACAGGACATGATATTGACTTTAAAAAGACCAGAACTATCGCCAAAACTGAACACTTTAACAACAGAATAATCAGAGAAGCCATCGAGATAGAAAAACGTCCACACAGCATGAATAAACGAGATGATATCTCCCGCCTGCCAGCCATTTGGAAACCTGCCCTTATTGACAAACAAGTCCCTAACACAAAGAATGACACCAGACCCACACTCACGAGAGCCACACAGGATGTAACCACCACACATCCACGCAGAAAGCAGACTCAAACCCACACTGAGGATGAGGCACGACCGCGGACCAGAAGCCAGACCACAGCTACATCATTAGCCACTTTAAACCCCTCCAATCCATACATGAAACAGACTGACAACCAACATGAAGAGATGGCACGGCCACGAACACGAAGCCAAACAACAGCAACACAGCTCACCAGCTCAAATCCCCCTGCTACTCAGACTAACCCGAGCACAACCAAGCCCCCACCTAAACAGAACACACACCCATCCAATCAGAGCACAGCCAACCCCCCACCCAATCAGAACACAGCCAAGCTCCCACTCAATCAGTTCACACCCCCACTGGCAGTTAAAAGGAAGAAACAGCTGCGATCACACACATTGCTCCTAGAAGCACGAAGCCGAGAATACCAGCCTGAAGATGATGAATGAGACTTCGTCGAAACGTTGCCAAGACACCTCCAATTTTATGCAGGAGAAAACCCGAATAACCAAAGACCTACACACACACACACACACACACACACACACACACACATATATATATATATATATGTTTTTCTTCTAGCCAGGTTTTCCCTACGTAGCCAAGGTTTTTTTGTAGCTCCAGCTCAGTAGAATCTCATCTACTCGGTTCTGGGCTTTTTTCCTTTCTAACACCTAGCAAGCTCTAACTGCTAGGTGGGAGACCTAAATAGATCCATTTCTAGCTCGTTAGCTGTCATCAGTAGGCCACACCCATCTCCTCCCTGTAAAGGCATAGTATCAATTTTCTTACTTCTTCGTAGGGTCTATGTGTGTTTTTCTTCTAGCCAGGTTTTCCCTACGTAGCCAAGGTTTTTTTGTAGCTCCAGCTCAGTAGAATCTCATCTACTCGGTTCTGGGCTTTTTTCCTTTCTAACACCTAGCAAGCTCTAACTGCTAGGTGGGAGACCTAAATAGATCCATTTCTAGCTCGTTAGCTGTCATCAGTAGGCCACACCCATCTCCTCCCTGTAAAGGCATAGTATCAATTTTCTTACTTCTTCGTAGGAGCTGGAGCTACAAAGGCTGCCATATAAATGGGATATTTCCTGTATATTTAGAACTAGTGGTTGAACAGTTCTAAATATACAGGAAATATCCCATTTATTTGGCAGCCTTAGGTGCTGGGAAAAAATAATCTTAAAAATCCATTGCTAGGAGACATTTTTGGGCTATTCTTCTGATGTTAGTCAGTGATTCATATTTATTAGACAGGACTTTCCAATCTGGTTCAGTCTCAATATGTTCAAGTACTCTTCCCCATCAGCCCAGTAGCATGTGATTAATCTACTTTGATGAGAATCATTGCTCTGAAACATCTGGAAGGATCCAGATGGGAAAAACCAATCTAATGATATGTACCAATATGCCAAAGTAGGACATACTTTTTTCCCGCAGATGTCTAAGTAGAAGACTCAGTATGTTGGCATTACTTGTTTCATTTGTGTAAGACAATATCACATCTAAAACTATAGAATCTCAGGTTCTTAGAGAAGGGTGGCAAGTGCAGCATGAGAAGAAATCTGAAGCCCTCACATAAAGTCCATTCTTGATCCTTTGAAACATAAATACTCCATGGCAGCCAAACTTGGTTAAAAATTGGCGCTGCATCTATCCTGGGCAGTGGGTCATGTCTACTATTTGATATTCAAAGCATGGCTACTGTCCCGGAGAATGCAATTTACTCAAGAGTCCATTGGGTTATTTTACATAAGCATGCCCTTTGGTTTCAGAAGGGATTGATTTTTGTTTAAATCTTCTACTGAGCAAACAAATGACCTTTTGAGAGCCTTGGAGGTGAATATGACTTCTGAGATATGTTGGTATTAAGCTGCAAGAATTTCTGGAATGGAGAGCTGAAATGAAGAAGGAGTGATTGAGAGCAATGAGGCCTTTGAGTTTGAATGTTTTTCTTTTGCTAGTGTAGCAAGATATTCAACCTTTGAATAACCATTTGCCAGCAATCATTTTTTGTGCAAGTGTTTGGGATATCCTGAATAAAAGGCATGAGGTAAATCATATAAATAAAAAAAGTGAAATCTTACAAAATCTGGAGATCTACGTGTTTGGTAGCCACTTCTGCTGTGGATATGTTTCCCCAAATATAGATTTCCTTTCACAGTGTACTACAGTATTTAGTCATATATTTAAAGTTTACCCTTTTCTATTGAGAGTAATTTGCAGGTGTTGAGGACTGGACCACATTGCCAATAGTAGATGGTGCTGAAACAATTGATAGGTTACACCCATCTATTTTCTCTCTTTATCACACTATTTAAAATTGGTATTTAAATAAAGTATAACTAAAGTGACAAGTTTTGCAAGGCCAGTATGTAAATGGCCAGTATGGTGAAGTGATCAGGGCAACAGGCTAGAAACCAAGCTGGTAAATTCTAATCCTACCTTAGGCACAAAGCCAACTGGGTGACCTTGGGCCATTAGTTCTCTCTCTCTCTTTGAGTCAAAGGCAAACCATTTTTGAATCTTGCCAAGGAAACTGCAAAGACATGTCCAGGCAATCATCATGAGTCAACACTGATTTAAAGGTTTTATGATTGCATATTTAGTATTGCTCTTTAGTGTTCCAGAGTTTCTTAGTGGCAGAGATATTCATTGCTAAAAAAGAAAAGTCCAAACCCAAGATTTACTATCTTCCTTTCTTTCATCATATTCTTCTTTTTTAAGGAAATATTTCAATGGACATTTATATACATATTTAAATTCAAATACAATATTTTTAGATTTTCTATCATTTTTCTTCAAGATTTATTTATTAAATACATTTATATGGCTGCCCAAACTCACACACAGTGATTCTGTGTCTATATATCTAAGAACTAGTAATTTACCTGTTGGTAATCAGTTTTAGTTGCATGGGTGGTTTATAATGATAGAAAAGTGTGAAAATCACGAACGGTGTTGATGAAACCTAATTTTTTATTTACAACAATGCATTTTCAAAAATGCATTTTCAGAAAGATACAGAAGATGGAACAAATCTCATCTTTGTTCCAATATGTACACGTTGTGAAAATTAATGATTCCTTTTACACATACATAAATCGCTTCACATAAATCACATTTATTCTACCTTTCTTTGAAGGAACTCAAGAAAGACAGTAAAAGGGGGCTTCCGGTTTGACTTCCGTCGCTGTCAGACGGTCCCTTGGGACCGCCAGCCCCGTCGCCCGTAAAGACCCGCCTTTACAGCTGAAAGGCGGCTCGAAAAACTCCATTTCCATAAGGAAATGTGAGATAGAGCAGGCGAAGGCAGGTAGAGCCCTCTGCGAAGTCCCCAGAGTTTTTCTTTTACTCTTGGGGACGAAGCAGGATGAGGCTCCCTATTTCCTTCGCCGCTGCTCCGGGCTTCGGGAGACCTCTGCCTTTTGCAGAGCCAGGTGACGAGATCAAACCTTTCAACGAAAAACAAGAGATTGCTTAGTTAAAGAGGATGAGATCTGGACTTGGGACCCTAAATTGCAAGTATTTTTAATGATTTTATAAGCGTTTCTAAGTGAAGGGAAAAAAAAGCTTAAAATGGCAACCGCTGAGGCTTGAGAAGTAGCTGAAAGTGAAAGTCCTTCCGTAACAAGTTACAAAGTAGCAGAACAAACAGTGCTGGCTAGAATAGAGAAAAGAAAAATTTCTATTCTAAGTTTCTTTTTTTCTTGGAGATTTGATATTGATCTTGTTTGGAGAGAAGTCCTCTTTCTTCAAAAGGAGTTTGTCTGTGTGGCAGGATGGCGTTAAAATTAACAAAGCCAGACAAACAAGCGGGGGGGGTTTCCCCCATTTACAATTATGTGAACAAGTTTCGAGTTTACAGACTCAGAATAATGGTTTTAATTTAAAAGAATTTGTTTTGAAGGAAATGGCAAGACATGACGAGATTGTGAACCAAAATTTTGAAAAATTTAGGCAGGAAATTAAAGAATTCATACAATTAAAGTATGATAATTTACAACAAAAGATTGTAACAGTGACTAATGCTTTTTCAGAAATAGTTATAAAGATGGATACAAATATCAAGTTATTAGAGTCTAAAATGGAGGAAGTTGATGATAAGATTTATAATTTGAACAATAAAATACAAAGAATGGAAAATGATTTGATAAATATTCAAGACAATAGCTCTGAAGTAAAGTCTAAAAAGGAAGCTGATCACGAGACTTACAATGCAGAAAATATAAAACAAGGGATTGAAAAAGAAATTACAATGATGCAATACAGGCTCACAGAATTTGCGGTTAGAATGAGAGGGTTACAGGAAAATAATAGAGATGATTTAAGAAAAATATCTGCTGAAGTTCTGGCTGGGATTTTAAAGGTTCATCCAGAGGAGGTATCTTGTAAGATCGACAAGGCCTATAGAGTAAATTCTTGGATTGCAAAGCAAAGGCAATTGCCTAGAGATGTGGTGATTTATTTTACAGATAAAGAAATAAGAAATGATATTGTACAAAAATCTTTTAATTCCACTCTACAATTGTATGGAAGAAAGATCTGGATATATAAAGAGTTGCCACCCAAGATATTAAAAGATAGAAAGAAATTCGGACTTTTGGTGACTGAGCTAAAGAAACAAAACATCTCATTCAGGTGGGATGTCCCAGTTGGCATAATATTGAGATATCAAGGAGAAAGATACCAACTAAATACTGTTGAAAAAGCAGAAGAATTTTACTATAAGGTTCTTAAAATGGGTTCAACATCTTCAAGTATAATACATGAATGGAATAAAGAAAAGCAAAATCAACAAGAGATAGAAATTCAGGATAAGCAGAAGGAGATGGAAGTAATGGAAAAACAACAAGTTACAGAGGACTTTGTAGATGAGCCGCTTCTGGATTCTCCTTCAGAGGTTACAGCTGGACTATTTATAAATACAAGAGAGGTGGCTTTGGATTCTAATGTGATGATTTATCAAGTTACAGACCAGCATAGAAATCAATCAGTTGACATACAACTTATAGAAAAGAAACCAGAAGGGAGATTTAAGCCACAAAAGCAAAACCAACAAGATCAAGTTATAGATCAGCATGAAAACCAAATAGTTGATACACAATTTATAGAAAGGAAATCAGGATGGAGATCTAACCCACAAAAAGTCAAGAAAAGAAGAAGCAGGTCTTACAAAAACAAAAACTTTTAAACTAATCAACAGTGTAATGCCAGCTATTTAAGAGATGATTGAATATATGAAAAGATAGCTGAGGCAAAGTATTGATTTATATTATCCTGAGGAGAGTGACAGACCTCTGCAGTGCTGTACTTTTGGGATGTGAAAAGGGCCTTAAACTGAATGGATTGGAATTATCTATTTTGGATTCTTTGATAAATGTATTATGTTTATGCTGAGCTACAAGGCAAGAGAGTTATGGGATTGGGGCACGCAGAAGATCTGGTTGTTACCCTATTACGGTGGTTGGAATTAATAATTTAGATGGAAGACACTACTATAGACACTATATGGAATACAAATATAAAGTCACTCGGGTGGTTGTTTTTTATATTTTAAGACATCTATCATTGATGGGGGCAGATGGTAATTGAAGATACTGAACATACTGTTGGAATTAGGATGTGATGTTACCCTAATATGGGTGATGGAGTTAACAATCCAGCTGAAAGACACTACAGAAGATATTATATGGATTACAACCTTAAAGTCACTTGAGGATTTTATTTATATAAGGGAATACTTCTTAGTGGTGTGGGCAGAAGAATAAAGATATTAAGAACTATTATGTATGGTAGTCCTGTAGGAAAGTGGGTGGAGATAGGTTAGCTCATTGATTGTTTAGTTGAAGAAAAGGGATATTATGTTTAGATATGAATATATGTAAAAGATTTGAGTTAAGAGATATATGTATGGGGGTGGAGGAAATGGGCAGACTATGAGTTGAATAAATGTTAAACTAGGATTTATTATATAGTTTTATAGTGGAAGGTTGTTTTGAAATGTCATATTAATATACAAAAAAGTTTTGATTTAAGAGATATATGTATGGGGGAGGAGAAAAAGAGTAGATTATGAGTAGAAATTGTTAAATTGGGGGATATAATAATATTACTATGCTAAATTAGGAGTTATTATATAATGTTATAGTAGAATGTTATTTTGAAATGTATAGTATAAGGGGGATATAATAATATTATTAGAAAGAAAGGGTCAGTATATGGAGGATGGAACAAGGGGATGGTAAAGTATTATATAATCTGTTATGAATTTGGGATTTACTTTGAAGAAGCCACAGGGGGAGGGGAGAGGGAGGGGGGTTAGGGAGGAGGGCGGGAAAGGGGGGTAAAATTTGTATTTGAAAAACTTTTTCAATTAAAAAAAAAAGAAAGACAGTAAAAGAAAATGGAGCATCCACAAAGTACAATGAAAAATATATTGGGAATGTTTTTATAGTCATTTTGTTACTGCCTATTACATAGGTTAGAATTGGGTATTGTTGGGGGGTTGTATAAAGTTGCTTGCCCCCAACCTCATTTATTTTTACAGATTATACTGCCATCTTGGGCAGGACTTTTAAAGTAGGAAGTACAGAATGCTATTGGAAATATCAGAATATACTTACTGTATTACAATGTAATATCTCACTTAGCAGAAAATTACCTTTACCTGAGACTGTTTCCTATAATTTCAAAAATTGAATTCTGTGTAGGTTATGACTAACGATAAATTGCAAGATTTTTTAAAAAACATACCTCTCTTTTAAGCTGGCAACTTTTAGAACTGTAATGCTATTTACAGTTGTGCTGCTATGATCTTGTGGATGGCATGATTCCAATTATTAACCAAAAAGAGCAATTAGTATAGCTGGAAAAACACAAGTCTTAAACATAGCTTTAAATCAGGAACTTTCTGTGGTTGTGATATTAAGCTATACATTTTACAAGTATGTCATTGTTACTATCCAATTTATATGATATATACAGTATGTGTCACTAGAGAACAGAATCCTTGGTTCAGAATATCACCTAAGATTAAATATGAGAATTTAAGAAGAATAATGTTATATAGCTCCATCACTGATAAATAGTTGCAACTGAAGTAGTTTGCTATATTGCTTTTTATTGCATATTATAATAGAAACTCTTGTTTTTATACAGGTGCTATTAAACTTTAAATTTTTTTTTTTTAAAAAAAACAATACAATAACTGTAGCTATTTTAACTATGGCTACAGTACAGATTTTATGCCTAAACATTGCCTGGACTAGTCCCTACAGCTTTTGACAAGGTTTTCAGGAATTGATTTGCCTAATTTTCTTAGGTCTGAGAGAGAGTGATTAGCGTAAGGTCACTAGCCTAGTGCTTTAACCATTTCACCAAACTGGCTCTCATGTACAGTGCAATATACATTAACATAATATCAAACAAGTCAAATAAGAAATCCATGATGTGTACCATCCAGTGGTGGGTTTCAAATTTTTTTACTACCGGTTCTGTGGATGTGGCTTGATGGGTGTGGCATGGCATGGTGGGCATGGTTTGGTGGGCGTGGCAGGGGAAGGATACTGTAAAATTTCCATTCCCAACCCACTCCAGGGGAAGGTTACTGCAAAATCTCCATTCCCAACCCACTCCAGGGGAAGGTTACTGCAAAATCTCCATTTCCTCCCCGTCAGCTGGGACTTAGGAGGTAGAGAATAGAAGAGGGTGGGGCCAGTCAGAATTTTTACTACTGGTTCTCCAAACTACTCAAAATTTCCGCTACTAGTTTTCCAGAACTGGTCAGAACCTGCTGAAACCCACCTCTGGTACCATCCATTCTGTTTATTCTTCATGCTATAAGAATTGATCTTTGTGGAGACATTACTAGCTCAAATCAATTTCCGAGTAGCTGATTTGGGAGGCGATATCCACTTTGTGATTGTTTTCACTTCAACTGTTCTTAGTTTATAGCACTTCTTAAAAGCATATGACATTGTCAAATGATAACAACCTTATGTGGAATGCAAATAAGCTAAGATGCAAATGAATTACTTGTTTGCCTACTTGATATGTAATAACCTTTTCATTTGTCATGGAAATCTGAGAAACTGAAATAGAGAGCACTGGAAATTCCCCCTCCTATCTTTTCACATTATAATTCATTCCATGGTGAGAAGTCCCAGAATGAATTTCTCTTCTATTAGCCATCAGCAATAATTGATAGCAGTTAAAACAATAAGGTGAACAATGAGAATTACAGTGTCATCAAATTATTTGTCATTACTCTTGAAAAAAATATGCTTATTCAGATGATAATTCACCACTCCAAGCATTGTTCTATTTAGTAATCTGTGCCTGTTTCTTTGACATTATTAATTTGTCAACATGACAAATGTTCATTAACTTATCAGTGAATAACCATGTGACTTTAAATATACGGATAATTAAACAATAAATATTTTCTTGAGATAGCACTTTCTCTTAGCTATAAAGAAGAGTATCCCAATTTATTCATAGTATAATAGAATTTACTAATTTACTACTTTTCTATTGCACTTTTCCACAATTATTGAATGTGGCTCACAAGAAAATATAGGAAAAATAACAAAATTATAATAACCACTTAAAACATATCCAATACAAGTAAGTAAATCAGAAATAAATATTTAAGTCTGTAAATTTATTTAGATTATGCAAGTTGAAGTTATTATGCTGTCAACCTTTCAGGTAGGCTAGGTCAATAACCCTCTTCATTTAGCATTCCTAATGGATATTAGCAGGAAAGTAGAGAAGAGGGGAAATTGGATGTGTGTTGGGATGAAGGAGAAGAAAAGACTTCTAAAAGTTCTCATGTTCTTTATAAATGAAAGCAACATCATTCATCATTCAGTTCTCTGCCGCATCTTTCATCTTATTTATGCTTGTAAGTCTCCTTTGCCAATAGCACAATATATATATATATATATACATATATATATATATATATATATATATATATATATATATATATATATATATATATATATATACTGCCACCTGGTGTCTTACTAAGCATCATTCATCAGATGGTAAGGTGTGTGTGTTTTTTTTTGTAAAAACAAAATAGTAAACATTTTTTCTGATTTATTACAATGTATGATAGTATATTTACAAATTATTGTGTTTTAAGGAGGAAATTACTTTTTAAAAAGAAACTACAAACAACAGTAGATTATATTGCATCTCAGCCATTAGTAATCAAGGATTGTGTGTCATTAAATCACTATAATTATGTTTACATAATGTTTATTGCATTGGAGAACCAATTTATGACTTCACAATTATGCCATTTTATTAGCTATAAAGATCATTTCAAATTTCAGGAGAAAATGTAATTTTTTTAAAATGGAAGAACTAGAACTTTCCCCACCTTTTAATGTATTATCAGCTGGAATTTTAACATTTTAATAAAAAAAGGTCCTGTAGTTTTCTTTCATCTTTTTCTCCTATGACTTATAATAAAATGGCAAATGAAAATAAAAAGATCGAACTAAACATTAGGAACAAGTTGGACAAAGTCACATGTCTACTCAGTCGTAAAGTTCAATATGCTATCTGAACTATATATACTCCTAGGATATAAAATAAAAAAAGAAGAGAATACTACCTTGAGTTGTAACACTGTGCTATTTATCATGGCTTTACTAAATTGAATCAGTTTTCTTCAACACTTTAACTGTAATATTATCTTCATGTTTACTCACATAACATTTTGTTCCTTCCTACAACTTTATTTTTTAATTAGATGTAATCATGGAGTTGGTTTTTGACCTTGAAAATGCCATTGACAGCCCCAAGTACATATAGCAGAGAGCATAAATTTACATTCCATCAAATGCAATTAACCCTTTCTTATCTTATGGGGAAATGTTATATGTGGTCTAATTTTGCACTTAATAACTCTGTTCTTTAGTTCATCATACTTTTTGTTACTTTACCAAGATCTGTGTTCTAGCCCCTGGAATATAACTCCAAGTCACATACAGTTTCACTGCGCACTCTTTTGAAAATGGTGTATCAATATTACTTCATCATATTAGCCTTTGTCTATCCACTGCAGGATGAAGGCTTCTTCCGCATGTTTCCAACCAATATGGTCCTGAACTTTCTTTTGCCAATTGGTCCCGCAAATACTTGTTGATGTCGTCGATCCATCTTGTTTTAGGTCTCTTTCGTGGACACTTTTTATCAAGTGGGATCCATTCTATTACTGCCGTGGTCCACCTGCCATCAGTTCCTCTTGCTATGTGACCAGCCCATTTCCATTTTAATTCTTCTACTCTCTTGATGATATCATATGCTTTCGTTTGTTCACTGATCCATGTGTGGGTCTTTCTATCTTGTCTTGTAAGAGCATGTATCTTTCCATGGCTCTTTGCACCTCTCGAAGCTTTTGTATTGATTGTGAGGTTAGTGTCTATGTTTCACTGGCATATGTTAGAGCAGGTAGCACACACTGATTAAAAACCTTTCTTTTCAGGCATGGGATGGGGGTAGGTTGTTCTTGAAAATTATGCTTAGTTTGCTGAATGCCTTCCCACCACATTTAACACACTGTTCAATTTCCTTTATTGTATCAGCTTCCATTGAGCTCCATTGGCCAAGGTATATGTAGTGATATATTTACATCTAGTTCTTCTTCAGATATAAAAAAAAAATTTCTTTGGTGAATTTATTAAATATAACTGTCTTTTTTTCAGGTTTATTTTTAAGCCAAATGGTTCTCCTGCTTTGTGCAGCTCTTGTATATATCTTTGTAGCTCTTCTAGGTCTTGTGAGAACATCATCATCTGCAAATCTTAAATGATTTAAATAGGAGCCATTGAGTTTTATTCCATCTTTTGCCCAGTCTAATTTGCAAAATAGTTCTTCAAGGCAGGCTGGGAAAAGGATAAGTGAAAAAATATACTAAATTGAACATCACTGTTCAAAATATTTTTCATAAATATATAGTAAAACCAGCCACAGGTCAGTACATCTCCTAGATAACATGTAAAGCACTTGTACTGGCAAAGAATTGCAGTACATAGGACATAGAAAATGAGGTTGGTAAAGTAACAAAAAGTATAATGAACTAAAGAACAGAGTTATTAAGTGAAAAATTAGATCACATATAACATTTTCCCTTTTCCCATAATCTAACTATTAATAACTATTTAATTATATTTATCAACTGATATTTGTAGATATTTGTAGACTTTACCAATCTCATTTTCTATGTCCCTCATCTCTCCTCTCATATGTATCCTTCCTCTTCCTTTTTATTGCAGTGCCCATTTCACATCTTTCCTTTTCATATTCTGCTCCATTTTAGCTAATCTGCTTGATGAATTCTTGAGATGGGAAATTGCATTTAATATTTTGAGGGGCAATTCATTTTCTTTGGGAAGTAGCTCAAATTTTATAATCTGCCAAGCCTTGAAGTTCCACCAGAATTGCTGAGACTCACTCTGTTAAATAGAGGATGCTATTTTAGCTACATAAACGTTGGTCTTTATGCTACCAAGTTGGAAAACAGGAAGATACTGAAAAAGGGATACTGAAGCTTTTTAAACAAATCCCATAAGAATCATATGAGATAATTAAACTTCAAAGAATAGAAAGAATGTGCTATTTGCAAAATGCAAAGAAAAAGAATCAAGACTTGAAGTAGCCTGAGTGGAATTGGGTGGTAATCGAGGGCTTAGAGATGAAAATTCTGATTCACAATTAACACAAGTGAGGCTCTGGGGACAGGGGGATAGAGAGACAGGGAAGAGTCCTTTGAATTTTGAATATTAGAGATATTACAACAGATAACACAAACTAAGTAATTGGACTAAAAATAAGTTTCCTGTATTGAACACCTTTAGCATATAAATAAAACAGAATTACATATTCATATAAACATTTATAAAAGGCATAAACATAAGATGGGAGATTGGATTTTTTGAACCATAACTTTTTTGAACCATAACTTTCGACCGACGACCTCCCATCGACCCGTGCGCTCCCACAGAGAAGGCCTCCTCAGGGTGCCATCAGCCAAACAGTGTAGGCTGGTGACCCCCAGGGGGAGGGCCTTCTCTGTGGGGGCACCTACCCTCTGGAATCAGCTCCCCCCAGAGATAAGGAGAATCCAGGACCTCAGTGCCTTCCGTCGTGCCCTTAAAACCCATTTTTTCAAGCAAGGCGGGCTGGCTTAAGAAGAAATTCTTAAATGTTTTTAAATGTTTTAAACATTTTAATTGGTAGTGAGTTTTAATTGGGCCAAATTTATATATCTTTTAATTGTTTTTTAATATTTGTCCTGCATGTTTTTTTAATTTTGGCTGTACACCGCCCTGAGTTCTCAGGGAGAAGGGTGGTACAGAAATTCAATAATAAATAAATAAATAAAATAAATAAAGTTAATTGCCATGATAAACATTAGTTTTGTGTCGGATCACAATATGACTTCTCTATAGTTTAACATATTCTGGAATCCAAAAATATAAATTCATGTATTCTTATTCTGGTTTAGAAAGTTGTGGCCATAAGCCTTAAAGAATATTCTGATATTACATCATTAATTTCATTTTGTACTGTTTCATTAAAGATTATATGATTTTGATTATATGTTTTATGATATAATCATATATTTATATAATTTTGATCTTGAAGTTTGAGGTCTCAAATAAAAAATATTGAAAGTAATTGTCTAAGGCATGTTGTAGACAGTTTAGTCATCTTTGAAAAATAACAAGCAACAAATGAATTGCACTGAAAATAAATATAAATGCTAACTGAAACTTGGGTCAAGTGTACTCTGTCATTATAGTTTCATTGTTGACCTATTTATGATAAAACTCTAGAGGAACTCTTAAAGAAAAGCAACAATGCAGCTGATCATTATCATTGTCCTCATCCTGGTCCTCCTTCTCCTATAAAGCAAATAAGCAACATGCATTCAGTATGGCTTGGAATGCATATTTAAAACATAAAAATCTAATTGTCTTATTTTCTGCTAGGTGATATAGTGATTTAGTGAACCAGCAAGTTGGAAGATGCCAAATATAAATACCTGTTGAGTGAGGAAATGCAGATTAGAACTTCCTATACAGGAGGTTGTGTGACCTAAATTTGAATACATGAAAGAAACCACTACTCTTGATAACTGATTCCACTGTCAATCTTTTATTGCTAGGAAGTTTTTTTCTACTACAGGTAGTCCTCGACTTACAATAATTCATTTAGTGACTGTTCACTAAAGTTACAAGAACACTAAAAAAATGACTTAGGACCATTTTTCACACTTATGATCCTTGCCGCATCCCCATAGTTACCTGATCAAAATTTGGACACTTTGCAACTGACTCATATTTATGATGGTTGCAGTGTCCCAAGGTCACATGATCCCTTTTGTGAGCTTCTGACCAGCAAAGCCAATGGGGAAGCCGGATTCACTTAACAATTATGGCAAGAAAGGTGGTAAAATGGGGCAAAATTAACTTAACAAATGTCTCACTCAGCAACATAAATTTTGGGCTCAGTTGTGGTTGTAAGTCAAGGACTACTTGTATTCAGTTGGAAACTGCTGCTCTGCCATTTAATTTTTTCCATGTCTTGGAATAGAGCAGGTCTTGACTTTCTTCTATGCGTTATCTTTCTATGTGTTTAAAGACAGTTATTATATATCCTCATCTATCTTTTCTCACAGAACACTAAATAAATCCAGCTCCTCCATAGGACAGAGATTCTTAATCTACTGATCATCTTTAAAATATTTTTCTGTGATACAGAGGGATCTGTTCAAAGCCAATTAATTCAAATCATATTCAGAAAACTAGTATTTGTCAAATTTTCAACCCATAAAGATTAAGTCAGCCTACCTATTCATTAAAATTATGTTTATGCTTTAGAATCTCATCATTGCAGATGATGTAGATGATAATCAAATTGAGCCTTTTTTTTTTTTTGATGTTGTTTTAGGGATGATTCACCATTTAGATTTCTCTGCTGGTGTCAATATTTTATATTGCTCAACATTTAATTTGTTTTAAATATGTCCATTCCCCTGCCACCATCTCTTTATTTCACCAGGTTTATTGATGTTTATGCATTTCGTTCTGAGCAATGTGATTAGATGTTTTAATTATATGAGACACATAGTAGGTTTGGTAAATGAAAAGCTAAACTAGTTACTGATGCTAATTATAAAGTTAATTTTTTTTTTTTTTTTACTCAAATCAATATATATGGTCCAACCTCAGCTCTTTCCAAGCTACTTTTGTCTACCAGATCCTAATGGGACATAAACTTCTTTCCAACTCTGTGATAGAAGCAATCATACTGTTCATCTGTACCCTATTTCAAAACTTTCTGGCATCTGCCATGCCAAAGTAGTTTTTTGGAATCAGCCTGAATGCTAAGAAGTAAGTTGAAGAAAGTAAGAAGTAAGTAAGAAGTAAGAAGGAAATAAGAAGAAGTAAAAAGGAAGTTTGAAGTTTGATAGTCCTGATTGTCTGTAATGCAATTTTTGGTAGCCACCATCAGCCTAACAAAGGTTGGGATTTGAACGATTTGGTAAAAAGGATGGGGTAGTGGTGGTGGAATCAGCTTGACTGGCTTCTGTGGAGATCACCAGTTAGTTCCCTTGTGTTAGCTGCATCCCTCTGCCAGCAGCAATTCTGGTCATCACACTATAAAAAAGATATTGAGACTCCGGAAAGAGTGCAGAGAAGAGCAACAAAGATGATTATGGGGCTGGAGGATGAAAGATATGAAGAACAATTGCAGGAATTGGGTATATCTAGTCTAGTGAAAAGAAGGACTAGGGAAGATATGATAGCAGTGTTCCAATATTTGAGGGGCTCCTACAAAGGTGAGGAGGTCTAACTATTTTCCAAAGCACCAAAAGGCAAGATGAGAAACAATGGATGGAACCTAACCAAGGAGAGAAGCAACCTAGAAATAAGGAGAAATTTCCTGATAGTGAACACAATTAATCAATGGAATGACTTGCCTTCAGAAGTTGTGGGTGTTCTATCACTGGAGACTTTCAAAAAGAGACTTGGACAACCATTTATCTGTAATGGTATAGGGCAGTGATCGCAAGCCTTTTAGACACCGAGTGCCCAAACTGAAAGGTGCACATGCGGAAACATGCACATGCATGAACATGCGTACATGCACAGACATGTGCATGTGTGCATACACGGGTCTCTGCATGCATGCGCAGCAGAAACCCGAAGACCAGCTGGCCGGTGGGAGGCAGAGCATCCCAACACCGACAGCATGGCAAAGGGTAAGCTCTTTTTCTTTTGTGAGCTCCTGTTTCGTTGTTTGCAGGGAAACAGAAGCTTACAAAGGAAACACCATGGAGATCTGATCTGGGGCAACAGCGCACATGCCAGCAGAGAGGGCTCTGTGTATCACCTCTGGCACGTGTGCCATAGGTTAGTCATCATGGGTATAGAGTCACCTGCTCAAGCAGGGGGTTGGACTAGAAGATTGCCAGTGTCCCTTCCAACTCTATTATTCTATATTCTATGCCAGTGATGGCTAACCTTTTTGCCATTGTATGCCAAAAGCATGGGGAACATGCGGGGGGTTGTGCGTGTGTGTGCCCACATCCATACTTCTATGCACCCCACCTCCCTGTGCATGCACGTGCAGCCCCTGAGCTTCCCCCGCTTTTGGCATGCGATAGCACGGTGAGCCTAGTAGGCCCATTTTTCGTCCTCCCCAGGCTACAGAGGCTTTCTAGGAGCCTGGCGAGGGTGAAAACCGTCTTCCCCACCCCCCAGAGGCCCTTTGGAGGCCAGAAACGGCCTGTTTGTCAACTTCTGGTGGGACTGGAAGGCCCGTTTTTTTGCTCTCCCCAGGCTCCAGAGCCTTTCTAGGAGCCTTGGGAGGGCGAAAATGGCCTTCCCCACCCCCTGGAAACTCTCTGGAGGTCGGAAATGGCCCATTTGCCAACCTCCGGTGGGACCGGAAGGCCTGTTTTTTGCTCTCCCCAGGTTCATGGAAAGGCTCTGGAGGATGGGGAGAGCAAAAAATGGGCCTTCCCCCCCCCAAGACCCTCTGGAAGCTGGAAACAGCCTGCTTCCCTACTTCTGGTGGGCCCAGAAGGCCTGAAAATCAGCTGGCGGGCTGAAGCTCGGCTTGCGTGCCCACCGATATGGCTCCGCATGCCACCTGTGGCTCATGTGCCATAGATTCACCATCACGGTTCTATGCTATTGACAGTGTTTTCAATCTTAAACCCAAATTAGATATGTAAGATAAAAAATACTATAGATATTATACCCTTAGTCTTCTATCTTTATTTAACCTACCCTTTTGCTATTGTTCACATTTATAATATAAATGAATCATTTTAAACCTAACCTTGTCACAATGTTTGTAATGGTGAGGAACATAACTACAGATGTCTGAGCTAGAAAAAACAACTAGGAAGGAACAAAGCATTTACTGAAAAGATGCCATTTTTATGGCAACACTTCTGAAAAACAAACATATTAGTAAGCCATTAGAAAGCTTGTCTAAATTATACTGAACAGCTGTGTTTGTCTTTGTGGGCAGGTGTGCCTACAGAACTATATTTTCCTATTCAGGCAGTCTACTTTTCAATATGCTATAAGTTACAAATTCATGCACTTTAACGTTCCTCTCTTTTACATGGACCCTTCCCTAATTTGTTACTGCACAAAAAAAGAGTAGAAAATAAAGTATTATTTTGGATTATCCTACAAACAAATAAACAAAAGCACTACTTGGCTTATAACAGCCTATAATAGTTTCTACTGCAGTTTGATGTGAAGTCGGCATTATTTTGAATCTGAAAATAGTTTAAGATTCTGATTTTTTTCCAGTTTACAAATTAATACAAAGGCACCACCTTTTTGTTCTAAAGCTTTCCTCCAAATTCTTTGATAAATTAATAGGTTTTACAGTAATAGGTATAATGGAAAAATATTCTTTTGTCCCTGTCCTTACAACAGAAGTTGACAAATGATGGCATGTATATCTTTTCAAACGATTACTGTGCCACAGTATCCTGCAATTTCTGGCAATGTCAAACAACACCCTGTAAATACTTCACACCTAGTGGTACAATCTAATAGTATTTTAGGGAGGTTGACAGAAGCAAGCAGACTAAGATAATTAGTCATAGCTCACAGAAATGGTAGAAGAGGACCAGCAAGACAAACAAAGATATAGATTTGCACAAAATGTGCATATTCTAATACAATTTTTCAAATTACATAGCAAGAAAGTCTGGGACTAACTGACCTGCCTACCTGCTGCATATTGACCAAATCAGTGGGTTGCTACCGGTTTGCCCCAGATTGGGCGATCCACTAGTGGTGGTGACAGGAGGCTCCACCCACCTGCCCAGGCATCTCTGCGCATGCGCAGAAGTGTTGTGCACACACACCCACAAGCAAACCGGTAGCAAGTGAAATTGAAACCCACTACTGGACCAGATGGTAACAAGGTCCTTCTCTTGCTGCTTATGATTTTTTGCCTTTTAACAGACTTAAAATGTCCTCTGTAAAAATTAATAGGAGAGGGAACCTAATTCACCATTATATAAAAAGAGGATGAAAATAAGGTTTTGAGAAATGTCCTGAATTCTACCCTCCCATTCTAGCTATGATAATCATGATTGTAAAAAGAATTAGAATGTGCAGTTCTATTCTATTCTATACAAAACTACAGACATGCCTAAGAGAAGAGGAACTGCAAGAGAGTCTCACCATGGCTTTCAGGGCAGCCTATCATTCTGAGGATGATATTTCTTTCCTTGCATCTCAGCATGCTTTTTCTCGTCTGGCTCCCATTGGTGAGTACAAAACACGGTAATATTACTGTCCTCTGACTTTAAATTTTGATACCGTCTAATTACTTGTTTTTTTACAGGGATGTTTTTATGGTGTGGTCAACGGAGTCAAGATGGCAGGTGTGATGGTATGATTGAAACTCTGCCTGATTTCCATTTATATTGCATGCATTCTTTTACATTTTCAAATGATATAATGATATATTATCTTAGTAAGCCAACTCAATTTTATTAAGCAGTAAAACCCTGAAACTTTTATGAAATACAATAAATTACAACAATTAATCCCTTTCCCTAGTCCTTTCATTTAAAAAAAATTATAGTTTTTAAGGTAAAGTCCAGATGTATATGAATATAAGAATTTTAAGGTAAAGTCCAGATGTATATGAATATAAGAATGCAAAAAGTCAGAGAAAAAGAAGGCAAAAAAGCAGAATAGAGAGCACACTTTCTTTATATACAATTTGGACCATAAACAGCTATACTTTATAAGAAATAGTTATATTTTTGGAAGGTCCAGCTGTTATGCAAAATGAAAAGACAATATATCTGCTACAATTATTTCTTCTACTCATTTAAGATTACATAAAATCCTTATTCTAAGTATTTGATCACTTCCATTTTTGATATAACCAAAATTGTATAACCAAGCTTACTTTAATTATGGTCCCCTCCTCCCTGTTTTTATTAAACATATAGCGCACATGAACTATGCCTCAGGAGCTGTTTTTCCCCCCTTATGTTGTAAAAGTTACAAGGAATTGTTGGTTCCTTAAATTTTAAGTAAAACATTATGGCTATTTATTTAGAGATGACATTTATTATAAATATTCTGGTTAAAGTATGATTTACTAGAATACAATTAATAACTTTGAATAATAGTTTGAGTGCATTTTCATTTCTCTTACTTTGCCAGCATGTGGCGCTGTTTTCTGTAAAAACAACCAGCAACTTCATATATATTTTTTTTCTAAAAAGGCAAATATATTCTGTCAAATGAATTGTACTGAACACCAGATTTCATATTTTGCATTATCCTACTTAACCCTTCGGAACACTTACTTTTGCCCAGGATAACAGTAACAACTATCCTATCTACCTCTTAGCAAACTACTATGAGCAAAAGTATCTAAAAAAAAACAAAAACTTGTTCATGGAAGCTAGTGCTTCTCTGATCAAATATATTACCTATTTAAAAAAGAGATAACATGAATTATTAATCAAATCTAAATTATGGATAAGACCTGCTAAATAGTTTGGTTGGTTTAAAAACATAACATTGTTTGCTTCAAATATGTAAATTAATTAACTGTGGCTTCAAAACATACTCCTACACAAAAGGAATTCAAATACTTTCCTTTAAGAACTGCAAACTTTACATTATATTTACATTGATTCCAGATCTATCTTCTATAATATGAGTATGAATATATACTTATATTCACATATTTGAGAGCCAGTTTGGTATAGTGGTTAAAGCATCAGAACAGAAATCAGAAGACCATAAGTTTCTCATAGCCCTAGGAAGGAGGCATCTGCATTCAATATGATTATGATTATTCAGGAATATTTTAGAATTCTTTGGATGTGCCAAATGAAATTCAGTCTTATGACTGAGTTCATACAATATTATTTAGAGGGTAAGCCTTGATGAACCATTATAACTTCATGCAATAAACTAAACATGAAGCAATCCATGTTTTATTTTAATGTGATACATAAAAGTATGATAATGAATTCCTTTTCAAACTCTGTCACCAAAAATAAATATTATTTCTCCAATTAGGCTCTTCAAGGAATTTTCACTGGAATTCCATAGAATTCATATATGGGGAATGTACAAATATGTGACTACCAGTTGGAATATTGGTGTATTCTCAAGTTTTTGTAGCCTCATATACATATTCAAATAGAACTTTACTGGATATCTGTAAAAATTGTGCCCATGTACATATGTTAATGGTTAGGTGTTTCTCCTCAGAAAGCAGCATTTTATGTGGGAATTGAGTTTAACTGGTGTCGAATGGACAGTATCTGTTGGGCAAATGTAATTTGTACTTTTAAAAGAATTCAAACAGTCTTGTCAAGAATGAACTTTCTGAAAAAAATCCTGGATCCCTATGCTGTTCTAAATGAAGAAGCATTCTAACTTTTTAATTTTGTAACCTGTAGATGTTTTAGTTATTTTGGGTTTTTTAATTATACAATCTATAGCAATAGAACTATTGTACTAAAAAGGAGTATAAAATTATTGCTGAACAATGTTGGAAATGCTGTCAAGCATTCTTTTTAACGTTTTGACAAAATGGAATATTACTTATAGAAGTAAATCTCATATTTTAAATACTCAAGTTTGGTAAATTTGGTAAATTTTCTTGCATTGGTTATACTAAAAGTAATATCTGTATAATTTTGAACTACAATTTGGAAAGAGGAAAAAAATATTACTATAAGCCAATATCTAGGACTGTCCATGAATCTCCACCTCCAAATCTTTCTTTTTCTCATTTTAACGCAATGGAATAACACCATTAAATTGTTGTATAAATCAGATTCTTTCAGTGGCAATTCCTTGTTTGTAAGATACATTTCTCTTTTAAACATAGTGGTTTTTAAGAAACTAAAAGACAATATTGTTTGGTTTAGAGACATTTAGAAAAAAATCCATACTATCAGTATTTAGAGATAATTCCCAGTAAGTTCAGTGGATCTTTCTCAGATACAAATTCTTTTTTTAAAAAAACGCACTGTTGGACTTAATTTACAATTAAGCAAACTAGGATTACGCTCTCAGGCTGTATTTATGTGTGATTATTTCTGAATAGATTCAATTGTATTAAAAGCTTTTTTATATAAGCGATCTCATTGTTACTGTGATTTTAAGTAACTTTTAACTATCTTTTCTCTTTTAACTTAAAAAACGTTGCTATTTATTCTTTTGTTGCTGGTTAGTGGATAGATTATTATTTTAAAAAATACGTGCTGATTTAGATTCTTGAGAGTGGAAAAAAGATTGTTCAAGAAGTAATACAAAAATCTGGTGTCCTGTAACTAATTTCTAAATTTCTTTAAATATGAATACAGGAAATGACAATTCTGTGGCTGATTTATATTGTTTTATAATGATGATGCTTATCAGGTTTCTTTTACCAAAGCATGGGAATGCACTACAATGGTGTCTTACAAGTTTCTGTATTTGAGAATAGTGTTTGACTGCACTTGAACTAGAAAAAAAAATATACCCATCACACTATTTACTTTTAAGGAAATCTAAACTAAACTTTGTTTAGTGACCATTCGAAGTTACAACAGGACAGAAAAATGTGACTTCTTGTTGCTGATCACACTTACCACTGTTGCAGCATAGCCATAGTCATGTGAACAAAATTTGGATGCTTGGCAACTGGCATATATTTATGATGGTTGCAGTGTCCTGGGGTCATGTGATTATCATTTGCAACAGCCTGGCAAGCAAAGTCAATGGAGAAGCCAGATTCACTTAACAACAATGTTACTAACTTAACTGAAATGATTCACTAGCAACTGTGGCAAGAAAGGTCACAAACTGGGAAAAAGCCACTTAACAACTATCTTGTTTAGCGATGGAAATTTTGGGATCAATTGCATGAGATCAAAAGCATGAGATATGAAAATGAAAAAGAAACATGGGTAAAATTATGCCAATATCATTCAGCACACCTCTCCATCCCTGTTGAAAAGCCATCCTTGTTTAAATCATTTCCATACACTATTTTATACATTCCTCTTTACTCTTTAAGGAAAAAAAGAAAACAAAAAATGGTGAAATTGGCCAAAAATATTTCTTCTATTTCCAAGCAAGTAGAATATTCAAGAAGAACAAGAAAATCCTCACTTCAGAAGCTGTGAAATTCCACAAATGCTCATATACAATTTCCATATAATTAAAGGTAATATTGACAATGATAAGCTATTGATTGACACCTTTATGCCTTAAAACCCACATTTCAAATTGCACCAGGAAACATTTTGGCATCCAATGCAGTGGCCACAAAACATCAGTAATATAACTGATGAATGTGGTTCATCAGGATTGAGCGTCCACATTTTGGACAACTGCATTTTCTAACTGGTCTTCAAAAGCAGCGCTATATAAACCACATTGTAGCAGTCCAGATGAAAGATGATAAGTATATGAATCATGTAATTAAAATATAATAATAAAGACACTGTAATCTCTTATTTAGTCCCTCAATCAGAAAATGAATTAAAGGGGAGCATTTAAATTTGTTAACAGTTAAAATTTCATTATTATTTCTAAGTGACTTTTTTATGGTAGAAGCTTAATATCCATTTATTATTGCTACTTGTATATTCCTAAAAATATTCTTTATGACTCTTATCTTTTCCTTTTCTTCAGGCAGAAAGTACTCTGCCAGAGAATAATTTGCAACAAATAATTTTATTTTATGTGGGACTCATGTGAGGTCCAGAAAAAAATTGTAACTAAAGATAACAGAAGTTGATAGTTACTTAATTGTAACTAAAACAATATTAAAAATAATTTCAGATACGGTAGGAAGTAGATAGTTAAAGAAAGTTTCTAGAGGCACACTGATGGCTATAGATACAATAAGGCCTATTCAGTTCTACTGATTCAACCCAAAGTTTCAGATATTATGAAGTGGTAGCAGCAGGGTTGGGTGCTACTTACCTTTACTACTGGTTTGCAACGGGATTGTGTGTACGCGCTTGCTTCACTCACATGTATGTCTTGCTTCTGTGCATGCGCAGATCACCAATGATGACATCGAGGCAGTGGGCAGAGCCTCCCGCCAGTTTTACTACCGGTTCTTGCAAACCGGTCCGAACCGGGGCAACCCATCACTGGGTAGCAGCCATTTCTTTTTCCTCAGCTCAAGAAAAATGCTGTAATGTTTACCTCAGGGAACTTGCTATAAACAACACATTGAAATTTTCTGTGAGTTTCACCACTAATGTTCAGCTTGAAAACGGTATAAATTTATTTAGTTTTAACTCTTGCTAAAATCAATAAGGCCTAGTTCCCAATAAATATATTTAAGACTAAATTGCCAAGCTATATTTCTTGACAATTCTTTTTCAAAGTCTTCAGTGGTAGAATAAGATTTATGTCATTCAAGTAAACCAGGAGACAATAAGATTACAAGGGATAGATCTGATTAAAGCTGCTGTATCACCTCCTTATAAAATATCCAGAAAATTAATTGGCAAGATTATGGTAGTGTAGAATCCTGCAGGTATTCTAGAAATGTTTGGAGAAGGGGTGTCAAACTCAAGGCCCAGAGGCCAGATTCGATCTGCAGGATGCTTACATCTGGCCCACGGGGCCGCCATGGAAACAATGAAGGACTGGCCCGTAGTGCCTCTGCTAGCAAAACAGAGCTTGGGAGCCTGTTTTTGCTGGCAGAGCACTCGGGCCACCACAGGCGCCCCCAATACAAGTGACATCGAGCTGGCCTTGCCCACCCTGGTCACACCCACTTTGGTTCCCCAAGGTCAAACACAACCCTGATGCGGCCCTCAATGAAATCTAGTGTGACACTGGCTTGGAGCATTAAAACATGTATTAACTTATTTATTTTTATCCCACATTTTTGTAAGTAAATCAAAGCAGCAAACATACCTAACCCTCCTCCTTCCTCTTATTTTCCTCATCTGTAAGGTGGATTGGGCTAAGAATGAGTGACCAGCCCAAAGTCACACCATCAACTTTCATGCCTAAGGCAGGACTACAACTCAGTCTCCCAGTTTCTAGCCTGGTGCCTTAACCACTAGACCAAACTGGCTAGTGATTAATTAATAGATATCTCTCCAAATTGTCTTTTATCACACACCAATATCAATATAATTACATTGGTATTCAGATTGCATTTGACTAACAGGTCACATAAAGCTTCAGCAAATTAAAGAAATGCTCATTTTATAGAAAACCTAAAAAGTACAGCTTAGTGTTTTATACATGACTCTTCAGAGATATCTCATTAAGTTGCATCACCTACAGGTTGTTAGACTGCACTCATAATTATATATTTATAAATACTGAATAAGATTGAAAAGGGCCATGGCAGAGTAAATTTGGACAAATAAATCAAAACAAGATTTTATATAGCAGAGGCAACTTGTAGGATTATTTTATATGAATATATCTGGTCATATTCTCTGCTTAAAATATGTCCATTTCCAAAAGCCTCTTTGCTTTAGCATACAGTGGCAGTTTTCACAGATGCAAATCTCTCCCAGGCTAGGATTTTGGACTTCCTCAGGATTTGTATTAATAGTTTTACATTTTGTGTGTTTCTCTTAGGTGTGGACAACCAGATCCACAAGGGAAGAGTTGTTGGCATCTTTATTGCTCATGCCTATTTCACAGGAATCTCCCCAGACTGGCAGTCTGCATCTAGACCAGACTAGACAAGGTTCAACTGCATTCAAGGAGGGGTATACCCTCTTGTGCTTACATAACAATTCCTTGACTCAGCCAGTCTCTCCCCTACAGTTTCTATTGTATTTTAATTAAGATTCTTTTTTACTTCAATGTCTGATGCAAAGACATTGTATAGAAATTAACACAATATTTGAATGATTTTAGATCATTTTTATGTTAGGATGGTTTATGCCAGGATAGGAAAACTTTTGAGAACTTGGGGATTAGTTTTGGGTTACATAGAAGATGCCTACTGATATTACCAAAATGTTGTATCTTTGTATTTTGGGCAGAGGGAAAGATTAAAATCTGCCCTGCTCTCAAACTGAGGCTGCACAGTGCTTGGAAATGAAGTTGATAATATTCCTTATCTATAGATCGCCACCCTCATTTTAGGCATTTATCACTATATGAAGTATTTACTGGCACTTCAGTTAATTTTGTATACAAATATTCCTATGCTAATTTTATATGAAACATTTTATTGTTATATTTTGCCATATGCTTAAACATTAATCTCCAGTTCTATAACATTATCTCACCTCTCTAAATCTTGTGATTAAAATCATTTGAGTACTCATTTAATAATGAATGAAAAAAAATGAAATTTACATAGGTATTTGTGCCTGAAGGGCTTCAATGCCAAGGACAAAAAAAAATGACAAGTTTAACATTTTGTCGATTCCATGCCTCAATTGATTGTCAGTACTAATAGGTTCTATGCATCAGTGGATTTCAAAGAACAATCGGTGTTTCATGGTTTCGATTTGATGTGTCCATTTAGGCAATTGCCTCAGTGGGAAAATTTTACATCGGGCATAGGTGTACACTACAGGTTTATTTCCCAATGGCCAATCTGATTGACGGCGGCAATTCAAAGTTATTTTTCCAACCGGGCATCTTGCAAATTGCATGTGTGCCGCGACGAGCTACCGCTCCAGCCAAGTTTCTTGTGTATGTGGGTTTATCGCACTATTATCAAACTAAGAGCAGTCTGTGCCGTGATTGGGTGTGTCCGTGGAGAAGATCTAAGACCAAGAATGAAGGGGTGCGCCTCATATTCGGGTTGAGGATTTTAAAAGTAAGTAACCCGCATACCGAACTTGCTTTCGGTGCCCCAAACTTTGACCAAATTGCACCCCCAACAATAGCCTGTGCGACTTCTAAAAGCGTGGAGAGGTGAAATGAAGCTTATATAACCCCAGTCCCAATGTGGGCGTCTGCTGGATTCTTTTTCTCCCGCCGTGCTTCGCGAAGGAGCCAAGGCAGGTGTCGCGCGCGGGGTGCAAAATGAGCTTCCCAACAACTCCCGGCCACAGCGAGGCGCGCACGCAGGAGGGAAACTTGCGAACCCCAAAGCGACCTCAGACTCCCCACCCCGCCTCGCCTCTCTGCTCGCGCGACCTCCTTGCGGTCAGACACTCCGCCCCTCCTAACCGCCCTGTCACTCCGATCCTCCGCAGCCAATGGGGCAGTCTTTTGCCACCGTTTCCCCACCCCCTTGTCCTCCTGGGAGTGAGGGGAGGGCTGCGAGCTGAATACTACCGGCTTGTGGGGGGGGGGGGGGGGGGCTGTTTGAAGAGAGTTAAATGATTGAACTTTTTTCCGCGCTGAGTTTTTCCTGCGCTGAGGCTTCGCCGCCACCTCCCTTTCCCTTGGCGAGGTGAAACGGCGCAATTGCACGCGGTGCCGAGTGTTTAGGGCTGTCGGGGTTGTTTTCTTCTCCCGCACCCGGCTGCGCACAAAGCCATGGGGTTTAAGGAGCCCGGCGTTCCTTTGACTTTTCTCCTTTGGATTACCGCTTCCTGGGGCTGCCTGCCCGGCTGCACTGCCTGGGCTGGAGAAACGGCAGCGGCGGCTCGTCAGCAGGATGAGTTCTTCTCCGTCACCAGTATTTATGGAGCCAGATGCAGCTCCAGGTGTCTCAGCTTGCAGATTACGCGTATCTCCGCCTTTTTCAAGCATTTCCAGGTATGGGGAAAAACACGCAAACCAGTAGCCGGGCCGCGCATTAATGAAACCAAGCGACTTCTCGTTTCCCCTCTCGGCCAGGTCTAGTCGGAAAGAAGTCCTCTGAATTCCATGAGATTTGTTCTCAGAGATACGCAGGCGGTGGACCGCAGCCTTAGGCGGCAGTTTGGCTGATGTTCACAATTGGGTGCTTCAGCGCTTAGGGTGCATTTATGAGTGCAGAAGACGAAATGGATGGGCTGAAATGCATTCGCGAGGAATTAGAGCTACTCGGCACAATTTATTCCCGAGGAGTCCTCGGGGAGCAAAACAGGCTTGCAACAGCACAGGTCGATCCATACTGAGCCACTGGTACTCTGCGCTTTCCACTGAACTTTGTAGCTTCTTAAACAGCTCGCGAGCCTCCTTTTTCCCAGCGAAATCGCTCGAAGAAGCTTCTTAAAGCTGGTCTGGCTGATCTCTTGACCCTGAGCGAGCTGTCCCACCGGATGACTGCTCCCGTTTTGGGAGTCGCGCCGCTGGTTGACTTGGCTACTTTTTCAACCGGCACTGATAGCGGAAGTGGCTATTTTAATTAGTATAGAAGCAGTTACCGATTTACCGAAGCAATTTAGTCATTTGTAACCGCTTTAAAGTTCAGGCTGGGTATGTTTGCAGTTTGAAAGGTGAAAACATCATACATTTAAACAGTTTTGTAACCTGGAGGTGGAAATTACTTACATGAAGCAATACTATTTTTAAGTGACAAAGTTGAAGATGTGTAAAAGAACACTTATCCATTTCTGAAGGCAGTTTTAAACTGCCACCCTATACCCTTTTACTTAAGAGTAAAAACTTATTGGCTTGATTGGAATCTGCCTAAAGTAAACTTGCCTAGTTAAAGTACATCTATAATAATCATTCATGTTCCCAAATAAAGGGTGGAGTATATTTTGTTTTTGGAATTAATATTTTAATATGATATATCATGGGATGTGTAAAGTGGCCATGATTTTCAGTATTTAAGATAAAAAATAGAATAACATGATTTTGTATATGGACTTGATTGATATACATCAAAGCCCTGTTATCAGGTTAGATAGCTTATTGTCTTATTTCAGTGATAAAGAAGTTGCTGGGAATCAGGTAACATATAACTTTAGAAATAAAGTCCTTTTATTCTCCTTGTTGATTTGCTTAATTTTTGAACATGTTTGCACACTCCCAGTGTACATGGGAATGTGAGAATTAGTTATTTAATGGAGCTGTGATAAAAAGGCAGTGATTTTGTATCTGACCCAGAAACATTAAAGATCCATTGATTTATCATTAGTAGAGAAACTTTATGAAAAGCTTTATGTGCTATTTTTAATAGACATCAACTTAAGACCTGTAAATTACTTGAATCTCAAAATTACTGTTAATTGGAGTGATTTCTATCTATTATCATCCCATTAAAGGGCTGTGTGTGTGATTGTTTCTGCATGTGTATTTCTGCATATATTGAAAATGGAACAACATTGCTATCTTAGTTTATCCTAACTTTGTGATTGTTGGATTCAACAGATGTGTCTTTGTAAGAAGAATAGCAATAGATCAGTTTACTAACTACTAATTTGCTTGATTTTTCTCAGAGGAATCAGAGGTCAGAATGTCTCATTCCATTGACATAAATAGGTTATGATGTAACAGTTTGCACAGGTCTGTACACTATTGGATTATTCACTCATAAAACAGATTTTTTAAGTGGTCCCTGAAAGCAAGAAGCTATTTTTTCCCCCTGTGGCTCTTTACAGGTGACCCATGGTTCTTGGAATTATTTTGAAAAATCTAGTACATGGCTTGATGATTCTGTGCCTAGACAATCATGCTGGGATAATTCTATCTCAACATTCATGTATTCATAGTGTTTAGTGACATGTGAAGCATAAAAAGATGTAACTATTTTTCTTTGCATTTTTACAAAGAAAAATACAATTTTCTTTGTAAATCTCAGTTTAAGGATGATGATCAGTAATGGGATTTCATTCTCAAAATTTTGTTTTTGTTTGAAGTGTATAACCCATGCTTGTATATGCACTTAATGATATTATTTCTACTATGTTTTGTAGAAATTTCAAAAGTACCTAAGTGGCACAGTGCTTGTGTATTCCTGTGGATCATATTGGGCAAGTGAAAAAGGATTAGGATTTTCTGCATGCTCCTAACCCTACTTAAACTGTGTATCACATCTTACCCACCTCCAACTTCACAAAATGGAATAGCAGTTATTTGTTATATATTCATTGTCTGTGCATCCTAAACATCTCAATTGAAAAGCCCCACTAAATTCCATTGGGATGTTTTTCCAGCTTTCCAAAATCTGCTATTAGATAACCTCTGCAACAAAACCTTTCAGAAATATATTCAGTAATGTCACTGGTTATTATATACTATACATATCTGTGAATCTGCTTCTGCTGGTGGGATTTCAATTGTTTCATGGAATTAAGTGACACAATAAAGAAGGCTATCATCTAGCAGGATATACTGAAATCCAAGAAAAGAATAAATGTTCCTTGTTTAATAAGAGGGCTTAACTATGTGCATTCCAAGCTTATTGTAATGTGTACAATCAATGATGTCAGCAGCTATTATGCATACAGTACGTGTCCTGAACTTACACCGCCATATTCAGAAGTGGACTTAAACATTGGGGAAATTGGGATTCCTACAGTAATACCTTTAGACCACAGTTGCAATTACAGTATTATAAAGTTGGCATACCTGGGATATATGTGACATATCTCATGGCACACTACACTACAGCTTTTTTTTTTTTAATTAGCTTCTAAGTCATAATGATTAGGTTGTATAATTTTCTTGAATTTGGTACATATTGTTAATGGGGATAAAGAATATCAGGCAAGAATCTTCATTACATGCTTTTTCATTTTTTCATGGCAGATCAACTTTAATGTATTTGCTAGAGCCCCAAATACCTCATAAATCAAGATTTTTAATTTTTGTGTCAAACTTTAAAAGCTTGAGGTATGATTTCTGTTTTTTTTTTTTTTTTGGTTTAACAAGCTTCAACACATCAAATAAGTCCCACAATTTTCCCTGCAAATCTTTACACATCCCACATAAAAGAACTTCTATCACACCTCTATTAAAACTATTGCAAACCCTAGTTTCACCTTCTTTGATAATGCCACTGTGCTACAACCTACTTTCCTCATGATTGAAATAATTATTCTATCCACCTGGAATGCATCCTTTCTTTAAAGAAAAAAATCCCCATGTTTAGTATGGACAATGATAAGATACATTTCTAATTTAAGAGGCTTAGATTTTTTTTTTTTAGGAAAAAGTACGCTAGGTTATGGTGTGACATAGAAGGCCATGCTTGGGTTTCACAGAAGAATGATTAAAATAGCATTGTAGAATACTTCCTATAAAAATTTCAGTTGAGTATTCAAACAACAATCTGACTTTTTGAGTTGGTAATTATGTGGGCATTGAGTTCCTAGTCTTGAAAATTCCTACTTTGATTGTGAAATGATTTTCTCAGCCCTGAGAAACAGAGGTTTTTGTATAGATGCAGGTAGTATCATTATAAAGATAACGATAAACATATTTGAAAGCATTTTGTTTCATGAATGAAGTTTTCATATATACATAAATTAGAAATCCAGATAAATAAGCAAAAATATGCTGGATTGTAAAATGGGAAAATGTCTTCTGTGAGCATATATTTTATTCATCAGGTATATACAAATAATTACAGTTAATTATATTGAAAGGCAGTTTTTTTAACTGCTGTCAGCTGGTTGTAACTTTGGTTACAAGTTTACCAAAGTTGGTTAATAAGTTGGTTAAAAAAGGTAACTTGCATCAGCCTTTTCTACAGAAAGTGTTTACATTTCCTACAGAAATGTGTATACTTTCTTAGCAACATTTCATTCTGAAACAAAACTGCTAGCATAATGTATGTTTCCAAATAATAGTGATTTTATTTTAATTAGCTGGGTAGAAAATGGTGAAAATTCTCTTAAGACTTAATAACTATTAATAGTCAACTAGTCTCTTTTTCTGTCAGTAAATTGGCCATCACTGTTTTTAACTGTAACTTGTGAACAAATTCTATTAGTAAATTATTAAATATATTTAAAACATGAAACAATAATAGTTCAGTGTAAATGGATAGCAGTAGCAAGTATTAATCTTTTTAAAAGTTGGTCAAGTAAGGGAAGAGTGGTAAGATGCACACAATAAAGACTCTGTTTCTGATGAACAAGAGATGATTAGGTTCAGCAGGTGTGCGCACCATTGTTTTGCCCTGAAAACAAAGATGACTTTGCAATTGCTCTTTTTTCACAGTAATTTCAAAGGTCTTTAAAGTGTAAATGATTCCAAGCAGAATCATTCACTACCTGTCTCAGATTTTAAAGGAAGCTGGCCCTTGAAATAACTGAATAGCAGGAGCAATTGTCTTTTTCAGTAAGAAATACAAGATGTGTGTGTTCCTTCTGTGTCCTGAGGGATTCGGAATTAGCCTTTAATTTAGCATATTCAGAATTTAATAGTAGTAAGCGTGTCTCAAAGAACTTTAGAAAGATTGAATAATCTTTTTTTGAGTAGGCCAGTACACACTTTGTTGTTTATTAAGGCTGATTTTTAAAGTTCAAAATATATTACAGTAACTGTTTTTGGCTATAAAGTGAAAATAAGGCTAAACCTCATGTTGTTTTCTAATTAGTAAAAAAAGCAGGGTATGATTTCATTAGTAAAATATGTTTGTGCAACAGTGAGTAGTAATTGATACTTAGAGCTTTAAGCAGGCAGAGATAGAGAAAAATGAGAAGGAAATAAGCTAAATTAGTGTTGCATGCCAATAAACGTGTTCTTGCTATATTGTAGGAAATATTTATATATGCAACCTCTACACATATTAAGAATCTTCTACCTATATAATATTGACATTAAATTGTTAAAACTTTGTCTTTGGACTTAAAATAAATTCCCTTTTGGCTATAACATTGGATAGCTAAAGAATTTGCTATTAGGATGGACTGGGTATTTGCCATATACAATTTCTTGAACTTGTAGAAGTGGTGAAGCTGATCTGTCCACCTGGTATATATATATATATATATATCTCCCTGAAAAGAAGCCCTAGCCGTTTTTTTTGGGGGGGGGGGTCAAAAGAAAATAAGACCCGGTCTTATTTTTGGGGAAACACAGTGTGTTTTGATCCAGAGCTCTATTATCGGCTGCAGACGCCTTCTGGCAGGCATCTGAAGATGAAACAGAGGCCAGGGCGATGCGTGCGAGTGGCAGCAAGTGGCCACAGAAGAAAGCAAGGCAGGTGTCAGGGTGTGCGAGGCCTGGTAAGTAGGGCAGTGCAAGGTGCGGGGAGATGCAGGGTGTGCGAGGCCTGGTAAGTAGGGCAGCTCCACCCCCCATCCTCACTCTAGCTTATTTTTTACCTCTGTGCCTTGCCCCACCCCTGCACTCTGGGTTGGGCGGAGTCTTAATTAGGGCTAATTTTGTGGGTGGGAGCTTAATTTGATAGCATGCATTAAAAAACGTGATCGGGCTTCTTTTCAAGGTCGATCACCTTTTTGGAGAAACACGGTAGAAGTTGATATTTATCCTCTGGCAAGAAATCCTCAATGGGAAAAAACTTCCTTGGTGAAGGATTGACACTGATAATCAAAGCATTTTTTCCAATAAATTTAAAATGGCTTGAAAATCACTATTGGCAGGTTCTTTATTTCCATTCCTTTTCTGTTTTCCTCCAGTCTACTCTAATAATAAAATGTTAGTTTCCTAATCTATAGAAAAAATTGGCTAAACCAGTTTGGTTGTCCAAAGCAAATATCCTTGGTTTTGAACCTTTGTAACCTGGGAGTTCAAGCCAAAGTGGTTCATAATTCTCTAATTTTTTTTTAAACTGCCATACTTCTTAAAATATATATTTAAAAGAAACTAGATGTGCATGGAGTTATTAGTGTTAATTCACCTCCTATTTCCCCTTTTAAATTCCTCTTTCTTCTGTCTGCTTTCCACCCAGTTGCTGTATGTCTGACTGAGACTATGATAAAGGGGTAGAAAGATGCCAGGATATGAGAAATTGGTAGGCAAATCATATATAACCCTTTGATAGTTTGTGCTGGAGCCTAGGTGAAGATTACAACTAAAATTATCCCCTTCCCCACATAGGTTAATTTAATGATACTTATTCTTATGCCTTTATGCAAGCTGACAACTAGATTGCAGCATCTATTCCACTGACTTCAAGACAATTGGAAGCACTTGGATGCTTTGAGAGACTATTCTGTAGATTTCAGTGTGGTAAAGAAAATAATAACAGTGTTACTGTTTTGATCTCGTGTGCACACATGTAATATAGTTTATACATTCTTATGTTCTACTTTAGAATTGTGGACTCTGGCAGAGAGCAAAAGGGTAGAAAAAAATGCTACCTAATAAATGTTGATTAGCTGTTAGGTACACACACTTTTCAAAACAGAGCTGAGTTTTGTTAGTGGGGTATGTAATGCCTCTGGAAATAATCCAAAGTATATTTCTGTAAAGAACTCTTGGTTTTCTATCCATGTTTGCATAAGGAAAACATAAGGCAATTTCTAATTGACTAAATATGAATTTACTTATTAATTCTTGGCACTGAACACTATGAATTCAATTGAGTTCGCAGAGTTTACATTTTGAGAAGTAGCTTAATAAAACTGGAAATCACGTGACTCCCGTGATTCTAATTTGTTTGGTTTTTTTATTTGTGTGGTGACTCACATTCAGATTTAATGCAAGATTTAGGAAGACTGATTTACGAGAAAACAAACTTAGATCAGAAGTTAGGAAAATAAGTAAGATCCAAGCAGTCATGTTCTTTTTGTCAGTTTAATGTTTTAAACTGTACCATGTTTTTCTGCTTCTTGTGCCATTATGTATAGCATGGTGGGATAAGAAGTGTTGCCATATATTCAAAGTATGTCAATTTCCTTGGGTTGAAAAGAGTATTAATAAATGTAGCTTTATTTTGGAAGAAAAACTACATAATATTTAAGAATGATAAAACAACAAGTTATGACTATATGAAGATACCTTGTGCAAATACTATCCTAGTTTATCTCTTAGAATTGCTTATTTCAGTTATGAGGAATTGATTTCCACACAAATCTTTTCCATCCCTGCAATTATTAAAATTAAAATGATTTCAACTCTGCAGTATCCAAAGATTTGATTGATTGGGACCCACCACTGTGTGGTAGATAACCCACAAAGAAAGGTTTGGTAGTTTTGGTTTAATGTAAAGAGTAAGAAAGAAGATCTTGAAAGAGATATAGAGTCTATTGTCAAGACAAAAAGGATTGAAGTCTAGAATGTCAAGATAACTTGCTTAATTCATAAGATGTAGGAAATGTGACTTGCAAGATTCTGTCAATTTCAGTGAAGTAATTGTAGATATCCTGTGGAGTTACTTCATATTCTGGTCTACCTAGTGGGGCTGACCATATGTACAATTCAGGTTATGTAATATATAAACCATATTTAATGTGTATGAAAATATAATTTTGGCTTATTCTACAACCTGGGGCTAAAGCATAACATAGCAGTTAGCATGACTCTAAGTTGGTCACTATATTTCAGTTCAATCTATCTTTCAAGATTGTTGTGAGAATAAAATTAGAAGAACCCCTCCACCCTGATGGATTACTTGGGATACCAGTAAAAAAAGGTTAAGTGCAATAATATCTTTAACTGCTAAATTTAAATACTACAGTTAATAACTCATTCTCTTATTTCATTTCCCTCCCAGCAGTGTAAGTTTGATGTTAACCAATATATAATGCAATAAATTATGTCTGTTCTTTGCTTGGTTGTACAGCAGTTATGTAAATAGCCATATCATTGAGATTCTCAAACTCACAATTCTAAATCAATTATCAGTTAATGTACCTAACCAGGATATTATAATTTTTTTGAAGTTGGAAGAGGGTTCATCTGAAGCTTGTTTTTTTTCCTTTCTGCCTGTGGACATTGAGGAACAAAGATACAGTTTTAGCATTATTATTGGTTTATTGCATGAATTTTTGGTGTATATGGTTTTGGGGGTTTTGCTTTTGTAAACCTTTAAAAAAAAAAAGAGATGGTAGCATCAGCTGCAAATTCAGGCACAAAAATTAATATTCTCCATTTAACCAAGGGCATAAGTTTCATTGGTTGGCTCCTCATGGATCACCAGGTAAATCATTTAGATGAGATTTGCAGTCATGATATCCAGCAAAGCAAGTCACAGTGTCATTTTCATTCTGGCATTTTATTTCTATTTTTTTCTAGTGTTGAGTTGACAGTGAGTTGAAATAACTGAAATAGCTATTATAACTTTTTCATAGTTGGTACTACAGGATTTTGCAAAAGTGGTTTCTCCCTGTTATAGGCTAAAGAATTCTAGTTTATCTTATTGTGCAGAGATGGGAATCTCTGGTCTCACCAAGAATCTCTTTGAAATCTCTTTGAAAGTAGCAGTGTATCTACTGCTGCTGCAATTGAATCCAGTCTCCTTGAAACTGAATATTCTCTTCACTTTCCTTCCACATTTGCCAGCATTATGGATTTTTAAAGAGAGCATAATGCATCAAAAATAAAAGGATTTTAGCCTTGCCATTTGTGCGTTGAATGAGAACTCTGGATTGTTCTATAATTCATTTGTTTATTTCCTTGACCATCCACAATACAGTAGTCTCAGGAGTATTCTTCAATGCCAAAGTTCAAAAACATCAATATTGTTTTTATCCTGCTTGCCCATCTTTTACTTCATTAAAGTATTCAAGGAGAAGCATTACCTGCAGAATTCTGAATTTTGTATGTATGAATAGGTCTTGGCATCTCAATATTTTTTCAAGGCCTTTATTGCTTTTCTACTAAGTACTTGTAAGTGGGCTGTTTTTTGGTTACTATTTCCTGTACTATTGACAGACAATATTAAAACACTGAAACTATCTACTATTCCAGTATCTTCTTTGTCAGTTCTAAAGCTGATTGCTGTACCTGTTTTATTAATTTGGTACTTTTTATATTTAATCATAGCACCATTTTTTCCTCTACTCCTTGACATTTATCACTACAGCTTCCAGCTCTTTTGTATTTTCAGTTCTAAATGTAATATCTGTTATATGTTTTATAACTTGATAAGAGAATGGATAATTAATGCTTTGATTAATAATTAGTGCATGAAGCAAAAATAGTTAATGGCCAGCTGCAGTATGCTGACTAAAAATGGGAACCACATCGCAAACACGTGTTCCAGGGATTGCATTGATCCTACTCACCTCAATATTGCTAGATCTACTTTAAATTGAAGAAACACTGCTTTCTTCTTGATCAAACTAGTTTAGGATTAGGTGATAAACATACAAGTATGTAATCAATGAAGATAAAAGATGGCTTATCTGAGCAAGCAAAGATTTTAAGTGATTTGTTGTTTGCTCATAACAGTCAGTATGCTTATTAGTGAAAATATAGAGCTGTAAAATAATGCAGCTAATTGGTACTACTCTGCTACTGCAATCTTGGTTCTGTTCTGTCATTTCTTATATGAAAAGGGAAGAAAATGATCGATTGTTGTATATGGAATATTACTTTTAACAATTCTACTGGCTAGATATTGTAAAAAGAAATAATAACATTCTTCGCTGGCATAAAAACTCTTAAAGCTATCCTTATTAAATGTATGTTATTTATGGCATCCTCTTAAGTGTTATTCTTCTCCCATCTTTTCATAAGATTTGCTCAAGTTTTATGTTTCACATTTATTTATACATGTGTTTTAATATACCTAAGATAAATGCATGGATATTGCTGCCAAATATAAGAACATTATTCTAAAAAAAGTTTTGATCTTTAAGCTGACAATGTAATGTGCTTCTGAGCATATGGTCTGGAAAAGATATAAGTGTAGTTGAAGCTTGGTTTTTTTTTTAATTGGAGGCGACTATTTTCTAATAAATCTAGGTAGTAGTAGACCTGAATGTATTTGACAAGTTTTTATCATATGAATGGCTATACTTTTTCCTATTGCTTTATGGTAGTTTCTGTTTTTATTGTTTTTTATGATTTTACTGTGTTTTATGGGTTCAGCATTTGAATGGCTTTTTTAAAGCTTGGTAATATGTAAACACATTAAATCAAAATAAATAATAAAACTAGCAAAAACTAGAGGTGAAATTGTATGTATGTGTATGTATGTATGTATGTATGTATGTATGTATGTATGTATGTATCAGGAATACATCTGTATGTTTACCTCCAAAACAGACATACCCACAAATAAAACATGAATGTATAATAGGACAACACTACTGTAAGTAGTTTGAACTTTTTATAGCTATATCTCTGTTATTCATGTGTTTGAAAGTTTAGGTATTTTATATTATAATATTTGATTGTATTTAAAATATTCTTTTAAATCTTGTAGATGGGCATGCAGTTCATAAAAATTTTAAATGGGTAAACAAGCATTTTACCTATACTGACTCCAATCTGACCAGAACATATAGATTTCTCCAGCGTCTGAAAAGAGTTGTTTATTTAAAATAGATAATTTAAAAATAATCTTATAATTGAAGTAAGTAGAGGAGAATACATAAATAAGAAGGTTTTAATTACAATGTTGAATCTTCTTTTTCTTTTTTACCAATCAGTCTAAATTTCATCATTGAAACAATAGTCTATGTAGACAAGTAGAAGGATTTTAAAATTAGAGGCTGTTACTCTAAGTACAGAAGATACATGCCATCAGCAGCTTTTACAGGAGCGAAATCTTTTTCATTATCTTTGTATATAATAACACAAATTGGCAGTGAACTAAATATTCTCTTGCACAATTTATATTTTGATCATGTTGTATCTTGGCAAGTATAAATATTTCAGTTCCAATATTAAAATCAAATTCTAGCTGAAAGATAATGAGAATGGCAATACTAAAATTGTGCCATTAATCTTTATATTCTTTTTTTTATTCTACAGAATAATAGTTCCTTGGTTTGGTGTCAGAATCACAAACAATGTTCAAAGGTATGTGCTTGCCATATTTATTCATCATTATATTTTTGTGTGTGTTTGGATTTCTGTAATTTTTCTCAGCCTAGCACTATAGTATTTCTGTATTGTAAGATTGTGCTTGGAATTGTAGCAACCCCAACAAAAAGGTACTTTACTTTTCATGTATTACAGTAGTTGCTAACAACTAACTATTACTTGTTGTTCATTGATAAGATTTTGCAGTAGCAATTTATATTAATGATATAAAAACTACCTTTAACTGACATTGGCTTTGATAGCTTATTTTAGCTATCAGAGAGACTTAAACATGATTAGTCATGGCTAAATAGAACAAATCAACCCACATTTACCACTTTTTGGGGAGGGCAGCAGGGAAGCATTTATTTGATTTATATCTAACGTCTCTGTCCAAGCATGAAATGCTTTGTAACATAAACAAGTCACTAAAATGTTCCTAATAATATTTATTCTACAAGCAGTGTCTGTCAAGGAAGGAAGTTAGCAACATGTTTCTCTAACATTCCAAGATCTATTTTGATGTTGAATATTTATTCTATTAGTAATTTTATGTCCTCAGATCTTAGTTACTTTGCAGATTTCATTTGGTCTTACTGGTACCTTCTGTCTGTGTTTTGACTTTTTGACCTTCTGAAGATTAGAGTGGAAGTGAACTAATAACCATTTGATTCCACTGGAAAAGCATCTCTCTATGATCCCTGAAGAGAAGCAACAATGATTCATCAGCTTTAGAGGTCAAAGAAGAATTATCGGACTTGGTCACTGACTGCTCTTTTCATTCGCATACATTGCTGAGTGCATTTATCCCTTCTTTATAAGCCCTTCCAAAACCATTAGAATTAGGTGCAGAGGAATTGGAGGAGGGACCATTTATTTTAGTCAAATTTTCATAATGGTACAAAGCAACATCCTCAGATTTGTGTTGAATAGTTGACTTTATAAAGTAACAGTAAAAAACAAAGGCCAAATCACCAGCAATTTTGACACATATATCTGATTAAAAGATGAATTATTTTTACAAATAGATACTTCCATGTAAAAAGAAACTTGAAAGATTACAATTTTACTAGTAATGTATAATTGTTTTCTGGGCAGCACTTTTCATTATTTGTGAGTTTCTACTGCAGAAGTTCTACTGAAGCATTTGCATGCATTCTAAATTCAAGATTACTTAATTGTCTTGTGACAATTTATTTAATAGAATAGGTCTATTTTAAATGAAATTGTCTCATGGGATTTTTAGACAACATGTTTAAGAAACAATGCACAACTTCATCATTTTGGAGGACAAGAGTATAACTTTGTAAATTAAGAAACATAAATAATTACTTTTACAAAATGATGTGGAATATGAAAATATGATATTTTGATGACTCTTAAATGACTCTTTTTTATCTATATTTTTATTTTACTCTATTCAAGACAAGGTTAAAATAGAAAATACAAAACTCCAAACCAAAAACCCAACAGAAAACAAAAAAAGAGGTACTATTTCTTTTTCCCAAAAGTCTATTACTTGCAAATTATAACAGTTTAGCAATTTATTCACTTGTGTAATTCTGTCATTACAAATAATATTTTTATGTTTTGATACCCTGTTTTGATGTATGTCTTATTTCCTTCTTGTTTTTTTGCAGCAAATATTTTTATTTATTTATTTTATTCAATTTCATGCCTAAATTGTTGACCAAATTTTCTTGGTGTAGGGAGGTGTTTATTTGCTTGGTATTTTGGAGGTATTTATGAACAATAATTTTAAGGGGTAACTGAGCACCATGTAAAATATAAAGAAGGAAGCATATTAATAAAATATCAATCTATTCAGTGAAGTGTCAGATTCATATAAGAAAAAAGAAATTAAGGCATAACTATTTTTGCTATTTTATATATTGTGCCTGGGAACTGTGATGAACTATAATTCTACATATATAGAAAGTATCTAAGCTTTTTGCTTTAACTTGGAGACTAACATATTCAAAGAGTATTCCTTAGAAAACAATTTAACATTTCTGTGACATTTAAAAATCTATTTTTATATAAGGTTATATAAAAGCATTAATTCTGTTGTAGATGAACTGAGTGGAAGTAAGCAAATAGAAAATTAAATGGAACTTTTGTTCCAAATGAAATCTCTCATCATATACTAAATTATTTATACCTCTTAGTATTATCTTCTTGGAAGTACAAGAGAAATATTAATACTTTACATATGGATTTCCCATAGACAGCTGGCTAGTTAAGAAGAATAGAATAGAGCTGGAAGGGACCTTGGAGATCTTCTAGTTCAGCCTCCTTCTCAAGCAGGAGACCCTGCACCATTTTAGACAAGTGACTCTCCAGTCACTTCTTAAAAACCTCCAATGATGAAGCGCTTACAACTTCTGACAGCAAGCTGTTTCATTGGTTAATTGTTCTGTTAGGAAGTTTCTCCTTAATTCCAGGTTGCATCTCTTCTTGATTAGTTTCCATCCATTGTTTCTTGTCCTTCCCTCTGGTGCTTTGGAAAATAAGTTGACCCCCCTCCTTTTTGTGGCAGTCCTCAAATACTGGAATCCTGCTGTCACCCCTAGCCCTTTTTTTCTCTAGCATAGCCAAACCCAAATTCTTCAACCGTTCTTCACATTTTTTTTTTAATTATTTGATTTATATGCCGCCCTTTTCCGGAGACTCAGGGCGGCTTACAATGTGCTCAGCAATAGCCTTCATCCTTTTGTATATTTATACAAAGTCAGCTTATTGCCCCCACAAACTGGGTCCTCATTTCACCTACCTTAGAAAGGATGGAAGGCTGAGTCAACCTTGAGCCTTGGCGAGATTTGAACCCTGCAGTAATTGCAGGCAGCTGGTCTTAATAACCAGCTTAATAACAGGGTGCCTTAAACCCCTGTACTACCAAGGCTCTTAGATTCCAGACTATTAATCAGCTCTTTGTGCTCTTTGCACTTTTTCCAAAGTCTCAACATCTTTTTTGTAAAGTGGTGACAAAAACTGAATGTAGTATTCCAAGTCTTAGTCTTACTAAGATTTTATATAGTGGTACTAATACTTCACGTGATTTTGATTCTATGCCTCTGTTTATAACAACCAAAGATTGTATTAGCTTTTTTGGCTGCTGCTGCACACTGCTGGCTCATGTTTAAATGATCGTTCCTTCTATTCCCTCATCAAAGTCATTTATGAAGATATTGAAGAGTATTGGGCCTAATGCAGAACCTTGTGGTACCCCACTGCTTCCTTCCTTCTATGTAAATGTAGTACCATTAAGGACTATCACACTTGGCCAATAAAGAATTCCTATTCTATTCTATTCTATTCTATTCTATTCTATTCTATTCTGTTCTGTTCTGTTCTGTTCTGCTCTGCTCTGCTCTGCTCTGCTCTGCTCTGCTCTGCTCTGCTCTGCTCTGTTCTGCTCTGCTCTGCTTTACTCTACTCTACTCTACTCTACTCTACTCTACTCTACTCTACTCAGTATGGTTTGTCAGCCAGTTACAAATCCATCTGGTGATGATACTGTCTATCCCACATTTTTCTATCTTATCAAGAAGTAGGTTGTGGTCTGCTTTGTTGAAAGCCTTGCTGAAGTCTAAGTATACTATGTTCACAGCATTTTGCTGGTCATCTAATTTAGTCACTTTGTCAAAGAATGAAATAAGATTGGTTTGGCAAAATCATTTTTTTAACAAATCTGTGCTAGCTTCTATTTATAACCTTACTTTGTTTCTACATGCTTGCAGATCTGTTGTTTCATTCATCCTATGTGAAAGAGGAGAAAAGGATAGTAATCTGTGGGCCTAATTATTTTGGTGAGGTTCTCAGCCACATCTTTGATTTTTGCTCCAGGAGACAACTTACATCCCTAGATTGAATATGTTGTCTTCAGACAGCTGTTTCTGTTCCTCTGAGATTAGAATCTCCTATCACCAACACTCCCCTTCCTTTTTTGGGAGAAGGGAATCTGTGGTGTTTTTCTGTTTATCACAGGTGTATTTGATGTGACTCTTTAGGGATATTTGATGATATCTCTTTTCTAGGTGTGAGCATGCTTTCTTTAAGGGGGAGGTTGTGAGTCTGTCTTTTCATCTAGAAGGAAAGTCCTTACTCAGTTATAAGTGGGCTGCATCAGGATGAGTTAGATTGGGCAGTAGGGGTTTGTTAGATGTATGCTGCTTCTTTCTTTAATTGTCATGTTTCCTTCTATGTATGACATGCCTCCATTTGTCTTCCTCCTAGGGTTCATCCACAGGTCAAGTCCTTTGGGAATTGTTTATTCATTATTTGGTTCGATTTGTATTTAGCCTTCTTGTGTAGGTTGGGGTTTGGCTAAAATTGCCTCTAGATTCTTTACTTTTTCTTCTAGTAGTTCATATAGTTTACATTTATACATGTATAATTTGATTGTTCTTTGGCATAAGCACATACATGGAACATATATTGCATAAGACAATAGTGTCAATCACTTTTTCCATGAGTTTCTTTCTTTTTTCTTTTTGCTGGTTCTTTTAAGGATTAAAAAAGTTATGTAAAAGTAGGAGATTTTGTCTCAATATATATTTGAAGAAAAAAGTAGTTTAAAAATGTTCCATTTTAGTAGTTCATTTAAGTATGTGGAAGATTTTCCCACAGTTTTTCAAAAGAAAAAAATTAAATTAAAAATTTAAAAATGTAGTAGTTCATTTAAGGTTTTCAAAATTTAAAAGCTTCAAAGTTTAAAAATTTAAAATTTGAAAATCTCTCTTTTTGTGATGGAGGTAAAGGGCTTTGCTCTTAGCTGTGTTTCAGCTATCTTCTCTGTTCTAAGTAATTATCCTTGTTTTTCATCCTTTTTTTCTGCCTTTTTGAGCTCCTTTTTCTATCTATTTATTTAACTTTCCTTACTATTATGTTTAATTAGTCCTATTTATCCTTTTCTTCCCTATTTTTAAAAAGTTTTTGCTCATATTCCTCCCTACCTTATTATTTATTTAAGTTTAAAATTTGCCTTATTTATTTGATTACTTTTGTTAATCCTATTCTTCCCTGATTTCTAATGTTCCACTTATATCCTTATTATTTGCCTATTTATTTATTTTTTATTTTCTATTTTGTGTTTTGTATTAATTTTTATTCTCTACTGGGGTTTTCCTTCCCTGCCTGTTGCGACCTCAGGCTTAATTTGTTGTCTTCACTTCTATTGTTTGTTGCTCTGGCCACTTGTCACATTCTCTGCCAGCTCTGTTCCACCTCGTCTCTGTTCTGGTCACTTCCACTTGGCTCGCTGTTCAGCTCTCTGATTGGCTCCATTTTCTCCACACTCTGGTCAGTCAACTCTGCTGTCTGGTCTGTTCCACTCAGCCCGCTACTCAGTTTAGAGCTCTCTAACTTTATAGTTACTGTGGAACAAAAAGATACAGGCCTTTGAGTTGATTAGCATGGCTTTCCTTAAGATGATTTACAAATGCTTTGATAACCCAAAGTTGTTCTTTCTGAAAATTGGTTTGGCAATTTTGTTATCCTCAGAATGAAGGCTTTTTTCTGAAATGGAACAAGAAGGGGAGAATTTTCAAAGATGAATGAAAACAAAATAGGGAGACATCCCCCGCTTGCCCCCAAGGTTTGGTAGGAAAGTACAGATGGGGAAAAGCTTGATTGATCAGTTTACATAGAAGAAATAGTACTCATTTCTCAAGTTTAGACCATAACCCAACATCTGCTCATGCAAGATAATCATATATGAATTAGATGATAAATTTTGTAATTTCCATATGACATCTTCATTTAACATGCTGGCTAGGGGCTGTTAGGAATTAGGATCAAAAACATCTGGAGGGTAACTTAGAGGAACAATGATTAAGAAACACAAAGAACTTAACTTGTACATCACAAATATGCCAGAACTATAATTTATTAGTTCAGTATGTTTGTTTGTTTCAATTTCTGTATGAAAAACAGTAGACATAAACTGGAATTTTATTGCCAAAGCTGCTAGAATAAGAACTATAAAGAAAAATCCATATGAAAAAATTAATTTAAATCAGTTATTCTTTTTCTTTTAAATCTTTTGATTTCCCCTCCATTCCATTCTTGTATGACCACTGATTTAGTTTTCTTGTCACCAACGTAAGAGATCTTCATAATTATATTCCTTATTTATATTATTGTTTGACAAATGTAACATTGTCTCAATTCTGTCCACTCCACTGATACTACTAGGTGCGTTTTCCTATTTGCCAATTTCTAATAAAGCATTCTAATGCTGCATAATTGGGTCCAACGTAAATTTTCCCAAATCTTGTATTTGTCATCATAGATATTAATACAACAATTTCAATATTTGTGTTGCCTTGAACTTGTATATCAAATATATATAATTTAATTCCTTGTCTTGCTTTTTACTTTTATTAGAAAATTAATACGTTAATCTACATTGACAAGAAAGGCATAGCCTCAGTTATTTGAACTTTTGTGATGCTCTGAAATGCATATCACTTATAAAAGTAGATATTACTGAAATTTTTGAGCTACAAGTTTGTATATCACATTAATTCTATGAATGAAAAACTCATCTGTAGGTTCATTTGAATGAAAAACTTATCTGAAGGAAAAAAACCCCACCTAATATGTGAATCAGTCCACTATATTATATTAATTGAATACTAATGATATCAAGTAATGTTAAACTTTCGAACTAATATTAATTTTTTGTGTGTAAAGCACCCATAAGAAACTAAAAAAAAATTACTGGCAATTTTTAAGTATTTGATAATGTTATATTTCAAATTTCGGTTTAATCATTTAAACACAAATGAATGAAATGTATATAGTAATTTAGGGATACTTATATGACATCCCATTTCCCAACATTTACATATAAAAGTGAAGATTTACTGGGATGCACCATGAATCTTAACCCAGCTTTCCTTTCTCCTCTCTTTCTTCTTGGGACTAACAAAGCATCACTGACATTAGCCACTGATCGATTGACCCAACAGTGTGGCCAAAAGGCCATTTGCAGCCTTAAGAATAGAGGGGATTTTGTGAAAGAAAAGATAACTGAGGATACAAATGCAGCAGTCACATAAACATAGAACCTGTTTCTAGAATACACAAACTCCACTATTCTCTCTCGGAACTGCTTTTCAAAACTTAGGACATGAAAGCAGGAATATGAAGAAATGACCCAAATAGAGATTTGCTGACCTATTTGGAGGCACTGAAATAAAAGTTCTAAGAAGAAGACATAAAGAAATAAAAGTTTTCATTTGTGCCTCCAACACTGAGTAGAGACTGAAATCATGTCATTGTGTACATTTAAGCAAATAATTAACCAGCAATGTAGGGAGCATACGATTAAAAAACTCCAGAAGAGTAACAGATATATTAGATAGATGCTGAGCTTTTGTTGATTAAATATATTACACATCATATACATATGTATCATAATTGCCCTATTAAAATGAAAGGTATAATTTGATGAATAAAAATAATGCCCATGAGAAAGAAGAATAGAAATACTGTCGAGCCCGCCCTCACGCTCGACACGAACCACTGCCGACCCGACCCATCGATCTGCAGCCTCGGCGGTGGAGAGCCGACGGCGCGAACGGCGGCACACACACACACACAGGCGGGGGGAATCGGGTGAGTGGAGTAGGCGGACGGGTGTGGTGCAGGGAGCGCCGGGTGCAGGGCTTCATGTGTCCGCAGTTTCACGATGCAGGCAATGCCTTCCCACAGCTGATTGGAATCAACCTCGCTGCTGCACGGAGGACGCGGATCCCAAGCTGGCAACGTCGCCGGAGCCGTTGATTCGCCGGTTCGGGGGGGTGGCTGGGCGTAGCGTGGGCTACGCCCCACAGCAGTTGGGAGGCATAAAAGCCGTTTTTAAATAGTTTACGACTGCAGCATTGTTGTAGCCACGAAAGTAAGCCAGCATTCCAAAGCAAAACGTTGTTGGGTGATTTGTTGCGTTTGTTTCTTTGCGTGGCCCGAAGATCCTGAGAAATACATTTTTAAATTTAAATTTTAAATTAATAAAAGAAGATGGAGGATCAGTTTCTTTTCTGATACTGATCTCTTGTTATTTCTACTGTGTTTCACAAAAAGAAAATATTTGCTTTACATTAAAATATGTTAATATTAAAAATAGACATATAATATAATGTAGTCAACATCTGAAGAATTAAATATTTTGACTTTGAAAATATATACAAATGTTTATCAGCTAAAGGAAATAGATCTAGACTTAGATTGCTTGATGTCATCTAAAAATAGTTAACTTCAAATGTTTTTAAGGTTGGAGGTATAGTGGGATGTATCTCATGTTATGCTAGCCATATTAGTAATAGTCTGAATGAAATGTTATTCATATTAACTGAGAAAGAGAAAGGTTGTCAGCATTTAATACTAAGAGGATAAATGTCTCTGTTTAATAACACTTTGCATTTATTTACTGATTCTAATTTCCACTGAAATTATAACCTCAGTAAGACCTTTACACAGAGAAAGTTATTGGGTGTTTATCTGAGAATTATCTGTCTCATTTGTTGCTTAGTCACACAGTTCCCTGGTTTATAATTGTACTGTTGAACCTAATTTAAAAATAATGTATTTATTGTTTAATATAGCTTTTCTTTCCTCAAAGAACATGGAATCATTAATAGTTTTTAAACTGGTCTGTTTTGGAATGCAAGCTTCTTTAAACCTTGCAATGTTCTGAGAAATTTTTTGAAGCTTTGTTTTTTTACTTTAACTCAGGTTTATGCACACCTCTTCAGAAAAGAGGCAAAAGGGCACGGGGAACTGTATTAAATCTATTTAAACAGCACAAGAAGATACATTAATGCTACCATTTTTAAGAACCAAGTGCTTTATCTGCTTCAGTAAATTTTGAGTTGAGAATACAGAATAAGCACAATGTTGAACTATGAACTATGCTACGTAATAAGCAGTACATTTTTGGCATCTACAAAGTAGTGGCATCTAACAGCGGTTCAATTAATATTGCTAATCAATCAGACACTGTCAATGAAAGTGATCATTTTTCACACAACCTTTGTGGCATGATCACATGATAAAAATTCAGACCCTTGGCAACTGACTCATTTACAGTCATGGCCGTAAATGTTGGCACCCCTGAAATTTTTCCAGAAAATGAAGTATTTCTCACAGAAAAGTATTGCAGTAACACATGTTTTGCTATACACATGTTTATTCCCTTTGTGTGTATTGGAACAAAACCAAAAAAGGGAGGAAAAAAAGCAAATTGGACATAATGTCACACAAAACTCCAAAAATGGGCTGGACAAAATCATTGGCACCCTTTACTTAATATTTGATTGCGCACCCTTTGGAATAAATAACTGAAATCAGTCGCTTCCAAGAACCATCAATAAGCTTCTTGCACCTCTCACCCGGAATTTTGGACCACTCTTCCTTTGCAAACTGGTCCAGGTCTCTCTTATTGGAAGGGTGCCTCTTCCCAACAGCAATTTTAAGATCTCTCCACAGGTGTTCAATGGGATTGAGATCTGGACTCATTGCTGGCCACTTCGGAACTCTCCAGTGCTTTGTTGCCATCCATTTCTGGGTGCTTTTTGACGTATGTTTGGGGTCATTGTCCTGCTAGAAGACACAAGATCTTAGACGCAAACCCAGCTTTCTGACACTGGGCTCTACAGTGCGACCCAAAATCTGTTGGTAATCCTCAGATTTTATGATGCCTTGCACACATTCAAGGCACCCAGTGCCAAAGTCAGCAAAACAACCCCAAAACTGGGGTTGGTGAACCTCCACCATATTTCACATATTTCTGTGTTCTTTTCTTTGTAGGCCTCATTCCATTTGCGGTAAACAGAATGATGTGCTTTACCAAAAAGCTCTATCTTTGTCTCATCTGTCCACAAGACGTTTGCCCAGAAGGATTTTGTCTTACTCAAGTACATGTTGGCAAATTGTAGTCTTGCCTTTTTATGTCTCTGTGGGGGTCCTCCTGGGTCTCCTGCCATAGCGTTTCATTTCATTTAAATGTCGACGGATAGTTCGCGCTGACACTGATGCTCCCTGAGCCTGCAGGACAGCTTGAATTGCTTTGGAACCTGTTTGGGGCTGCTTATCCACCATCCGGACTATCCTGCGTTGGCACCTTTCATCAATTTTTCTCTTCCATCCATGCCCAGGGAGATTAGCTACAGTGCCATGGGTTGCAAACTTCTTGATAATGTTGCGCACTGTGGACAAAGGCAAATCTGGATCTCTGGAGATGGACTTGTAACCTTGAGATTGGTGATATTTTTCAACAATTTTGGTTCTCAAGTCCTCAGACAGTTCTCTTCTCCTCTTTCTGTTGTCCATGCGTAGTGTGGCACACACAGACACACAATGCAGAGACTAAGTGAATTTCTCTCCTTTTTATCTGCTTTCAGGTGTGAGTTTTATATTGGCCACACCTGTTACTTGCCCCAGGTGAGTTTAAAGGAGCATCACATGCTTGAAACAATCTTATTTATCCACAATAAGGGTGAAAGGCTGCCAATGATTTTGTCCAGCCCATTTTTGGAGTTTTGTGTGACATTATGTTCAATTTGCTTTTTTTCCTCCCTTTTTTGGTTTTGTTCCAATACACACAAAGGGAATAAACATGTGTATAGCAAAACATGTGTTACTTCAATACTTTTCTGTGAGAAGTACTTCATTTTCTGGAAAAATTTCAGGGGTGCCAACATTTATGGCCATGACTGTATGATGGTTGCAGTGTCCTGGGGTCTTGTGATCACTTTTTGTGACCTTCTGACAAGCAGAATCAATGTGGAAGCCAGATTCACCTAACTACCATGTTACAAACTTAACAATTCAGTGATTTACTCAACTGTGACAAGAAACATTGTAAAATGGGGCAAATTCACTTAACAACTGTCTCGTTTAATAGAAATGTTGGGCTCAATTGTGGTTGTAAGTCATTGAACAAATATCAGCTATTATATGAATAATCCTTTCTGTGACAAATGTCTCATCTTTCCTGGAACTATGAATTACCTGTAAAATTATTAATAAAGCTAAATGTTCGCATATCATTGTAAATAAGACTTAGGTTTATAGTGGCTTTTTGGGGGAGGGAATTGTCTTTGAGAAAACAGTTTAGAGATCTGTGTAAATCCAACATAAATAACAACCTTAGAATCTGTTTCCTGTTTTCAATTGATTTCTTCTCCATTATTAACAAAATATTGTGGTTTCTTTTCTTGTCTCCGTTCTATGTATTTATTCTTCTGGGATAAGTAGCAGATTTAAGAAAGGAAAAAATTCAGGAATTCATGGATTTTATGGATCAGGGATTCCTGGATTCAGGAAGAAAAGCATGTTAAATCTCCTTTATTCAATCCAGTGGCCTAAAGTTCAAAGTATCTGAAGTGGCTAATAAAAACTTGGACTTGTTTGGATTTTATTTAGTTGGACAGAAAATAAGCTGCCAAAGACCTTGTATAGCCATGAGCCTTTAGTTTCAAGTTTTATAACATTCAATTAAAAAGGACTTTGCAAAACTAATTTAGGCTTCATATTTAGTTTGCCTAGATATGCATCTTAGTATAATATACGATAAATGCACTTTTGTTCAGAAAAAATCTTTTGCTCAAACTCAACTATCAATTTGTTTTTATTATAAAACAGATAACCTACTTTTCATTATAAACATAATCCTAAAGTGGACTGATAAAACTGAACTAAAAGAAAGATCAGAGATGTCAGAGTTTAACTATGGATCTAGATTTGATATGTAATATTTTCACAAAGGATATCCATAACAAGCTATCTAGAATGAGAAAATGTTCATCCAGAGAAAGTTTTGTTTTAGTTGGCACCTAAAGCAAAACACATACCCAGCTTTGGTCTTGTTTGTGTTCACCAAGCTAGCTGTTCTTTTCTTCAGAATTCTACCATGCTCAGCTTAATAGTTGTTAAAATGTATTTGGTTTTAAACTATATTGCTGTCTTATTTTTGTAACTTCCATTACAGGTCATCCTTAACTTAGAACAGTTCATTTAGTGACAATTCAAAGTTACAATGGCATGGAAAAAAGTGATTTATGTCCATTTTTTCACACTTACATCCATTGCAACATCCACCTGGTCATGTGATCAAAATTCAGATGCAACTGGCTTATATTTATGACAATTGCAGTGTCCCAGAGTCATGTGATCAGCTTTTGCTAGCTTCTGACAAGCTCGCAATGAGGAAGCCAGATTCACTTAACAATTAGGTTACTAACTTAACAACTACAATTATTCATTTAACAACTGTGGCTAGAAAAGTCACAAATTGGGGCAAATTGGGGCAAAACTCAATTAACAAATGTCTCACTTAGCAACATAAATTTTGGGCTCAATTGTGGTCGTAAGTCAAAGACTACCTGTAATCACTCTCTGGCAACTACAGATGTAAAGTTCATTAAAAGCATTTGATGCATTGAATGTTTAAGATATCACAGATTTTCAGTAATTTCAGGTATGGAAATTATTAAGTTCATTTCAAAAACTCCATCTTTCTTTCCTGTAAAAAGTGCCCAATTGATTTGGAGATATGTATCTGACTGTTATTTTTATGAAATAGCCAATTTATTTTAACCTTCAGGGTTTTTTTTCACTGATTATAGACCACTGACAGTTTTGCATTGTGGTGCTGGAGGCAATTATGCAGGATACCTGGAACTGTTGATACTGGAGGAACATTTAGTGAAATGAAATCATACTGCTCACATGAGCTTTAATAATGAAGTTAAAACTTAAATCTTTTAGATGCATAATGTGAAGGCAGGAATCATTAATAACACCCTCATGTTTGGAATAATTTGAAGCAGTCAGAAACATAGCCAACAAAGGATAAATTGACTGGACATTATCACTAATGACACAAACATAAGGCTACAGAACTCCAAGAAGAGTACTGACAATAATCCTGATGAAATTATGTCTATAATATCAGATCATGAAGGGTTGGAAGTGAATGCATAACTGAATAATTTTCAGTTTACTCCCAAGTTACTGGAATTTTCAGGCATATCCTATTATATGGCTATTCTTTTAAAGTGTGCTAGGTGATTTTAAGTTTCATTATTTTTATGTTTTTGTGTTTTCTTGTGAGGATAATTCATCTGAAAAATCTATAATGACATTTAAATATTTATGAATTTACTGATCTCTTATTCAGATATAACTTCTCTTTCATCTATGTATCATAAATATGCAGCACGGAAAGAGGTGAGACATCATGGTCAGGAGATAACACTAAACATTGTGGGAATGGGGCGGGGGGAAGGAAAGATGAAAGAAACAGAGAATGAAAGGCTGAACATCTCCAGGATCACAAGGAAAGGTACAGAATGAGAAGACAAGAAAACATGGAGGAGGAAAGAGAAGATGAACTTGAGAATATGTGGCAAACACTAATTACTGTGTGAATTCCTCAACACAACAGTATCAACCTTCAACAGAAAAAGAGCAAGGAAAAATTTACCATTTACATGATGTAATATTTCTGCTGGTGTTGGCACCATGGCCAAAGGCTGCCCTTGATATCATGCATTCCTATTCTCTGGAGAAACTGTCAATTTCTGCTGTACGAAGGGAAAGATCAGTATAAGCAATTTGCAATCTGTACCTAATTTACTCTTCAATTTATATAGTAATCCTATTGCCATTGAATTCAGGAAGAACACCTGACAATATAATTGCTTTTTCCAAATGGCATACTTTGGTGCCAAAGAAGGCCTTACAATGAGGAATGGATGAAATCTTTCAGTGGTTATTCAAAGGCAAATCCACCATTCCATCGTACATTTAATGTCAGACCCCAAGCAGCAAGCCAAATTTATTCAAATTTACTTCATGGATCCTCAAGACAGTGTAGAATTGGGAATGGAATTCAACAGGAAACTGTTGAATTATAGGAAGGAAAGAGGAGGGAATGTTTCCAATTATCTCTGCCAGCTTCCCAGAAACAACAGTGGCATATCTGGCAGGAAGTTGGAAGTTGATCCTCTTCCACTGCTTTTTGCCCATTCAAGGTCATTCTGTTTCTCTGTTTAGGTAAAGAACTATCTCTGAAACAGGTTATTCATTGATTGATAAAAATGGAGGCTGGTTGTTACAGCATCAACCATTTCTTCCATAACACATTCACATCCAGCTTCTGGTATGTCAACACTTGCAATGACCTATAATTGTATCCAGTTTACTTATTGAATTATATTGTGATAGATAACATGACAGTGTGACCTTGTTTGATTATGGATCACAGCTCCTATGAAAGCAGCAGGAACAGTAAACGGAGCCCAGAGTAGCTGTCAGTCCCTTTTCTATTCTGTTCCCCTTCCACTTCATGATATTGCTTTTCAATGCAATATTGTGTAGTATTATCTGTTCTAGTATTTTTGCCATGTAGTAGCAAAAGCAAACTTACTATGTATGTCTGTTACATTAAGGTTTTAGTATTTACTATGGGAAATGTTAACTTGCAATGAATAAGATATTTTCTAAATATTTATGGTTTTGAAAAGGAAAAAAAAAGATAGCTAATGTTTTCTTGATTGTCATTTCTTGGGATTCACTATTCATTTACTTTCTGCTTTTTATATTTGAAATATTTTGATGTAGCAAAAACATTGCCTCAGTCTTTGCAGCCTTTTTTTAGCCTTTTGAAATGATCTAAAATTCAATTAGCCTCACTTCTATAGTTTTCAGTTCTCAGGTGTCAACCATCTAAACTTCAGATGGTTGACACCTGAGGGAATATTAGTCACTTGGAACGATAAAAGATATAGATTGGATTCCCTAGACAAAGCATATGAATTTTATGACCACCACTTCAGTACAAAGAAGAAACAAGACAGAAGAGAGGAAGTAGAAGGTAAAAGACAAGAGAAATTAACAGGAGGGAAAAATACACAAGAAGAAAGAAGCTGAAAAAATAGAACAAGCAGAATGAGAAGGAGCAAGAGCAAAGGAACAGAGAAATAAGATCAACTAGGACAAGATCCATTTATAAGTGAAATGATGGAAAAAGAACTAAAGTTATTGTCAATTAACATAAATGGACTGAACTCTCCCATGAAAAGGAAAAAAACTTACAAAACTACAAAAATTAAAATTAGATTTAAGCTGTCTACAAGAAGTCCACATTAAAAAACAACATAGTAAATTACTGGAATAAATTGGGAAATTATATTTTTCATTAGCACAACAAAAGAAAACAGGGGTGGCTCTATATATTAAGGAAACAATAAATGTCAGACAAATTTATATAGATAAAGAAGGGAGAATTCTGATGGTGGAGGTAACAATAAATCAAAAACAGATATTGATAGCAATATACGTACCAAATAATAAACAAGAATTTTATGAAAAACTTCATAAGAAAATTATTGAAATGGATTATGAGAATATTTGTGTGATATGAGATTTTAATGCAATTGTAGATGCAAAACTTGATTATAGAAGTAATAAAGAAAGCAAAAAGACAAGAAAAACTCTCCTAAGGGCTTTCTTTAAAATGGCAGAAGAAGTAGGTATTCAAGATATATGGAGAGAAACAAACCCAAAGAAAAATTAATATACAATTTATTCAAATAGATGGCAATCGTGGTCAAGAATAGATATGATATGGGTGTTGCCGGAATTAAGAGCAAATGTACAAGAAATAGAATAGAATAGAATAGAATAGAATAGAATAGAATAGAATAGAATAGATACATGGGTGGACCATAATCCAATAAATGTTAAATGGAAGAGACAAAAGAAAAAATTGAGATGGATGTTGAATCAATCTATATTAAAGGATAAAGAATTGATACAAACAATGGAAAAAGAAATGGATCTTTTTTGTTTTTAAATTCCATTGGCTGCACTTCTATAGTTTTCTTTCTCCAACCCATGTTTTTCAGTCCCCTCAATGAAGTTTACAAAGAAACCCTCTGTAGCTATTTAAAGTTTTGTTTCTCCTCATTAAGCATAATTGTTGTGGGGCTGGGAGGAAGAAAATGTGCAATTGAAGCAATCCTTGCATCTCTGTTCATTGGTACATTGTTAGACCCCACCCACAAATTTCATTTGTTGAGGGAAAGTGAGATCTTGCGGCAAGACAAAAGTTGCTGAAAGAACTAAGAAACAGTTGGCATTATACTGTGCTTCCCCCAAAATAAGACCCAGTCTAATTTTTTTCTGCCCCAAATAAGCACCAGGTCTTATTTTGGGGGAATGTCTTAGCCGCTTACTTTAGGACCACTGCAGCCATGTCTCCCATGCCCTGACACCTGTCACACCGCTGTCTGAATTCTGTGGCTCCTTGCGGTCAGACATGTACCTCATCATGCCAGTGCCTCCACTCACGGCAGGAGGCTGTGTGGCGTGTTGTGCCATTGCATGTGCAAACAGCAGCACCGGTGCAATGATGCTTGTGGTGTTCTGCAAGTGGCAGCACAGGTGCAATACGCCATGTAGCATCCGGCTGTGAACAGTCGCAAGTGGCTGAGAAGAAGTTGGGCAGTAGTGTGACAGGTGTCAGGGTGTGGGAGGCCTAGCTGCAGCAGTCCTAAGGTAAGCAGGTTTGAGCCAGCTCCACCCCCTATCCCCACCCTAGCTTGATTTTTATGCCTGCGCCTTGCCCCACCTTGTAAACCAGATGCTGGATGTGGCTGATCATCAGGCTGAGAGGCTCGGGCTTGGGTTTCACGTGCCTTGAAGTTTTTGAAAGCCCCTCACATAAACTTGATGGCTTGCTTCATCATCCAGTTGGCCTGGCCATGCTCTCCGCCCATCTCTTCCTCCTTCTCCTGTTCTTTCAACTCTGTCCTCTGTTCCCATTGGTGGCTTCTGCGACTTCTGTCAGTAAAAGCACCCTTGCAGACTTCTCTTCCAAGTCCTCCTTCCTCCCTATGCCCAGAGGAGTGGGCCAACTCGCCATGGCCAACTCACTGCAGGACAACTTGCCATGGCCATCTCACCATGGGACAACTCACCGAGGGACAATTTAAAAATTCTATTTAATTATTTAAAATAAATAAAATAAAATAAAAAATATTTTAATTTTTGCCATTCACATTTCATTCTGCCCCTCCTCTTGCATCCTTTCTTTAATGATTCTATTCCACCATTTCTTTGATATTAGTGTAACTCTTGTCCTGCAGTGAGTTGGCCATGGTAAATTGTCATAGACCCATGTCCAGGGACCACAGCTGGGTCACTGCAGCTATCTGCATCTCTTGTCCACTCAGAGAGATCCAGCCCAAGAGGGGCTGGATGAATCTTCCCCCCAGCATTTGATCATCTCCTGATTGCTCCCTTGAGCTAACATTTATGTACTGTCTCCATGGTAGAGATGATGTCCTCTCCAAGTTGACCACAGTTGCAGATTCCGCTTAATGTCAGACCTGCCACAGTTTGATTCCTTTGGGAAGTAAAGCTCTCGACTTCATTTGGTTGAAGTGAAAAGGCACTTTTACTAAGAGATGCTGATTGCAGTAAAGTCAAGTGGAATCTAAAATTCCCATGCCCCAATACAGAATTAAACCCCTGGTTTACCCTAGGTCTCCCCCCATGGTCCATCCAGGTATAGCTAATCTGGCATTCTCGAGATGTTTTGGGAAATGCTGAAGAGCTTGGGCTGATATAATTCCACTCTCAGGGCAAACAGCCTTGAAGATGCCAATGCACCAGCACGAACCGGATTTCAAAGCGCTCTGTTCTTCCTCAACTGTAAATCCCCCCTTCCAATTTCCCTCATAAAGGTATACAGCTTTATTGCCCATTTGTTCCCCCCTCCCTTTCCCAATTGATTGCAGAATACAAGATACCAAGCCGAAGATGCACTTGTAAGAACAGAGTAGATTTGCAATTCTGAAAGTAAAATTTCAAAAATGCTACAGCATAGTAATTGTTTGCTTAATTTGCTTTATAATGGTTCATTTGTTTGCTTAATAAAAACAAATTCTGTTTACTTATATGATTAATTGCATATTTCTCTCATATTCAAGTGTAGAGCAAAATAGAAACCAAATATTGGATCAAATGTTGTTTGCTCAGCAAATATCTATGATGCAAATCTGGCTTCTGCTTTATTTGGAACAGCAGCTGGAAGCATTTAGCTGCTGATAAATTTTGGTTAAAATTTTTCTAAAAATGGAAATTGGATATACTATTTCATGAATAAGAGGAACCATGCAGCCAGAATAAGAACCTAAGAATTGATTTTGCTTTGATAGATAGATTTTTACTGTTTTTCCAATTGTGAATGCCAAGATGATGTTTGGTTTTAAAAATCCGAAAAGAGAATAACAGTGAAAATGCCACTTGTCATTTGTAAAGTCAAAGGGTGCCACTTGGATACACTCTAGAAATTTAACTCATTCAAATCCTTCAAGACTTAAAGCTTTTCTGTGTGTCTTGACTATATGGAGGAAAAATGTATATATTAATTAATTATGCTGCTTTGTTATGGGAATCCCAAAAGTAATTTATCTAGAGAAAATGAACCTTGTTTTTGTGCAAGATTTTTCTATATCATTTGTACTGGTTGTTCAACCATATGTTTTAGTTTATGGATTTTTTACCTTTCTGATGTCTTGTAAAAGAAGCACTTATCTTCTGAGTAGTAGATTTACTAGCAATTACCTGGTCATTCTACCCACATAGGCATTCATTCCTAACCACAGTGATGCACAGAATCCCAATGCAAGTTCCAGTATTTCCTATTTCACATGCAAATATCTAAAGGGTAGAGTTTGCATGTCTAACCTAATTTACATTACAAGTAAATTGGTGAGTTTGTGAAGAGTCATGAAATAGTTCAGAGAATTTTTAGGTCACCCAATAGAAATATTTCTGGAACCATGTGATGGTTGTTAGTCTTGGAGTTTGCAGGCCTTCTTTGGCTTGACTTTCTTTGGGGAATCACCTTTTTCTTTCTGCATTATCTTTCCTTCAAAAGCCACATGAATTTAGTTTCCATTCCCTGTCTTGCATATCTTAACAAGGTAAAATTTCATTAATCTTTATTTCTCTCTCTTTGCACTGGCAATGATTGGTTAAAGGTGACAAGAGTTACCTTGGGTTTTCAAGAGTTAATATATAGTCATCATAAAATTAGTGTGATAATTTTAACAATTAGTGGGTTAAGTATGTGGAAGTGACTATTTCAATAAATGAACTGAGAGTTACAGTAATCCAGTCAATAAGTGTTCAATAAACACTTTAATCCTTTAGCTTTGGTTACTGTAGAGAGCTATCATTTTGAACTATTACAGAGATGCTAAAACATGCTAAAACAATACTTTTAGCCAAAATTTTATAAAACAATATAAGAACTCTTAGAAATTTTTATTAGCTTGGATGTGAAATAAGAAATAAGAAATCAAATGTAAGTGTATATAAAAATGATCTTTGGGAATATGAAATATGATCCATTCTACTGGTCTAGTTTGTGGTTTTTAAAACAAGAGGGGCATACAATAAAATGTTGTCATAATAATAATTTATTAAATTTGCATTCTGCTCAACTCCCAACAGCTCTCAACTTTTAAGAGGAAATATTTGCCTTTAGGTTTCCAATATGCTTAGACTGTATTTTGTAGAAACATGGAACAAGAACCTATACAAAAATATTTTGTATGGAGATGCTATATATCTTAGCTGTCAAATATTCTATTCTTATAAGGTAATCCTCAAGTTATGACAGTTCACTTAGTGACTGTTCACTAAGTTACCCAATAACCCCCCCCAAATATTAACAACACAATCCCGAAATTACGAATGTTGCAGCACCATGGCAGTCAATCACCCTTACAAATATTTGCAGAGACACTGCAACATTCACCCTGCATATTCCCTCCACAAGCAGGATCTCCACAATTGCTTCCCCCATCCCATCCTGCCATACTGAACTCACCTACTTTGTGAAGATCTGTTTCCTCTCTGCCATGGTTTCTTTGAGAATGGGATGATTTCACTTCTAGTATCTCATCAATTTGCAAGCGTTTTGCATGGAGACTAGAAGCTTCTGGGGGCCAGGATTTCAGACCTTGAGGTCATGGCCCCCAGAAGCTTCCTGTCTCCACGCAAAACATTTGTAAACTGACAGGATGCTTTGAGGGAGCGAAATCTCGCTGCCTCAAAGCATTCCATTGGCTTGCAAATGTTTTGCGTGGAAATTGCAAGCTTCTGGGGGCCGTGATCTTGCACGGCAGAGAGGCTGGAGAGGAGACAGCTTGCTAGATCTTCACAAAGTAAGAGATCCATCATGGCAGGATGGGGAAAAACAATTGTGGGGAACATGAGGTACCTCACTGGGTTGGGGGAGGCCTTGGGTGGTCTTAAGCAGGTGGCCTGTTCCATCACTAGGCCTCCCATGGCCTTCTCTACCTTAATATACCTCATGTGCATTTAACAACCTATGTATTTGATTAGCGAATGCGTGGGAAAAGCAGGGAGTTTTGATGTTCATTTTATCTGATTCACTCCAATGAATCCTCAGGTTACGAATATAATTGGCAGGCTCCATTACATTCGTAACTCAAGGACTACCTGTATTGTATCTTTGAGGGAGCGAAATCACACTTTATATATATAAAAGTCTCTTCAGATTTAGAATGCTTTCCCTTTATCTCTCTTTTTTGGCAGAATCTATGGGACAATTTTTATTGAAATAAAAAATTGATCTTGGATTCAGAGTCATGTGGGTGAATTTCTGCTAATCAATCATGCTTTTAAAATATTACATTCACATGACAACTCCTGAAAGGCTGCCTCAGAGATTCCAATCCATCTTTTCATAGATAGGAGTAATATGTTAAAAGTACCACCCTTAGCTTAATGATTAAAGATAATCTCTATGTAATTGCATAATAAATACTATGCTGCTTTGGAAACTAGCTTTTTCTATTGTTTCAATTATTTCTTTAAAGAAGGTGGTAAAATAATAAATTCTAAGACTAAAATCACACTGGAAAAATGTTTAAAACACTAATTGAATTTTCAATATAGCTTAGATAAATGTGATCTTATTTGAGTAAGATACATGAATTTGCTGCCATAGAAGTAATCAATTTCTCACTGATTGCACATCCATTGTAATTATTTTTCACTAACTCAAAGAATATGAAAGCCAATACTTTATGTGTTCAACAGGTCTTGGACTTTTTAAGTGCAAAACATGTTTCACATGCTCAGTCTATTGACCAGACTGTCTTTTTTGAATTACAAAGTATTGCAGCTTGAAAGCTTCTTGTTAGCGAAATGCAGACTGTGAATACTAATTTTGAGTCTATGTAAATAATTAACAGTTTTACATTGAACAACCTGTGTACTTTTTAAAAAAAACTTGGCTAGATTCCTATAAAATGTATGACAATTATGCCAATAAATTGGGAATTACATCACACAAATAGAGTGGTTGTTAGATACAGTTTTTATTAGAGCTTAACTATTGATTATCTGATCAACTGATTTGTTTGTAAATGTGCTTGGAATATAATTTCCTCTACAACAAAGATTTTAAAAACTGTCTTTGTCTTAATGCAAATAAGTAGACAGCTGTTACATAGTTTATCTTGTAACTGCTTTGAGTGGACTGATAAACTGAATGCAACAACTATAATAGATCCTGTCTCTGACATTGCTGAGGCAGTCAATTAAAAGCAAACATTTGTTGCTGTGTTTCTGTTCAAAAAAGACCACAATTTAATCTCTGGCATTTTCAGGTAGACTACAAGATTCCTGGCTAAAATTCTGCAGCCAGCACAGGACTAAACCAGATTAATGGACCTATATTTGCCTTGCCACTTACCATGGTGTTCACTTTATGATCACCAAAATCTCTTGTAAAATCAGTTTGGTCACGTGTTTGACCCAATTTACTACTACCACATCACCAAGATCTTTTCTAATTCACTGTGGCTAAATGCTATTCCTCCTTTGTATTATGGTCCTGTTGGATGCAATACAACTATAACTTAGAATTCTTGCTTGTCAGAAACAAGCAAATATTGCTTTTCCCATTTAGTTGTTATTGCCTGCAAGACCAGCTATGCAAATGAGGCTGGTCCATACATGATTTGTTATTATGTTAGAATCAAGATCCTTGGCTTTTTCCTGTTATTTCTAGCAATAAGTAATACCCAACAATAAATTCAATGCTATGCTGGACCATTGAAATAGGAATAAATTGTAAATTCCCCTTTAGCCTCTATATCTGTATCTGTATCTGTATCTATATATCTATATCTATATATGTCCCTAAGTCTCTGTATATATCTGTATCTATATATCTAATCTATTTCTATATCTAAATTTACAGTAAAAATATTCTTACTAGAGTATAAGGGTTCGGTTTTTAATACATTGCTATTATAAAGTCAGATTATTTGATTATAAAATCAAAATACACTATCAGTATAAAGAAAAAGAAAGGAATATTCTGCACCTTCTGCCTGAATTTTCTGTGCAAATGGATGGGGTTTCACTTCATCCTATTTAACCCAATATGCATCTTTAAAATGAAATATTTTGGGTTTGGGAATGAAGACGTTTTTAAAGGACATGCTCAAAACAGGCAATAGGAAAAAAAATCCTGTTGGAATAATTTGTCCCCTGATGTCAGGAATTAAATTTATTTCATCACAATATTCTAAATATTAATGGCAATCTTAATGAAATTGCAATGAACAACCCTAAGTCTTTACATAATCAGTCATGGTTTTAAAGGGAAAAAACCCTTTATTATCTTCTTATGGTCTCTATCATATGGACATAAATCCTGTGCTTTGTGGGACTTAGGCCATCCTTCCACAATAGCTGGTTGGCTTTTGAAGATTATATTATATATAAGAAAATTATGTTAAGTTGTTTGTAAACTGTCTCAAAAAAGTGCCACCTAATATGTGCTAGTCTTGGCAATCTAAATGCAGAGTTCTGTGTGTGATTATAGGATTTCCAGTTTCAGAAATTTCCACTTTCACAAATCAATGTGATTTGAATATCCTGTGATATTATCTATGATGTGTCACTTATTATTTCATAGACATGTGCTATGTAATCCTAGGACATAGGTATTAGCTTTGTAGTAATAAAGAGTGCAAAGTTACTTTGGTTCCATACAATACAGTACAAGAAAGTACTGTTTATGAAAACCCCAGATAATTTTTTTTTTTACAGTTTTGTTCATATTGGAGGAATTGAAGAACTTTAAGTTTGGAATCTTCTGGCAGGAAATCATGTTATCCCCATACTTGCTTTGATACGGTGTAACAATAGGATTTATTAACAGTAACTAGTTAGTGCTGAATGTGATTAGAATAAACAGCTGACCCCATTGTATAGCAAACCTTAAATAATCTGTCAGCTCACCAATGAGAAGCTAATTTGATTTGCACTTCACTTGCATTGATGTAAAGAGACCTGAATAGGCCTAATTTCTTTAATGAGGAAGATGACTTTTGAAAAGTTTCCACATCTTTCTTCCCTGTGTTTTTCATTTCTCACTACCATTTCTCCTTGGAGAACAGATGCCCATTGCCAGAATGTGATACTTAACTTGACCATCAAATAGGTCTTACAAAGAAAAGCTTTCAGTCCCTTAGTGAAACAACCACTGTATCTTATTAAAGCGTGAAATTAAAGTGAAAAGCCCTATAGCTCTTGCTGTTTAGTGATGCTGAATCTGTCAACGTGGTTCGCTAGAAAGAAAATGAAAAGCTAAAAAGAGAAGCCTGGTAATGGTGAGACAATCTTTCTCTTCCCTGTTTCTGATTGTGTGTAGTAGAAACCATGCAAAAATATTCAATTCTATTGTCTTAATTAGATTATGCATGAGAGTCTATAAAACATCTAAGAAGTTTCCTTTAATTTTTCTTCTTCTTGCTCGATTCCAGATAAGCCAAATTTCCTTCAAACACTTCCTTCCCTCCTTCCCTTTTTCCCTCCCTTCTCTATCCTTCTTTCTCCTTCCCTTCCCTTCCCTTCCCTTCCCTTCCCTTCCCTTCCCTTCCCTTCCCTGGCAGGAGGAATGTGTTTCTGCCAGATATGGAAAGAATGAGAGAATATGATTCCAAGTTCCCAGAGACTTGTATAGACTCTCAGGAAATATTGAAAATGATTGTGTGACCACAGCTGACTGTGACAGTATAGCAGTGGCACTGAAGTAGCAACAGCCTGGCAGTGCAAAAGCAGCCACAGTTTTCCTAAATTTCATTACCTCAGGAGTCATATATATATGTATAAAGTTTATTGTCATTGTACATATATACACAGTATATCCATACAACCAAATTCACATAACACCCAGAGACCAAGCCCAACACACATGACAATCCCCAGACCCACCCCCACTCACCAAAAATTCCCCACCCCTAAACCACTCAAGCATCCACACAGCAGATCAACAGCTCACTGATGGTGGCCCTTTAGTTCATGGTTGAGTGCAGTTATAGCTCTGGGATAAAAACTATTCAGAAGACGTGTGGTCCAAGTTTTAATTGTTCCGTATCTTCTGCCAGAAGGCAACAGTCCAAAAAGATTGTAAGCAGGATGGGAAGAGTCTCTGAGAATGTTGTGCAACTTCCTCAAACAGCGAGATGCGAAGATGTCATCCAGGGCTGGTAGCTGGAGCCCGATAATATACTGGGCAGTTTTCTCTGTAGAGCTTTTATGTCTGCTGCAGAGCTGCTCCCATACCATGAAAGAATACCGTATGTCAGAACACTCTCAATGGTGCTGCGATAGTAGGACAGAAGTAGATGCTGAGCTAGATTTATCTTCCTGAGCATTCTCAGGAAGTACAGCCTCTTCTGTGCCTTCTTCACAAGCATGCTAACTTGTTCATAGTACATGAGAGGTCCTCCGAGATATAAATGCCCAGAAATTTAAAGCTACCAATTCTTTCTATCTCCTCACCATTTATGTAAAATGATAAATGTACATCTCGCTTCCTCCTGAAGTCAATTATAAGTTCTTTAGTTTTTTTAGTGTTAAGTATAAGATTATTTTTTTTACACCACAATGTCAGCCTTGTACTTCGTTTCTATAAGCAGACTCATTGTTCTTATTAATGAGCCACACCAGTGTCGTGTCATCCACAAATTTAATAATTGTGTTGGTGTTATACAATGGGGTGCAGTCATGTGTATACAAGGAATAAAGGAAGGGGCTTAGCACACAACCCTGGGGGACTCCTGTGTTTAGTATCAGAGTAGAAAAATGGTAAGATCCCATCTTTACTGACTGTGGCCTATCTGTCAGAAAATCCTTTATCCACAAATATATCCTCTGATTTATACCCAAATTGGTCATTTTAAGAAACAACCTGTTGGGTAGAATGGTGTTAAAGGCAGCTATAATCCACAAATAACAACCTTACATATATTCCCTGTTGTTCCAAATGATTTAATACAGTATGGATAACAATAGACATAGCATCATCAGTTGATCTATTACACCTATATGCAAATTGGTATGGGTCCAAAGCAGATGGAAGACTAACCTTAATATAGTTCAGCACCAGTCTCTCAAAATATTTCTGTTTTTCTGGAATACTGACAATTTCATGACAACAGATGTTAAAGCTTCTGGTCTATAGTCATTAAGAGATACCACTACTGTCTGCTTAGGGCACTATAATAGATGTTTTCAGGCAGGTAGGGATAGAGCATTGTGACAGGGATAGATTGAAAATATCCATGAACACTCCAGCTAGCTCTGCAGCACAGTCCCTAACAACTCATCCATGATTCCATCAGGCCCAGCTGCCTTCCGGATGTTAACGTTCTGGAAAGCACGTCTCACATCGGAGATCTGCAGTAGAAGTGGTTGTCTATCGACGGCAGATGTTAGTGGTGTACTATCAGTGGTAGATGCTGGAATGATGGTCGTTCCTGTTTCCACCTCAAAGTGGCTGAAAAATTGATTTAGCTGCTCAGCTAAAAAATCACTATTGCCAAACAAACTAATTTTATTGCTCTTCCTCATGATTTGTCGCAGACCTTGCCATACCCGACCAGACTCTGAGTTCTCAAAAAGATGTTCAATCCTCTGTCTGTACGTAGCTTTAGCATTCCTGATACCCTTTTTCAATTTAGCTCTTGCCTCGCTATACTGTAGCGCATCACCAGAATGGAAAGCAGCATTTCTAGCTCTTAATAAAAGACACATTTCTCTATTTATCCAGGGCTTGTTGTTAGAAAACACCTGTATTTGTCTGGTAGTAGTGACAACATCAATGCAGCTTTTGATATAAAATAGTACTGTTGAAGTGTAAATATCAATATCGTCCTCCTCAAAAGTGCCCAATCAGTGCTCCTAAAGCAATCTTGTTGCTCCGATGCACCCTCTGGCAACACTTGTATTTCTCTAATCAATGGTCTAATTCTGTTGACAAGAGATCTGTATGCTGGGATCAAGAACAGAGATATATGATCTGACTTTCCCAGGTGGGTTAAAGGCATAGTCCTGTATCCATGCATGGTGTTACTATATACCTGATCCAAGGTATTTTTCCCTCTAGTGGGACAGTCTACGTACTGATAGAACTTAGTCTTTAAATTGGCTTGATTGATATTGCCTGCAGCCACCAGCACTCTATCAGGGTAGTCCTGTTGCTGTTAGCTAATAACAGTTAAGAGGTGACTCATGGCTGTAGTCGTATTAGCATAAGGAGGTATATATACTGCAGTTATTATTACGTTAAACTCATGAGGCAGATAAAAGGGGCGGCATTTCACTGCCAAATACTCCAGACCAGGAGAACAGTGAGTGTCCATTACTTTAACATTTGTGCTCCAGTTATTATTTATGTAATCACAAATCCCCCCTCCTCTGCTCTTCCCAGAGACAATGGTTCTATCTGCTGGATATACTGAGTGTCCTTGTAATTTGATAGCCTCCCCTGGAGTGGTAGGGTCAAGCCACGTCTCTGTAAAGACCATGACACAGCAGTCCCGAATGTTTTCCTGCAGAGAGATAGTAAATTCCAGCTCCTCAATCTTATTAAGGAGAGATCTAACATTTGAAACAAAAAGACTTGGCAGTGCAGGCTTGTGAGGATTGTCATGGGTCCTAACATTCTGTAAATTAGCCGATTTGAGGTATCTTGGTTGGAAAGGTTCCGCCCTATGATGCACCATTTCACCTAGTTAAAGGTTCCAGACACAATAGTTTTAATCGTACTCAGATTTTTTAAAAATCTAGACCCAGGGATTGTACACATCAGTTTCATGCAAAACAGAGGATTATGAGGTTGCATTGTTACTTAATCCTTATGTTTGCATGGCAAATTGTTTCTATCCCCATGGTCAACATGTTTAGCCAGTCTTAATATCTAAGTACAGTCATGAAAGATTGCTTAAATGATAGTCTCAATACTTTGTAGGGAAAGACTTTCCTGTGGATATTACATAACATGGAATCATGCATGATTAAGATTTTATTACAATCAAAATCTATGGAGATTTGTGTCTGTGACTTCTAGGTTCTCAACATAGCATCTGTAGACACCAGTGTCACCAACAGAAGGTCTGTTGTCATGAGCCAGGAAACATGACCCATTTCATGTGCTGCTTTTTTAGCTTTTTAAAATTTAAAATAAATGGAAAACTATTACAAATAATAAAATATAACAGAATCTAATAATAATATAAATGGGAAGTACAGTAGAACCAAGGAATTCGTTTTTAAGAATTCTAAAACATTCCATAGGTAATTCTACTGTTTGGAAATGTGTTCACTTGCCCAGTTCCCTCTATCTCCCCTTTCCTCAAAAAGAGATATCAGTTAGGTTGCAGTCATCACAATCAAAAGTTAGAGGAGATGATGGACAGGAACCTCATCAGTTTGCCATTAAACTTTGTTATGGCCAAGGGCTAATAAATAAAGTAAACTTAGTTTGCCATTAATATTGTTTAAGCCAGGTTTTTGGACAAGGCACACATGGTAGAATCAGAATTGTATTCTGTTATGATTCATGAATGATAAATGCTTGATCCACAGCCACTTTAAACAGGATTGATAAACAAATATTTTAAATAAACTCATCTACTGGCACTGCAGAAAAAGAGGCTTTTCTAAATTTCTTGATATCATAAATCACTGATGAGATATTGATGATCATATTTATGGAACATGAGGAAAAGAAATAAACACTATTATAAATAAGAAATATCAAAATGGTAATTTAATTGCAGTTTTCCATGCTGAAGCCAAGTAACTATGCTGTATGTATGTATTTCAGAATACATTATATGTTCATTTTTCTGCACTAATACAGTTCTTGTTTTTTCAAAACAATGTTTTAAATTCCTATCTTGATTAAAGAAATAGGTATCTTATTTACTCTCTGATATGTTTTCAAATTATTCTTTTCAGTGTTTGGAACCTTGCAAAGAGTCCTGGGATCTGAAGAAAAATCATTGTCAAAATTTTTGCGAGGTATGTTTGTTGTGAAAAAACTTCTTAGAAGTCACTTGTGTATATTTTATTCATGCTATAAGGATAAATTAACTGAAGGCCATTTAGTCTGCACAAAATGTAAGTAGCCTTGTTGGAACCTTTGCTCAAAAAAGCCAGTTGCAACTTTAGGCAGCAGTCCACATTTATATATGCAGTTCCTCAGATTTGCTGTTGACTTCTAGCTAGTCATGATTCACAATTTGGGAATCCTAATCTAAAACAGTAAATGAATTCATGTTAACTTCCTGTGACTAAAACTAATTAAAAAATAATATTTAACAGCTTTTTAACAGCTAGACCCATCAGTTTAGCCATTTCTCAAAATTGCTCTGAGCTTTGTTATCCATTTAGCCTGTAAAAGCCAATGCTGAACTTATCCTGAAAAAGCAGAAACAAGTGTTTGCTTTGCCTGTGTATGTTTAATATTAGAATTGAATATGGTCTATATTAGATATATTTGCATCCTCTGCCTAGTTTCCTGTGGGGCCCATGTTTTGTAAACTGCTTCTAATTTTCAAGACAATTTTGAAGTTTGCTTCCATATTTATGTGCTTAGTTATTCCATTTATATTTGTAAAATCTATAGATTTATAAACATTCCTTCTTTCATGCAAGTTATTAATATATGCCTTGAGTATAAGATGCACCTCCGTGCCTATGTCTAGTTTGATGAACAGTCATTGATGAGAGTTGAGAACCAGTCAGTGGTGAAATCCAATTTTTTTTACTGCCGGTTCTGTGGGTGTGGCTTGGTGGGCATGGCAGGAGAAGGATACTGCAAAATCTCCATTCCCACCCCACTCCAGGGAAAAGATACTGCAAAATCTCCATCCCCACCCCACTCCATGGGAAGGATACTGCAAAATCCCCATTCCCACCCCACTCTGGGCCAACCAGAGGTGGTATTTGCTGGTTGTCCGAACTACTCAAAATTTCCACTATTGGTTCTCCAGAACCTGTCAGAACTTGCTGGATTTCACCCCTGGATCCAGTTATGAATTTATCTAATTGTCATACTTTCTATATCACACTTCATTATTTTGTAATTATAATAACATCTAGAATAACCAATGAACCCTCTAGACTGAAGTTCCTCCTGAAATTCAAGTGATTCCCTTCCCATTGGTATTTGGAAGAGGGCTTTAGACCTCACTTTTTGCCCAGACCTTTGACAAGGATGACTGTCGCCCCTTTCTTGCTTCGTGCTTTCCTCTGGGTTTGTTTTCTTTACCATCTTCTTCTATCTTGTGCTGTTGTATATGCTTTTTTGTGTTGCTTTTGGTTTTTAAAAAACCAAAACCACGGGTATCATTGGGAGCCAAGCAGCATATAAATGTAGTAATTTTAATTTAATATGTAGAATGTCACTGGTTATTTTATCAACACTTTCCTAAAATGAAGATATAGTACATCAATAGCATTGCAACAGTCTTTTTGAAGAAATCAAGATCAGCATTGTTTAATCCATGTTGAGTTTTACTATCTGACATACTGTTCTCAGTTGCTACACACTGATTCTTTTTATCTGTTCTGGAAATTTCTTGGTCACTGTTTTAGACTGATTATTCCCTGGATTCTTTTTCCCCACACTTTTTTAAAAAGGTAATGAAAATATTTGCTCTCATTCAATTATTTGGCCAGATCTCAATAGTTTCTTAATTATAACAAAGATTTCAGCCAGATCACTATATCAATAAAAATAGAGCTAGAACGGACTTTGGAGGTCATTTAGTCCAACCCCCTGTTCAAGCAGGAGACCCTATACCATTTTAGACAAATAACTGTCCAGTGATGAAGCACCCACAACTTCTGATGGCAAGCAGTTCCACTGGTAAATTGTTGTCACTGTTAGGAAGTGTCTCTTTATTTCCAGGTTGCTTCTCTCCTTGATTAGTTTTCATCCATTGTTTCTTGCCCTCTGGTGCTTTGGAAAATAAATTGACCTCCCCTCCTTCTGTTTGTGGCAACCTCTCAAATACTGGAATACTGCTATCAGGTCCGCCCTAGTCCTTCTTTTCTCTAGACTAGCCAAATCCAAATCCTGCAACCATTAAAGTTTTAGTCTCCAGGCCTTTAATCCTAGTTGTTCTTCTTTACTTTTTCACTTTTCCCAAAGTCTCAATTTCTTTTTTGTAATGTGGAAACCAAAACTGGATGCAGTATTCCAGATGTGGCCTTACAAAGGGCTTATAAAGCAGTAGTAAATGCTTCATGTGGTTTTGATTGTACGCCTCTGTTTATACGACCAAGAATTGTATTAGCTTTTTTGGCTGCTGCTGCACACTGCTGACTCCTGTTTAAGTGATCATCCACTAGGATTCCAAGGTCCTTCTCACAGTTACTTCTTTTTGAGCCAGGTTTTGCCTAATCTGTACTTTGCCTTTGTTTTTTCATGCCTTGGTTTAAAACGTTGTTTTTCTCCATGTTAAATTTCATTTTGTTGGATAGGGCCCATAGTTCATATCTGTCAAGATCTTTTTGGATCCTGAGCTTGTCTTCTGGGGTATTGGCTATTCCTGCCAGTTTAGTGTCATGTGCAAATTTGATGAGTTCCTCTTCTATTCCCTCATCTAAATAATTTATGAAGATACTGAAGAGTACCGGGCCTAAGACAGAACCTTAGTTATAACTTTGTTTTTAGATGGTTGCAGTTCTATTTTTTTATTATCTTTTCCAGTATCTTCTCAGATATTGACGTTAGGCTGACTGTCCTATATTTCCTGGGTCTGTTCCCCCACCCCTCCTTTTGTAGATGGGAACCACATCAGCTCTTTTCCAATCCTTGGGTAATTCCCCCGTGTTCTAGGATTTTTGAAAAATATGGTACAATGGTTCTGAGATAATATCTACCAGCTCTTTCAGAACTGATGTAAACCATCAGTTCCCAGTGATTTATATTCATCAAGATCAGATAGGTGTTCTCTAACCATTTTCTTGCTTATTTTAATTTTTATTTCTAGTCTGTTTTTGGTAGGTTGGACTATAGTTTATTTTTGTGAGAAGACTGATGCAAAGAATGAGTTAAGCAGTTCGACTTTCTCTTTGCTACCTGTACTTTCTTGCCATCTTCTCTGTTAAGTGGACCTACTGTTTCCTTGACTTTTTTCTTATTATTTATATGTTGAACAAAACTGTTTTTAGTATCTTTGACTTTTGTTGCAAGTCTTTGTTCATTTTGAGCCTTTGCTTTTCTGACTTCATCTTTGCAGATTCAGGCTACCTGCCTTCCATTTTTTGTACTTGGTTTTTTTTTTTGTCTTTCAGTTTATCAGAGAGATCTTTGTGCAAAAGTGCTGGTTTTTTCTTGGATTTCTTGTTTTTCAGTGGTATCGTCCTGGACTGGGCTTTTACGATCCTATTTTTCAGAGTTTCCCATGCTTCATGAGTTGTTTTCCCCTTTAGGATTTTCACCCATGGAATTTTTATTAGTTTCTCTGACTTTCTTAAAATCAACTCTTTTAAAGTTTAAGACACTGGCTGGATTATGTTCTATTGCTTGTGTTTGAATTATTATTGAATTCCAATATGACGTGGTCACTTTTGCCCAAAGTTCTGGCAATTTCAACTCCTGCTATCACTTCTTCTCTATTAGTAAGGTTATACTGAACCTATTAGAATTAGGTTCAGTACAGCTTTCCCTCTAATTCCCTTCTTTATCTTTTGGATAGAGTTGTCAGCTAGGTTGGTTAGGAATCTATTTGATCTCCCACTTGCTGCAGAGTTTGTCTCTGGGTATCAGGGTAGCTAAAGTCTGTTATTACTACTGTGGAATATTTCCTGAATACATTGTTAGTTGTTTAGGAAAAAGTTCATCTAGTTCTTCTACATGGTTGGGTGGCCTGTAGTATACATCTATGGCAATGTCATTCTGTTTTCCTTTTATATTGACCCATATGAATTCTAGGAGATTATCATCCTTGGTTTTGTGGATGATGTAGTGATCTTTTATATATAATGCAACTTTACCTCCTCTTTTGTTAGGCCTGTTTCTTTTGAATAGTTTGTATCCTTCCATCAGTACATTCCAGTCTTGAGTTTCATCCCACCATGTTTCAGTAATGGCAACTATATCATATTTACCTTCATGCACTAGTACTTCAAATCTACCCTGTTTGTTCCATCAGTCTCTACTTCATTGTCTTTTTCTTTTTTTTCTTCTTCTTTCTCTTTACCCCCTACCTCCTTATATGATTGGTTTTCTAGTAGTTTTTGCTTTGAATTAGATTCTAAATGTCTTGAAGATTGCCCCCTCCCCATAATTTTAGTTTGAAGTCCTTCTGATAAGATGAGCCAGTCATTTTCCAAATATTCTTTCCAATTCTTGTGTGGTTCACTCCATCCCTTGCCAATAGCCCTTCGTGTAGGTAATGCAGATCATGGTCTAGGAAGCCGAAGTTCTCTTGATGACACCAGTTTTTAAGACAGTGGTTCATTTCTAAAATCCTTGCTCCCTCATTGGATGTTGGCCTTTTGTTGGAAGTATAGATGAAAACACCACAATGGTTCCTTTAGTACCCAAAAATGCAAATATACAGGCTTCACTTTTAAACATTCAAATTAAATAGGTTCTCTGACCAAGTTTGTATCAATTTCAAGCATTGATTCTGCACTTCATCTTTTCTACATAATTGTTTGATGTAACACATACCCTCTACTTGATGACATGAGGCAGAATAGAAATTAAGTACTTTTGCCATTTCTATGTTATCTATTAGCATTTTACTGTTTTTATTAAACAACGATTCCATTGACTCTTTTCTTTTTGGAAAAATATCCATATTTTTAAGTCCAGATGATACATTTGAGTGCATTTGTCTCCAAATGAAGGAATTCAGTATTGCACAGTCAGTTTCACCTAGTGTTTCAGCTGTTTCTACTCCTTCAGTCATATCATTTGTAATTGTTTACATCACATCAAGGACTTAATGCATTGATGCTTTAAAATCATACATTTTCTCATCCTCTGAAGGAGGAAGTGATCAATAAGGAAAGTCACAAATTTCCTGGAAAGCAAATCAACATATTTCACTGTGACTTTTTCCCCCCTTTCAGTAAAGACTTTTTACCATTCTCTTATTTTTCCTTTAGCCTCTTTTCCCTAGGAAGAACTATGAATGTCTAACTAGCTGTGAGTTCCTGAAATACATCCTGTCCGTGAAGCAAGGAGATTGCCCAGCACCTGAGAAGGCCAGTGGCTTTGCAGCTGCCTGTGTTGAAAGTTGTGAGGCTGACAATGAATGCTCTGGGATGAAAAAGTGCTGTTCCAATGGATGTGGACATACATGTCAAGTGCCCAAAAATCTTTATAAAGGTAGAGTTTATTATTAGAAGTGACTAGAGAAAAAGTGTGTGTCTGTGTATTCACCCACACTCCACTTCATTTAAGTATGCCAATATTCCCACTGTTCTTGGGTTGCGATGACTAGGGGTAGTCATAATATGGATGCCAAGTCAAGCCAAGTTTAGATTTTAATTGAAAACAAAATTCAGGTCTGATAACCGGTTAAAAATTAAAGTGAGGTGTGTATAATAGTTTGTGTTAACAACTAGCATTGTGATAAAGTTGTATTAAAGGGGGTAGGGAGAATTCATCCTGGGATGCTGAAACATTTAATTGTTTTTAAAAATATGCTTAAGGTATAAAAGTGAAGATGACATTCACAGTTGTTCATATTTTCTCAATAGGTTTCTGTAGATTGCTGTTTGATTATTAAACAAGTATGACTTGTTTATGTGTAAACCCAAATGTTACTCCTATATTTTCTTTTTCTAACACATAGGATTACAATTTTAAAAATTCTGTTTCAGCAACAGAAATGAATATTAATTGGATCTTATCTAACTCTTTACTGAACATAAAATATGCAGCACAATATCCTTCTCCTCATTTTGTAATTGATTTTTGGTTGGAAAGTTTTATGTTAAATGACTAAGCAGAATACTTGTACTGAGATTCTATATGGTTTGACTCATGCAAATTAATAAAATGAACTGATCATTTTGGAGACATTATTTAATCTGAATTGAGGTTTTGAAAATAATTGGTTTATACAATCAGCTTTTTCTGTGCAACTTCTAGGAACAGTAGAAACATCGTTGTATGGCTCTGATGAGTGCTACTAGAAAATATGGAAGAAACGGCAAGGCAACATTATTTTCTCAGCCTTCTTCAGCAATCTTTGCCAAAGTCAAAGAGGCCTCAGAATAGACCTGATACCTGTTCAGAAGCCTATTATGGCTTTTACAAACAGATCAGGAGACCTAGGGCACTTCCCAGGGAATGCCATATAGCATTTTCTAGAGTTATTCAAACATCTTTGTGTCAAAGCAATAGGTTTTATAGTTTCATTTCCAATGGGATGAGGCTGTGAAGATGTTACGTGTCTTTTTTGACAAATGGAGTATGGCTTCAAGGAGGCAAAATGTTTCCCTCAAGCAAATATTGCCTAAAGGGTAACATGGTACAGAATTGTGACAAAAATGTTATATTTTATATACTTTATGGAATATAATTCCTAGAATTTTTTAAGTCATAAAGCCATAAAACCAAACTGATATAAGAACTATATAACACCTACGATTCATAAATTCCTTCATTTAAAAAAATTAAATGGTTATAAATTTTAAAAATAAAATTTAATTGGCATCATAAACATTTTAATAGAATAATGAATTTGCTGTATATTTCAAAGAAGAAGCTCATTGAATAATAAAATCTCATGTTTAGTTAGTTTAATCAGTTAAATAAATTAATTTGAATTGAAGATCCAGAAAGCTATTTGAAATCAAGATCTCATTCCTCTGCTTAGGTTTATTGGAAATAGGTCACTTCAAATTAATGACCACTTATATGACCATTTTATTGTGGTAGATTGAATGATTTGACTGAACATCCCTCCCCCCAACAATAACTAAAAAAAACCCCAAAACCTGAACAAGGGAGAGTTCCAGGTGGAGAAAATGGTGAAGATTGGTGGCTGGGTGGCAAACCCAGATGCGGTAGAACTTATCTAGACAACAAGAAACTGTATGATCACTCACTTGTCCTTCAGAAAGAAGCTCTTCATAAGAAAATCTGTAGAATCCAGAATGACCCTACTGACTTATTAATAGATTTTTGCCTGTCTGTTGATGGCTGATTTATCTGAATGCCAATCTTCTAGGAATTCCCTAGCATTTTGCATTTAGCTTGGTCTAGGATGCTCAATGTTGCCCAGTTGAAATTATGGTTGAATATGTCCATGTGTTATGAGATTACGGAGTTTTCATCATGTCTTTTGACTGCTAATTAGTGTTCATGGATGTGCTATTCTGACTGTATGCCCTACTAGTAACTGTTACAGTCCTTACATTGTATGTGACAGATGACTACTCTTTTTCCTTCTTGGGCTACTAGTCTTCAGATGTTTTGGATACCTTTTGTTCATTTGTGTGTTATGGTAATGCTGTATGATTGTAATAGTCCAATATTTCTGAAGATGTCATATAGGCAGTGTGTTTCCTTTTTTCTGGTGTTCTGGATTGCTGTAATACATTTATATTCCTGTGAGTAATTTTTTTTATGCAGCTCCTTTTGTGGAGGCTGAGTTATTATTGTGGTAATGAGCACTTAGCATGGTCATTTTTGGTAGATTTGGTAGTTTGCTGTAATTTTTTCTGCTGGTATAAATATCCAGGAAGGGTAGTGTGTTATTTTCTCATTCTCTTGTGAATGTTATTCTTTTGAAGACATTACCATTTTATATACAGTATCTTCTCTTCTTGTCCCTTTATTATGACAAAGGTGTTGTCCACATAATCCATGCTTTTGATTGTATGAATGCTCTATAGTTTCTACACCCTGCATTACAGTTTCTGCTTTGAGTTCTGAGAATGGTGATCCCATAAGTAAGGGTTTTTTGTGTGCACCTGTTTATTAAACTGAAAGTAGATAGTGAGGTAGAGGTTGATGAAGTCCATGATTCTGGATATTTTGGTGTACTTGCCCATCTCATATAATAGAGTGGGTCATATAGGTGGGTCATATAATACTGCTGCCATGGATTCTTTTGCTATTTCTGGTTCTATGGATATAAAGAGTGGTGTGACATCGAATGAAACCATAATGATTCCTGGCTTGGTATCTCCCAATGCTGACATTCTATTGGTTCATCTGGAGCAGCTTCTGTGGAGACAGTTTGAGTCCTAGAAACAGGATTTTGAAAAATTATCATAAACACTATTTATTACCTCTTGAAACTAATGAATGTATACCCATATTTCTGAGGGATTAAATCCAATGTGGAGGTTAAGATTGGCATATCAAATATTTTTTTTCAGATATTTCTCCAGAATAAGATGAAAAAATATACATTTGTCATCGAAGGTCAGATTCTTTTGGGAAATTCTGGGAGTTGAAGTCTACCCCTTCTAAAGTTAGCAAAGTTGAGAAACCCTGCTCTACTGCATGACACCCATCTGCACACAATTACAGCCACCAGCAGTTAGTTGGTGTTGTTGGAGTTAGTTCCAATCAAGTAAATCCTAGTGACCATAATGCAAAGCAGTTGGGAAGTGTCTTTGAACAGAGGCTATAATAATAACATATTTTTATTGAGAAGCTGCATAGTTCCTCTTAGACTATAAGACTAATATAAAAATAAATTTATTTGCTTCCAATATTTTTTTATTCTGGACAGTTTTAGAGTTCTACGTTCTTTGCTAGAGAAAATCCTAGATTTATAGAAAACACAATTGATTTAATAAGAAAAGTGTGGAGGCTGGCAAAAAATAAACCTCTGATTTATTCTGGGGATGATTTAAGTGGCACAAACAATTGTAACAAGTCCAAACACAAAGCAAAAAATAACTATCAATTGTAGCACATCAGTAGTTTCTTAAAGAAACAGTTTTCTTAGGCTTAGAGAAATATAGAGAACATTTAGAGAAAATGTCATGTCCTAGAAAGAAGTATTACTTCTGGTTGAATATTCACATATGCCACATTTAAAGTCTTACCAGTTTTTTCGAAAAATCTAGTAAAGATGTGGAAGCAGTAGAAATAAACTTGAAATAGTTTTACTGTTTTCACCAAGATCCCATATTTATCATAATGAATCAGTTAAGTCATATATGAACAATTAATTTCTGCATATAAGAAAGCATCACACACATTATATTTCTTATAAAATTATAGGATAATTTTTAATTCTTTATATGACAGATCTTCTAATTTCACCCTAGAGTCTCAAGCTGACCCTGTTTTCCCATGTTAACTCTTCTGGGTATTGAAACAGTTGAAAAAAGTGTCAGCACCTGAAAACAGAAAATAGGAACCACTTCTGTAAATATTACACTGTCTATTGCAACTACCAAATCATAGAAATGGTGGCTTATCTGCATAATACATTCACACTACGGCTGATAAGCATTTTCAGTATTAAAGGTAGCACATGACATATTTTAAAACAATAGAACAACATAAGCAAAAGTGTATTTGCTATTGGGATAAAACATGAAGATAGGTATTCTATTTATATGGTATACACTTGCTTCTCCAAATAGTTGTGAACACAATTTCTTTTTATGGATATTATGTATTTTAGGTGTTCCTTTAAAACCCAGAAAGGAATTAAAATTTAGTGAACTTCAGTCTGGACAGCTGGAAATTAAATGGTCTTCAAAATTCAATATCTCAATTGAACCTGTACTCTATGTGGTACAAAGGAGATGGAATTATGGGATTCATCCTAGTGAGGATGATGCAACAAGTTGGCAAACTGTAGCACAGGTCAGTACTTTTAATAGCATTCTATTAACTTTAAGATTTTCCTTAATATCATTTTTGTTAATCAGAGATTAAACATTTTTGGCTGATATTAGTTGCCATTAAACACACCCAGGACCTTCCTTACTAAAGTATGGAGTTCTCTCTTTGAAGTTTGTGCTGCGGATCTGAAATACTGTATAAAATCAAAGAAAAGTTCTTCTTTCTTCCAGGCTGCATAGGAGATGACCAGGCTGAGATCAAGGAAGGGGTCAAATGTGTCATAAGTCATGAATCCCAGCACACCCACAAGAGATCTAAGTCTAGCCCACCTTGAATGCCTTCTTGATTCCCATTAATTTCCCATGCTCATATTCTTGTACAGAGCTTAAGCTTGCAATAAATCTTTATACACATTTGAACTGCCTGAATCTCCTGATTTCCCTAATGCTTGACAGTCTGCTTCAGAAGGAGTAGAAAGGGAGATCATGAGAGTCATGGTGGTACAGTGGTTAGAATGCATTATTGCAGGTTAATTCTGCCCACAATCTGGAGTTTGATCCTGGCAGGGCTCAAGGTTGACTCCGCCTTCCATCCTTCTGAGGTTTGTAAAATGAGGACCCTGATTGTTGGGATCAATATGCAAATAATGCTGATATTGTAAACCACTTAGAGAGTGCTGTAAAGTGCTACGAGGAAGTATATAATTTTAAGTGTTATTGCCATTGCTATCATGCTTAATTTGAAAATAAGTCATTGCAGCTTCCAGTCTACAACTTGCCAAGTATGTGGAGCAACACATACAAGTGGGTTAGGGTTAGGGTGGGTCATCTCTTGTTCTGGTAGAAAGATGTCAGATAATTCTGTGTTTTGGACTTGAAAAAGATACTACCAGTCTTCCCCATTTGGGCCATTGTTGCATATGTTATAGATGTATTTGTTTTATTCTGGGAACAGAATGGAGGCATTTCCTGCATCCACCTGTTTTTTTTAAACACTGATTTGGAACAGGGTTTAATAATAGTTAATAATAAACTTTTTACAGCAAGAACAGATAATACAAATCTCATTTTCTGTGGCCTTCAGTTTAGGGGATGTCTTAAAAGGGAAAACTTGGGCTTATTTGCATGCTGACTTGTAACAGTAAGATATGCAAGATTGTGTGTGTGTGTGTGTGTGTGTGTAAGGCAGACAGTATGCATATTATACACACAGAGGGTATAAAACACATACAGATACACACTATATATATGTAATATGCAAACTGTCTGTTTCTACATAATGCTGTGGGATGGATTCCAGCAGCATTTAGAGCAGAAAAAAAAAAACTTCGAAAGAGTTAATACATGTTGATGTTTGCATATGAGGGTATTCTGCTCATCACTATACAAAGAAATAAAATGTAACTGGTAAGATGTGTGTATAATATGGCATGGTATGAAAAAATACATAAAAGATGACACATATACATCTAGTATGGGTTGCATCTATGAAAGATACCAGGTTCAACCTCTAGTAACTTCAGTTTTTTTTAAAAAATCAGTCAGACAAAGGTTCTTTGGGTTGGATCCTGAAGACTTACGGATGGCTGAAGTAGATGGTTTGAAAAACCTTACCTAGTCCAATTTTTATTTCATGAAAAATAGGAAAAGGAATTCCTCTTTCAATAAGCAAAGCATAGACGGTCCACTGATGAAGGTCACAAAAATAGTAAATGTGTATATTAACTGGATTTTATTTTGCAGATCACAGATGAGAGATTACAACTAAGTGACATCAGACCTAGTAGGTGGTACCAGTTTAGAGTGGCAGCCATAAATGTGCATGGAACAAGAGGTTTTACAGCTCCCAGCAAACACTTTCGCTCCTCAAAAGGTTTGTGTTAATGTTCTTCATTGCACAGCCACCTTTGGATGAATGTGATCAGCAGAAGGTTTATAAATTATCACCATTTATGTAAATAAAATTCACTGTATTCTTTCAGATTCTTTAACCTTAAAGGGAAAAATACTTTCCCCTCTCCATTTTAAAACACTAATCTTTTCTTTAAAAACTTTTCTAAAATCAAAAATTCTAATACATCTTTTTAAACTTCCTCTTAACATACCTAAAGTTTACTTTCAGAGCAATAAAATTCCAATTAATTCCAATTAACTCATTAAATTTAGATCACTCCCTCCAAGTTAACCCTCACAGAATATTTTTTTCTTCTTGTATAGATCCTTTTAAAAACTCTGAACTTTTCTTTAAACTAATACATCTTTTTCTTTAACTTTCTTTTAATGTAGATACTTTCAGATACACTTTCAATAATATTTTACAAACTTTAGGAATTACATAAGCATTATATATAAAGGAAAAATACATTTTCAAACCTTATATTAAGACTTATTTTCAATTACAAATATCATACCGATAGAAATCCATCCTAATTCCAATTGACTCATTAAATTTAACTCACTCATTCCAGTTTGTCTTCATGGAATAAAATCTTTTTCTTCTCTAGATTGTTTGTCAAGTACTATCACCCATCTCCTCCCACTTATGACTGTATGATTGTAACCTTTATGCTGATATCCTTACGATTTATATTGATATTGTTTCTGGATTGCTTATTTGTAACACATGACTATCATTAAGTGTTGTACCTTAATGATTCTTGACGACTGTATTTTTTCTTTTATGTACACTGAGAGCATATGCACCAAGACAAATTCCTTGTCTGTCCAATCACACTTGGCCAATAAAAAATTCTAAGTAGTTATAAGCTTCTCTTTTTCTCAAGGATTTCTCAACCTTGTTAATGTCCATGAAGAAGAAATCCCAAACTTGTCCTTTTAAAAATTGCAGATTTTCTTTGAGCTTGGTTTATATTCCAAAATTGCAATTGACTCCTCTTCATTGTCAACTATTTGTGAAATTGCCTCAGTGGTTTGGTAACTTCCTACACATACTTGCATCTCTGAAGTAGTTTAAGAAGTTTTTTTTAATATCCTTGGAACATAGCTGATCTATGAACTGATGGATTTTATTTAAAGATTTTTCAAATATATCTCTAATAATTTTCTTATTCTTCTTAATAATCTTCTTAATTCACTCTCTAGTAAAAAATAGCTTTTTTGTAAGTCACTTAAGAATTGCTGGCCTTCTGAAGAATCTGAATAAATGTCTTTCAGTCCTGCTGAAAAAATGGTTGTCCTGGTTCAGAGGGCCATCATTGTCAGTGTCATTTGTATATCTCTACTCCAGCCATTAAGTGAAGTGATCAAGATTTCATCCCAATGCCCAAAGTCTCTGAAGGTCTTCTATGGTTTCTGAATCTTTGATTGTACAAGCAATGACAATATCAAATTTCCACTTCAGATTTAGAACAGAATCTGGGTCTCCCCCTGGACTTGCAGCTCCTGCTCAAAGAATAGGTGGCAGCAGTGGTGGCACGTTCTTTGCACACTTTGTCTTGTCCACCAGTTATGGCCATTCCAGGACTTGGAAACCTTGCTTTTTATCACTCATGCCCTTCTTTATGGGAAGGGCATGAAAACTATCCTGAAGTTGTCCAGAATTGAATGGTGTGAATAGTTAAGGGAACTACCTCCTTGTATCACTGTTACACTGCAAAGTACACTAGCTCTCAATAGGCTTTGAGATGTGATTCAAGGTGCTGATTATCAACTTTAAAGTCCTATATTGCTTTCTCCCAAGAACATGTCTCTTCCCATATGTTGCCATATGAAGCCTAGTGGCAAAGAGCATCCAATCCATAGTGAGCATATATAAATGTATCATGTGGTATGGCTTTTAGTAGCAGTAGATAAATACCAGTGGTGAAATCTAAAATTTGTTACTACCGGTTCTGTGGGCGTGGCTTGGTGTGTGTGTGTGGGGGGGGGAGTAATGTGACTGGGTGGGCGTGGCCAACTTTTTTTTTAAACTTTTAAAACCACTTTTTTCTGCTGAAGAGGTTGTAGAAAAAATGCTTTTAAAAATTAAAAAAAAAGCCTCTGATGATCATGCGACTCAGCTGGGCATGGGGGAGGGACAGGGATTTTTGCTACCATTTCTTCGAACCACCCGCCTCCATCACTACCAGATCGGGTGATCCGATCCAAACCGGGAGCATTTCACCCCTGGTAAATACATAACCTAAATCCCAATGCTGCAATCCTAAAGTGGAAACAATTAGCAGAACCCAAATGCTTACACTTATATTAATAGAGGGTATAAATAAATACCAATGTTTATGGTACATATTCATAATATCAGGGAGGATGCCACAAGTGTGAAAAGTACTCTAATTGCAGGCAGAGGAGAAGGCATTGGGTGATTACATTACCCCGTTTATCTTTTATCTGCTTGTTCCAGTATTTTTTGCCAACATATATGTTGTGAGAAGCTTGCTTGTGTCTGTCCTCTGCAGCTTGCTGACAGGAAACTCACTGGAAGTATTTCCAGTGAAGTATACTTTACTGTTTCTATCTCCAAATGCTCTGATTTTGCTTTTAGTAAGCGTTTTCCTCACAACACTCCTATTAACCTTTGCCATCTCAAGGGATCTAGAAAGTCTGCCATATTGTTGGCTAACCCTAGGCTATGAAATTATCTCCCTATACATAATAGGGCCCAACTCTGCTTGCCTTTAGAAAAGTCATCATGACCTGGCTTTTTCCCCAAGCATCAGGGTTCAGTTGAGTTTGGTTGTTTAATTACAATTTTCAATTATCATTTTATGTTTTAAATATTGGGTTGTTTTTTAATGCAGTGTTATTATTTTTTTTCGGTTCATTTGTTGTTGTATACTTGCCAGAGTCACATTTAATTTGGAAACCATATAAAACCATTCTGGGCCTTAACGAGGTAAAGGGGCTTGTGTGGCTAATTGAAATTTAGGCTATGTCGTCAGACATGTATATGTCCAGAACAGTTTCCCAAGGTGAACAGGCCATGATAAACACCTCACTAACACTGATAACATCTGCCAACCACATTGGACCAGTGTGGTAGATTATGATCTATTCCTTTGTTCCAAGTTAATAAAATGTACATGTATTTCACTCCTGTATAAAATTAACCAGTTAATTCAGAGAAGATGTATTGTCTGACTGCAATTAAGTATTCTATTATTTAATCCTTTATATTTTTATTTGTAAGTACATCTCATTCCATTGAATGGGACTTATTGTTAGGAACCTGTGTAGGATATCAGCTTATATCTCCATCTTTAAGGAATTGCAATATTAACGCACTCAATATGATACTCAGACTATTTCCTAAATAAATATATTTATAGGAATTTAATATATATTGCAGGTACTTTTTGAAATGAAGGTAGATTTTTCAATCTTGATGTTGCTTAGCAAAATTACAAATATTATAACAACAAAAAACTTTAGGAGCTTTATTTTTATAAGATCAAAAGAATGTAAAAGATAAAATTGCCTCAATGTAGGCCTACATTGAGAGCTGGACTTAATCATACTGAATCTCAACAAAAATAAATATATGAAAGAAGTTGGTTAATTGCTTTTTGTTTACTTATTTGAATAAATATATAGAATTTGACCTCGTGAAGTTTGGCAGGTACAGTTTGGCAGTACATGCTGAGCATTGTATGTAATGCTACAATGACTCCTGCTAGATATAATTTGTAATTATTACCGAGGCTAAGATTTCTTTTTCTTTCTAATTCAAACAGATTGGAAACTTCTCTTGAAAGTTAAAAATAGTTCCTTCAGATAAATTTTGGAGAATTAAGTGAATCACAGTCATGACTATGTTTTCAAAAGGGAGCAAGAATTATTTCAGATGATTCACTTAAATTTGTATGGCTGAAATGTATGATTGCTGGTGACATCAATCTGAACATAGAATATTTTTACAATCCAAGTGATTCTTTGTATATAATAGGCAGCCATAATAGTATAGCAGGAGATAAACATGAGTCTTTTGCCAACCAGATGAAAACCAGCATGTATTTATGCTTAGTGGGAGCATTCCCCCACCTTTGCTGGCGAGATCATCTACTAGAAAAATTGTACTCTGGAAACACTTCTACCACTATGATGAGAAGATTTTTAAAACCCAGATGAAGATCTTTGTGACATATTAGTGTGCAATATTTTTTATATGCAACTTAAGATTGTACAAGCAAACAATCCAAAGTTGAATTCATGAAGCAAAAAGTCCTTCCTCTAAGTTATTTCTTTAAGCCCCTCTACTTTCTAAGCCTTCACATACAGTATATACAAATGCTTGTACACACAATAGCAGGGTCCCAGGTTATGTAGAAAACTTTGTATGTGAAGGATCCCTGTATACTGACAATTATGCTTAGGGAGAATGGGGTCTGCAGTGATTTCAGCAATATAATTTAGAGAAGGGATTAGTAGTTAGTCCTCATGTACTGAGTTGTACAGTTGAAGCAGTAGTGGGTTTCAATTTTGGCTGCTACCGGTTCACTCGTGAGCACTTGCACACTCCCACTCGCACATGATGCTTCTGCACATGTGCAGAGACGTCTGGATGGGTGGGCAGAGCCTCCCACCGCTGCTGCTACTGGTTCGCCTGATTCGGGGTGAACCGGTAGCAACCCTCCACTGAGTTGAAGATATTACTGGAACTAAAACTACAGTATATGTAAAGTCTGCATTGAAATTCAATGAATTGTACTCATAGTTGCTTATGTTCATATCTGTATATTTAAGACCAATTGGCTAAAGTTTAATGGGATTCAAGTATCTTTTCAGTCCCTACATAATATTTAGTTCATTATTTGGAGAACTCTGCTGTGCTCAAAGATAACAGTGTAGGTGTATTTGGAATACATAGCTTAAAATATTTGAAGGTAGAATTCATTCTATTTATACTGTGTCCTATAAGAGTTTTGAGCACATTTAGGGATATAACATTTGTGTTACACAGAATGTTTGGGGCTATTTGTGATTCTGTTTATGAGTTCCTTTCATTATATTAAGACAGTAGTAGGTATTTGTCTCACTTGAAGTAAGGGGTGAAATAAGACAGTATAACGGTAGTAGATTCTTAAATAATTTTTTAATCTTTAGCCCAATTTTTGTCACATCAGAGCAGCATATAAGATAAATCGGAAAGAGAGGGAGAAAGTGAGAGAACATTTTCTAAATAATTTTGCTTAAAGGTCATGAGCAATCTAAAGTAAAAATCTCTGACATACTAATTTCTCTACATAAGTTTCATATTTAAAAAATGGAGATATTTGAAAAGAATTTTCTTTACAGAAATTAGACACATTTTTTGAAACAAGTTATTTTCTTGTAGATTAATTGTAGCAATTACAGCAGTTGAACAATTTCTGATGCAGAATTTATTTTTTCCCTTTGTCTGGTTTTATCCGTTTTGTTTCATTAATAATATTCTGTGCATAGTAATTTTCCCTTGTTCTTTCTTGGAAGGGCACAGTGATGTTCAATGCTAATTATATTTTGGATTTCTTAATCATTTTTTTTGGCCAACTCTCACTTCAGTGTCTGTGGCATTTTAAAGTCTCAATTTGAATCCTAAAAAAGCATATTCCCTCTTTTCTTTTTCTTTTTGTCTAAGTACCCCTTCCACTCTTACCATTCCAGTGCTGATTCCATCTTTCCCAATATCCTAACGTTGTATGCTATTGAACTCATTTATGGCTGTCACCTTAAGAATGGATTCTGCCTATCTGTGGTTGATTGTATTACTGCCATATTTAGAATTATATTTAAATCAGCTGATGTTCTTTCCTTGTCTGTGGGTAGTAAGTTTTACAGTTACAGTTTCATGAGAAGGGAAGATTAAATTTAGTTAAATCTTAGGGATGTGCTACAGAGGACTAATGTACAGTACTGTATGGCAAATTTTATCTTTATTTCACTAGATAACCTGATGTGAATCAGTGAATATTTATAAAAGGGAACTCAGTTCTCTATTCATATACAGATTGAATATGAATGAATTGTTTAATAGTATACCATCATGTGACAATACAAACATAATTCTGTAATAATTATTGTTTACAACAAAATGGGATTATATTTGCAATACTACAAATTATGTGTATGACAATACACAGGACAATTGCTGCATACATTTTGGAGCTATGTTTCCTGAATTTTTTAATTGCTGGTTTGTAGTATTAATTCAAAAAAACTTTCCATAAAAGCACAGTAAATGTAGCTAACAGCAATGATTTCATACTATATAAATACCAATGCTAAATGTAATTTCATGCTTATGCATAAATAGGAATGAACAGATACCCATTTCTAACACTCACCTCTTTTTCTCTGTTAGTTATTTTTATATTATTGTACTTTTTTTTGACACCAATTCTGACAGACAAACACTATCACTTTGCTTATGCTATAAAATCTTAGAATGTTTATCTATGGTATAAATTCTGCAGTTTAGATTTGCAGCTTTTTAAAAAGTACGGTTAATGATCTCACTGTAGTTAGAAGAGAAACATTTTAATTTAAAGTGTTAAAATATTTCACTTATAGCTAAACAGATGTTATATATATAATTGTAAAAGACTTTTAATAATAATAATAATAATAATAATAATAATTTTATTTCTATACCGCCCTTCTCCCGAAGGACTCAGGGCGGTGTACAGCCTATTTAAAAACACAGACAAAACAACAGTATAAAATTTAAAATAAATAAATAGGTGGCTCAAATTTAAAACCCCAATAAATTTAAATCCCAATTTAAAACTATTGTGTTGATAGTCCGGCTTGGCGGAACAACAGGGTCTTCAATGCGCAGCGAAACGCCCGGAGGTCGGAGATCTTACGAATTTCCAGGGGCAGTTCATTCCATAGGGCTGGGGCTCCCACAGAGAAGGCCCTCCCCCTGGGTGTCGCCAGCCGACATAACTTGGCTGATGGCACCCTGAGGAGACCCTCTCTGTGGGAACGAACTGGTCGGTGGGAGGCTATTGGTGGCAGAAGATGGTCTCGGAGGTACCCGGGTCCTATGCCATGGAGCGCTTTAAAGGTGGTAACCAACACCTTGAATCGCACCCGGAAGACCACTGGGAGCCAGTGCAGCTCGCGCAGGAGGGGCGTCACATGGGCACAGCGGGACGCGCCCATAACCACCCGCGCGGCCGCATTCTGGACCAGTTGGAGCCTCCGAGTGCTCTTCAAGGGGAGCCCCATGTAGAGAGCATTGCAATAGTCCAACCGGGAGGTGACAAGGGCGTGAGTGACCGTGCGCAAGGCGTCCCGATCCAGAAAGGGCTGCAACTGGCGAATCAGGCGAACCTGATAAAAGGCCCCCCTGGCCACGGCCGTCATGTGCTCTTCTAAAGACAGCCGTGTGTCCAGGAGGACACCCAGATTGCGAGCCCTCTCTGTGGGGGGGCAAGGATTCACCCCCAATAGTCAGCGATGGCACCTGCTGACTATATCGGGGCGCCGGAAGCCACAGCCACTCGGTCTTGGAGGGGTTGAGTCTGAGCCTGTTCCTCCCCATCCAGGCCCGCACGGCCTCCAGGCAGCGGGACATCACATCAAGGGCATCGTTGGGGTGGTCTGGGGTGGAGATGTACAGCTGAGTATCATCAGCGTACAGATGGCACTTCACCCCAAAACCACGGATGATCTCACCCAGCGGCTTCACATAAATGTTGAACAGGAGAGGCGAGAGGACCGACCCTTGCGGCACTCCCCATGCGAGATGCCTCGAGGTCGACCTCTGTCCCCCTGCCAACACAAACTGCAAGCGGTCGGAGAGGAAGGAAGAGAACCACCGCAGAACGGTGCCCCCTATTCCTAACCCCCTCAACCGCTGCAGCATGATTTTCCATCTTTCCCCTGAATCACCTAGATTGCAGAGTGAATTTATTTATTCTTTTGTTCTCTTTCACCATTAATATTCCTCCAGATGTGATATATTTTACTTTTTAAGGGTTGTGATGGTGATAGCGCTCAGACAGATCAAGGTTCTCTGAACCAATAGGATGGACAAACACCTCTGCTTTCCATCAATCCTGCTTCTCCACAGGTCGATTCATGTAAAGATTCTTACAGCTGGGTTGTATTTATTTTGCAAATCACATCCCATAAGTTTTGATTTGAGAGAATTGGAAAAGGACGATGGCATTCTAACCATAGCATTTCTGGAACTCTGAGACAAATTTTTAAATCAGAAAGAGAGCAGGAAGCTGTATGTATGCTTACTTTTTTGTTTACATAAATATTCTTTTTGTTTTAGAGAATGAAAAAAGTTACTTTTTAATTCTGTTTTTAAATAATGTAATTTGTACTTAATACTGTCGTTCTACATAGTGAACATTATTTGATCTACCAGATTAGAATTTGTATAACAGTACTTTCCCTATGATATATGTAATTTCAAATATTGGACAAAGGGTTGGAGAACTTCTTGGAGGGTAGAACCGTCAGCCTCATTAGGTAAACCAAACCAGAAAATCAATTGGAACTATTTTTTAAAATAAGTTGGCTATAATAACAGAATCCTACAAGTCTGAATGTACTTTACTTCTCCATTTTAGGACTCAGTGAAACAGGGAATCATTTGCTTGAGACCCTTCCAAATATTATTTTGCTTTTCAGAGCTTAAAAAGTGTTGCAGCCCTCTTTGCTTATCTTATGGTTTTTGCATATTTCTGACAAGATTACTTCTTTTTGCTGCTGTCAATACATGTACTGTCAAACAGCAAAAATTTGCACAGCACTGGAAAATGAGGAAACACCTACGAAAGATGTAATTTTAAAAAATTTAGATTGTGCAGAAATGGACAGATTGACATTAAAGATGAAAGAAAAAGAAGATAAAGAGTATTTTTCAACATGGGATTTGTTTTACAAATGGTTGGATAGTAGAGGTAAAATTAGGAGCAGGAAAAGTATTGTTGTATAAGCAAAATTATCCAGACAATATGTTGTTAACTAAGCACCTATGTGTGTAATATGAAAATAAACTGTTATTTCTTTTTCTTTCTTTGGGAACTTAAAGCCTGAAACAAAAATAAACAATTGTTTCTTTTATAAAAGCCTGTTGGGTTGAGTACTTAAAGGATAATGAGAGATTGTAATTTCTTTTGAGTATCTGTGTACCCTAGGCAGTTTTATGCATTGTTTTATAGATATGAAACAAGACAAAATATTATTTTTATAGAAAATCTACATCCTCATACGTATTTAATTTCTGAGAGTCATCATCATTCAGCTGCTTTTCCTAAATAAAGTTTTAAAAAACTATTATATAGATGTTTGACTATTTATAGTCAAGAAATAGTCCAGAAATATTGGGACATCGACACAATTCTAACATCTTTGGCTCTATACACCGCCACAATGGAGTTGGAATGAAACAAACACAACGTGCTTTAACTGCAGAGTGCCAGCTTTAATTTGAGGGTATGTATATCCAACTCAGGTGAACAGTGTAGGATTTACAGCAGTTTGCATATGTGTCTCCCACTTGTTAAGGGACCAAAGGTAATGGGACCGAATAATAATCATAAATCAAACTTTCCCTTCTTATTACTTGGTTGCAAATCCTTTGCAGTCAATCACAGCCTGAAGTCTGGAACGCATAGACATCACCAGATGCTGGGTTTCATCCCTGGTGATGCTGTGCCAGGCCTCTACTGCAACTGTCTTCAGGTCCTGCTTGTTCTTGGGGCATTTTCCCTTCAGTTTTGTCTTCAGCAAGTAAAATGCATGCTGAATGGGATTCAGGTCAGGTGATTGACTTGGCCATTGCATAACATTCCACTTCTGTCCCTTCAAAAACTCTTTGGTTGCTTTTGCAGTATGCTTTGGGTCATTGTCCATCTGCACTGTGAAGCGCCATCCAATGAGTTCTGCAGCATTTGGCTGAATGTGAGCAGATAATATTGCCCGAAACACTTCAGAATTCATCCTGCTGCTTTTGTCAGCAGTCACATCATCAATAAATACAAGAGAACCAGTTCCATTGGCAGCCATACATGCCCAAGCCATGACACCACCATCACCATGCTTCACTGATGAGGTGGTATGCTTAGGATCATGAGCAGTTCCTTTTCTTCTCTATACTCTTCTCTTCCCATCACTCTGGTACGAGTTGATCTTGGTCTCATCTGTCCATAGGATCTTGTTCCAGAACTGTGAAGGCTTTGTTAGATGTTGTTTGGCAAACTCTAATCTGGCCTTCCTGTTTTTGAGGCTCACCAATGGTTTACATCTTGTGGTGAACCCTCTGTATTCACTCTGGTGAAGTCTTCTCTTGATTGTTGACTTTGACACACATACACCTATCTCCTGGAGAGTGTTTTGATCTGGCCAACTGTTGTGAAGGATGTTTTCTTCACCAGGGAAAGAATTCTTCGGTCATCCACCACAGTTGTTTTCCGTGGTCTCCTGGGTCTTTTGGTATTGCTGAGCTCACCAGTGCATTCCTTCTTTTTGAGAATGTTCCAAACAGTTGTTTTGGCCATGCCTAATGTTCTTGCTATCTCTCTGATGGGTTTGTTTTGTTTCTTCAGCCTAATGATGGCTTGCTTCACTGATAGTGACAGCTCTTTGGATCTCATCTTGAGAGTTGACAGCAACAGATTCCAAATGAAAATAGCACACCGTTCACCTGAGTTGGATGTACATACCCTCAAATTAAAGCTGACAGTCTGCAGTTAAAGCACATTGTGTTTGTTTCATTCCAACTCCATTGTGGTGGTGTATAGAGCCAAAGATGTTAGAATTGTGTCGATGTCCCAATATTTCTGGACCTGACTGTAAATCTTAAACTTTTTATGTCTAGCATATTTTCTACAAATCTTTCTAAAAATTCTAAATCCATGATTTAGAATTTAGGCTAAATGTTAAATTAACATTTGATAATTATAATTTTCTTGATATTTTAAGCACTGATGACTTTATTAAATATTTAATACTTTTACAGTGTATATAATGTTCATATAGCAACATATGAAACATACTATGCGTTTATGATCTTTTCATTACTTGTTTGCTGTGAAATGTACCAATTTCATTCAGTGGTTTCTCATATTAAGGGAATCCATCAGCATGAGTTGTATAGTTATTTATCAAACATAGTTTATGCTATACTTGATGAAAGGTTTGACTGAGAAAAATGTGCTGGAGATGTCTAATGTAAAACTTACTTAAGTTATACATTAGACATTAGAGTTCAAAAGCTCAGAAGTCTGAATTTCTGATCCTGATGACCGATTCAGATTGGATCCTGCATAGTTTAATAGATCTGTTCTTTACAGCTTATTCTTGTGGCTGTATAGCTAGACTTGCTAGATAATAACTAGCCAGACAATCTGAATCAAAGATTGCAACATAGTATTGCAATCTAGTCCTTGCAATCTAGCCTTTGCAATCTATTGCAAGCATAGTATCAGGAATACTTGCTAATAAAGTTTGTAGAGATGTGTAAGGTCTTTTAAGGAAAGTGTCAAAACTAGTTAATTAATGGCATAGGAAAAATTATGTACCCAGTTATTCATTATTCCCCAAGTAAAGCATGATTAGGTGCTATATTGCACGGAATCTAAACTAAACATTTTAACTATATGCACAGTCTAAAGAGCAATCTAACAGTTTATTTGGACCGCTGTATAGCAATGCATTTAAACTAATAATAGTTTTATTGCATTGCCAATGTAAATGAAGTTACTTTTGTCTCTTATTTTATATTTCATGCATGTCTTCTAAAATCTAAACATTTGGGTAGAAAAGGATACACAGTATAACCTTTCTATAATTTCTTTAAGATATGAATCATATTTTTAAAAGATGGTTTAATAATTTATACAAAAATGTATTTTCTGAAAAGGCAAATCTAGGAATTTAGAAAATTTCTGTTTGATGTTTTCCGTTACGATATTGAAATCCTTGTCTTCTGATATCCTTTTGATTATTGAATAAGGAATCTAAAGCTGTGCTATATCAGACTAGAATTTTCTATTGTTTAGCGCATGCTTTTTGACCAATGGGAAGCAAAGCATAAGTGTAGTCTTTCTCTCCCATATAAGTGCTACAGGACTTGGTATTTAAAGATGTATTGTTGTCTTGATTGAAAACTCTTGGCAGCCTTACATGCCATGATTTTGCCTAATCTTGTTAACTAAGTGGCATGCTTAGTGAAGAACATAGCACTTTCTATAGAATAGTTTTATCCCTATGCAATTTATCCATCTCATGCACTTGCTTGGACTAAACCACTAAACAAGCATTTATTTGAAACATTTGTCAAAAAGAGCAAGGAGTTCCTGTCAAAAACCTTTGGAACATGTTGATATTGTTTATAAAGAAATTATTCATTCCTACAAAGCTTCCCCCCCCCTCCAGATCCATCAGCTCCACCTGCTCCATCTAATCTCAGGATTGCCAACTCTACAGTAAACAGTGATGGAAGTATAAATATAAGGATTATTTGGGATGTCCCAGAAGAACCTGATATTCCAGTCCATCATTACAAAATCTTTTGGAGCTGGACTGTCAGCAGCAAGGCTCTTGTCCCAGCAAAAAAGAAGAGAAGGAAGACTACAGATGGAGTAAGTAAAAAAGGAAATAGAATGAGATTCTAAAAATAAATGTCTCAATTGCTTCTGTCTAGTGTGTTCAATTTTCTTTAGGCTAGAGGCCTTCCAGTCTCTGAACAGCATCTTGAAGAGCACTTTGTAAAAGAGGACAAGGGAAATGGGCACTTAAAATATTTTAGAAGTTCATGGCAGAAGGACAAACATTAAATGAATTACATTATGTTATTTAAATTACTTCCTTGCTAAATTGCTAAAGCGGTTTTATTCAGGCAGGCATTCAAAGTTTAATGGACTGCTGCTGATTTTTCTTGCTGCTTTTATATTTTGAGAAGGATTATTTTACTCTTTGTTTAGGTACTGGGCTTTATAATATCCTATTGTACATAATGCTTATATGTTTTCATGTTTTCATTGTGTAGAGTCCAGTAAAATTCAGAATACTAATGAAAATACTATTAATAAAAATAATAATAATAGTGAATAAAATGACTCTTTCTCTTGAACCTCAGTAATTGGTATAGGAGAGATCAACAGGACCCTATTCATTTGATAGAATATGTAACAGCTAAATTGTTTCAGTGTTAGTATTACCTCTGTATTAATGTGGAAAATGACAATCCATCTCACATGCATACAATGTCCTTCAACACGTATGGAGAAAGTTGGTGAGAGAAAATGCTGTCGACTTGGCCTGATACTGGGCAAATGTCATTTAGTTTTCATCTATTTATTTTACATATTTTTAAACATTTATTTTACTATATTTTTATGACCTATTTTATGCCTATTTTTTTGGCTCACCGTTGAATGTTATATGTATATTGTTTGCTTCTGACATGAATAAAGAGTTAGGAAAACCATAATTGATTCATGCAACTTAACTTTGTTCCATTATAGTCTCAAAATTATGTGATCCTTGAACACCTTCAACCCAATAGTAATTACATGGTGGAACTGCAGGCAGTTACATACTGGGGTCAAATACGTCTGAAAAGTGCAAAAGTGTCTCTCTACTTTAGTTCTACTCAGACAACTGTCAGCAATAGTAAGTGGTGTTTCCATAAAACAATAGTAAAGTTTTTGTCTTTAACGATCTATCTCTCTAACTCTCTGTCTTTATTCCATTCCTAAGTAGTTTACTGGGTATGTTCTCCTTGGTCCAGAATATTCCAGTTTGGTTAGAAACACTTCATAGATGGGGATACTGTAAATTTAGTAATCTTTTGACTGAGCACATATAGAAAATTAATACTGATATTTAGTTCTTACAATATATACATATTTGGAGCTTTTCCAAATATAAAAATAAATCATAATTATCACAATGTGATTTAGTAGTTAAGGACAATGAGTGGAAAGACCTAAGGTTTTATTTAACCACAACTATGGAAGCTCATTCAATGACTTTTAGCCAATCACACTCCAAAGTATCCCACAGACTGTTTGTGAGGGGAGGGAGTGGAAGGAGGGACCACAATATAAACTGCATCTTTGGGTCATGAATGAAAAGTAAAATATACACCTAATCCAGTGGTGGGATTCAAGTAATTTAACAACCAGTTCTCTGCCCTAATGATTTCTTCCAACAACCAGTTTGCCAAATTGCTCAGAATGTTAACAACTGGTTCTCCCGAAGTGGTGCGAACTGGCTGAATCCTATCACTGAGCTAATCCTTAAGAAATATATACAGTATACAAATAGGGAAAGCATGAGTCTGTTTGTCATCTATTTGGGACATATTAAAAAGTGCTAGATGTTTTGGCTTTTGTGACATTAAGCAAATTAGTGCATGTCTTCTGTATATGTCTAATTCTTCAATGTTGGGATTAGTGCTAGTTAATAAGTTAAATATTTTATTTCCAAGGACTTCCTAGAGGATTGCAAAACACATTTAAAGATACACCATATTTGTTCCCTTTAGTGCTTGCTATGTGCACTCAAACTTCTCATCTAATCTCTATATGCATATTACAGCAGGGTAACTGAAACAAATTCCTTTTTTATAGTTACCAGTTTCTATCCCCTGCTGCAGATCGTATTCAATTTACATTGCAGATAAAACCTTTGCTAATCAAGGTCCAGTTACCCTGATTTCCACATGTATGAAAGTTTCATCAAATTACATTCAGTTGGAGGGCACCCTTTCTTTCTTATTTCACAATTAATCTTTGATTAATTCTTTAAGATGCTTTGGAAAATACAGAATTATTTTTACTTCTTTATTTTTTCTTCATTTTTACCCACAAGAGTTTATATCTTTGTGAATTCTGTTGAATTTGTCATCTTTTTTCCTTCCTGTTAGTGGATTTTCATATTTTAGTTTTACAGCTGAGTAAAAGCATCAGATAAAATATGACCATTGGTGATTATACATGATTTGCTGAAATCCAATATTTGTCCTGGTTCTAGAACAACTATTTCAACTCATGGACATATTTGATAGTGCTTGACAGATTTAAAGCAGTGTTTCTCTTGTGTGTTTTGCTTTAATAATTAGCTTATGAAAAATTGATGTACACATTATCTGAACTATGTTTTGTAAATAGTTATGGCTCCTTGAATATTAATGCATTAATTCAATATTATAACATGAACATTTCAATGCAAATTGTTAATAATAGTTTATTCTTTTTTCATCACTAAACCTAGTTTTAAAATATTGTTTTAGGACTGTAATATTCTTTTCTATTTCTCCAAAATCAGCTGCAATATAATTGCATTTTCATTTTTAGTGTATTCTACTTCTCATTAGTCAATTTGCATTTTTGTGCTGGCTATTATTGATAAAACTTACCACTTTATTACTCTTTTGATTTGGTTGGCTCTGGATACATTGTCAGTAACATCTACACTATTAAAACTTGTTTTTTTTTTTAAATGTTGAGTTACTATGATGAATATAGAAGTACTGGAATTCATTATTGTTATTAAATTATTAAATATAAAATTAATAAATTAATAAAATAAAAGTTATCTACAGTGTAATAATCTCTTTACCGGAATACTGCCATATGTGCGGGACTATCTTTGAAAATAGAATAGCTAGATTACCAGCTAGGATTGATCATATTGTATTTTGGCAAACAAGAAAATTTGAACATTTCTAAATATTCTGAAACTAATAACTTTCTTTAAGAATTAGCTGCCAACAATTGACAAAGTATGTTTACTCCTGTTTTATAAATAAATGTTAATTACTGTTCCTTTTATTTAATTTTTATTCTTTTTATTTCTAATCCAGTGATCTCTTATTAGATGCATTTCAAGTATCATTTGAAAAACTTTGATTATACAGCCATCTATGCAACTGGCAAATTTTCAGAAATATTTTCTTTTACAGAAGAATGGACATCTACCATTGGTAAAGCAACTGATGTTTCATTCTTCAAAAGAAGTAGACTTAATCGTCTTCTTGAAATTGGAGTGCCTTTTTTCCAAGATGACCAACTTCAAGTGAAAGTCTACTGGAAGAAAACAGAAGGTAGTTGCAAAACCATATGTTAGTTACCTTGCCTAAATAATTTGTTGGTTATTAATAAATACGATTCAGATAACTTCCTGGTAATTTTAGATATACAAATACAGAAAGTCTGACTGCTTTGTGATATGCTGTTGGCATTTTTAAGCACATTATAATTAATATGAGCTATTATTTATTATTTAAGTTAATGTAGAAGCAAAGGTTTCCAACTTTCTCCTAAGCATATATTTGGAGGAGACTGGAGGAGAAGAATGTTGCTTACCGATATACATTCTGTTTACTATTAATTTGCATATGTACACATGCATATAAAGTGTTCATCATCAATATGCTCCAACAGTTACAGCCCCTTATTCTATAGTGTCGATTTGACCTAGATACCATAGTTAAAAGGATTTCTCCCCCCCCATCTTTTTAACCCTAATAATAGCAATTTTATGTTTCCATTTTTTAGCTTCCTCAGGGGTTACTATAATACAAAGGGGGAAAATTTGTAGAAGTAGATTAAGGATCTCCAAACTAAGCAAAGAAACCTAAACTTGATTGAGTTATTATGACTGTTCAGTGGTATTTTTTTCATAAACTGTTGGCATAACCACCCTCCTTTTTATTACATCTATGGAGGCAGCAACTCTCTTGTAGCATGGAGATCGTGTTGGTGGGCATATTAACTAGAATGAAAAGCTATGTAGCAAAAGGAAAGGAACAAATTGTGTTTGCTTACCACCACCATTTCCACTAATGCAAGGAAGTTGCTGGCTCATTGAGAAGGCAGGAAGGCATGTAATGAAGCCTGCTATAGGAATGGAACTAACCACTTTCCTTATTAGACTGATACCACTGTCTGTATTAGACTTTCTGGTCATGCCCTCTTCTGTATCCACCTGTATTCTTCCTGTGCCCTGAGTTAATAGATGTAAGCGAAAAGAAAATGCCATTTGAATTCTCTTGTACTGACTAAAGCAGGTCTTGTGTCAATACTGATTCTAAATGTTTGATTAGGGCACTCATTTCTGTGAATTGCAGCATTCCAATACTTGTTATCAACGTAGATAAACATATAGGACTATGGATAAAACAAAAATCAAGTTATCTTTGTTAATCAATTATAGAAGCCTTTTGTTCTTTGTTTCAGGTACAAGGCTTCTCTTGACAGATCAGTTAGAATCTTAATAGGTCTAGGAAACCATTAACTATATTAAAAAGGAAATGGTAGTTAAGCGATCTGTAGAAGATTCCCTATGGGAGACTAATATTGCTGTACAAATGACTCAAGAAATGGCCTAGCCATGGCCTTTGATGGTCAAGATAAAAAAAAGCACTGCCGTGTAGGAACTCAGAGTGGATGTGAACATCAGTTTCCTATTGTAGCATTTAGGTACTGGACAAATCATCTGAAAAAACTCCAGAGCATAGTTACAGTCTCTGAACCCCCAAATTTGTAGCTTGATCATAGCCTAACTATAGTATCTTTCTTTGTATGCATACAGATTATTGAATAGCAAGATTGAGTCATAAATCATCTCAGATGCAGAAACCATTAGCAATAACACACTGGAACAACCCCAGCACAGTTGTATAAGATGCTATTTGTATAGGCAAAGATTTGCATTAGTGGTATGTACTTAGATGTGAGTTCTAAACTTACATTTCAGTTCAGCATGGCTTAACACTTTTTTTTTTCAAGAATAATGTAGCATCTTGATATAATAATGTCAATTTTTTGTTAAGGGGTTTTCTGCTTTTGTGTTGCGTTAGCCTTTTAATAAGTGGAAATTCTGCTTAGTTTGGTCTCAGATTGTCTACTCTTCCTATGTCTTAAACAACTATCAATAAACTTGGCATCTGAATAACTTATTTTAATATTTGCCTAGAATAAAGCAAATAATACATTTAGGTAAGATTAAAAAAAGGGGATCTTGAAATATGTGAGATAAACTTGTTAAACTGGATTGCTTGGAAAAGTAAGACAGAATAAAACAAATATGGAAAAGCAAACAAAAGTTCTACTAAAGGTTTTTTTCTGCATAAGAAAGAAATATGTGATACTACTAGCTTGCATTACTTTTGGGCTACTCACTGTACGCCTTTGAGCAGAGCCAAAATAGTTAGTTGCAAATAAGTGTAGCACATACTATAGTTTAAACATACTATTTAGTTTTCATATGATTGATATGACAGTCTGCATTCTAAATGCAATGTATTTTCATGAACAAAATTTTATTAACGATTCTCTAGCATGACTGTCACGCCTTCTTAATTCACATAAGCAGGCCAGACTTACCTTGCTCCAAACCTTGCTTGCTGCTGCCTCAAGTGCTTTGAAACCTGAACATGCATTGAGTATAGATAGCAAAGACGTCAGCCTGGCAACTAAATGCAGATTAATCTGCATGATTTTGTTTCCCATATCTATCTATGGGAAAAAACTAGAAATGAGGAAAATTGAGAGAACTTTCATGCTTTTTTTAAAGCAACTTAGTAAAATCACTTGCAGAATTAGATGAATATTAGTAAAATGATTAATTTACCTTTTTTGTTCTCTCCTACACTTATATATCTAGATTATCCAAATGGGTAGCATTCTGTCATAGATTTGTAATAATTCTTTAGTATATGATTGTGTCCATTTTTCTGCACTTTCCACTTTCATTTTTCTGTGGGCTTTTAAAACTGAAAATCCCATTCTCTTGGGTGATATTTTAATGGTGCAACACAACTGTGTAAAAACTGCTTCATCAGGTGAACCTGAGATCTTTGGAATTTTCTCAGACTAACTTCCAATATTCTAAAAGGCATATACATTTCCATTTTATATATTTTTCCTATAAATGATAAATATGTCCAATATTTATGTGTATCTCTGCATGAACTATTCCCAAAAAAAAAAAAATCAGAGACTTTTTAAGTGTAAGCTTCTGTTCATTTTCCCTTGTTATGTTATTTCATTGATAGATGCCACCAGCAGGGAAGGATATCATGTTCAGTGGTTCCCAGAATTATGTTCTTACAACAGTACCGAAGAGCCTGAAAAATTCAATGATGTAACATATGTAAGTTAGTTTTAAAAATATCAAAAACTGTAAAAACATGATCCTATATTTTGTGAGGAAGAGTATAAATGACCTTTAAAGATCCCATTATGTTCCCTTTACATTTCAAATACAAATTTATTCTGTGCTTCAAAGCATAAATTTTGTCCTTTGTAATGAAAAGCTATTGTAACTTCAGTTCCTTTGGGTCCTTCACATGTATTTGGCTGCAGTTCCTATGGATCAGGGCTGTCAAACTCGCGGCCCGCAGGCCAGATGCATCACATGCTGGTCATGGCCACGTCCAGTTTAGCGAAGGAGAAAAAAGATGTGATACATCACATGAGGCTGTCGTGATGATGCATGTTTGACACCCCACTATAGATTGAATATGGCCAATTGGCCAATAGCTCTAATGAATGTGCATTATGTGACTTGAATTCTTTGAAGTGGTCTAGGTTGAGGAAGGCTGGTTGATCTAGTTCAGGGGCGTCAAACTCAAGGCCTGTGGGCCGAATCCAGCCTGTGGGGTGCTTAGATCTGGCCCGTGGGACCAGTCTGGAAATAGCGAAGGACTGGCCTGTGGTGCCTCTGCTAGCAAAAGTGGGGCTTGGGCAGGGCGCACCCTCCTGGAACTGCTTTTGGCCTCCGGAGTGATCTAGGAGGCCTTCCAGGCCCAAAACAGGGCCTCCAGAGTTGTCCGGAAGGCCATCCTTGATCCAGAAGGTTATAAAAGGGAGGAAAAGTAAAATATTTTACCTTTCAGGCCTGCAGGATTCTGCTACTATGTCAATAATTTATAGTTGTAGTCTTCCTATGGAGTCAGTTTCTTGATCTGGTCTCTCTCATAAGGTGATCAAGTAGACACTTCCCTATTTTTTTAAGTTTATAAAACCATATCTGTGGAGATGTGGTCCTGTATCACGCCCACCAGAGCCCACCATAGCACTAGGTTTCTGGGGTTATTTTGTTAGGGAAAATTGAATATTCCCCCCGCCCCCTTTTTTAAAAAAAGCACCAACTAAAATTGGCATGAATTATGTTTCCATTTTTCTGAAGTTTGTTGAACAAATATAATAGTATGCCTTGGGGAAATTAACAAGAAGTTCAAGAACTTGTCTACTTATCCAACTTTATCCTAGTTATGACTCCAGATTGCTAGCACTTGAAGTCATATACTTGTAATTTTAAATATGTAATTATATAAGGCATCATAAAGAGAAGTATTGATTCATTGTAGTTCTTACCAATTATGGTTATTTCAAGAAGCTGAGACTGGAAGTGAATTGTTCCATCTTTTGTTTGTGGTACAAACTGATTTTTGTAGGATCAGGTAGAACAAGCTATATTTTTTCCATATAACTGAGCAGATTTTTGTATATTTTCTTCTATCAACTTTTACAAATATTGAAATATGTGGCACATTTTTTTTCCTTTTCAACTTGTGCCATATTATGAAATTTCCTCTATATAAGGAAATTATCTAGAGATTTGGGCTGAATGCGTTGCCTTCAGCCCTACCTATTTCATCACCTATTTCATCTCCCTATAATAAGGGAGAATATATATATGGGAATATATATATATATATGTTTTCTCAGGTTTTCGCGGGTGTTTGTATGTAGGTCTTTGGTTATTCGGGTCTTCTCCCACGTAAAATTGGAAGTGTCTTGGCGACGTTTCGACGAAGTCTCATTCGTCATCTTCAGGCTGGTGTTCTCGGCTTCGTGCTTCCAGGAGCACGAAGCCGAGAACACCAGCCTGAAGATGACGAATGAGACTTCGTCGAAACATCACCAAGACACTTCCAATTTTACGTGGGAGAAGACCCGAATAACCAAAGACCTACATATATATATATATATATGTGTGTGTGTGTGTATAGTTAATATTTCGGGTTTCTTCCCGTGTAATTGTGGATATATCCCTAAAAGGGTAGAAGCGACGTTTCGACAGAATCCCATCTGCCATCATCAGGCTTATGTCAGCAGTCATTTTGTACTAACTGCAATAGAAATGAAAAAAGACCATATTGCATGAATAAACGGGATGACACTTCACGTCTGCCTACTATTTGGAAACCTGCTCTCATAGATAGACGAATCTTAACACCATATATAAAACATAAACCAAACATTAATCAAAAAAATCCCAACCAAATCATATTCAAACCAGCCACAAAGATGAAGCCCTGCCACCTAGTGGAGAAAAACCGACCATACACCCGAAGCCAAGCCAATAAACACATACTGGGACTTCCAACCAATCAGAATGAAAAGGTGGAGCCATCCCAGAATACCAGCACCAGATTTGAAATACCAACAGCAGTTAGTACAAAATGACTGCTGACATAAGCCTGATGATGGCAGATGGGATTCTGTCGAAATGTCGCTTCTACCCTTTTAGGGATATATCCACAATTACATGGGAAGAAACCCGAAATATTAACTATACACACATACATACCCGTGAAAACTTACATAAACATATATATATATATATATATATATGAATATTTACGTGTTTTGTAAGCCATCTTGTTTTCTAAAAATGTATTTTTGCATTGATTGCTTGGAAAATATTAAATTTAAACTAAAAAGGAGGATAATAAAATGGTTTATGTCTCTCATAGGAAAACTATATAATACTTCAGAACCTGTCCTTTTCATGCAAGTATAAGGTTACAGTTCAGTCAGTAAGATCCAATGGTCAGTTGAAATCTGAAAGCATTTTGTTTACAACTCCACCTTGTTCTGATCTAAAAGGGAAAAAACACAAGTATGTAAGCTGCGTGGCTAAAGGAGGTAAGATTCAAAACAATTACAATGACATAAAATACTTAAGTAGCTAGTTCATACACCAGTTTTTAAAATGGATTACTTCCATCATTATATGACGAGCTTTAAAATTATTAATGTAACCACTTACAAGTATTAATTAGTATTGCAAAAGCAGATTAATTAATAAGAATATAAAATACAAAAGAAACAACCACAAGTTTAATTTTCTTTGTAATGTGATTTTACAGACAGTAAGTTAGAAGTTCTCAATATGACCTTCATTACTAGCGCCTTCTTTTAACACTACATTAAAGAAAATTATTTTACAAGTTTTATATGTAACAGAAGAATACAGTTTAGGCATTAAATACATCAAAATGTTACACATTTGTATGCTTTATTTTAACCTGATAAGATGTGATGCCTTTCACAGCTGGTCTAGCTATCTCCAAACATTTTATATTTTCTTTGATAGGTCACATCTCTTTAAGCAATTTCTTTAGATAGAAGAATATAGTATTGTAAGTAATAGTTTCAGTTCTGATATCACAAATTGTCTTAACATTTGTTAAAACATTTACAATAAATGTTAAATGCTGTCAATTACTCAACAACATCTTAGATTTTTGAGTGAGTCACATGACTCACTTTTGAAACTAAATCAAAAAGAATATTTAGGAAATCCTGAGACAATAGTTTCTCTTGATTAAACAGCAAGAAAAAATTTCCAAAAGCATTGGACCTTTAGAGAACAGAATGTGGGATTGTTCAGGAATAGAGAATTTTATTTTTGTGCAGCTATCAACCTTGTTCTGGAATAAGCATGCATATATTTTATAGCTAAAATATTTTAAAATATATGCATGCTTATTCCAGAACAAGATTGATAGCTGCATTGGCCTCAAATGTATCAAGCATATTTAATTGGTTTTAAGTGGATCAAAATATAATGCAAATGATATGTTATAATTTTGATATTTGATATCCTGATATCCATAAAATGAATTTAATATCCTCAAATATTAATTGACTCACATTTATATACAGATATTTATATAAATATGATATTTTAAAAATATGAAGGAAGAATATGCTTTCTGTTTAAATTTTATATAAATAAATTACATAGTGTTTCCATTGTACCCAATTCAATAAATAGTAATACAGCAATCTTTTTTAAAAAAGACATTTTAGACATCTAGAAAACATATAGATAATGGTGATTTACATAATAGTATTACTATAATAATATAAATGGGTCTATATCACTTATAATATCAAATCATAAAATTGGAATTTGTGGTAATGTTTACTCATTGAAGTGCAATGTATGAAACAAAACTATATTCATGGTAGATAAAATAAGTGATATAGTGGTGAGCAATTCATTTGAGATTAAGCATTCCATTCTCATATAAGAGCAAAGTTTATATGACACATTGTTGTAGGTTCCCTTAATGTATATCTTTTTAAAATTGTTCTTACGATTGACAGAGATACTAACTTCTCTCTTTGTGGTGTTTATTTTGCAGATCCTGTTATCTCAAAAATATTGGCAAAACCAGAGAATCTTTCTGCTTCTTTCATTGTTCAGGACATTAATATTACAGGCCACTTTTCCTGGAAAATATCAAAAACAAATCTTCACCAACCAATGACAGGATTTCAAGTCACTTGGGCAGAAGTCACTACAGAAAGCAGGCAAAACAGCTTACCAAACAGCATTATCTCCCAATCACAAATATTGCCAGTAGTAAGTCTGTACCTCTTCAGTAGGGGAGGGGGATAGATAGGAGGGAAGACACAAGGAAGAAGCAGAGTTGATTGATGACGCTGAATGCCTCAAATATATTCCTTTTACTTCAAAAAGCTGTTTCCATTTTCTTTTAGGATCACCATATGTTGACAGTACCCAACCTAAGACCATCAACTCTTTACCGTTTAGAGGTTCAAGTGTTAACCACAAGTGGTGAGGGACCAGCTACAATAAAATCATTTCGAACACCCAATTTGCTGATACCACCACACAGTGAGTGTTGACATGCTACAAAAACTTATTCTGATGCATGCATTGGCATCTCTTTCTTATATGGAACATAATATATTATGAGTATTTTTAGAAATACTCTTCTCCATCTGACGTAACAGCCTGAACATGGTCTTTGATTTATTTAGGATAAAAGATGCTTAATATTCCATCTCAAATTAGCAGTCAGATTGGTCTGAAACAGCTGCTTAATTTATATATAGCTTAACTTTGATTTACTTTGTCTACAGTCTTCCTCATTAATGGATTAAATCTTAAAATATAATATTTTCAACAAAGGAAAGTTGGTAAAAATCTATTTAGAACAGAATCCAGAATTTAATCAACACATGTATTCCAAATCTTTACTTTCTGTCATATCTGGCTTTCCTATATTCTCTAGGTGTTACATTGAATATTTAACCTTTGCACTCAAGAATCTCAAAAACTTCCATCTTGGAATGTTTTTCAAATTTTGTATGCTGCTAAACATTAGTCTTAGGATTTTGTCTAAGCTACATAGTATGGGCCTATTTTCAAGCAGTCTGCCATCTTCAAGTAAGTTGTGGATAAAGGAAGCAGTAACTTTGAGAGGGCAGTAAGTACTTCAATTTTGCCGTGCATGATCAGACAACATTACAGAACTGGCAGTATCTCTAGCACTTCAGACAGGAGTCTTTGGTAATCCTGTTTGGAATTTCTGGGAGCTGAACTTTCTTCACATACACTTTTTTCTATTACTCAGCCATAGCCTTTTTCTTTGATACACTGGCAAATCTGGGAATCCAAAAGTTTTATGGGTTAGTATGAAATTAATTCATAATTATTATAACTATTCATGTGATTTATTAAACATTCAAATTCTATTCATGATATAAGTAAGAAATGCCTAATTTTCCAAGTTAAATTATTACCATATTTTTCGGAGTATAAGACGCACCTTTTTCCCCCCAAAAAAGAGGGTGAAAATCTGGGTGCGTCTTATTCTACGAATGTAGCCCTGCCCAGCCTCCCAAACGGAGATTTCAGAGGCTGAAAGAAGCCTCTGAAAGAAGCTTCAGAAAAAAAGCCTCAGAAAGGCTTTTATCTAAAATAATATGGCAAGCAACAAAAGAAGAATCAGTAAAGGTTCTAACCAAACTATGCTAACAAATCTGGAGAATGACACAATAACCAACAGATCGGAAGAGGTTAATCTACATACCAATACCAAAGAAAGAAGATTGAACACAGTACAGATAGTCCTTCAGAATAAAAGCCTCTGAAAGAAGCTTCAGAAAAAAAGCCTTTTTTTCTGAAGCTCTGTTTCAGAGGCTTTCAGAGACAGAAAAGAAAGTTTTTTTTCTGAAACCAAGTTTCAGAAGTTTCAGAGGCAGAAAAAAAGCAAGGCACAGAGCTCACAACCAAGGAACCTGTTGCTAAAATTCACCACTGGGAACACCTGATTGTGGGTATTCCGGAAGGCTGATCCACCCTCCAATCAGCATTTTTCTTATTTTCCTCCCCAAAAGCTAAGGTGCGTTTTATATTCCAGTGCATCTTATATTCCGAAAAATATGATACTTCAACTTGCCAAATATTACATCAAAACAGTTAATATCTTAGACTACAATACTCGTGGGGGTACATGTTTGTTTCATTTGAGATATGGGCTAACTAATATTTAATTTATATTATTAATAGATTATTTCCTTGTTATTTGTAATAGGCATGATAAAAATAAAGAGATCTAAGGTGGGTAATTCTGTTTTGCCAGATAAGAACATAAAGAGTTGATGTTGGGGAATTGCTAGCTATGCCGGAAGGAGGGCTAGTGAAGGGCTAGTTTGGAATCATTGTGCAGCTGCAAGTGGCATAAGCATGACCCCCTCCAAAATCCATGAAGCCTTATCTAGTTTTTCCCAGGGAAAGGGAAGCAGTCTGGTGAGATTCTTGGGACATAGATGATAAACAATAAAGTTACAGCCTGAGGCTATTGAAAAGTGGTTCTGCTTGCTTGTACCTGAAGTTTTAAGGCAATGGTAAGCAGTGTTGGAAAATATATTCACAATCAGAAAATGTGAATTTCTATTGCATATGGGATGGCCGTGTGAAGGGAAGAAAGAAAGGATGATAATACTAAAAACAGGATTTTACTTCACTGATGATCACACTTATTTGGGATGTAGCAATTGTTGTCAAATCTTCTGCATATTTAGGAAAAAAAGCACTTATTCAAGATTATTCAAGCAGCCTATAAGCTTAATAGACTAGGCTAAACTTAATAAACTCAGAATTATGTTCTTTCTCAAGAACTCTCTAAATCAAACAAAAGCATCTTCTTGGTTCTTTAAGACATCTGTTTGTTCCTTGTCCAACATGATTGGTCAAGGCTAGCCAGAAGATAACTTGTTTTCTGGTCTCATGGCAGAACTGGAAGGGGTACATCCTTCCTTGTGCTCCTCGATCTCTAAGCACTTTCAATGGCATTGATCTTGGTAATCATCTGGGCCAGCTACAAGATTTGGATGCGGAGGTACCATTTTACAGTGGTTCTCATTCTTTCTTTATGACTAGTTTCTATAGTTTTTTATGGGATGAAGACAAGTGAAGGTCTACAGACCTTCACTTGTGAAGGTTGAGGCCCTGGTGAATGATCTTTTTTCTTGCCATATGTTGTCTTAGGGATACTCCTGACCTATTTTGATCTTTATCCCTTTTTGTATTTTTAATTTTAAGCAATCCAGAGTTATTTGGAGTCAGGCAGCCCATAAATTGTATGTATGTATGAATTTAAAATAATGCAAATAAATACCAAGAGTGACTCTTTAATAATTGTCAGTATGTGAAATAGATCCCTGATCAATCCCTAATTGTATCAGTATCCAATTTTCTTAGGCTACTCTGAGAATTTTCAGATTCATAGGGAATAGGCAAGGAACATCAAGTAGCTCACAGTTTTGAGTTTTTGACGGGACTGGAGTCAAATAAAAGATTTAATTGATTTACTTCTGAAGCTAATAAAAGTCACAGAATAATATTGTTTTGGCCAGAAATATAACAATGTTATACTGTTGGAGGACAAACCTGTAGGGATTTAAGGCTTGCCAACAACTAATAATTATGAACTAGGGTTTTAATATATTTTTTCTTTTTAGGACCTCATCTGAAGCAGCACCATCCACGTCACTACAAATCAGCCCCTGAAAAATACTAAATTGCAATAAATTATTAACCTGATGGAAAACAATGCGAAGAAGTTCTTGAAAGAAGACCAGAAAAATGCATCTTTATTGAATTATGGAATGAGCTTTTGTTTTAATAAATGTTTACCAAGTATGAGTTGTGTATAAATCTGTATGAAACGGATTGAAGAAAGCATGTTTGTATTAATTTTAGGATACAGTACAATATATAATGCAAAGATCAGCTGTATTCATATTATCAGAGCATTCAGCATCTATGAAAATGTAAATATTTTCACACACACACACACACACATTGTTCTTTTTTCGTAGGACAAAGTCTCATTCGTCATTTTCAGGCTGGTGTTTTCGGTTTCGTGCTTCTAGGAGCAATGTGTGATTGCAGCTGTTGGCTGTGTTCTGATTGGGTGGAGGTGTGTTCTGATTGGTTGGGAGTTTGGCTTTGCTCTGATTGGATGGGGGGTTGGCTGTGCTCTGATTGGATGGTGTGTTCTATTTAGGTGGGGGCTTGGTTGTGCTCAGGTTAGTCTGAGTTGCAGGGTTAGGGTTAGGGTTGTCAATGAGGGTGGGCTTCCAAATGGCTGATAGTGTTCTGTCCCCGTCTCACACACGCACACAAACAGTCAGCCAGGAGTTAAAATAAACTTGCAGACAACAATTTCCTTCGATAACAGAATTGGCAGCAACCCAGTAGCTGCTTGCCAAAAACTTTACTCAAGAGGGAGGTGTTCCTCCTCCGTCAGATAAACCAAAATAAATTCACAAAGCCAAAGAATTGTCAAGTCCAGTCCATAATAAATCCAAGGAAGGCAGATAACGAAGTTCCAGAGACACAGTATGACTTGCTAGCTGTTCAGTTTTGTCCGTCACAAAGCCTGTATGGCCACCACACCCCCTTTTATCCCATGTGGGGTGTGATCCAGTGACTCAGCTTAATCTCTGGCATGCCTCCTTCTCTGCTGCGTGCGCTTATCTTTCGACGCTGGCGGGGATCCAGCTAAGACTTATCTCCATTGCTGTCTAACTGCGGCTGCTCGAGATGCCTGGCTCCTGGCCTATCTCTTCTCCTTCGGGAGACACCTGAGGCATTGCCAGAGAGGAGAGTCCTGGAGAGGGAGGCCTTGCCAACTCCTCTCCATCACTTTCGGAGTCTTCTCCCTCCAATAAGATGGGCTCGGGGGTCGGAGTCACAACAGGTAGGCGGGAGGTATCATCTCGCTTATTCATGCTGTGTGGGCATTTTTCTATCTCAATGGCTTCTCTGATTATTCTGTTGTTAAAGTGTTCAGTTTTGGCGATAGTTCTGGTCTTTTTAAAGTCAATATAATTGACAAACGAGTCCCTAACACAAAGAATGACAGCAGACCCACACAGGATGTCACCACCATACATCCACACAAAAAGCAAACCCACACCGATGAGGCACGACCACAAACCAGAAGCCACACCACAGCTGCATCATTAGCCACTTTAAACCCCTCCAATCCATACATGAAGCAGACTGACACCCACCATGAAGATGTGGCACGACCACGAAGCCAAACAACAGCAACGCAGCTCACCAGCTCAAATCCCCCTGCAACTCAGACTAACACGAGCACAACCAAACCCCCACCTAAACAGAACACACCCCCATCCAATCAGAGCACAGCCAACCCCCATCCAATCAGAGCACAGCCAAACTCCCAACCAATCAGAACACACCTCCACCCAATCAGAACACAGCCAAGCTCCCACCCAATCAGTTCACACCCCCACTGGCAGTTAAAAGGAAGAAACAGCTGCAATCACACATTGCTCCTAGAAGCACGAAGCCGAAAACACCAGTTTGAAGATGACGAGAGGGACCTCGTCGAAACATTGCCAAGATACTCTCAATCTTACACGGGAAAAGACCCGGTCCATTTCATGATACATGATATACATGACCTAATAATATCTGTTTAGTACCTTAGTAGAATCTCAATATGCTACTTTATTTGCTTTCAGAAATCCCATTAAATGGAGAAAGATTCTTGTCCATTTGATAAAGAAACATTATCTTGTTTCCATGAAGTAGAAACATTAACTTTTGAGGGTTTCATTTAGTGGAGATTGTTTTTCCTGAGTTATGAAGAAAAATGATCAAATTGTTTTTTCCAGAAGTTTTTTAGACTGGGAACTGAAACCAGATGGAGTACTTAAAGCAACACTACAACACTAATTGAAATGTAAATAACGTCTGTCTTATAGCTAAATGCTACTAGTATCACCAAATATATTACAAAATGAATGAATTTAAGTGGGGGTTGACGTTCTTTGAACTAGGCTTTTATTTAGAAGAAGTTTGTCATGTGAGATCTAGGGCCTTTTTACACCTGGGAGCTGCAAGGTGTTCCATGACATTTTGAAACATAGGAAGCTAAAACAGTTTTCCAGCATTTCTTCTGGATGACTTCTTTCCCATTACCACTTCCCATTCTTATTACCAGGAATTGCCTAATAATGCTAGTTCCCTTCTCCCATCATCTGTTGCCACCATCTTGGTATCTCACAGTCACATTAAGAAGTAGCTTTCTTGCAAATAATGGCCTATTATAGGGCTGGAGTGGTGATGGAAATGAATGTAGGTTTTTGTACACTCTCAAAAAGGAGCAGAAAAGAACTCTAGCCTGGCAATATTTAAATTCTATAGGAGAAGCCATTGATACAGCTGACAAAAATTATGTCAGAAAGGAGGAGAAACTAGACATTTTATAGTTACCTGTTTCAGTACTTGACCGCTAATAAAGATATTTCTCTGCATCTAACAATATATATACACTGTATATTCTACCCAGAAGGAGCTTGCTTTTCATTTCACTATAGGAATGTCTTTGGCAAATAGAAGGATCTTTATCTGATTACTCAGGAAAACTGAATCCTCATACAAGGAGAAGATTGCAGGGCATGTGTTGACCAAGTTCATGATGTCATATTTATTTTATTAAATAATAAAATATTAAAGGCATCAATTGAATTAAGCTAAATCTGAAAATTTCCTGTGTCTCTACTTTAAAACTTTATTGAATTATACAATGAAATATAGGGAACGTCATGGACACACTTTATTAACTAAATAGTTACCACATGTTTTAAACAATAAAGTTTGAGATCACACTTCAGATTTAATTTTCTTTCATCTTGTTTATTAGAAAAAAATTAGCATCCTGTATTCTTAGAGGGATATTATTTCTCCATTACATGCTTTGATTTATATCAAGTGAAAGGAAAAATAATGCTGTCCATAACCATTGCAGTAGAAAATTAAAGGATAGCGACACTTTTTTGCATACATGTTTAATCAATAACAAGACATGATTTTTTAATTTTCACAAATAAGATTAAAAATATCCCTCTTTCTTAAAGAAAAAAAGAGGCCAAATAAATATTTTTGAAGAGCATATAGGAAAACAAACAATGTCTTTCAATTATTTCAGAAATTTTATGGTACTTGTGACTATATGTTCGACAGCTTGTAAATGGAGATATGATTAAGAGAACATTTGCACATATTCATTATTTGCTATATCTGTAAAGACTTGCATGCATAAAATATGCTTAAGAGTCTATACACAGTATGGACTGGTTTTCATTCAGATAATGGAAACAAACAGTGAAAAGACATTTTGAAAAAGGTTCAAGTTATCAAGGTAGTCCTTGTGTATTCACTTTCAATGTTTTTATTTTTCTAACTTCAAAAAACAATACAAAAACCTAACAACGATTTTATTAAAACAGAAGATTTGATCCAAATAAGACCAGTTTGACTTTAGGTGTCTACAGTATGTTTATAAATTAGTTTAATGTTTTCAATGACTTGATTGTTTAAAAAGCATAAATTGCCAAATGCTGCCAACACAATACTGTTCAGTGCAATCTGTTTCTTTCTTCATTCAGTTGAAAATAATTGTTATATATGTGTGTGGGAAATATATCGGAAAAAGCTATTAATCAGTTTCTGTTAATCAGATTTTAAAAACAATTGTATTGAAAACACTAAGATTTATCGAACTATATTAGTGCTCTTTTACGCAAGAGTGGGATTTAATTACAAATTAATCTTCAAAAAATATAAGAATGGAAGTTCGTAACTTCATTTTATTTCCTCTTATTTTAAAAAAGGGCATATAAAAGCAGTTGTGATGATAACCTATTTATTTTAGATGGCATTACCTTTGTGTTATTTGTCTAAGTATTCTTAAATCTTTGATTAATATCCTGTAGACATATAACTATAAATGTCATATAAATTGTACATTGTACTCCAAAAATATGCTTTTAATGGTTGCATGCTTTTTTAAGACTTCAAATTTTATTTTTTAAAAAAAGGAAAGTAATGCATCCAGATGTTGTTGGATCTATAGGTTTGCATGCCAAAAATCATAATTCAGTTAGAGACATGAATTGTATGGCTGTTTACCTCTATTGAATATAATGGTAAGGTATGATTTAAAAAATAATTAATTGATTATCTATATGTAAAAATACCTTTTATGTAATTATATTGTAGCATAAAGAAAACAGCCACATATTTGCTAACTCAGCTGACTGTAGAAAGTACATTTTTATAACAGTCATTTAAAAGTCAGTATTTATTTATGTAATACAAAAAAAATAATTTTGTGTCATTATTTCGAGGCAATGTTTCTTGTAAAACATTTTGTAAAATTGTAAATACTCTGGTTGGTTGATCTTCATATTTAGATTTTGTACATAAGTTTAATAAAGTATCATATAAGTATTAGACTCATAATTATCATCACTGTTGGGATTGCTTTCTATAATAATTTTCTTTTACACAAAGTAACTTAGTCCTTGATAGATTTGCTGACATTTAGTCAGGATATTCAAACCATAATAAATACATTTGAAATGTTCAAATGTTTAAAAATCAAATATAAACATAGACTAATACATCAATGTTTTTCCTACTTGGCAACTTGCTAGCAGTTCCAGTCCACTCCAAAACTTATCAGGAAAAATAGCTATGCATGCCAAACCTCAGTCAGATGTATGAATCAGAAGGAAAGTGGAGAAATGTTGGCTTTCTTCCTTGGTTTCTAAATAGTTTACTGAAAAATGACAGTAGTATTGTCTATCTACAGTAGGACTACATATGGGAGCTTAAACTGATGGATCAGTTAGGAAATTTTTAACCTGAACCCCCAAAATTGGCATTATTTCTATAATTCAGTATTATTTGGGAAAACATAAGCTTCCATTACATATTTGTGAAATATTGTACATAAATGCTTTCCATCCGAATACAAAAGCAGATCAATGTAGAGCTGGGATAATTAATTTCCTTTCATTGGCTGAAGAAGATGTACATAAATACAAGGTATAAAAAGAGGCAAATAGCTGTCTCCTATAGCTGTTTGTGCTGAAAGAATTTAGGACTTGGTGATAGTTTTAGCCTGCATATATCTCCCTATTCTCTGGAATTTAACATTGCTGTTCCTTGGATGTAGCCTATAGCTCACAGCAAATTACTTCTGTTTGTAAACATACTATACTTGTACAAACTGTACATACTATACTTGTATAAGTCTTACAAGAAAAAGCTTCAAACCCTTTGTATTCTCTTTGTACTTTGAACATCTATTGTGTCTAAGAATTGTATTTGGTGCTGATGTGGGAAAAAACCAAAACACTCATTAAAGTTTTTTCCATGGTATTCAAGGCAACTTGGACTGTTTTGTTTCTTTAATGGAATATTGTGATGCGTAAATATAATAAATGTGGCTCTTTAGAAAAATTGTTTGAATAAATATATTCATATATATAAATGTGTAGGAATTGTCAGGTTCCAAACAGAAAGAAATAAAAGGAGACAAACCTGGATGGCTGCTACCTTAATTTAATCACTTCTTGGCACTCACTGACAATCGCAGATGAAAATCTTGTTAGGGGTACTGCCCTGTGCTTCCCACCACCATTTATCCAATAGTTATCACCATCCAACCAATCATGCGCGCTGTTCCCTCCCATGTGACCCGGAAGTTGGCTTATGTTTAATTCTTGAGTATTTACAACCAGCAACTAAATAGTTAATTCACTTGAGTATCTAAAACCAGCATCTCAACAGTTAATCCACTTGTTATTTCCGGCTGGCCATGACGATGTCATCCTCCAGCTATTCCCTCCCGTCAATCCTATCAGTTCCTGGGAGGCTCGATGAAGCAGATGCTGGGCTGAAATGAGGTTTGTGCGTTCCTTCCCCCAAGAATGGCAGCTCCATGCCGACAGCATGCTGGAGCTGACAGGAATTTTTATACACTTGCCTGCTGAGCAGACTTGCAGTTCTCTGTTCTGAGGCTTCCAGAATAGCTTATTAATGATTTTTTGAGTAAAAGAACATAAATGGTCTACAGATTTGCCTAAAAGGCACCTTGCCTGCCTTTATTATTATGCCATTATTATGAGCTCAATGAGCTTTCATAATAATAGTGATAAAGAAGGTTTCTGAGTTCCAGTGAACCTTGTTTCATAAATGGCAAGAGTAATACCTAATGAAGATTTCTCAGATTGTATTGTAAACCAAGGGTACATTCTTCAACACTCCTTGGAATGTGTACAAGTGACACAACAAATACATCAATGTATTCTGAAAATGACGAGTTCCTTTTGTCTGATGCTTTATATGGATATCAGATTTATTTGTATAGATTCCGCAGGCTATCATAAAACAGCTGCATCTATACTCACGTATGTGTAAATTAACTTTAGTGTTTATCTCGGATCTAAATTATATGCATAAAACAAAGTAAAAATTCTGGTTATGTGCCAATGCCAAGGCTTAGTTCTAACTTGTTTATCACCTTATGTCAACTCTAAAACTTTCTGACCTCTTGGAAGCACAACTGGAGATTTCACAGAGCTTGTTATTTTTGCAATTTTATGAACACCTGCATTCTGAATTGCTTTTCAAAGTCATATAAATAAAAGAAACTTAAAAGAGATAACTTCCTTGTTAGTAATCAGGTTAAGGTTATTTAGATATCTCTGCAACAGTAAATTTCTTATGATTACTCATGGTGATATAACTTTAAAAATCACTTGGCAAACACTTTAGAAAGCATTTGTGGTTTTTACTGTCTGCATTTCTGTATAGCTTTTGGCGAAAATGTGTGTTATAAATTGATATAAATAAATACATTAATTTACAGCAATTACCCAACAGTGCCCAATGTTGGTGAAGTAGTTTTTAAATCTATTTTAGGCCAAGACTTAACATATGTTAAGATGATGTTAGAATGACTTACTCAAATGTCCAGTTTTGCATAGAACTTTGAGAACTATTTTAGATATTGTCATTGATAAATTGGCAAATATTATACAGTAACATGCAGTGCTTGGGTTACATGATCTATATTGTAGGATTCATTTTTTGAGATAAGCAAATGTAAATGAAAAGGCAGAGATTTAGAAAAGCTATTTAAAAGCTGTGTCTGGTTAACATTCTGTAACACAGAGCTGACATTACTGTTAATCTTTACTGAATGTTTGTCCCAGAGGAACCACAAATGTGCATTCAATTTTTTTGTACTTTTTATTGGCAAGATGCGGGGAGATGGGAATATGTTTCACATGAATAACCTGCATTTTGTTTTCCTACAAAGAAAAAAAAAATCAGAATTTGGAATAATAATTATGCTGAAATCATCCAGGAAACTGAGCAACAGAAAATGTACATTGCTGAGCTTTGAAAAAGGCAGAAGAGATGAATTGAATTTGCTTTCTTTGAGAACTTTCACAATGCTTCATTTTAAAAACAAATTTCTATCCTTGAAACGACTACATGACTTTTTTTAAAAAAATACCTCCTAGTTATTTGCAACTTTTCTTTATTTTTTACTTATTTTTTGATCAATATGTTTTTGGTAGGTAAATATTGTAAGCATTCTTCATGAACAATTATTTTCTATAATAGATTAATCTGACAGATAGACAGGCAATTAAGAGAGATACAGAATTTCACAACCAAGTCACCATATTTGTTTTGTATATGCATATGAGTTTATATATACATACATACATAAACACACATACTATTTATATGAGTTCTAATTGCAAAATTAAACTTCACAAAGAAATAAATGTTTAGTTATAGGATATAACTATAAGATAACTAAACATCCATTTGGCACTAAACAGTCAATCACAACCTCATGTGAAAAATATGCTAAGATGTCATGGTTAATTTAGTTAGACAAATCAAATAATACAAAAGTCAAAACAATGGTCTTTGCATAAAGATCACTGTTTCTTTGCTACCAGAATTCTGTGGAATATAGGCTAAATTAGTATTTCATCTTATTTAAGATCATAGATACAGGTGGCATTTAATAATTTTAAAGAATAGAAGGGCATATTCATATAAACCATGCTTTTTGAAATTGAACTTTGTGCTCTACAGGATCCAGTATTGGACTGTAAGGAAAATTATTCACATAATCTGTCAGTGATATAGCCAGAGTTAATAGGAATGTAGGATTGGGTCAGCTATCTTCTGATTGGCTTTGGTGATGTAGATACCATGAAAACCATTAGTTATTATTGCTTTAAGGACATTTTTACTTGCTTCAATTAATGGGCTTTTGACTATCTTTATTTGGACCATTTAAATCATTGTTATTCTGCAAAAGAAAACATTAAAAACATTTATAAATTATAAGCAATCAACAATGTACCTTTATATCAAGTAAAACTCCCACCATAAGCAAACTCCTGTATAGCATGCAATCAATAAATGAGAAATACTTTATGAACGTATCTTTTCTTTTATGTACACTGAGAGCATATGCACCAAGACAAATTCCTTCTGTGCCCAATCACACTTGGCCAATAAAAAAATCTTATTCCTATTCTATTCTATTCTATTCTATTCTATTCTATTCTATTCTATTCTATTCTGAGGATGAAACAGAGAAAAAGAAGGGTGACATAAGCTCTTCAGAGAGGAAGAAAACATTTTCTAACACATTGTCATAACATATATTATGGCTATGCCAATGGCATATTGTTGAGCATAAGGGACAATATACATCAAAACAACCATTTGATTCGCTTAATCATCAGTGATTCACTTAATGACCACTATAAAAATTGTAAAATCAGGTCCAACTCAACTTATGAAACTTGGTCATGTCATGTCACCTTATTTCCTTCGTCTGCCAGTTGAAAAGCTACATCTTGTACTTCTCTATTCTATAGCCTCAGTCCTCAAAGTCAACCCAAGATAGAAGAAAGTATCAGAATTTCCGTAATAAGGTGAATTAGCTGCATGAAAATTCATTCAGAACTGGACACAACCGATCTCTTCATAAGATTACTTCATAAAGTTCTAACAGCATGGAGACTTTGTCCTCTGTAAGCAACAGTGTCATGGTAAGCTAAATAAAACCACTCAGAACGTCCTATGGTTTATTTTTCAACTAAGTCTTCAAGCAGAACTGGTACCATAATAATGAGCCACACAAATTTGCTCCACTTGCTCTTTTTAAAGTCCACATAAACTTACTGACTATGAATATTTTAGAATATATCCAGCTGTGTCAACAAAACAAAATGGATTTCTTTAACTGGCCTTCATGACCATCATCAGGTGAATGCCAGAACCCTACCGCTTGAGATGATGAATGAGCTCTAACACTAACTAAAAATCATGTAAGTGAGGAAATAAAACTCTTGAAATGTAGGTTCAATGAATATTTAATAACTAAAAATGCTGTTCTTTTTGTTCACTTTTTGAAACTCTAGAAATATATCTTTTTAAATTTCATCCGTGTGTATTTTTAGAATAGCTTCCTCCTGTGTTACAATTTTGGTACTTTGGCCTGGAAAGATCCAATAATCAAGGACTACAACTATGGGGAAAACTTTAAAGATTTCATTTATACCAAGTTATGGTATTAGCATAATCCAGATCTTGACAGTTTCACCTCATTCCAGATTCTTTTCTCCAGCTACTTGATTCACACAATTCATTTTTTTTTTTAATTTGATTTATATGCCGCCCTTCTTCGGAGACTCAGGGCGGCTTACAGTGCGTTAAGCAATAGCCTTCATACTTTTGTATATTTTTATACAAGTCAGGTTATTGCCCCCACAAACTGGGTCCTCAATTTACCTACCTTAGAAAGGACGGAAGGCTGAGTCAACCTTGACTAATTTGCTCATTAGTTCAGTATACTTGGTCATGCTGATCTCTTGAAAAATCATACTACAGGTTTTTTATTAAGCTGTATGTTCAATGTATCTTGTAATTCAACCTCTGTAATAAGCAAGAACTAAAAAAGCACATAGAGCATGTAGTATAAGTAGACCTGATGCCAAGTCACAAATCTGCAGCACATTATTAAGAATTAAAGCTTTTAGCAAAGTGTATTTATTTTTCAGCTAGAATGCACAGAAACTGAGAGTTTTGTAGTCCTTAGGGAAATAGCCAAAATCAACCCCTTATGCAAAGCTAGACACTGAAAAATCTAAGATTTCCAGCATGAATCAAGGCTGACTGAAGACATCTCTGTGAATATGAAAGGATGATGACCACAGTAAAGAACAAAAATCTGGTGAATAGATTGGTCTTTTGAATCTCTCCAGAGAAGGACAGAATTGGCAATCACCCATGAGTGCTCTAACTTCTTTAGCTGTATTGGCCTTCATGCACATTGAGTTCTTCCCAAGAATCTAGGGCATTGTAATGTACTGGTCTATAATATGTGCAGATCCAAGCAGTGTGACTTTTTGTAATTGACAGACAGAAATTTTATCAATGTATATATTTTCTGGGTGTCATCCAAGATTTTTTTGGTATAGCACCCAGTGTGCCAAAAACCACTGGGATCATCATGGCTGGTTTATGCCATAATCTTTCAATTTTGATTTTCAGATCTTGATACTTTGTGATCTTCTACAATTCTTTATTTTCTATTTTACTATTTTCTGGTATTGCCACATTAATTATCCACACATTCTTATTTTGAATCACAGTTACTGTAAATCTGATGTGTTATGAGCCAAGACTTTCATAAATACCATATTTTAGCCTGCTCATTCTCAACTACTTTTTCAACTCTATGTTCCCACCAACTTTTAATTATGGCACATGATAATATTTACAGATATTCCAGTGAATCATTTTGGTAACTATATTATGTCATCTATAATCAAGTTGTGCAATCTTCTTGCATGAACTTCATATACAATTTAATATTTCTTTTGCCTCTTTGCACAATGTGCACTTCAAGTCATTTGATGAATTTTCACTTTTGGCCTTGATCGTATTAATTTGAATAATTTCTCACATTTTAGTTTTCCAACTAACTGAATGGAAATCTCAGCTGTTCTTTGCCTATAATACAGTGGTGGGATTCAAAATTTTTTACTACCAGTTCTGTGGCCATGGCTTGGTGGGCGTGGAATGGCTTGGTGGATGTGATTTGGTGGGCGTGGCAAGGGAAGGATACTGTAAAATCTCCATTCTGTCTCCATTCCAGGGCAAGGTTACTGCAAAATCCCCATTTCCTCCCAATCCCCATTTCCTCCCAATCAGCTGGGACTCGGGAGGCAAGAATAGATGGGTGCAGAGCCACTCAGAGGTGGTATTTATCTCTGAACTACTCAAGATTTCCACTACTGGTTCTCCAGAACTGGTCAGAACATGCTGAATACCACCTCTGCTATAATATCTATATTTTTAACAAATTTTCAGGCCTAGTTTAAACGTCTTTTTAAGATTTGTCAAAATTATGATTGAAACAAATAAAAACTTTCACACAGTTAAAAGTAATCAGATAAATGGTTAACCAAGAGACATATTGTGCTTGTTTACCTGGGCCATTTGATTTTTGGAAGGAGGAAAAGCTTTCATCTGAAAAAGTGAATGTGTATTACTATGTCAGTCTGTTTTCCTCTGCTTCCTCTACATACCATGTCCATATTAATCTGACCTCTTTCTCTGTTAAGAACATGACAGCTAAAACATTTCTGAATACCAGATAAAATATTTTGGAAGCAAATGGCATTAAAAGCTCTTACATTTGTATTTAATGTAACAAGGGAAATAATGACGGGCCAAGCATTTCTCTTCATCTGTTTGGAATTGAATGCCTGCCAAATAAGGTGTTAGTAGATCAGATTTCAGTAGAGGAAAGAAAAGATACTTCTAAGAGGGAAAATCAAAAGATTCACAGCAAGTTCAAATATTCTAGTTGAAAAGTACATTCAGGTTAAAGTTACAAAAGAGCAATATAATAGAGGAACATATGTAGTGATTTATTTTTAAAGGTATCTTTCCATTATCAGAGGCAAATATATAGTGATCTTCAAAGAATATGAAATGTAATCATCAGCATACTAATGATACCGCTATATATTTATATACATATGAGAGAAGGAATCAGACCTTTGGCCCTCTTTATGTAGCATCCGCAAGGTGGTCTTTTATTCTAAGACCTAGGTCTTTGCATACATATTCAAAGTAGGATCATTTGAGCTGGCCATTTGGGCCTCAAGTGAGAATTCTGGCTTGGCTTGTTCAAAGATCCATTCAGTGTACCATTGTTTGTTTGTTTTTTGTCTGTCCTTGTTATTCTCAGGAGTATCTGCTAAAACTAAAGTTAAAAAAAAAATAAAAAAAGAGGGGGCAGTACTCTTTTTATCTGGGTCCCTCAAAGTACAACTTCAGGTTTCATAAAGTGTCACAGAGAATACCGTAGTTCGCATTATTCTGATCTTTTTAAGAACAGATTAATCATAGCATCTAAATCCTTTTCTAAGGAACCCCATAGCTACTCATAGCTATATTCAAAAAATTGAAGAGTGATTAAGTAACACACAATTTGGTTTCCGAAACAATATTGATACACGAGATGCCCTATTTAGCATTCAAGTTCTTGCACAGCATTCTAGAGATGTCAATCACCGTGTTTACATGTGCTTCATTGATTTTGAAAAACCATTTGATAAAATAAGATACAACAAACTGTTCCAAATCCTGAAACAAGTGGGACTAGATGACAAAGACATCCAAATCATAAAGAATCTATATTGGCATCAGGTAGCAAATGTGAGACTAGACCGAAAATACTCAGATGATACAGAAATACGAAGAGGGGTAAGACAAGGCTGTATTCTGTCTTCGCTGTTGTTTAATATCTACTCTGAATCAATTTTCAACGAAGCGCTAGAAAACATCGATGCTGGTCTAACGGTGTTTGAATCAACAGTTTAAGATATGCTGATGATACAGTTCTTCCCAGTAAGCATGAAGACTTTCAGTTCCTCATCAACAGAGTCACAGAAATATCTGAAAAATAAGGCTTGAAGCTTAACACCTCAAAAAACCAAGATCATGGTCATCAGCAATCAACCCATTAATTTACCACCAATAACTTTGGAAGGAATACCACTAGAAAAAGTTGAAAGGATCACATACCTCAGTTTTAATTTACATGAAAGCTGGAACATGACCACTGAAGTAAAAACAAGGATAGCGAAAGCTTGAATAGCATTCTTCAAAATGAAAAAGGTCTTCTGCAGTCACGACATAAGCCTTAGACTGAAAATCAGGCTTGTCAGATGCTACATCTTTTCTATTCTGCTCTACAGAGTGGAGAATTGGTCTCTGACAGAAAGCCACTTGAAGAGACTAGAAGCATTTGAAATGTGGATTTACGGGTGGCTGTTATGTATAAGTTGGGTTGACAAAATCAGAAATGAGGAGGTGATAAGCCACCTGGAAAAGCCAAGAGAAATCATCAAAACCATAAAAAAGCAAACGTTAGAATATTTTGGACATGTGATGCAACACCCAGAAAAATACAGCATACTTCACTTAATCCTCCAAGGAAATATTGAAGGCAAACGAGGTCCAGGCAGAAGAAGAACATCATGGCTTCAAAATCTAATGGACTGGTTTGGACAAAACTCAGCAATTTTGGTGCGGCTGTTGATAAAAATAGGATTGCCAACATGATCGCCAACATCTGATGGCAGATATGACATAAGAAGAAGAAATATATTTTTGTCTCGCTGTATGTTACCCTTGAGGCAAAATATTCTGTTTTCTGTCTGTACTGTGGCTCCCTGACCTTTATATAGGTTTCACATGAAGACAATGAGATTTTTTCTAGGATTCCTATTTTTCTAAGTACATTTTATCTCTTGACATGATCAACACAATCAAAGGTATTTCTATAATTACTGAAGCACATACTAATTTATTCTTGGGGTGGTTTTTTTTTGGCATTTTAGTTATCCAGTATACACCAACAATGATGACTCATGTTCCTTGGGCTTTCTAAAAGTAATTTGAAATTCTGGCATCTCAGAATAAGCTCAGTATAATATATGCCGAATGTCAGTGATTCTTCAGCATTTTCACCGTAAGGCCCACCTGAAGAACTTAAGGACTGAATATGGTTCATACTAAATTTGAAGCATTTGTTTGTTTGTTTGTTTCCACATTTCTGTATTGTTCATTTCCCTCAAAGAGGGACTCTGGGCAATATAGAATAAAATGTTAAAATATAAAACAATATGTATAAAAGTTAAGTATTTAATATGAGGCAAGAGACTAAAATTAGTTTAAAGTAAAGAGAGGGCTTTGGGGAGGGGTGGGACTAACCAGCACCTTGCTGTGTTCCCCACATGAGGCCACACAGCCAGGTCTTAACTCTTTTTCAGAAGGCCAGGAGAGTGGGGCCTGCCTCACCTCCAGAGGAAGAATATTCCATAGGACTGGGAAAAGGGTAAACAGCATCAATATAATGGATATGCTTAGGCTATCAAAGATCTGTCCATTTTTATATGTGTGTGCACTTACAGGTCATGTTAAAAATGGTAGGGTTTTAATCGCCAAGTAGCAACCAACATTTTAATACTATTGACCCCACATCAGGGGATACCCCTGACTTTCCTTGAAAGGTTGCACACAGACCAAAGAGGTTTTCAGACAGTAAATGTATTGATTAATCAGTATTCCTGGCAGTGTAGAGTAGAAGACTCCATTTCTTTTTCCTAGCCATTTACAGGTCACTAAACCAATACATTATATGTAAATTCTATTAAGACATAAAACCACAATATAGATTAATATTTTCTAATTTTAAAACTTTCATAGCTTGCTAATAAAGCAATATAATCTCTAGGCAGTTTAAGTCTGTTTCCATGTTGAACCACAAAACATATTCCATTGAGATAAGGAAGGAATGTTTACAGAAGTGAACAGAAGAATAAATATATCCAACAATCCAACATAACTCCACATTAGCTCTGCATAGAGGTTTCAATGAAACTCCATGACAGAAGGGAGAAGTAGAGATGCCCTGGAGTGGTTATCAGATGAAAAAGAACTAAGCAAGAGGCCCTTCGGTTCATTCCATTTCTCTTCCATCAAATCAGGTCACTCCAAATGTTTCCTTTCAACACCTTTTAGGGTATCTGTTATGCAAGTGAAAGGAGGGACTAGTGAATCTGAACTCCATCCTGAATAAATTTTCTGATATCTGTTCCCATCTAATAGCAGATTGCTGCTAAATAAAGTCTCTTCAGGATCCTGGTCTGACAGAAGGGCTTACTTAGGCCACTAATCTTATTAAGTGAATGTAGAAATAAATTGTTTCATAGTTTTACCTTCCAGATGTAATTTGACCATGCAGATGTAATTGATTAAACAGATACACAAGGGCCAACTTGTGTTTAATAAACTGTTTAGTTAATTTATGCTAACATTTGGGACATTTGAGTCTGCTGTATTGAATGGTAAATTGTGTTCAGAGACATTAGTCTCTGAGTAGTTTTCATAGTTCTAGGCAGCAGCTGTAACAAACAACACTAATTCGAAGCAATGGTCTCTATCATGCAGTTGCTCCCACTCATTGGCCCCAATCTTCACAATAACTGAAATCATGGGAATTTGAAAGTGATTTATTTTTGTGCCTTTTCCAGAATGTTATACTTTGAACAATATTTTTTTGTCAGAGTTTGCAGCAGCAATTACATCCAGAAAGCACACATGGGTAACTGATTCAGCAGGATTCATTAACTTCTTTTTATATATAATATAACACATAAGTAAATATACAATACCAATGGCAGGTTCTTCCAATGTGGTAGTAGTTACAAGCAAACACAGGCAGAGGAGAAAAGTTTTCAGTTTCAGTCAGCAGACTAGTTTTGGAGGTTAAGCTAAGCCACACCCAGACTCCTTGCTGTCTCCAGCAAATACTGTTTCAGTTTCCAAACAGTCCCCATTGGCTGACCCAGTTGCCATGTCTCTTCATTGGCTGACCTTGTTACCATGTCTCTGCCAATCATGAACCATCATATACACTGACATTTTTGTTGCACAGAACATATAACATATTCAGAGTCTCAGACCCTGGGTCTACTGCTGATGTTATATAATGCCAGGTCAGTGGTAAATAAAGCCCCCCTCATTCATGATCTTATTTCAGAGGGGGGTGCTGACCTGGCAGGGATTACGGAGACCTGGTTAGGCCAGGAGGGAGGCGTTCCCCTTGTGGAAATGTGCCCGACAGGTTTCCGTGCATTCCATCAGCCAAGGACTCAGGGAAGGGGTAGGGGAGTGGCAGCAATCATTAGAGAAAGTCTTTGCCCGAGGGAGGCCACTGTTCCTCAGATAGCTGGATGTGAGTCCCTCCTTGTGAAGTGGGGTCAGGGGATTCAGATGGGCCTACTGATTGCGTACCTGGCTCCCTGCCACGTAACAGCAGTCCTGCCTGAGCTGCTCAACATTATAGCCGGGGTGGTGGTGGAAACCCCCAGACTTATTGTTATGGGGGATTTTAACCTGCCATCCGCTGGTGAGATGTCGGAGACGGCTCGGGAGTTCATGGCTTCCATGACAGCCATGGACCTGACCCAGGTAGTTCAAGGCCCCACCCACTTGGGGAATCACACTCTGGACTTGATTTTTGTCTCTGATCAGTGGCTGAATGATCTAAGAATAGGGGATATAGACATCAAGCCCTTGTCATGGTCTGATCATTCTCTCCTTCACATGGACTTTCAAATCACTTCCACCCACCGCAGGGAGACGGAACCAACCAAATGGTTCCGTCCCAGGCACCTGATGGACCCCGAAAGGTTCCTGATGGAGCTTGGGCCATTTCCTGAGACTCTGGCTCACAACTCGACTGAGGACCTGGTGGTCGCCTGGGACAGGGCGGCTACTGGGGCCTTGGACCATGTTGTGCCTTTGCGGCCTCTGACCCGATGCCGATCTCGTCTAGCTCCTTGGTTTTCCGAGGAGCTGAGAGAGTTAGCGTCAGAAAAGATGCCTGGAGAGCGATTGGAGGACAAGCCGATCTGAATCTGACTGAACACAGGTGAGATCTTATATTAAGACCTACCTAGTGGCGATAAGAGCGGCGAAGTCTAGCTACTTCTCCGCTCTTATTGCATCTGCAGAGAACTGCCCAGCTGCGCTGTTTAGGGTGACCCGCTCCCTACTTCAGGTGGGGGTACGGGAAGATCCCTTAAAGGGTCGAGCTGAGGATTTTGTACAATTCCTGCATGATAAAGTTGCTCAGATTCGGGAAGGCCTGGACTCCGATTGGGTAGATCCAGGGGAGGAGACGGGGGCAGGTCTTGAGAGCGTTATCTGGGAAGAGTTTGACTCTGTGGCTCCTGAGGACGTGGACAGGATTCTGGGCAAACTTAACGCTGCCACATGTTTATTGGACCCGTGTCCCTCCTGGTTGGTACTGGCCTCCCAGGAGGTTACACGAGGCTGGCTCCAGGGGATTATAAATGCTTCTCTGAGTGAGGGTGTCTTTCCCGCCACCTTGAAAGAGGCAGTTGTGAAGCCCCTCCTCAAGAAGCCTTCCCTGGACCCGGCTATATTATCAAATTATCGTCCAGTCTCCAATCTTCGCTTTGTTGCGAAGGTTGTTGAGAGTGGTGGCACAACAACTACCCCGATACCTGGATGAAGTTGTCTATCTGGATCCGTTCCAGTCGGGCTTCAGGTCACGATACAGCATGGAAATGGCATTCATCGCATTGGTGGATGATCTCTGGAGGGCTCGGGACAGAGGTTGCTCCTCTATCCTGGTCCTATTAGATCTCTCAGCGGCTTTTGATACCATCGACCATGGTATCTTACTGCACCGGCTGGAGGGGTTAGGAATAGGGGCACCGTGCTTCGGTGGTTCTCCTCCTTCCTCTCTGACCGTTTGCAGTTTGTGTTGGCAGGGGGGCAGAGGTCGACCTCGAGGCACCTTATTTGTGGGGTGCCGCAAGGGTCAGTCCTGTCTCCCCTTCTGTTCAACATTTATGTAAAACCGCTAGGCAAGATCATCCGTGGTTTTGGGGTGAGTGTTCATCAGTATGCTGATGACACACAGCTATACATCTCCAGCCCAGACCACCCCAATGATGCCCTTGCTGTGATGTCCCGGTGCCTGGAGGCCATGCCGATCTGGATGGGGAGAAACAAGCTCAGACTCAACCCCTCCAAGACCGAGTGGCTGTGGCTTCCGGTGTCCCGGTATAGTCAGCTAGTACCATCACTGACAATAGGGGATGAGATCTTGCTCCCCACAGAGAGGGCCCGCAACTTGGGTGTCCTCCTGGATTCACGGTTATCTTTAGAAGATCATTTGACGGCCGTGGCCAGGGGTGCCTTTTATCAGGTTCGCCTGATCCGCCAGTTGCGTCCCTTTCTGGATCGGGACGCCTTGCGCACGGTCACTCATGCCCTAGTTACCTCCCGTATGGACTACTGTAATGCTCTCTACATGGGGCTCCCCTTGAAAAGCACCCGGAGGCTCCAACTAGTCCAGAACGTAGCCGCGCGGGTGATTATGGGCGCAGCTCGTTACGCCCATGTAACACCTCTCCTACACGTGCTGCACTGGCTCCCGGTGGTCTCTCGGGTGCAATTCAAGGTGTTAGTTATCACCTTTAAAGCACTCCATGGCTTAGGACCTGGGTACCTACGAGACCGTCTTTTGCCACCAATAGCCTCCCACCGACCAGTTTGTTCTCACAGGGAGGGACTACTCAGGGTACCGTCAGTCAAATTATGTCGACTGGCGACTCCCAGGGGGAGGGCCTTCTCTGTGGGGGCTCCAACCCTTTGGAATGAACTGCCCCCGGAGATACGGAATATCCCTGATCTCCGTGCTTTCCGCCGTGCCCTCAAGACCCTGATGTTCCAACAGGCGGGGCTAAACATACGAACATGTGAATTATTTTTTTAAAATGTTATCTAATTCTGGGTTTTATTTGATTGACCAAACTAAGTAATAATTTTAATTAGCGATTTTATGATGTTTGTGTGTCTATATTTTTCTTGACTGTACACCGCCTTGAGTCCTACGGGAGAAAGGCGGTATAGAAATATAATAAATAAATAAATAAATAAATAAATAAATAAATAAATAAATAAGTAAATAATAAATATAAGCAGGTTAAAAAAATAAATAACATCAAGATTGTTTAAGGGCAGAAAAAATGCTTATTCCGTATCATTTTGTAGTCTAAAAGCCATAATCCCAAATTCTTCTTACCTAACTTGTCATTTTTTTGTGTATCCCATGACAGATTTTTTTCTTTTCACGTTTTCCCCACTTACTACTCCTGTTCCTTCTATGACACTCAAACCTTCTCAATTTGCATTGTGTTTCAAGAATAGGAAAACCTTTATTTTAATTCACTTACATGTAGGTGAATTATTAGTACTAGTGAAAACATTTTGAGTTTTTCTGTCAATTAATAGGAGACTTAAATTAACTTAAACTCCACAGTATTCAAGCAAATGTAGTTGTCAGTCAATTGAGTTTAGTCTTTCTATCTTGTAGTCAGTTGGAAAGAAAACTTTTCATCACATTGAAAAATTAACTCTAATATTTCCAAGCTATAGAATGATTAAAAATCCAGTTGCAATTTAATTTATCTTACTATTGTAAAATCAAGGCTGTTTTGCTTATCATAAGACATATAGCAAAATAAATCCATAGAGAGTGCTGACGCATAGTGTAATGATTTGCAACTTTTGGCAACAAAATTATAACACACTGTCTAGACTTGGTTCTTTGAAAAATGTTCCCTGCCCAAAATATGTGTGTTTTTTCTCATTTTTCTCATTACACAAAGTAACATCAAGGGTATGTTGATCAAAGCTGCTCACTAAAATTTTAGTCAGAGTACCAAAAACATGATGTAAACATCATGATCTTAGACTAGTTTATAAATGTACTTATGTTAGAAAACTGGGCTATAGATCTTGCATTTAAATTAGTACTCAGTAAATTACAATTTCAACATGTACAAGATTTGAAATGAATAAAAACTTTCAGTGAAGAAAAATGGAAACCTGAAAGTCTTATGAGGAAAATATTATGAAATGTTTCCTTGAGTTTTTAATATTATGCAGGGCTATATTCAGCCAAGTTTTCCTATATTTTCTTCAAATTAGGGTACAGAATGTTAGAATAATATTAGAATTACAGAATTTCAATCTGATTAATATTGAAATTTGAGGGGAAAATTTTGAAGAAAAATGATATACTGTGTACATATAAAAACAAAGAGACAGCTCCTATTGTGTAACACTCTGAATAATTTAGCATTTGTCTTTGTGTTAGGGTTTCTGTTTTAGAAGTGTGATGATTAGAAGGTGATTTGTATGAATGGAATGTGAAGAATCTAAATAATCTAGGCTGCACTTATAATGTGGAACATTTATATGTTTTAGAAAATATGGAAAAAGCTGAAGAGTTGTTATGTGAGAGAAACTTTAGTAAAAAAATTCAATAAAAATGGTAAGAGGCCCTTATGCTAATCAAACAAGTTAGCAGAGGTGAAAATATGAGGACTAATTTTTGTGCAGGATATAGAGAATATGCCTCATTTTTTTTCTGAACTTAAATAATTTAGCTTGTTTCAGTTCCTGTTATTTTTTATTTCATTTAGGATTAAGTTTGCAAGTTGTATCCTCTTCTCTAATGCCCAGATGGGACTGTGAGATAATAGCAATTAAATTAATTTTCAGAGGATTAATCAGTCATAATGTGCTGAGATTTTAAGCTGTATTTAATATTTCATTTAAAAAAACAATGACACATTTTGGCTAGTGTCCATTTGGACACTGTCACAGAACAAGTAGGTCATGTACTATGAGAAGCTTTCATGTTTACTTTGTTGAATATTTGTATCTGAAGATCATTCAACCAACCTTTAAATCTCTTAGGAGTACAGAAAAGTAAACTAAGTACTTCTCTTAGCTGGCACATTGAAAATTGTGCTATAATATATTTAAAATCCAATTTCTTGACAGTTGAATTAGCAAAATGGTTGAGAATTGTTGCTGAGTATGAATATCATAAGTCCTTAGGATGTGGTTCAGTACATCCAGTAACAGGAAGTAAGATGAGGAAACATGAAGTTCCTTTGATTTTGTTTTAATGTATTTATGTATAAACACCATTTTGGGTGGTGATATTAGAGGTTTAGCTGAGGATATGCACATACAGTATATGTCAGCATCATCATCATTTTAGCCATTGTCTATCCACTGTAGGATGAAGGCCTCTTCTGCATTTTTCCAACCAATATAGTCTTGAGCTTTCTTTTGCCAATTGGGCCTGCAATACTTGCTGATGTCGTTGATCGATCTTGTTTTAGGTCTCTTTCGTGAATACTTTTTATCAAGTGGGATCAGCGGTGAAATTCAGCCGGATCTATCTGGCTCATGCAAACTGGTAGCGGTGGCGGCGGGAGGCTCTGCCCACCCACCAGGACGTCGTGATGTCCCATTTTTTACCCTCTGCGCATGCGCAGAAGAGGCACGCATGTTCGTACTCCCGAACCGGTAGTGAAGGTAAGTGCATATCATCACTGAGTGGGATCCATTCTATGACTACCTTGGTCCATTTGCCATCAGTTCTTCCTGTTATGTGACCTGCTCGTTTCCATTTCAGTATATGTGTATACAATATATATTCTTTTCTATATACAAGATGCTGAGTAATATAGATCTGAAAATTAATGCACCAAAGGCCAAGATAGTTGTTTCTCACAGATATAATAGAATTAAAAAATGTAAGTTATGCAAATGTAAGAAAGCAAACAAATGATTTTATGTACTTTAGTAAGATTTTGGCTAATGATGGGGAAATGGACAATGAACAAATTCTGGTAGTACTGGGTAGTATGTAGTCTGTTGTAAGAAATATACATCTGTCAAAATATGTGTACACTCTTATGTACAGTTCTGTGTTTTGGCTAACTTTGCTATATAAAGGTGAGAGTTGGTTATATTAAAAGATAATTTAAAATAACTAAACACAGATGGAATGAGATACAGTTTGGTGTAGTGGTTAAGGCATCAGGCTAGAAACTGGAAGACTGTGAGCACAAAGCTAGCTGGTTGACCTTGGACCAGTCATTTTTCTCAGCAATAACAAGGTGACAAATCTGAAAATATTCAAGATTTCAAAATCTTTTCAAGAAAATATTAGGGACTAGTTCAAGTTGCCACTAGGAATCAACATTGACTTGCAAACACACACACACACACACACACACACACACACAATGGACTGAGACCCTTAAGAAAAGTGAAGTAAGATAACAGGTGAATAAGTGATAGATAAATACGGATGTGACCGGGTATCAAAAAAATGCACTGAAATATTTGATAATATAAAAAGAAAAAATGGGAATCTGATTCCAATAAATTAAAAAAATAATGAATTGGTCAAGTGGAAGAGGAAGACTGAGCAAGATGCAGTTGTATAAACTTCTGTTTGATCAGATTATAAAAAAATAGGTGAATACTTTATTAAAAAAAGATAAAAATGAAACATAATATGGGCATCATGGAAATAAAGATGCTTTTCAAGGATAGAAAGGATAGTATTTCTGCATGTTGGTATAAAGTAGATTTACTTACATTTAATTTGCTTTTCTATGCTTTTAATTGTGTTGGATATTTCTTACTCCCTTTCTGAAGTTGCATATTTTTGCTTGTCCTAAAAAGGATCAATATATATATAGAGATGCATAGAATATGCCAAATATGTATTTTCTATATTTAAGAAGTTTTAAAAATATTTTGGTGGGTACTGCTATTAATATTGTTAGCCATTTTAATTTAAGCATAAATTAGAATCTATTTTTCTCTGTAGGTTTAGCTATTTTGGATGTAATATGCATGTGATTTAATACTAAAAATATATAAGAGCAAGGAACCTGAAATATTTAAGTAGCTATTAAATTGATCAGCTGTCTAAAGTTAATTAGTTGTTAATAGATGTATCACTTTTTAAAAAATATCAGATAAATGCATTCCTCAGAATTTTGGAATTCCCTAGCAATTTTTTTGTCTAAAGTTTAAATGCATGGTATCTGTTATCTTCTTAATGTAGTACTCTATACAATACTACATTATTACTTAATACAACTCTGAAATGAAAAAAAAAAAACTATTCTTAACCAATTTCTTCATTTAATTGATAGGGCCACAAAACCTGAGCCTGGAGCAATGGAAAATGACAGCTTTCGTTATTCAACGTCTAATAAGGGGAATATATGTCAGAATTAAAGCTTGCAGAAACAGATGCCAGCAGCTATATGTCCAATGACCACCTGTATTACAAGTGTTGTCTGTGTAACAACTATAAGGCCAATCTTTAGTTCACATGCTAATCTATGCATCAGTAATAATGTGAAAACAGCTTTTCTAAAGAATGCTGCTGATAGAGGATGGAGTAAGGTGGGGAATTTAGCGGGAAAAATACAGCCTTATCCAATTTAATGAATTCTAGATAAGTGAGGATCATATCTTCCTGAATTTACAAAGGTCCCCTGGATCTTTGTAAGCAACATGAAGCCCATAAGCAAATATATATATGCATATAGCATCCCTTTTTCTTCATGTCTGAAAACCTTGCTGCAACCACATATTTCTACTGCTACCATCTTCCCTATGATTAGAGCTGGTGGTAAAGTCTTCACTGGAATTACAAGATATGTTCTAGCAAATAAATAAGATCATTTCCTAGGACTGTTCATCATCTTTAAAAAATGCCTGACTAAACACACACGAAAATCTAGAATTCAAGAGTCTTATCAGGTAACCAAATAAACTGATTCCATCCAAAGAATTACCAAATATTAAGATGAATTCTTTGGGAAATAACAAAAAAACCCTCATTATTTAATTTGAAACATCAGCAATCAACTCAGATTACGTAATTTAAAGCAAATGCCAGGAAAATGAAGCACAGAAACAAACATGTCAAGAATTATGGCTAAAGTTGAGAAGGCCACATGTTTAGAGACAAAAATACTTTAATGTAAATATGCATGTTAAAAGTTATCAGTCTTATGAATGCAGTTGATTTCATAAAGAAGCATGTTTTCAGTTATAACTCTGATAAGTAAGGTGAGAAATTCTAAATACTTTTTGTGTTGGTTTATCATTTATTTTTTATCCCATAGTGGTTCTGACTTGTCTCAGCAGTGTGTGTTTCACCCATGTAAGTGCCGCTATAGAATTAGAAAACCATCATCCTTAACACAAAGAAAACATGGGTTAAGCACTTATTAACTGACTTCATCCAAAAAGAGTTTCTGCTTGTGAAAGGGAATCATGTAATTTCTCATTAAGGACCTTACAATGTAAATGTTCCTTGATTTAGTTAGAACACTGGAAAGATACTGAGAAACTTCCAACTAATTTGGAAGATCCTTCTTCCAGCAGGGTATGATATAATAATAAAATGAAATATAAGTGAAATGGATAATAATTCATAGTTATATAAGTTATAGAAAAAACAATTATATCAATAAGTTAAAATATAAAGTAACTAAACAAAGAATGATTTATTTCAAAACCATAAAAGAATAACAGTGATCTAATCCATATCTTCATGGATTGTTCAATGAGTTTTTCTAATAAGGAAATGCATGAAAAATATAACACAAAATAAAAAGTACTCCTTGAAAGATAATGAGAACTTTTTATCTAGACTCTTATAATGAGAACTTTTTATCTAGATCCTTATAATGATAACTTTTTATCTAAACCCTTATTTCAGAAAGGCCCCATTGGCCTGTCTGAAATAAGAAAGTAAGTCTCATATAACATATATGTTGCAATTTTACATAATAAGAATTTTAGGTTTCCTTTGGGCAATGTCCTTTTAGATAGAATTCTATTCTATTCTATTCCTTGGTACGCACTTCAACATCGTTTTAAAATCAGAACATATTTGATAGTCCCAATGAATAGATTCGATTTCCCAACATTTCCTCTAAATGTTCTGGTATTTTGTGCATGGTACTTTCCAGACCAATATTCTTTGTAGGTGGAAGGTGGGAAGCAAAATCAAAACCACAGTATTCCAAGATGGAAAGAGAATCCACATCCTGTTAATGCTATGAAGATTAATGGAAACCTAATGATCAGCAAAACACTTTGATCTTCTGAATATAAGAATAGTAGCACAGACCACTTCCTGCACTAATAATACTGTCTCTACATTGCCAGAGCCAAATGAGAGGAAAATTATTATGCAGCCAAAATATCTATGGAAGCAGACTGTCAACCGTCCCATTAGGTTAGACAGCAAAAGAAACTCCTGGGACATTTTTTAACCAAGAGTATAACGTTTCTGAAGATTCCATGTGGTTACAGAAATAACAATCTGAGGACCCAGATTATTGGGGGCAATATGCTGACTCTGTAAACTGCTTAGACAGAGAGCTGTAAAGCACCATGAAGCGATATATAAGTGCTATTGCTAAAAAAGCCAGTTCTAATGATTTCATGCAAAAACAGAATTGGAAAACTTTCCCTTTTCTCCCTGCACCTCCCATTGTCCATTGTCCACCAATCATTTGTACCCTTTTTGTTTTAGGGATGATCTGTCTGCCTTGGACTTCCCCAGCTGGCGACCTTGAGGTGTTGGGTCTATCTCAGGGTCCCAGTCAGCACACTTTCCAAATTTGCCTCTCAAACCTCCCTTACATTCCAATGCCTTCTCTTCCCCCTCCTATAGGAGTTGTCTGGTTGCAAGCGGGGCTGTGTAGTGAGATAACCATGACATGCCTACCCTCCAGAAAGAAGATTAATTCTACAAGGAAACAAACACACACATATTATTACACCATGATCCCTCTGCACAGGTTTATCTATTAGGGTCAGTCTGTGTACCTAGAGTGGAACCTCTGAATGAGTCTAGGGATGTGGACATTCATCACTCATTCTGCCTCTGGCAAGGGAAACTCCTTCCATAAGACTAGGTGCTGCAACTTCCTCTTGTAGCACCAAGAGTCAAGGATGTCCTTGACCTTGAAATGTTTTTCTCCATCTATCCATGGGGGGTGGGGGCTTAATGGCTGGCTTTAATGGTGATCTACAGAAGGACTTTAACAAACTACAGTGAAACACTGGGTGAGTGCACCTGAGTTCTTTTGGCAATTCCAATTCCACCATCATTGGTGGTGATGGGGAAAGGACCTATGTACTTAGGCCCCAACTTCTTACAGGGCTGTCCCAACCACAGGAACTTCATGGACAGGTACATCTCATCCCTTATTGTAAACTTCTTCTGGGGTGCTCTCTTCTTATCAGCCTGCCTTTTCTGTGTCTTGCTGCTTCTAATGCTTTGTGCACTATGGGCCAGATGGCTTTCCAAGTACTTATCCATTCAGCCAATGAAGTCGACAAAGCTGTCTCTTGGGGGGAGCTCTGGCATAAGCACAAATTCTGCATCAGTGGCCACTAAAAGGTAACCATGTGCTGCTGTGTACAGAGTTATTGTTTGCCACCTCGGCAAAGGGTAGAAGTTCAGCCCAATTGTCTTGTTGGTAGTTCTCTGGGGCTGCATTAATACCTTCACAAGCCCCATTCATTTGAGGATGGTGGGCAAAACTAAGATCCCGGGAGGAGCATAACAAGTTCAGGAATTCACACCAAAACTTTGATGTGAATTGCTCTCCATAATCTGAAATTATGCATTTTGGAACACCATATAGCCGGTACATGTGCAATATGAAGAGTTTAGCCAGGGACTGAGCAGAAGGGATCTTAGGGCATGGCACAAAGTGGGATTGCTAGAGAATAATGTAATGACCCATATCACAGTATTCCTAGCACTGTCCAGCAGTCCCACTATAAAGTCCACAGATATTTCTCTCTAGGAAGCCATGGGGCTGGCTACAGTCTGCAACAATCATAGAGACTTGCCAGGCAGCTTCTTTGCCAAAGCACACACCGGGCAACTGACTACATAGGTCTTATGTCTTTCTTCATATAGAGTCACCAAATTGCCCTTTTAAAGGTGAAGGGTTTTCACAAATCCAAAATGCCCTGCTGCCTTTGCATCATGTCTCTGTTGCAATACTAAGGTCCTCTGGCTTGGCGGGATATAGAGTTTGTTCCCCATCCATACCAACAATACTCATCTATGTGTTGTTGGAATCACTCATTTCCAGTCACAGCTTCTTTTAGAGATCATGTTAGGTCCTCAGTCAGCTGTGATGACAATGCTTCCTGCTGTCTTGTGATGGCTGGTGCTGCTACTTGTTTGAAGGAATGTTGGAATTGATGACCTCCTCTTGAGCACTGTTGTACTGTGGCATTCGTGAGAGGTGTCTGCCAAAAAAATTCACCCTCTCAGTAGATAGTGGAGAGTGAAGTTGAAGTGATGGAAATATTGGGCCCATTGGACTTGTTTTGGAGACAGCTTTCAGGGAGCCCTCAGTGCTTCTAAGTTCTTGTGGTCTGTCCACACCTTGAAAGGAATATTACTGCCTTCCAAGAGTTGCCTCCAGGTTAGGGCAGCCCAATAGACCATTCAGGCTTCCTTTTCCCAGATAGCCCATCATCTCTCAATCTCTGAAAGCTTATGGAATGTGTAGGCACATGGTTGCAACTACTCTTCTTCATTCTTCTGGAGCAGCACTGCCCTCATGGCCATATCACTGAAATCTGCTTACAGTATATGTCAAAAGGTTTGTCTGGGTGCTTTAGGATGAGTTTGGCAGTGAAAAGACACTTTAGGTTCTCAAATGCAGCTTGACATTTGAGTTGGCTGGGCTTGGGCTTGGGCTTGGCGTCCCTTTTGAATTCAATAAATTTGTGATTGCCTGGGCTATCTGAGTGAATGTGGGGATGAATTGGTGATAGAAGTTCGTAAAGCTGAGAAAACTTAGCAATTGTCCCCTCGTTCTCAGAGGCTTCCACTCTAATATCACTTGGACATCATTTTGGAATTAATGCTATGCTGAAATTCTCCAATTTCCTAAAAATCTTTCTGCAAAGGACTGTTGTATTTATGCTGGGATTATTCCTGTATTTTTGGGGTTTGTTTATGTGCCATCATTCATTGTTGACTTTTAGTGACAACATAAATTTGGCATCTTCTGAAAATAAGCAAAAGTCTTGTAATTTCTCAAATGACTTATTAAGCAAAGAAGAAAGGCACATAATACAGGCACAGCTGCACACATGACAAGTGAGGTTCACTGGCACTGTAGGCCACAACAAACTCTGCAATGTTTCTGTGATTTTAAACTTTCCTGTTATATCAAGGCATAACTGGCTCATAAAAATATCTTTGAAATGTTTCTGCTTAATATTACACCAGAAGGATACTTTGTGATGTGGTATTACTATAAAATTCTCCTCGTTAACTCATTTTGTTCAAGAAGCCTTAACACTTTGTAGTGATAAGCATTTTTCAAGTGCCTTGAATTCATCCCCAATACGTGGTCTTAAGATGCTTTTGGTACCATTTACCTAGCTGCTACCAAGGCATTTAATGTATCGTTGTCTGCAGCATTTAATAAGGTAATTATAGCCATCAATCCTTGCCCAACGTTAACCACCCAAGAAGAGGAAAGAAGAGTGCTTAATATTAGCTAGAACCAATATTACTCCCAGAATATCAGTTGCTTTACTGCACATAAAAGAGAACTGCCTGTCAACCATGCAAATTACAGCAATGTTGCTCATCAGAATTGACAGCTCTTCGACTGCTGTCTATTCTTATGAAGACATAACGAGTTGTTCCACAAATGAGACACTGCTGAAAGGAGAACTACAGTAATTAATTGAGGTTATTTATTTACATTTTTCCATAGGTGTTGAGTACCTTTAGGCAACTTCATAGTCTGCTTGAATTCTTCTGAAGTTTGTTCCAAAACTAACTCATTCCCTTTTATGTGTCTGTGTTGACTATAGCAAAATCAACTCTTTCATGTGATTCCATTCCCCTGTCTATTTAATCCAGAAAACCAAGTTATAACTGATAGCCTGCAGCAAGACAGTTCGGTTGTTTCTGTCAGGAATGCTTAGAAGGAATTTATGATTCAGATAGGGAGGGAATGGTAAAAATTAAATGAATTTCTCATTGCTGCTTTGACAGCTGCAATATCTAGATGGCTTTCAGTAAAGAAGGATCTTTATATCCTACCTATTCCACTCAATTGGTTCCCACAAATTAATATGTGTGTACTATTTAAAAACTGACAGGAAAAAAAATAATATACCCTGTACTGAATCAAGATTTACAAAAGTTTACTGAAATCTACTAAATTTAGATGAATCATGATTAAGTTAACTGTAAGATTAGATATATAAATAATCATAACATTGCTCCTAGAAGCACGAAACTGAAGACACCAGCCTGAAGATGACGAATGAGACTTTGTCGAAACGTTGCCAAGAAACCTCCAATTTTACGCAGGGGAAAACCCGAATAACCAAAGACCTACATACAAACACCCGCGAAAACCTCAGAAAACAAATCTATCTATCTATCTATCTATCTATCTATCTATCTATCTATCTATCTATCTATCTATCTATATCTGATGAGGACTTACAAGTCCGAAATAGATCTATCTTAGTCTCCTTAGTCTCCCAACGGACAGCAGAGTGTTTGCTGGCTGCCAGGAAAAAAAAGCCTAGAAACTAGTGGATTATGATTTCACTGGGCTACATAAAAATCTTGGTTTACGTAGGAAGAACCTGGCTAAAGAGAAATACACATAAAGCCTATGAAAAGGAAAGAAAACACACACACACACACACACGCACACACACACACACACACAGAGAGAGAGAGAGAGAGAGAGAGAGAGAGAGAGAGAAAGAGAGAGAGAGATATATCAATGTGTGTGTGTATAACTGTAATTATACTGTAACTATAATTATACATAATTTTGTATGAGCTAAAGTTTCCCAACTGCAATTCCATGCAGAGTGCATTTCAACATGCAAATTTGTTTTCTAAAGCAAGTAAATGAACTGTAGCTGATAAAAAGCAGGGATTAACTTGATATCCCTATGCTTCCTTCAGCAGCACAAATGCCAGGAGTTTTTCATCCTTAAACAAGATATTTTAAGGTTTGTATAATCTTTTCCATTTCCTGTTGTGCCCCTCTCAGGTAAGGTTTTTCAGACTAAAGTAGCTTTTGAAAGATAAGAAGCAATGCTCTGCCCTTTCTAACTTCATATTTTAGTCATCCCTTTCCTTTCTCTCTATCTGCTAGGGTGCAGGTAATTGATCCATATTTTGGGGTACTCCTACTGGAAGAATATTGAAAAGTCAGGCACTGCTAGTCATTCTAGTGGCAGATCTGCTAGAATGCCACTTCTGGAAAGAGGTTGTCATACTAATTACAAGTAAGATTTTTGCTGAAAAATAATAGTCCATAAAGTAAGATCTTTGGAATGTCTCTCAGGAGCATTACAAAAGCACTGGCCTTCAACCATGTAAATCTGTTTGAAAAAAAAAAAAATCATGATCTCTTTTCAAAAGTAAGGTAGGTTTTCTTTCTTTGGTGTTGAAGTGACTCCCTTAAACTTTGGTTAAACATTTTCCATAATTTGATATTTTAGGAAGTTAACGAACCATGTTTTAATCAAGTAAGGATGTTCCATCTTAAACATTTTTTAAATTAAGTTATCCTTCCATTCTTTTCAATTTGGTATGATTAAAAAGAGCACTATATATAAACTGATTTGAAAATCAGTTCATACTGATTGTATTTTCTCTAAATATGATTCATGCAAAACACTTTAATAGAGCTTGCATTTTTAATAACAGTTTCTCTACCTAAATATGTGAACATACAAAATGATATCCTCATAAAACTTTGGTACACAGTAAAATAATTTTAGCTGGGCACAAATATGATTCAATCATATATGCACATTCTGTTTCTGAATACAAATTGCAAAATAAAACTAGTATTTTCTGAAGTAACATTATTCAGAAAAAGTCATTTAGATAGTGAGGTGTGCAGTGTATAAATTTGATACAGATGTTAGATGATGAAAGATAGATAGATATAGATAGTTGGATTAGAGCAATGGTGAAATGTAAAATTTGTTACTACCAATTCTGTGGGCATGGCTTGGGCGGGGGGGAATATGACTGAGTGGGTGTGGCCAACTTTTTTTTTTATTTTTAAAACCATTTTTTCTATAACCTCTTCAGCTGAAGAGGTTGTAAAAAAAATGCTTTTAAAGCTTCTGACGATCCCAGCTGACTTGCCTGATCGGCAGAGGCTCTTTTTTCTTTTGAAAACATTTTTTCTATAACCTCTTCGGCCGAAGAGGTTGTAGAAAAAATGATTTTAAAAGCCTCTGATGATCCCAGCTGAGCCATGTGATCATCAAAGGTGCTTTTTTTTAACTTTTAAAAGCATTTTTTTTCAGCCAAAGAGGTTGTAGAAAAAATGCTTTTAAATTTTTTTTTTAAAAAAGCCTCTGATGATTGCGCGGCTCAGCTGGGCAATGTGGGGGGGGGCAGGGATTTTTGCTATCGGTTCTCCGAACCACCCACTTCCATCGCTACCGGATCGGGTGATCCGGTCTGAACAGGGAGCATTTCACCCCTGATTTAGAGGTAGATAGATATAGATAGATGATAGACAGATAGATAGAAAGATAGATAGCAAATGTACAGAACTTGATGTAAAACACTTTGAACTTTGAATTCCACGTTAATTAAAAACTATTTGGCATGATCACTGCCCACTGCAACCCTTAACTTCCCCTTGCCAATATAAGATTACTTAACCATCTAAAATTTAGCTTTATTTGCTTAAGGTATTGAGAGGATAGGGAGGCAGGAAGAAAATTGGACAATGCCATTCTCCATTGCTACGGATTACTGTGGTATTATTAAGAAGGTAATTGGACAGTATATGCTAAGATTAAATTGTTCTTCTCAGATAAATCATGCTATTGTTCATTGCTGTGCTGCTATGGAATTGTGGAAAATGGCAATCACATTTGAAGAAATTGGATAAGGGCATTCCTAGAAGGATAAGGAAGCACATTTTCTGAATACTCTAAATCAGCATCTAGATTTCACAACCAGAGAAAGGGAGGTCTAACTCCCCTTTATTGCTCCAACTGTGCCCCCAAACATTCCCACATTCAGTCCTGGAGCAAAGCTCTCACATGTACCTTCAGAAGTCTCTGGCTGCAAATAGTCCAGTAAGCCAAGTTAACCAAACAGCAGCCAGGGCCAGCAATCCAATAAGCCAGGTTAGCTAAACAGTAACCAAGAAGTTCAAGCAAGCAGGCAAACTGGCAAGCCCCACAAGACAGAGTACAGCAATCTCCAGGCTTTGGCAAGTGCACACGAGGCTCCACAGATTCAACACTTGTTCCTGACAAATGCCCCTCCCACCGGCACCTCCTTACATCTCAGCCCCCAGGTGTGCCTTGTGAAAGTGGGTGGGGCATTCTCCTCCCTCGTAGCTAGCTCAATCTGCATTGATCTCACCGCCTCTCTCCCTCCTTGCTCTCGGATCAGGAGGGGGTAGTCCTTGCTCTTCTCCTGAGCTCTCCCTGTCTGCAGGCTTTACTAATTCAGAAAAGCTTTGCCAGGACTGACTCTGTCCTTCCCCAGTTTTCTCCAAGGCCAATGGAGCTGGCCTCTCCATCTCTGATTCAGACTCCGATGGGGGCATGACAGCTTCACTCTTTTGCTCGCCGCTTGTGCAGCCTGGTTCTTAACAGGTTGCGGACCGATACTGGTCCATGCCCTGAAGGTTGAAGACCCCTGCCCTAAATCAATCACATAGTATATTTTAAGCCTTTGCTAATCTGTAACAAATCATTCCGTACTGGGACTATGCAGCAATCTGGGTTTGAAAATGAAAAAAGTTATCCCCCTTTTAAATGAACCTTCTTCTTGTCTCTTTAATTTTTAATCTGAATCAGCACAATGCCCTATTACATAATAGGGACTGATTCTAAATAGCAGGCATAACCCACAAAAGGTGTCCTATTAGGAGTGAAGTGTGAAGGACAGTGTAGAAAACAGAAATTCTGGAAATAATTATTTAGAAGTGGAACTAATGTGTTATTTCATAAAATCACCATTGTAACTGACAACAAGTTTCAAGGCAGCTATTAAAGAGAAGGAAAAATTCATTTAAAAACTGTAATATTGCTCAAATTCCCAATGCAAAAATGGATTTAAAACATGCCTGTTAAAAGACTGTTTCAAGAGACAGAGTCCCATGATTGGGAATGAATCTTAAATTTCATGCTGCAAAATTGAAAAGTAGGTATTTGGGTGAAACAATTTCATTTTTTAAAGAACTAATTGAACAGAAAAAAGCCTTGATTAAGACATGCATCAGATATGTTTTTGTTCTGTGACAAATTCAGCAAAATTCAGCATAGAAACTACCATGCTATCATTAAAAAGAATAGTACAGAGAAAAAAATTACATATATAGGCAAATCACTACACATTAGGATAGATTCTAGTATTTATCTGGTCCTAAAGTCCTGAAGTGCTGTACTGATTTAAAACCAATACCAAGAACAAAGCAAGATTTTTTAAAAAATCCACTCTCCAGTGTTGTCTTAAGTAAAATAATATTTCACACTTTCTTTAAATTAAAAATTATCCTCTCTCCAGAGTTCTCTTAAATAAACTAATATTTCACATTTCCTTTAAATCTAACAATGGCAATTTGGATCCTACAAATTTACAGCTCAAAACATTATAGAAAAATCAAAGCTAGTAAGGCTTCTATTGTTACTATTAAACAAGCATATTTTTCCTTTTAATTAATCTTCAGTTGTTAAATTGTAAGTAAATTAGGTAATGCATCTTTTTTTAGCACAAAAATTTTAATAAGTATATAAAAGGGGAAATATTTACAGTATGCAATTAAAGAAGGTGTAATGTAAAACAGATGGGTTCGAATCTCTTTTTATCCAGTAAATTCTCAAAGGATTTTAAAAATATAGATCATTAATATCATATGTTACAGAATGTGCTGGATAGTATTTTGCCTTTGCTGTCACATTTTTAAAGCTTTAATCAATACATAATTTGGGGTTGCTTATAAAAATAAAAATTGATTTCTACTTATAATATTTATTGAATAAATAGTATGCATTGAATAAATTCATGCAAAGAATGAATTTGCATTATGTGAGAATGTATTTTTTAACATTTAAATATGTACAGAATAAGTATAAAGTAATTTTTAGGATTTAATTATTACTCAATTAAATAGCTTTTTCTCTCTTTCTCTGTTTCTTATGCGTCATATGTATCTACCTATAAATCCTGACACAATAGTATTATCTTATTATAAATACAATAATAACTATTTTTCTTTATTTTGAGGTAATTATGAGATTAAAAGGAATGGCTTGAATCTCCATTCTGTGAATAGAGGAGAGTTTGCAAAATAACTTTTTTGTGCCTTTGTGGATGAGAGAGCCTACCTGAGAATCTACACTAATAAAAGACACAGAATTAAAAAAAAAATCAGGAGAAAAAAAGTAATTGTATGAAAATAAAGCCATTAAGTGAACTGAAATTATAAATACATTTTGTACTCTTGGTGCTTATAATATATGGTTACTTGCTGACTTTTTAATTCATATTTATTAAAATAAAAATGTATGTGTGAAGCAGAAAGAAGGTGGTTTTAATGGAATGGAATGATGACTTTTCAGTGGCTGTTAACAGAAAAATCTAAAACAATTCTCTGCTTTCAGGGGTCAAATAACATTTTAGCTGTAATATATAGCAGGAAGATAGTTGGACTGTTTTTTAATTTTTATTAAAAAGAAAGAAACTGGATTCCTTTCAGATGTGAACCACTATATGCAAGTTGAATATGTAAATATTCTACTATCTTGTCCCTGTAATCTATTTTACACTCCTGTATAAGCAACAACTACTGTAGAATTCTTACACAAATGTAAAATTCATTCAAATTGAAGCAGCTTTTGATAACAACCATAATATAGAAGTAGTAAAAGATCCATAATAAGTCTTAAAATATAAGAAGCAATTTAAAACAAAATAAAATAGACCATAAAGTTCAAGATAAAATTAATAGTAAGTCCTAATCCCCCAATAAGACAAGAAAAATATCAAAAGCTAAGATTCCCAGCTCAGAAGAGTTTGGTTTTCATCATCCTACTAGATACCTTCAAGGAAAGAATCACTCTAAGACAGGGATGGGCACTGGGAAATTAATTTTCCCAAAATTTCACATGAGAAACTTGGATTGTTGTGGAGCACCACTGCTGCCCTGCCCCTGCTGATCTGCCCCCCACCCCACCCTCGCAAATGCCTCCAATCCTCTGCCCCTTGTTGATGCCCTGCTCCTGCCACTGATGCTACCTCCCCACCAATGCCACACCTCCTGCCAATGGTCTACTCCTGATGTCACTGATGCTGCAGGCCAACAGGGATAGCTGATGGGCCAGGTATGGCTTGCAGGTTGTAAAATGCTGAAGTCTGTTCTAAGGTCTACTGAAAGACTTTCCAGAAAACTGGCTTTAAGATTGCCTGGTTGGTTGGTGCTGGATAGAACATTGGCTACTTGTCAAGGTACAACAAGTGTATCCTAAGCATTTTAATTTGTACTGTATTTGTTATTGTATGTATTGTATGTATACTGTAACATGCATATTTCAAATGTGGGAAATATAATGCAGGATAAAATAGGGTAATTTGCCTCAAGTTGTTATAGTAAGCTGAGCGGAGGATTTTGTGCAGTGTCTATATGATAAAATCAGATTCGGGAAGGTCTGGTCTCTGACTGGATAAGTCTGGACGGGATGATTTAGGTAGGTCTTAAGAGTGTTATCTGGGAGGAGTTTGATCCTGTGGCTCCCGAGGATGTGGACAGGATTCTGGGATGGCTGAACGTGACCACATGTTTATGGGACCTGTGTCCCTCCTGGTTGGTGCTGGCTTCCTGGGAGGTTAAACGAGGCTGGCTCCAAAGGATTATTAACGCTTCTTTGAGTGAGGGTGTCCTGCCGGCCACCTTGAAAGAAGCTGTGGTGAGGCCCCTCCTCAAGAAGCCCTCTCTGTATACGGCTGTTTTGGCTAACTATTGTCCAGTCTCCAACCTTCGTTTTATTGTGAAGGTTGTTGAGAGTGTGATGGTGCGGCAGCTGCCACAGTACCTGGATGAAGCTGTCTATCTAGATCCGCTCCAGTCCGGCTTCAGGCCTGGGTACAGCACAGAAACGGCATTGGTCGCATTGGTGGATGATCTCTGGAGGGCTCGGGATAGGGGTTGCTTCTCTATCCTGGTCCTATTAGATTTCTCAGCGGCTTTTGATACCATCGACCATGGTATCATCACACACGGTCACTCAGGCACTTGTCACTTCCCACCTGGACTACTGCAATGCTCTCTACATGGGGTTCTCCTTGGGGTGCACCCGGAGGCTCCAGCTGGTCCAGAATGTGGCTGCGTGGGGGATTATGGGAGCGACTGGATGCTCCCATGTGACACCTCTCCTGCACGAGCTGCACTGGCTCCCGGTGGTCTTCCGGGTGTGCTTCAAGGTGTTGGTGACCACCTTTAAAGAACTCCATGGCTTAGTGCCAGGGTATCTATGAGACTGCCTTCTGCTGCCAATAGCCTCCCTCCAGCCAGTACGCTCGCACAGAGAGGGCCTCCTCAGGGTGCCGTCTGCCAGACAATGTCGGCTGGTGACTCCCAGGGAGATATCCTTCTCTGTGGCAGCACCCGCCTTCTGGAACGACCTCCCCCCAGAGATACGCATGATACCAGACCTCCGGACTTTTCATCGGGCCCTGAAAACTCATTTATTTCACCTAGCCGGGCTGGTTTGATCCCATCTGTTTGGTTTTAATTTGAAATTGGTTTTAATTGGAAATTGGTTTTAATTGGGTTGTTTTAAATTGTGGGCCGAAATTATTTAATTACCTTTTAAACTGTTTTTTAAATTTTGAATGCTCTGTTTTATCTCAGCTGTTCACCGCCCTGAGTCCTGCTGGAGAAGGGTGGTATACAAATCAAATCAAATCAAATCAAATCAAATCAAATCAAATCAAATCAAATCAATAAATAGTAATCAGGAATCTGAAAAAGTCTCAGTAGATGATGACACTGATCTGACCTTGTCTGATCTGAGCAAATGTTAAATAGGATTGATCCTGATTAGTATCTGAAGGGAAGATTACAAGGCAATCTCAAGGTACTAAACCAGCGGACCTCTATGGGTTGCAGGAACCATTGTGGGCATAACAGGCCCAAAATCTTATACAGTAGACGTAGGGGTAGACAGACTCTGGAAGCGCCACATAGACCAACTTAGAAAAAGGGTAGTTGGCGAAGCAAACATTAATTTCCCAAAACAGCTAACTCAAGCCCGGGTTCGCAAGAATACTTAGCTGACAAGCCCTGGTTCCAGCGCTGCCCCAGCGAGTCGCCACTCCCAGCCGGGGATAACCACGCCCCGGACAAAATCCAGGAGGTTCCATTGGCAGAGCCGGGAGAGACTGAAAGTCCCTCTGACCAGCTCGACGCCCCACCAGACACTGAACTGCGCAGGTCAACTAGAGCGAGAACTCATCCTAGGCACCTGCGAGATTTTGTGTGTACATATGTAAATTTCTGAATGTTAGTGCTTTCTGGGAAGGGAGGGGTGTTATGTATTGATACTTTTAAGTGGGAGTTTCAAACCTGCCTATGTTTCTGATTGGCTGACAGTCCCTCCAGGATTGTATATAAGGAGGGCTGCAGCCTCTGAGTTTTTGCTGAAGTCTCACTGTATATTAAAGAGCTGTTGTCACTTGCTTGCTTGTGCCTCTCGTTATTCCCAAATCACTTCAGTTTTCCATGGACTGGAGTGGTTAGGGTTGGGGAGCATGGTTTTGTGTGCTGCCTGCATCCTGTGGATGGGGCTTCACTTGTTTGCCCAGCCCAGTTTCTGGCATGCTGTGGCCTGGTGCTGGTCCACAGACTGAGGATTGCAGATCACTGTTCTAAGCTAAACTGGACAGCAGTGGCAAACTATTTTCATACTGCTATCAAAAATTTAACCTGGGTGTATCTGTGAAATCAGCTAGAAGTTAAACTTGGTCAAAAGAGTCTTAGCTTTTTCAGTTATATAAATTAGCTCCCCATTGTGGTATATGTACATTATGCAATGCAATGCAATGCTCAATGTGTTCAATAGGATTTATTCCATAATATGTGTTTTCAGGAATGGAAACTAAATCCTAATTTCTGTCTATTTTTTATTGTGACAAATGACTCAAATATGTTAAATATTAGGAGTTGTCTACATGAAATGTTTGGACATTATTAACCTTTGATAGCTCATTATAAATTGGCAGTTGGATCTCTTATAATATGAATTTTATTTTTGGAGCTTTACAAATAAATATTACTCATCTGAAGAGTGGAATGTATATAAATTTAACTCAGCTAAATGGAGAGGTTATTTTATGAGTAATTTACATTAATTCTATCTAAAAATAATAATTGGTAATGGCCCTGGTAAATATGATTCCTGAGTGCCAAATCACAAAGACTTTCATCAGTAAGTGGGGGCAAGAAGAATGATAATTGTGATTTGGCAATTATTCGATATCCATTGTTTTGCCTCAGGACAAAAAGCATCTGAAGCATAAAATATTCCACTGATGCCAGGGAAAACTTGGCTTTTATTTTTATGGGTGTGAACTTTCTAAAATATCACAATGATAAAATTGTAACAAATCACAGGAAAATGTCTCTTAATGCAAACAAGACAAGGTAGCTCATTAAGGTCTGCATATTGTATACTTGAGAATTGTGTTACTGAACAAATATTATCAGGGACAGCCTAAAAGATTTTGTTGTTGGAAACAAATTGACAGATGACATTCTTTCAAATTCAGGTTCATAATATGTTTGGCCAGCGAAGTTGTTATGTTGCCATCTGTGTAGAATGTCTCATATACATAACCTTCTTTCAGAGGCAAAATATATCAATAGCAAAAACAACTATGATAACCAACTCTTGTTTGTACCACCTTAACATCTGCCTAATCTTTGGGTGGCCCTAAATAGAATAACATAAAAATTTAAAACACTTTGAATCAAGTTCAGAATTATAGAATCACAGTGTTGGAAGAAATTACTTAGGCTATTAATTCTCACCTTTTTGTAAATCCAGATTGAATTCTCCCAAATAGATTGCTATCTAGCTTTTGCTTAAACTCATCCAGTTTATCAGAAATCCTGTAATATTTACTATCTAGTACCAAGTTTGAAACAGTCCTATTATCTATGTTAGTATTATTATCCAGTAGATTCAGTGGTGGGACTTGAATAATTTAATAACTGGTTCTCTGGCTGGGTAGGCGTGGCTAATTGGTCATGTGCTTGGGTAAATGATGTCACCCATCACACCCAGCCCTGCCTCCCGGTCACTTGCTCAAAGGCAGAGATAGGATTCAGCCGGTTGAGGCTAATCCCACTACTGGCTGGCCCCACCCTGCCCATTTTTCGGCCATTTTTTTGGCTTTTTTCAGGCCATTTTTGGGCTGTTTTCAGGCCGGTTTTGGCCCATTTTCAGGCTGTTTTCTGAGCCATTTTTCAGTCTGTTTTGGGCAATTTTCAGGCCATTTGTCAAGCCATTTCTGGCCCAAAGCCAGCCCAAAACGGCCCAGAAAATGGTCCAGAAAATAGGCCAAAAATGAGCAGGGGTGAAGTTAAGCCAATGGTGGGATTTGCTGGTTTGCTGAACTGTGCAGAATCTTAATTACCGGTTCACCCAAACTGGTGTAAACCAGCAGCAGCCCACCTCTGAGTAGATTGCAAGTGGATAAGTAAAAGATGGAGACAAGATATGACCAATATAAGTCTCATTACTTTTCTGACCAGAAAATAGACATTGACACATGTGTGGTTCAAATGGGATTACACCAAGGAGTCATTCAAATTAACTTTATAAATATCTCTTTTTATTTGATAGCTATACTTCTGAAAAAAAGGAAAAACATGCATGGCCTTTATATGGAAGCTGAAAGAAAGGATGAGGTCAGATGAGATCAGATGAAGTAGCAATATGGTACAGTAATCAGAAATGGAACCCCTCTATGTGAATGTCTCCTGCCCACCGTCAATTCCCAGTAGATGCATGAATCTTAATGTCAGAATGTTTTTCTATCATTAAAGTTCATCAGTTCTCTCCACTATTTCTAAGCCATAGAGATTGTTAGATACCTGTCAATCTCTGGCCATTTAGACTTATTTTTGGTTTTCCTTTACTTCAGCAATAAATGTCCACATTCTGTTTTGGTTACTGATGGAGTGATGATTATATTGTTTTATATATTACAGATTACAGATGTATCTCTTTTTAATTCATTTAATCTATTATGGGCACAATGGGCCCTATGAATAGAAAGTGCCTTCAAAACAACATTGTATATCTATGCAGGGATTCATATCTATGGAAATGATGTGCTTCTTTTGTTCAAAAATCCTGTGAAATGTGTGGTCAAAAAAAGGAAGGGGTGGAGGATCACATTCAACATTGTGATCAGCCCATCCCCACTTCTACATATGGAATACGTATCATAGACATAAGCATGAAAGAAATTCTTAAATCATGGCTACTGTAGTCTTTTGAGCCTGCTATCAAATTGTACTTGTATGTTGATGATATTCACTATTACCTCTTATTTGGTCTTTGGTATTCCTACGAAACATAATAATATGCCCTAATATCATAGTTGTAGTTATCTATTATTTTGCCAGAATTAAATGGTTCATGGTTAAAAATTCAGGTTTTCTCAATCTTTTATTTGCTTATGTTTCAAATTATGAAAGTAAAACCTTTTTAAAAATGAAGTATTATTAGAGCTGGAAAAGAACAGGCTAGAATTCAAAATATAATCATTTCCTATAAATGAGTCCCTCCTTGCATTGTTCTGGCAATCTGAAACAGTTTAAACTCTCCATGACTGAAACGCCCCAACTATAAATAAGAAATTGTATTAAAGCCAGCAATAGATTTATTGAATTTTGCAGCTCAGTCTACTTATGTTTCTGCTATAGCATACGGGCTTGAAAATAATAGATGAAATGTTGTTTTTGGAATAATTCTTATAGTTACGGTTGTAGTTTCCTGAAATGAGAAGCTGTAAAGGGGAGATGTCAGGTGAAAGGCTTCAGAAAACCTCCTAAATGGAGTCTTTCATCTCAGGTTTTTATTTAATGTTTTTTAAAATAAATAAATGAAATTTTCCTCACTATTTTGTTTATCATTATGTACTTTATATATAAGAATTTTGGGGAATAGAATATACTAGAATCACTTACATGGTTGCAATGTGGCACTTGACATTTTGCAAGTATTAATGGCAAAGGCAAAAATAATATAAAGAGAGGTGTAACACACACACACAAATATAACTATTGAGTTTAAAAAAGAATCTAGATAGACTCTCTTTCCCTTATTTATAATGCTTTAGTAAAGCAGTAATTCCTCAAGCTGATGAACTATAGAGATGAACAAAATCGTCTTACATAGGCCTTACATTCATTTGGATTAACCTCACTGTATGGCAGACACTTCAAATAAATGACAGATTGACAGGAATATGAAATGGTTTTATAATGAATGCTTGAAGCTCAGTACAACTGAGACTTTCATACTATTGACATATAAATCCCTTTTATACCGTCTGAGCAATTATAGTGTATTTGTGACTGATAACTGACTGCTGTGGATTAAGTGCTCAGCCAGAAATATGGTCAGAGTTCAAATTTGTCCTTATGGGAACAATTTCACCCACCACTTCCCTCTGCTTTTTAAATTTTATCTTTAGTAAAAAGTTACAGATTTTTGCATAGATTTTGATACCTTGAATGCTGAATGTTGTACCAATATGATAACTCTGTACTTTAACTCCAGTTGCTTTTGTTAATGCTTGCCTGAGTTGAGAAAATGTAAACAAGAAAGAGCTTACTATGTGTCTCCATGGTAACATTTGAGTAGACAGATGTGGCCATAAAAAGAATGAATGGAGTAGGTTTCCTAAACCTGTTGGTTTGCCATATTGTATAAATTTATTTATTTAATGAAAATATTTATGTTATGCCTATTTATTCTTCCTGATCCAAAAAAGTGATTTGCTTTGCTTAAGTGATAACTTAAGTTAAACAATAACACCCACATGTTATTGAAAAATAAAATATATCTGATATAACCAAACACAAATGAAGAGTGGGTGAAAAACATGATTCATCAATTAGGCCCCTAAACTGGGGAACAAAACAGGTTTAACTTGTTATATTTAAAATATTTGTTCCAAGTATTTTTATTTTATCTTTCTGTACATCACCGGTTCCTGGGATATTTTCAAGTTAAAAACATATTCTTATAAAGTTTCAAACGTTTAAAGTAAAAGTTATAAAATATATTTAATGATTCATCATGAAAATAATTAAAAAGTCTCCATCTCTTGCCAAGAAGGCAGCATAAAGCAAAAATGCACAGGCATCGCAAAGCATTCCACAATAAAGGTACCATGAGAGAAAATGTTCTTTCTCAGTCATTATCACTTTCATCTCCTTGGAATTGTGTTGAAGAACCTTGTTTGTCCATTGTTTATATTCTAAGACTTTTAGGAGAGAACCAGCAGACTGAAATTGAAAATATGTTTCTTCAATGTTGTTGCTTCAAGTGTTTAATCTGAGAGTATGTAATTTCAAGATGCATTTTGAAGTACTAAAATAGGTATACATTATACATGTATAGTTTGTTAAAATATTCAAATTGGATTTTGCCACATTGGGTAAATGTGGCTAGGTTTTTAAAAGAACTCTGAATAGGAAGCTCTCCCTGTCGGGGTGTCACTTTTAGAAAGATCTTATCTACTACAAAGCATCTCTACACAGTGATATACATTGCATCTTGGAAATCTTAAGCTGATTTCTGGCTTATCTAATTGTGCAGACCATTGTGTCAATAACTGGAACATTAATTAGGCTTGCAAACATTTCAAAGAATGAGACTGGTTTAACATAAAAGAATATGCTTCACTTATAAAATTCTTTATTGGCCAAGTGTGATTGGACACACATGGAATTTGCCTCTAGGGCATAAGCTCTCAGTGTACATAAAAGAAAAGGAAAAAAATACGTTCATCAAGAACCATAAGATACAACAGTGATAGTCATAGGTTACTAATAAGCAATCAAATCATACTAGGAAACAAATAAAACAATATAAATTATAAAGATACAAGCAACATGGTTATAGTCATAAGTGGAAAGAGATAGGAAGGATGAGAAGAAGAATAGTAATTACAGTCTTAGTAAATAGTTTGACAGTGTTGTGGGAATTAGTTGTTTAGCAGAGTGATAGCATGACAATGGACTTCTTGAAGCCTGTGTTGCAAATTCTTTTTGTGGTCATTTTCAGTATATATATATATATATATATATATATATATATATATATATATATATATATATATATATATATATATATATTCGTAGATTTTCACGGGTAGAGGTATGCAAGTCTTGGTGTATTCGGGTCTTTTCCCGTGTAAGATTGAGAGTATCTTGGCAACGTTTCGACGAGGTCCCACTCGCCATCTTCAGGCTGGTGCCTTTGGCTTCGTGCCTGTGCCATTATTATAATATTATTATTATTGTTGTTAATCTTTGGTGAGATTCACAGCCTTTGAGACTGGTTAATAGCTCAGCAGCTCAAGTCCTAACCAAGGACCTAGGAACTGTTAAGGTATCGTCGGAGGATGTAAGCTGTTCCGAGTAGGGTGGTTTTTTGTAGAGTCAAAATGTTCAAGTCCGGTAAATTTAGAATTTCTAAATAGTGGGGTAGCCCTTTGGGTATTGCTCCAAGGGCTCCAATTACAATCGGGACAACACACAATTTCTTTTTCCACAGTCGCTCAACTTCAATCTGCAAGTCCCGGTACTTTGTGATTTTTTCTTGCTACTTATCTTCAATCCGTGCATCACCAGGTATTGCAATGTCAATGAACCATACTTTTTTCTTTTCAACTATTGTTATGTCAGGTGTGTTGTGGACCAAGTGCCTGTCAGTCTGAATCCTAAAGTCCCACAAGATCTTGAGTTTCTCATTCTCTAAAACTTTCTCAACCTGATGTTCCCAGTGGTTTTTGCTGTACTCAAATCCAAACTTCTGGCACAATTTCCAGTGAATGATCTTAGCAATACGGTCATGGCATTGTAGGTAGTCAGTTTGTGAAATTTTGCTACACCCACTAATAAGGTGGTCGACTGTCTCATCTTTCTCATTGCAGAGACGACATTTGCTGTTGGTGGTAACATGTTGAATTTTTGCTTTCATGCAGTTTATGGCTAGGGCTTGTTCTTGAGCTGCCAAAATAAAGCTTTCTGTTTCTTTTTTCAGTACTCCTGATCTTAACTAGTTCCAAGTTAGTTTCTGGTCAGCTTTGCCTTCAATACTTTTCAAGTATTGGCCATGCAGAGCTTTGCTTTTCCAATTTTCAGCTCGCTGCTCAATTACTTCTTTCTTATATTCTGCTTTTGTTTTAGTTGTCTTTAAAAGGCCTCCTTTATTTACTTCCTTAATCATTGGTTCTTCACTTTTCTGGATGTAATCATTCAAGCTGCATTTTTCTTCCACAGTCTGCTTTACTTGTAGGAGTCCTTGACCACCCTCTGCTCTTGGTAAATATAATCGGTCAACATCACTTTTAGGGTGCAAGGCATGATTCATTGTCATAAGCTTCCTTGTTTTTCTGTACAAATTATCTAACTCCATCTGGGTCCAGTCAATTATTCCTGCAGAGTATCTAATCACAGGTATAGCCCAGGTATTTATGGCTTTTATGATGTTTCCTCCACTCAATTTGGACATTAATATCTTACAAATTCACCAAATGTACTTGGCTGAAGTTAATTTCTTGACTTTATTATGCATTAAGTCAGAGGCTTCTAAAATCCCCAAGTACTTGTAGTCTTCTTCTGATTTTACTGCCTTTATCATTTCTTCATTCTCTAGTTCTATTCCACCCTCTTCTATGATCTTGCCTGCTTTGGTTGCTATTGTTGCACATTTGTCAATTCCAAACTGCATACCAATGTCTTGGCTGAATTCTTTTGTGTTTTCAATTAATAAATTCAGTTCAGCTTTTGTTTTACCAAACAGCTTCAAATCATCCATGTACATCAATTATAATTATAATTATAATTATAATTATAATTATAATTATTATTATTATTATTATTATTATTATTATTATTATTAGTTAATCTTTAGTGAGATTCACAGCCTTTGAGGCTGGTTAAAACTCAGCAGCTCGAGTCCTAACCAAGAACCTAGGAACTGTTAAGGTATCGTCGGAGGATGTAAGCTGTTCCGAGTAAGGTGGTTTTTTGTAAAGTCAAAATGTTCAAGTCCAGCAAATTTAGAATTTCTAAATAGCGGAGTAGCCCTTTGGGTATTGCTCCAAGGGCTCCAATTACAATCGGGACAACACACAATTTCTTTTTCCACATTATTATTATTATTATTTATTAGTTAATCTTTGGTGAGATTCACAGCCTTTGAGGCTGATTAATAGCTCAGCAGCTCAAGTCCTAACCAAGGACCTAGGAACTGTTAAGGTATCGTCGGAGGATGTAAGCTGTTCCGAGTAAGGTGGTTTTTTGTAGAGTCAAAATGTTCAAGTCCGGAAAATTTAGAATTTCTAAATAGCGGGGTAGCCCTTTGGGTATTGCTCCGAGGGCTCCAATTACAATCGGGACAACACACAATTTCTTTTTCCACAGTCGCTCAACTTCAATTTGTAAGTCCCGGTACTTTGTGATTTTTTCTTGCTGCTTATCTTCAATTCGTGCATCACCAAGTATTGCAATGTCAATGAACCATACTTTTTTCTTTTCAACTATTGTTATGTCAGGTGTGTTGTGGACCAAGTGCCTGTCAGTCTGAATCCTAAAGTCCCACAAGATCTTGAGTTTCTCATTCTCTAAAACTTTCTCAACCTGATGTTCCCAGTGGTTTTTGCTGTACTCAAATCCAAACTTCTGGCACAATTTCCAGTGAATGATTTTAGCAACACAGTCATGGCGTTGTAGGTAGTCAGTTTGTGAAATTTTGCTGCACCCACTGATCAGGTGGTCAACTGTCTCCTCTTTCTCATTGCAGAGGCGGCATTTGCTGTTGGTGGTAACATGTTGAATTTTTGCCTTCATGCAGTTTGTGGCTAGGGCTTGTTCTTGAGCTGCCAAAATAAAGCTTTCTGTTTCTTTTTTCAGTACTCCTGATCTTAACCAGTTCCAAGTTAGTTTCTGGTCAGCTTTGCCTTCAATACTTTTCAAGTATTGGCCATGCAGAGCCTTGTGTTTCCAATTTACAGCTCGCTGCTCAATTACATCTTTCTTATATTCTGCTTTTGTTTTAGTTGTCTTTAAAAGGCCTCCTTTATTTACTTCCTTAATCATTGGTTCTTCACTTTTCTGGATGTAATCATTCCAGCTGCATTTTTCTTCTTCCACAGTCTGCTTTACTTGTAGGCGTCCTCAACCACCCTCTGCTCTTGGTAAATATAATCGGTCAACATCACTTTTAGGGTGCAAGGCATGATTCATTGTCATAAGCTTCCTTGTTTTTCTGTCCAAATTGTCTAATTCCATCTGGGTCCAGTCAATTATTCCTGCAGAGTATCTAATCACAGGTATAGCCCAGGTATTTATGGCTTTTATGATGTTTCCTCCACTCAATTTGGACATTAATATCTTACGAATTCGCCGAATGTACTTGGCTGAAGTTAATTTCTTGACTTTATTATGCATTAAGTCAGAGGCTTCTAAAATCCCCAAGTACTTGTAGTCTTCTTCTGATTTTATTGCCTTTATCATTTCTTCATTCTCTAGTTCTATTCCATCCTCTTCTATGATCTTGCCTGCTTTGGTTGCTATTGTTGCACATTTGTCAATTCCAAACTGCATCCCAATGTCTTGGCTGAATTCTTTTGTGTTTTCAATTAATAAATTCAGTTCAGCTTTTGTTTTACCAAACAGCTTCAAATCATCCATGTACATCAAGTGCGAGATTTTCAGTCCTTTCTTTGCAAGTTCGTATCCACAGTTCATCTTCTTCAAAATGATTGTCAGTGGTAGTATTGAGAGTATAAAAAGTAGGGGTGAAAGGGAATCGCCCTGGAAAATGCCTCGTTTAATTTCAACTTCACCCAGTTCTTCTTCATTAGCCATAAGTTTTGTTTTTCAGAGGTTCATTGAAGATTCCATGAATTTTTTTATGTTGCTGCTGATGCCTAATATTTCCAGGCATTTCTTGATCCAGCTATGGGGAACTGAATCAAATGCTTTCTTATAGTCTATCCAAGCCATGAACAGGTTGGTTCGTCTTTTCTTTGAGTTCTTTAGGATTAGCTTGTCGATCAGCAATTGATCTTTGGTTCCTCTTGAGTTTTTGCAGCATCCTTTCTGTTCTACAGGAAGCAAGTTATTTCTTTCCAGGTATCCATAGATTTGGTTTGCAATGATACCAGTAAGAAGCTTGTATGTTGTTGGCAAGCAGGTGATTGGCCTATAGTTTCCAGTGTCCTTTCCTTTTCCTTTATCTTTTTGATCAAAAATGTCCTTCCAGTTGTCATCCATCCATCATTTTCAGGTGTTTTTAGGATCTGGTTCATCTGGGTTGCCAATCTTTTGTGCATACTTGTAAGTGCCTTTAACCAGAAGCCACGCAGCTCATCCGGTCCAGGGGCACTCCAGTTCTTCACTTTTCTTGACTGTCTTTGCACTCCAGTTCTTCACTTTTCTTGACTGTCTTTGCACCATTGCTTTTGTTATTTTCACGTCTTCCATTTTATGTACTTTAATAGAGTCCTCAACCTGTTTGATCCATTTTGCATTTCTATTGTGCTTCTTGTTGTTTTCCCATAATTTCTTCCAGAATTTCAGAGCTTTCTCTTTATCAGGCTTTTCATTTGTTGTTACTCCGTTTCCATTTTCTAAATTCTTATAAAACTGGTACTGATTTGCTCTGAATTGTGAGTTTTCCTTGAACTGAGTTACTCGGTTTTCATACCTTTTAATCTTTTCAGCGATGGCAACAACCCTCTGCTTCAGCTCTTCAATTACTACTGCAATCTCCTTATTCCTTAGATCGTATCTTGCTTCCAGGCTGCTTTTGACCTGCTTGTTCTTTAGCTGACCTTGCCTTAGGTTCTTCAAGTTGCTCAAATCTCCACATACTTTTTTGATCTTCAATTCTAACTGAATTTTCCACTTAGGCTTCCCCTTCTTGCCTCTTTTGTTCTTTTGTATTTTCAACCCCAGTTCTTTGGTGGTTATGACAGCTGCTGCATACATCAGTTGGTTAGTTTCGGCTAATGTAGTGGTTCGAATAGTTTGCACAGCTTCATTGACCTTTTTTAGTACATTTCTCAATTCTTTCCGGTTCACTTGGTTCAGCTTTGGCAAAAAAGCTTATTATTATTATTATTATTATTATTATTATTATTATTATTATTATTATTATTATTTGCCTGTAGGAAAAACCCTGGCTGAAAGAATTTTATATATATATATATATATATATATATATATATATATATATATATATATATATATATATATATTATATATAATTATTTATATATATATATATATATATTCAAAAAAGTATAAGACAGGGTCTTATTTTTGGGGAAACACGGTATGTATATGTATATATATGTATACACACACACACATATTTCTCTAATAACTTTTATAATGGAATTAACTGAACATGGGAAAGAGAATGGATGTTTGCAAAAAGGAAGGGAAACAGAACAGATTACACGCCTTTCTCCTTGCCAGGCAAATGAGAACATCTCCCCTGTGTCAAGAGCAGTCAGAAAGAAGGTCAAAGGAATTAAGAAAGCCACATCTTAATATACTAGCTGGGAGCTGAGAGTTAAAATACACCAATTTCCAGGATTCTTCAGTGTAATCACTTCATCCTCTCAGTAAATCTGACTATGAGACTCAGTGGGAATCTAGCTTCTTTAGTTGTGAACAGCAAGAGGAGTTTGAAAATTACACTGTAAACTATGCCACACAAAAAATGTAGGCTAAGTCCCATTGTTGTATCTTCCAGTATACAAGAGATGAACTGTCGTTTTTGTTCAGCTTAATGCTTTAGCCTTTTAAAAAGAGATAAATGCCTTCTCCTTTTTAAAATCTCATTCTTATATATGCAATACATTGATCCTTTTTCCTTTCTTCAAACTGCCATGTGTTATTTCCTGTCTTCTTCCATTCTACTTGTCACAAACATGGCAAGGTTTATGACCAATATAAACTCTACCGGCTAAATGTTCTGCCAAATGTTCCAGTGGAATAGAGTAGGGTAAACATAACATACCAATGAAAGCTAATATAAGTCAATAAGCAATTCTTGGTTTGAAAAGCAGAAGGCTTTCTATATAAATTGAGTTGAATTCGAGAAAGAATATCAACTAATAAATGTTCTGATACTTAGAGGTTACTGGAAAAGTGGCACTTAGAAGGAGTTTAGTCAGATACTATATACATAGAGTACTCCCCCCCTCCACATCTCTGTCCTCGTGTGCTTGAGTTGATCAGGTTTTCAAGAAAGGTCACATGCCCCACCTCTGCCAGCTTAAAAAATTGCAGTGAGGATCTTCTTTATTTATTTAATCAAAAGTATAGAAAGCCAATCAAATATGGGCAGCTTACAATAAAAAGCAATCAGCTAAAAAATCCTCATTAAAACATCAAACCCCCCACAATGAAAAAGAAATCAAGATTTGGTTAGATGAGAGAACCTCCCCTCCCCAATGCCAGGGCTCGAGGAAAAAGCCAGGTCTTCAATATCTAAAGAATGGCATGTTTGTGTGGATTGGGGGTAGAAATGTAGTGTTTCAGATAAGAAATGGAATTTAGTGCTGAATAGAATTGGATTTGTTTTCCAAGAATGACTTCATCCAGCCATTCAACTCTACCAGTGTGAAGTTGCTGATTTCCGTCAACTGCTTTCATAAGGCTGTGTAATGGAAATTAAACCCAAGAGTAGTGCAAGTGCAATCCTGAGAGGAAGGTGCAATTAAAGTGCTTTATGTTGGAATTATAGTACTGTCATATCTAATTTGGTCTGTCGTGGAATTATTACTGTTATTTAATATTTATAACAGTCTTATTATAGTTTTCAAAACTTAAAGCCCTTACAAATTATATAATACAGCTAAAATCTAAAACAACCAGTAAAACCAACATGGGAAAAATATAAACATGAAAATGAAATGTTTCAAAAATAATTAACTTAGCATAATATTTGTGTGGAGGTAGAATTCATTTTTTTTGGAAAATGACTATGTTATTTGCTAATTTTAGAAGAATGTGCTGTTTAAATAATATACTTGTCAAAATTATTTGTTTGGCATTTAGGCCAACACATTTTCCAATATCCATAAAAGGAATTTGTAGGACAACAAGTTAGTAAAATGAAGGTTCTTAGCTATTTCTCTACTTTAGATCTGGTCATAGAAATGTAGGTTCAGCATCACAGTATTAAATTCTATCTTATTAAGAAAAGTGGGTCCATAGATATTGTAAGCATCAGAGATTTATTTCATTGAGCAAATCTGTGGCAGCATAAATCCTGTCTCAGGGTTAACTAAAATTCTCTTTTTATGCCTCATGCTGCAATAACACAGATAGCTTACAGATTGGATTCCATGTTGAAGCTTTAAATATATATATCTAAAGGAACAAAAAACTTTTCTGTGTTAATAACATTATATTCAGCTACTTGGTTTTCGTATCTTCATAACGTTTAGTTAGAGAATGAAAATCTATGTTATCTTTGATAAAATACAGTATGTATTTTCTTTTATTTAATGAAATTTTAAAATATAGTGTGATTATTTTTCTCAGTCCATCTTTTAATCTTTATGCAAACTCTGTCCAAATGTTGTTATCTGTCAGCCTCAGCTTTGCCTGCTTCAGCTGCCATAAGAAATGGCGGAGGGATTAGTTAAGGGGGGCAAAAGGGTGGGAAAGGCGCAGGAGGTATTTATCTATTGTAGGACGTGTCTTCCCAGGAATCGAAAGTGAATCTTCAAAAGGGGCTGGCTGACCAACTGCCCTACATTCCTGATGAATGACGTTGCCAGACGTGATGCCACCTGACCTTTGGGAGACCTTTGGATTGGCTGTGGGTCAATGGACACGGGGGGGGGAGAAGCTTAGTAGATGCTATTTTGCGCGTTTTGCTCACTTCCAGCTTTACCTGGGTTGCGATCATTTCATATTCAGTAAAAGTACTATTCTCTTCAAAATGATTGAGTTTTCCTTTCCTGTATACTGAAGGAAGCATACCTGACATTATCTATGTTTTCAAGGAGAGAGGCATCATTTAATAAGTTTAAATGCAGTCCATCCATGGGTGCAATTTTTCTGTTTCTATATTAGTTTTCATTCCCAGTTATCTTGATGCAGGGATTCTCAACAACCATTCCATGTATTCATGTAACCCAACCCTAAAGAAATACTGTTTATTACTCAGACTTCAGTTTTTCATGATGAATAAAACATTGTACATAGAAAAATCATAATTTCTCTTTAACCAGATTTTGAAGTAGACTTTTACTTTATTCATTTCAGAAGTATCAGGTCAGCCAGGCCTCCTTTTAATTGGGGGGGGGGGAGGGGGAGAGAAGAAGACTTAAAGATTTTGTGAAAGGAGCAATGATGATTCATCACATGTGGATTGAATCAAAGTTTTCATTCCCCCACTCCCCAATTTTGAAGGAATAAATTTTTGAAGACATTCCTTTTTAAAATGATGTTAAATCTATTTGAGTGCTTTTAGTATATGTTCATGTATTTTCTACCCAACAAGAAACTACAGAAAGGAGTGGAAAGCTTCACGCATCTCTGGCTCATTTATTTAATAGCATTTTTCCAACTGTATTTTGTCCCGAGTTCTCCCACCACATATGGTATGTACAAACCCTATTTATGTTTAGCTAAAAGACATTCCCATGGATCTAAATGGATTTTACTCTCTAGTAAGTATATATTAAAGCTGAATTCAAACAAAGATGTTACATCCCAAAAAAATGTTTTCATTTTGATTAAACATGGATTTTTGGTAGCTCTGTTTATTCCTTATGAAAAAGGGAATGAGTGTTTTGTTGATTTGTATAAAAGAGGAAATGATACAATTTTTCTTAAAGTTTAAGGGCGAAATGACACATTTTGGACAAAATAACTCAGGAAATCACTGCATGATGGGATTTGTTTTGGGGGGGGGAGAAATAAGTCAGTTTTTCCTTCTTATGCTACAGTACTTAGATTCCTAAGTACATTCTTATGCAAATAGCATTTTTCCAACTGTATTTTGTCCCGAGTTCTCCCACCACATATTGTTTTGGATGGATAAGCATTCATTGAAGAATCTACTTAAGCTGCTAAAGTCATTCCATATGAAGCTGTTTTTTAATGCCTGAGAAGCTTACAAATCAGGCATCTAAAATTGTCTATCCTCAAACAGTGTTTCCCATCTACATTTTCTTGTAGTACAGAAGATTCTAGAAAATTCTCACTTTCAGTTCATAATAAATTAATAATATATTGATGTCCTCATTATATGGCTTTCCATGATCAGATTCTGCATTTCAACTCTCATCTTTGAAACTCCAGAGTTATTAAAAACTGAGATGAATCCACAATAAGTAGAATCAGATCCTCACAATTTTTTTTCATAAGAAACCAAACGTATCATCAAAGATTAACTGGTTTAAGGATTTTTTTTCCTCACTCCACAAATTAATTTAGCCAATATTTCAATCATCAAATCCTCATGACAACGTTTATTGACATGCAACCAAGCACCAACCTCAAACCTGTACTTGAAATACACTGAGGAACATGGAGCATTGTTCTTAAAAATCTGTATTGAATTACTTCCAAGTTTCTTTGCATCTTTTTATGGACACAGATTTTTGCCTGTGGTACAAAGTATTAGGTTCAGCACTTTTGCCCTGAATAGGGTGGCTGAAACAGAACATGATTACTTCCACAAAGAATAAAAATATCTAATTATTGCATTGGAAGTATTTCAGGCTCAAGATGAAATAGTTTTTTCTTCTTCTAAGCATTAAGAGGTTGAAAAACAATTCCTAACCATTTAGAACTCTTAATTTGTTCGGTCTGATTGCTGTTTATTTTCCAATTATGCAGATCATTAGCACATCATTTTGTAAATACAACTTTTGTTTTACTATAATTATTTTCTTTACTGCAATAAGTGACTGATGGATTCCATTGAAGACCACTTTGTACCAGGGAAGGGATAATCACATCATTTTTATAAAGTAAAACAAATAATGGCTTATAACCAGCCTCTAGATGAAATTCACTTTTTGTTAAACTTGAATTAAAGAATTGATATAAAGATTAAATAAGACAAGAGAAATTACATTTATTTAATCCTCTTATAGCAGAAATTAGGGATAACAAACTTCTATTTGCTCTACATTTGTCTTACATGTATTCTTATGGAACATCATAATCCATTAACATCCTCTATATGAGCCATGGTGGTGCAGTGGTTAGTGCAATACTGCAGGCTACTTCTGCTGCCTGCTGTCTGCCTGTAATTTGGTAGTTCAAATCTCATCAGGCTCAAGGTTGACTCAGCCCTCCATCCTTCCTAGGTGGGTAAAATGAGGACCCAAATTGTTGGGGGCAATATGCTGACTCTGAAAACAGTTTAGAGAGGGCTGTAAAGACTGTAAAGCAGTATATAAGTCTAAGTGCTTTTGGTATTGCTAAATCTGCAAAGTTAGTAATTTTGCCAGTGTGAGCAAGTTACTTTTCATTATTATTATTGCCGCTGCTGCTACTGCTGTTGTTTGTACATGTGTATGCTTATGTGTTATATGTTTCTCATCAGAGCTCTGCAATGCTTCAGGATTTGAAAGCAAAAGGAAGCTTCAGATGTACGAGGACTGCATATTTCCATATCTGATTGTCTTAACGGAATATGCTACTCTAGTATAGAACTATTTTGACACACATTCAGAGATGTGTAATTTGGAGAATGAAACACACTATTTCCTGCTAATCATTTTTTGCCATATTTTCCAAGATGTTCAGTGCCAGATTCTTTTTTTCTGTAACTGCATGGTACATGGTTTTTATAGATCATGCAACCTCTCACAGTTGTCATTAGGATAAGACAATCTGTATGATGCAATTAATTTTGGACCCTCCCAATTAATTAAACCTCTAAATATGACTGTGGATTGAATTACATTTTAGTTGAGCAGCATCTTTATTAGAATTTCCAGTATTGTTCAAATCAAACATAAATAGAATAGAATAACAGAGTTGGAGGTCTTCAAGTCCCTGTTTAGGCAGGAAACCCTATACCATTTCAGACAAATGGTTGCCCAATCTCTTCTTAAAAACGTCCAGTGTTGGAGCATTTACAACTTCTGGAGGCAATTGGTACCACTGAATTTGTTCTAACTGTCAGGAAATTTCTAAATTGTTTCTCTCCTTGATTAGTTTCCATCCATTGCTTCTTGTCCTGCCCTCAGGTACTTTGGAAAATAGATTGACCCAGGGGTGAAATGTAAAATCTGTTACTACCGGTTCTGTGGGCGTGGCTTGGTGGTGGTGGTGGTAATGTGACTGGGTGGTGTGGCCAACAATTTTTTTTTTAACTTTTCAAAGCATTTTTTTAATGCTTTGAAAAGCCTCTCTGCCGATCGGGAACTCAGCTGGGATCATCAGAGACTTTTCAAAACATTTTTTTTACCATCTTTTCGGCCAAGAGGTTGCAGAAAAAATGCTTTGAAAAGCCTCTGATGATCCCAGCTGAGCCGCATGATCAACAGAGGCTTTTTTCTTTACTTTTAAAAGCATTTTTTCATTGGAAGAGTTTGTAGAAAAAAATGCTTTTAAAAGTAAAAAAAAAAAGCCTCTGTTGATCGTATGGCTTCGACTTTGCTCCCCCCATGGCTTCACATTCTTGTGTAGTACTCTTAACTCCCTTCTTATATTGTTGTGACTTGGGCCTTTCCTGTTGTTGCTTTTCTTTAAGTTGCTTAGAAATTGCTCGAGTTACACGCTGGTCTTTAGCTTCAGCCATCCGAACTGGGTCCAAAGCCACATCTCTTGTAGTCAGAATGGGAGAGGGCTCTAACAGGGGCTCTTCCAGAAAACCTCCTATAGCACCCTGCATCTCCGCTGTCTCTGTTTCCACCTGCTTAAGCTGCTCTTCCATCTCTTGCTGAAGTTGCTTCTCCTTATCACTCTCCTTTATCTCCAACACAGTACATGTACGTGGGGATGGTGATCTCTCTTTAAGAACAGTAGAATAGAATTGTTCTGCCTTCTCAACAGTGTTTAGTCGTTGTCTTTCTCCATTATACCTCAGAATTATGCCAGTTGGAGCATCCCACCGAAATGGAATTTGTTGTTTTTTTTAATTCATTCACTAAAGATCCAAAATCTTTTCTATCTTTTAACATCTTGGGTAGTAGCTCTTTATAGATTCCAATCTGAGCTCCCTCCACTTGCACAGCAGAGAGAGAAGACTTTTGCAGGATATCATTTCTCATTCTTCTGTCTGTAAAGTATATTACCACATCTCTAGGCAATTGTCTTTGTCTGGCCACCCACGAATTCACTCTGTAAATTTTGTAAATTTTGTAGAAAATCTCTTCAGAATTAATTTTTAACATCACAGCCAGAGCATCAGCACAAATCTGTCTCAAGTCTTGTCTATCATTCTATCTTATACCTCTAAGCCTTATGGCGAATTCCATGGACCTGAACTGCATCATTGTAATTTCGTTCTCAACTCTGCATTCTATTATCAGCATCAGAAATTTTATAGTCAGTGTCCTTCATTTTAACATTCACCTCTGATTTAAATTCTTCCAACTTAGCATCCGTTCAGATAATTGCCTCTGACATCCCAGACACCACAGTCATTAATTTATTAGTCACCTTGTCATATTTCTCTTGCACCACCTCTTTAATTTCATTAATCTCTTGCTTAATATCCTGTTGTGATTTTTGAAATTTCTCATCCAGAGCCTGAGTAATAAAATCTTTTAAACTTTCAAAATCAAACTCTTTTTTCTGACTCTGCTGGCTGGGAGGCTGCTGCTCAGATTTACGTGTGGGGGATCCCCCCCCCCTGCCGCCTTCCCTTCCTGTTTAGGCTTGGAGGCCATTCTGCCACGTAGACTAGCTTTTCTAAAAAAGGAGATCCTTTTTCCTTTTCCACCACCACAAAGTCCTCTGAAAAATTCCCCCAGGTTTAATCAGATTGAGGATAAAATTTAAATTGAAGCAAACTCAGGCTTATTTAAAAGAATTTTTCCTCTTCTCTTTTTCCTCCTTTTTACAGACAGCGCGACTTTGTAGCTGGTTGAAATAACATTACAAATCCACTCTCACTTTCAACTTGTTAACGCTGAAGCCGGGCACCATTTTTCAAGCTGCTTTCACTCGCTCGCACTTTTACTTGAATCAAAAAGTCACAAAAGTAAAAATACTCGCAGTTTCGAGGTTTGGAGGTTCAAGTTGTTGTTTCCCCTAATTATTGGAATTAATTTTATTTAAGTTGAAAGGTTGCTCCAACCGACTTGCTCTGCGCTAAGCAGAGTCGTCCCACGCCGTCCGGAGTCTCAGTGAGTTGAAAGGGAGCCGCACCTGTTTCCTCCCCAGTAAAACTTTCTGGGGGCTCACAGGGGCCCAACCTGCTCCTCGCCCACTCTCTTCCTCTTCCTCCTTTGGAGTTGGGAATTTTCAAGCCGCTTCTTTAGATCGAAGCGGCTCTACAGACAGCGGGGCTGGCGGTCCAAAAACGGGACCGTCTTTCGTCGGAGGCGAGCAAACCGGAAGTCCCCTTTTTTCTTTACTTTTAAAAGCATTTTTTCATTGGAAGAGTTTGTAGAAAAAATGCTTTTAAAAGTAAAAAAAAAAACCTCTGTTGATTGTATGGCTCAGCTGGGCATTGGGGGGGGGCAGGGATTTTTGCTACCGGTTCTCCGAACCACCCGCTGCCATTGCTACTGGATTGGGCGATCCTGTCCAAACCGGGAGCATTTCACCCCTGGATTGACCCCTTCTTTTTTGGGGCAACCCCTGAGATATTAGAAGACTGCTATCATGTTACCCTGAGTCCTTCTGTTCATTAAACTAGATACATCCAATTCTAGAAACTGTTCTTTATATGTTTTAGCATCCAGTCCCCTAATCATCTTTGTTGCTCTTCTCTGCACTCTTACTAGAGTCTCAACATCTTTTTTACATTGTGGTGACCAAAACTGGATGCAGTATTCCAAATGTGGCCTTAGGTATTATACCAAGGTATTATAAAATGGTATTAACACTTCATGTGATCTTAAGTCTATCTGTTCTATCTGTTAATGCAGCCTAGAACTGTGTTGGCTTTTTTGCAGCTGTAGCACATTGCTGGATCATATTTAAATGGTTGTCCAAGGACAACCAATAGGATTCCAAGATCCATCTCACAGTTACTACTATAAAGTTTCTTCTATGATTTTGGTTGGTTGGCTAAAATGAGCCTTGATGTCAGACTGGCTGCAGCTTTGCTCCTAGGAAAGAACGACCTTGACTTCATAGGTGTTAGAGAAAAAGTACTTTTACTAGGGAATGTGCAGCATCTCCACATGTTCAACTCTGTCCTTGGGATGGTGGGGTTTCACCAGGGTTCCACCAAGTGACTTTCATGGCTTGACATCTTTTGCTTGGTCCTCTTGGTGGACATTTGTCTCCAGGTTGACTGTTACAGAGCTTGCCTACTGTCATACTGACCCCAGCTTTGCTCCTAGGAAAGAACAAACCTTGACTCCATAGGTATTAGAGAAAAAGTACTTTTACTAGGGAACTGGGTGCAGCACAAATGAGGAGTGCTCTGAGGAAAATCCACATGAAAATCACAAATTGAAAGTAATCCCTATGTCCCAAATCCCTTCCCCCATGGTAGCAGTCCAATCAGGTATCATTTGAGTTTTGGGAACCAGGTGACCAGGAGATTGTAAATTCCTTTTCCAGGGTCAGTATCCTTGAAGGCAGGAAGATGGCTCGATTTGACACCTCTGGTTCTTGTTAGTATCCATACTCCCTTAATTCCCACAGCATTTCTTCATCTCTCCAGCTCTCTTGCCCTTCCAAATCTCTCCCCCACCCCCAGTTATGGCAGTTGCTAGTGAGCTTCAAAGAAAGCATCTGACACTTGGTGCCATTAAATCCATCAGCAATATTGTGAAGGCCCATGTTTCAATTATTCTTCAGTTGATGATGGACAAACTAAGTTTTGGAAAAAAAAAACCTGTATATGTAGCTTTCTCACATACCTCAAAATGAATGCCATTGAACTTAGTTGGATAAGGTTCTGAATAGACAGATATCGGGTTGCATTCTTAATATATTTTCTTATTTTCCAACAGTTTTCTGAACTCCCAGTCAGTACGCTTAAAGGTCTGAAACAATGTAAGTAAGTAACATTGCGAGGGCTATCAATTCTTCACTCTGTTCTACAAGATACAGCAATTTTTAATGTTAATGTGTGTGATAGTTAACTTATTGTATCTGTTACTAGATATTATGTGAGACTTCACTTGAGGTTAAATTTCTATAGTATTAAATATGAACATTGATTGTCTTATTTGATGTAGTTTTTCGGCTTTTGCACTTTGAAGTTTTTAAACTTCTCCCACTGCTAATGGCATAGCAAATATAGCTAAAGCAGTTGAGAATACAACCCAAAGCAAATCTTTCTTCATTGGCCACTATTCATTTAAAAAAGGGAGATGGGGAATAGGGCAAGACAGCAAGTTCTCTTCACCAAATTAGTGTCATTACTTTAAAAACATCCTGACCTTGAATGCTATGATTACTATGACTGCTGTGAATCAATGATGGATTTATAGTTAGGGCATCATAGAAGTGTTTTCCTGTTTTATTACCAAGACAAAATGAGTAGTGAAGGCTCTCTGGAATTTATCATAGGAAAGACATTCAGACAGCAACTCTACTTAGCCAGCAATATTTTATTTTTGTTCTTTTTTCTACATGGGTGTTCCTATAATCAAAGTTTAGATGTGGATTCCATTGATCTGATGTGTAGGCCAAGGCTATTAGCCATTTATATATTCTAGTTTAGGAAAAAATGTTCAACAATTTGCAAGCCAATTCTTTTACCAAAGTTTCTTTTCTATAAATGTGTCTCCAGAAATAAAAAATAAGAAAATAAATTATAGTCAAACAGCACAATCAGACTATCATTCTATGGTTTAAAATAGTCATCTGTTAAAAATCATGAATATGTTTTTAAACTGAAAGGCTATTTCCAGATAATTTTCCAAAAAAAGCTAATTCATTTTTTCCTGTTGTTGCTGAAGAAAGGTCTTTCTAAAAATAATAAATGAATCTTGTATGGGATGCTTAAATTTACAATTCTTCTCAAACCTATCTTTCTATTTAGCTGATGCTAGATATTACCCGGTGTTTCTTAGCCTTGGCATTTTAAAGATTTCAACTCCCAGAATTCTCCAGCCAGCAGGCTGGGAGGTTGAAATCCATATGCCTCAAAATTGCCAAGGCTGAAAATCACTGTATTAGGCAAAACAAAAACAAAAAACAACAGCAAACAACAACAACAATAACCCCCCCACACACCTTTGAGGAACTTCATGCATTTTACTTTTAAGGTGCCATGAAAAATGTCAAATGGGGATCTCTGTAAATCAGATAAAATCATGCAGGGCAGGACATGTGATTCTCAGCTTCCTTCTGACATATCCCAGAATAATGCACTTGAAATTGGTGACAAACATTTGGCTTACAGGTGAAGAAAATAAGGATGCCCAACTTCTAATGAAGCTAGAAATGTATAATTATAGTTTGACAATCCTTATCCAACTTCCTGGCTGCTGCCATAGTATACTAACCGTCCCAAGGCTGCAGTTGTTGCAGGCTGGAAAAAAACTCATTTGAATAGTATAGCTCCAAGTTCCCCAAAGATTGCACATCCTTGCCTTCAGGTCTGCTGTGAATTTTCCATTCCAAGGGGCAGTTGGCATTCTATTTAATTGCTGACAGTGGATCTCTCTTAGCCTTATCCTAGGGTTAGGGTTATCCTATTCTTGGCCTATTCTCTTCTTCCATTTAGGAAGTAAACAAAGGTAACGTCAAATTCGATTGCATCACATATCATGATGTATCATGACTTTTTTGCCTTTGCAGAGCCAGGGTGGGCATGGCCTCCATGTGATGCATCTGGCCCGCAGGCCACCAGTTTGACAAGCCTGCTGTAGAACAAGCCTGATGTGATGGAATGTGCATCTGGAGAATCAGTGTATAAGAGTTTTGGCAACACAGAGGTTTGAGACAAGCCCAAAATAATAGACTGTGCAAACCTGAGCTGGATAGGTGAGGGAAGAAGAGGTTCAGGGTAGCCACCCTCTAGAATCCATCTTAATATATCTAGTAGTAGGTTTGAACATTATAGCTTTAGTTTAACAAGATTCTGTCTGTTAGCTGTAAGCAAATGATTGAACTAGATTGGATCTCTCTGTGTTGTCTTTGGGCTTTGGCCTGACACCTAGGCTTTTATTGTGCTCCACAATCATGCACATTCAGTTGCTTTTCCCATACCCAAAGAAAATATAATAACATTATAGGGCCCCATAATTTGTCAATGCAATATTACTCAAGCGAAAGTAAAAAAAGCTGTGCAGGGTTAAATTGATATTCCTTGACCTTATTTTTATTTCTTTTATGCAGGATATGTTTTGTTATGTAGAATTGTGCAGAATGAAAGAGAATAACATAACACATTAACCAAAAATAACACATGCTAATAATCACTTAACATATTTTTAAAAGCTGTTAAAATGCTTAATTATGGACACCAAGAGCCACTAAATAAGCTATGAAGTTAAGTCAACATTGGGCAAAATATATCATTGCATGTGAAGTTGAACTTGAATGAGATACTTAACTGAAGGTCAAAGCTAATAATTTAGAGAAGTACTCTATAAAATGGAGGCAACTTTAATTCTAAATAAATCAATATTTCAATATGTGTTAAAATCAATAATTGTAAAACTTTGTATAGCACATTTTATTCATACTTGCCTCTGTTAAAAATAAAAGAAAACTGAGATTTAAAAAGATCCACAGTTTTAGTCTGATCTTTGCTTAGGTCAAGTGGTCTTAATCTTCCTTGTTAGTGAAGCTTGTAATTTGTTGCTGTCAACAAAGTCCAAGTTTAAACTTGGTTGAATTGTTATGTAAAGCTCTTCCTTCTTTATTTGTTTAGTTTCTCATGTCCAAAATAAACAAGTTCTGAAAATTTGCTTTAATTCAGTAAAACTGTTTTGTGTAATTATACTTTGAATACATCAGCCAATGGTGTAATTGAAGAACAACTTCTGAAGCTTGGTAGGCATGACTAATCAAAGGTAGCTGGGAATTTAAGGTCTTCAGAAACCATCTATTACTTAAATTGAGAAGCTGGGGAGAGTGAGAAGGCAAAGAAAATTCTATGAAGCAAAAGGCTCACAATGGGAACTATGTCTGAAGTGGAAAACTGGGTGTCAGTTTGAGAGTCAAATCTTGTGCCAAATTCCAATACGTTTTCCTGTGAGCCCTCACACAGAGGATTGAATCATTTCTTCCTTGATGCAGTGGCAATGGAAAGCAACATCCTAGGCCAAAAAATAAATAAATGTTCCCTTTACTTACCTTATGCATTGGTCTCCCAGTTTTTATTTCTTCCCTACCTTGACCACAGTCTGTTTAGAAATAATGTTAACATGTCTGTTTCCTTTCACCCTGTTGGTTTTAAATTGTTGACTAGATTTTGGTAGTAAATGTGATTAAAACATTACAGAAATATAATGAACTTTTGGCTTACAAAGTGCAATTACTCTGCAAATATATTATATTTATGCTATGGATTTGACAGACAATTTGCATGAGTGGCAGGCTGGTGTGCAAATATGCGTGCACACAGTTTGACTTATACAAGTGGCGGGCTGGCCCCCACCAGGTCGCCAAGCTGTAAAGGTTGGGGACTGCTGGCATAAGTCAAACAAACAAACAAACAAACAAACAAACAAACAAACAAACAATACCCAATAGAATTTATTTGTCTGAATGAGAAAAGTTCTCTATACTATATGTAAAAAGTTTATACAGCTAATATATATATATATATATATATATATAAACTTCTAACTTCTCACACGGAATTCACATTATATAGTATAAAAATAAATGCAGGAGGATTCAGGATCAGAAGAAATAGAAAAAAATTCCCAAGTGCATAATTAAACTGCAGAATTTCAAAGAACCCCTGGAGCGATAATAGTCAATTTGAATGGGATAGATTGTCATGGAGAAAATCTAAGAGAAAACCTAATGTTAAGAGATAATAACAATTTGAAGGCACATTATTAAAAATAACAATTTTAAAAGATATTATGCAGATTCATTGAGGCCAGACTATTTGTGGTTACTAACATTTATTTACATTCTTTTCAATCATAAGGTTAGATATTGCTTTAAATATTGATTAGTGAGACTCATAGGGGAAAGAGTTCTCAATTTTAAAATTCTTCTGAACTTTCCAAATGCTTACAGTTGCCACTGGTGATGTTCAACTACAATCTATGACCTTATCTATTGAGGTTTTTAAAAATGTTTTTTACAAATTTGTAATTTGTAAAATTTACTACTGTTTCAAATCATTTTATGTCAAGCAAATGATCTTTATAGGCCTTTCAATATCTCTCATTCTATTATTTCCTTACATGTATCATGTACTGTTGTTGCTGCTAATGAAGTAAATTCTTTACCTGCATTTGAAATTATCCTATGTGAAAAGTACATCCTGTTGCAACAGGATATTTGAATCAGTGATAACCTTTGGATTCAAAGTAGATCTCGTCTTTAGCCATTTCTCTCTCTCTTTTTTGTCTCTCTCTGCATGTATATGTGCATTCATGCATACACATCATTCAAAGGGTATTTGCTGGAAGATATGGAACACTGTTGAAAGGCCACATACAACAGTCTCCTTTTATGGGCCTGATGGCATCAAGGCTGCAGATGAGAGTAGCCTTGAACTGCACATTTAATCCTTGGATTATAATAAACCATCTTTTAGATTCATGATTCTGCTTTGATAAAATGCTGCACATTGGATAAATGGGAAGGTAGTTCATTTTAAACACAAAATAAATCCCCTTTCCTAATTTAAACTAGAGTCTATGTTGTAAACATAGATGATTGTAAACTATTGTATTTGTTTGCTAGTAACATATTTTGTATTACCCAATAGCATATATATTTGGATGTAATGATGAGAAGCCTACTGAGGGTGTGCCACTGTAAAGGAAGAGGCTGTAGGAAAAAGACACCAGTATAACTTAGCTGATGGAACAAACAATCTGTTGTAGACAGACAAGACTGTCAAGCAAGACTGTGGTTCAGTAATGTGCTGAAACATTCCAAAGTTATCTTCAAACTGTGTCCAGCTGACATCAGGCCAATTGTATTCTATCCTGTTGAATTTTGTTATGAATCTTTCCAAAACTTCCTTTTCTTCGACTTCGCCAGTATCCTAGGTAGATGGTTCCCAGATATTGCAAAAGTAATAATAGACAGGCACTCGTCTTATGCAGAAATGTCAATCTATTTTGAAAAAAGAGAAAGAAAATTCCGAGACTGATGGAGAACATTAGGAAAAGTTCAGTGAACTTTTTCCTCTTTTCAAATAGTCAAGATTAATTAGAAAAAAAAATGCTTTCAAAATTTTACATATGATATTTCCATAAGAACAGAGTTCACCAATTTGACATGCTATCCCTTGTTCATTCAGTTGTCTTCAGTATTTGGTGCTTATATACAACTTTTGTTAGGTGGTTTCAATTTAACATTTTTACCATTATTTCTCCATATTTATACTTGAGGAAACTTTCTCACCTTGTGACTATTGATTCTTCTGTTTTACCCTTATAGCATATTGCCATACACTCAGGGAATTTGTTTCTGGAAGATTTGTTATTTTTTATAATATAACAAAATGTTTTTGATAATGCTTTTGTAGAGATATTTTACTGCACATAAAATATCTATATAGATTTATTCTTTCTCTAACATGGAGTCTTAAGATGGCAGACTGGTGCCCGATTGGACAATCTGATTAGCATTCTAGATTATTTATTACAGTTATGGAAAACATAGCATTGGTTACAGAAAATATATATATATATATAAATGCATTTGACCAGATGCACAACATTCTTTTGGGTGTGATCAAGAAAGAAATAACTGAACAGAACAGTAGAAGGGTGTGCTAAATCCCAGTAATATATGTTATTTGACAATGGCCACATGGTTTTGAGTAGGAATGATCCAACATACACACTTTATTTGATATTTACAACTATTTCAACAAAGAAACTCATTCAAGATTCCTGAGAAAACTAGTTATGTGCCGAGGCTGTCTTATAGTTAAATAACTGATGAAAAATAATAGTCAGGTTATAGGACTGTTTTTGTACTATCACAAACATAAACAATGGAGTTCCTCAAGGATTGTGGGATAGTTGCTTTTTTCCATGGTTACCTCTAAGTTGGACATGCCAAAATTCATCAGTTATAACTAATGAAGCATCTTGGGCTCCAAAAATAATGTATGCAGGGGCTACATACAGTTATGATCATCTCTATTTTATATTTGGAGGATCCAGAGAATATGTCTGGCATTTTAATTTACTGTGTGGTAAGATGTGCAGCTGATAAATTTTATAAATAAATAATTTAAAATTTTAGTTAGTAATCTGAAAATTTTTTTTCCTGTGATTCTGAAGAATCACTGGAAGTCAATGTCATGAGTAGATAATCTAAACTGTAAAAAGTCATCTGACTGAGAAATAGGTAAGAACTGATCCTCCCACACCAGTTTTGCATTATCTCAGCTTTTTCTTATATGCCATCTTTTTTTTTTCTTTTTACTATTCCTGCATGTATCTTCTAAGGCAGGGATGTCAAACTGGTGGCCTGTGGGCCTGATGTATCACGCACAGGCCACGCCCACCCCAGCTCCATGAATGGGAAAACCATGAACGTCACGTGATGGCAATGTGACACAGCGAGTTTGACACCTGTGTTCTAAAGGACTATTAGCAAAATCTTTACAAAGTAAGTTGCTGAAGAAGCCATATACATAAAGATTTTGATTAGGATCACAGGATCAGTAACAACACAATTAATAATAATGTGCATATATTTAGAGATCACTTGCTTATAATTATAATTAAAACTGATCCTTGGGATTATTTACTTACTCATAACAAGTGGACACTCCTATAATCAGAAACCAATTCCATTCAGCCTTTGGAAATTCAGCTTAAGAAACAAAGGAATTTAGTGTGCTGCTGTGAAATCAAATACCCCCGAACCATGTCAGCAGCTTCTCAAGATTATCTGTGAAATATATTATTGCAGTTTCAAGACTTCACTCAATGTATATTGGTTTTAGTGTAACCTATGTACCTTTGAGAAAAATGCCATCACTAGCTATCAAAACCACTTGGTTAAGAGAAAAAGCTTTATGATTTTCTAGCTTCTTAGGTTTTCATCAGCTCAGATGAATTAAAGCTATATTAAAGAATGACAGCAGTAGATTATTTAGTGGCTCTACCAAGTCTAGAGACATTTTTTCTATTTCTTTTGACTCCAGTGTTTACAACTTGGTAAGGATGAATATGGATTAAAAAGTAAGAACCAACAGTTTCAAATTGAATGGGTTCCTTAATTCATACTCAGTCAAGGAAATTGAATCTATTTAGCCTACTTAGTTCCCAATTTTATTGATGCATGATGTTCCCCACTGACATTGGTGATTTAAAACAAAAAATTAGTGACTGATTTTTAAAAAACAATATTGATTCAACATCAGTCTTTAATGAAAATAAATCAATAAAGGGTGAAATAAACTCCTAGAGTGTAAAGAACATATAGGAAATAATTAGATAATGTAAATAAACCATATGGATTTGATGCCATACACAAAGTTTATGGGGTTTGTTATTTAGAGAGTGGCCATATCATAGCAAGGAAAGGATTATACTGCCTCTTTAGGAGATTCACAACTGCATGGAGTGTGGATTTGTGGAAGCACTCAGTGTGTGAATGTCAGTTACTGGGATTTCCAAAGTTCTAAGTGATCTGCTCTTTTTTGGAATGGATCAGGACAGGCAATGTAGTGTCTGTAGTCATCACTCTACCTATGGGCAATTCCCTTGATGCCTATTGTGGTCCCTGGCACATATTTAAAAAAAGATTATTTGCAAATCTCCAATGTTATTTTTATTTGCAGGAAGGCGTTGGTCCTACATAGATCTCAATTGTATTTAGAAATTGAAAACAACAGTTCTTCATGTCACAGCCGCCACAGGTTCCTATATGGACCACAATTTGTTCTCAATATTCCCTTAACCTTCTGTTTTCTGAATGGTCTCTGCATTTAAAATGATACTTTTTCTACGTCTAAGACCATGAGATCTGGATAGTACAATGTAGATAACCAGTTGGCATTTTTAATTCCAAATGATCCCCATAAAAATAGAAAAAAACCCCCGTCTTTGATGAACTAAACACAACAATTCTGAAATTTGTTTGGCAAGGGAAAAAAGCAAGAATAAGACTGAAAATGTTGCTAAAACAATGGGGGCTTTGGACTACCAGATTGGGAGCTTTATTATCAAGCTTCCGTATTAATATGGGTGAGAGAATGGATAACTCTTAGACACAGAAGATTACTGTTGCTGGAAGGTCATGACCTCCAATTAGGATGGCATGCTTTTTTATGGTATGATAAAAATAAGACTCATAGATTTTTCAAAGGCATTATATAAGAAATGCTCTACTCTTAGTATGGGAAAAGGTGAAAGCAAAAATTTATATGAAAATACCAGTTTCGCTCTCAGAAATGGAAGCATTTACACATCCAAATGTAGTAAATCTGGGGAAAAAATATGCATATAGATTATAAACCAGAAATATTTTTGTTAGGTATAGTACCAGAAAAGTATGATAGGGGGAATTTAATACATGTTTTGACAACAGCAAGAATTGTATTTGCACAGTATTGGAAAAATGAAGAAACACCAAGAAAAGAAGTTGTAATTAAAAATATTTCAGATTGTACAGAAATGGACAGACTAACATTAAAGATAAAAGAAAAAGAAGATACAGAGTATTTTTTAACATGGGACTTGTTTTATAAATGGTTGGGTAATAGAGGTAGAAATTAGGAGCTGGAAAAGTATTATTATGTAAGCAAATGACAAAGACAATACACTGTTCACAAAGCACTTCTGTATGTTAAATGGAAATGTATAAATAAACTGTTAAAAAAATATCCATAAGATATTCTAACATTTTTCAAGGACATTCACTTTTATCCCCTTTTTCCATGGACAGTTTTATAACTGTTACTGCAGTCTTTGTAATTTTAACTATGCATTTTGGGAGTTCTAGTCTAAACTTATTTAAAGGATGCTATGTAGGGCTTCTCTCTTTTGGGAAAGACTTCTTCCTTCTTTAACATATGGATCACCTTCCTCAATCCTGGAATTTAACCCCGCCCCCACTCCCAAACTGTTTCAGAACTATTTTTCCTCCCAGAAAAACAAGAAAACAGCCATACTAATTTAGAATGGAGAAATCCAGACAGCAGGAATATATTCTTACTTATAAAAGATATATTTACTCAGGTGTAATTCTATTGAATTACTTGTACTGATGATGTTGCCTAGTTGCCTAATGAAATATCTGCAAGCAAACAACCAAGCTCAAAGAGCACAAAGGCTCTATAATTTTTTTGAAAAAAAATATTTCTAAGGATAGTGAAATCCAAAATAAAATCTCCTGGAACATAGAAATCTTCATAGACATATTCAACTAATTCTTCCCACATGCTACAGAACCTAGCAGTGTAAATACATAAAGAGCTTTTATTGCAGTTGTGGAACATGTTATTATATACACATTCCATAGATATGGGAGCTCTGGTTTATGCAGATGGAAAGGGAAAAAAGACCAATTATGTGAGCTGGAATTTCTCTCAGACCATTCTAGAGAGATAAACTGAATCCACATGTGTTTATCAATATTTGCATATCCATGTTTTCAAAATTCTTTTGGCAAATTTTATCAATTATCTCAAAAATATATGGTTTCATATAAATAAATTCATGTTGTTATTTTGTATGATAAGGATTTGGTAGTTTCAATTTTTTCTTGTGTATAAGAAAAGTTATACAGCACTATGATTTATTCTCTAATGTCCATCATCCACAGTTTTCATGAACAATTACTTAGTAATCTCATTCTCTTCATCTACCATAAGGCACACTGAAAAGTGTTATTATCTTATTTTCTCATTCTTTTTTATCTTCACCTCTGCTTAATTCTTTTGTTGTTGTTGTTGTTCTTCTATTTAGATATTAAAATATATTTTGGGTTGGAGTTAACACTATTTTTTCTTTTACTGGAACATATGCTGTTGCTCTGTGTAACAATAGCAATAGCATTTATGTACTGCTTTACAGTGATTTACAGCCCTCACTAAGACATTTACAGAGTCAGCATATTGCCCTCAACAATCTGGGTCCTCATTTTACCCACCTTGGAAGGATGAAAGGCTGAATCAATCTTGAGTCTGGTGAGATTTGAACTGCCAAATTGCAGTCAGCTGGCAGTCAGCAGAAGTAGCCTTCAGTACTGCATTCTAACCACTGTGCTACTGTGGCTCATGTAGCTATATTTGTGTTGTAATATTGTCATAAAACTTCTCTCTCCCCCCCCTCTCCCTCCCTCCCTCCCTCCCTCCTCTCTCTTCTATCAACAAACCTGGTTAATAATGGTAGGGAGTTAGTAAATTTTGGAATACTATATTAAGCAAAAGTGCCAACATTTCTCCATACTGTAAGCTTTTGTAATTTTGACTTTGGCCACTTCCATATTTTATGAATATTGTGACTTCGGCTTTGCAGCAATGATAAATTATTGAAAAGTGAATTAGAGCAAATTTCTCTGAGGATGGCCTATAATGGTCAGTCAAATGCATTGATGTCCTTATTGTCTTTGATACTTTGTGCTATATATTAGTAGCCATTTTCTCCTCTTTTTCTTAGAATGTGTCCTTCATATTATTACTTCCATCATTTTGGAAGTTTTGGAAAAAAGTATATTCCAAAATTTCCATTTTGGAAAAAAGTATATTATGATAAGAAGTACCCTTTTGGGACAGGGTGAGACAAATTTAAACAATTTGAGTAATTATCCTGTGATAGTGCAAGGTTTTTTCCTAACTTTAATGGCATTGCTCACCCACGTGTTTCTAAATGTCTCATTAAATATTGCTTTTTTCTCTTATCTCTGCCAAAACTGTCTTTGCATCAGGAACTTTGGTGCTATGCAATAGGGCTCATTTTGTACCTGGGAGAAATAGAAAAAATATAAAAATTAGTAAGAAACCTGAAAGCACTTAGTCAAAATGAAAAATGTGTCTCATCTAGAAATACTTTCAGAGGGAATGTAAAGCAGAGTCTATGGGAAGATTGAAAGATATCAGAGATGGGCCTTTTTTATAGTTTAACTTTATTTGCCTTTAATCTGCTATCAAGTATCTTGGCTGCATTTTTTAATGATGAGCAACATAAGGGTTACCAGGTATGGATTGGAAAAATTGGAAGACTATTGTTAAAAGCAGCATGGAATTAAAACTTTCTGTATATTTGTTGCCATATAGTAGTCTCAAGTTTTTGTGGTCCCAGATCTCTTAGACCTAGTAATATCAACTTAAAGCTATTCTGGATGTTCGTAGCATCAGTGTTGACATAATCCTACAATGGTATACACCCAATACTAAGCCCTATTGTATATCTATATCAGACAGCCGGCTTGTATGTAACTAGCTGTCATATTCATCCCCACAATCACTTGCCAGAAAATCCTCTAGTCTAACAAGTTGATTTCCTTCTAGTTTTGTTCAGCTTTCTCAAAGTCGAAATTTTGGGTATCTATAATACCCAAAATTTGCAACTACCATATTCTTAGAAGAAAGAAAAACAAGATGAGAGGCAGCAACTGGCAGCAACTGGAGAGGTACAAGATTGCAAGGTTACCCTGCAACCAGTTGTACCTCTCCAGATGCTGCCAGAGTCCCATTTGATAGTTTATTTCTTTGAAAATTAAATATCAGGCTATAAGTTTTTTGATCACTTCCTGGCTCTTCATTAGTTATTGGCTCATAAGCTCCTGTCTGTCAAACAGCTACTCCAGTTTAATGAGTTGGTGACTGGCTAGTAGTAATTCTCCCTAAAATGGAAAATTTATCCATTGGTGTATTATAAATTCATTGCATATTTTTTTTTGAGTCCAGTTTCTTTTTTTTCTTACATGCCATCAATATATTTGAATGTAGACTTTTTTATATACATGTCTATAAATGTCTTTTGTCATTGTGCCATACAGTAGAAACTCTGGTCATGACCATAATTCATTCCATAACTTTGGTCGCAACCCGATTTGGTCATGATCCGAACCTAACCAAAATTAATGTATCGGCCACACAAGGTTGCTGATGTTTGGCACTTACAAAAAAAATGGTGCGGAAGGGGAAATCACCCACGGCTGTGTTTGATTGCCACCTGAGTATGTGTTTGTGACCAGTTTCCAAAATTTTGTGTCACATTTGGTTGTGGTCAGAAGCATTCGTGACCAGAGATTCTACTGCACTTCTATTATATATCTGCTGTTATTCTTAATGAAAAAGGAATTCTGAACAATGTGTATAAACAGACTTTTTAATAAAGCTGCCAATTTTTCTAGTGTGTGCATGAGTTTTTGGCTCTGGTAATATTTTCCTTCCCTCTTTGATGACATTATAAACATTTTAAAAAGATAGTGCTTATTATCTGATCTTAATTAGTGTTTTCAGAAACACTAATGGTTAACTGTCTAAGTTGGTGGACAAAGTATCAAAGAACCAGATATCTGTAAGATTTTTTATTTTAGAGTCTTTTACAATTTTTTGGTCATTGTATGCCTACAAAGAGAAACCAAGCCAATATAGTATTTTTATATTTTCCTCTATACTTTAGGAGAAATGATGTCTTTATACATTTATCTATATATCCGAGTATGTATCCAAGTATGTATGAATGCTCAGAGTCAAATATTTGGTAACTGTGTTGAGATATCTTATTCTTACTGAAGTCAGTTGCAAGCTTTCAATTGTTCTGCATGAAAAATAACTTATTGAGGAATCCTAAACCATTCAAGTCACATCCAAGTGTGATTTCCTTATGTTAGACGTAAAACATGATGCATATAAAGTATGTTTAAATTATACTAATACAAGAAACATTTTTAGCAATCATAGAGACCAATCCCCAATCCTCCACAACATGCATCTTTTTATTTTACCAGCAACATCAGCAACTATCTTACTTTCTAATAATGGAGCACTGTAAAAAAAAGTATTTAAGCAATTAAATAAGGCTGGAAAGAAGTACAGAAAATGGATAACTAACATGAGTAAGGAAAGAGATTGGGATATTTAATAATTCCACTTCTCCCCATTTATATCGAGACTAATTTATCATAATATTTTCAAATGCTGTTTCTGGAATTCTATGTGATCTAGTAATCTTCTAAGGAATAAAACTCACACCTAACCTTAGCAATAGACTACAATCAGCTAGAATTTCACATAATGCATTTGGCATGGAAGATTAAAATGCTGTTAAAAATCTAGTATGCTGGCTAGAGAATTCTAGGACGTGAAGCCCACACATCTTAAAATATGGCTGACTGAGAAACACTGGAATAACTGAAGAGAGACTTTCCCAAATATTTCTCTATCTAAAGGTCCCATATTTTTTTGTTGAGGACAATAATGCCATACGCACCAATTATCTTTGCTACCTTCTTTTTTCCACCTACTTCTTTCATTACCTTTGTTGTGCTGTTAGTTAACTTTGATTACATATTGTTCTTCTAACTTTTCAGATGCCCTTGGACAGGATAGAGTCTAGATTTGTTAAGTTTGGTTCCTATGGAAAATAAAAGGGAAAAACAAGGAATTCAGTTTCATTGAATTGGATGGGAATTAATACTGTTGATGTAGACTAATTTCTCTTTATCCTTCAACGTTGGTGCCTTGGATCAAGTTGTGCCTTTGCGGCCTCTGACCCGGTGTCAAAGTTGCCCGGCTCCATGGTTTTCCAAGGAGTTGAGGGAAATGAAACGCCGGAAAAGACGCTTAGAGAGTAGTTGGAGAACAAGTCGCTCCGAATCTGACCGAACACTAGTGAGGTCATATATTAAGACCTACTTAGTGGCGATAGCAGCAAAATATAACTATTTTTCCGCTTTTATTGCATCGGCAGATAATTGTCCAGCCGCCTTGTTTAGGGTGACCCACTCCCTCCTCCATCTGGGAGCACGGGAAGACCCCTTGCAAGGTCGAGCTGAGGATTTTGCACAATATCTACATGATAAAATCGCTCAAATTGGGGGAAGACTTGGACTCTGACTGGGTAAGTTCAGACGAAGTGATGGAAGCGAGTCTTGAGGATGTTATTTGGGATGAGTTTGACCCTGTGACCCCTGAAGACGTGGACAGGTTACTGGGGAAGTTGAACGCAACCACATGTTTATTGGACCCGTGTCCCTCCTGGTTGGTACTGGCTTCCCGAGAGGTTACATGAGGCTGGCTCCAGAGGATTATAAACGCTTCTCCGTGTGAGGGTTTCTTGCCTTCCACCTTGAAAGAGGCGGTGGTGAGGCCCCTCCTCAAGAAGCCCTCTCTGGACCTGGCTATTCTTGCAAACTACAGTCCTGTCTCCAACCTTCGCTTTGTGGCAAAGGTTGTTGAGAGTGTGGTGGCACAGCAACTCCTGCAGTACCTGGATGAAACTGTCTACTTAGATCCATTCCAGTCTGGCTTCAGGCCTGGTTACAGCACTGAAACGGCATTGGTCGCATTGGTTGATGATCTCTGGGGAGCTCGAGATAGGGGTTGCTCCTCTATCCTGGTTCTATTAGATCTCTCAGCGGCTTTTGACACCATTGACTATGGTATCTTGCTGCGCCGGCTGGAGGGGCTGGAAGTGGGAGGCACTGTTCTATGGTGGTTCTTTTCCTATCTCTCTGACCGGTCGCTGTCTGTGTTGGCAGGAGGGCAGAGGTCGACTTCAAGACACCTTATTTGCCAAAGGGTCGGTCCTCTCACCTCTTCTGTTCAACATTTATGTGAAGCCGCTGGGTGAGCTCATCTGTGGTTTTGGGGTGCAGTGCCATCTTTATGCTGATGATACTCAGCTGTACATCTCCACTCCAGACCACCCCAATGATGCCCTTGCAGTGATGTCCCGGTGCCTCGAAGCCATGCGGATCTGGATGGGGAGAAACAGGCTCCGACTCAACCCTTCCAAGACTGAGTGGCTGTGGCTGCCGGCATTCCGATATAGCCAGCTGATACCATCGCTTACTATTGGGGGCGAGTCATTGGCCCCCACGGAGAGGGCTCGCAACTTGGGTGTCCTCCTGGACACACGGCCCTCTTTAGAAGAGCATATGACAGCCGTGGCCAGGGGAGCTTTCTATCAGGTTCGCCTGATTCGTCAGTTGTGACCCTTTCTAGATTGGGATTCCTTACGCACAGTCACTCATGCCCTCATCACTTCCCGTCTGGACTACTGTAATGCTCTCTACATGGGGCTCCCCTTGAGGTGCACGCGGAGGCTCCAACTGGTCCAGAATGCAGCTGCGCAGGTGATATTGGGAGCAATATGGCGCTCACATGTAACACCTCTCCTACGCGAACTGCACTGGCTCCAGGTGGTCTTCCGAGTGTGCTTCAAGGTGTTGGTTCTTACCTTTAAAGTGCTCCATGGCTTAGGACCTGGGTACTTATGAGACCACCTTCTGCAACCAATTACCTCCCACCAACCAGCACCCTCCCACAGGGTGGGCCTCCTCAGGGTGCCATCACTAAAGCAATGTCAACTGGTGGATTCCCAGAGAAAGAGCCTTTTCTGTGGGGGCACCTACCCTTTGGAACAGGGTAGAGATATGAATGATCCCAGATCTTCGTACTTTCTGTCGTGCACTTAAGACCTTTCTATTTCACCAAGCCGGGCTGGCATAAATCTCTTCTAATTGTTCTAAATCTTTATGCTGTAAATTCTTAACCAATGAACCAAATTGGCTTAATCATCTTATATTCACATTTTATATGTATGTTATTTTAACTGTTCACCGCCCTGAGTCTTTCGGGAGAAGGGCAGTATAGAAATTGAATAAATAAATAAATAAATAAATAAATAAATAAATAAATAAATAAATAAATAAATAAACCTGTTTTTTTATCATTTCAGAATGTTAAACAGGAATGCCAAAAATTTATCATAATAAATTGTTTTGGCCTGATTAACAAGGTGCATCTTTGATGCTATCTTTTTAACATCTAAAGGATAGAATATATAGTAGCAACCATACTCTTGTAAAAGGACTGAAGAACTCATCCACGTTATCCAGAGGTAATTATTTGTTAGACTTTATTTAATTGTTTTTAAAAATGAAGCTAATGCATATTCCCGATTTGACCATTTCTTAACAGGCACAGATATTCATTAGCATATTTCCTTTTATAAGACAATCTGTTTTTACCTATTGGAATATCCTTATCTTTTGATACTAAAACATTAAAGGTAACATTTGAATATAAAGGGAAGACAGAAATTATATGCTGTCATTAGCATGGTGGTATTTCAAACCTTGCAAGTTCCATGCCTTTTTAATCATAAAATTGAAACAAGGGAAAGCTGTGATGAAGTAAAGTGGGTGAGGGAGGCCTACATAAGGAAAATTGTTCCATCAGCTACTCCTAAAGCATTTCAAAATGGCAGGATCAAAAAGGGTTAGTTAAACTATTAATCTCAGTTCAAAGAACCGTCAAGTAAGCTCCCTACTGTGCTCAGAACTAGATTGAATCCTTATGAGTCTGCTGACCTGTTGGAATTGAATTGTAGAGAAACAATTGAAAGCTAAGAATTTTATTGTTCTTTTTAGCACATTACTTGCCTGCTAGGTTCATCTGCTTCTCAATTATATTCAGAAACAAATCCAAGTTTGTTTGTTTTTTTCTTCTCATCTTAGAAGTACATGCTGTCAAAATATAGACCTAGCTGTTATTTCTCTGGATAGGTATGCTGAAAATGGTTGACTACTATCTGAAAATTCGGTAATTGCTACATACAGCTATAATAATAGATTTAGTTTTTTTTCCACAGGTGGCACAAAACATTTTAAAACAACCATGTGCATCTTGCCAAACTCATAATCCTGAGACTATGTTGTGAACATAATAAGCCATTTCCTTTATTATAGCAGTATTTTCTGGAAGTTGAAAATAATCATAGGTGGTGCTCTAAAATGGCTGGCTGAGCACAAGAAAAACATGAAGTTTGGCCATCATACCGTTATATAATGGTGAGGTTAGTCCACCAATTTCCACTGGGAATAGGTAATTACTTACCAATTTTTTTTGTTCTTAAAAGAGAAGTATTAGCTTTCCAAGTGTTCTTTCAAATCTTTAAAAGACCTGGCCAATTAAGATTGTCTGATTTTGCTTTGGTCTATTGGCAGCCCTGATCTGCCAATACTCCACCCACATCTCTCTCTCTCTCTCTTTTTCTCTCTCTCATTCTTTCTCTCTCTCTCTCTCTCACTCACATACAGATATACACAAATGAACACTAATTTAATGAAATACTTTATGCCTTATAAAGGAAATTTAAGTAGAAGTGAAGTTTTTTCAGCAGCGTTTTGGTGCTGATCCCATTCTGTTACCTGATCTTATAAGTAATAGGAGACATGTCCTAGGAAAAGTAAAAAAAAAGTAATATCATTAAATAGAATTAAAATGTTGTTTAAGAGAGCAGAACTGGAGTGCCATGAAAGGCCAGCAGACTGATATAAAATGTGTTAACTGTGTAGTATTAGTAGTAGAGATGATGAGAAATATTTATGGGCTTTTCTATTTAATGTGTTTTTAATACAATGATTCATTTCAGGCAGGAAAATATTTTTGGAGAATTTTCAAGAAGATTGAACACTGTATAAATAGCCCATGCTCATTGGAGTGTTATTTTTTAATCCTTTCCCAGTTTTGACACTATCTGCATCACTGATATTGACATGCCCTTGCAATCTTGCAGAGTGTTTCAGAAACTGAAGCACAAGATGAAGAGAAGATACCAGATTATTCTAATTTCAGAATAGCATGTAGAATCACATTGATGTGGAATCAACTGATGTTGAATGACATAACCCAAACTTCCAGCTGTGTATGGAAGTCAAACTTAGTTTTGGGTCACTTAACAGATCCATGTTTTCCAGACAACAATATAGAAATGGTTCATCAATATCATCTTCCAGGTTAGTTTTTTAAACTTCATCTCCGAAATTCCCTAATGGCCTCTCATCCAAGTTCTAATCAGAGATCAAGATTGTCAAAATATAGTATTCTGTACTAAATGATCTCATTAAATTAGTTATTTTGGTTCTCCTTTGATTAGCAGATTGATAGTCTTTTATGACAATGTTCTTTACATATTTTCTGTTCTCACCACATTATAAAAAATGGGAGATGAATTTCACCCTGGTCACCACTTCTTTATCCTCCTACCATCAGGAAGGAGATATAGAAGCATAGCAGCAGCATAACAGGCTGAAGAACAGTTTTTATCCGTGGGCTGTCAGACTCCTGAATGCAAAATAACATCATAACTATGTAGTACAATGGACTTGCAGGGCCGGCACAACATGTAACATGTTCACTCTGGTGCAATAGGACTGGGTGGTTGTGAACAGGATTTATTGGGTTACGGATTTTCTGTCTTCCCTGTGAGTTGTACTGTGTTGGGGCGGGGTGTGTGTGCACTGAGGGAGCTCAAGCAATCTCATTGTACATATGTTGTGCACTGACAATAAAGATTTGAATTGAATTGTCTTTTCAAGATGGAGACTACAATTGTGTACTGTTATGAGACATGTATTAAATAATAAATACAATTTTGTGGAACTATTGACACAAATACCCTGCTATTAATGGCAATCACTTACAAGCAAATACAATTTCATTTTGAATTCAAAGAAAGTAAAATATGCATTATTTTACATTAAAATATATTAATTGCATAATTGACTATTTAGTAGTCTAGTAAAATATATATACTTAAGCATGACATCTAGAATAGGCCCATGCATTCCAATAAAAATAGATGAATGGGGAGTTGGTCCTACCTGATACGCCCCTTCTCGTTGGGTGGAGACAGCAGCCAGACGTGGGTTGTGCTCATTGGTCAGAATGATGGACTGAGCTTGTCAAAATCAGTTAATTCTGCCCCTGTTGCTAGGGGATCCCAGCTTTTGTCAAAGGAGGAAGACAGACTCGGAGTGTGGAAGAAAACAGAAAACAACATTAGTGACCAGACTGATGAAAGGGTGGGGCTGGCTGCTGTCTCCACCCAATGAGAAGGGGTGTATCAGGTAGGACCAATGCCCCTTCTCCATTGAAGGTGGAGACAGCAGCCAGACGTGGGACATACCAAAGTTCATTGTCCCAGCTCACGGGAGGGAACAGTCTGGGCAGAAGACTCCTCCCACATATCAACACCCTGTAACACTCTCCTCCCAAAGTCAGCCTCCTCGGAGGCAAATTTATCTAACTTATAGGGGGAAGGAGAAGTCCAAGTAGCTGCCCTGCAGATCTCAAGCAACGAAGCCCTAGAGGCCCAGGCAGCTGTCACATTAGCAGGAGGCGGCAAAGATTGGAGTTCGTAAGCCGTATTGATCGTAGCTCGGATCCAACGACCAATTGTTGAAGAAGTCACTTTGTGCCCTAAAGAAGCAGGGAGAAAGGAAATGAACAATGATTCTGTCCGACGAATATCAGCAGTCCTCCGGAGGTAGATTTGAAGAGCCCACCGGACATCCAATGTGTGTAATTGGCTCTCCAATGGATTGGAAGGACACAGGTAGAAATCTGGAAGAACCAGCTTCTGCAAACGATGAAAGGGAGAGTTAATCTTAGGCACAAACAAAGAATGAGTAGAGTTGTACGTCAGGATCGACGAAATAGCGGCCACCTGTCTCTGTAGGGTGTTGGGAGAAAGACCTTTGTCCAACCCATCCTGGAGAAACATCAGGACCTGCACCACAGAAGCTCGAAGAGCGGAGAATCCATGTAGCTCACACCAAGAAGAAAAGGTCCGCCAAGTGGCTGAATAAATTCGGTCCATCGATGACCGCCAGGATGCCTGGATAGTACGAATCACTGAGGCCGGGATGTGATCCCGCTGCAGAGCCTCCCGCTCAACCACCAAGCGGTCATCTGTAGCCACTGAGGCTCTGGATGTACAATTGCCCCCTGGCTGAGTCAATCGGGGGTACACGGAATCCTCCAAGGAGGAGACATTGATAAAGTCAAGAGGTCCGCAAACCATGACCTTCTCAACCAATGCGGAGCTACAAGAATGATCTCCGCCTGTTCTATCCAAAGTTTTCGAAGTACCCTCGGAATGAGGGGAATGGGCGGGAAGGCGTATAGCAGGCCTTGAGGCCAAGGGGAGCACAGGGCGTCCACAGCTTCCGCCTGTTGACAATGGAAACAGGAGAAAAAACGGGGAAGCTTGGTATTCTGGTGGGAGGCGAACAGGTCTACTTGTGGCATGCCGAAGCAATCCGCCATCCTCTTGAAGAGGAGAGGATGTAGGCTCCACTCTGAATGATCTATCCTCTGGCGGCTCAACCAGTCCGCTGTCACGTTCGCATCTCCCGATATATGGTCTACCTTCAAAGAAACCAGATGGAGCTCTGCCCAAAGCCCCAGTCTTTTGGCTTCCTGCATCAGAGATCTGGACCTGGTGCCGCCCTGTCGATTCACATGAGCCTTGGCTGAGGTGTTGTCGGTGAGCACCATCACATGGGTGCCTGCCACCAGGTGACAAAAGGTCTGAAGTGCAAGGGAAATTGCCCGAAGTTCCAGCCAATTGATACTGCAAGCAGCTTCCGCGACGGACCATGTGCCCTGAGCGACTTGTGCCCCACAAAGAGCTCCCCAACCGTACTTGCTGGTATCGGTGGTCACTATCACCCATTGAGGCTCCAGGAACAGGCACCCTTTGGAAATCGCAGGGGATCGCCACCAGTGAAGAGACACGAGCACTGCCCTCGGAACTGCAATTTTGCCGAAGAAGACCCCCTGCCCGCCTTCTGTAAAGACAAGAGAAACCATTGAAGGTCTCTAAGGTGTAACCTGGCCCAGGGAACAATAGAGATTGCCGAGACCATCTTGCCCAACAGTTTAGAGAGTAGTAAGGGAGAAGCCCTTCTATCTTTTATTACCTTGGCCACCAGAGATCTCAACCCGATTTGTCGATCTGGGGAGAAGAAAACTCTACCTTCCAGTGAATCAATTATAGCTCCTAAATGGAGAATCCTAGTTGAGGGTTCCAGATGGCTTTTCTCTATATTAACAGAGAAGCCGTGCAAGGCTAGTGTCTGAATGGTAAGTTGCAGATCTGAAATGGCCTGCTGAGGAGAGCTAGACATAATGAGGATGTCATCCAGGTAACACTGGAGACGAACGGCCCGAAGCCTGAGGTAAGCGGCTAAAGCTGACAAAATTTTGGTGAAGCTACGGGGAGCTGAGGAAAGGCCAAATGGTAAAGCCCTGTACTGGTAGTGAACCCCAGCATAATAAAAACAAAGGAACTTCCTATGAGAAGTTCGAATGGGGATATGGAGATATGCCTCCATAAGATCTATTGAGCAGAGGAGATCGCCCCTCTGTATGCCGTCCAATTGATCGCAAGGATTGCATTTTGTACCTTTGATAGATAACAAATCGGTTCAAATGTTTAAGGTCCAGAATCGGTCTCTACCCACCTGATGACTTCGGGACTAGGAAGACCCGAGAATAAAACCCCTGTCCAGCTTGATCTCTAGGCACTCGTTGAATAGCCTTAATGGCGAGAAGATGACTAATAGCTGACTCCATGAGGGCTCTATGTTCGGCAACCTGAGACAGCGGACAATGAATAAAATACAAAGGGGGTGGTGGAGACGAACTCAATGGCCAGCCCCGATAGAATGGAGGCCCAGATCCAAAGTGGTACTTTCCCAAACTCTGGCGAAGAGGCCCAATCTTCCACCAATGGGAGGCTCCCCGATACCATTAACAATGGCGACAGATGGAACGACCCCCTCCCCCTTGAAAGGGCCGCCGGGAACCAACATTCTTCCCCCTAGGTGGTCTTTCCTGAAAACCTCTCTGCCTAGGGGTAAAATTACCTGTGTTGCGAGTGGACCCCAAGCCCCCATCCAATGACCGAAACTGAGGGTGAGGAACATAAGGAGAGAAACGGGGTTCTCCTCTATGGAAAACTGTAGGAAGGATCTTTTGCTTATCTTTGGTTTCCACAAGGAAATTGTCTAAATGCTCCCCAAACAGCTTGGAGCCTGAAAAGGGGACTGACGCCAGACGCCATTTATGACTGGTGTCGGCCTGTCAGTGATGAAGCCACACTAAGCGGCGGGCCGCGATTGATGAAGCCAGGGATTTAGCTGCAAAGCGTGCTACGTTCAAGGTAGCATCCGCAGAGAACTATATGGCAGCCACAATCTTATTCAGGTCCTGCTTTAATCTCGAGCCCTCCAGGGAAAGTTTCTCCTGGAGTTGGCGAAGCCACAGGAGTGTAGCACGATTAAAGAAAGAAGCAGTGGTAGCAGATTTGATGGCCCAGGCTGCCCCAAGATGGGCCCTCTGAAGGACCTGCTCTGATCTGTGCTCATCAGGCAGAAGGCCCTCTTCTGGATCACCCGGAATGGATGTTGAGGAAAGTAAAGCCACCACAGGAGCGTCAACAGAGGGTACCTGCAACAGGGAAGTCAGATCAGAAGACACAGTGAAATTCTTTCTGTCCGTGGAGGATAGGACAGGAGCCAGCCGATGTGGGAGTAGCCCACTGCTTCTGGATGACATCCAAGAAGAGAGGAGGAATAGGAATGGCGGTCACCGGTTTAGGTGGTTTGGCAAACAATGGATTCAAGGAGCCTGTAACTGGTGGAGACTCTGGTGGAGGAGCAGCCCCACCAGAGCTGTATTCACCACCTTGAACAGAAGTGATTTAAATAGAGATTGGGGAAACAGGCCCGTGAAGGTGGGTTTATCAGGAGGTAAGCCTTCATCCTCTGATAACTGCGGTTCCAGGGGCTCCATGTCTGCCGCAATAGAGGGTTCACTGACCCCGGACATGGCTGGGGAGTCCGATCTGGCCAGAGAGATGACATCTTCCATGTCGAATCTGCCTGGCGAACCAGGAGGTTCAGAAGGAACCAAATGAGTGGAAGTTGGTCTGTCCACCGAAAGGAAATGAGTAGACAGCGATTGTTGCACTGCCTCCGCAATCATGCGTTGAATGTCCTCTGGCTGCCAATTGACAGGAGGTTGACCTTGGGCCGGGCGGACCGGAACAGAAGAAGGCAGTGTATGAACCACCGAGAGTACGAGAGCACTAGACTCCACAGTAGTACGCATCCCCACAGAGGGGGCAGAACTCCATATATCGGATGATTCCACTGACATTTGGTAATCCTGAAAGGACATTTGATCTGGGGTCAGAGAAAGCCCATGTACGGGTTCAACAGAAGACACCCTGAGGACTTTGGGTTACGGAGGACCATCGTCACCGTGCTTTTTATGTGAGCCCTTTGAAGGTTTTTCCTGGCTTTTAGCAGCCTTGGAGGTCAACGAGGGGCGTTTAGAATCTGCGGACATAGACTTAAGTAGAACCCCTTCACCATGCACATGAGTCTGGTCCTCTCGTACGGAAGCCTCTGATTGCTGCCGGACAGTGGCCTTTCGGCCATGTTTAGATTTGGATTGCGCCTTGGGCATGATATGGTTAACCATGCTTAAGCCAGGTAAGTCAAGAAATGTAATTCAAATTCCTGTAAAGGTAATTTGGCTAATTAGAAGTCAGAGGCCAAAGAAGTTGTCGTGAACATTTAAAGGCACCTCAAGATGGAGGTAGGAATATGCAGGCACAGTCTAAGAGACTGGAGGCCTGGTGTAATCCTTGTGAGCCGCTGCACCCATACTCAAAATGGCGGCAAGACAAACTAATGGGGAGCGTGCGAGACTCTTCTCCAAGTGGAACAATCAGCGCCAAACAGCTGAAAAGTCATGTAATGCCGGGGCGGCTCAAAATGGCTGAGAAAGGGCTGTCAAAGCCTTCTCTGAGGCTTTCGCTGCTGGGCTAATTGTAAAGTACCGATCTGCAAGAAAACAGCCGACTAGCGGCTAGCATCAGGGAGCGCGAAGCTCCACTTCAATCCAGGTGACAAGCGCCAAACAGCTGATAGAATTGAAGGACTGAAGAGCTGAGAAGCTCCTGCAAAAGAAGCGGTGCTTAGAGAATAGGCACTTTGCAGCTTTCCTCAAACAGCCGACAAGCGGCTATCGCCAGGGAACGTGAAGCTCCACTTTATGTCAGGCGTCTGAATACACAAAATGTCTGCTTCACAGTAGTGGTGGGGAGCGCAAAGCTCCACAAATGGCCCTATACCAAGGTGATCAGTTTCTAAGGGCCAAAAAGGCAACTCACGCCACCACCACCCCCGGGAGTGAAAAGCTCCACCACAACCTTACTGACTGACCAGTCCAGCGATGATATTCCGTTGAGGGGCTGAGAGCCGAATCAGACCTCAGAAACCCCCAGGGGATTTCTGAGGCACGAAATTCAAAAACCAAGTCCAGCAAACAGACAAATAGTTGAAATGGAGTCCAAAATCCAAAAAACCAAAGAAAGGTAAGTAGAAAGGAAGCACTCTAACGCTAAAGGCAGATAGAGCACACAATCCACACAACTGTCCAGTCTGACGGACTGAGCAAAAAGCTGGGATCCCCTAGCAACAGGGTCGGAATTAACTGATTTTGACAGGCTCAGTCCATCATTCTGACCAATGAGCACAACCCACGTCTGGCTGCTGTCTCCATCTTCAATGGAGAAAAGTTGTTTTTGAAATTTTGTTTAGTTGCAATTCCTATAGAGCCTTGCATGCCTTCTCATATCATCTCTACTGAGTTCACTGGGATCTAATCTTAGCGGAAATTTGAATATGACTGTAGCCTTGATAGAGCTGTGTTTTCCAATGTTCTAAGCATTTTCAATCCTACATATGTATATTCAAAGCCCAATTGGATTGGTAAATAAAATATATTTATATTTTGAGATATATTTTAAATATATTGTTTCAAATGTGTTAGAGACCTTCATCTATTTCCTACCTAAATTATATTTCATAAAATTTTCATTTAATATATATGAATATCAATAAATCAATTATTTTTGATATATGCGCACTTTAAAAACTATGGGTGGTGCAGTAGCTCAGCAGTTAAGATACTGGGCTTATCAACTGGAAAGCTGGCAGCCTAGGTTCGAGACCCAAGCATCATGCAACAGGGTGAGCTCCCATCCTTGCCCCAGCTCCTGCCAATTTAGCAGTTTGAAAGCATTCAAATGTGAGTAGATAAATACATATCATTTTGGTGGGAAGGTAACAGCACTCTTGACATGCTGGCCACATGACCACAGAAATGTCTTTGGACAGTGCTGTCTCAAAGGCTTGAAACAGAAATGAGCACCACCCCTTATAGTCGGCAACAGCTAGTGGAGTAAATCCATAGGGACACCTTTGTCTTTTACTTTAGACCTTAAAAACTAATGGAATGATACTTCTGATAAAGAAATCCTTCTATTATTATTTAAAAATAGTTATTTTATATATAAATATATTATGAGGAGGCCCTCTCTATGGGAGCGAACTGGCCGGTGGGAGGCTATTGGTGGCAGAAGGCGGTCCCTAAGAAGGCTTAGGGCCAGGGTACTTACGGGACCGCCTTCTGCCACCAATAGCCTCCACCGGCCAGTTCGCTCCCACAGAGAGGGCCTCTTCAGGGTACCGTTGGCCAGACAATGCCGGCTGGCGACCCTCAGGAGGAGAGCCTTCTCTGTGGTGGCACCTACCCTTTGGAACAATCTATCCCCAGAGATACTAGTGATCTCCGACCTCTGGACTTTTCGTCGGGCCCTAAAAACTCATCTCTTTCTGTCTTGTCTGGTCCGGTCTGTTTTGATTTTATGATTTTATGGTTGGTTTTAAATTTTGATATGGATTTTAAATTGATAAATTTTAAACTATGGGCCAAATTTAATTATTTTAAATCTATTTTTAATCGTACTTTATGTATAAATGTTTTTATTTTGGCTGTTCACTGCCCTGAGTCCAAAAGGAGAAGGGCGGTATAGAAATTTGAATAATAAATAAATAAATAAATAAATAAATAAATAAATAAATGTATCAAATAATAAGTAAAGAGCATGTTGCTCTTTAACTGAAATGGGATGCAAACTTTTTAAAACTTAAAAACTATTATTTTTGCCAAACACTAATAATATTTATATCTTTCTTTTAGTATCTGTAACATTATAGTTCTCCATGGCAGAAAAGTATGTGCTGTGATTTGCTAATAGTCAACTACTCCTGTGTTTTCACAATGGCAATCAGTGCCAATAATTCCATCTGTAATTTTAAAAATGTTCATATACATGCTGAATACCAGTAATCTGATAATCCTGCATTCAATTTCTTACTAAATATTTGCTAGTAATTGAAACTAAAGTCAAACAATGTGCTTTGAGGCTTTATTAAAAGAATAAAAATTAGTGTTTTTTAAAAAATATCATTTACAAATGATATTGAAATGTGATGGTTCAATGGAAATAGAAACAGCTAGGCCAGGCTACCCATGTTCTCATAACATAACATACGAGTTGGGCTTTATCCAACTGACATTTTAATTTCCACTGAGAATTTTTTTTCAATGAGAAAATTCCAAGCAATATTTGAATGTCTTTCACAATTGAACTTCAAAAGTATTTAATTTTGTTGGATCATTTACTTGATTTTCTCAGTTGGATTTATGAATGTTCAAAATGAAATGAATAATATTCAACCTGCAGAATTTTATATGGTCAGCCAATTTTAAACCAAACTGTAACCTTGAATATTTGTAGTAATTAATGCTTGAGGACTGAATGTAGGGAAAACTCCTTACCAATTGGTCATGCTGAAACTGGAGTGCTAGCTGAGTGTATGACTCATCTGTTATTAATTTATCTGGATATAGCTACTGATTCCCTTGTGTCTGAGAGCAAGAAAAAGGGACAAGAACTTTCCATATGAGACACACTATTCTTTTCTAAATTACAACATTTATAATGGATGCTTTTAGATAGATAATTTGTGCATATTTCTAATAGATAAAGTGGCCTTGGTTCAACTACCGTCCAAAAGGCTCTGTTTTGAGCAGCCACTGAAGGCAGTGAAGGTGAGATGTCCACTAGGAAGCTGTTCTAAAGAACTAGTACAGTCAAGGAAGAGCAGCACTGCTGAGCCTCCTTCCTCCAATCCACCAACTAAAGTGGAGACTGCTAATATTTCTTCCTGGGAAGATTGAACTGGCTTGGCTGATTGCAATGAGAAAACATGATCTTGCAGATAACTAAAAATAGTTCCTGAGATTTTAATACACATAATATTCTTAATTACTAAAATCATATTAGGAGTAGGCTATCCATGCTAACTTAGAAATTACACCTTTATTTCTTTTTCATAGTTTTCAGTCTGTATTTATCAACTTGCTGATTGAATGTTTTCCTGTGCATCAATTCTAAATAGACAAGTATGTTGGCAAATAGAGATGTGTCTTGATTTTAGTCATGGAACTAAAAGAAATTCACACAATAGTAGTAGTGATAAAAAATAGATCTAAGATCTAAGTAGAGGGCTTACTATCTTGAACAATGGTTGCTAGGTTTTCTTTCTCTTTGATGCTGCATAGCTGAAATAATATAAAATTGTTTCAATTTCTCAGGTTTTTCTGGATGTATTTGTCACTGCAAATACTTCTTTTACTGTTTTGTCACTGGTACTTCTTTTAAACAGCAGATTGCAAATCCCTGATTTCTCAAGATTTTTTTTTGAGATAGTTCATGTAACTATCACTATAAACCTCCAATTTAAAAGGGATGGAAATGAAAAACCTATTTGATTTGACTGCTAGGTTGAGCCAAATTCTGTACCTTATGCTTCCCTTGAGCTTATATTTCCCTGTGCTATCTGTGCTAGCAGATTATGGTTGGCTTTTTTTAAAAAATGTTTGTTTTCTACTTGAGGGAAGACAATAGAACTTTGTTTCAGTGAAAAAGCTGCCATTAAGAAGAAGGAATTGGATTTATGTGAAATGAATCCTAATGATTATGTTGGGACGACGTGGAGAATAACTGTTGAGATGTTGATATAGTGAATACAAACTATAGATTTGATTTGTAAGATGAAAACATTACTTTAAAGAGTGAAATCCAAAATATATAAAATATTGGTTATGATACTGTAATAAACATATGCTTAACAACCAGGTATGTATGCTTTTTCATTGTAGAAGGCAAAAGTTCAAGCTAGAACACATATCATGCAGGATTACTGAAGGTCTGTAAAAAGGTTGATGGGTACAACACAAGATTACAATTCATTTGGTTCATTTTTACTCAGTGGGCTGCTGCTGGGCTAAAGCTAGTGAATACTCTTTCACAAATATGGAAATATGAGTAAAGCATCTCCAACAAATGGTATCTTCAATATGATACCAGGCATTCAAAAATTTGTATTGGTGGATTGTAATGAGGTAGTCCTCAACTTACAACAGTTCATTTACTGACTGTTCAAAATTACTATGGCACTGAAAAAGTGACTTATGACCATTTTTCACAGTGACCATTGCAGCATCCCCATTGTCATGTGATTTACATTTGGATGCTTGACAACTGGTTCATATTTATGATGATTACAGTGTCCCTGGGTCATGTGATCATATTTTGCGATGTTTTGACAAGTAAAGTCAATGGGGAAGCCAGATTCATTTAACAACCCTGGTACTAATTTAACAACTGCAGTGATTCACTTAACAAATGTGGTCAGAAAAGTCATAAAATGGGGCAAAACATACTTAACAAATTTCTCACTTAGCAATACAAATTCTCAGCTCAATTGTGGTTGTAAATTGAGGACTACCAGTACCATTAATAGAAAGTAACAATATAAGCATTAAGTGAACTGCACTGCAATTCCTGTGGCTGTTCTTACTTATGTAAATTCTTTATATATTAAAATAAAATTATTAATGAGATTTATATAGAAACTTAGAATGGATTCCTTATTAAACCCTATCAGATATCAAATATTGTAACTGTACTAAAATGTGCAACTTTATTTTATCTAGAGGTAAGCCCCATTGTACCCAATTTAGGTTTATATGAGAGTAGATAAAATATTATATAAGTGCACTATGGGCAGATCTACTTATTCCTAAAGTTTCTTCCATATGGAAATACATGCTAATTAAGAAGATTGTCTTCTGCATAAGAAAAGAATGGATGTGAAGAATATTGCAACATTAAAAGGCTTCTCAGGTATGAAAATAAGGCTTTAATAGGTTAGATATCCACATCTATTTTAGACAAACATGCCTTCCCAATGCAATTGATGACATTTTTAAAGAGGAATTCTAACTAGAATATGCAACTGGGCTGATCCTCTAGCTCTATATTCACATTCCAGTTTCCTAATACTTTAATGTTCTTCTATCACAAAATGATGCATGAGTTTTCTGGCTATGAAAACAGCTTATGTCAAGATGCCCCATGCACACTTTTATTTTATAATACAGAACATGTGTTGATCTATAAAAGCAACTATGTAATTGTAAATTGTAGCACTGCAAGTGTCACCTTGTCTATAAAATGTCATAAAATAGTCCAAGCCTTCACTATGGTATCTGAAATTTATTACATGTACTATTCTTTAAAATTTTATACGTACTTTTAACAAAGGAAAATAGATTTATTATTTGCTTTAAAATAAATATATTTACTTGAGATTTCTACCTTTATTAGAATCATTACACCTATCAAATTATGTATGAAAAGTTGATCTGTCCCCGTCCACACACACACACAAACACAGCCAGCCGAGGGTTAAGAAAGTACTTGGCACGCACACAGGTCGTTATCTCAAACTTGGCAGCAATATAATCACCGTCTGCCAAGAGCTTTTACTGCAACAGATAACATAAAATTACATACGCATTGCAAATAGTCCAGCAAAACAATATTCCTTTCGGCAGCTTCAGACGTTGTTCAAGTGACTAGCCAAAGTTCGTTTTTGTTTGTCACGGAGTTTTACCAGCCACCACCCTCTCTTATATAGTCTCTGGGGTGTAGTCCAGTGACTCAGTTCTAATCCCTAGCATGCCTCCTTAACTGCTGCAACCGTTTATCACGCCTTCGTTGATGTGCATCCAGGAATGATGGCTCTCTTTCGCTCTCATCCGAGACACCTAGCTCCTGGCTAATCTCCTCTCCCTCGGCCGGCACCTGAGACAGTGCCAGAGGGGAGGGGCCTGGAGAGGGAGGCCTGGCTGACTCCTCTTCCTCATGTTCGGAGCTTTCTTCCTCCGATGAGATAGGCTCAGAGGGCGGGGCCACAACAAAAGTATCATGTACTGTCATGGAACTCAAAGAAAATTCTATTCTTGAGTTGGTGAATATTAATTTACCAGAATCCAGGTTGCAAAATTCCAAATAGCCACTTGAGGGGCAGCAGACATTGTTTCATCTGTTGTTGCTGTTATCTATTGGCCATCTATGTTTTTTCAGTCGTGATCTTGTAACCCTTTATAACAGTGGTCCCCAACCTTTTGGGTACCAGGGGCCACTTCCATGGAGAGATTTTTTCCCCCCGCAGACCAGAGTAGGTGTGGTTTCACATGCTGCCTGCATCCTACAGGTGGGTCTTTGCTTGTTTGTGTGGCCCTGTTTCTATCATGCCATAGTCCAATGCCAGTCCATTGACTGGGGGTTGGGGACCCTTCCTTTATAAGACATAATGGAAAATCAATAGTTAGTAGTCTGAAAATGAATGTAACTAAGCTTTAAGCTTATATGCTCCCATTCCTCAAAGAAGCCCAATGTAAAACAGTGTATTTTAAAACATGTTCTAACACAGTATCTTGTCTAGTTCTCCTTCTTCTTTAAAAATAATAACCTTCTTATTTATTTTTTAAAATGAATATGTTGATGCTTTTATTATTTAGAAGTGAAAATGATGTTATCAAGCTGGAGACCTGAATCGGAATAAAAACCAGAAATAAAGGAAGTAAATGGAGAAGGGGCTTATATAGTCAGAGGATTTCAGATTTATCACTTTTTCAGATTTTCAACTTTTTGAAATGTTGCTGCTTTGAAAAGTGCCCTATTTGGTTGCTATTTCCTATTTTAGGAGGAAGCTTTACATATTTTTAAATAAATGTTTAAAACTAAGGTAATGAAAGTGAACCATAGAATTCTTTACTAATTATTAGCTTTAAACATAAATTCAAATCTAGGATTTAAGCATATATTTAAATACTTTTCTTGAGAAGGACATTATTATATATATATATATATATATATATATATATATATATATATATATATATATATATATATATATAAATATAAATATAAATATAAATATAAATATAAATATAAATATATTTTATATTTATGCTATCATTTTGTTTTTATTAGGCATGATGGACTCTTTCTATCATTTATTTTTTTTAAAAAAACCATTTCTAAATTGTAGTATAAGGATTTAATTGCATTTTTTTTGCAGATTGGCAGAAAGGTTAATGGTTTAATTCTGCTCTTCATCCTACAAATAAATAAAATTATGCTGGGAAGCTTTTCAATGTTTGGGGCATGAGAAAATAACCACATGATATATAAACATCTCAAGTGGGATTTCTAAAATAATATCACCTTTACTCAGAATATAATAATTAGCCAAAATAAAAACTCTAGCTGATTTATTTTCTCTCATTCTTCATTTGGCAGATCCAAGAAGAATAACAATCATACTCTTGTGCCTGACTGAGTAATTCATAGTCAGAGTGCATGAATCTGGAGACCCTGTTATTAGAACTGTATAACATGCTTAATTTATGAAACCTTATCCTTAACTCATTTGTCCTTAATTCAGTACTGTATATATCAGTCAATCTTTATGCATAATTTGCTACATGTAAGATGTAGTAAATTCAGTAGTCTATAACTTGCTTATCACCAGGCAACTATTACAGCTTTAGATTCAATATCTTAAAAAATATCTATTCCAATAATATAACTGGCAACATCTGGTAAATGTATCACTTCTGTTTTATGGTCCACATGTGCTTGAACTTAAATTTATTGCTGGCAATGTGTGGTAAAAGAATTGGGTCACTTCTCACCCAACTGTTGTCATACTATATATAGGGTGTGTTGCATCCATCAACACTGGGATGACTACTTCTAAATATTATCAGGACTTTGGGATTTGCCTGAAGATAGAAAGGTGCTTATGTGTGAATGAAAACAGATACATTCTAAAATTTTAATTGCTGTATGAATGAACACAATGGATTCTCTTTTAGACAATATATTAATTACGCTGATCTGTCAGAAGTGTTACTTATTTTTAAGAATATTTCCTAGATGTAGACCTTTTTTTTTTAAAAAAAATGTATTCTTTCTTACCATCTCTTTTTTTTCCAACTTAATAACCTCATTTTGTATGTAACTTTCATAAACATACTCTATGTAAATTGTCCCTTTAGGGCAGTTCATTGTAAAAATGTCATAAAATGAAGAAATTCTAATCCTAATTTTAACCCTATTATTAACATGAATCTACAAAAAATCCAACTCAAATACCCAAACAAACAAGCAAGCAAATAAACATAAAAGTCATAACCCTGAGCAGCATCAACAAATTCTGATTGGAAAGATAAAGTTACACACCCATAGACTGATAAACATGGGGGACACCAGAGCAAAAATAGTTCCAAAGAGATGATAGATAGACCAAGCCATATTTGCAACTAGGACATGTAGATCTGGATAACTGAAAGTGATTGGTTACTAAATCCCACATACTTCCACAGATTGAGGAATAAAGAGCTTAAACAAACAAACAAACAAACAAACAAACAAACAAACAAACAGAGAAATAAAGCCCAATGTGACATCTCTTCTGTTTTGCAGTGAAGATCAGAAAGTCAGCATCTATGTGGATGGCATTTCAGAACTGCATAAAGCTGAAATTGCATAAACATATCACGCCCACCCCCATTTTTCTTTCCAAAATAAAATAGTGGACCTCTGTCACACTCTTTTCAATCTGATTGGAGAAAGTTTGATTTCAGGACAATCATGGATAGCCTCAATCACTGGGAAAGAAATGATTGTGATGAAGCTGGATAGTAATCAGAGGTGTGTCTACATCTTCCCACATGCCTCAAACACACTTTTGGTCAGATCGTAATTTGAAGTTATGATGGAGTAAGGGGGAAATATCATTTTTATTCCAGTACAGAAAGTGATGACATAAGACATCATGGTCTGGGAACCAGATGTGTTTAATATTATAAAACCAAGGGGAAATGATTAGGATAATACAGAGTTGTGAAAAAATGCAAGGAGAAACAGGATTGAAACAAATGCAGAAATCATGAGCAGAATTTATTTCCTGCTGAAAAAGTCTCAGCAGAATTGGAACTAGTTTTCAGCAATGATTATTTTTTATGGTTGGTATTATTTTTGTTTATTATATAATGTGGTTTCACCTTCACTAGTTGAAAGAAAAATAGGATATAAGCACATCATAATCAGAATTGTTTGAGTTAAATATTGTCTCTAAAGATTGGCATCTGATGCCACTAGAAATAATGTTATGGTACCAATAAAGGAGAATATTTGTAGTTCAGGTTGAAAGGAGGGGTCCTTGCTGATCTCTGAGCTGCCAGTGATGATGATGATGTTTTATTCCAACAGGCTGGCCTGGCCTAACCTCCCTTTTTAATTGTAAATTTTAAATTTGTCTAAAACTTTAGGGGTGTTTTAATCTGTTCCGGGCCAAATTTATTTAATTAGGTTTTTATACTGTTTTTAAATTTTGTAATCTGTGTGTTTTATCTCTTGGCTGTTCACCACCCTGAGTCCTCCTTTATATACAGCCCTGAGTAGGGCGGTATATAAATCTAATAATAAATCTAATAATAATAATGATGATGATGACTAGCACTGCTAATGTTAACTAGTTTGGGTAATGAAACATCTGCATGAAAACAAGCAAGCAAGCTCAGAAAGCACCAAGGATCCCTCACTAATATTATGCTATGAGACATTGTGACGATATAATGTTTTATATTTACTTAAGAAAATATTCTGTTATATCATAACAAGAAACTAAATATGCTTTATTTTAAATATGTTTTAGTTCCATAGCTGAAACATTTATATCAGAACAATAATTGTTATGATATTGTTATTATGATATTGTAATAATATGGACTAATTGTTAACAAAAGAACATAACATTTTCCATGTTCACCTTTTTAGCAATGCACCAAAATCTGTATTCTTTTTCTTCAAAGTTTTCTTTTTCTCCAGGAAAAAGGCTACTATTTCATTTTCTAAACATTTGACATGTCTTCAGATTTGAAGTCTGTGTGCTTTTTTTGTGGGGAAGGGATGGTTCAATTTACTGGTTACAAAGTGGAAGTACTGTATGTCTCTTGGGTACTTTGTAATTAAAAATGGGGGCCAAGCACACAATTATTGTAAGTCTGTTAACATTTCTTTTAGACAGGAAAAAAAGTAAATTGAATGAAAAATAGCATAAATGTAGAATAAAGTTTTGGCATGGGTCTGGTCTGAAAGGTTCAAAGTACAGTTAATATTTACAATTGCCTGTCAATGTAAATGCAATATTTAGGGTTGCTGTGAGTCCCACAGCACTAAGAATGTTTCATTTATGATAATGCAGTGCAAAGGTATTTGTTTTTCAAATAACATTCTTATTAGAATGCAGAAGCTTATGACTGTTTTTCACACTTACGCATCCCCATGGTCACGAGAGGCCGGGCAAGACTAACCGCCCCTTGATGTGAGTGACATCAAGTTGGCCATGCCCACTCAGTCACATGACCACCCAGCCATGCCTACCCATCTGACCATTAGGACAGAGAACTGGTTGTTAAATTATTTGAAGCCCACCACTGGATATCATCAGTATCTTTGGTCCTGGTGAGCTCAGAATGCTGTGTACATTTTATTGCAGTGTCTGGAGGTCATGAAAGTCTGGTTGGAGAACAAAAGGCTCAAGACTGAGTGGCCTTGGGTTTTGAATCCTTGCCCTTTCATGGCATAGGACCTGGTTACTTCATGGACTGCCTCTCCTGGATTTCATCTGTCTGTCCTACCAGATTCAACAGAGCAGACATATTATTGGTGCCATTGCTAGCTACTTTGCCAGGCCCTTGGTGTTGGGCCTTTTCTGCAGTGGTATCTTCATTGTGGAATCCACCACCCCCACCCAATGAGATTGGCTTTGTCACTGTCGAGCTTCTGATGGTCTCTTAAAGACCTGATTGTGTCAGCAAGCCTGGGAACGTCGGGATGAGTGAATTTAGGAACTGGCTCCATTATTATTAGTGGTCAAAATAGGCAGCGCCCTATCTAATCCTGCACCTGTTAACAGTGGTGTTCCCCAAGGCAGTGTTCTAGGTCCAACACTCTTTCTGCTTTATATCAATGACTTTTGTGATCAAATTATAAGCAGCTGTGTCCTCTTTGCTGATGATGTTAAACTATTCAACACCACAGACAACTCTACTACCCTTCAAAATGACCTAAACTATGTATCTGAATGGTCAAACAATTGGCAACTTCAAATCTTTACTAGTCCTGCACATTGGCAATAGAAATAAGAACATCAAATATTTGCTGGCTGGAAATGATCTAAAAGTTGACACACACTCTGTCAAGGACCCAGGAATACTCACTTCAAAAGATCTAAGTCCCAGAGCTCACTGTAACATCATTGCAAAAAAGGCATTAAGAGTTGTCAATCTTATTTTACGAAGTTTTCTCTCTAGTAACACTATACTTCAAACTAGGGCATATAAAACCTTTGCTAGACCTATACTTGAATACTGTTCACCTGGAGCCCTCATTGTATTTCAGACATCAATACATTAGAGAGGGTCCAGAGATATTTTACTAGAAGAATACTTCTGCTCAAAATAAAATTCCTTATACTACCAAGCTTGAAATTTTAGGTCTGGATAGCCTAGAACTATGCCGTCTACATTCCGAACTATGCTTAGTTCATAAGATTATTTACCAAAATGTCCAACCTGTATATGAGTACTTTAATTTCAACCGTAATAACACAAGGGTTATCAATGGATTCAAACTCAATGTAATTCGCTCTAATCTTGATTGTAGGAAATATGACTTCTGCAATAGAGTAGAAAATGTCTGGAATACTCTACCTGATCCTGTTGTTAGTCTCGCTAATCCCCATACCTTTTACCTTAAACTGTCTACCGTGGACCTTTCATGTTTCTTAAGAGGTCCCTAAGGGGGTGTGCATAAGTGCACCAGCGTGCCTACCATCCCTGTCCTACTGTCCCCATTTATATGTAATAATTCTATGTGTTTATGGCTATGTTTTGCCTATTTATATCCTTATATTTGTGCCAATTTTTTTCATGTGTCCATGTCTATGTCTATACTGTTACTTGTTTCCTTGTTCTTGTTGACAAATAAAATAAATAAATAAATAAATAAATAACACCCCTTTGTCTCTTATTCCTTTCTTTTTAATAGTTTAAATATTTTTATTATAAATAATAATGATAGCAATTGCATTTGATTATTCATTATTTTTAGCTTTGTTTATACCATCCAGAATCACTTTTAGTGAGATGAGAGCATATATAAATTTATTAAAGGAAGGAAGGAAGGAAGGAAGGAAAGAAGGAAAAGAAAGCCAGCAGAAAGATTCTTTGCCATTAATAAAGTATATTATGTGATCCATCAACATGACTTAAATAGGGCCTACAGGAATAGCCTTGCCAGGTGTCCACTATTTGAGCGGACAGTCCGCTTTTTTCACATTATGTTCACTATTTTTTTTCACAAAATAGTGGACATTTTTTTTATTCAAAAGCTTTATGATGAAATGGTACCTAATCTAAAGCTGTACAGTCTAAGAGAATAAGGATAGGAGAATCGTGTTTTGTCTTTTTTTTATAAATTAGAATGAGACAAAGATTATCCATTGAACTCGATTCTCCAAAAAAATTAATGATGAAATTAAAATAAAAATATATTATAAAATTATGTACAGTTCACATTTTTAAAATGTATTGTAGCTTTTGTCGACTGACCTAAAATGGCATCAAGTGATGAGAGTGACAGCGGCGAGATTTCAAATTCTTTAAAACGAAAGAGAGGAGTGTGCAAATACACCATACTTTTGCATGGATTACCAACAACGAAACCAACAGAACAAATATGACGGCCTACTGAAAATTGTGTCAGAAATTGTTCACAATTGAATATAATGGTATAAAAGCTGTCACACAGCATGCAAGCACAAAAAATCATTTAGATGAGGAGAAAATAGCTTCCAGCAACAAGCGAATCAATCCGTTTTTCATTGTTAAAGACTCCTCTTTCAGTGAGAAAGTGACTGTAGCTGAAATGGCTGAAACTTACCATGGGATCAAACACCATATTTCTTTCCTGGCTCAAGATTGCGGTATTAAGTTAATGAAGCAAATTTTTGATGATTCTGAAATTGTAAAAAAGATGTCTTGTGGAAGAACCAAATCATCAGCTGTTGTCAATGAGGTTTTGTATCCTTTTTCTATTGAGTTGGTTCTCAATGATCTTAAAACTGGAATTCCATTTTCTCTCTCCACTGAAACATCAAACAAGGGAAATCGCAAAATGTATCCCATTGTTGCACAATATTTTACTTGTGAAGGACTGTGTGTGAAAATTTTAGACTTTTATGAAGATTCTTTTGAAGATTCTACATCAATAAAAAGTCAGCTGTGTCGAGTTCTTAGTGATAACGAATTGGAAATAAATAAAGTTTCAGCTTACTCAGCAGATAATGCATCGGTCAATTATGGAGTCAACAAATCTGTTTACCAAAAATTATTGCTGGAAAATGACAATATTGTAGCTGCTCATTGCAATAATCACATTTTACACAACAGCGCAAAAAATGCATTAAAGCAGTTATCTTTTGATATCGAAAATGTAGTGCTGAAGGTTTTTGCCGAATTTTCGAATTCTGCGAAGAAACGAGAAGAGTTGAAATCATTTTTTGAGTTTTGTGAATCAGAATTCCATGAAGTTTTGCGCCATGTTCCAACACGTTGGTTAAGTTTGTTTAAAGCGGTCGAAAGACTTCTTTTAAACTGGATACCTCTAAAATCATATTTTATTTCTCTTGGATCTGATGAGTGCCATAAGGTTATCTGGAACCTTATTTCGGATCAGGAAAATGAACTCACAAAGGACGATGAACCAACAATTTCAGAATTGTATTTATATTTCACGCACTTCTTCATGTCAATAATGCAAGACACCCTACTGAAGCTGAAAAGCAAGAAAATTCTTGCATGTGATCTTCACATTATCATGTGTAAGCTGCGTGATTCTTTGCAAAAAAAATACGATGAGCAGTTTTTTGGAATGAAAGTTTTATTTGCCTTATGTAAAAAACATTTGCCTGAGAATGCCGTGCAAAAGTTCAAGAAAGAAGCCATCAACGTGTATCAAAGAGCCATTGCATACCTAGAAAAGTGGTATAATTTCACTGATTCAGTATATGAGACGCTAAGTTGTTTCAATCTAATTGATCGCAATAATCCTCCAACTTTAGAAGAAATGACGAACATCTGGTTATTATCACCATGGCGAGAAGAACTTCCACCCAACAATCTCTTCGATGAAATTTCTGCCTTAGAAGAAGTTTATGTTCATCTGCAGGGCGATTCATCCCTTGATAAGTGGACGTACTTTTTCAAGAAAGAGCCAGCTCCGGGTTTACTGAAACTGTTCCGGTATTGTGCATCAATTCCAGTATCAAATGCAAACGTTGAATGAATTTTCAGCGTCATGGGAAATTTGTGGACTGACGAATGTAACTGACTGCTTGTACCATCAGTTTGAAGTGAACTTTGTATATTTTTTTAATATTTCTCAACGTTGTACTGAAATTAAAGAATTATTCCTTAAACACAAAGAATAGATCAAAGCTTTGCAGTCAAATAAAAAATACACACAACAGCCAAGTAAAATTTAATTTAATATTTTACATATTATTATAATATATTTGATGTTTTGAATTTTAAGTAAAGTTTTGAAGTGTTTATTTTAATACGTGTTAAAATGTTTGTAAGAAAATTAATTGTAATTTTTTTTATTTTTTTACTACTTAACCCCCCCCCCCCCCCCGCTTGTCCGCTATTTTTTGGAAGCAGACCTGGCAACCCTATACAGGAATATATTAAAATCTAGGTCAAAACTTAGATTTCCCCCCCTTCCATTCAGTCTTGTAAGTGTATCCAAACTAGGATCAGTACTTACTATATAGTAACCACTATCAAAAACATATATTTATGTTATAAATCAATCAAAATGGTCATAGAATATACATGCCATCTATCTATCTATCTGTCTGTCTTTCTGTCTGTCTCTATCTATCTATCTATCTATCTATCTATCTATCTATCTATCTATCTATCTCCATTACCTTTTCTGACCAGTTTATGCAACTGATAGATATGTGAGAGTGTATGCAGGCAATAATGCTTTTTAAAGGACTGTGAATAGCACTGATGCCTTTGTGCATGTGGAAGTCATTATAAACTTTTGGGAATCTGGAAAGTCTGACTGTTTTTCATTGATATTTCATATAAAACATTATGGTCCATGAATTAGTTCTCATAGTACTTACATTTTATGTGTGAATGATCAACATGTTTGCTTAAAATTCACATTCACTGGAAAAATGAAACAGTGCATAAAAATCAAGATGTGAAATAAGTCTCCTTCGAAGGAAATACTTTGTTTCTCAAGACAATACTTTAAATTTATAGATCTACAGTTCTAATGTTTAGTCATTAGGGACTTCTTCAGGGAGTTTACAACTGGTTAGAATGAATAGGCTTGGAGGGAAGCTGGATATAAACTTTTAACAGAATCAATATTGGGTTGCTGTTAAACTTGAAATAACCATACATAGATTTGAATTCATTGTGATGCCTGAGAAGACTTCCTTGTGTAAAAAAGTCATGGTTATAAACTGATATCATCTTATCAACAGCAGCTCCCTTCACATCTATATTTTTTCTAGTTTGGTAAGAAAGTTTGAAAAAAAAGCTCAGATGATGAATAATAAAAAAATGACTATGGAAATCTTCAGTAATCCAAGTCATGGTTCTCTCAAAGGTGCTTTTTCAAAAGGCAACTGGACTTTTGTTTTTTCTTGAAGACCTTTTCATTTCTTTCAAAAAGCAACTGGATTTACCTAATTTAGGTAAGGGAATCAATTTGACAACTGTCTGGGATGCTTGTAGGACTGTGATACGAGGACATTTTATACAATACAATACAGTAGTTAAGAAAAAGATGGATGAAAATATCCAAAATGTGTTACAAGAAATTAAATTGAAGGAGAGGGAACTCTAGAACTCACCAGAAGATCCTAACATACTTAATCAACTAAAATTATTACAACAACAAATTTCTTTGTTGACTGTTTCAGATACTGAAAAGAAACTTCAATATAAAAAACAACACTTGTTTGAACATGCAAATAACCCAGAGAGATGGTTGGCATACAAACTAAGAAAACAGACAGAAAAGAAAATGATAACCAAGCTTCAAGAGGGGAATAAGACTTAGATGAATAACAAAAACATTAAAAGACTTTTTTTTGGATTATTATACTAATTTATATAAAGAACAAGAAATCTCTAGATATTATGGAGGAATATATAACAACTAAAAACCTTCCTAAACTATTAGAAAACTACAAGCAAAATCTGAACAGTCCCATAACAACTTTTGAAATAATAGAAGCAATTAAAAGATCTAAAGCAGGCAAAGCTCTGGGACCAGATGGCCTACTGAGCAGATTCCATAAAATTTTCGAAGGTCAACTACTTCTTCTGATTAAGGCCTTAATGAATTCTATTTTACAGGGGAACCCTATACAAGACTGGAAGGATGCCTACATTTCTTTAATAGCGGAAGATAGACTGGATTTAACTTCCGTGAAAACTACAGGCCAATCTATCTTCTTAATAATGACTACAAACTTTTTACATCTATTTTAGCTGAAAGACTAAAAAGTTTTACAAGATTATATACATGAAGATCAGTGTGACTTCTTACCTAAAAGGCAACTAAAAGATAATGTAAGACTGATTTTGAATATTATTGAATATTGACAACAATGTAGTGACAAACAGTTTGCATTAATCTTTTTGGATGCAGAAAAGGCTTTTGACAATTTGAACTGGGTTTTTATGTTTAAAGTAGTGGAAAAAATGGATTTTGGATTAGGCTTTATACAGGTCTGAAGTCCATCTATACACTTCAGAAAGCTCAAATCATGATGAACAATTACTTTTCAAAACCAGTTGAAATCCAAAAGGGAACAAGACAGGAATGGCCTTTATCCCCTTATTGTTAATTCTAGCGTTGGAACTACTAAATAGAGATATTAGACAGGATATCAGAGCAAAAGGACTACAAATTAAAGCACATAATTTCAAATTATGTACATTTGCTGATGATTTATTGTGCACGACCTGCTAGAGAACATTGAACATGTTATGAAGAAGATTAAAATGTTTGGAGAAATGGCAGGTTTAAGAATAAATAAACCAAAGACGACAATACTGACTGAGAACATATTTGACTAAGAACATAAAGGTAGAAGATCAGAGGAAATTGGATTTTAAAACTGGTTTTAAAATTGTGAAAAGGGGACAATATTTGGGGGTGACTCTTACTGAGGAAAATTCTAAGCTGTACAAATATAATTACGGTAAAATATGGAAGGAGATAAAATTGGATTTAAATAGATGGCAAAAATTAGATTTGTCATTAATGGGAAGAATTTCAGTAATTAAATGAATGTACTACCTAGAATGTTATTATACTGATATTGATTAGAGATTCCACTTTCAAACAGTGGCAGAAAGATATATTTAAATTTATTTGGCAAAATAAAAGAACCAAGAATTAAATATAAGATTCTAAAGATAGAGCAGGTCTGGGTTTGTATATTACTTAGATATTATGATCAGTGGTGGGTTCATCCCGGTTCGGCCCGTTTTGGCCGAGCCAGTAGCGGTGACGATATGATGTCACCAAACCGGTTTTGCCCCCCTGCCCCCCACTCCCCGTGTTATTCTTAACTTTTATTTGGCTCCACCCCCAATCTATTGCTGCCTCCTGAGTCCCAGCTGATGGCTAGAGGGAAAAAAACTGTTTAAACTCTTGCCGCCAGGCTTCAAAGGGCCGCCCTAGAGCTGATCAGTGTTAAAAGAAAACAAATGAGTAGATCAGTGCCTGCAAAAATACATGGGTAGACCAGTGCCTGCAAAAATACATGAGTAGATCAGTGCCTGCAAAAATACATGGGTAGACCAGTGCCTACAAAAATGGGTAGATCAGTGCCTGCAAAAATACATGGGTAGATCAGTGCCTGCAAAAATACATGAGTAGATCAGTGCCTGCAAAAATAAATGGGTAGATAAGTGCCTGCAAAAATACATGAGTAGATCAGTACCTGCAAAAATAAATGGGTAGATCAGTGCCTGCAAAAATACATGAGTAGATCAGTGCCTGCAAAAATAAATGGGTAGATTAGTGCCTGCAAAGATTTATTTATTTATTTATTTATTTATTTATTTATTTATTTATTTATTTATTTAATTTCTATACCACCCTTCTCCTGCGGGACTCAGGGCGGTGTACAGCCGAGATAAAACATTGCATATAAAATTTAAAAACAGTTTAAAAAACAATTAAATAATTTCGACCCACAATTTAAAACAACCCAGTTAAAACCGAATTCAATTAAAACTGAGAGGATGGGATCAAGCCAGCCCGGCTAGATGGAATAGGTGTGTTTTCAGGGCCCGACAAAAAGTCCGGAGGTCTGATATCATCTCAGAGGGTACGTCATTCCAGAGGGCAGGTGTTGTCACAGAGAAGGCTCTTCCCCTGGGGGTCGCCAGCCGGCACTGTCTGGCCGACGGCACCCTGAGGAGGCCCTCTCTCTGCGAGCGAACCGGTCAGTGGGAGGCTATTGGCGGCAGAAGGCGGTCTCGCAGATACCCCGGCCCTAAGCCATGGAGCGCTTTAAAGGTGGTCGCCAACACCTTGAAGCACATCCGGAAGACCACAGGAAGCCAGTGTAGCTCATGCAGGAGAGGAGTCATATGTGAGCGCCCCGTCGCTCCCATAATCTCCCGCGTGGCCGCATTCTGGACTAACTGCAGCCTCCGGGTGCACCCCAAGGGGAGCCCCATGTAGAGAGCATTGCAGTAATGTTCTAAATGGGTAGATCGGTACAGCTCTGCAAGCAGTTAAAAGCCTGGTAGACCAGTACCTCTGCTAAATCCTAAATAATTGTCACATGACCATCAAGCCACGCCCACAAAATAAGCCACACCCACAAAACCGGTAGTAAAAAAATTTAGAACCCACCCCTGATTATGATGCTTGTTGTCTGATATGGTTAAAAGATTGGATAACTTTAAAAAATTCAAGGCTGTTAGGCTTTGAGGCTTTTGATTTGAGATTTGGATTTGAGATTTGGGTGGCATGTCTATCGGTGGAATGACAAAGTAAAAGTTAACCCTGGCTTTAAGATTAGGCAATCTATTGCATGTGTATGGTGCAGGGATGGGTTCTACTTACCTTTACTACCGGTTTGCAACGGGGCTGCATGTGTGCGCTCGCTTATATATTATAACCTTGTCTAAAATTATAAATGCTCAAGATTTTTTGGGGAAGGGCTAGACAACTGGATATCTGTTAAATATTTTAAATAACAGTTTCCAGAATCTCTAATTATTAATGATAGAGGCTGTGGCTTGTGGAAGTTATGGCTGAAACATATGGAAATTTACTCAGCTGGACAAAATGCAACTTTATATGAAATGATTATTTTCATTTTTGTATTTCATGTTGCTAGGATTTGTATTTTTCAACTTGGTACAGTGATAGTATCTCACTGCTCACTTTGCTTGTTTGAATATTACATTAATCAAGATAATAAATACTTAAGAGGCTATCAATAACTTAGCATTACTTTATCCATCATGTGTCTATGACTTTCTTTGTTACCCGCAATCTGATTTTAAATTTTGGCCATTAATTAGTGTATTAAACTTAGTAGATCACTAAATATTATGCTTAGAAATAATACTTTGAAGCTTTGATTCTAAATTTCAGTTGGATCTATACATGTATTTTCCGATCCATTCTGTATTAAACTGCATTAATAAAAATGCACCAATTAGGTTGATCATTCTTAACTCTTTGTAGTGTATAAGTGATTCTGATATCATTTTTTGTCTTTATTCTGCTTAATGCTGGCTTTGTGCAACTGCTTTCAAGTTGCTTTCACAACAGATGTTGAATAAATCACTTGCTACATAAAGAGTTTATTTTACATGGCAATAAGATAACACTGCTTTGTTAAGGTAGTTAGCTATCCTTTGCCAATTTGTCTGAATAAATTTTAGTAACAAATCTTAAGCAGAAGTTCTGTAGCTTTTTCAATCAGCTATAGATTTAGTGAACAAAGGAAAGCATCACTGGGTATGAGGCTTACTAAAACAATCATTTGCATTGTTATTCAATTTGATAAATAGAAATTGAAAATATTCACCTTGTAGGAGAGATGGGAGGCATGGAAAGTTAATAAATAAATAAATGAAGTTAACATAATAAAAATAAGTCAAAGTGGGCTGAAAAGAATGAAGAGCACAGGTGCAATTTAAAATTATTTGGTGAAATTGCTTCCTGGAGTCCAAATATGAATAAACTGAACCACCTAGAGTTTGGTTCAAAATGAGAGACTATAGAAATGTTTTAAATAAATAAAAATAAATAAATAAAATCCTGCTAAAGGAAGGCCACTTTTTTACTGGATGAATTGAACTGGCTTCTTTATTTGACTTAGCGTAATTAGATATAACAGGAATTTGTCTCCAATATAAAAGCATACAGTGACATGCAAAGCAACAGAATAATAATAATACCAATAAAAGGAGTAAAGGATAACTAACACTACTACAGCCTCACTACATGGGTTAATAGACCTTAGGCAGCACTGAGAGAATTAAGTGTTCAGCAGAATGATGGCATGAAAGAGGGGGGGACTGTCCTTGTGTCTTGTTGTTTTGGCATATAGTGCTATATAACCCCGAGGGAAGGAATTGAAACAGTTTATGTCCAGGATGTGAGAGATCTGCAGATATCTTCTTAGTCTTCCTTCTGACCTGCACAATGTACTGGTCTTCTATGGAAGGAAGGCTAATTGCAATTGTTCTTTTTGCAGTCTTAATTATCCATTGATGTTTGATTGACTGATTGATCGATCATAGTTATGTGGCTGCCCATTTCACATAGTGTGACTCTGGGACACATACAAAATATTATTATTATTATTATTATTATTATTATTATTATTATTATTATTATTACTTTCCAAAACTATAAAAAATAATATTATAAATGGCTAAGAGAGAGTATCTGATTATGGAACCACCTTATCAAAATATCATTCTCTTGTGATCCCCAGACCTGATGACACAACTAGGTTTTAAGGAACCTCTTGAAGTTCTGGAGAGATTGGCAGAAAATGCTCATCTCCAGGATCTGTCAAAGTTAACACTTTAATAGATGGGGCCCAAATTCTGCCAGATTTTATGGGACAGCCAGATGGAATCAGAAAGAAGTTGTCCCTCAAATAACTCAGCCCCATGTCAAGTTCTTTAAAGATGAAAACCAGCATCTTGAATTGTACTCAGGAGCAAACTAGCAACCAGTACACTCACAGAGCAGAAGTGTAACATGTGCTGCTCTAGGAATGTAAATAAATGCCAGTGGCACCTCATTCTGTTCCAGCTGCAACTTCTGGACATTCTTCAAGTCTAATCTTAAAAAGACTAATATGAGACACACCTCAAATTAGTCTTTAAAAGACTAATATGAAAAATCATTAAGCATGGTGGAGTGTTGTTGTTTTTTGCTTTAAAAAATCAGTTTTAGAGTAAGCGTTTGACTACTTTTTGTTAAAAATAAGTTTATTTAACTCATATCAACTGAGGATAAGACCACTTTTTGGAAAGGATAGTAATTATTTTATGAGATACAATGGTTGTGCATATGCAAAAATTTTTAAACATACAGATTTATGTAAATCATAACAACTGGGGAATAGTCAGGAAATTGGATTAGTTGTTCAAATACAGTAGACTATCTCCATGACGTCATTGACAGCAGTGTGTAAACCTATTATTACTTTTGTTCCCTAATTTGATGTTATAAGAATACATATTTTGTGTAAGTTATAATAATAATTCTGCAGTATCTCTTTCTGTTCATTCAATCAATATTTTAAAATTATATCAGATTTACTCCTTGGGAACTTACTTAGAATGTATAGCAATAATGCATTGTATTCCTAATGTACTTTTTGAAATCTGAAACAGAATTCACTAGCGTAATGTACTATGTAGTGATAAGAGCCATACATAGTTAGGAGCTAGTTGCAGCCTGAGTTCTCATGGTATAGGTATTGAGAATAAATAAATAAAAGCCACATATTTTAGATAAATCTTTTTTTATTATAAGAATGAAGATAAGCTATGAGATAAAGTTGCACTTTTCAATCTAAATTATATTAATGGATTGCAAAGACAACCTTTTCTGCTAAAAGGGGTCCATTGAAGACAAGGGATGAAGATGTTTTAAGTACATGAATTTGCAGGTTTGAAAATATTATCCAGTTAATTTTAAATAAGCACTTTATTTAGGTCTGTACTTCCTGGAAGGAGACAGTGCCATACACACTATCTTCCCTTTGCCTGTAAGAATCATCTCTTTGCATAATATAAAATCTAATTACAGAGTGCTACCATTTTTTAATTATCCATATGTCTCTGAATAACAGCTATTAATTATATTCAGACTGCAGCAACTAAGTTGAAACAACTCGGTACATACATGCCTACACTGTTCTTCAAAGATGAAGCTTTTTTTTCCTTTCTAAACAAGAAGTCTTGTTTCCCCTTAATACATTTATTATGGCACCAAGGTTAGCACACTCAGATCAGAGGAAAATTTTTTTAAAGGTCTGCAGAAGGTCAGTCACTTTCCATTTGTTTTAGGTTCCTCACAATGTAACATAAACCCAGGTGAGTTAATTTCATTGGACCACTAAGATAAACTGTGATAAAGATATGAGCTGAACTTTATAAGAAAACTTACTACATTTGTTTATTTGGAATGTATCAGTGCTAAAAGAAACAGTCCATAAATCACTTGGTATTTACCAGTAGTGGTCCAACTGGCTGGGTCAGTTATGGGTATTGAAATCCAACACATCTGGAAAACACCACTTTAGAAAAACTGCTTTATATTATGTTGGAGATGTGTATGAAAAAGGCATGATAAATGAAATATATAACTGCAATCTGCACGGATTCTTCTGGAGAGTTCTGCTAGCACCAGAATATTGTGAAATCACATAATTACAACTACTTTCACAAGCACTGTCTCAGGATCCTCGGGCCACGCAAAGACACAAATGCAACAAATCACCCAACAATGTTTTGCTTTGGAATGCTGGTTTTACTTTCGTGGCTCCAACAAATCTGCAGTCGTAAACGATTTAAAAACGGCGCTAAGGGCGCGTAGCCCGTAGCGCTTTTATGCCTCCCATCTGCTGTGGGGCGTAGCCCACGCCCCGCCCAGCCGCCCCCCCGGGCCAGCGAATCAACGATGCTGCTGACATGAGATCCGTGCAGCAGCGAGGTTGATTCCAGTCAGCTGTGGGAAGGCGTTGTCTGCAGCGGGAAATTGCAGACACGTGAAACCCTGCACCCGGTGCTCCCTGCACCACACCCGTCTGCCTAATCCATCCACCTGATTCCCCCTCCGCCTGTGTGCGTGTGTGTGTGTGCGTATGCATGTGCGTATGTGTGTGTATTTGCCGCCGTTCGCTCGAGGCTGCAGATCGCTGAGTCGGGTTGGCTGTAATTCGTGTCGAGCGTGAGGGCGGGCTCGACACACTGTGTCGAAATCCAAGGGAAAGAGTCATATTTATAAGAACTTGGCATCCTGGGGAAAGAAGGTGGTATCACTAGAATTATATAGCATTCTACATTGTTTTGATTTGTAAATATAAGGTTTGATGTACATTCAAACTTATTTATTTTTACTTAAATTTGGATGGATGGAAGCCTATAATTAATGTGAGTCTGCAAGTGAACTTTCACAGAGCAAATTGTAGCTACACGAGACATCCAAGCATCCCCAAATATTAATAGTTTAAGGAACTTAAACCTTGCCCCAGATGTCTATGTCTTTTTTAATTTCTTTTTCATGCTGATTCCAACTTTCATTTGGATGTTTAACTATTTGGCTTTCCTTTTGAAATTTAATATCAAATTTAAAATTTCAATTTGAATTTTCAAAAGTCAGCCAAGATGTTTCCTGCTTATTTATATTGATAAATGAGCTTTTAATCTACAGTTTATGAAATAGCATTGCCAATTTTCGGCCAATCCTTGCCAAAATACAGTACTTTCCATGATTATATAACTGCCAAGGTTTATCCAGTAGCATAGATCAAACATGAATCAACACAAGCTACTGCTAAAATGTTGGCCTTGATTAAAAAAGAATAGATTCTAAATGTGGCTGCTGGTAGAATATCCACCAAACAGTATTCAGCTGTTCTGGTCATAAATAGAATCATCACATTGTTGAAATAAACTCCATATACAACTTTATACATGCTCCTCAATTCTGATTGTGAATTTGGTATCTTTATGGAGAATACTCAAGTTAAACATGCTGGGTTTGATTTGATTTGATTGTGCTGGGTATGAGAAAAAAAGATTTCTCATCATATAAATAGAAGTCCACTTGCATAACTTGGATAGAGTTTTTATATAACTTATTTACTATCTCTGCATACCATCATATATTTGTACAAGGAATCCATTTGTACGAGCAAATCCATATCCATTGAACTAGCTGAGTCTGTTTTTAGAAATCTAAGAAGTTCCCCTTCAATAAGTCAGATCCCCTTGCCCATTCAGAGCAGCTTCCAGATGTGTGGATTTGGATTCCCATAATTATATCAATGCGATGCTAGCTGGATATTTCTATTAGGTGAAGCCCATACATCTAGAAACCACCAAAATTGGAGAAGGCTAAGTGCATCTAAGTGCGGGAGTTCATGACCTCCATGACGGCCATGGACCTGACTCAGATTGTACAGGGCCCAACTCATATTGGAGGACACACACTCGACCTTATTTTTCTCTCTGGACAGTGGATAAATGATCGTGGGGAGGGGACTCTATCTATCGACCCTCTGTCATGGACTGATCATTCCCTCCTTAGACTCGACTTTTCCTCCACCATTCCCCGTCGCAGGGGTGCGGAACCAGTAAGATGGTTCCGCCCCAGGCGCCTGATGGAACCTGAAAGTTTCCTGATGGAGCTTCGGTCATTTCCCACCTCCTTAGCCCACGTTTCATCTGAGACCCTTGTCGCGGCCTGGGAACAGGCTGCGGTGGGGGCCTTGGATCGAATCGCGCCTTTGCGGCCTCTGATCCGACGCAGATCCCGGGCGGCTCCTTGGTTTACTGCGGAGCTCAGGGAAATGAAGCGTCGGAAAAGACGCCTGGAGGGTGGTTGGAGATCCTCCCGATCCGAGTCCGACCGAACACAACTAAGAACCCATATTAGGTCTTATCTTGTGGCGATGGAAGTGGTGAAATGTAACTATTTCGCCACTCTCATTGCATCTGCAGAAAATTGCCCAGCAGCCCTGTTTAGAGTGACCCGCTCCCTCCTTAATCAGGGAGCGAGGGAGGACCCCTTACAGGGCCGTGCTGAGGACTTTGCACAGTTTCTGCAAGATAAAATCACTCAGATTCGGACCGGGTTGGACTCCGACTGGATAGTCTGTGGAGGTGACAGGGCCTAGTCTCGGTGGAGACATCTGGGTTGAGTTTGAGCCTGTTTCATTGGATGACATGGACAGGATTATGGGTAGGCTGGGGTCTTCCACATGCTTACTGGACCCTTGTCCCTCCTGGCTTGTTTCGGCAGCCAGGGAGGTGACTGGAGACTGGATCCAGGCTATTGTCAACGCTTCACTAAAGGAAGGGGTCTTTCCCGCTGCGCTTAAAGAGGCGGTGGTTTGACCCCTCCTTAAGAAGCCTAACCTGGATCCTGACGTACTTAACAACTATCATCCAGTCTCCAACCTTCGCTTTTTAGCGAAGGTTGTTGAGTCCGTGGTGGCACAGCAATTCCCTCAATTCCTGGAGGAAACTGACTACCTGGATCCTTACCAATCTGGTTTCAGGCATGGCCACAGCATGGAAACGGCATTGGTCGCCCTAGTAAATGATCTCTGGCGGGCCAGGGATGGGGGTTGCTCCTCCATCCTGGTCCTTCTTGACCTCTCAGCAGCGTTCGATACCATCGACCATGGTATCCTGCTGCAGCGGCTCAGGGGGATAGGGTTAGGAGGCACCGTTTTACCGTGGTTCTCCTCCTATCTCTCGAGCCATCTGCAGTTTGTTTGGGCAGGGGGTCAGGGATCCTCCCGGAGGCCTCTCACTTGTGGGGTGCCTCAGGGTTCGGTTCTCTCTCCTCTGCTCTTTAATATCTACATGAAACCGCTGGGTGAGATCATCTGTGGTTTTGGGGTGAGGTATCATCAATATGCTGATGATACCCAGCTTTACATCTCCACCCCTGACCACCCTAGGGATGCCCTTTCCGTGATGTTCCACTGCCTGGAAGCGGTGCGGGTTTGGATGGGGAGGAACGGCTTAGACTCAACCCGTCCAAGACTGAGTGGCTGTGGATGCCGGCATCCCGGGATCTGGAGGTTCCATCCCTAATGATCGGAGGTGAAACCTTTGCTCCCTCTGATAGGGTCCGCAACTTGGGTGTCCTCCTGGATTCTCGACTGTCTTTAGATGACCATCTGACGGCCGTAACCAGGGGGGCCTTCGCACAGGTCCATCTTGTGCGCCAGTTGCGCCCATTCCTAGACCGGGATGCCCTCGCCACGGTCACTCACGCCCTTGTTATCTCTAGGTTGGACTACTGTAACACCCTCTACATGGGACTGCCCTTGGGATGTGTCCGGAGGCTTCAGCTAGTCCAAAATGCAGCCGCGCGGGTAGTTACGGGGGCGTCTAGATACTCCCGTGTAACACCTCTCCTGCGTGAGCTGCACTGGCTACCGGTGGCACTCTGGATACGTTTCAAGGTGCTGGTGCTCACCTATAAAGCCCTTCATGGCTTAGGCCCAGGGTACCATCTCCAGCCGTTCTCCCATTGTCCTGTGCGCTCTCACAGAGTCGGCCTCCTCAGGGTGCCGTCGGCCAAACAATGTCGGCTGACGACCCCCAGGGGGAGGGCGTTCTCTGTGGGAGCCCCGACCCTCTGGAATGGATTGCCCACTGAGCTCAGGACAGTCCCCGACCTTCTTTCCTTCCGTCGTGAGCTGAAGACGTGGCTCCTCCGCCAATTAAACTGATCCGTTTGGGGGTACACTGGTATAATTTTAAATTGTTTTTTAATTGGGTTACCGATTTTAATTTGGTATTGTATTGTGATTTGTATTGAAGTTGTCATTTTGTAAGCCGCCTTGAGTCCCTAGGGAGAAAGGCGGCATATAAATCGCAATAAATAAATAAATAAATAAATAAATCTTGTATTATATGATTGTTATATACATCAATTAGCAATCATCTAGCATCTCCAATATAGGTTTTTCTCAGGCCTATCTATAGATACCCAAAATTAGACCTTCTAAACACAGAAAAGAATAGAATTCTTTATTGGCCAAGTGTGATCGGACATACAAGCTCACAGTGTACATATAAACAGCAAGTAATAGGCCATAGATCATAATCATAGTTACAATCATTAATCATAAGTTAGAAACAATAATTTATAAATCATAAATAATCAATAGGAGAAGGTCGTAGGAAAGATGAGAAGATGAAAAAAGATGAAAAATGACACAGTACTGTGGAATTAAATGTTCAACAAAGTGATGGCATAGGGAAAAATGATATTTATGTCTGTCTGTTTTGACACGTAATGCTCTATAGCAGTATCCTGAGGGGAGAATTTGAAATAGATTATGTCCAGGATATGAGGGGTCTCTAGATATTTTCTCATCCCTCTTTCTGGTTTGTGCAATATACAGATCCTCAATGGAAGGCAGGCTAGTTACGATTATTATTTTTTTGTAATCCTAACTATCCATTGAAGTCTGTACTTGTCCTGTTTGGTTGCTGTGCCAAATCAGATAGTTACTGAGGTACAAATGTCAGACTCAATAATTCTTCTGTGGAACTGTATCAGCAGATCCTTGGGCAATCTGAGCTTTCTGAGTTGACATACCAGTAGGAACAACATTCTTTGTTGTGCCTTTTTAATGGTGGTTCTAATGTTATGTGTCCATTTCAAGTCCTTGGAAATAATAGGACCTAGAAATTTGAAGGTCTCTGTTAAGGAATCCACAGAGCAACCCTTGAGTAGCAAGGGTGTGCACATGAAAGCGATTGAGAGTAGTTATGAATAAACACAGCCAACACACAGATACATTGAGTTGTGTTTACTTTCAGGAAATAGTAATAAGGCACAGTCCAATAAACAATCCAGGCCATACACATATAAAGCAGAAGATAGTAAAACAATAGTCCAGGGATAATCCAATAACAAAGACTTCTTACCAGTCGTTGTAGTCATACACATTAACAGTTGCAAACAGTAGCAAACACAGCAAAGAACAGTAACGATCAGCAAAGAGCATACTGCAAACAGCAAAGGGTCAGTAAAGGGAAACAAACCAGGTTTCTAGCTCCTTCTTAAGGACATTGGCTACAGAGCTAACCAATCAGGACACAGTATGATGCAATACAGCAATACAGCAGTCTTAAAGCTACATTGATGGTTTATATATTGCCAACACAACAAGTTAGGTAACAATCATTTCCTAACATTCTGTTATGGGGTCGTGTTGCTTTTAATCTTTATCTCTATGAGGTGTTTCCGGTTCCTGGGTATTGCCTTTGAAGACGCTTTATAAGTGTTGTTTGTTAGTTTTACTTTGTTAATAAAAGCTTATCTGAAACATGGTGTCAGAAGTGGTTCGGTCCTGAAAGTGGAGCATTTGAAGTAAGAAATATAGCACCATGGCAGATAATACACCACTGTCGCAACCCATGCAAGTAAGTGAGGACTCTAGCACTAATTGGGAAAACTTTAGGGCAGAGTTTGAAGATTACTCTTTGGCGACAGGCTTAAATGATAAGCCGACAGCAGTACAAGCTGCCACATTAAGAAGATTGATGGGTGCAGAATGTCTTCATGTTTATAAGCATAGTTTAACTCTTACAGAAGAGCAGAGGACTGATACTAAGGCTATTTTGGATGCTTTATAAGCTTTCTTCAGACCGCATAAGAATGTTATATATGGGGACTACCTCAATTGTTCCTATTGGGTATAACTATGGACTGTACAGTAATAGAGACTAAACTGATTTTGAATTTAATATCAGCAGCTAGGCTGTTGGTAGCACAATATTGGAAGAAGGACTCTTTGCCTACTATTGAAGAGTGGATACTGAAAGTAACGAACCTAGCAGAAATGGCGAAAATCTCAGCATACTTGAAGGACTATACACAAGAAAGATATGTATTGGAATGGAGAAGATGGATTGACTTTATTCAAAGTAAGTATCAGACAAGAAAATATCAAATAGCTTATGAATGAACGTTAAGTATTAGAAGTATTTTGTTATCTATAGTGGAGTTAAGGTTGCGGGGGGGGAGTTAGTAATCTAAAGATAAGTAGGTTAATCTAGTTTATGATTGTTAAATGAAACACCTTGTATTTTGCTCTGGGAAGTCTTGGGGGAGGGTGGGATAAGGGGAGGGAAAGGGTGGGGGGAATATGGGGGGGAAGAAAATTTTTGTTTTTTGTAAAACTTTTCAATAAAAAAAAAGAATGTTATATATGAAAGATATCTTTTTGGCAGCTGCACGCAGGAAGAAGGGGAGATGATAGACGCCTTTGTAACACGCTTAAAGGAAAGAGCGGCAAGCTGTGATTATGGTTCCCTGAGAGACGAACTCATCCAAGACAAAATAGTTTTGGGTGTTGCCAAGGAAAGTACACACCGCCGTTTATTAAGGGAACATGGTTTAACTTTGCAATTAGCCATAGAAATATGTCGGGCTACTGAACTTACAGATAAATGGCTGATGGCATTAGAGCGAGATAAATAGACCAACTGTGTTAATGTAGTTTCCAGGCACCAGCCAAATGTGAGGAATCATCAGCAACAGCAGCAGAAGCCTCGCAATTTGTCAGCAGACAACCACACACCATGTAAATACTGTGACAATGTGCATGCACGTGGGAAAGATCGGTGTTCAGCGTATGGTAAAATCTGTAGGGTGTGTGGGAGGCTGAACCATTTTGCTGGGGTGTGTCTGGCAGCAAGGAAGTTGCATATGGTTGAGCAAACGCCGGATTTAGAGGATGTATCACTGTTTACCACAGATGCGATCTGTACGAAAGAATGCATTGATGCAGTACATTCAAAAGGCAAAAAGTGATTTGTTAATCTTCAATTTAATGATATAACTCAATCTTGTCAGTTGGACTCGTGGGCAACATGCGATGTGATGAGCCTAAAGGATAAAAGGAAATTGGCACCTGAGACACCCCTTCAGCCTAGTAGTGCCACATTAAAGTTATATTCGGGGGAACTGATGGAGTCACTAGGCTTATTTTATACAGAATGTAACATACGTGGGGTTACTCACAAATTGGAATTTGAAATTGTGGATGTAGATCAAAAGCCGTTACTGTCATGCTCAACATTTGGGACTGATGCGATTTACCATTCCGAGGGAGTTGCATAATGTTGAAACCTATTCCTCCAAAGCCTTGGGGACACTATTGATAAAGCATCAAGTCCTCCAAGTTTATAGGGAGGTGTTTGAGGGCCCTATTGCGTCCGTTCCAGGAGAGGTTCACTTTCAACTTGATCCCGCTGTCCCTCCAGTACAAAGTGCCCCATGCAATGTCCCTATAGCCATTAAGGCACAGGTTAAAGCACAGTTGGATAAATATGAAGCAGAGGGACATATTCTTTCGTTAGCCGAGCCAACCGACTGAATAAATAATATGATGGTGATTAGGAAGTTGGAAAAGATCCGAATTTGCATCGATCCCAAGTTTTTGAATATGGCTTTGAAACGATCGCATTACCCAATGCCAACGTTAGAGGATGTTTTGCACAAGCTGCCTAAGGCACAGGTTTTTACACTTGTAGATGCCAGGGATGCCTTCCTACAGTGTAAACTGGACGAAGAGAGCAGTTATATGACTACGTTTTGGATGCCTTGGGACAGAAAGAGGTGGCTTAAACTGCCCTTTCGTGTATCCGTAGCACCAGAGACCTATCAAAGGAAGCAGCAGGAATTATTGAGTGGCCTCAGCGGAATTGAGCCTATAGCTGACGATATCCTTATAGTTGGGTGTGGCGACACTGATGATGAAGCGGAGCATGATCATGACAGGAAATTGATGGCACTATTGGAGCAGTGTAAGCAGGTGAAGCTGAGGCTCAGTATAAAGAAGCTGCAGTTTAAGGTGTGAGAAGTCCGCTTTCATGGACATATTTTAACATCACAAGGGTTAAAAGTGGACCCAGACAAGATCAGAGCTATTGTGAACATGCCATCACCTACTGATGCTAAAGCAGTGCAGAGATTTATTGGCTTTGTTACATATCTAGCAAAATTCTTGCCACACTTATCTGAGGTGTGCCAGCCATTGAGACGTCTGTTGGATAAAGACACAGTTTGGCACTGGCTCCCTAAACATGACCAGGCAGTGCAAGAGATAAAACGCTTGGTTACTACTGCTCCAGTATTAAAATACTATGATGTCACAAAGATGGTTACGATTCAAAGCGACTCAAGTAAGAATGGTCTGGGATGCTGTCTGTTACAAGAAGGTCAGCCAGTTGCATACGCGTCCAGAGCACTTTCGCCAGCAGAGTTAAACTATGCTCAGATCGAGAAAGAATGTTTAAGTATCGTATTTGCTTGCCAGCGTTTCCATTATTACCTTTATGGTAGAGATATAATTACAGTTGAAACTGATCACAAACCATTAATAACTATATTCAGAAAGCCTCTTCTGTGTGCCCCGAAGTGCTTGCAAAGCATAACGCTCAGTTTACAGCATTATAATCTTGATGTCGTTTTTAAGCCAGGACGTGAAATGTATAACAGTGATACCCTGAGTAGAGCCACAGTAGATCAGACAGCTACAGGAGGAGAACATGAATATCAGATGGTTTGTTGGCTGCGACAGGAACAAATATGTTTTGCTGAAATTAACCAAGCAGATTATCTTAATGTTACGAATCAGCAGTTACAGCAGTTGAGGCAACATACATACGCTGACGTGGCCCTACAGACACTAAAGAATATCATGCTGAGTGGGTGGCCAGATGTGAAAGAGGCAGTTACCATGATTGTAAGGGAATACTGGTCCTTCAGAGATGAGATCGCTGTACAAGATGGCATTCTGTATAAGGGTCCAAGAGTTATAGTGCCAAAGTTTTTGAGACCGGAGATGTTATTGCACATCCATTCAAGCCATATTGGTGGGGAGGCATGCTATAGACAAGCCCGTGACACATTGTACTGGCTGAATATGCGAGGCGAAATTGAGGATTTTGTCAGTAATTGTACCATCTGTAATGAATATGCATATCGGCAACAGAAAGAAACTATGATGTCACACGAGATACCATCCCGACCCTGGCAGATCATTAGTATGGACTTGTTTAATTATGCAGGGAAAGAGCACTTGATAATAGTGGACCATTATTTGGATTATTGGGAAATTGACCTCCTTCCAGACTTTTCAGCAGAGACCACCATCAAGAGATGTAAGTCTCAGTTTGCACGTTACGGGCAACCAAATGTAGTGATTACAGATAATGGTCCTCAATTTGTAAGTCTGCAATTCAAGAAATTTGCTGCTGAGTGGGAGTTTGATCATATTACTTCATCGCCACGTTATCCGCAAGCGAATGGAAAAGCCGCATCAGCTGTAAAGATTGCTAAGAACTTATGTAGGAAAGCACATGGCGAATGTAGCGATCTGTGGAAGGCTATTTTACATTGGAGGAATACTCCAACCGAAGGTATGGACAGTAGCCCAGCACAAAGATTAATGTCACGGAGATTAAAGATGTCCTTACCCGTGGCAAATAAGTTGCTTGAGCCGTGGTGATACAAGGGGTCCCCAAAAGGCTACAGCAGAGGAGGCAAGTGGCAAAGGCCAAATAGATAGATCTGCAAGAGACTTGCCAGAGTTAAAGGTGGGAGAATGAATTTGGATGAGACCACTGCCTGGAGATCGGACTGGCCGTTGGGAAAGGGGTACCTGTTTACAACAAGTGGCACCTATTTGGTGGAGGTTGAGGAACCCGATATCAGTGGAACCGTGTGGACTTGCATGTGGCTGAGCAACCAGACTTGCGTGTGGCTGAGCAACCAGACTCCTCATATCCAGTGGGTGGGTCAGAGCCAGTTGCCAAACCAAACCTACTTAAGGATAATAATGAATGCTCGTCTGACATTGATGACAGTTTTGAGCAAATTGGTGCGTCTGGTGATAGCCAAACATCCAAGGCTTCAGAAAATGGTGAGCGAAGAGATCCACCCTGCGTGAGAGAGTCAGGTGTGAGACGGCCGGTCGTTACTCAGAGTGGTAGATGCTCACGCCCCCCTGATAGACTCAATTTGTAGAAAGTGTTGCTGTTATTAGAAAAGGGGAGATGTTATGGAGTCGTGTTGCTTTTAATCTTTATCTCTATGTGCCTCTATGAGGTGTTTCCGGTTCCTGGGTGTTGTCTTTGAAGACACTTTATAAGCGTTGTTTGTTAGTTTTACTTTGTTAATAAAAGCTTATCCAAAACAAATTCTCCCCTTTGGGTAGGACGATATATAATACTTTACATTCTTAAACCATAGTTATCACAACACTCTTTGTGCTTAATTGTACCCTGAGCCTTTGTGAAATGATTTGTCATTTCAGTATCTGAACACAATATTGTGTTCATACAGTATTCTAACTGAATCAATTTACTTTTTATACATTGTCTAACATTTAGATATCGCAAATCAGTATGCTTAAACCGTGTTCTTACAGCTAAATTAGTAGCCATATTAATTGCAGATTGATTGTCTTCATACACTATGAATGGATCATTCACATTTAATCCTATATCAATTAACAATTGTTTATAATATACTAATTCAGCACACATCAAGAATAAACATGATCACATCAAGGATAAACAAGTTAGGTAACAATCATTTCCTAACAGTCTCTACTGTTGATACTGTGTTGCCTAATATTGTAAGAGATTGTAGAATATGAGAGCTTCTTCTAAAATCTATTATCATCTCTACAGTTTTAAGAGTGTTCAGCTCCAGATTGTTCTGACTGCACTACAGGGCCAGTTGATCCACCTCTTGTCTATATGCAGACTCATCATCATCTCAAATGAGACGAATTTATTTATTTATTTATTTGTTTGTTTGTTTTTCATATTTGTATACTGCCCTACTCCCGAAGGATTCAGGGCGGTGAACAGCCAAAAATAAAATACAAAGACATACAAAAGTTAAAAACTATTAAAAAACAGATTAAATAATTTAGGCTCAAAGATTAAAACATCCAGTTTATCTAAAAGAGATTTAAAACCCAATTTAAAAGCCAATTTAAAAACTAATTTAAAAGGGAGAGTTAGGCCAGACCAGCCTGTTGGAATAAAAACGTTTTTAGGGCGCAGAGGAAGATGCGTAAGTCTTAGATCCTCCATATCTCCGGGGGGAGCTCGTTCCAGATGGCAGGTGCCCCCACAGAGAAGGCTCTCCCCCTGGGGGCCGCCAGTCGACATTGTTTGGCCGATGGCACCCTGAGGAGCCCCTCTCTATGGGAGCGAACTGGTCGGTGAGAGGCTACTGGTGGCAGGAGGCTGACTGAATGATTGTTGTATCATCTGCAAACTTCAATACTTTAACAGAGGGATACTTCGAGATGCAGTCATTGGTGTATATATAGAGAAGAGTAATGGGGACTCCTGTACTAACTGAATGATTGTTCAATGTGATTTTCCCTAGCTTCACCTGCTGCTTCCTATTTATTAGAAAGCTTATGGTCCATCTACAAGTATGGTCAGGCACAGCTAGATGAGTCAGTTTAGAGAGGAGGATTTCAAGAATGATGGTGTTGAATGCTGAGCTTAAATCTACAAAAAGGACCTTTACATAGTTCTTTGAGGGTTCAAATGTTGTAAGATGTAGTGCAGTACCATATTGACAGCATCATCTGCTGATCTATTTGCATTGTAGCAAATTGCAAGGGGTCTAGCAGCAGATTTGTGATGGCTTTCAGGTGGGCCAACAATAACCTTTCAAAGGTTTTCATAACTATGGATGTCAAAGCCACTGGTCTGTAGTCATTCAGCTTCTTAATGGAGGGTTTCTTGGGACCGGAATGATAGTACAGCATTTGAAGCAAGAAGCGACATAATAAATCTCCAGTGATTTATTAAAGATGCAGCTAAAGATGGGGATCATTTGATCAGCACAGACTTTCAAGCAAGAGGGGATTACCATGCCTGGTGCTTTTCTACCTTTTTTTTTGTGAAATAGACATCACATATCTTTTTCTGTGATCACAAGAGGAAGGGGCCCTAGAAGGATGCCAATATTATTTCATTGTTGTTGCTATGGCTCCATACCATACCTTGAGATTTTATTTTCAGTAACAACTAAGAGGCTGAGACAGGGGTGAAATTCAGCTGGTTCTGACAGGTTCTGGAAAACCGGTAGTGGAAATTTTGAGTAGTTCGGAGAACCGGCAAATATCACCTCTGGTTGGCCCCAGAATGGGGTGGGAATGAAGATTTTGCAATATCCTTCCCCCAGGAGTGGGGATGGAATGGGGATTTTGCAGTATCCTTCCCCTGCCATGCCCACCAAGCCACGTCCACCAAACCACACCATGCCCACCAAGCCACGCCCTCAGAACAAAAAAGAAAAATGAATTTCACCACTGGGCTGAGGCCCACAAACTGTAGACTTAAAGTATCTTATTTGTGAAGCCATTCTTATTTGTTCGGCATTCATTAAATTTATTATATGTTAACTCTGTTCTCTTGAGGGAATGTTTCATTTTTCTTCCTTTGTACCAGGATATATTGCATATACTGATTTGATCCATAGCTGAAAATTTTCTTTTTAATTGCTGCTCCGCTAATGGACATAATTCTTTCTTTGCCTTTTCAATAAAGATTATTATAACATTAGATCAGTTTGGACTGCACTTAACTATTGCTGCAGCGAAACAGCAGAATATTTTTGCAAACATAAATCCACTTTGTCTATTTCAACTTTTTGTTCTTTGTGACAATGGCTTCTATAAATCCAAATGTGATTTTGTCCTTACCCTTTGGCTAAAATTTAATATTGGATATATTTATCTAGCTTTCACTGTGGGTTAATGCCATTGCAGATTAAGTTAGGAGCCCCAGGACAATCAAATCTTTTGAACAATACTATTGTATTTTACTCTTTAGTGCAACACACTCATATACACAAACAACTATCCCAAAAATAATAGAATAGAATAGAATAGAATAGAATAGAATAGAATAGAATAGAATTCTTTATTGGCCAAGTGTGATTGGACACACAAGGAATTTGTCTTGGTGCATATGCATATTCATGGTCAAAGATGAGAATTGTAAAAGACCTATTTATGATTAGTGGGATGCCATTCCAAGGATTTGCATACTGAAGCCGTAACTGCACTTTTTAGAGGGAGCAGAGAGGCAATACTATATGATTTCACAAATGGAAGTTTTTAAGAAAAATACATATTTCCTCAACATGGAAAACAAATAATCACGAAACTAGCACCAAGGAATATCAGAGAATATCTTAGAATTCTGAAACATATTTTGTTCACATTATCCAGCTGAACTTGTAGAATATTAGTAGACTATAGCTATTTTTAAAAAGAGCAAAAGCTTTGTTTGGCTGTGAAAAAATAGAAATACTAGAGGAACTTGTTAACAGCAGGAAAAGTATCAATGTTATTTTAAAATTGAAGCTGTGTGAGTTTGGGAAAAATCTATGCCAAGAAAACATGACACTTTGGAGACCTTTTTAAATCTCAAAGGAACTGTTAAAAAGTAAAATGAGTAACTAGATATTTTTAAATAGATGTCAAGATGAGAGAGCAAACCTTTTTTTTAAAAAAAACATAATTGTTCACCTTGAGTAATTAGGGATTATTATCAGGGGTGAGCTGCTGCCGGTTCACAAATGTGGAGCGCACGTGGCATTGAAAAACCATCAATTATATAGGACGTGATAGCACTAGGGTGAATGGGCGGAGCCAGCCCTGGTCGAAACTACTGATTCACCCGAACTGGTCCGAACCAGCAGCAGCCCACCACTAATTATTATGCTAGCAAGATAAGATGTTTGTAGTGAAATATGATCCTAATCAACAAAAAGGAGACAGCAATGCTAATGCTTTGTATGATAGAGAAAAACTCAGAAAGAAAGCAGTTTAAAGCTCAGGGGTCAACTTTCCTGCATGGTATGCTCTTGGAACTCCATCCTGTAGATCTTTACCTCACTGGTCACTTAGAACCACACTTGTAGGTTGTGTAGCCATCTTCGGGATATGCAATTTTGGCATAGCTCTCAGTTCAGTCTTCTTGGAAATAGGAAACCAGCATATGCTTGGGTCAGTCCCTCAAGTGGCTAGCTAATCTAGATGTATTCTATCACCATCTGCTTTTCCTGCTAAAGGGTGCGGATGCAGGATTCCCCGCATCAGGCTGCCATGTGGTCCTTGAACTGCCAATGTAGCATCTGCATGAATGTGTCCAGAGCGTCCAGCTATAGCATCTTGCTGTCATGCAGGGACTCTAGCCATCTGGCACACTGCCTTCTAGGTTGGATGCCACTGTATGAAGCCGGGGTGAATTATCTGGGAACATCCCCCCCATAGTGTTCCATGTGGTGCCACGTCTGGGCCAAAAAGTGGGCCAGCTTGTCCAATCCCCATTGAAATGGTGGCCATTCATCATACCAATGGGGTACATTACCATGATGTACCCAGGTGGTAGGGTTGCTGCTGTCACCGTTAGAGGAGGAGGAGGGACCCCAGTTGCTGCAGGGACTATGGGGGCCACTCACTGCCAAACCAGGGAAGGGGTGGTGGAGCCTGTTGCCATTGCTCCTTGCTCATATTCCTCCCCCACAATCCCATTCTGTCCCAGCACTTATAATTATATATATTTCCTAAAGATACTCATGATGGTAGATCTTTTCAAAAGACTTTTCCAGTGTGGGTCAAAGCTTTGTCATGAACTAAAGTGAAAGCTCAATCATTTGTATCTTCCACTCATGAGCTCTTAAGATTCAGGATACCACCAAATGAAGGTTCTGCATCAGCTTGGAATCAACTTGCAATGTTGAATTTCATGCTGTCAGATTTATTTATAAATTAAGGTGGTTTATTTCTGGCTAAGTAGCCATATATCTGAATCACAGTAAAACTAATCTTCTTTGTTTTGAAACATTGGCTCTGTCTGTTTCCTCATTGTTAGGAAATGATTATTACCTAACTTGTTGGGTTGGCAATATATAAACCATGAATATAGCTTTAAGACTGCTGTATTGCTGTAAACACAACTCAGTGTATCTGTGTGTTGGCTGTGTTATTCCCTAACTACTCTCAATTGCTTTTTATGTGCACACCCTTGCTAATCAAGGGTTGCTCTGCGAATACCTCAACACTCATTTGTAGGAAACCCTGTCTCACCATACTTCTGTGTCTCCAATCTTCAGAATCTTTCAAAGAGAGAGAGTTTTCAGCTTTTTCCCCATAGGAACTACAGGGAGCTTTTGAAATAATGAATGGACAACCTATTTGATTTTCTCATATACTTCTCCCTTCTTAAATGAATGGAATGGTTGACTTAATTAGTATATTTACCCAGGGCTACCCAATAATCTTCCTAGTTTGAGATGTGCCTTAATTCTTGCAGTCTACTTGTGAAGAGTAGCTGTCAAGAGTACATTTGGGAAATCCCATGACCTCTCTCTGGATAGATTTTACCTGCAGTCAGCAGTCTCAGTCAGGCATTCCTGCTCCTTTAGGGACATTTAGCTTATCAAGTCTCCACTGGAAGTTTCCTGGTTGTCTCAAGGATTGATGAAGAAAAAAGGAAGCTCATAGAAGTTAGAATGATATCAAATAGAGTAAACAAGATACAGTACTTAATGTTGTAGGGAGCAAAGAAAATGAAACAAAAAAATAGGTATTTGGAACAAGCAAACCTGACAGAATATTGCCCTTTAGTACTAGATAGAAACAAAGTAAGTAAAGCAAAAAGAGATATTATCAGGGAGGAGGAAATAGAATAAGTGTTCTGCTTAGAGATGGAAGGAGATGTCCCGTTTTGATCATCAAGGGAAGATCACTAATGGGGAAAAAAACTAATAAATCAGCTGGGGAAAGACTGAAGAATAAAGAGTCAGAAAAAGATACAGATTTGACCAGTCAGGTCAAGATTAAGGCAATACAGGAATGAGCAAGTTAGAAAGATAGAACTGAAGAATGAGAAAAATGGTTATAAAAGAGATCCAATTGGGACATTTAGCAAAGGGAACAAGAGAGTTTAATTTCTTTTTTTTTATTGAAAAGTTTTACAACTTCTTTTGTTGTTTTAGTCTATGTTTATTATTCATGTGTATTAACATACCCCTCTTATAAGCCTTACTAGCATCCCAGACCATTTCCATGGAAGTACCCTTATTCATATTGATTACAAAAAATTCTTTCATTTGTTTTTTAAGCTCTTTCACATTTTCTTCATATCTAAATAAATTTTCATTTAACCTCCAAGACCTCCTTTCTTCCCTCTCCTGTTCAAATTCCACCCAAACCGGACTGTGATCAGTTAAAGTTCTTGGACATATCTTCGTCTTCTTTACCCTAGAAATAAAATCATTTGTGGTTAGTATAAAATCAATCCTGGAGAAGGATTGATGTCTATCAGAAAAAAAAAATAAAGTCTCTTTCCTCCACATTACGTTCTCTCCAAATATCTCTCAGTTCTATATCTTCCATCATATCAAAACAAGATTTAGGTAATTTTGCACGTGTTGATATCTTTGATAAACTTTTTTTATCTTTCTGTGTGTCAATTACTCCATTCCAGTCACCCATTAATATAAAAGATTTATAATCCCATTGTATTATTTTAGTATGTAAAAATTTATAAAACTTGTCCTGTTGCTGATTAGGGGCATAAATTCCAATAAAAAGCATTTTTCCAGTCTGTGTTGATAGTTCAATTGCAATATATCTTCCTTGATCATCTGCCTCTATTAGATTAGCTGATAGTCCTTTCCTTACATATATGACTAGCCCATTTTTCTTCTCTGGCGCTGATGCCACAAAATGTGTACCTAATCTTGAATTTATCAAATATTTTTGATCTGGTAATCTAATATGTGTTTCTTGCAAGCAAATAACCTCATTGTAAAATTGTTTCAAGTAGTGAAATACTTTCTTTCTTTTTTGTGGTGAATTTAAGCCATTGACATTCCAAGATAGGAATTTAGTTGCCATCTTTAGCCTTTTGAAACCGTATGAGCATCAGCTGAAGCTCCTCCTCCACCTTACTCTTCAGCCTAGCCCCACCCCCACTGCTTCTGTTTTTTGAACTTCTTGAGATAAATCTTGAGATTGTTGCCTTTTTTATTGTTGTTCTTGAAGTTTATAAGTTGATCGGTTCAGTCGTTATACTTTCGGCTCTCCCTTCTTAGGTGGTTCCAAAGTTGGAGGTAAGCCCCCAACCAAATCTTCTTCCATGATAATTCCTCCAGCTGCAACTTCAGCATAGGTTTGTATCTGTTTTTCCATTTTCTTCCTCCCCCCCCCCGGTGAGGGTGGGTATCCAGCCTTTAAAACATTTACATAAAAATCTTTTGCCTTCCAAACTGTGTTTAACTGGTATCTTTCTCCTTTATAAGTCACTATTAGACCAATTGGAACATCCCATCTGTATGCCACTTGTTGATTTCTCAACTCATTTACCAAAAAGCCAAAGTCTTTCCTGCTTCTCAACATCTTTGGAGGAATCTCTTTCAAAACCACCACTTCCTGCCCAGCCACCAGAACTTTATTCTTATAAGAAGCTTGTAGAATTTCATTTCTGATCCTCCTAGTTGTGAAGTAAATCACCACATCTCTTGGCAGCTGTCTTTGTTTTGCCAATCAGGAATTAACCCTGTAAATTTTATCAATTTGAATTGCCACATAAACGATACAGCGGCTTTTACGAAGACACAGGGCTGGCGGTCTTAAAAGACCGTCCACAGAGCCTGCGGTGCCTACCGGAAGCCGAGAGTTTAATTTCGTGATGAAGTACTGTGTTTTTAAGATTCAATAAGATTGTAATTTTAAAATTTTAAAAATAGAACATTTTTAAAAATGTTCTATTTTTAAGGTTTGAATATCCGCTACTATTTTATATTGTTTTTGTTTCTATTAATGGAATGTTGAAAGCTATTGGGTATCTTTCTGGAGAGCAATGGACTATAAGAATTAAAATAAATAATAATTTAACATAATAAACATAATAAAAATTGTTCCATAGAGTTTCATGGAATCAACAGTGAAAATACCTGCCCTAGAAAGCATACGCTATGCTTCTGTTATTGTTATAACAACATATAAAGACTGCTCCTTTTCTGTCATAGATATTCAGATGTGAGACAGAACATCTTCTGTCTTTCTTCTGCTATATTCTCTAAAAGTGACTGAAAACTATAATTCTATTAAATACAGATGTCTGGATGGCATGCCTAAAGTAACTGTTGGCAAGCCATTTCAAACAATGTTTGAAATCATACAGTATGGAGAAATGTTAGTATGGTACTCCTGCAATAAATCTCCATTTGTGAAGCCTCCTACTTGAGCTTTACTCATTTAATTTTATTCTTGTTTTGAAAAGAACTGACAGCATTGAATATCCACATAGAATAAAGAGCTAAACCCTGGAGGCTTCACACTGTTTTGCGGCACAGAAGAAATAATGGACCATTGGCCACAGTATCAACCATAATTTGTATGAAGGTTCATATGGCTTCACATAAACAGATAAATAATGTGTGTAATGGACATTGGCTATTATCTGACTATAAATGCAATTTTTATAGAACAAAATTGCCAGAAGCAATGACTTGTATTGAAATAATCAAATAATTATATTCTTCTTGACTAAAATCTATGAAATATAATAACACTGTTATTGCTGTGGAGGTTAAAAATATGTATTAAAGATAAGGATCTATATAGGTCCAGTTCGGTTTTACAACAAAAGCAAATTATATATATATTTAAAATGAGAAGCCAAAGGCTCAAATCAGAATTTGACTGACTCAGATGGATCAACTTACAATTAGGCTCAAAACTTTATTTCCTGTGTTCAGCCTTGAGGGATTTACCAAATGGAACATTTTATTTGCAATGTAAATTATTTTTAATAATTCTTATCATTAGTTAAGAACAATATATACAGTTAAAAGCTTATATCTTGCTATTATCTTTCCTTTTCAGTCATTTGCACTAATAAAACCATTAATTGTGTATGTGTTTTTAGTGACCAGAAGAGGATAATACATGTCACTGCAGGCACACAGCTTGCATTGCAGTATTGTTATTATTTTGAAAAAAATATTGGCCTGTTGTACATAAGGGCACAGCCCTTATGAACCAGGGCTGTGCAATGTTTCAGATTCAGTTACAAAGAGATAATTTGGAAATTACAGGAATGAAAAAGCATTATTTCTCTGCAACTATTTAACAATGGCATCTATTTCTGGATCTTTATTCTAGGGGATTCTAAGGTTTTCCTAAAATGTATAGCATAGGAAAGTTAAATATTTTCAAAATGAGCATGTTTTATTTATTTATTTCTGTCAGAATCATCATTATTACATTTTTATGCATGGATATGTTACAAACATAAAAACATGAAATTTAATATATAAAACCCTTATTTAGGCAGTGCTTCCCCTGAAGTGTGCAACAACGATTGCATTCTGTTGCATGGTCATAAGGTCCTCAAGAATACATTGGATGGGGCACAGAGGACAGGTGTATATGTGTATTGTAGCCTGCATGTCTTCACATTCACTGTAGACAGAAGTCACCAAGTATCCCCCTTTTTTCAACGTGTCTCGTTCAACCTTGCTGAACCCGTGCGTGGTCTATTTAGCGATTTACAAACTTCCCAGTTTTCTTCCTCTGGAAGTTCTTAGTAGATCCTACACTAACCTGAGTCAAATTTTAGTTTGTTTTCTTTCTTTCTTTCTTTCTTTCTTTCTTTCTTTCTTTCTTTCTTTCTTTCTTTCTTTCTTTCTTTTTTCACCCTCCCCCTCCCTTTTTTGGTTTTCCCATTGTTAGACATGTCTCATTCCCTATAGAATGGCTATCAGATGATATTAGAACAAGCCTCATTCATATTTCCTATATTGCTATTCAATTATTGCCAACTGCTGATATTATCAGAAACTGTAGTATTGTGAATTTTGTCACTTGGACATCTTAATTTAAAAATACACATATTAAGGAAAGTTAATAAAAATGGGACTTTCTCAATTCACAAGTATTTCTCCCTTCCATCAGTTTTTATATTTTCTGGATCTTAAGAAGTCTAACCACTTTAAAGTACTGGTGATCATCTTTGAGACTGCATAAATAACTGCATATCTCTATATTTTAGAATATGTGGGAAATTTTGTTCATTTAACAATGAAACCATAACAATGTAAATAAAGCTGTGTCTAACTAGTGATATGCATTTTCACTGGCCAGATACATTTGCATTCAAAAGTTTAGGCAACCCAGGTCAATTGTATGTTTCAATGAATCCCAAAATGAACAACATCTACATTTTACAAAGTTAAACCTTTTCTGCAAATTTGAGTGCATACTTATTATTTACATGTAGTTTTTACAGATTCCCAAAAAAGCAAAACAGGGAATATCGCTAAAATTCAGACACTCTCTTTTAAAGGAGAAAGTTCCTCCTTTGGCAAAATAATAGCTTCCAAATATTTATCATATCTAAGAATCTTTCTCTTCTTGGTTTTGGAATTTTTTCTCATTCCTTCTTGTAGTATTTTTGTACTTCAAAAGTCTCCTTACATACACTACTCAAAAAAGTTAGTTAGTTGCTACAAGATCACCCAGACTGACTGTAAGCAAAGGCATGATAAAATAATAACAATAGTGTATTGGAAGATCTGCAAGAAATAACATATACTTGCAAGCAAGAGTTGGTGAGACCACAAAATAGAAAAAGTAATAGTAAATGAAGAAGACAAAGTTGTCTGGGATTTTAGAATTCAAACAGACAGCATCTGCCACATAACACTGGTTATAAGAAAGATAAAAAAAAAGTTTGGATGGTGAATGATGTAGCAGTCCCTGGAAACAGTTTAATAAAAGAGAACAAAATGTAGAAAATCACAATCTACAAATAGAAATAGAATGTTTGTGGCAAAAGAAAGCAAAGTAGTATCAATAGGCACCTTAGGTGCAATCTCAAAACAACTAGAGCACTGGACCTCTGGTTGATGTCATTGTGAGAATGGCTTGGAAAATAGCAGGATCTGCCGAGTCCCATGAAATCCAGCTGGTAACTGCTGTCGGGAGACCCTACGGTGTCAAAGCTGCCTTGTAAGGGTGGCGAAGAAAGGAGAAGTGCTTCATGGACCATGAGGAACTTGCAATTTCCTTGTTAGGTCCGAAGCAAGCTCTCCTGAATGGCAACAGGGACGACAGCCATTTCTGACTAGTCACAAACTGGGACAACCAGGATTTGTGCTGGAGTGGTCCGTGGACAGAGCATTGAAGCTGAGTTAAGTTACAACTCTTACTCTAAAGACTTAATTTATGTACAAGAATTTCAAAAAATAATCTCCAAGCATTAAGGAAGTGGCAATTAGACACACAGAGAAGACTAAAGACTGAAAATTAAGAAGCAAAAGAAATGCCCAAAGGAAGCTTTAAAATATAGAAAGCCTAGAAAAAAGCTTAAACCATTGAAAGGTGATTTTTGGGAGAAACTGTTTTTCTTATTTGTATCTTTAAACCCCCTGGACTTATCTGATAATCAGCTGGTTTTGACATACTGTTTAATGTTGGAGTTTGGAGCAGGAGAGCCATCTAATGGAAGAAGAGGAACACTACAGCATGAGAACTTTCAATGAAAGTGAGGAATGTCTAATACAGCGGACACCAACTGGTGGTCCGTGGACCACTGGTGGTCCATGAGAAAATTTTGGTGGTCCCAGAAAAATTATTTGCATTTTTTATATTGCACTAAATCAGGGGTCCTCAAACTACGGCCCCTGGGACGGATACGTGCAATAAACGTTTGTGTTGCTGCAGAGAGACCCCCCCTTTGGGGTCTTTTTGTGTGAGTCAGGGGGGAACAGAAATTCCGACTTGGGGTCTGCTTCAGCCTCCTGGTGTGAGGCTTTCGGTGAAGGCTGGAGGGAAGCGCCCCTGCTGGCAAAGAGCCAGAGGACTGCATCATGGCCTGGAACTGGCTGACTATCTCAGCCCACTGAGCCTCCAGGTGCCGGTACCTGGCCTTGCACTCCAACAGGACTTCCCTCTCTTTGGAAAGCCTTTGCTCGTAGTCCTCAGTGAGGTGCTTCTGCTAAGCCACCTTCTCGGTCAAATCCAATTTGAACTGAGCCAGCTGTTTTGCCAATTCTTTCTCATGGTGGCTGCTTAGCTCCAGCAACTGCTTTCTGTTGGGGCCCTAAAGAGCCTGGGTGGGCAGGCGAGGAGTAGCGAGTAGAAGCTGGCAAGGTGCCCGTCGATGTGAGTGACATTGAGTTGGCCATGCCCACCCAGTCAAATGACCACCTTGCCACGCCCACCCAGCCAGTCATTAGGCAGATCAAATTAGTGATCCGCGGGATTTAAAATTATAAATTTAATGGTCCCTGAGGTCCGAAAGGTTGGTGACCCCTGGTCTAATACACATAATAGAAGAAAGTAAACAACACCTGGAAGGCAGCCTGACCTTGATTCTATTTTAGAAGATGATTTGGATATTTTGAAACACTTAGTGAGTTTCTTTTCTTTTTTTGAAGATTTTTAAGATGAACTAAGTTGCAAATTTAAATTACTAAACTCTATTGAAACTGGCTATTGGATTGTGGATTTGAAAGATTGGAGGAAACCTGGTGGATTAATTTGGATTTGGATTATTAATGCTATTTAACAGAACGCTCTATGAGGCAAAAGAAGAAAGATGATAGAAGAAAAGAGAAAGAAGGAAAGTTAAATAAGACTTTAAAATTTGGACAATTGGGAAGACAAATAACTGGAAAACCAAAAGGTTGTAAAATACTAATGAATTTTAAAGATTACAAGTTTAGGGATTTGGAGGTATAACATTGACTAAATCTTATTAATAATTGGCTCTGTTGGGGTTTTTAAATATTGACACGTTGGAACCATAGAGATGCATTGAGTAAATTTTTATCAAATTGTTACAAAATGGATTATCAGGGGATAATAGAGGTATATGAAGAAATAATTTTGATGCTCAAAAGCAGGCATGAAACTATAAAGAACAATAAGGAGACAAGGGGATTGTCTAAAGATAAAGAAATGAGTGTAGAAACCTCTCAACAACGGGGGGAAAAAGATGAGCATGATATTCAGAAAATAGATGAGAAATTAGAAGAAGCAGTGGAAGAGAAAAATCAAAATGAGGTGCAAGAAGACAAACATAATGAAGAGAAAGGATTGATAAGTAGGAATCAAATAGATAATTCCTTAGAAGTTTATAATAGGACAGAGAGAGAAAAAAAGAAAAATCTCTTTTAAAAAAGAGAAAGATTTTGTTGTGGCCCACCAACGGCCTGCACGGATTGTGGCTGATCCTGATGACGAGGAGGCTGGTGTGGTGTTGCCCAGCAGCCTGTGCAGCTGGCGCTCGGGTCAGACAGCGAGTAGGCTGAAGAAGATGTGGTGCCAGAGGCAGAGAATCAGCCAGGGCCTTCAGATCCTCCAGAGGCTCCTTCAAGTGAAGAGAGGGAAGTGGAGGAGCCTCTTCTCAATGCACGAGCACGCAGAGCTGCCAAAAGGCAGGAGTGGTTACTCAGGAGGAGGTCTCCTCGAGAGTAAGGCTTGGGGCTAATTGGCCACTCCCTTAGCCTATTTAAGCTTGCACACAACTGGCAAACGTTGCAGGAAACAATGTGTGTTCGTCCGGTCGTTCGTTGAGCATTTGAGAGTGAGTTTTCCTTGCAAACCTGGTTTCTGGGCTAATTGCCAACTCTTGTAAGCCTTTATCTAATCTTTGGAATTTTTGTTAGGCTGTTAAAGACATTTTTAGTAATAGCCTACATTTGAAAAAAACTGTGTTTGTAGTAAACGGAGTTGTTCGGAGTTTTGTGTGTGCTACATTTCTTGGGTTCCGTAACTGGGGCAGAACAGATTTATGGAAGGGTGCCCAAATGATACAGCAGAAAAAGACAAAGAACAACCCGAAGGGAATACTCAGTGGTTATAAAAAATAAAAAAGTTATAAAATTGCAAGACAGAGAAATATAAGGGTGATTAAAAAGTCAACAAATGATGGAACTCCAAAAAGGTTAAGAGATGATGGATAGTGATAAAATATATTAATAAAATGAAAAAGTAGAAAATACAAATAGGGAAAATAGTACTAACAGATAATAGAATTTATTATAATTAAAAATAAGCTAAGGTTAGAAGGTGGACGTTTAGGATTAGGTAATCTAATTGTATTATTAATACCCAAGACCGAGTGGCTGTGGTTTCCGACATCCCGATATAGTCAGTTGGTGCTATCACTGACTATTGGGGGCAAGTCGTTGGCCCCCAAAGAGAGGGTTCGCAACTTGGGGGTCCTCTTGGACTCACAGCTGTCTTTAGAAGAGCATTTGACGGCTGTGGTCGGGAGGGCATTTTATCAGGTTTGCCTGATTTGCCAGTTGCGTCCCTTTCTGGATCGGGACTTGTTAAATATGGTCACTTATGCCCTTGTCACTTCCCACCTGGACTACTGAAATGCTCTCTACATGGGGCTCCCCTTGAGGAGCACCCCGAGGCTCCACCTGGTCCAGAATGCGGCTGCGCGGGTGGCTATGGGAATGATGTGGCGCTCCCATGTGACCCCCCTCCTGCGCGAGCTACACTGGCTCCTGGTGGTCTTCAAGGTTTTGGATACCACCTTTAGAGCGCTCCATGGCCTAGGACCGGGGTATCTACGAGACCGCCTTCTGCCACCAGTAGCCTCATCAACCAGTACGCTCCCATAGAGAGGGGCTTCTTAGGATGCCGTCGGTCAAACAGTGTCGACTGGCGGCCCCCAGGGGGAGAGCCTTCTCTGTGGGGGCACCTGTCATCTGGAACGAGCTCCCTTCAGAGATACAGAGGATCCCAGATCTGCGCGCTTTTCGCCGTGCCCTCAAAATATTCCTATTCCAGCAGGCCGGCCTGGCCTAATCTCTTATTTATTTATTTATTATTTATTTATTTATTAATTAAATTTTTATACCGCCCCCTCTCCCGAAGGACTCGGGGCGGTGAACAGCCAGAATTAAAAACACACAATACAAATATTAAAATACATTAAAACAAAATTAAATTATCTTAGGCTTCTCCAATTTAAAACCCCTTACCCATAAAATTCACCCAATTAAAATTTTTTAACCCAGCCCGGCTTACTGAAATAAACTGTTTTTAAATTTTTTAAATTTTAAATTTGTCTTATAAATTTGGGGTGTTTTAAATTTTGTTTTCTGGGCCAAATTATTTAATTGTATTTTAATGGTTTTTTAACATTTGTATTATATGTATTTTATCTTTTGGCTGTTCACCACCCTGAGTCCTTCGGGAGTAGTGCAGTATACAAATTCAATTAATAATAATGATGATGATAATAATAATAATAATAATAATAATAATAATAATAATAATAATAATAATAATAATATTAACAGTGTGTTAAAATATATTGTGAACTTAAACTTTTAAGGATTGGAAATTGTGGGGCCTTTAAGATATAATCCTGGGATTGATTAAATTTTGTTAATATTTGACCTTATTAGTAGTCCTAGACATTTGGGATATTGAGATTATGGTGGGATAATGAATAATTTTTAAAATTTTAAATATTAGTGACTTAGTAGAGAGTAACAAATACATGGTGCAGAAAATGTTATTTAGGTTTAAGTGGGAAAAATGATAAAGAATTATAAAGAGAGAATGGTATTGTTGAAGTTGGAAGATTAGGATTATGCATACTTATTTGTATTATTATTGTTAGCATTGTTTAAAAAGGACATTGACTCAGTCAATACACTGTCCACAAAATATGTATGGTGTGAAAGGAAAACTGCAAATAAAACATGAATTAAAAAAAACAACTAGAGCACCACTTGAACACCATTAGCATTGACAAAATCATATTGGCCAATTATAAAAGCAGCTTTACTTGGAACAGCTTACATCCTGCAATAATACCTTTAACACCATCAAATATCCACATCTGCCAATCACAGGTTAATGGCAAAAATGTCAAATTCAGTCTAAATAGCTGGATAACTGTGCAACGAACCATCATAATAAGCTCCTTGGGTGCAATCTAGAACAATTGAAGCATTACTTTAATATCATTGGCATTGAGAAAATCACTATCAGTCAATTGCAAAGGGTCTAACTTAAGAAGAATTTGATAGGTAGAAAAAAAATGCCAAATCCTGTCTAAACATCTGGCTGATTGTGTGACCAACCATAACAATATTTTGAAATGTGTTAATTTTTCCTGATCACGATCAGACATGAAATCTGAATTACTCAAAGGCTTCAAACACACATTCAAGGAGCATTTGAAGATATAATTGAACTCTGATCCAATACTCTTTCAATATCCAAAGTATCTAGTAACTATACCAATAATTTTCATATAATTACTATTCAGTAATAGTATCTTCAAGGAGAAGATATTGTGTATCAGAAGAATTATTTGAACCTCTTCATATTAACATTGTAACAGAACAATTGTCTTGGAAGACAGTTGTTAGTCAAGCTATTGAAATACCAATAGATGAGATCTGAATGCATACACTGAGAAAGTATTAAAACTCAAATATGGCTTCCAAATATGGCTTCCATCTACTTTCTTACTTTGCTTGAAATGAGCTTATATCTTTCAAATATTTCTGTAAATATAAAAACTTATCACAAATTTGCATACAATAAACACATATAGAAAACTTGAACTAGAAGAGCAGTGCCAGGAAGAATTAGAACTCTGGACGTGTATAGCTTAAATTGAAATAATATATTCTCTTGCAAATGTATTTTGCCATTGACTTCTTCCTTTCTAACTCTTCCTGACTTTGAATCTGTTATTTTCATTGAGCAGAGATAAGAATATGGAACAGATACAAATATGATTCAGGGCTTTTGTTGTTGTTGAAACAGTTGCTTGGATTTATTTGTTGGATATATATGTTGGATCTTTCAATATTAGGCAGTTGTTTTATTTGAACAGTAATCCTAAAACAATAATGATTTCTTAAAAAGAGCCAGGTTAAGCCTACAGTATGCAGTGCTTATTGCAAATATATTTATGTTAGAAGCTCTTTAATAGTTTAAATCAAGGAAATATTTCTCATAACTTACAAAACCACATCTTACAGTCGCTGACTTTATCCAATGATTATGGGAATCCTTCTGGAATCAATTGATTTTCCTTTGATATCTACTAGTAATGTGCTTCATTGCACAATTATGACATTTGGTGCAAGTAGATACATCAGCAGTGACCACAAACATCCATAGAAGAACCAATCATTTTGGCAGCTCAGTATTTTCTTTTAAATACTTGGATTGAGGTTCAGTCTGACTAAATATCTCCATCTATGTTCCCATGATTAATTGGCTATACGTTCTTCCCCCATGTCTGGATAGTGGATATAAATTTTCTCTGCTTCACCGACTCTTTGTCTTCCAACAATATAACTGGCATACCCAATTTACCCAGTTTTCAGAAAAATAAAAAGTAGTCTCCATGCAAACCATATCATCTTAATTCTAAGGTGACAAATAAGACACAAAAAAATTAATCTGCAATCCCCAAAAGATGCTGAATTCTAAACTCAAATAATTCAAAGAATATTTCTCCTATAGAGAATACAGATAATGAACACAATGATGTCTGCTTTCAATTTTCAACAGATACCGAAAGTTTTCTTTTGAATTTACAACTGTACATTTATATTTACAGTATGTAAGAAGCTTATGAATGAAATTAAATTGAAATGTGCTCTGATTTATTCATATTATAGGTTAAGGATTTCAGCCACAATATTCTGTCAAGATATAAAAAGATACACACACACACACACACACACACACACACACACACACACACACACCAGTGGTGGGTTGCCCCGGGTTCGCACCGGTTCTATAGAACCGGTAGTAAAACCAGCGGGAGGCTCCATCCACCGACCCCAACATCAGGAAGCTTCTGTGCATGCCCCATTGCGAACCAGTAGTAAAGGTAAGTAGAAACCACCCCTGACGCACACATATACATATACTGTAGATATACATATACTGCACATATACATATACATATCCTTTTGTATCCTGACAGAATATTGTGGCTGTAATATACAAACATTGACTCAAATGAGCAAATATTGATCTGTAAGGATTAGGATTAGGGTTAGAAGAGAAGACTCCTGATGGATTAGGTAAGAGTCAAGGATCACCTATTACAGTATCTGGTTATGTATTCATTTTACGGAAGTACTGAAAATTTACACAAGGTATTATTGTTGTTAGTTTATTCAATCTCCCCACTATAGCTGACAGTTTACCAAGCACCTCATCTTATAATTAGTTGCACATTTAATTGCTTGGGACTGAACGGCTTTTTAATACTTTAGCATCTTTACCTTTTAATTAACACTTCTTTATGACCTCTAGTCTCTCTTTTCTTTAATAATTATTCAAAATATCTCCTGAAAAGAGGAAAGTATATTCATATATAACTAAATACAAACAACCATTTATAGATTTTGATTGTTTGAGAACTCTGGGACATATTTCTTGTTTGGCAGGTTTCATTTAAATACAGGGAAATATAATTGCTGATATGCACTACCAGTAGAAGAAAGAGCATTATTTTTTTTTGACAGTATCGATGTAATTTGAGTAATACTTAAGTTTTAAAACTGCTCATCCATTGGCAGATGTATTATGGATATCTCTCTGAATTTGTTATCACATCCAATATCTTCATGTTGTTTGGAAACTCATATAATATTACAAGTAAATCAAAACATTGTCTTGATGTATGGTTGCACAAGACCTGCTTATAAAGATTGTAAACCACTGGTGTGAAGCAGAATCTAACTTGCAAAATTTTAGTTAGAACTCTAGTTTACAAGATATCAACAAACAAAAAAAATCTGATAGTCCTGCTTGTCCAGAGAAGAATATGCTATCATTACTTGCAAATTTTGAGTAATCTACCTATTTTCATAGGTTTATAATTGCACCATGAATGTATTATTTAAATTTAAATAAGAAGAAAGTGATATGAACTTCATTTTCATTTGCTCATATCAGAACCCAGGTAGAAAGGGTTATTTAGCCAGTTGATGCAACCAGTGTGTAAAAAGTTCCTAAGTAATCTTTACAGATTGCACCATTGTATTGTACCACCATTGTATTGTACCACAGCTGACAACTGTGACCCTTTTTATATTCTTACTTATAAAATTTAAGATTAGTAGGACGGTCCAAGTTCCCCATATATCTTCTTAGGGAAGAAGAAGAACAGTTGTACACTAGAAATAATGTTTCACATACCAAAGGGTCCTTTGTCTGAACTCTCGAGTTATTAACTAGAGATGTCATCAGATCATCCCCAGGTGATGGGTGCTTTCCTAAGGTGACCAGACGTCCCGCTTTTGGAGGGACAGTCCCGCTTTTGAGCAATTTGTCCCGCGTCCCGCGGCGTTTTAAAAAAGTCCCGATTTTTCATTCTGCCTCCTGGTTCCCGGCTGCCTCCTGAATCCCCGCTGATGGCTAGAGGGAAAAAACCTGTTTAAACTCTTGCCGCGGGGCTTCAAAGGGCCGCCCTACGTTAATTAGCTCGGCTTCCCCCTCTCAGCTGATTTGCACAGGGCTCTGCTCTTGCTAAATTGCTCAGATTTTTTTTCCTCTTTGTGCAAACCAAGCTCAAAACGAAACTGAAAGTAAAACAGGCTGTTGGCTTTGCGGTTTGCTTGCAACGTTGGAAAATTAGGCAGCAGATTTATTTTCCTTTTCCTCACCAAAAAAGGTAAGTGCAAACAATGGAAAATTATTTAGGGCAAAAGAGGAGAGTTCAAGATTTTAAAACACAAAAGAAAAAAAACCTCTTTTTAACTAGGGAATTGTAATAATTGAGATATTATTAATTGTATACTGTGTTGAAAGCAGAAATGGTTAAGTTGTGGTTTGGAGGAATATATGGGGGAAATTATTTGGTTTATTATTATTGGTAAGTATAATTAATTGATTTGTAAGAAATTGGATTGCATGGAAATAATTGGAATATTCATGTTCATATTGATTAATATACAAAAAAGATAGTTATATAACTAATTGATTTATATTAAAATGTTGAATTTGTATTAAACAACTGTATTACATAATTACATAATTAACCAATGTGAGGATGGATATAAAAATAGATGACAATGGGAAGGGGTATAAAATAGAATAGAAGGGAAAAATTGAATTTGATTAAGATTAGAGATGAGGATGAAGGGTAAAATTGTTTTTTTAAAAAAATAGATGAGGAATAAATATGGCAAAAAGGAAATATAGAAATTGTAAATTTAATTGAAATGACTAAACACTGTTTAAATTTGTGAACCAGCCAAATATTCTGTTCAAAGAAAATACATTGTATGTATGTGTGTTTCTAATTATTGCTATTTATTCATATTTGTTCTCTTTTATTCTTTAAAGTTTAACAATTCATTCTTTATCTTAATATCTTTATATTTGTTTGGGGTTGGCTTTCTTCCCTTTCATCTTTTTTATTGTACAGCAATCTTTCTCCTCAAACCTACCACCTCTCTTTTCTTTCCTTCTTACTTTCTCTTCCCCCCCTCTTCTTCTCCTCCCTACTTCCTCTTCCTTTCTCCTTCTCCTCCTCTCTTCCTCCCTCTCTTAACCGTCACTCCTACTCTAATTTCCCTTCCCTTCCTTCATCCCTCTCTATTACTGTATCCTTTTATGCATATGGACTACTCAGAGGGCTGAAAAAGTTATTTTTGACTGGTCCTCGCACTTTTGACCAGTCCTCGAACTTACGACTGTCCTCACATTTTACATTTTTGCCCTATCTTGTCATCATGGTGAAGAGAAGCAGTTGTGAAATGAGTGACATGGTTGTTAAGAATGCTGCACGGGCATAAATGTGAGGATGGTCATAAGTGTGAGGACCAGTCAAAAGTGCGAGGACCTGTCAGAAATGACTTTTTTCAGCCCTCTGGTTAGTCCTTTTGTGCATATGGACTACTCAGAGGGCTGAAAAAGTTATTTTTGACTGGTCCTCGCACTTTTGACCAGTCCTCGAACTTACGACTGTCCTCACATTTTACGTTTTTTGCCCTATCTTGTCATCATGGTGAAGAGAAGCGGTTGTGAAATGAGTGACATGGTTGTTAAGAATGCTGCACCTATTATGGGTGATGGATTTAACAATCTAGTGGAAAGACATCAAAGAAGATATTATATGGATCATAAACTTAAAGTTATTGTCTTTTCTCTTTTTACATAATGAAATGCATATATAGATATGTGTATATCTTAGTAAAGTGGGCAGTTGATTATATTTAGAATCGTATTGCATGATTTTGTAGGAATTGAAGGGCTGAAATAGGTTAGTTTACTGATTGTTATAAAATGGGATGCATATATAGATATGTGTATATTCTAGTAAAGTGGGTAGTGGATTATATTTAGAATTGTATTGTCTGATTTCAAGTCATATATTTAGAGGAGTGGAGGAAGTGGACAGAATTGAACAAATTTGGTTGCAGGGAGAAGGCCGATTTAAAATGTTATATTAATATATATAAAAGATTAAAGGTTAATTTGTAATAATACTCAATAAGTTTAGGGGAGGAGAAAAAGGGCAGATTACCGTAAAAATGGGAGTTATAAGATTAACAAGTTAAGGGTCAGTATTCCGAGAAGGGATTAAGGGAAAGGGAAGATATTATGTATGTAACTAGTTATGAAATAGCCTATTGTTGTGAAGAAGTCACAGGGGGGGTTGGGTGGAAAGGGTGGGTTAGGGAAGAGGGGGGGGAAAAGGGGGAAAAACTTGTATTTGAAAACTTTTTCAATAAAAAAAAAAAAAAAAAAAGAATGCTGCACGGGCATAAATGTGAGGATGGTCATAAGTGTGAGGACCAGTCAAAAGTGTGAGGACCTGTCAGAAATGACTTTTCAGTCCTCTGAGTAGTCCCTATACACACAGCCATGGCCACCCGGTCACATGACCAGCTAGCCACGCCCACCCAGTCACATGGCCTCCAAGCCACGCCCACACAATAAGCCACGCCCACAATGGTGTCCCTCTTACCAATGTTAAAGTCTGTTCACCTTACCCTATACACATAGCCATGGCCACCCGGTCACATGACCAGCTAGCCACGCCCACCCAGTCACATGACCAGCTAGCCACGCCCACAAAATAAGCCACGCCCACAATGTCCCTCTTTACCAATGTTAAAATCTGGTCACCTTATGCTTTCCTTATATCTCTTACAAAAGGTTCACTGTCTGAAGTTATACAATGTGCTACCAAGCCAACTCCAGGTGTTATTGTTTACATTCCCTGTACACAGGAGTATGTATGAAAGTATCTTTTTAAAAAATAAAATAAAATCTGGTTTTCCAGGTTTGATGGACAGCTTCACAAATTGCTCTCGGAATATGTGTGCAAGCACACCGCTTTGCTTCCTTCCCCAGCAAAGCAGTGTAAGACAGGAAAAGTGGCTATTTAAGGGTTTCCACACATTTCAACCATCTCTTTTGAAAGCACAGTTTTACAGTATACTATCAAATATAGTTAATGTACCATTTAAAGAATTCTTACTTAGTTGTAACATTTTGTGACTGTCTTCCCATTCATACATTATATCCAGTGGTGAAAAGTAAAATTTGTTACTACCGTTTTGAAATGTAAAATTTGTTCTGTGGGCGTGGCTTGGTGGTGGTGGTGGTGCTGGTAATGTGATGGGTGGGCGTGGCCACTTTTTTTTTTTTTTTACTTTTAAAAGCATTTTTTTCTACAACCTCTTCGGCTGAAGATCAGGCAACCCACTGGAATCGTCAGAGGCTTTTAAAAGCATTTTTTTCCCCGCTGAAGAGGTTGCAGAAAAAAATGCATTTAAAAGCCTCTGACGATCCCAGCTGAGCCATGCGATCATCAGAGTTTTTTTTTTACTTTTAAAAGCATTTTTTGGCTGAAAAGGTTGTAGAAAAACATGCTTTTAAAAGTAAAAAAAACAGCCTCTGATGATTGCGTGGCTCAGCTGGGCATGGGGAGGGGGGCACAGGGATTTTTGCTACTGGTTCTCTGAACCACCTGTGCGATCCAGTCCGAACCGGGAGCATTTCATCCCTGATTATATTATATTATTTGCACAACAGTGTGAAATCACAACTGCCACTTCTTTATCTGATGTTGGCTTCATATTCAAGGAGTTTTTCCCCAAAACCTAGATTTTTGAAATGTATTGGATGATGATGATGATGATGATGATGATGATTATTATTATTAATTTCCCCACTATCACTTACAAATACCTAATCATCATACTTGAAAAGTTATTCTCTATAGCAGTCTTCTGCATGGTTTTTACCAATAATAACCAAAGTAAAATAAACACAATATTTTGGAATATACTGGATAAAACATCTTTGATTAGAAGGTTTCTTTGATAAGGTTTCTACCATCAGTACTGTGGTTGGGAGGGGTAGATATGGCGGGAGCAGGGGGCCATATCGTGTTAGGGGAGCCTGCGCCCGCTGTCTTCGAGCGGTGGCGCGCTCCGGCCCCCAAAGCTCTGTTACAGTTGAAAATACCTAACCTACTATCTGTAAATATGTGTGCTTGTGCATATGTCATTGTGTGATGTCATTGTGTTCCTTACCATTGGTTACTACTTACCATTAGCCCTGCCTCCTCTGTATATAAGCTTTCGCTCTTCTCAGATTGATAGCTGTCTAAATGTGTTCCTGAGGAAGAAAATAAATATTATTATTACAAGAAAGTCTACAGTCTCTTATATTGGGCCTAACCAGGATAACCAACTAGCAACAAGCTCCACTTGTTCTCCAGGTGGCGCAGATCCTCAGGGCCCTGGCCTCCGTCTGATGTTATGCAATGCCAGGTCTGTAGTAAATAAAGCCCCCCTCATTTGTGATCTTGTTCAGGAGGGGGGGAGCGGACCTGGCAGGTATTACAGAAACCTGGTTGGGCCAAGAGGGGGGGTCCCTCTTGTTGAAATGTGCCCACCAGGTTTCCGCGCATTCCATCAGCCGAGGTTGCAGGGTAGAGGCGGGGGGGTAGCGGTTATTATTAACGAAGGTCTGAGACCGAGGGAGGCCACTGTTCCTCAGACGGCCGGCTGTGAATCCCTCCTTGTGAAATGGGGTCACGGGGTTCAGATGGGTTTGCTGATCATGTACCTGGCTCCCTGCCATGTGGCAGCAGCCCTGCCCGAGCTACTCAGCATCATCGCCACGGTGGCAGTTGAGACCCCTAGGCTTATGGTCATGGGGGATTTCAACTTGCCGTCCGTTGGTGAGGCATCTGAGGTGGCTCGGGAGTTCATGGCTTCCATGACAGCCATGGACCTGACCCAGTTAATTCATGGCCCTACCCACACGGGGGGAAACACGCTGGATCTGGTTTTTGTCTCTGGACAGTGGTTGAGTGATCTCGAGATAGGGGATATAGTCACCGAGCCCTTGTCATGGTCTGATCACTCTCTCCTTCGTCTCGACCTTTGAACCGCTACACCCCGCCACAGGGAGGCAGAGCCGGTAAGATGGTTCGGCCCCAGGCGCCTGATGGAACCTGATAGGTTCCAGATGGAGCTTGGGCCATTCCCTGAGGCTCTGGCACATGCCCCGACTGGAGACCTAGTGGCCGCCTGGGATAGGGCGGCCGCTGGAGCTCTGGATCGGGTCGTGCCTTTGCGGCCTCTGACCCGGCGCCAATCTCATTTAGCTCCTTGGTTCACTGAGGAGCTGAGGGAGTTGAAGCGCCGAAAAAGACGCCTAGAGAGTAGTTGGAGGGCCAGTCTTTCTGAAACTGACCGGACACTGGTAAGATCTCATATTAGGAATCACCTAGTGGCGATAAAAGCAGCGAAATGTAGCTATTTTGCTGCTCTTATTGCGTCATCAGATAATCGCCCGGCCGCCCTGGTTAGGGTGACCCGCTCCCTGCTCCACCAGGAAGCGCGGGAGGACCCCTTGGAGAGTAGAGCCGAGGATTTTGTTCAATATCTGTATGACAAAATCGCTCAGATTCGGGAAGATCTGGACTCCGACTGGGTAGTCTCAGGGGGAGGGACTGGGGCAGGTCTTGAGAATGTTATCTGGGATGAGTTTGATCCTGTGACCCCTGAGGACGTGGACAGGATTCTGGGTAGACTGAACGCGACCACTTGTTTATTGGACCCGTGTCCCTCCTGGTTAGTGCTGGCTTCTCGGGAGGTGACACGAGGCTGGTTCCAGGGGATTATAAATGCTTCGCTGGGTGAGGGTGTCTTTCCTGCTGCCTTGAAAGAGGCAGTGGTGAGGCCTCTCCTCAAGAAGCCTTCCCTGGACCCGGCAATGTTGGTAAATTATCGTCCGGTCTCCAACCTTCGTTTTGTGGCGAAGGTTGTTGAGTGTGGTTGCGCAACAGCTCCCCCAGCACCTGGATGAAACGACGTATCTGGATCCATTCTAGTCGGGCTTCAGGCCTGGGTACAGCACGGAAACGGCATTGGTCGCGTTGGTTGATGATCTCTGGAGGGCTCGGGACAGAGGGTGCTCCTCTGTCCTGGTCCTGTTAGATCTCTCAGCGGCTTTTGATACCATCGACCATGGTATCATGCTGCACCGGTTGGAAGAGTTAGGGGTGGGAGGCACTGTGTTGCGGTGGTTCTCCTCCTTTCTCTCTGACCGGTTGCAGTCTGTGTTGGCAGGGGGACAGAGGTCGACCCCAAGGCCCCTCATATGTGGGGTGCCGCAAGGGTCGGTCCTCTCGCCTCTCCTGTTCAACATGTATGTGAAGCCGCTGGGCGAGATCATCCGTGGTTTCGGGGTGGAGTACCATCAGTATGCTGATGACACTCAGCTGTACATCTCCACCCCGGATCACCCCAACGATGCCCTTGAAGTGATATCCCGGTGCCTGGAGGCCGTACGGATCTGGATGGGGAGGAACAGGCTCAGGCTCAACCCATCCAAGACCGAGTGGCTGTGGTTTCCGACATCCCGATATAGTCAGTTGACGCCATCACTGACTATTGGGGGCGAATCATTGGCCCCCACGGAGAGGGCTCACAACTTGGGCGTCCTCCTGGACTCACAGCTGTCTTTAGAAGAGCATTTGACGGCCGTGACCGGGAGGATTTTTTATCAGGTTCGCCTGATTCGCCAGTTGCGTCCCTTTCTGGATCGGGACTCGTTACGCACGGTCACTCATGCCCTCGTCACCTCCCGCCTGGACTATTGTAATGCTCTCTACATGGGGCTCCCCTTGAGGAGCACCCGGAGGCTCCAACTGGCACAGAGTGCGGCCGCGCGGGTGGTAATGGGAGCGACATGGCGCTCCCATGTAACACCTCTCCTGCGCGAGCTGCACTGGCTCCCGGTGGTCTTCCGGGTGCACTTCAAGGTTTTGGTTACCACCTTTAAAGCGCTCCATGGCTTAGGACCTGGTTATCTACGGGACCGCCTACTACCACCAATAGCCTCCCACCGGCCAGTACGCTCTCATAGAGAGGGACTCCTCCGGGTGCCGTCAGCCAAACAGTGTCAACTGGCGGCCCCCAGGGGGAGAGCCTTCTCTGTGGGGGCACCTACTATCTGGAATGAGCTCCCCCCGGAGATACGGAGGATCCCGGATCTGCGCTCCTTCCGCCGTGCTGTGAAGACCTTTTTATTCCATCAAGCGGGCTTGGCCTAATCTCTTCCCTTTTAAAATATTTAAATTTTAATCTGTTTTTTAAATTATCGGGGTGTTTTAATTTGTCTGGGCCAAATAATTTAATTTGATTTTATTGGGTTTTTAAATTTTGTGTATCTATGTATTTTATTGTTGGCTGTTCACCGCCCTGAGTCCTTCGGGAGTAGGGCGGTATACAAATCAAATAAAACTGAAACTGAAACAGAAGCAACATCAGAATTTAAGGAGCATAGGACTTCCGGTGGCACCGCAGGCACTGACAGACGCTCCTTTTGGATCATCAGCCCCGCAATTTCATTAAAACCGCTAAGACAGCGGAAATCAGCTGTCTGGCAGTTTGGAAACCTTCCCCCGGGAGAAGGGAGGAAGGTGAGCTGCCGGACAAAGGTAGAGCTCCCCAAAGCCCTACGAGTAATTATGGGCCTTGGAGGGTGAGAGCAACCTGGTAGTCCGACTGAACTCCAAATCCGGGACTTCTCTGCTTTAAGCAGAACAAGACGCCGCGGCCACCCCTGCAATCAACATTCAGATTCAAAATAATCTCAAAGCAGGCAGAACAAAAATAGGAGTCCTAGCAACTGCAAGTACTGAACTTTAACTCTGTATCTATATTTCTTCCTTTTAAGACTTCTAAAAACGAAAGGAAAAATGGCGCCTGAACTGTAACAGGGCGTGAAAGTGAAAGTTATAGTGAAAGTGATTGTTAACATCGTTAGCGCTTCTAAGGCTGTTTAAAATTATTGGATTCTATACCAAAGAAAGATTTAAAGTGGAAAGATTACAGTTTGGACTTTAAATAAACTATAATACTTACAAAAGATTTAAAAATATTTGGACTTACTGATTTGGTTGCTGTAAGAAGTATAAATTGAAAGCTAAAAATGGTTTCTAAACAAATAAAATTTGGCTTTAAAAGTGTTGGAGGATTGCCAGCACAACCATCAAAATTACAATCTCTGTCTACTTCAAACCCACAAATATTGACTTTGGAAGTTTTACAGGAATCTGTAAAACAGAGGCTTTGAAGCAACAAACTTCTTTTTTAGAGGGGAAAATTAAGGAAGTGTCTGAAGAGATGGCTGAAATTAAAGAGGTCATTCAAACTCAGAATAAGGATATAAGAGAAGATATAGTAATGGCATTTCAATGCCAAAACACATTGAATTGTTGGATGAAAGAGCAGAAGAAATTAATCAGTCTAATTTGAATTTGGAAAATAAAATGAAGTTCAGACCAAGGTGGATAGGGCAGACAATGAAGTGGTGATGTTACAATATAGAGTGATGGAGTTTGCCCTGAGAGTAAGAGGTCTGAGAGAGCACAATCGAGAGAACTTGAGAGAGATCTTTGCAGAGGCTTTTGCAAAGATAACTGGGGAGCAACAAGCAGATCTCTCATTGCAAATTGACAAAATATATCGTGTTAATATTCTATTTTGGAATATACTGGATAAAACATCTTTGATTAGAAGCAACATCAGAAATTAAGGAGCATAACTGCTATTTTTCTGAACCTCCTTCCAACTTGTTTCTCCACTAGTCACCCTTAAAATATTGGTAATCCAAACAATAGTTTGGATATTAAGTATTTCTTTTCTGGCAGCACTAACTATTTTTGTTAACCTTTATAAAACTGCATTATATAAAGTTTAGCCCTTGTTCTCTGTAATATACCTAAAAGACAACAGATTTACTTCGATTATGCAGTTTTCTAAGGAGAAAGCTTACTTTCTGTCTTCAGTCCAAATACTGCTATAAGAAGCTGCACTTGATCAGAATGATGATTTTCAGAGTCTAATGAGACCTACCTCCTGAGTGCAGTAGAATGAAAAGCTCCAGGCTTTTTGGAGCTCCAAACAAAGGGAATTGTAAAAACAATGACTGAAATAAAGTTCATTCTAGAAGGTGCCAGGACTTCAGTAACTCATATTTTGATTAAAAGTAGATTGCAAGCATAAAGCCAGAAAGTAGAGCAAAAGATATTAAAAAGCTACTAACAAGAACAGGAAAATTATTAAAAGATGCTCTGGCAGTATCATATCAATAACTGTCAAGCAGAAAATTTTAAGATGACAGAACTGAATGTAGCTGGTCCTAAGAAAGCTAAAACCATATGGCTATAACATTTGAAAAAGTGCTTTTCTATTAATCTGATAGAAAGCAGACCTATTGCTAAAAGGAGGCACCTTGTAAATGGCTTTGCTTCTTGAATGAATATGATACAGTCCAGATTTTGTTCCATTTTCTTAGTCTGAAGCTTTTATATTTCCTGTTGGATCCTTTCCATTGCATCATCTTAGAGAAAGATACTGTACATAATTGTCTCTCATAGCATTAGATCTGAGATAGGACTAATTGTCAATACCAATGAAATATTTATATTTTTAAAAAGTTGGTGTTTCAGAAAAAAAGTGAATTATAAGATAATGGATGTACAAAAATTGGTATATGGTTATATATTATGCATATAAACAGAGTACATGAAATGTGCATAGTAAAGGGCATATGTATGAATTTTTCTCCTTTCCTAAAATCAATGAAGTGATTCAGATACTTGTAACAGACCATTAATTATAAATGAATGCTATTCCTTGATACCCACTTCCCCAAATTTTTAACTTTTATTTCAAGTCCTGCTACTTTTCTAGTTCTTACTTATCCCACTGGCAGATGTGGATAGAGTGGGAATTTCAGAGTTGCCAATTATTTAGCTGCTTGAAAAAACAATTTGTGATGGCTCTACCCTGGAAAATTTGTCTATGGAAACAGGAAAATATCCCAATATGAAACTATCTTAGTTTTTGCTGGATTAATATTTCTTGTCTTCTTCCAGCTTGTGCACATGATATTACTCATGGAGAACCCAGGATGTGTGATTTCTTTTTAAGCAATGATTGCTCCTAAAAATACAAAGCTGCCCTTGAGTTGTGTTGGTGATATATTGACACATTCATGCAGTTTTATTGGCAAAATATAGCCATGATTTTCCATGTCCAGGATTTTTTAAATGCTGATCTTCTTTAGTAGTTCCCCCATCCAAGTAATAACCAACATAGTTTAGTTCTGGCACTCAAGCAGGGTTTGCCAGTTTCTACATATGTCACAAACCATTACATGCTTTTTTATTGCTTGTTTTTTGATATTAAAAGTATTTTGTTCAATAAGCTGATAATTATGTTCTTAAACTGTTTTAGTAATATTAATGTTTGAAATGACTGAGCCTTAAAAAGCTGATGCTTTTATATTTTTTGAACTGTTATATGCCAACTGCCATATGAAGCTTATATCTGCTGAGGACACCCCAGTGATGTATAAATACATAAATTACTATATTCTTAGTTAAAAAAATTTACTCTCTTTTAATAAAGGGACATTTCACCAGGAACCACTTCCATTCTCTCACTAGTACAATAAAAAGGCTATGTTCAAGAAAAGTAAGTTGAGATTTTGTACTTTTATTCAAGTTAATCTCTTTTTCTTTAGTTGCCAGGTGCATGAAAAGAATACACTGGTTATTAAAAGGTGCCCTCTTTGGAAAAAAAAAGTCAGAATGTATATAAGAAAAGACATCTCCCACCTCAGGTTTTACTTTTTTATGTATCATTGCATAAGACAACTTTTCTTACCATTAAACTTTTCCAATATCGAAATAAGATAATTTAAGACATATTACAAAAATAATGAAAACTTTTGTTCATCTTATATTATCAGCCAAAGAAATATTGTAGGACCAAACCTTGGGAAAAAATGGGACTCTGTAAATCCTTGTGCTGAGTAAGAAATACAGAGGCCTCAATGGACCCTTACATGTAAATCAGATATAGTATTATGTTATTTAGCTTTAGAGGATGGCGTTATTCCTTGATATTCTGCTTACTGGCTAGAGACCAGACTTAATCAGACCGTAACTCAGCAGCATAGTCTTTTCTGAAAGAAATTTACACTTTGTGAATTCCAGTTAGGCAACAAAACTAATTGGCATAGCAGTTGCCTGTTCAATGTACATAGGAAAGATGGAGTATTGAATCTGAAGGCAGGAAACCCTATTCAGATCCTGTAGACTTTTCAGTCAATATCTTCCATATGGTATATTGGAAAGGGTTAGGGAGGGATGTGTAACTTCTGTCATTTCTGCACTGCATCTTTGGTTGGTGTCCCTCTGTTGATTGAGTATTAAGCTTGCTGCATGTTTGTTCATTACTGATTGAGCCCCGTAAAATTCTTAAAAATAATGAAATGAAGTAAAAACCACCATGGAAGTAGGCATAAATAGGCCTATGATGCTAACCCAATGGATTCTTCCTATTGCCTGCATTAAACTTCCTGTAGTCTTTGAATCAAAAAGAAAATACATAGCTATAAATTAAACTGGCTTTATTCACTGTGTCTCCTTGGTATGCTGCTTACTTTAAATAAATTAACATTGGGCATCTTCAGGGCAATAGTTGGTGGATTCCTTGATGTGCTTTTCCTCTAACATTGTGTCCTTTGCTTTAATTTATTTAAAATATGTGGTTGTAGACTAAAGGAAGATTGAAAAGAAATACTGAATATAAATATCCAATAAAACCTATTTATTACTGAAAGTATAGTTATGTCTAATAGATTTTAAATGACATTGCTATGACACAATGTCACTTCCCAGCAGAAGAGGTCAATTACCAATTATTCTCCTGAATGTATTTCATAGATTATTGGGAATTTGGATGGTGGACAACTTCTAGATCACAGCATTTACAAACTTGATTCATAGAAATCAATTGTCTATTCAGAAGGAAAATAGAAGATCAACATATCTATTTCAAACAGTTCCTTCCTCCATATCCATACATACCAAACAGCAGGAGTCCTTGCTCATAAAGTCATTGATATGTTGGGAATTTTATATTCTGGTATGAAGAAAAAAGATCAAAGTCTTATCTACCTCCATAGCCAAAACCATGGAGGCATCAGTGATTAATCATCAGATATAAAGGGGGCATATCCTTAGCAGATTTGTTGGACCAATTGGAAATGAGCAGATGATTGATCATGACCATGTCATTTCTTTCCAAGATGTTCTAAATGTCTACATAGAAAGTTTAATGGGAGAAGAAACACACCATTTCCAGGCTGAAATAAATAACTATAGCTAGCACTAGTTAGTTAGTAGCAGACTTGGGTTGAGATAAACATGATACCAATCTCTGAGGTCATGTTCTTTAAAAACTACTAGTAATGTATTGCAAAGACATGGAAAGCAGGATGAGATTATGACCCAGTAGCAGCAGCCTGGAACCCACAGTTTTTATAGCAATTCTAAATGTAAGTGAATTGGCTCAGTGGTGGGTTTCAAATTTTTTTACTACCGGTTCTGTAGGTGTGGCTTGTTAGGCATGGCATGGCTTGGTGGGCATAGCTTGGTGAGCATGGCAGTGGAAAGATACTGTAAAATCTCCATTCCCTCCCCATTCCAGGGAAAGGTTACTGCAAAATCCCCATTCCCTCCTGATCAACTGGGACACAGAAGGCAGAGAATAGATGGGGCGAGGCCAGTCAGAGTGGTATTCACAGGTTCTCTGAACTACTCAAAATTTCCGCTACCAGTTCTCCAGAACTGGTCAGAACCTGCTGAAACCCACCTCTGAACTGGCTTTTCCCCCTCCCCTTGGTTTCCATCAAGTATAATGAACTTGTCAATTAGATTTGTATCAACAGCACTTACATAGTGAGTTAAATACCCTGTTCTTTCCTATCATAAGTTCACATTTATCTACAGTAAGTTGATCCTGACTATACTAGCATCTAGATTTCAACAGTGATAACTGTGTGTTTCAAAAAGTTTGAATTTGCTTCTGGAAGCACATAACATTTGAACAAGCAACTTGTTCAAAGTGTGACTGCCTGTCAGCATATGCCTTGATTTGTAAACCTGAATAAAGGTTGCAAAAAGACTGTGATTTTTTCAGATTTTTGTTTTTTAGATTTAAGACCATCGTTTGGTTCTCTTGGCAATGTTTTTAAGAAAACAAAGCTATAGCCATGAAAACACTTATTTAAGACAAATCAGAAGAGAAGGACAAAAAAGAGACAATATGCACTGGTATTATGCTGTTTTGTTTTCTAGTTGATCAAAGTTTTCTTTTTAATTCTATGGAATCTAGATGCAGGTGCAACTCAAGAGAAAGACATTGTTTTATCAAAATTTCTGATACAAAAAGGGGACATGAAAGCAGGATGTGCATTATTCTTCAGTGATTGTCATGTTCCTGGTACAGGATCTATTTGATAAAAAAGGAACAATTTCATATCCACTCCACCTCCCCATGACTCAGAGAAAATTCCAAAACTTTCTGAGAATATGAAAGGTAGCATGAACAATGTAGACAAAAATCAAAATGTTTGAAGTGCTTTGTTTGATGTTATGCCAAGTGGCTTATGGGTTTAGTGCTTGCATTTTATGGGTGTTATTTCATTATGTTTCTCTGTATTAAAATATTTCTTAGAAAAAAATTGAAATGAAGGGTGAACTTTTATAGAAAATTATTTGATCTGGTCTTCTCAGCAGTTCTTTTTGTGGAAGGTTGAATTTGTTAAAATGAAATGTTTTAACGAACAGCAAGTTAGGAAATTGATTAATTGCCGGTATATTTCCTTTCCTTTCCTTTTCCTTTATTTCCCTTTATAATGTGTAATATGAAGCATATGGGAGCTATTAAATAGAAACTTTAAAAGAATCAAATTGATTCATTCCAATCAACTGGCATAAAAATATGAATACACAAGTTTTATGCATAGAAAGTGACATTATTTTGTCTCTGCCTTTTTTTTTCCTGAAAAAGCCATGTCTTAATTAATTCCACTGATAGACTCTAAAGCTAAGCCATACCATATTTACAAACTTTTTGCATTCTGGCAATAAAAAAATTAAGATTTATTTTTGCTGATTTTGATTAACTTTGATTTGATCTCTCACTGAAGAGAGAGATCTTCCGTTTTCTGCTAATATGACTGGGATATCTTTTATTTTTCAGTGAAACTGGTGTATCAGTGTCAATATGCAGTTCAGGCATCTATTCAACACTGTATGCACTTTTAAAAGAATTATATAATGGATCTGTTTGTGTTTTTTTTAAAAAAAAACTATCATGGTAAGGACAGCAAAAAAGAAATTTTTATTGTCATTCTTTATTTTAAAAAAGTTAAAAACAGTGTGAGGGAAGTTATATTAAAGTCATGTTATTTAATAGTCAGTTATACCAATGGCAGGCAAACACAGGATATTGTAGCTATTTATATTTAATTTAAAATGTCTAGACCATTGTTTCTCAACCTGTGGTCCATGGAACCCTGGGGTGCAATGACCTCATCATAGGCTGTCCATGAAGGCTTGAATAAATGTTATTTAAATCTTGAGCTAAGTCTTGTGGGTCCCTGGCCACAAAAGATATTTAAAGGGGATCCATGGTGAAGAAAAGGTTGAGAATCTTTGGTCTAGACTATGGGTACTTTCATTTTTAGCAGATCTGTTTATTCATGCTTTAAACTTAACAGACTAGCCTTTTTCAATTGTTCTCATAATTGGGAGCTGTAATCATGTAAGCATTTGAGATGAGTCCATTGGTCATCACCAAGATTTCTGTGAGGTTCTGCTGAAAATCCCTTGTGCTTTTAAAATTTTGTTTAAAAAAGGAACAGAAAACCTAATGAGAATGTTAAGAGGCTACAATACCTCAGTAAATGTTTTTATGAAACAGCAGTTGAGATGCAACTCAATGATGAATGATGCATATAAAATGAAGGAAACCAAATACCAAGAAATGGATCTTTAAAATTTGAGTTTCATCCATGTTTTAGTATTCAAAGGCGGTTACTTTGAAAGTTTTATTTTCCACATCTGCCAGGACAAATTTATAGCCAGCACCATAAAGTGACAATTTCCATTCATATCTTAGATATTAACCTCTGATATATAAAAAGCCTATTTTTCTTCACAAATAGGGAAGGCAAGTTAAGTGCTTCACAGAAATGAAGTCTCTGTAATTTATTTACTGCCTACACATCTCCCCACATATTAATTTAATAACTCTTGACTATATGAGATCCAGAACTTTGGAGAGTGGTTCAGGGAAGCTGAATAGTGCCTTCTGTTCCTCCTGCTGTGTTTGTCAACATTTGAGGAATATGGCCAGAGACACTGAAGGATTCACAAAACAGAGCAAAAGGAAGTGATATGGCCATTTAAATCTCAGAAGTGAGCAAATCATGTTTCTTCACAAATAGCTTTGCTTAAAGCAAAATACCCTCTCAGAGATTGAAAAGTCTTGATGGCCAATAGTTTTGAGTTTTTATTTTCAAGTTTGCTAAATGAGCATTTAAGATATGACAAAGAATATAGTGTGAATATGATTGATTTCTAGAATTATATGAATCAGCTCTGACTTGACTTAAATTGGTAGGCTAGATTTCATGGAGGCCATGTTTTCATTCAGGTTTGTGATTTGAACAATTTCAAGATTCCTTCAAGATCAAAGATAGGTTTATAAATGTCTGAGATTGCTTCATTTTTCAACATAATGGAATGAAAATAGTAGAAATATTAGACCATTTAGAAAATGTTCAAGATGCTGAAATTGTTTTTCCCCATAAAACATTTTTAAAATATCCTTTCTGTACTTTTTTAGGGCAAAATTAACAAGGAGGACAAGGAAAGGACAGCAAACCACATCCAATTTATCTGTTAAACAGGTGATGTTTAACCTCACTCAAACTTTTCCAAAATTATTTCCAACATAAGCTTTTACATTTTGCTTGGTTTTCTGGAGCAAGACATGGCATGATCCTAAAGCTTTGATTTTCCCCTTGCTTCTCTTACTCTTGAATTTTCTCGGATGCCAGGAGGGTTTGGACTGAAAGGGATGCTGATAGGTCTCAGATATGTCAAGGCTATGGCTTAATGGTAATATTTTTTTTTTGCATTGACAGAGATAGGCAATCTCAGAGAAAAAATGTGACAGAGGGAAATAGCAATAGTAACCTTTTCATCAAATCTTATTTCTGAAGCAGTAAAAAATCTGGGCCTGGACTCAATCACTCATACTTAAGAGATTTAAAACTACTCTTCTTGTATTGAATTTAAAAATAAGAACAGCCTAGAACCCATATTTAAAATGCTGAGTTCATGGTTAGCAGGATTACACCAGAAAAGTAATATTCCATTGGTATATAATATCTAACCTACCTTGTTTACTTTGTAAAGAGTAATGTACCCTATGCAACTGTCAAGGTTGGTTTCAAGAAATCCCACCACATGCAACTTCAATAGGCACAGAATTTACAGGATATAATCTGTAAAATTAATCTAAGGCTAAGTATAAGGGGCTCTAAAATGGTCCTGTTTATTGTCCTGTGAAGACTATAACTTCTTATATTTATGATAAGAAATATTTATATTTCTTATATTTATGTGTGTATATGCATACAGAGAGAGAGAGAGAGAGAGAGAGAGAGAGAGAGGGAGGGAGGGAGAGAGAGAGAGAGGGAGGGAGGGAGGGAGAAAGCGCACATATAAACATTGATTGGGATCCAGGCTGTACTTTATTTATTTATTTATTTATTTATTTATTTATTTATTTATTTAATCTAATTTTTATACCGCCCTTCTCCTGAAGGACTCAGGGTGGTGCACAGCCAAAGATAAAACAAGTACCCATATAAAATTTAAAATTTAAAAACAATTTAAAAACACATTAAATAATTTGACCCCGACGTCATTAAAACAAAAACAACCTATTAAAATTAATGTTTAATGTTCCAACAACCCAGCTTGTTGGAACAATAAGGGTACGGCGAAAGGTGCGGAAGTCAGGGATCATCCATATCTCCAGGGGCAATTCATTCCAGAGGGCGAATACCCCCACAGAGAAAGCTCTCCCCCTGAGTGTCGCTAGTCAACATTGTTTGACCGATGGTACCCTGAGGAGTCCTTCTCTGTGGGAGCGCACTGGCCGGTGGGAGGCTATCGGTAGCAGAAGGCGATCTCGTAAGTACCCAGGTCCTAAGCCATGGAGCGCTCAAAAGATGGTAACCAACACCTTGAATCACATCCGGAAGAGCACCGGGAGACAGTGCAGCTCGCGCAGGAGTGGTGTTACATGGGAGCTCCATGTCGCTCCCATAATCACCCACGTGACCGCATTCTGGACCAGTTGGAGCGTCTGGGTGCTCTTCAAGGGGCGCCCCATGTAGAGAGCGTTACAGCAGTCCAGACAGGAAGTGACGAGGGCATGAGTGACCGTGCACAAGGAGTTCCGATCCAGAAAGGGATGCAACTGGTGAATCAGGCGAACCTGATAAAAAGCCCCCCTGGCCACAGCTGTCACATGATCTTCTAGAGACAGCCATGCATCCAGGAGGACACCCAAGTTACGAGCCCTCTCTGAGGGGACTAAGATCTCATCCCCAATAGTCAGCGATGGAACCAGCTGGCTATAACGGGACGCCAGAAACCACAGCCACTGGGTCTTGGAGGGGTTGAGTCTGAGCCTGTTTCTCCCCATCCAGATCCGCACGGCCTCCAGGCACCAGGACATCACATCAAGGGCATCATTTTTATCTGATAATGCTATATCTTATATAAATAAGGAACTGAATTCTTCCACTTTTTTGCTGATTCTTGCTAATTGATAAAATATATGTGCTGTTTGGCTGTATTGACTGTGTTTAATATCCACTGAAGCTTTCATATGAACTGATCCAGTCTACTGTCTGGTAATTTATAACAGCTTGGACCTGTTCCATACATTTCTTTCTTCTCATTTTGCTATTAGCATTAGATCACTAAGAAAACAATATTGCTATAGGCTTGGCATGCTCAGTAAGAGTTTATGCATGAGAAAAACTTTTTGTTGTATAATTGTATAGACATTGGCTTATACATGAGCCAGACCTTTTTAATGCAGGATGAGTTTATATGGAAATCAATGCTGATAGAGAATATAAATGAATAGGTTTTCCCTGCAGACATAATGTATAATTTGCAATGTTTCCTAGTGAATCCATTGTAAGGAAATTATAACATATGCAATTACATATGTCACTGATTGAAAAGAGTATGGACAAGCCCGGGTGTGAAATCAGAGACTAATGGATCTGCCTATATCACTCTGCCTTGTATCGACAGGGATTTTAATGGTTAGGTCCATTTAAAAATTAGCAGAGCTGGGCTTCCGGTTTGGCTTCCGTCGCCGTTAGATGGTCTTTTGAGACCGCCACTCCGCCGCCCGTAAAGAGCCGCCTTTAAAGCTGAAATGCGGCTCGAAAAACTCCATTTCCTTAAGGAAATGTGAGATAGAGCTGGCGAGGGCAGGTAGAGCCCTCTGCGAAGTCCCCAGAGTTCTTTTTTTACTCTTGGGGAGGAAGCAGGATGAGACTCCCTATTTTTGCTCGCCGCTGCTCCGGGCTTCGGGAGAACTCTGCGCTTTGCAGAGCCAGGCGATGGGACCAACCCAACTAACGAAAACTAACAGATTGTTTGAACAAGCAGGATGAAATCCGGATCTGGGACTCTAAATTGCAAGTATTTCTAACAACCCTAAGACTGATTTTAAAAGTGAAGAAAGAGTGAAAGGAGGAAAAAAGAAAGTTTAAAATGGCGACTGGCTGAGGCTTGAGAAGAAAGCTGAAAGCGAAAGTCCTTCCGTTTGAATAGCTTAATACGTTACAAAGTATCTGAAACAATAGCGCTGGCTAGAAGTGAAGAGAAAAATTCTTATTTCATGCTTCTTCCTTCTTAGAGACTTGATATTGATATTGTCTGGAGAGAAGTCTTTTTCTTTAAAAGGAAAAAAAATCTGTTTGTGTGGCAGGATGGCGTTAAAACTGACAAAGCCAGACAACCAAGATGTGGGGGGGGGGGGGGCTTCCCCATTTACAAATCACATGAACAAGTTTTGAGCTTGCAGATGCAGAAGAATGGCTTTAAAGACCTAAAGGAATTTGTTTTGGAGGAGATGGCAAGACATGATGAGATTGTGAACCAGAACCTTGAAAAATTTAGACAGGAAATTAAAGGGTTGGTACAACAAAAGTATGATAACCTGAAACGATATATTGTAACAGCTTTGAAAGGTTTTTCAGAAATAATTATAAAGATGGATAAAGATATCAACTTAGAAATAGAGTCTAAAATGAAGGAAGCTGATTATAAGATTCATAATTTGGATAATAAAATACAAAGAATTGAAGATGACTTGACAATGATTCAAGAAAATAGCTCAGAAGTAGAGTCTAAAATAAAGAAAGCTGATCACAAGACTTACAATGCAGATAATATAAAACAAAGGATTGAAAATGAAGTCACAATGATGCAATTTAGATCCATGGAATTTGTGGTCAGAATCAGGGGAATACAGGAAAATAACAGAGAAGACTTGAGAAAGATATCTGCTGAAGTTCTGGCTGTGATTTTAAAGGTTAGTCCTGAAGAGGTATCCTGTAAGATTGATAAGGCCTACAGAGCAAATTCTTGGGTGGCAAAGCAGAGGCAGTTGCCTAGAGATGTGGTGATTTACTTTACTGATAAAGGAATAAGAAACGATATTGTGCAAAAGTCTTTTAACTCCACTCTAGAAATGAATGGAAGGAAGATTTGGATATATAAAGAGCTGCCGTCCAAGATGTTAAAAGATAGAAAGGACTTTGGATTTTTGGTGACTGAGCTAAAGAAACAAAACATCCCATTTAGGTGGGATGCTCCAGTTGGTATAATATTGAGATTTCAAGGAGAAAGATGTCAACTAAATACTGTTGAAAAAGCGGAAGAATTTTACTACAAGGTTTTTAAAATGGACCTAACATCTCCACGTATGTCATCAGTGTTAGGAACACAGGAGGGGGATAAAGAAAAGCAAAATGAACAAGAGATTGAAACTTAGGCTAAGCAGATGGAGACGGAGGTAATGGAAAAACAACAAGTTATAGAGGCCTTTTTGGATAAGCCGCTTCTGGATTCTCCTCTAGAGGCTATAGCTGGATCACCTATAAATACAAGAGAGGCAGCTTTGGATTTCGATTTGAGGTCTTATCAAGTTACAGACCAGCATGTAACTCAATCAGCTGATATACAAGTCCAAGAAAGGCAACCAGGATGGAGATCTAAATCACAACACATTAAGAAAAGAAGAAGCAGGTTCTACAAAACTAAAAAATTTTAAACTAAACAAAAAAAACCCTTTTTTTTCTTTTTCTTTAGCCAACAGACTAATGCCAGTTACTTAAGAGACGATTAAATATAATAAGCGGGATTTATAGAAGGCTGATACATGAAAATATAACTAAGGCAAATTACAGACTTAGACTATTTTGAGAAGAATAACAGATCTCTGCAGTGCTGGTGTTTTTGGGATGTGGAAGATGACCTTTGATTGAGCGGATTGGAACTTTCTATTTTGGATTCTTTGGAAAATGGATTACGTATATGTTGAGTTAAAAGGCAAGAGAACTATGGAATTGGGGCATGCAGAAGATCTGGTTGTTACCCTAACATGGTGGTTGGAATTAATAATCTAGACAAAAGACATTACAGAAGATACTATATGGAATATAAATATAAAGACACTCGGGTGGTTTTTTATATGCAGAAACATTTATTATTGATGGGGGCAGATGGTAATTGAAGATACTGAATATACTGTTGGAAGCAGAACTTGATGTTACCCTAACACGGGCGATGGAATTAATAATCTAGTTGAAAGACATTACAGAAGATACTATATGGATTACAAACTTAAAGTCATTCGAGGATTTTATTTATATATGGAAATATCTTTTAGTGGTGTGGGCAGAAGAACAAAGATATTAAAAATATTATGTATGTAGACCTGTAGGAAAGTGGGTGGAGATAGGGTAGGTTACTGATTGTTTAGTTTAGGAAAAGGGATGTTATGTTTAGATATTAATATATGTAAAAGATTTGAATTAAGAGATATATGTATGGGGGTGGAGGAAATGGGTAGATTATGAGTTGAAAAAATGCCAAATTAGGATTTATTATATAATTTTATAGCTGAAGGTTGCTTTGAAATGTATAGTATAGGGGGGATATAATAATAATGTTAGAAAGAAATGGTTAGCATATGGGGGGTGGTGTAAAAGGATGGTAAAGTATTATATAATCTGATATCAATTTGGATTTTATTTTGGAGAAGCCAAAATAAAAAAAGGGGGGAAAATCTGTATTTGAAAAACCTTTTCAATTAAAAAAAAAAACTAGCAGAGCTGGACCGGATGATTCATTAGCCTATGTATTTCAGGTAAATCATGCCAACAGGATCTTTTCCTGGGCAAATTCACCTTTTAAATAGAAACATTTCTAGACAAAAAGTAGTCTACCCAACAGCTAAGGCAGCTCAGTGTTAGCAATGGTTAGACTGTCCATTCACTTAAGTAGTATGTACCGCATGGTAAATTTTGTACCCAATGTGTCTATAAATCTCTTAATTCAGATTCTGTGGTAAATTGACTTTGAATATACTGTATAGATTTATCAAAAAAAAAATCAGGATCCCATCTGTAATATCAATCTAGGTTAAGAAAGGTTCCAAACTCCTATTACACTGCATTCCCCAATTATTCAAATTACATTATCTCTTCTATCTTGAGCAACTTCATGGAAAGGGATAGATTCCTGAATACTCCATATTTTCTTTATTTGGGGCTAGTTGGATTTTGTTGTAAGACTAAGGGGAAAAAAACAATACATCAAAAATAATCTGGAACTGGAAATGTTTCAACTACTAAATTGGCTTTGCTTTGAAGTAAATACTTGGAATCACAGAAATGATCAATGTTGAAAGAAGAATTCATTCTGTAAAAGTTTATCAGAGAATAGCAACAGAAATTGTGCCCTAAATAATAGTGAAAATGAAGAACTTTTAGGCACAATTTATGGGAGAAGAATATTGTGGAAACAAAATTAAGCTCCAAGGTATTTACCACTTTCTCATATCTGAGCCCTTTTAATGTCAGTATGTGGTTTATGTTGAACAAAGAGCTTTTTGTATTGTTTCTTAAAATCTTCTACCACAGTTTTCTACAGAAATGATGTCAATCTGTTTTTCTCTCTCTTTTATGTCTCTTCCTATCGCGCCATCTGTCTATAGATTATTTTTAGAGGAACATAATGCATCTATAAGCAAAAGTAACACTCTGTCCAGACTCCTCCTGAAATTACTATTTTTGCCCAATGTAAACAATTCCCAAATGTCTGATAAAAAACGAGAATTGAAATGAATGTAGCCTCTAACATATTACCATTAGGTATTGTGTGTACCTAATAACACTATAGTTTCACTAAACTCTAAATCTGTAAATTATACAAAACATAAAAATTGGAAAATTTTTAGGAGTGGGGTGGGTTATTTCAGAGTTAAAATAACATAAGTTTGGTTATTTATTATTTTATTTATTTATTAGAATTTGTCAAACAAAAACTAGAACAAGAATAAAAGAAAAGAAATACAATGCCAGGGATGATAGGCACGTTAGTGCACTTATGCACGCCCCCTCTACTGACCAATTAAGTATGAAGTAAGTTAATTTGTGACTGAAACTGTAAAAATGTGTAGCTGAGACAACCAGATCAGGTAGAGCATGCCAGACTTTGACAACTCTATTATAAAAATCATATTTTTTACAGTCAAGTTTAGAACAATTTACTTTGAGTGGTTGTTCACATGCATATTATTGTGATTAAAACAGAAAAAGTCATTTACAGGTAAAGCATTACTATGTATAATTTTGTATGCAATACCTAGGTCTGACTGCAAGTGATGCAGTTCTAAGTTATCCAAACTGAGAATTTCGAGCCTAGTAGCATATGGAATTCTATTGTGTACATAAGAGTGCAAAACTTTTCTTGTGAAATACTTCTGAACCCGTTCAATTGTACTGATGTTAGATATACGGTGGGGATTCCAAACAGTTGAACAATACTCTAAGATTGGTCTAGCATAAGTTTTATAACTTGCTAATTAGCAATAAAATATTTCTAGAAAAAAAGCTTCACAAAATTAAATTTATAACTCTTAGTGCTTTTTTAGCAATGCTGTTCCAGTGAACTTTGGTGCATAAATCGTCAGAGATAAGTATACCTAGGTCCTTAACAAAGTGAGGGTCATCTGCTACTTAGCTTATACTTGACATTCTGATTATGTTTACCAATATGTAAGACAGAGCATTTATTAATCGATATTTGAAATTACCAAATAAATGGCCATTCAGACACATAGTCGAGATCACTTTGCGAATCTGTTCCAGGTTAGGAACAGATAATTAAGTATGATATACTCATGGTAGCTAATATAATGCAATAGCCAAAGAAAACAAAAAGCAAAAACAGTTTTGCCTTTTCCATATTCTTCAATAGAGAATGCATGCCCAACCTGTGATGCACAGGCTGCATATAGCCCTGGGCAGCTAATAATGTGGCTCTACAAGACAGTGTGGTATTTAAATATATAATATAGTTAACTATATTATCTATTTTATATGCATCCCAAAATAATTGTTCTTCACTCAATACAGCTTAGGCAAGCCAAATGTTTGGACACCCATAATATCCTATATAACAAAACAGAAGCTTAAAACAAAAATCTCATGAAATGTTCACTTGTTTTTCTCCAGCCAAGGTAGTGATTAGAATTATCATTACTTCATTAAATTTACCAGCTCCCCAACTCCATTACAACTTTGAAGAGCAAGAATTTTGTATATTAGTTTTTAATTGATATATTCTGTCTAGGTTTTACAAAAAGAACTCAATGCAATTATGCTTTTGATTTTGAATACAATTCTAGACCTCCCACCCCCGAATAAATTCAGGGATTATGGATCAATTGTTAATCCTACATATCACTTTGCAATTTCCTATGCCAAATCAGTTGTCTTGGTTTATTAGCAGTTTTTTATATGATTATTCAAAAAGCCTTCCTAGATATGAGGGTTCTAGGGCTGTGTCTGAGCAAATACAGCATTACTCTGCTAACCTATCATTTAATTATTACAATGATGAATAAACAGGTAGGATGATGTCCATGAGATGGTCTTGAAGGCACTGTTTGCAGAAATAAGAGCAGAATCATTGGGGAGGAGCTTTGGGGAAGGACACAGAATTAGGAAGAGACTCAGGCTGGTTCTTCCTAGACTTGTTGGGGTATATGACAGAGGAAAAATAAAACAGAAGTGGACTTGCAAATTTTTTTTACTATCAGTTTCCTGTCTGGTCTACCATTACTAACAGATAAATTCTAAAAATATGAAGTAGTGTTAACCCACCCCTCCCATTTTCCCTCAGAAAAATATGTGGCAGGCCTGAAGGCCCAAATGTAAAAAAATGGCTTTCAGGTCTGACACTGCTATTTGGATAATGCAATACATTACATATTATATTAGAACCATCCTTTGGGGATATAAGATTAAAGACTTCATAACTTCATGAAGTTCCAAACTGTTTACCTAATACATCTCTCTGTTTTTCCATCCTTCCAATCCCAGATGATATCATCTAAAACTGTCCTTCAAGAGTACAATGGTTTTTAAAGACAATTGAGCTTGATTTAACAGACAGTTTGGAAGGAGAAGGTATCTTTACATTCAAATTGGTATCATCTGTTCCATTTACTCCATTTGTGTAATTGCCTAATTGATGTAAATGGATCCATTTGCAGTGAAATCTCAATTTAACAGACTAAGCCTTAGTTTAATCCACAAACCCTCAATTAGTTTGGTTAAATGGAGATGGAATGCAACTTTTAAAAATGACAATTGCATCCCAAGTATAATAAACAAACTCCTTAAACATTTACTGTGTTACAATATTCCATTTTTCCATTCATGACCTCATTGCTCATGAACTAACAATTCTTTAAATAAGGTATTAAAGTATTTTTTTTTAAAAAAAATCTCAGTCAATGCACTTTTTAAAAAAAATTACTATGTGTCAATCCTGAAGCTGACCTGGCCGAGCTTCTTGGAGCTTCATTGCTGCCACACTGGAGTGAGACATAGGGAGGGGGGATTAGAGATAGCTGGGGTTGTGTAGTCAAAATAAAATACTTTCTCTTGGGAACCAAGGACAATCTGACACCTGACGGGAGGAAGGAGGAGTGATGTCACCCGACTAGCAGATGCTGCCTTGATTGGGCCCTGTGACTGATTGTTTGGGGTTGGGGGAAAACCTTTTACTTTTAATTAGGTGAAAACCAAGGGGCCCCTCAGAGTTGGTTTTCACCAGATATGTGCCAATTTTATATTTCCAATAAAGCTATTCTTTGAGAAATCCATGTATGTTTTTGCTTGCAATGGATCTATTACTTGGAACTCTGACACAATGCTTGTTAATGATAAGTAGAACCCAAAAGAATTAATTATTTAAAATTCCCCACTGAAAAATAATTCACAAGTTCTTATAAATATTATATTACTATTATTTGTTTGAAAGCAAAACAGAGATTTTTTAAGCGATAAAGAAATGCATATTATATATCTAATTTATTTAAAAAGCGGGACATAATTTATAGTTTGTCTATAGTTTAGACAAAATCTAAACTGTAATTAGTACAACAAACTGGAGCAGTGGTGGGTTTCTACTGATTCGCCCCGGTTTGGGCAAACCCGTAGTGGCGGTGGTGGGAGACTCCGCCCACCCGCCTGGACGTCATCACGAACACTATGCGCATGCACAGAAGTTTCTGTGCATGCACAGAAGCTCTGTGCGTGAGCGAAGTGAGCAAGCGCACACGAACACTCCCGATTCCAAACCGGTAGTGAATGTAAGTGGAACCCACTACTGAACTGGAGAAGCTGTAACATTTCGAAATCTGTTGCATTGAAGATGTCTTTTTGGCAAGAATTCATGCAAAAATGTCTACTTTTATGAAAGAATTACAATTGCTTGGTTTTAATTTCTTTAGCACATTTATTATACAAAATAGAATTTAGTTTAGCATACAAAGGTATCTTGACCATTTGTTCTATACATGCTCATCTGTTCTCTTCAATTGCTTGACAGAACAAGCAGCAACTGTAGACATCAGCCATCCACAAGTATGAAATCTAGATCTTAGAATCTTCATAATATAAAAGAAAAAACATTGCAAACATATAACCCATTCCAAATATTTTACATAGACAAACATAGACATAGTCATAAAAGATGACTAAAATTTTAATTGTCAAGCAAGTGCAATTATTGTAAAAATAGCTTCAATTGCTCTAAGAATTCCGAGTGAACTGAATTTTGTTATAGATCAATTAGTTGATTTATTGCACACTGCAAGGAAGTGTAGCAAGAAATGAACTACAGCAATTAAATAAGATCATATGAGCTCCATTGTACTGAAATAAATGTGAATAGCAAGTGCTTGTGGGTTTATTCATAGAGCTGAAAGAAACAGCTACAACAAGTGTCTTTGAACATATCTGTTTAATTCTAATCAACTTAATAGATTCAGGTTTTTTATAACATCTGTAGTTGTGCTGCCCCACTCACTCATAACTGTGCTTTAGAGTTTATTATTCCCCAGCAATTCCCTTCACCAAAATTCAGAACTGTCCCAATTAAGTCCAGCCATGAGCAGGCCAAGATTAGTCCACAGAGCAATGGCCTAACACTCCACAAAGCAACTGAAAGTTGCTCAAACAAAATAACTCCACCGGACAAACTTAAATTCACCAGGCAAAACTTAAATCCACCCACAAGAGAGTTCACGTGGCAAGAAGAGTTCAGAGCCACCAAGGCACAATTCCAAACATGGTGTCAATCCAGAGTGAAACAGGAATCATGATGATCAAACAAACAGCTAAAAAACCAACACGCTGTTCTCAGCAATGCCTCTATCTGTCTGCTGTGATAAATAGCCAGCTTTCCAGTGCAGCCAATCAAGACAGGTGTGGCCTTCTCCTCTCAAGTAGTTTGGCTGACCTCTGCTGTTCCTGCCTTTTCTCTGCCCTACATGTTCTCAGATCAAGTGCAGAAGGCGTTCTCCTCCTTTTCACTGTCCACTGCCACTGCAAACTTTCCCAGTTGAAGCCTTCTCCAAATCTCTTTTGGAGGAACATTCAGAACCATCAATTAACTCAGTTCCTGACATGCCAGGAACAGGGTCAACCTCCGCTGAGCTGACATCTGAGGAGGAATCTGGGGAGTCACCCAAGGGAGACATCACAGTAGTCGTAAATTTGTAAGCATCCATACAAGTGCACTCACTAATTATTTGAGCACAACAATATATTGACTTTTTTAAAGAAATACTGCTAAGTGTAAGAATCGAGTTTCTTGATACATTATCGAACCTGTTTATAATAAAACTTGAACTTTTGTTTAAGCAAATAAAAAAGATTATTCACGTTTTCTATAATTATCAAGATATATTAAATATTTAAATGCCACTATAACCTTTTCCAGCAGCATTATAAATTGATGCTGAGTTAATACTTTCAATACTTTCAAAACATTCACAATCAGATTGAATCGGGGGAAAGTAACACTGACTGAATTTCTACCAACTTTCTAAAAAAAGATAACTGAGCTATAGGGTACAAGTACTGGTAGTCTTTAATTTATGATCACAACTGAACCCAAAATTTCCATTGCAAAGCAAGACAGTTGTTAAGTGAGTGTTGCCCCATTTTATGTTAAGTGAATCACTGCAGTTGTTAAGTTAGTAACACAGTTGTTAAGTGGATCTGGCTTTCCATTGACTTTTCTTGTCAGAAGGTCAGAAAAGATGATCACATGACTTTAGGACACCACAACTGTCATATGTACATGCCAGTTGCCAAGAGTCTGAATTTTGATTGTGTGAGCATGGTGATGTTGCAATGGTCATAAGTGTGAAAAATGGTCATGAGTCACTTTTTTAGTGCTGTTGTAACTTCAAAGGTCACTAAACTAATGGTTATAAGTTGAAGACTACCTGTAATGCATAAATTGAAATCTGTTGAATAATAGGGTTAAAATTTATGTAATTTACAAAGAGTGGTTATTATTATCTTTTTACAACAGCTTGGGAAAATATTTTGATATGCTGATAAAAATAGTTTTTTTACCTAATTGTCCCCAAATTGTATTATTCTTCCCCTTATAAATAGAGATATACAAATATTTTTGTGTCAAAAGCTATATTTGGTTTTTGAGCCACATGCCATGGAACAGACTTCAAAAAGAAGTTCAGGCAAGAACAAATAATTACTTTTCATGTATTTAATAATTTTCCTCTTCTGTCACCAAACAAGTAGAAATTGGCAGGCTCAGATTGTGATCTCTACCCAAAATGTAATAGAAAGTTTTGAGAAGTTATGTATCAATGTGTCCTTATATACCATGACTTCAGTCAGCTAGTATGTTTTTCTATTATCTATAAATGATCACACATTTAATACATTCTGTACTTAGCTTACTGATGAGAGGATTTCTCATATATTCTGAAAAAGACTTTTTGGTGACAATGTAGAGGAACACTAGGGTGATAACAAGTACAGAGATCACCATTTCCCAGCCCATCTCCTGTTTTGATATTTTACCATAAGTATAATCATGGGAGTGTAAGGTCTGTTCCTCTGCCTAGAGCATGGGTGTCAAACTGACTGTATCATGTTGCTGTCACATGATGTATCATTGTAGCAAATTGCTGAATATTAAATTTACAGTAGATAATGTTGAATTAGAATTATATAATCTAAAGCCATCGCTATCCACACGACCAGATGGATTATGTGCTTTTTTCCTGAAAAAGCTTGCTACCGTCCTAGCTGAACCTTTGTGTACACTTTTTGAAGCATCGTTTTGAACTAGTTCCCTGCCTGATCTATGGTCATCAGCTATAGTTATACCAATTTTTAAAAAGGGTGACACTAGTTCAGTTGAGACCAGTTTCTTTGTATTGTGTTACATGCAAAGTTATGGAATCAATTATGAACCAATTCATCATTCACCACTTAAAGACAAATAATTTGCTCTCTGACAAGCAGTTTGGCTTTAGGAAAAACTCATCGTATAATTTACAACTTTTGCACTATAAAAATACCTGGACTGTCTTGATCAAGGTAAAGCTGTTGATGCCATTTATACAGATTTTTGTAAGGCTTTTGATACAGTAGTACATGATAAACAGCTCTTGAAATTAAACTCTTACATCATTTCTGGACCTTTGTGCAAGTGGATTGCTGCTTTCCTGTCTAATAAACGGCAGAAAGTCAAAATAGGGAACTCACTGTCTAATCCTGCATCATTTAACAGTGGTTTCCGCAACACTGCATTTTAGGTCCCATGCTTTTTTTTTTTTTTTTGCTGTGTATCAATGATTTACGCAATCAACTTAAAAGCAATTGCATTCTTTTTGCCAACGACATAAAATTATTCAATTCTACAGATAATTCTGTTGTTTTGCAAAGTAATCTTGATTATGTGTCTGAATGGTCATCTATTTGGCAACTTCAAATTTTGATTAATAAATGCTCTGTCTTACATATTGGTAAACATAATCAGAATGTCAAATATAAGCTAGGTGGTATTGATCTAGTAGATGACCCTCACTTTGTTAAGGACCTAGGTGTTCTTATCTCTGATGATTTATGCTCCAAAACTCATTGTAACAGCATTGCTAAAAAAAGCATTAAGAGTTCTAAATTTAATTTTGAGAAGCTTTTTTTCTGGAAATATTTTATTGCTACTTAGCAAGTTATAAAACTTATGCTAGACCAATTTTAGAGTGTTGTCCAACTGTTTGGAATCCCCACCATATATCTGACATCAGTGCAATCGAGCAGGTTCAGAAGTACTTCATGAGAAAAGTCTTGCACTCTTCTGTACACAGTAGAACTCCCTATGCTGCTAGGCTCAAAATTCTTAGTTTGGATAACTTAGAACTGCGTCGCTTGCAGTCAGACCTAGGTAGTGCATACAAAATTATACGTAGTAATGCTTTACCTGTAAATGACTTTTTCTGTTTTAATCGCAATAATACGTGTGCGAACAACTGCTTTAAACTCAATGTAAATCATTCTAAACTTGACTGTAAAAAATATGATTTCTGTAATAGAGTTGTCAAAGTCTGGAAGGCCCTACCTGATTCAGTTGTCTCAGCTACAAATTTTCAGTTTCAGTCACAAGTTCTGTGGACCTTACTTCATACTTAATTGGTCAATAGAGGGGGCGTGCATAAGTGCACTAATGCTCCTGTCGTCCTTGTCATTGTATTTGTATTTTTATTTTTATTCTTGTTCTTGTTTTTCTTTGACAATTTCCAATAAATAAATAAAATCATGACATTTTTTCCCTTTGTGGAGTTGGGGTGGGCATGGCCTGTGCATGACACATCCAACCCACAGGCTGCCAGTTTGACATCCCTGGTCTAGAGTATTGAAACAATCCCTGTCTCTTATTTAAAAAAACTGTCCTTTTTTGTATGATTACTGCAAGTACAGAATGCCTGATTGAGGGTTATATAGATTGGCAAGGTGATTTAGAGGATCCCAGATTGAGAAAAGTAGAGGTTGACAGAATAATGCAACTAAGGCCATTTAATATATTTTTGTAATTCTTTTTGGAAGGAATTTGAAATTTCTACCTGGAATGGATCATTCACCCAAAAAGTCAAGCAACGAACACTGATGAGTAAACCTGCCTTAAAGAGTAAACAGCAACCGAATCAGTATTAAGGCCAATATTAAGCAATGACATTGAAGGAGAATCAAGGAATGTTTGGGAGTCACTTTTACACTCAGGATATGGTTTTCTGGAAATAGCAATAGCAATAGCACTTAGACTTATATACAGCTTCACAGTGCTTGACAGTCATCTAAGCTGTTTACAGAGTCATTATATTGCCCCCAACAATCTGAGTTCTCATTTTTCCGACCTCAGAAGGATGGAAGGCTGAATCAACCTTGAACCTGGTGCGATTCGATCTGCCAAACTGCTGGCAGCCGGTGATCAGCAGAAGTAGTTGCAGTACTGCACTCTAACCACTGCGCCAAAAACAACTATAGAGACCCACTAAATACAATGATTCAGTGATGACTGAAATATGGATATTTCTCTGCTTGTCTCACGAAATTGGGGATTGTCTTAATCCCAAAAATATTCTTTTTCTCTCATAAAAAATGTTATTGTTTACATTTTTTATAAAAATGCAATAAAGGAAGGAAGCTAGAAGATAAAGGTATGTCTTAATGTCAAGCTCCCTAAATGGACAATGTAATCTTCAGGCTGAATCTATGTAGTACAAGATGCTATAAAATGTGATATTAAGGATAACCAGTTTATCCTCTATAATCTTTTCCATCTCTCTAATTCATAAAGCTTTGGCTGCTAAACCATGAATAATCTTTAAGTGAAATATATTTTCTGTCTACTGTATGTTCCTGATGAAAATATTGAACAATAATCAGTTTGGATGAAATCAATAGTCATTTCTCTAAGATTGGCACTTGGAGATTAGCTAACACAAATGAAATGTGTACTGCTTGGCCTTTAAAATATTGTACAGGAATCATGGCCTGTAGCAATTATAACCTACAAAGTATTGCCTTCATTCTGAATGAAGGAAAAAATCAGTTTTGGGATTTTTAACCCTGATAATACCTCTCATAATTTAGAAAGAAATGGCAACCATTTATAAAGCCTCAAACAAACACACAAGGGCTATTATAGCAAAGTTGTTGTTGCTATTAGTTGAGAAGTCATGTCCAACCCATCGCAACCCCATGGACCTCCAGGCCTTCTTGTCCTCTACCATGCCCGGAGTCCATTTAAACTCATGCCTACTGCTTCAGTGACTCCATCCAGCCACCTCATTCTCTGCCATCCCCTTCTTCTCTTGCCTTCAATCATTCCCAGCATTAGGCTCTTCTCCAGTGAGTCCTTCCTTCTTATTAGGTGGCCAAAGTATTTGATTTTCATCTTCAGGATCTGGCCTTTTCTCTCTTTTATTTTAAATATCTACTAATTTTAAAAATGTGATAAAGTTCTTATAAAGATTAAATAGAATTTTGGGACAGAAACAGTGCAAGGAGAAAACTTCAACTAAATCATAATTTATTTAGCTATCACTTTTAGATAAGTCATATCATTGTACATAAATGGTGAGGAGGTGGACAGGGTTGGTAGTTTTAAATTTCTGGGCATTTATAACTCAAAGGACCTCTCATGGACTATGAATACTAACATGCTTGTGAAGAAGGCACAGAAGAGGCTGTACTTCCTGAGAATGCTCAGGAAGATAAATCTATCTCAGCATCTACTTCTGTCCTACTATCACAGCACCATTGAGAGTATCCTGACATACGGCATTCTTGCATAGTATGGGAGCAGCTCTGTAGTGGACCAAAAAGCTCTACAGAGAATCATTAAAACTGCCCAGAATATCATTGGGCTCCAGCTACCAGCCCTGGACGACATCTTCGAATCTCGCTGTTTGAGGAAGTTGCATAACATTCTCAGAGACTCTTCCCATCCTGCTTACAATCTTTTTGGACTGTTGCCTTCTGGCAGAAGATACAGAACAATTAAAACTCGGACCAGACATTTTCTCAATAGTTTTTATCCCAGAGCTACAATTGGACTCAACAATGAATTAAAGGGCCACCATCAGTGAGGTGTTGGACAGCATTACTTGGTCTGTTGTGTGGATGTTTGGGTGGTTTAGGTGTGGAGAATTTGTAGTGGTTGGGAGTGTGTTTGGGGATTGTTATGTGTGTTGGACCTGGTCTTTGGGTGTTAAGTGAATTTCGTTGTATGGGTATACTGTGTATACACGTACAATGAAATAAAGTTATTATTGTTATTGTTATAATTTAGCTATAAAACCCCATTTCTATGGTCTTATTTTTCTCTGTCTTGATGGATAACTATTGTTGCTGTTATACAGAAAAAATCCTGCATTTTTCTTTACCATTTTTCACTTAATTTGATGAAGAAGAATATCCCAAGGTCTTATGAAAAAAAATCCTTATATAAAAAAACAGAATGTCTTGTTTAACATAATAGGATTACCATTACATGGAAGATTATTTTGTTTTATCTTCTGCTTTGTGTCAGTTTGAAAACATTCTGCTTCCTAAGATCTAAGATTTTAAGACACATGGAGCAGGAGAAATCGCACGAGTCATGTTACATAGATTCAACACAGCAATGAAAAAATCAGCAATCTCAGTTTCATTAATATTTCATGTTTAAGGTTGTTTCTGTGTCCAATTCTGAGTCTTTAAAACAGATATTACAAATTTTATAATATTAATATCCATGTTTTGCTTTGCTTTTTGCTTTAGATTATTAAATTATTACAAGCATCATTAACAATCTTATCTTCTTTGCTTAATTAAACTTCTGAGTGAAATGTAATTAATGTAAGCTATATTTTTCATAAGAAACACATTTCATTGTACTCATACAGGTAGTCAATTTACAACAGTTCACTTAGTGACCTTCACTTAGTGACCTTAGTGGCACTGAAAAAAGTGACTTATGACCATTCTTTACACTTATTACCATTGCAACATCCCCATGGTGATGTGGTTTACATTTGGATGCTTGACAAATGTTCACATTTATGATGGTTGCACTGTCATGTGATCACCCTTTGTGACCTTCTGACAAGCAAAGTCAATGTGGAAACCAGATTCATTTAACAATTGTGTTACTAATTTAACAACTGCAGTGGCTCAGTTAACAAATGTAACAAGAACAAATGTAAGAAGAAAAGTTGTAAAATTGGACAAACTCACTTAACTAATGTTTCACTTAGCAACATAAATTTTGGGCTTAATTGTAGTCATAACTCGAGGACTACCTGTACTTAAAATAATGACTTATAACAGTTCATTTAGTGACCATTCAAAGTTATAACAGCACTGGAAAAAATGACTTAAGACCATTCTTCACACTTAGGACCTTTGTAGCATCCCCATGATCATGTGATTAAAATTCAGATGCTTGGCATTCTTATGACCTTTGCTATGTCTCAAGCAATGGTTGTGATCACTTTTTGCAACCTTTTGAGAAGCAAAATCAATGGGGAAGCCAGATTCACTTAACAACCATGTTACTAACTTATCAACAGTGGACAAGTAAGTGGAAAAAAGTTTTTAACTGAAATTCTGCATTGACAAATTTGTCCTTCAAGCCCTCACATTGCCTTCTGCAATAATTAATATTTAGATCTCCAATCCTCATTAGGCAAATCATTTTAAAATAGATTAGAAAATGCCCTTAGCTTTGAGGACAGAGTGGGATGAAACTAACATTATTAAATGAATTCATGAGAACTTTAGATCCCTATAGCTTCATAAGACATGATAGGGCAGAACTGCTGAGATGAGACTGATCTTTTATCTTTGCAAGTTTGATCTGATAGCTGTGGAAAGGTAGTTGCATTTATCTCATTTGTAAATGTAAAGCCATGTTAGTTGAGAAAAAAGGATAAGATGATTGATGGGATGCTAAGAATAGTCAAGTCACAGGAATCCAATTACTGTAATCCATGCATGTATTCAAAAGAAAGAGGGATTTAAAAAATGTCAGTCTTATTTGTTTCAGAATGAAATTTAATTTGCTATTCAGAAATGGAAGCAAATTTATTTCAGCATGAGATTGACATTACATTACCACATACATGAAACATAATCGTGTGACAGTTTTAAACCACATGTGTATTTTAGATGAGTTTAGATTTCAAGTAACTAGGGCTCAGAAACTTCCGTGAAAAGGAATTATTTGGCAAATATATACCATACTTTTTAAAAAATCAGTAAGTCAGATTTCTAGAACTGATTAGGGTTACAAAAATACAAGTAATCACAAGATGGCAGCCAGAAGTTCAGAAGTGTATTCTCAAAGATTCTCCTTATTAGGTTGTTGCTTATTCTTTAAACCTGAACAAAGCAGAGTCCAGGCTTTGTGGTGGACATCTGGGAAAGGATGGGCCTTATTTAGATTATGATTATGGGCAAGATTTATGCACTGAAACAGAGAATATATCAAAAAAAATATTCTGATTATTCTAGAATAAATCTTATTCCTGACACTGTTTCTTAGGATCACCTGCAACATAATTTTTATCAGATAAAAATTATCCTGTGGGAAGGATGATTTTCTCTACCTCATCTCTCATTTTGGATGATATTGACTGCATCTTGCAATTATCAGTAAGATCAGTAAGAGGAAACTTTCTTTTCTTTTCTTAATTGTGTTAAGGCCATAGGGATTCTTTTTAACAATTTCTAAATTTACCATTGTCAAACCATTTGGTCTGACTGTTGTTTGTTTGTTTGATCCCACTGTTAAGATGTTCTCAATTGGTTCTTCTTTCCTTACTATTGCCATTGCTTCTTCACTTTGAAACCCCCACACATAAGCACTAAAAGGAAACGTCTTGAAGGGGAGTATGCTAAACATATCTGTTCATTTTTTGTACAGTCTACATGGTAAGAGAGGGTAAACAACAGAGATGGTATTCAGCAGGTTCTGACCAGTTCTAGCGGTAGCGGAAATTTTGAGTACTTTGGAAAACCGGTAAATACCACCTTTGACTGGCCCCACCCCCATCTATTCTCTGCCTCCTGAGTCCCAGCTGATTGGGAGGAAATGGGGATTTTGCAGTAACCTTCCCTGGAGTGGGGTGGGAATGGAGATTTTACAGTATCCTTCTCCTGTCACACCCACCAAGCCACACCCACCAAGCCACACCCACAGAACCGGTAGTAAAAAAATTTGAATCCCACCACTGGTTAAACAAACAAGACGCATAAAAATGCTTGGCGAACATTGAAAATAAAAATGAGGACTTTGTCATCATATTATAACTCCCAAGATTAGGTTGAATTGAAATTTGGAATGGAAAAGGAGTCCATGTTTTACATATAAGAGCATTACTCAACTTCCAATAGGATTCTTTAGCAACAAAGAAAATTAACAATGGTGATTGGATCCCCATGTGCATAATGACTTGAAAGCTGAGGGACTGAGGTAATAGTGTTTCTCATCAAGATGCAGAAACTCACTTTGGGAATATAGAGAGAAGTCTCAGAAACAAAAAATAAAAAATGGAACTATAAACATATTAATCACTAGAGCTTTACAATTAAAGTAAAATACTCCCTTTGTAACCAGATTGTACAATATGTTTCTGAATATTTTTCCATATATTTCTTAATATCAAGTAAATTCTGACTAATTTTATGGAAACATTCAAACTACAATTTAATCCTTAGCGTGAAAAGAAATGACAAGACAAATATTCCATTTAAGACTGGGTCCTTGCATTTGAGAGAGGACATAAAGTGAAAAGCAAAGATAAAATCCATGCATATAAACTTAGATCTGGCATCAAAAGTTGCTATTCTGAGATATTACCAAAGTCTATAATTTTTCAGTTAGAGCTCTGACAACTGTTTTATTTGTACTTACTTCATATAATATAAATAAATAGTTTAAGTATAGTTTAAAGCTGGATCTACAAAATGGATAGACACTACTCCAAATGAAAATATGTAATAGAAAATTATTTTCTGTATTTGTACTGAAAGTCTACTATCTAAATACAACAATGTGGGAATCAACAGTTTCACTATATAAACACAACAATGATTAATCTAATTATCAGGTCTGCATATTAATTGTCTTTTGATTTGGAATACAATATTATGTAATTGATGGTTGATTCCAAGGACTAAATACAATTTTTCTTATACAAGCTTTTACAAAACTATGTTACACCAGTTCTAAAAAGGAACGTAATATAATAAAAATTGTACCAAAATCAAACTTTAGGCCTGAATAATAAAATATGAGGTAAGAAGTCACTGAAAAAATTGTTTTTCCTATCATTTGAAACTAAAATTATGGTGCTTATTTCCCATGACAAATTCAAATTTACCATTAATTTTTATATTGGAAACTCATTATATGGGTTAAAGAATAAAAAAGTTCATGCATTCTTTGGGGGGAGGGAAACCCAACGAAACTGCAAAGCTTATAGTGGCATAGTACCATATGTGGATTCAATGTTTCATTCTTGTTTATGTGAGTTTAATTACTTCCAGAAAGTTTGGTTTGGCACACCATAAATTTTCTTTCACTATCGGTCCCATCATCTGTGCATAGAGAAAATTTAAAGTTATAGGAATATATTCTCATTTTTATAATTAATCAAGAATTATAAAGATACCAGGAAAAAATACCCACACCTGTTTTGAGATTTGATTTTTTTTTACTGTCTTTAATGCACTAGTGACTTTAGTCACTGTATTATTTATTGATTTACGGTCCAAAACTAAAGCAACAAACATTAAAATGTGTACAACAATTAAAATTCCTCAGTAAAAATTATATGAATGCCAACAACAATAACAACTTTGGGGAAGACAGAGACTGATTTCTCTAAGCTAATGCTACAAATAGAAATTTCTTCAGACCCTTCATACCTCTAAAACTGGTCACTTAAAATACCAATTTTAAGTGACCAGTTTTTAGATGTAAGTAATCTCAGTGAGAGATTTAATTAAAATTTCTGATAAATGGAATTATAAATTATGATGATCATTGCATATATGTCAGTGCATATATTAGACATTTTAATAGAACATGATATACAGATTCAAATTCTGTATTTGAACATACATTAAAATTATTTTCATATGGGAGATTAAAATATCTTCCAGATGTTGCCTGATTAATTTGGGTCTGTACAAAAAGCCTCCTACATCTTTAAAAAAAAAAAAACTAGAGAGAATTCAGATTAGGGTGACAATTCTACTATAATATAGTGGAAATTTTGGTTCAGCCTATCTGAATATCTAAATCCCAGTTTCTCTCCTTGAATTCTGCCCTAGATTTATTGAGGACTATGCTAAGTAAAGCTGCTATTGACAGACCACAGTTGATCAAATCTTGATCAATTTGTCTTCACAGAATTAATTCAAATCTTGCATTCTGGTGAAGATGGACTAAAGAGATCTCCCAAAGGATTTGCTTTACCTTGAATGGCTTAGTCTTCCATGGACCTCAGATGAGATGAAGCCCCATTCTCATTGTATTAAATATTGTTTTTAGAAATTGAGATTGTTTAGAATAAAAAACTGAGATCTTCTTATAAATACATAACTGGGTACCACAAAGTAACATATCCAGAAATTTGGATTTGAATTACTTAATGGTAGTTGGGACAAAATTATTCCCATACTAACATGCAAATTTGAAATGGCTAGAAACATTTGTGGGGCTACTATAGATAACCCTTTGCTTGATTGCCACAGCAGGTAGAGGATTGAAAATAGGTATCTACAGTACCATTTTACCATTTTCATCCAACTAGTTCAGAACTGAAGGGTTTTTTTGTTTGTAAATAGCAGGATTTGTTTGAAACAAACATTAAAAATTTAGGGTGGCTATTCTTAAGTTTTCTTCACCTAAGGCTTGTATGTTTCTTTTTATAATATCTATCTTTAAGTATGGATTCTTATATATTTATAACTGTTGTTTTTATATGTTTCTTTATTGCATTGTTGTACATCGCCCAGAGTAGCTTTTGGTGATATGAGTGACCATATGTTAGATAGATAGATAGATAGATAGATAGATAGATAGATAGATAGATAGATAGATAGATAATTACAAGTAGGCCTCAACTTACAACCATTTTAGCAACTATTTAAAGTTAAAATACTGAAAAAGTGACTTATGAGCAATTCTCACACTTACAACTGTTGCAGCATCCTCACTGTCATGATCAAAATTTGGGTGCTTGGCAACTGGCATGTATTTATGTCTGTTTCAGCATCCTGGGATCATATGATCACTTGTAATCTTCCCAGTGAGCTTCCCAGTTAGCTTCAATGGGAGAAGCCAGAGTCACTTAATAACTACATAATTCCCTTAATAAGTATACTTATTTGCTTAACAACCATGGCAAAAAGACTGCAAAATTGGGTGCAACTCATTTAACAACTGCCTTGCTTAGCAACATAAATTCTGGTCCCAATGATGGTCATAAATCAAATACTACAGTCTTTTCCAAATCTGCATTGTCTGGTTTTATTGCCAGAATTATTTGTTACCATTAACAGTCCTAATGCTGGATTTTTCAGAAATCTAACTTTCTTTATTGGCCCCAGGTTAGTGGGACTATTCAATGTATACATTTTAATTGAGGTAATGGAATTATCCTAGTATGTGAGCTAAGATATTCCATTCTTGCTATTTAAATAATACAGCTAGCTCCAAAGTAACTCTGTTTATCAATTTGTCAACATTTCCTTCATTACAGCCATTTTCTTTCAGTGTACAGGCGAGTGAATTTTCTAAGAAATTAGATGAAAATATATTTCTGCATATCTCCATGACCATGATGAATTTGCAATAGCAACTCACAGTAATGAGAAACTGCTTACTTCCCAGGTATTTGCTATTGTTGCTGTTTATGTTCCTGTGTAAACATGGGTAATTAATATGCATGAACTCTGTAAATTAGTTGCTTTAAATTCTATCTAGAGTTCTAAGATGTGCATAACAAGAGACAAACAGAAGGAGACATTTTGTGGAAGTTATTAAAATGCAAAATAGTCTTTTAAAAATATTTTAGGATAGAATCTTTTCTTGAAAACTGAACAAACACAAGGTTGTATGCCAGGGATTGCAGAGGAAATTTAGTTTTTCACTGACCCATTACAGGACTATTGATCTTTTATAAGGCTCCCCTTTGTTTGAATAATCTTGGTTAGGATCTAATGAAAAACAAAAGATGGATAATCCTCTTACATATAATGGATGAAATGTAACGGATGAAGGCATGACAAACTGAACAGAGACAGTTGGCGATTTTTTAAAAAATACAATTCTTGGCTGCACATTTAATCAGCTTTGCCAAGTTTCAAAAGGAAAACAAAATGTTTTCCTTTGAATGTTTAATGGCTTAACTGTGTCTAGAGATGGAAAATACTAGCCATATTGAAATGAATCTCAAAATATGCTTAATATAGAAAAGACAATTCAGAAGCTAAATTTGAATATAAATCATCTTGCCACATTTTACTTACACTTTTCACTTGGATATCTGAATGGTGAAAGAAAGCATCTGCCAATGTTGAATTGTAATGCTTCACAGATTTGTTCTAATGTTTTCATGCTGTACTAGGGACAGGCTGTTTTAGGAGAAAAAAGTAACCATACTTAAAACAACATTATTATGAGATCATAAATTGGCTTTCTAATCAAGTGATTATTAGCAAAACTGTTGAATGGAATTTTAATGCAATCCACCTATCATTTGAAATGCTTTATTTAAAAACCAACTGAGTAAGGTTTTCAGAATTGTGTCATTAGTGCTATACATGGATGACATAAAATCTGCAACAAATCTCTGATTTATAAATATATGCTGATCTAAAATACAGTATAAAATCAATATAATTCATGACAGATATGACAATAAAATAGAATGACTATTTAAGAGGAAACATGCTAATGTTTAGAACAATAGTACAACAGAATTTATGCCTTAGATTTATTTATGACTTACTTTAAAATTACAGTTTATTTTTATTATCAGCTGAATTTGAGGAATTTATTTATTAAAATAATAATGTATTAATAGTTTAATTACAACAATAAAAGATAATACAAACTAAAATGAAAAAGAGGCAAAAAAATAAAAAGTGCTAAAAGAAAAAAAGAAAGAAAAAATAGTGAAAAAAACAAAAAGTGCTAAAAGAAAAAAAAGAAAAAAATAGCGAAAAGAAAAAAAACAATTAAGAAATAACTTCATTATATCTTCACTTCCTCTTAATTAACAGATACAAATGTCTCAATTCTTATAATTTAATTCTTAACTACAGGCAAATCCAATAAGCAGAATAACAGAACAACAGATTTGTAAGGAACTTTGAGGTTCTAATCCATCCCCTGCTCAAGCAGGAAACCTTATAACCGTGATGGCGAACCTATGGCACGCGTGCCACAGGTGGCACGCGGAGCCATATTAGTGGGTACGCCAGCTCAGCTCTGGGGTGCATGTGCATGCCAGCCAGCTGATTTTCGGGCCTTCTGGGCCCACCAGAAGTAGGGAAACAGGCTGTTTCCTGCCTCTGGAGGGCCTGGGGGGCGTGGGGAAGGCCCGTTTTTTTTTTTCTTACCTGGCTCCAGATCCTCTCTGTATATCTGGGAACGGCGAAAACAGCCTTTCCCACTTCCTTGGAGGCCCTACGGAGGCTCAAAGGGCCCATTTCCCCACTCCCGGTGGGACAGGAAGTGACGTTTTTTCCTGTCCCCAGCCTCCAGAGATGCCTAGAGAGGCTCCTACAGACTCCTAAAGAGGCTCCTAGAGACTCCTAGAGAGGTTCTGGAGGCTGAGGATAGCAAAAAATGTCACTTCGTGTCCCACCGGGAGTTGGGAAATGAGCTTTTTCAGCCTCCGTAGGGCCTCCAAGGGAGTGGGAAAGGCTGTTTTCGCCATTCCCAGATACACAGAGAGGATCTGGAACCAGGTAAGAAAGAAAAATGGGCCTACCAGACCATCATGTGCCAGGAGTGGGGGGGGGAGGGGGAGGGGGTTGCGCACACATGCGCGTGGGCATGTGCGCGCGCGATACTCCCCCGCCCCCCCCTCTCCTGGCATGCAATGGCAAAAAGGTTAGCCATCACTGCCTTATAACATTTCAGATAAATGGTTGTCCAATCTCTTCTTAAAAACTTCTGGAGACAAGTAATTCCACTGATTAATTGTTCTAACTGTCAGGAAATTTTTCATTAGTTCTAGGTTGTCCCAAAGGTGCTTTTTCAAGAGGCAACTGGACTTTCTTGTTTTTCTTTGAAGACGTTTTGCTTCTGAAGAAGCAAACTGGATGATGACAGCTGGTCATTTGCATTCTTTTATAGAGTCATTGCGGCCACTTGGGGGTTTTCTGTGCCTCAGGGTCACTTGAGTAGTGGAAATGGGTGTGGAGCCTTCATGGAATTGCTGAAAAGACTGTATAGTGGAGCTGTCTGCAGGGTGCTTTCTGCCCTGTGTCCTTCATTGTGAACACAGGCACAGGCTGTTGGAGATGAGTCCGTGAGATCTATGAGATTTATCTATGAGCCTATGTTTAACAGTGAATGGACATTGGGAAGAAAACTTCATTTTAAGAGCATTTTAAAATCATGTAAGTATACATGTTTGTGTCAGTTAACTAATCAATACAAGAGCTTCTGAAACAAAACCGATCCCACATTAGGAAGATGCTTCAACTTCCATTCTACTTTAGAAATGAAGTATGAAAGATGGAATGGATGTATGTTACATTCCTGTTAATTTTGCAAGCTTTCAATCTACAATAGTGTTTATATTGATGAAACTTCAGCTCTAATCCAAAATTTGTTTCCATCTGGAAACTCCTATCTGCCTCTAACATGCCGTATACTATTACAAAAATTGTTATTTTTTAATTGCCTGGCTAGGTGGCTCAGTGGCTAAGATGCTGAGCTTCTTAAAAAGAAGAAGCTGACCTCAGAAAGGTCGGCAATTCGTTGGTTCGAATCCCTAGTATAGGGTCTCCTGTGTGAGTAGGGGGTTGGACTAGATGACCTCAAAAAGCCACTTCCAACTCTGTTACTGTTATTTACTAGAGTATTAAAAAATCTTTTAAGTACATGGCCATTGTGCATCTCAATCAGCTATGGATGGGCAATTTTGGAATTAATATGTCAAGAAAGTAATAGAGACAAAGGGTAGCAGTGATGTCAGATAGGTAATATATTATGGACATGGCTGGAAAATTATTTTTATGGGATTCTTCCTTTGGGGGACTATTGACCAACTCAAAATATCAGAAGACCATGCTGTCAAACTTTGGAATTTGAATCATCAGAGTGAACAATATGGCCAGATAACTCTCCAGTGATCATAGCATATAAATATGAACCTGTTGATGCAAGTTATCTACATTGAATTTTCCAGGTTGGCAGGGGGGGCGGGATCAAGTTAAGAAAGCAGTAGGCAATGGTAGATTAATGTATAAACCAGTATTTTGCAACTTTCACAACATTAAGATTTGTATACCAGAGATCTACCTCAGTTGTCAGGAATGTTCTACAAGGAGATGTCTATGCCTTGCAGTAAACACAGCCTCCAATCTAAATAGGGTCCCTCCAATGGTCATCTATCTGAACCCGCTTTTCATAGTCAGATTATTTCAGTGCTAAGTTCCGTACACGTGTCCAACCAGCTAGACTGGTCTATACATGTATTATGGCTACCGCATTCCCACACTTAAGTATTTACCTTATCATTCTAGCACCATGAAAAAAAGTAAATGCCTGAAAAACCATTTGTTACAGCTCTTTAACTTAAGATAGTACTTTCAATTAGACTTAGTTTAAAAGGTTATACCTTTTTATTTAGTATATGTAAAGTCACAAACCTAATCTACCCTCTACTCTAAATTTACATATATATTATCTACCATTGACAGTTACATATTTTCAGCCAGATTGATATTATTTATTGTGTTCATATATTTCAGTTCTGCTGAAAAACAATAATGGTAGTATGAAATACGGTTGGCAGGAAGCAATGACTAGCATAAAAATAACTCATATTGCTGTATGAGTGAATATTTCAATCCAGATCTTCCCAATTAGATTTAAATATTGTAATCAGATCTGAGACAAGTAGAATCCAATATTTTTTCTAATAGAATCTGAAATTAACTAACCAGGACAAAAGACACCGGCACAGAATTTTGAGTAGCAGAGCTGTTTTTGCCAATAGATTTCTTTCTACTTTCTCATTTTTATTTTATTTTATTTTATTTTATTTTATTTTTTTGCCACCTACACATTGTATTCTTTGCTGAATTGCTCTAGATTCCTCCAACTGGAAAATCTGAAGGTAAAAGAAAGAGACCACCAAATCGCATAGAATATTCAATTATACCATATGGCATTTTCGTAAGATCCTTTCATAAGTTATATTTTGAATATGTATTTCACATGCTGTAAGTATAGGTTGTTCCATTTACCTACTGTTTTATGCTATGATAAAAGTAAAATCTCTTCTGATTCAAGCTTGATATTTTTTTCCATGGATGAAGGAAGGAAAAAAGGAATGGTTTATTAGTCATAAAATAGCAAAACATATCCATGTAGTTCCTTGGCACCACTATGGAAGTAGTTTGCCATTGCTACCTTTCAACATTTTTTCCCCTTCCAATCCTAGTCTAATATACAACTGGGGTAAAACCTGGGCTAATAATTGTATTCAGTAGATGATGTTCATAATTCAGCCAGTCAGCCAGAACAGAAGCTGAAGGGAATTTTGACAGCAAGTTATGCCTTCCATTTTCTGCCTTTCAAAGAAAAAAAAAATGAAAGTCCAATTTGAACCTTGAAAGTTTAAGATAAATATACAGTAGTTGTTCACATCTTCAATTATTCTACTAAACTAGATGTTTAAAACCATACACTTCATTAGAAAAAAAATAAGTTACAAAGAAAATCTATTGTATCAAATGGACTCAGAATTGGCATTTTGAATGATCGAAGGAGTTTTGAAAATAGTTTCAATTTTTGTGAACACAAACTATAATTTGATGACATTTGTGACATGATGGGTCATCTATAATACAGAAATGATGATGAAAAAATATCTGAGAGCAAAATATAGAAATACAATGAAAGGGAAAGTGTAGCAGAAATTAAATCACTGATCTGATCTTGAAGGAAGAGAAATATTTCTTGGTGTTGTACCATAAAATAGTTTTCAATTTATTTTCTTTAAAGACATTGCCTTTTATGGCTGTACAATCTGCATACAAAAAGCAGATTGTTTTATCCCTTTTGGCAAAAGTAAAACTGAAATGTAAACCAGACTCCATACTATATACTTGAGATGGATTTGCAGCTTGATATATGTGTAGATGTGTCTTTTGAGGTTTTAAGATGTTGGCATTGTCTTTAAATAAATTGTTTTAGCATGCACACCAAGCAGTTCAGTTCAATATTAAATTTATATTTAATTTAGTCACTTCTTTTGAAGTACAAATTAGTATTGCAAGTTGGCAACGGACTAATATCATTGCTTCAAAACAGTTATATAAGATTCAAGCTTGTCCACCCCAAGGATAAAACACCCAGACACAAACTGAGCAACATAGTAAATGCAGTACAATGCAGTGAGCCATGTGTAGATCTGTACATAGGGAAAACAAAACAACCACTTCATAAACACATGGCACAACATAGGAGAAGAAACCCATCAGGACTAGATTCAGCAGTCCATCTGCATTTAAAAGAAAAAGGCCCTCTTCTGAAAACAGCAAAGTCCACATTTTTGACAGAGAGGATCACTGGTTTGAAAGAGGGGTCAAAGAGGCCATTTATGTCAAAATTGAACAGCCCTCTCTCAATAGAGTGTGAGAGAAATGACATCATCTATCTCCAGTCTACAACACAGTCCTTTCAACAGTTCCAAGAAGGCTCCATGCCCATTTGCACAATGACACAGCTAAACCTCCAGGTGGTCTTAACAACTTGCTAAAAGAATGCAAATGATCAGCTGTCCGCAAGGACTATAAATTCTTCCATTCCCCACCATCCAATTAGAACTGAAGAAGCTTCTTGTATGAGAGGGGAAATATCTTCAAAGAAAAACCAGAAAGTCCAGTTGCCTCTTGAAAAAGCACCTTTGGGACCCTCTATGAATCCAAAGATGTCATATTCACCAAGTTTCCCTTGTGAATTATTTTATCTCTCCGGGAATTTGTTGCAGAAAAAGTCTCTATTTTAAGTATTAAACTTTTATAATCAACTTCTTCTGAAAAATGAGGAACAGAGAAGTACTATTATATCAGTGGTGGTTGCCCCCGGTTTGCACCGGTTCTATAGAACCGGTAGTAAAACTGGAGGGAGGCTCCACCCACCAACCGACGTCATCAAAATCCTTCTGCACTTGTGCAGAAGAGCGCGTGGCCCCACTGAGAACCGGTAGTAAAGGTAAGTAGAACCTACCCCTGTATTATATCTGACCTTAACTTGGGCACTACATCTTTTGGATATGGAGTCCTTTTTAATGGTAATCTAATCTAATCTAATCCAATTTTAATCCAATAAAAAAAGCTAATTAAGTATTGCACTTTTACTCTCTTCTATAAAATGACCCCGTTTTGTGACCCTAGTTTGGAGAAACCTAGTGGTTTACCAATTTGAAACTTTTTAAGAATGGGATTTGTACGAGGACCTTACTAGCAAACAACCCTGAGCCTAAATGGGATTTGATTATATTGATCATCATTTAGGCTGAGGGCAGAACTGAAATGACCTTATCTATTTTCTTCATTTATGCTGCTAGGTTTAAAAGTTTTCCTAATTATATTATGACATTAAGGACCCTGGAGTGGGCTTTTGGGGACATCATTTCTATAATGACAAAGGTGACAATATATGCTAGACAGCAGGCAAAGAAGAAACAATGATGTGGATGATCTGAGACAATGCAGCTTCTGAAGTGGTTGGAAAACCCATCAACTATGATGTAAGTAATCAGCATCAGAATACAAGGCTAGAAATATTCTAAAATTGTAGTAGGGACTTCCCCTCCTCCATCTAAAAAGAAGTGAAAAAAAAATCCAGTTGGGTTTTTTTTTTTTTTTTTACTGCGTTCTTAGGTATCAAAGACCCATCCATTTAGCACTGCAGCCTTTATTCTCCTCCAAAAGTATGAAATGAGAGGTAATGTCTCCATGTTCCACAACCATGAAATCATAAAATTTCAGAAAGTCATCCTTTTAGAAGCCACTCATGACATCAAATTTAAAATAATTTTATTGAAAGGTACCATCAAATTAAGTTATCTTTAAAATCACTTTCATTTTTTGCTGGTTTGTGCTATGGGAAGCACTGTTAAATAAAGCTAGTTGCCATGCTGAGATGTATTGATAGCATTAAGTAGTGCTAAGGAAACTGTGACCTTCCAAAGATTGCTGAAATAAGGCTTCCAACTACCTCAGCTTGCTTAGCTAATAGTAAGTGATGCAAAGAGGCATAGTTAGGATCCCCAACCTTGTTTTATAGCACAGGTGTCAAACTCGCGATGTCACATTGTTATCACATGACACATTGCAACTTTTCCCCCTTCGCTAAACCGGGGGCGGGGATGGCCAGAGCATGACACATCCAGTCTGTGGGCCGTGAGTTTGACACCCCTGTTTTATAGCATAGAATGGTTGTGTTGGCTGGTGGATAGTGACGAGATGTCTAAAACGTCTGGAAGATCCTAGGGTGGAAATGAAAGGCATGCAGGCTGTAGTGATTTGCTTACCTGGAAGTAGACCACATTTTAATACTAGTAATGCTTTAATTTGAGTAGATACATACAAATTACTCTCTTCATTGTATATTTACAGTAAATTAAGTGTTGAAACCAATTGGAATCAAAATACATGATTTTATTTGGATTATGATTCTCAATTCTCTGTTCAGTTTAATTTTCTGATTAGTGTACATGTCATAGTTATTTCAGACAAATTGCATGGCTCAAAATACTTTCAAAATCCAAGCAAAAATAATTTTAAAAAGGAATAAAACACTACACGCTATTCTTTTTCATTTAAGGTTATAACAAAAAGATTCTAGTAATTTACAGAATGCTAATTCTCTTCAAGTTCTTAACTCATTGGTGGTAGAATCTACAAAGAAGGAAGAAAGGTATAATTTGTTTTTGTTTTTACAAATGAATAGTTTAGTGACTACAAATTACAAACGACCCTTTAATTTCTTCATGCTTTTAAAAGTAGCTTAAAGGGAACACAGATGTGAAATGCCTGCATTGTTCAAAGGGAAAGCAGTTCTGCACAAAATGATTAATGTCAAATCATTTGACCGTGAAGCTAATAAGAATTTGAGTGACAAGTCTGACACACATACATACATATATTCTTCGTAAAATGAAACTCTTGAAACAAATTTATAATGGCTACTTCATATTGTTTCCCACAATATTGTTTTAATTCTTGCTAAGTTCAGTAACCTCAATTGTCTCTTGGCAAATATATCCTCAGGGGCGGTAACAAAATTAGAAGCAAATTGGGAGGTTAAACTTTAGTTTCATCTAGCAGTGTAAACTCACATTTGCAATTTACTAAGTCTGAAATTTGTAACTGAGATTCTAATAATCTTTTGCCATTTCTGAACTCAACAAACCTGTATAAAAAGTCTCTCCATCTCTTAAAGGTACAGACCTCAGATTTAATCAGAATAGATTAAATTTGAGAATAGATTGAACCTGAGAAAAATTGCTGCATAAACTGTTATTTTAATTAATATGAATGAATCAAATTACTATCTTCAGACTCACAACATCTGTAGCTATGGTACTGTTCGAAGTGTTCCCAGCAGCAGTTTTAGAGAGGAGCTTTAAGGGCATTCCATTTAAAACTAAATTTTGCCCAGGCAGAGAAGAGGTCAGTGAAACAGAATTGTTATATTTCAAACAAACGTAACTATAAAAATTAATTATTTATGGAAACCAGAGCAAAAGATGCCCTGTTGTAAAAAAAAAAATGTAATAACATGAATAAGTCCAAAAATCATGTATTATGAGTTTAGTTCGCCTTGATTGTAGAAACTGTTTTTTGCTCAAGGAGTAGATAAGTGGATGAGATGTTTTGCCATACTAAGTAAGTTTTCTGGTTGCCAGAAAAAGCCTGGTTATTCTGTTTAGTCATAAATATTATTTCCCACTTGTCTATCACATATGTCCGTAGTGATCATTGTAATACAAGATGGGGCCTAGGTCTTGTGAACTCTTCCTCTGGATCTATGATTGGCCAAAGGTCCTAAGGTCATAGTGATCATGTGTTTTTTTCCTCTTTCATACATGACATTGTTTGCTGTGAATGTCTGTAGTAACAGATGGGACTTATTAACAGCATGTGAAGCAAATTTTAGGGTGCTTCAAGGCTAAAAATGTCTTTGTAGTTAGTTGTGAAGGTCAACATGTGGTAGCTCAATGGAGAATAAACTCATCTCCCTGATGAATTTCTTCCTACTGGACAAAAAAAAACCCTTAAACATGCATAGAATTGAATCTACAGGGAAAAAAGGTGAAAAGACTGGACTTGGAAAGAAGAGAAAACTTGGAATTCAAACATTTATTTGGATGCAAAGTTTGTCTGCTGAGTTCTATCTACAGCTTTCTTTGTTTTTGCTGAATGTAAGGATTACAGTCCCTTGAATGAATTAGGTACAGATCAATTTTCAAGGCTGTTTTTTTATTTTTTTTTCTTTCTGCATATTTATAAGGATTTATAAGGATTACAGTCTTTATTAACTAAATAATCATGAGTGAAGTGAATATGATTTTTTGTATATATTGGATGTTCCTGAGAAAACTGAGTGGTCGTTTTCAAAAGTTGTCACAATTATCACTGGAGGATTTTAAACCTTTACTGCCTAGACCATAAACTTTATTACCTTGATAATAAATTTGATTGCCCTGGGCTGCAATGATCACGCTACCTCTTTTGTGGATTACAAATAATCAGACACTGCAATATTTTTTTTACAATATTTCTTAATTTCTTAATATTTTAAATATATTAGTGGATTTTTGTGAACTACTTTTATATAATCAAAGGTTTTTTACACTAACAAGAAGCTGACATTTCATTTTTTACTCTCAGCTAAGATACTATTTTTTAAATTTCAGATACATCCAAACTGAACACAATCAGGAACAAACAGCTTCTGAAAAAAAATCACCCTATATATGAACCTAAAGAAGAAGACTGATAGAAACATGTCACTTTTTGAAGAAAAGAGCAACTGAAAGGAAAGCTCCTACTATCTACCCTAGTATCCAGTGAAGCCCCTCTGGAACTGAACAATTCCTTTCATAGCCTCCCCCTGGAAGAAAATATGCAGATACCCATAAAAGAGCAGTCACCAATAGTTTCTGAAAAGGAGACACAACCCAGCATTCATGTGACAGGAAGAATAGTATACCAGACTTCTCTAGGGGGAAAAAAGGTGAATATTGGTGATAGGAGATTCAATTATTTGAGGAACAGAAACTATAGTCTGCAGATCAAACAGTCAATCTAGGGAGATATGTTGTCTCCCTGGAGCAAAAATCAAAGATGTAACTGAGAACTTTACTAAAATAATCAACCACAGAGATTACTACCAGTGGTGGTATTCAGCCAGTTCAGACTGGTTCGGGTGAACAGATAGCAGAGATTGCGGGTGGGCCCGCCGACCTGCTCTGGTGCTATGTCATCCTATTTAGCCATGTTTTCGAGGCTGGGCACATGTGTAGAAGGCACATGCACAAGCAAAGCACATGCATGGAAGGCCAGGCACTTGCGTGGAAGGTGCGTGTGCATGCGCACGCAAAGCAAGCATGTACGCAGGGCAATGAACTGGTGATAAAAATAAGTGAAACCCACCTCTGATTACTAACCCTTTCTTCTCCTACATGTAGGACCAATAATACAACAATGAATCTAAAAACAATAACAAGAGAATACGAACAGTTAGGGAAGAAAGTTAAAGAATTAGGAGCTCAAGTGGCATTTTCATCTACTGTATACTTCCAACAAAAGGCCAACATCCAATGAGGGAGCAAAGGATTTTACAAACAAACCACTGTCTTAAAAACTGGTGTTGTCAAGAGAACGTCCATGATCTGCATTTCCTATATAAAGGTCTAACTTGCAACCTCACAAAAACTGGAAAGAATATATTCAGAAAATGACTGGCTTATCTTATTAGAAGGGCTTTAAACTAAAACTGGGGGGAGGGGGGCAATCTTCAAAACTTGTAGAATTTGATTCCAAGCAAAAACCAATAGATAACCAATTATACAAAGAGGTAGGAAGTAAAAAGGAAGACAAAGAAGGAGGAGGAGGAGGAAAAACACAGTGGAGAGTGATGGAAAGAATGGAAAACCCAGATACAAAGTAGGAGATTTAAGAAACATACCCAAAACCCATAAAGGACTCAAAGGCCTATACACAAACACTCAAAGTATAGGAAACAACCAAGGTGTACTTGAAATACTAGTACATGAAGGTAAATATGAGATAGTTGCCATTACTGAAACATGGTGGAATGAAACTCATGACTGGAATGTTCTGATGGAAGGATACAAACTATTCAAAAGAAACAGACCTAACAAAAGAGGAGATGGTGTTGCATTATATATAAAATATCACTACATCTCTACAGAAATACACAAAACAAGGGTAAAAAGCTCCTAGAATCCATATGGGTCTATATAAAAAGAAAAAAAGAATGACATTGCTATAGGCATATACTATTGGCCAATTAACCACATAGAAGAAATACCGTAGAGGATTTTTTTTGCTAAACAACTAAAAAATATGTATAGGAAATACACCACAGTAGTAATGGGAGACTTTAATTACCCTGATATCAACTGGGAGACAAACTCTGCAGCAAGTGGGAGATCAAACAGATTCCTAACCAAGTTAGCTGACAACTTTGTCATCCAAAAGGTAGAGAAGGGAACTAGAGGAAAATCTATACTGGACCTTATTCTTACTAATAAGGAAAAAATGATAGAGGAAGTTGAAATTGCTGGAACTTTGAGCAAGAGTGACCACATCATATTGGAATTCAATATAATGCAAACACAAGCAATAGAATATAATACAGCCAGCATCTTAAACTTTAAAAGACCTAATTTTAACATACTCAGAGTGTGCCTAAGAAAAATTCAATGGATGAAAATCCTAAAGGGGAAAACAACTCAAGAAGTGTGGGAAACTCTGAAAAATATGATCATAAAAGCCCAACTCAACACGATACCACTGAAAAAGAAAAACAAGATATCCAAGAAGGAACCATCATGGTTGCACAAAGATCTATTTGATAAACTGAAAGACAAAAAGGAGAAGTACAAAAAATGGAAAGAGGACACATAACAAAGGCAGAATACCCATATATAGCCTGAATCTACAAATATGAAGTCAGGAAAGCTAAGGCTCAGAATGAACAAAAACTCAAGAAAAGTAAAATATAATAAAAGCAGTTTCTTTCAACATATAAATAATAAGAAATAAGTCAAGGAAACATTAGGTCCAATTAAGGGAAAAGTTGGTAACGAAGTAACAGGCAGTAAAGAGAAAGGAGACCTGCATCAGTCTTCACACAAAAAGAAACAAAAGCCCAATCTACCAAAAATCTAACTGGAAAAGACAGACTAGAAATAAAAATTAAAATAAGCAAGAAAATGGTTAGAGAACACCTATCTGATCCTGATGAATATAAATCACTGGGAATTGGTGGTTTACATTCCAAAGTTCTGAAGGAGCTGGGAGATGTTATCTCAGAACCATTGTACTATATCTTTCAAAAATCCTAGAACACCAGGGAATTACCTGAGGTTTGAAAAAGAGCTGACATGGTTCCCATCTTCAAAAAAAGGGGGAAAAACAGACCCAGGAAACTACAAACCAATTAGCCTAACATAAATACCTGGGAAGATACTGGAAAAGATAATCAAAAACAGATCTGCAAACATCTAGAAACAAATAAAGTTATAACTAAAACTCAGCATGGGTTCGTCAAAAACAGATCATGCCAAACCAATCTTATTTCATTCTTTGACAAAGTGAATAAATTAGTAGACCAGCAAAATGCTGTGGACATATACTTAGACTTCAGCAAGGTATTCAACAAAGTAGACCACAACCTATTTCTTGGTAATCTAGAAAAATGGAGAATAGACAGCATCACCACCAGATGGATGTGTAACTGGCTGACAAACCATACTCAACAAGCTGTCCTTAATAGTATTACATCTACAAAGAGGAACGTAAGCAATCGGGTGCCACAGGCTTCTGTCTTAGGCCCAGTACTCTTCAATATCTTCATAAATTACTTAGATGGGGGAATAGAAGGAGAACTCATCAAATTTGAAGATGGCACTATGCTGGCAGGAATAGCTAACACCCCAGAATACAAGCTCATGATCCAAAAGATCTTGATAGACTTGAGCAAGGGGCCCTATCCAACAACATGAAATTTAATGTGGAGAAAAGTATGGTTTTACACCTACACAGAGAAAGCCAAAGGTATAAATTCAGATTAGGCAAAACTTGGCTCAAAAACAGTAGCTGTGAGAGGGACTTTGGAGTCCTAGTGGACAGTCACTTCAGTATGAGTCAGCAGTGTGTGGCAGCAGCCAAAAAAGCTAATACAATCATTGATTGAATAAACAGAGGCATGAAATCAAAATCACATGAATTATTAGTACCACTTTATAAAGCCTTAGTAAGGCCACACCTGGAATACTGCATCCAGTTTTGATCAACATATTACAAAAAAGATGTTGAGACTTTGGAAAAAGTGTAAAGAAGAGCAATTAAAATGATTAAAGTCTGGAGACTAAAACAAATGAAGAACAGTTGCAGGATTTGGGTTTGACTAGTCTAGAGGAAAGAAGGACTAGTGGGTGACATGATATCAGGATTCCAGTATTTGAGAGGTTACCACGTAGAGGAGATTGTCAACTTATTTACCAAAGCACCTATAGGAAGGACAAGAAACAATGGATGGAAACTAATCAAGGAGAGAAGCAACGTGGAACTAAGGAGAAACTTCTTAACAGTGAAGACAATTAACCAGTGGAACAGCTTGCAGTCAGAAGTTGTAGGTCAGGGGTGTCAAACTGGATTTCTTCAAGAGCCGGATCAGCATCGTAGTTCTCCTCTGTGGGCTGTGTGGGGGAGGGAGATGCCTCCTGTAGCATCCTGCCAGTCAAAATGGGATGCGGGGGCACGCATGGCCCCCGTGGCCCTTTCTTGGCCTGGACAGCCTCCTGCAGCACCCTGTTGGCCAAAATGGGGCACATTTGCTATTTCCAGACCGGCTGTGCGAGCCAGATTTAAGGTTCTCTTTCCTAAGTGGGGGGTTGGACTAGAAGACCTCCAAGGTCCCTTTCACCTCTTTCTGATTGATTGATTGATTGATTGAAAGTCAGTCAGATTAATTTGTGAGACATATTATTAAAACAGGTTTTGCAAGCTGTAGTACAGGGGTGTCAAACTCGCAACAACATGTTGTCGTCGTGTGATGCATCACAACTTTCCCCCCCCTTCGCTAAAATGGGGGTGGGCATGGCCAGCATGTGACGCTTCTGGCCTGTGCGAGTTTGACACCCCTGCTGTAGTATATCTTTTGGAAGGAAGAGTTTTGTGCTAATTTGAAATTAAATTAAGCAATCAATGTTGGATAAAGTAACAGCCTATTGGCAAAAAAAAAATAATTTGTGAGTTTGAAATTATAATATTAGCATTTCAAAAGAGAGTATGGATGAGAATTATCTTCCTTGGAGTGTATCATAGCTGCGAAATGATGCCAACTCAGTCTCATAAAATCAATCTCAATATATATCTATATGTAGATATATATAAACACTGTATTGTATTAATAATTGCTATATTATACCATACCATTTTTATATTATATGCTGAAAAGGTTGGTCAGATATGATTTGGTCAGATTTAATTTATTTTCTTAGATTTTCATACACACACAAACACACACACACACATATACTTCTGATTTCATTTATGATTGATATTACTAAGTATAGAAATAGACTCAAGATGTTAAGGAATATGTGCATGATCTTCCAGAATCACTATATTTTTAAAAACAAGGAGATATCAATGTGAAATAAAAAAGGTTACATCAAAGTAATTGATCTTCAGTTCTATAGTCACTTCATCTTCTAAACGTTGAATGTTCCTAAGGGACTACCAAGTGCTGTCAATTATATCTGCCCTTCTCAAACTTAAGGTTAACTGACTATGGTAACTGTGAATTTTAAAAAAAATCTGCTTCCCTTCCCCTTCCCAGGCCATCACTGATTTGTTGCATTGACGACTGTCAATTGGGAGTGGGTAAGAAAGGTAATATTCAAGACTTAAATATAATAAACAGCACTATTTACCTTTATGCAATGTAGAGAGATACTTAATTACAATGTTCTTTCTGAAAAAAATACAGCACTGAGAATTGGCAAATGTGTTTAAAGATTTTCTTAAGGCATGTACACTATCCTAAGCTACTTCTAGTTTATAGGTTAGTGAATACGAATGTTCAGAATGCTGCAATAAATGAACTTCCCAGAAATATTAAATGTCATCCACAAATAATGACATCTGAATTGGAATAATAGTCTTACTGTCATGGAGAATGTGATAATAGAAGAAGAAGGTGTTAACGGTCAGCAGTAGGAGGTACCATTTATCCTCATCTTATTATTCTACAATGCCTCCTTAACTTAAACTCATATTCTCATCAACCCACAGAGCACTTTATAAATCATAGAAAAGACAAGGGTTACTTCAGGACAGCAAATAGCTACAGGAAAAGGATTTATTTATTGTGCCTTCAAATCATTGTTGACTCCTACCTACTGTCTGGACTAAAGTCCTTGCATTTTCTAGGCAAGATTTCAGAAGTGGTTTGTGTTATGTAAATAGGTTTTCTTGGTGGGAAGTTTGAACTAACTGACCATCAGCTGATTGGCTGACCACCACAGCTGCAAGGTATATAAAGGGAGCTGTTTCCCTAGATCAATTGCTGGATTCTCACCCTACAATAAAGAGCTGTTGTCACTCACTGCCTGACTTGCTGCGTCCTCATTCACCCAACTTAACATTGGTGACGAAGGTGGGATTTTGAGGCCAGAAGCCACAACTGAAAGAGCTGAAACCATGTTCCAAGAGAGAAGTGGAACGCCCGAATCCAGAATCCAGCCAGGCGAGTGAGCGGAGCACCGGAGAATCACGAACGATCTCTGCCTACACCCCGCCAGCGCCTTTTAACCCCAAGGAGGAGAAGTGGGGATCCTACATGTCCCTCTTTGAGTGCTTTATGGTGGCCAATGACCTGCAAGGGCTACCGGACGTGTGGAAGAAGGCTCTGTTCCTGAGCCACTGCAGACCACGGGTGTTCGACTCAGCCGAAGCCTTGTCGGAGCCAAATTTGGTCCACACCATATCATGGTCAATGCTGCAGACCCTGCTGAAAGACCACTATGCCCCAACGCCTTCCAAGTACGTCCAGCGGTACGAGTTCCAGTAAAGGCTGCAGCAGGACGGCGAGTCGATCAGCGAGTACGTCGCTGCCCTGCGTAAGGCCGCAAACCAGTGTGAGTACCAAGACTTGGATGAAATAATAATAATAATAATAATAATAATAATAATAATAATAATAATAATAATAATAATTCTATACCGCCCTTCTCCCGAAGGACTCAGGGCGGTGTACAGCCAATTTAAAAACACAGGACACAACAATAATTAAAAATTAAAATAATTAAATAGATATGGCCGATTTAAAACCCAAAAATTAAAATACCCCAATTTAAAATTATTATATTGACAGCCCTGCCTAGCAGAACAACAGGGTCTTCAGTGCGCAGCGAAACACCCGGAGGTCGGAGATCTTACGAATTTCCGGGGGCAGTTCATTCCACAGGGCTGGGGCTCCCACAGAGAAGGCCCTCCCCCTGGGTGTTGCCAGCCGACATAACTTGGCTGATGGCACCCTGAGGAGACCCTCTCTGTGGGAACGGACTGGTTGGTGGGAGGCTATTGGTGGCAGAAGACGGTCTCGAAGGTATCCGGATCCTATGCCATGGAGCACTTTAAAGGTGGTAACCAACACCTTGAATCGCACCCGGAAGACCACTGGGAGCCAGTGCAGCTCACGCAGGAGGGGTGTCACGCGGGCACAACGAGTTGCGCCCATAACCACCCGCGCGGCCGCATTCTGGATCAGTTGGAGCCTCCGAGTGCTCTTCAAGGGGAGCCCCATGTAGAGAGCATTACAATAGTCCAGCCGGGAGGTGACAAGGGCATGAGTGACCGTGTGCAAGACGTCCCGGTCCAGAAAGGGCTGCAACTGGCGGATCAGGCGAACCTGATAAAAGGCCCCTCTGGCCACGGCCATCATATGCTCTTCTAAAGACAGCCGTGCATCCAGGAGGACACGCAGATTGCGAGCCCTCTCTGTGGGGGGCAAAGATTCACCCCCAATAGTCAGCGATGGCCCCTGCTGACTATATCGGGACGCTGGCAGCCACAGCCACTCGGTCTTGGATGGGTTGAGTCTGAGCCTGTTCCTCCTCATTCAGACCCGCACGGCCTCCAGGCAGCAAGACATCACATCAAGGGCATCGTTGGGGTGGTCTGGGGTGGAGATGTACAGCTGAGTATCATCAGCGTACAGATGACACTTCACCCCAAAACCACAGATGATTTCACCCAGCGGCTTCACATAAATGTTGAACAGAAGAGGCGAGAGGACTGACCCCTCTGGCACTCCCCATGCGAGACGCCTCAAGGTCGACTTCTGCCCCCCTGCCAACATGAACTGTGAGCAGCCGGAGAGGAAGGAGGAGAACCACCGCAGAACGGTGCCCCCTATTCCTAACCCCCTCAACCGCTGCAGCATGATACCATGGTCGATGGTATCAAAAGCCGCTGAGAGATCTAATAGGACTAGGACAGAGGAGCAACCCCTGTCCCGGGCCCTCCAGAGATCATCCACCAACGCGACCAATGCCATTTCTGTGCTGTGCCCCTGCCTGAAGCCCGACTGGTACAGGTCTAGATAGATAGCTTCATCCAGGTGCCTGGGCAGTTGTCGTGCCACCACACTCTCAACAACCTTTGCCACAAAACGAAGGTTGGAGACCGGACGGTAGTTAACTAATTCAGCTGGGTCCAGGGAAGGCTTCTTGAGGAGGGGCCTCACCACCGCCTCTTTCAAGGTGGTGGGAAAGGCACCCTCACTCAAAGAAGCAGTTATAATCCCCTGGAGCCAGCCTCGTGTAACCTCCCGGGAGGCCAGTACCAACCAGGAGGGACACGGGTCCAATAAACATGTGGTGGCACTAATCCTACCCAGAACCCTGTCCACATCCTCGGGAGCCACAGGATCAAACTCCTCCCAGATAATTTTCTCAAGACCTACCCTTGTCTCCTCCCCCGGACTCACCCAGTCGGAGTCCAAGCATTCCCGAATCCGAGCGACTTTATTGTGCAGGAATTGCACAAAATCCTCAGCTCGACCCTGCAAGGGATCCTCCCGCACTCCCCCCCGAAGAAGGGAGTGGGTCACCCTAAACAGGGCAGCTGGGCGGTTCTCTGCAGATGCGATAAGAGCGGAAAAATGGTTAGATTTCGCCGCTTTTATCGCCACTAGGTAGGTCTTGATATAAGACCTCACCTATGTCCGGTCGGAATCGGATTGACTAGTCCTCCAGATGCTCTCTAGGCATCTTTTCCGACGCTTCATCTCTCTCAGCTCCTCAGAGAACCAAGGAGCCAATTGAGATCGGCATCGGGTCAGAGGCCGCAAAGGCACGACACAATCCAAAGCTCCGGCGGCCACACTCTCCCAGGCGGCCACCAGCTCTTCAGTCGAATCGTGTGTCAGAGTCTCAGGAAATGGCCCAAGCTCCGTCAGGAACCTCTCTGGATCCATCAGGCACCTGGGATGGAACCATTTGGTCAGTTCCGACTCCCTGCGGCAGGGGGAAGCAGTAGGAAAGTCCAAGTGAAGGAGCGAATGATCTGGCCATGACAAGGGTTTAATGTCTAAGTCCCCTCTACCAAGATCATTCAACCACTGACCAGAGATAAAAATCAAGTCCAGAGTGTGTCCTCCTATGTGAGTGGGGCCTTGAACTAACTGGGTCAGGTCCATGGCCATCATGGAAGCCATGAACTCCCGAGCCACCTCTGACGCCTCACCTGCGGATGGAAGGTTGAAATCCCCCATGACAATAAGTCTGGGGGTATCCACCGCCACCCCGGCAATGACGTCGAGTAGCTCAGGTAGGGTCTCTGCCAAGTGGCAGGGAGCCAGGTACACAGTCAGCAAACCCATCTGCACCCCACGGCCTCACTTCACAAAGAGGGACTCACATCCGGCTATCTGAGGATAGCTCCTAGAGCAACTAATGCCCCTAGAGCAACTAATTTGCGGAGTGAAGGATGGCCGGCTACAATGGAGGCTACTTGCGAGATCGAACCTGACCCTGCACATCGCCCTAGATGAAGCAAGAGCCCAAGAGTTGTCCATAAAGGCTGCTCAGAGACTGCAAGGGACCATCCATGGCTGGACAGCACAGAGGTCGGCGACTGTGCATCGTGAAGCCGTAAGCACCGAGAGCGAAGGGGAGTCCAAGTAGGAAGTCTACCACACAGAGCAGTCCAGGCCAGACCAACAGGGGCACAGGGATGACTGCACCAGTTGCGGAGGCCCCCACCCCCGACACAACTGCAAGTTCTGGGATTCGATCTGCCAGTTCTGCGAAAAAAAGGGGCACATCGCTCGAATCTGCAGAGCCAAGCAAGCACAAGGCTACAAACCACAAGGCCAAACCAGCCAATCTGAGACTGTGCCGCGCCGGAGGCCCAATAAAGATGGCGGAAGCCAGAAGGGCACGAAAATTGAAGACATCGAGGCCTACACGATCCGCATCGGCCAGATCTGCACCTGTCCTGGAGAAAAGACCTACACCGCGGTCGAGATCGAGGGACGTGAGTGCCAGATAGAGATCGACATGGGATCCCCCATATCCATCATGTCATGGGCCAACCTAAAGAAAGCCATTCCCAGCACACACAAGCGGCAACTCCAATCACAGCGACACTGGCTAAAGGACTATCAAGGAAACCGCATCCCCGTAGAAGGAATAGGCGAGTTCCAAGTGCGATACGGGGAGTTCAGTAAGACACTGCCCCTCACCATTGTCAGCGACAAGCTACCAAGCCTCCTGGGCATGGACTGGTTTCGAGCACTGTGCATGGGATTCACCGGAGTGAGAAACATCCAGAGCACCCTGAGAGATGACCTGATGAGGAGTTCCAGGACGTGTTCGACGAACAGCTTGGCAAGTATGTGGGGACCCCTATTTCGTTCAACCTCAACCCCAACGTTGCCCCGATCCGTTTGAAGCCTAGGAGGGTACCATTCACCCTGAAACCCAAAATAGACGTCAAGCTGGACAAATTAATTAAGCAAGGGGTGCTTGTGCCAGTCGACCACGCCAAATGGGAGACCCCAATTGTGACACCCGTGAAACTGGATGGGTCAGTGCACATATGCGCTGATTATAAGTGTACAATTAATAAGGCACTGCAACAGAGCACTTATCTGGTCCCAATTGTACACCATCTGCTGCATTCCCTAGGCCCCGGCAAGATTTTCACTAAATTTGATCTTGCGCAGGTGTATCAGCAGCTGCCGGTAGATGGCGCTACCTTGGAAGCACAGACTATCGTAACTCATAGAGGGGCTTTCAAATGCACCTGCCTGCAGTTTGGAGTTAGCATAGCCCCCGGACTTTTTCAAAGCACCATGGAGCGGCTGCTGCAGGGGATTCCCAGGGTGGTCCCCTATTTCGATGATGTACTCATCACAGCGGAAGATGAACAGCAGTTGGGAGGGAGGCTGAGAATGGTCTTAGAAAAATTCAGAAATGCAGGACTCCGGGTCAAACGCAACAAATGCATGATCACGGTCCCCTCAGTAGAGTTCCTGGGGTACTGAGTAGACGGCACTACTCATACACCCCACTGAAAGTAAGATCAGGGTTATCCAAGAGGCCCCCACCCCTAAAGACAAGGCGGAACTACAAGTGTTCCTGGGACTGTTAAATTTCTACGCAATTTTCTTAAAGGACAAGGCAACAGTGGCTGAACCCCTGCACAGACTGTTAGCCAAGAAGTCCACCTGGATTGCTGCTATTCTTCCAAGTAGAGACAGCTGCAGTTTTTTCCAAGTCTCCATATCTTTCTGCACCTCTCGCCACAACACCTCTTAGTTATTTTGAAACAATTTTGTATTTGATTCTGCAACCTGAACTCCTAGATATTTTACCTTTGGTACAATCTCAAAACTTGCCCTTCTTTCAAGCTCATGTTTACGATCTTGAGTCATATTTTTGACTATCATCTTTGTTTTTTTCTGATTCAGTCTAAAACCTGAAACTTTACCATAGTCTTGTATAATGTCCTTCATCTGGATTATTGATTCCATTGGATGTGTTAGGGCAACAATCAGATCATCTGCGAATGCCTTTATTCTGTAGTCCTCTTGCCTTATCATTATACCTTTCAAGATATTAGAGTCCCGTATTGTATTTAACAAGACTTCTAATGTTAAAATAAATAGAAGTGGGGACAGCGGACATCCCTGTCTTGTTCCTTTTTCAATTTTAAACTCTGTTGTCAAACTTCCATTGATAATAATCTGTGCCTTTTGCTCTTGATAAATTGCTGAGACCGCCTGTATAAATTGGTCCCCAAAGTCCATCTTTTTTAAAGTCTTTAATAGAAAATTCCAATCCACTCTATCAAAGGCCTTCTCTGCATCCAAGAAAACCAGCACTGCAGGGATCTGTTTATTCTTCTCAAGATATTCCAATAAATCTATTACTTGCCTTACATTGTCCTTCATGTATCTACCCTCGATAAATCCCGCTTGATCATCATGAATCACCTTTTGAATTACTGGCATCAACCTGTTGGCTAATACTTTGGCATAAATTTTATAATCCGTATTCAGAAGAGATATTGGTCTGTAATTCTCCAGTTTTTTAGGACCTGCTTGCTCTTTTGGTATCAAAGAAATATAAGCTGTTGTCCATGATGGGGGTATTTTCCCCCCTTGTTGTATATTACAAAATAAGTCTCTGAGTTGTTCCACCATTTCTGCTTGCAAAGTTTTATAATACACTGCAGTCAGACCATCCGTTCCAGGGGCTTTAGCTGTTTTTAGTTGTTTGATTGCTACTATTATCTCCTCCTCTGTTATAGGATAATTCATTCTTTCCTTTTGTTGGTCAGTAATTTTTATAACTCTTTTATTATCTAAGTATTTTTCTATAAGTCCATTCTGCACCTCATCTTTAGCATATAATTTAGTGTAGTAATCCACAAAATCTTCTTTAATTAATTTTTGTTGAAAAATTTCTTTCCCTCCAATATCGATACTATCAATAGTCCGTATACTCTGTTTTTTCCTCAGTGTATAGGCCAACCATCTGCCCGGTTTATTGGCATTACAGAATGTATTGTGCTTCGCATATTGTAAATTTGTTGCAACATGTTCCGCCATAAGCATTTGGAATTGATCTTTCAAAAGTTTTATAACACCACGTATTCTTTCATCTGTTGGATTTTTAATAAGTAACTGTTCTTTATTCTTTATTTCTGCTTCCAATTCAAGTCTTTTCTTTTGTCGAATCAATCTGTGTTTAGAGTTCATATAAATAAGCACCCCTCTCATATAAGCCTTGCTTGCATCCCACACAATTTCCATTGGGGTGCCTTTATTCAAATTCATTTCAAAAAACTCTTTCAAGTACTTTTTAAGTTCTATTATATTTTTTTCATATCTGAACAAGTTTTCATTTAATCTCCAAGAGTGTCTCTCAGTCTTACTTATCTCAATTTCTATCCATACTGGGCTATGGTCAGTCAAAGTTCTTGGTAAAATCTTTGTTCTTTTTGTCCTGACAAGTAAATCATCTGACAACAAAATGAAATCAATCCTAGAGAAGGATCTATGTCTATCAGAAAAGAAAGTATAGTCCAATTCTTTTGGATTATGTATTCTCCAAATATCTTTTATTTCCAAATCTTCTTTCATATCAAAAAAAGTCTGTGGTAGTCTAATCCTTGACTTCGCCAAACTCTTTTTATCTAATTTAGAATCAATTACTCCATTCCAGTCTCCCATAATTAAAATAGATCTGTAATCCCATTGTAGTATTTTAGTATGTAACATTTTGTAGAAGTGGTCCTGTTGTTGATTGGGAGCATAAATTCCAATCAAAAGAATTTGGCCATTTGCTGTAAGTAGTTCAATTGCTACAAACCTACCATCTTGATCTGCTTCTATAATTTTGGCTGTTAATTTTTTATTTACATAAATAACCACACCATTCTTTTTTTGGTTAGTTGAAGATATAAAGTGTGTTCCTAATTTGGAATTTTTCAAATAATTTTGATCTTGAACTGTAATATGCGTTTCTTGTAAACAAATTATGTCATTATTAAATTGTTTCAAATATGCAAATAATTTCTTCCTTTTCTGTGCTGAATTCAACCCATTCACATTCCAAGATAAGCATTTAATCATCATCATTATCTTTCTGGAGCAAAGAGCAGAATAACCGGATGTCTCCCGGAATCTTCGATCCTGCATTCCCCATGTCTCCAGTCTCTTGTGTAGTACTCTTAGCTCCCTTTTTCTCTTGTCTTTCCTGTTGTTGTTTTTCTTTGAGTTGCTTGGATTTTGCTCGGGTTATATGCTGATCCTTAACTTCAGCCATCCAGACCGGGTCCAGAATTGGAGAAGATTCCAACAAAGGCTCATCCAAAAAACCTCCTTCAGCGCCCTTCATTTCCTCTGATTCCTGCTTAGACTGTTCTTGCAGTTCTTGTTGAAGTTGCTTCTTATCACTCTCCCTAATCTCCAAAACTGTAGATGTACGTGGAGATGGTGTTCTTTCTTTAAAGATGGTAGTGTAAAATTGCTCCGCCTTCTCCACAGTATTCAAACGATATCTTTGTCCCTTATATCTCAGAATTATACCAGTTAGAGCATCCCACCGAAATGGTATCTCTTGATGTTGCAATTCTTTAACAAGAAAGCCAAAGTCTTTTCTGGTTTTCAGCATTTTAGGTGGTAACTCTTTGTAGACTGTAATTTGTGAACCCCCTACTTGCACAGAGGTATGAAAAGATTTTTGCAGGATATCATTTCTTATTGCTCTATCCGTAAAATATATGACCACATCTCTAGGCAATTGTCTTTGTCTGGCCACCCAGGAATTCACTCTGTAAATTTTGTCTATTTTGTAAAAAACCATATCAGGATTAATTTTTAGAATCACAGCCAAAGCCTCAGCACAGACCTGTCTCAAATCCTGTCTGTCCTCTTCTCTAATTCCTCGAAGCCGTATAGCGAATTCCATTGCCCTGAATTGCATCATAACAGTTTCATTTTCAACTCTCTGCATTTTATCATCAACATCAAAAAATTTGTGATCATTATCTTTCATCTTAACATTGACTTCTGATTTAAATCCATCCACTTTTGAATCAACTTTAATAATAAATTCTGCCAGGCCAGACGCCACATCTGATATTTTTTTGGTCACCTTTTTTTTGATTCTGTTTAATTTCCTGCATAATTTCCTGTTGAGACTTTTGAAGTTTATCATCTATTTCCTGTTGGGATTTTTGAAATTTATCATCCAAAATTTTTGAAATAAATTCTTTTAAATCTCCCATATCAAAATCTTTTTTCTGAGTTTGTAACTGTTGAGCAGGAGGAATCTGCGTTTCATGTTTACGTGTGGGGGATCCCCCCCCTGGTGCCTTCCCTTCCTGCTTCTTTGAGGCCATCCTGCCACGTATGCTAGTTTTTCTGAAGAGGGAAGTTCCTTTTCCTCTCCCACCTCCACAAAGACTTCTGAAAAAGTCCCCCAGATTTAATCAAATCAAAACTGAGGTGATGCAAAGTCAAGTATTAAAAAGGGAGAAATTTTTCTCTTGTTTCTGTTGTTACAAACGAAGCAACTTTATAGCAACTTAATAACTTTGTAACAAAGCAAGATGACTTCACCAATCCACACTCGCTAGCTCATTCACTCTAATGCTGAGCGCCATATTTTTCAAGTCACTTTCACTCATTCGCATTTTTTTTTCTCAAGTTAAGAAATCAGCAAAGCGCTAATACTTGCAATTCCGAGTTTCAGGGTTCAGGTGGATTTCCGCTGCTTGTTTAGGTTATTTCCTTTCTCTTTTAATGCTTCCTGCAGCCGGCTTGTTCTGCAAAAGCAGAATCGTCCCACGCCGCCCGGAGTCTCAGCAGGTTGGGAGGGAGCCGCTCCTGTTTCCTCCCCAGAAACAATTCCCTGGGGGGTTACAGGGGCTCGACCTGTGCCCTGCTGCCTCTCCTCCAAGAATCCTAAGGATTTTGAAGTTTTCAAGCCGCTTCTCGATCGCGAAGCGGCTCTACAAGCGGCTGGGCTGGCGGTGCTTCAAAAGGCACCATCGTCGCCGAAGACAGGGGAACCGAAATATTAAGATGAATATTTTGCCAAGATTTCTTTTTTTGTTTCAAATGATTCCGGTGCTTAATAGTGATAAACAATTGAAATTGTGGCAAACTGGAGTGAATAAGTTTGTCTGGAACGAGAAAAAGCCGAGAGTGAAAATGAAAATTATGCAAGATGTTCCAGAAAGGGGAGGTCTTAAACTTCCAAACCTACAGTTATATTATGATGCAGCAGCTTTGACTTTAACAAGTGATTGGTTTGGAGGAAAAAAGACTGGAATATTGAACGCAGAAAGTTTTGATTTGGAATTTGGATGGCATGCCTACTTATTTTATGATAACAAAGTGGATAAAGTATTTAAAAGCCATATACTTAGAGATTCTTTGATGAGAGTTTGGAAGAAGCACCGATTCAAATGGGATTATAAAATACCATTATGGCTGGATCTTGGTCATACTTTGTGGAATACAAATATAATGTCACTCGGGGGGTTTTTATACAAAGAGGTTCTTTTTACAGATGCGGGCAGATGGCAGCTGAAGACATTACAGACATTATTGGCTGAAGGGATTAACTTAACTTGGTTACAATATAATCAATTGCAATTGAGATGGAAAGAGGACCAAAAAACTGGTATTATGATGCATGAAGAAGAATTGGTTAGACTTATAAAAGAGAAAGGTCCAATGCATATTAAAAGACTTTATAATGTCTTGTTAGAAAGGGATTCAGAAACTGAATTAGTTAAAGATTGTATGATTAAGTGGGCACAAAATTTTGGGGAACCAGTGATGTTGGAAACATGGGAAAAATTTGGGTTCAGAATGTTAAATTTACACAGTCGCAGAATTTGAGGGAAAATTTTTATAAAATGTTTTATAGATGGCATTTAGACCCCCAAAAATTGTCGTGTATGTACCCTAATGTTCAGCCTAAATGTTGGAGATGTGATTGTTTAGATGCTACATATTATCATGTTTGGTGGACCTGTAGGAAAGTCAAGGCTTTTTGGATAAAAATTTGGTGGGTCATGCAGAATGTTTTGAAGAAAAAAATTCAATTTTCTCCACAATTGTTTTTATTGGGTATAGTTAAGGGTTTTACATTGGGTGAAACAAAATTGATATTGTACATGATAACAGCAGCAAGATTGTTGATAGGTAAATACTGGAAAAATGAAGCACTGCCCATGATCGAGGAATGGACTTTGAAGATGGCCAGTTTTGCAGAGATGGCAAAGATTTCAGCATACTTAAAAGGTTGTTCAAAAGAGACTTATGAATGGGAATGGAAAAAGTGGATAGATTATGTTCAGAACAAATACCAAACTAGGAAGTATCAAATAGCTTTTATTTGAAAATGTTATATTAAGATAGAAATATTTTAATGTAATGAAGATGAAAATTTACTTGAAAATGTTATATTAAGATAGAAATATTTTAATGTAATGAAGATGAAAATTTACTTGAAAATGTTATATTAAGATAGAAATATTTTAATGTAATGAAGATGAAAACTTATAAGGGGGAGGGAGGGGTTCAAGTTTTATATAAGTTCTATACAAAGGAGGGTTTTTCCTTTTATCTGATATGAGTATATTGTGTGGAAGTCCGGGGGGAGGGGAGGGTTAGGGTGGGTTAGGGAGGTTGGGAAGTTTGGGGTGGGTTGAGGGGGGGGGAAGGGGTGAAAATGTAATTGTAAAACTTTTGTAATAAAAAAAAAAAAGAAGAAGTCCATCTGGAAATGGGGGAAGGCCGAGGACACTGCATTTGCAAACATTAAGAAATTGCTGTCAGTCGAGAGTTTCTTGATACAATACAACTCTACGCTTCCCCTTGTTTTAGCTTGTGATGCGTGCCCGTTCGGCATGGGAGCCATCCTGAGCCATAAACTCCCGAATGGCCTAGAGGCACCCATCGCCTACTACTCCCGAACTCTGTCAAGTGCCGAGAGAAATTACAGCCAGCTTGACAAGGAGGCCCTCGCCGTCGTCTCGGGAGTAAAAAAGTTCCATGAGTACCTATTCGGGAGGGACTTCGACCTGATCACCGACCATCGCCCGCACCTGGGTCTCATCGCAGGAGACCGACCAACACCGGCAGCCCTATTGCCCAGGATGATACGCTGGGCCATCTTCCTCGCAGCATACTCTTATCACCTGGTACATCGACCAGGGGCGGACATGGGCAACGCCGACGCACTCAGCTGTTGCCCACTACCAGACAAGCTGGAAGACCCCACACCTGGCATCCCCATTCTGCTGATAGATGTATTGGACTCGGGGCCCATTACATCAGCAGAAGTAGCGAGAGCCTCAACCAAGGACCACGTGATCTGGACCATTGCAAGTTGGGTGACAAGGAGGTGGTCGGAGAAGACTGGGGGCAGGGAATTTAAACAGTATACGAGCAAACAGGATGAGCTAACCATGCAAGGAGGGTGTCTATTGTGGGGCGATCAGGTTATTGTTCCCTTGTGCCTAAGGGAAAAAGTTTTAACACTGTTGCATGAGGGGCACCCTGGGACTGTACGGATGAAGGGACTAGCCAGGAGCTATGTCTGGTGGCCAACATGGATGTAGACATTACCGAGTGGGTGGGGAGATGACAGCCCTGCCAAGAGTCTAGGCCAGATCCACCGACAGCACCAGTGAGGGAGTGGGAAAAACCCAAGGGGCCCTGGTCCAGGATCCACATAGATTTCGTTGGACCGTTTCATGGATAGACCTTTATGGTCGTAGTAGATGCCTTTTCAAAGTGGCTAGAGATTAAGCTCATGAGGGCCACTACCACCGACACGGTTATTAGGGAACTGAGACAGTTGTTTGCCACCCATGGGTTACCAGATGTCTTAATGTCAGACAGTGGGCCCCAATTCACGGCCACACAATTTGAGGGGTATTTAGCGGATTTGGGGGTCAGACATGTCCTCTCGGCCCCATTCCATCCGGCTAGTAATGGTCAGGCTGAGAGATTTGTAAGAACGGCCAAGGAGGCCCTCTCACGCCTAGGCCCCGGGGACTGGCAGGAAAGAATAGATCGATTTCTAACAGCCCAGCACTCCACATCTTGTACAGCCACAGGCTGAAGCCCGGCAGAGCTACTAATGGGAAGGAAGCTCCGAGGGGTACTGGATAGGCTAAATCCCAACTATTCCCCCGAGGTTTTCAAAGTGGGGGGGGAGAGGAAGCTCAGGGAGTTTACCCTAGGGACTCCAGTCCATGCCAGGAACTACGGGAAGGGCCCACTCTGGGAAGCAGGAACAATCACAGAAATAATGGGTCCCAAATCATACAGAGTAGACATGGGGGACGGGAGAGTTTGGCGCAGGCACATAGATCAACTGAGAAGGCGAATTGCCACAGATGCCGAGGAAAACTTCAACGAACCGCTCCCTGACTACCAGCCAGAACCACAAACTACGTCAAGCCCGAGTGCAGCGGAGGACTTAGCTGACGATCCTGGCGTCCGGAGCCGCCCCAGCGAAGAGATTCCATCGGCCAGAGAAGTCGCCACCCACAAAGAGATCTCGAAGGTTCCATTGGTGGAGCAGGGAGAGAGAGGGCGTCCCTCCGACCTGCTCGACGACGCCCCTCCAACTGAACTGCGCAGGTCGACCAGGCTACGTACACGCCCTGGTCACCTGAGAGACTTTGTATGTAAATAACACCCAAAGTGACTTCTGGGAGGGGAGGAGTGTTATGTAAATAGGTTTTCTTGGCAGGAAGTTTGAACTAACTGACCATCAGCTGATTGGCTGACCACCACAGCTGCAAGGTATATAAAGGGAACTGTTTCCCTAGGTCAGTTGCTGGGTTCTCACCCTACAATAAAGAGCTGTTGTCACTCACTGCCTGGCTTGCTGCGTCCTCATTCACCCAACTTAACAGTTTGCCCTTGCCTTCTTACTAGGGCTGAAAGAGAATGATAGCACAAGGATACTCAACTGACATCATACCTATGGTTGGACTAGATCACACAGTTTCTAGCTTTGTGTCTTAATCACTACATCAAACTGGATATAAGTAACCACTCCAAATTCAAGGCTATCTTCTTGTTTTTAAATCTAGAACTTGTCACAGTTCTGCTCCTTTTGCTTATTGGCTGATTCTTGCAACTCTTCCCATACAAAGGTTAGCCCAGATTAGAATGGAGAAGAATTCTATCTGCTTTCTTCTCTTTCAACATAGGAATCATATTGAGTGCAAGGTGCCAGATCACTTGGTTCCTACACAATTAATTGCTTTGGAACAGAACAGCTTGTTTGAACACGTTACAGACTTGGCAAATGGAGATTTAAAAAGTCTCATTAGTGAAACCCCTCTTCAAAGGATTTCCAAGTTAAACAATAACTATGATAGGCTACTACTATTCAAAATAGCAATAGAAATAAAACTTAGACTTATATCCTGTTTCATAGTGCTTTACAGCCCTCTCTAAGTGGTTTACAGAGTCAGTATATTGCCCCCAGCAACCTGGATCCTCATTTTACTGACCTCGGAAGGATAGAAGGCAGAGTCAACCTTGAGCCGGTGAGAACTGCAATGCTACATTCTAACCACTGCACCATCACAGCTCTTCTTGTAGGCTCTCCAGCTTAGGAATTTTTAGCCTTTTTATCAAAGAATTCTCCCTCTGTCTCAGTTCTAGGAAAACATTTAAAAAGTACTTTGAATCTTCTCATTCCAAGTCCAGATGTTATTTTTGTGTCAATCTCAAAATATAAGGTACACAGTTGCAAATGAGAGAAGATTTAATTAAGAATTTTCTTATAAAAATCAATCCATTCAAATGTGTAGATATAAAAATAGTTTACTGAACAAAAAATATAGAGAGAATAAAGAAAGGCAATTATCATACATTGAAAATTCCAAATACAAGTCAAACCTAGCTAAACAAATGTCGTATTAGGTCTTTGGAAAAGTATACATGTTCTTATTGCTGATGTTAAAAAAGTAAAAGGTTAAAATATTCAATTGAAGAAAATCTAGGTTTATGCCAGTCATGGGCATTTCCTGCCAACTGAAACTAGTGACATCCTTTCTGGACCAAATATGAAAATGGTGATATTGGCATTATCTTGAAAATCTAGTGGTACAAAAATTATTTGGGGGTAGGAGAGTCTTCTATTGTAATTTACTGGATTCCCTGCATGGATTGCTCTTGTGACTATGTAGACAGACAGGGAAGAAACTAACCACATTGCTCTTGTGACTATGTAGACAGACAAGGAGGAAACTGGCCACAAGAATGTCAGAACACAAGGAGCAATTAGACAAGGAGACCCAAACTCATTGGTAATCTCACATTGCAATGAACAAGGACATACATTCAATTTTGCAGCTATTAAATTGTTGGCTGAGCAGGGACAAAAATTGCTGAAGAAATGATTGAAGCTTGGTTGGCAACATAAGGGAAAAAACAACTAACTTAATAGCTGGCCAACAACACCCTAATTAACAACTAAAAGCCACACACAACCAGGCACCATATAAATACAGCTCATATAACACTGCACACATTATGGAGATAGAGAAGCTCCCTGCATGAGCCCGAAAGCTTGGAAAAATAAATCTTTGGTCCTGGTAACGATTGGATAGTGCAGCATTATCCTGGGACATGTATATTTGCCTTCATTCATGACATACTTTATCATTAATTTATAAAGGATTTATTTATTTTAGTCATACATGAGGTGTCAAATGTATCTCGCCTTATGGAGATTTAGAATTCTTGTCTTTTCCATATTAAGGACCTCTTCAAAAAGCTCCTGCACACTGAGGTTCATTTAAGCTGAAGTCTGTATGAAAGAGCATTTCCACTTAATAGCAAGGACTTCTTCACTGGTGCCCACTTCTCTCTGGGTGTCATAACTCTTCTACTAGCATAATTGGGACTTTTGAATATCTCCTTTGAGCTGACAGATCTGTTTATAGATTGATAAAAGCTTTTCTACTGGCTGTCTGCTGGTAATAGAATATACCGACATGAATGCATGGCTTTTAGAAATGGAGAGTCTCTCCGTTGCAGGGAACTGGTGCCTTGCAGTTGTGATCTGAAGAATACAGAGGTTCTTGCCACAAATGATCACCTAGCAATAAGAACCTTCAGAAGTGGGAATGTACATCTCCCAGAAAGTCCTCTTTGTGAAATGAAGTACCAAAGAACTCTTACCAATACCAGCCACTCCAAACACAACCACTCTAGTAATCAGTACTTTACTGTAGTATCCTGCTTGTACAGTTGGGATCCAGTGAAGAATCTTGAAATGGTGAACAGGCCTGGGGAGAAGAGAATTAAAAACAAAACATAACCAAGCTTAGAGAGAAAGACCTTTGTGTGGAAGCTTTTCCCCATTCAAAGAGTTTGCATGCAGGAAAGATTCCATTCCTTCTTTAGTTAATCTTGCAAAAGGAGAGTTATTTTCACACATGCAACCCCCACAAAAACCATTAAGCAATAGTCTAAAGCAATGTTTTTCTACTGAGGAGTTGAAATACTCACATCTGAAAATTACTGTCATTCTGGACTAAATCAAGGAGCAGGAAGATGTTTTGTCAGGATATTGTGCTAGAGAAAGCTAATTCTGAATACAAAATAGGTGGGAAAGGCAGATCACATTTCAGACGAAGAATATTTGGTTAGTCCTTACTACTATGATAATGCACTGTTGTTATTGTTTTGTCCTGAATGAAACAAATGTAGAATTCCTGTCAAATGTGATTGCAACAGATGTTGCTGTAATTTCTCAGAATGTCCTTGTTTTCTCCATAAAGGTAATTATAGTAGAATTATAAACTATCAGAAGCTGTACAAGGTTGATTCACTAATTATTCCTTCTCCTCCATTTCCAATTTGTTTTTCTGCCTTTCAGCAATTCACTGTAAGATTAACTGCTGACAATAGCTAAATTGCAGTCACCTCTCTGTAAGACATAATGTAAACTCAGAATTTAAGTATGTTATATCTTCCTTTATATTTTTAGCTCTGCCCGAAGAAAGCGCATAACATTTTTTCAGTAGATATGTTATCTTATCTATGTATGCCTCTGGATATAATTTGCACCTACAAAACCAAAAACCTGTCTAATTGATGCATTCAAAATTCATATGGCTAAGAAAAGTCATGTACTTATTTGTTTAATTTATTGGGAAAGGTAAACTGAGCTTCCTTTTAAAATATTCTGTCAATATATTCAGGGCTACATGTAAACTGTAACCAATTTAGGATACGTAGAAACTGCTGAAGGAAGTTAATCTTTGAACTCCTAATCCCAAATAATTTTGAATCATTTACTATGACTATCAGGGAAACTCTATCTGTTGGGAACTATAATGAAACTTCATTATACTGAAGCTGTGATCAGGAAGAGGAGGAGGAAGATGGAGGAGGAGGAGGAGGATTTCTTAACATAGTTTTGCAATAGAGAACTTTAATAAAAATCATAAGGGGCAAAATTGTCTTGATGTTATCCTCCATTGATTCCCTATCTGGGCTTGCTAACTGAAATCATTGTAAGTACTTCCAAATGAGGCCATCCCTGCTCTTGATTGGCATCCTTGTTTTTAGCACTAGTTATTGTCCTTTGCAGTCATTTTGTCCTGGATGGTCCAGGCTCTCATGCTTTCTGATTCCATTTTGTTTTAAGAAGAAATATATCTTATAGTTGATCCAACAAGTTTCAGGCTCTAAAAAAAAACAAAAACAAAAAAACACCCAACAAGAAAGCCCCACCTAGGTACTTCAAAGCAGTTTTATTTTTTTTATTTATTTATTTTTTATTTATTATTTTATTGTTTCTCACCTATAGACAGAAATCTTGCCAAACTAAAGGAAACTACTTGCATCATTAAAAATATACCCTGAGAAGATCTAGGGAGCAGCAATGTATGCCAACATCTAAGAAAGCAAAGGAAAAGATAGAACAAACTTTAAAAGAAAAAGGCAGCTACTTTCTACTTGGAAACCACTTCTAGATTTTGTGCTTGAGATGGAAAATAATGAAAAGTTGATTCTAGATTTTGTTGTTATGAAAATAGCTACATATTAAGTATGTAGTTGACGCTTTAATGTTATTATAATTTATTGCAATAAAAAGAGTTGAAAGTCAATGCTTTTCTTTGTCTTTTCCCTTTTTATTTCCCCCTTTCCCTCCCCCCCTTTCCCATTACTTCCATTTTCATTTGTATTTTTCACTTTGATAAATTTAATGAAATTATAACAAAAAATAGAGTAAAAAGGCAGCTACTAAGAAGACATGTCCATCAAGAGGCCAATTTATGAGGCTTGCCTACCGGTACCTTCAAAGACTAAAGTGGCGAATAACCAAAAAGGTCCTATGGTGGCTCTGATCCAGAGTGAACATTAACTTCCCTCTGTGCCAATCCAGTGTAATCCTGCCTGGAATTTTTAAAGCTGGATGTAGGAACAGCCCGAGCACCACAGCAAAGAAGCAATTTGAACTGCTATCTGGAATTGAGCAAATTCTGATGTACAGTGTTTCTGGGAGAAAATATTGTAACATAGTACATCCATGGAATTGGAACGTGCTTCACGCATCATAAAAAGCATATTTTTAAATGAGCCACAGCTGTTGCTTCTGCTGATATTACATAGCTATATAGAACTGAACGATATAACAAGGATTTTTAGATCCTCTGTAAAATTCCAGTCAAGTATTTAGCATACAAAATAAGAATCAAAATTTCTAATCCACTTCTCCCATCTTTGTGATCAATACAACACAAAAATGTCAAATAGTCTACATTTCTGTGGGATCTACAATAAAACAATCAAGTTGTGGTTTCTAAATGATCTAATCATTGCAAAAGTTATATAGTGGAAACTTCTGAAGAATATTTTTGAGATTTCTTTTTCTTTACTTCCGTTCTTTCTGTAAAACAACATCCTCCTATAAAATAGGATAGCATTTTTGACCAGACCCTGTTCCATTTAGAACTGATCACATTTTTCCTGGATAAAGTCTATAAGCTGATCAGTTTTAAGCAGATTTCATATGCTGTTAGCAACTATTAACCAGAAGGCAAGGTTTTTTAACAAAGCCTTTTTTGGGGGTGGGGGGGAGTAAATTTGCACCTAATGATGCAACTTCATTGAGTCTGTCCTACCATGTTTTTATACTAGTATACTGAATCATTTTCTATTAGCAGTTACCACAATCTGTGCTTTGATTAACATTTTGCACATTCCTGAAGTTCACAGGAACTCATTGGCCTATTTGGTGCCCTTTTAGTTTGTCTAGTACAGTGATGGCTAACCTTTTTGCCATCACGTGCCAAAAGCGGGGGGAGTGCGGGGGGGGTCACGGCACCCATAATTCTATGCGCCCTAACCCCCCATGCATGTGCACGCAACCCCCCCATGCTCCCCTCGCTTTTGGCATATGATGGCCAGTGGGCCCGGTAGACCCATTTTTCACTCTCTCCAGGCTCCAGAGCCTTTCTAGAAGCCTGGGGAGGGCGAAAACGGCCTTCCCCACCCCCTCCTGAGGCCCTCTGGAGGCTGGAAATGGCCTGTTTGCTGACTGGTGGGCCCAGAAGTTCCGAAAATCAGCGTGCCGGAACTGAGCTCGCGTGCCCACTGATATGGCTCTGCGTGCCATATGTTCGCCATCTTGGGTCTAGTATATACATTCACACATTCATACATATACATTCACCAAAAGAATAATAGTATTGTATAGTATAGTATAGTATAGTATAGTATAGTATAGTATAGTATAGTATAGTATAGTATAGTATAATATAGTATAATATAGTATAATATAGTATAGTATAATTAATATAATTAATATAATATAATATAATATAATATAATATAATATAATATAATATAATATTATGTCTGTGTTATGGTTGAAATGTTGAAAGCTGGTGATTACAGTTTACACTAGCAAAACTATCCTCAGAGAAGAAAAAATATCCAATGCATGGAAAAATGCTGAAGTGATTCTTATACAAAAGAAAGGGACCTAAGATGATTTAAAGAACTATCACCCAATAAGCCTTCTTTCAGTCATCTAAAAGATTTTCACCAAGATAATAGCAAAAAGAATATTGATAACATTAAATGATGCACAGCCAAAGGAGCAGGCAGGGTTCAGAAGTGGCTACAGCACAATGGTCACATCCAGTACATTAGTTATTTTAGGTTCCCATCAAATTTGATCCTCAGGGGAGGTGTCTGCCCAAACCAGTAGCAAAACCAGTGCTGGTGGAGCAGTGAGCACTGGAGCAACTTTGAGGCTTGGTTGAGCTGTTGGCAGATGACTAGGTGCTGCAGCAAGTCCAGTGGCAGGGTTCAGGGCCAGGGCCACCATTTCCAGCCCTTGGAATATCTCCCTCAGTTGGTCCACCGGGGGAGATTTGAGAACGATGGATGGGAAATTCCAATCTGTGGGGCATTCCATTCTGCAGTTTGCCGGGCTTTCCAGTGGTTTCCTTGCATGACATTTATCTCTAGAAGACCTTCTTCAGGTTTTCCTGTTCTCCCAGGACCATTAGGTCATCAAGCCTTGAGGGTGGATTCCTCAGGTTGCTCCTCTTGTGCAGCAGTTGGCCCCACAGGTTTCCCCTAGGAGCCTTCGGATGAGCTCTGGCAGCCTGAGCAGCTTGGGGTCCCTGTGGCAGTCCCAGGGTTTCAGATTCTGTTTTCTCTGTTTCAGATTCTGTTTTCTTCCTGGCTTTTCCCTCTGCTCTGGTTCCTTCCCTGGAGCAGACATAATTGCACAACCTCCTTGGCAGGTGATTTCCATCGGGTAGGTTATTTCTGGAAATTCAGCTTAATGTCAACCTTGGCTGGCAGAAGCTTCTCACAAAGCTCCACTGGGCTTCCATCCCTCCCTTCTTCCTTTTATATTCCTTTACATCCCCTCCCCCCATTCCTAATGTCATGCTGTCAGCTCATGAAGCTTGGATAGGAGAGATGCAGCCATGACAACTATCTCACTTCCCTTTTTTCATTGAGATAGTCCTGCTAGTGGGATTCTAATCACATGTATTGGACATTCATTTTTTAACTTTGATATTGTTAAATGTTGAAATAATTGAGATATTAATGTGGCATATTATCATTTTTCAATGACTCAAAAAGAATTAAGCAAGAAATATGCTACAAAGGAGCTAACCTTAAATCCATATATTAGTCTTTGTTTGAAAAGAAATAATGGAAGATTGTACAAAGGCTGGATAGCAAAATTTTCCCCATACAGTTTTTCATCACAGCAGTAAATGAGGTAGATATTGGCTTAGGACATTTTCTAAGGAGAGATTTGTTTCCAATAACAAGAAGTACAATTTTTATTATTTTTTCTGTTCTTTTTTCTTGTAAGAAATGCCTTTATTATTCTTATGTTCTTCTAAATGGCTATTTAACAAGTCCACTGGATATCAGCTGATTGTTCATTTTAACAGTATACTATTGAACATATGGTATTAATGAAATGGAATAATGCTTTTAAGTTCATTTTTCAGGTTAAAGTTATATGGATTAATAGAACTGGCATGTTCTCATAAATAGTCTATATCTGTGATTCTCAAATTATGTCTTTATTTTGATTAGTTGAACAAATAGAAATTCCACAAAAGAAATTAAACCTTTTTGTAGGTCTACTACTATACCTCCTTATAAAGTCTTTCAACTTTTATTTCAGTTCAGTCTTTGAAAGATGATTTAGTTTGAAAATGTTGGAAAATCTGTATCTCTTCACAATAATGGAGAAATATCTTGCACACATGGAATTTTCCAGAAACAGCATCATATTATTTTTATATTTCTCAAGAACTCCTTTATGGTTAGAGGTAGTATTTGAAAAGCAAGATTTATGCTAGAGATTAATGCTTTGGTTCATAACATGTCAGCTTTCCATTTAATAGAATATTTAATGAAACAGTCATGTGATCCTGGAGCTTAATGGTACTAAGGATCTGTCTAGAGACACTTTATTCATGGAGTAGCCAGGTCTTAATGCATCCTTAGTGTATACAGTTACAACAGTTCATTTAGTGACCATTTGAAGTTACAACCGCACTGAAAAAAGTGACTTACAACATTTTTCACACTTACAACCATGATCATGTGATCAAAATTCAGATGCTTGGCAACTGACTCATATTTATCACACTTGCAGTGTCCCAAGGTCATGTGATCACCTTTTGCAACCTTCTGACAAGCAAAGTCATTTGGGAAACCAAATTCACTTAACCACCGTGTTACTAACTTAACAGGGGCAGTGATTCACTTAACAACTGTGGCAAGAAAAGTCATAAAATTAGACAAAACTCATGTCAACTCACAAAGTATCCCTGGCCTGCTTCTGAGTTGCCATAGGCAAGGGGGGATGGAAAAATGGCGAAGCAGTACAGTAGCCAAAAACAAAAGTACATTCCAGACATATCTCTTTCAAGGCTGTCTCCCAGGGTTACTCACAGTGGCTGGAGGGGAGTGATCTCTACAACCTGTGAAATTGCTCTGTTGGCGAATGTGACTGATGACACACCCTGGGGGGAGGGGAGAAACAGGGTCAAGATTGGGTCGTAAATTACATGGGGTCAGAGTTGGCTTCACTTGGAATGTGCCGACATGAAGCTCCTAATAAATGACTGAATTTCTTTTGAAGCTTGGCTCGAGACTCATGATTTAATTAGGGCATCCGTCTGAACCCTGACAACTCACTTAACAAATGTCTCACTCAGGAACAGAAATATTGGGTTCAATTGTGGTGGTAAGTCAAGGACTACCTATTTGGATGTTAATATCCTATCTAGTAGGATAGCTTTGGAAATTATGGGCAATTAAAAATACTTAAATTACTGCTCTTATATTATTTCTATTGTTTACTATTTCTACCATTAATAACAATAGAAAAAAAGGAAACTGGAAGAATTACTGTTGTATGTTATGTTACATTATGTGGTTCCACCGGCAATGTATCTTCAAACTCAATTGGTATTGAAGAATATTGTAATGATTCTACACCATCTAGTATCACAGTAATTCAAGGCTAGAGATGGATTGTTATTTTCATTGATGTTAATACATTTCACTGGCTTGAATAAATATATCTAGTTAAATTGTTTTATGATATAAAAGGTCTTGACAGAGAAAGAAAAATAATCTTTAAGGACCAGATTTTTTTTCTAAGATGCAAACAGTTTCATAGTTCTCTTTGGTTCATTAAAATAATATCAGGTGAACATTGAAATTTTTTATTTTTTATTTTTGTATTTGCAATGCTGTATTCTTCCAAGTAGGTAAGTCAGTACAGAAAATAACCATATTACAGTTCTTAGCCTTATTACACTTCTTCAAATCTCCTTTTCTTGTTGTTTATGCAATCTAATGGTTGGGTTCATACCTGTCAAAATGCATAGTATGTTTTGCAAATTAGCCATTGTAACTCTAAAAGCATTGCCTATGGCTTAATGTATTGTGGAAACCTAACAAATGCCAATTTATTTCATGAACCATAATCCAACAAATAATGCTTAACATGAAGCATGAACTAGTTTCTTACTGTAGAATGTGTGTTCTTAATTGTGAAATGTTTATTTTCTCTGAAGAAGCTATGCTTGCCTAAGGTTTTAAAGGTTTGCTCAAGAAAATGAACAGAGATGTTGGGATTTGCCTACAATTAGATCAATCTATTTAGAGAATGTATAACCTATTGGCAAGTCTCATGATAGCAAAGGGGCTCCATTACAAATGTGATTTCTATGGCTTTCCCTTCTGTTATTTTTGCAGAGAATCAGGATCTTTTTCCTTTGAAATGTGATATTTCATATTCTGCCAGGAATCTCATCTTGTATTTCTGAATGGAGATGGTACAAATTAAGGAAATTCTTGCCTTGTATTTTTTCATCACTGGACTCACTCACTTATTACAAAGTAGTTACAAAGAATTGAGCCCTTGAGATATCATACTTTGATCTTCTGGTGTTTCTCTGTATTTGCATTGTTTAGAATGTATTTTCTTCACTGTCATGCTCCATAGTTTGTTACAACTATGAGAAATGCTAACATGCTACCTTAATGAATCCCATGGGATTGGAATGCCATGGAGGTCGGGTGTCATGACAACTCAGAAGCTTTGAGGCTATTCAAAGCATTTGTTTATACTTTTATAATCACGGTTCCAACCCAGAGCTTCACTTCAGTTTGAGGTATATTGCAACCCATCATACTAATATACACAAATATGTATACCTAAATCCATTGACTTGGAGAAAGGAAGTTATAGAGACAATTCCAGACTAGCTTGGTGGAGCTAAAAGCAAGAAGTTGTAATTGGTTGATGTTCTCTGCACTCAGCTACCAGCAAGCTTAGAGGAACAAAGGACAAATTGGCAGAAATATCCACAAGCTGTAGATGAACAGACAATAAACATAAACATGAAGACAGTATATATCTGCAAATAATTAAGACAACTAAGAAAAAAATCTGATTCTCTCTCTCTCTCATAGACTGATGCTGGGTGATGTACAACTAGGCATAAAAATTGTATAAATATTATAATAAGAACAACTAGAAACATAAATAAAATTCAAGAGTAAATAGAAAGGATCAGGCTTCAGGGCTCCAGCCAACCCCATGGCCCAAAGCTAGTTGCCAGAGCCAGGTCTTCAAGTATTTAAGAAAAGCCAGGAGAGTGGGGCCCAGCCTCACCTCACTTTGAAAGCATAAAAGGAAATACTTGGGACTGAAATGGTCTATAACAACTATAAATATTTCAACTTACCCCAATTCTGATTTTCTAAATGTTCAAAAGATTGTATGGAAAATCAGAGTGGATACAACTATTGGTGTGTTGCTCTTTTAATGAGAGTTAGAAAAGAAAAGCTGCCAGGAAGCAGCCTTGCACAGGATCTGGATTTTAAACTGCTTTAATTCAAGAAAGCAATGGAAGGCAGAGTCAATAAAATGAATTATATTTATTTTGTCGTTGAAAACTGTCTAAACTAAACTCTATCCAGAATTGAGAGAGAGAGAGGGAGGGAGGGAGGGAGGGAGGGAGAGAGAGAGACTTTATGTTATTTTCACATCATGATTGTTCTCATGATTAGGCATGCTCCATTGTCTCATTGACTTACTACAGTTCATGTCATTAACACTTTATTTTAAAATAATGATAAATACTCACAAGGATCTGTTGATTGTAAACTGATACTTTTTAAGGCACAAATATATGATTCTACAATACAATTTTGTGAATTAATCTTTGCATGTAGCCCATTTAATAATTGCAGTAAGGTGGAGATTAGTATATCATCAGCAATTATATCAGAAGGGGTCTAATTGTGAAGCATGCTTTTGCAGAAAGTATTTCCAGCAGTGTCTAGGTAATATACAAGTTTCAATCAGCCTCTCCTTTTATAAATGTCATAAAGTGGATGTGATTAACTGTTGTCCTTATATGATATTTTAAAGAATGATTTACAGTAGGTATCAAAACTTTTAATTGTTAGCTTTTTCTGTTGTGAATTATATGAAATATCTCTGGCAATGGCAGCATCTGATTGATCTTAACTGGATTTAACACTAATGAAGATCAGATCTAGTTACTACTTGGATGGTATACTAGAAGAGTAACTTAGACTGGGTAGTTAAAGAAACAACTTACATATTGCTGCCAAGAAATCTATATGGATGCAAAAATATCAGAAACTGATTTCAACTAGAAGTAGACTTTATTTTTATTAAATTACAAATAAACTTGGATTAATTTCATTTTTAGTTTAACATCCAGTTGAGAACTATTTATCTAGGCTGAAAATCTCCAAGTGATTAGAAAGATTTAAACTTTTATCTATCCCTTTGTCTGTTATCATCTATTTATTAAGCTGATTTAACATGATTGCTCTGTCTCAAATGTCATACATAATCTAATATTTTGCTTATCTTTGTCAGCAATCAGCCAGACACATTAAAGAAAACAACCCCATAAATCCACAGTATTTAAATAATCTGTCTAGAAGCAGATTTATTTGCTCATTTTTTTAAAAAAAAAAGCCTGACTGTAAAGTTTCATCATTACCGCTCTTCAAGGCCATGAAAATGGTATGTGAAAGTTGCAGGGCCATTTGTTAAGAGCAAATTGGAAGACACAGTTGGTATATTTTTGACAGAGGCAAATTATTTAAACATTTCAGGATGGCTTATTGGTTAAATGCAGTGGCAACTGTGCTTTAGTTCTTTGATTTGATCAAAGTTCAAGAGTTTTTGTGCAAGCAGCCATAAGACAACTTCTATCACTGGTTGATTTTTTTTAAAGAAATTAAAGCAGTGCTGTCAGCAAATACACTTTAAAGTTTCTTGGCTCCAGAATAGAGTTCCTTTGCTGGGCTTGGAATATTTCCCTGTTTTCTAAGAGTCAGATGACACATTGGATATGTTTGCATACAAATTAGTAACCACATTTAAGACTAGTGTATTGTGCTCTAGAAAAATGGGCTGAATAAATAGTAATGCAAATGAAATGGATAGCTCAATTCCCACCACAGACTAGGCTAAAATGGCAAGTTCATTTCTTGTTGGCTATGTTCACATAACTCCAGAGCTCATTTGATGTAATTCTGATTTGTTAGATGCAATTGTATAGATTTACTAAATAAAATACTAGGCTAACATATAGTTTTACTGTAAAACTAATAGTATAGAGTTTATATATAGATATGAATACAACTTTTATACTGAACTCAGTATGATTATTTTTAGGTTCACTGCTATGTGGAATTAAATAATTGGATGAACAGAGTGAACCATGAATAGCTAACAATTGATAAATGTGTTATATGAACACAACCACTTTGTTAATTAGATAGCTTATTTATAAAAATAATTTTGGGAGGACAAAAATAAAGAAGCCATCCTTTTTTTAATTTAAAAAATGCAGTTCTTTGGTCTTTTGGTATAGCTCTTTGGTCTTTTGGCATAGTCTCTACATACCCTTAAAACTAAACTCACATGAAATTTGCTATCCTTATTAACCATCCTATCCTGCTACAATATGTTCTGACTTACTATTGCATCAGGCCATACAAGGTTTATTAGAGAAAGTCATTGAATGAAGTTCCAACTTTGCTACCTTGTCCCTGTCTCAATATCATTTGCCAGCAGGGCAACAGGTGCCTATTATAGCTATGATTGGTGGATTGTTTTGGCAGATGTCCAGATCATTGATTTTATCTGATATGAAAAAAGGTGATTTATAGGGGAAAGATTGCACAGTATTATTTCTTGCTTTAACATGGTAACTGTTTCCTGGAATCAATGCAAATAACCCAAAAGTTAATTGATGAGAAGGAGTGCTTGCTGTTGCAGAATTAACCTGGCAGCTATACAGTATATTATTTTGATACAGGCTTTATTGCAGGAGTGAAATCCAGCAGGTGACATGTTCTGGAGAACCGGTAGCAGAAATTTTGAGTAGTTTGGAGAACCGGCAAATACCACCTCTGGATGGTCCCAGGATGGTCCCAGAGTGGGGTGGGAATGGGGATTTTGCAGTATCCTTCCCCTGGAGTAATTTAACAACCGTTCTCTGCCCTAATGATTTCTTCCAACAACCAGTTCACCAAACTGCTCAGGTTCTCCCGAAGTGGTGCGAACTGGCTGAATCCCACCACTGTACTGCAGGCTACTTCTGCTGACTGCCGGCTGCCTGCAATTTAGCAGTTCAAATCTCATCAGGCTCAAGGTTGACTCAGCCTTCCATCCTTCCGAGGGGGGTAAAATGAGGACCCAGATTGTTGAAGGCAATTTGCTGACTCTGTAAACTGCTTAGAGAGGGCTGTAAAGCACTGTAAAGTGGTATATATCTCTTAGTGCTATTGCTATTGCAGGAACAACTAAGAATGACTAAACTTTTCTCAATCATTAGTTAAAGATGTAATAAAGGCAACATTAGTGAGAAATTGTCAGGTCATGTTCATACCATGGTTAGATGCAAATAGGCAAAAGGCCCTTGATATGATTATTTGCCATGGGGTTGAAAGGGTTTGTTCTACTTTGTTTCTCCAAATTTTACTTCCCATGGACATAATGACAGGAACAACATGCTCTGATTTAATCTAACATCAAGGGTGGCATTTTAAGAGCAAGTACCTGGGAAAGAAAGATTTAATCAACCTTGTGTAGTAGTTTAGTTTCAGAGTGTATATTTATAATATTGTATATTTGTATTTTTTGTATATTTATATTTTGTACATATTACACAACAAAGATCAGCCACATTTTGTACAGTAAATGCAAGATAGAGTTTAATTCAAATCCTCCTTTGACCTACATAATAAAGAACAGCATTTTTCTTGGTTTCTTTATTTATTCCTTCCTTGTTTATTCTTGGCTTCTGTTCCTACCTAAACTCTTCTTTTGGCTTCTAATAAGAGTTAGCTTTCAGTCGGTTATTTGGCCTTTTAATTTGAAATGCAATGTTCTTTTCCTACCAGCTCCTGTTTTGTTAGATTGTGTGGCCCAATGACCCATAATTTCTTTTAGATTTATAACACTAGCTGTTTCTTTGTTGCTTAACCGTTAATTAATCTTTTTTGTCTTTTCTAGAAGCTAAGATTTCTTCAGTCCATGTCAGCTTCTAGGGTTTAGAATACTCCTCCCTCAGAATTCAACCCTAGGAATTGATATTCTTCATCTGATAGACTAGGTCCTTTGGTCATTAACTGATATGTTAAGATAGTATGTTTATAGTTAACCTTTTTAAGAAAGTTAACAAAAATGTGGCAGGGAAAGCTGGACACATGGCATCTATTATTGTGTTTAGAACCATGCTCCTTTGGCTGAAGGACAACTCCTGCATATAAACAAAAGTACTATTTTGACTAGTCCTTGGCACCTCAGCTCTCTAAGACCATTAATGCTCCTGGGAAATCAACAATCTTCTCCTATATTACAGCTGATTCATTTGGAAAAGAACCAGTATTCATTATAGCAACCAAGTTGTTAGCACATCATCAGTCACTGTCACACTTGAATCTTGATTTTCAATTTGTGTTCTGGTTACTGGCTGTGATTTTTTTTTATTTGTTGCAATATAAATGGCTTTTCAAACAGTACCTTTATTATCAATTCATACTTACATAATTGTGTTTTATACGGTATTTTAAATAGCTTATAAAGCAGATAGGCAATGTGGACCATATCCAGGCCACAAGTCCCATTTCTGTGTCCCCAATGACTAGACATGAAAGTATGTAAGTATCCAGATTGGACTCTGCATGAAAGTGTGTGTATTAAAACTCTGTAAAACTAATCTGCACATTATACCACCCACAATTCTCCAAATTTCTAACATTTTACTTCTGTCTCCCTCAGTAGTGCCACTATGTCTCTGGCCATGTGCACTGTGGTTTCTAAGTTAAAAACTTTTAAAAATATAAATTATGTCCCTGGCAAAATTATGTTCTACTCTGCTCTAAAAATTGCAATCATCTTTAGAGTCTGCTTGCCATTGAATCCATAGCAGAATCTGTTTCCAGAGATCTGGTTCAATCAAAAATTAGTTCCAGAGCAGAGGCATCAGGTTTAAAACTGGTAAATTCAATCTTGGAAACCATGAATGTTTTACATTTAAAAAAGGAAGTGTTATCCGGAGGCCTCCTTTTGTAGATATCCAAAGAAAGCATTTTTTCCATAGCTATGTATGTAGTATCTCATTTGAGCAATTTGATCAATGGGCTTTGCACTCTGTGTGTGTCTCTGTGTGTGTATGTACTGTATGTGTGCAATTGTTTTTACTAACTGGTAAATATTTCTGATACCGGAGGTCCAGATACCAATAATAAAGTCGATTCTCATTTATCACTTTTGGATGTCTTATAAATCCTACTGAGAATGCAATGCTGAGTACACTTCTATTCATTAGGATTATGAATCCTCAAGAAGCCACAATGAGCTACTCATACAGGAAATGTTATTTTATAAATATCATATTGAAAGGTACCTTGAATGAAAACATTACATAATGTTAAAAGTATATCAGTTGGGCAATTTATTCAGCAATACCTCTGGGCTTGTTCCTGCAAGCCACAAAGCAACCACTTGACCATATTGATGGTCCTTTAGCCATGAATGTGCATTTATAGAAGATGCTCTCTAATTGGGATAACTCACTTTTCGGTCACATACTGTATTTAGTCATGTAAAAGACTAAAGATCAGCTACAAGGAAGAAAATAAAATCTGTTTAGTGAATCCAATTATGACATAGGTAAAGTGTCTTATTCTAAACTTTTAAATTAATTAACTGGATTTAAAGCACCTTAGTAATTTATATTACTACTTCTTGTAATTAATTAGTTAGCTACAGTACTGTTACTGTCAGTGATTCCCTGATTTAGAATAGAATAGAATAGAATTTTTTATTAGCCAAGTGTGATTGGACAAACAAGGAATTTGTCTTGGTGCATATGCTCTCAGTGTGCATAAAAGAAAAGATACGTTCATCAAGAATCATAAGGTACAATACTTAATGATAGTCATAAGGTACAAATAAGCAATCAGGAAACAATATCAATATAAATCGTAAGGATACAAGCAACAAAGTTACAGGCATACAGTCATAAGTAGAAGGAGATGGGTAATGGGAACAATGAGAAGATTAATAGTAGTGCAGATTTAGTAAATAATTTGACAGTGTTGAGGGAATTATTTGTTTAACAGAGTGATGGCATTCGGGAAAAAACGGTTGATGGCGTTTGGGAAAAAATGGTTCTTGTGTCTAGTTGTTCTGATGTGCAGTGCTCTATAGCGTCGTTCTGAGGGTAGGAGTTGAAACAGTCTATGTCCAGGATGTGAGGGGTCTGTAAATATTTTCACAACCCTCTTTTTGACTTGTGCAGTATACAGGTCCTCAATAGAAGGCAGGTTGGTAGCAATTGTTTTTTCTGCAGTTCTAATTATCCTCTGAAGTCTGTGTCTGTCTTGTTGGGTTGCAGAACCAAACCAGACAGTTATAGAGGTGCAGATGACAGACTCAATAATTCCTCGGTAGAACTGTATCAGCAGCTCCTTGAGCAGTTTGAGCTTTTTGACTTGGCGCAGAAAGAACATTCTTTGTTGTGCTTTTTTGATGACGTTTTTTATGTTGGGTGTCCATTTTAAGTCATGAGATATGGTAGAACCTAGAAATTTTAAGGTCTCTATTGTTGATACTGTGTTGTCTAGTATTGTAAGCAGTGGGAGTATGGGAGGGTTTCTCCTAAAGTCCACCACCATTTCTACAGTTTTGAGTGTGTTCAGTTCCAGATTGTTCCAGTCGCACCACAAGGCTAATTGTTCAACCTCCTATCTGTATGCAGATTCATCATTGTCTTGAATGAAACTGATCACTGTTGTGTCATCTGCAAACTTCAGTAGTTTAACAGATGGATCGTTAGAGATGCAGTCATTGGTATACAGAAAGAAGAGAAGTGGGGAAAGCACACAGCCTTGAGGGGGAGGGAACTGTACTAATTGTACAGGTATCTGATGTGATTCTGCTTAGCTTCACCTGCTGTTCCCTGTTTGTTAGGAAGCTTATGATACACTTACAAGTGTTTCATTGCTAGCTGTGTATGCAATGACTATGTGTTAGAATATAGGACTGTACATTACTACTATGTGTTAAGCCATTCTTCCATACTTTTTCATATGTACTGGCAAAGAGTTGTGGGCCTTCATTGGGTCCCAGTTACCAGGACAAATGGTGAAAGATTTTGCAACATCTGAACCCACATCTTTTGTGCACCTTTCTTATAGGAAATTGCCTTTTCATCTATCAATCTATATACACTGCTCAAAAAAATAAAGGGAACACAAGCAGAAGACATCCGAGATCTGAATGAATGTAATAGCCTTATTAAATACTTTGTTCGTTACATACAGTAGTTTTATGTTCCCTTTAGTTGTTTGAGCAGTGTATAAACTACTGTATGTAAAGAACAAAGTATTTAATAAGGCTATTGCATTCATTCAGATCTCGGATGTCTTCTGCTTGTGTTCCCTTTATTTTTTTGAGCATTATATATATATATATATATATATATATATATATATATATATATATATATATATTGAATTGCTCAATATCTTTATATACAGCATTTATTTATTAAATTTCTATGGCAACCCATCTCAGTCAATGACTCTAGGCATCTTACAATATACATATCCAAAAGACATCAAAATTAAATATACATAGGAGCAAGATACGTGGCCATTAGCAATACAACCAGGAAACGGAGCTCTTGACACATTCAGAGCCCCAGGCTTAGGACCATAGTCAGGTTTTAGGGCCTTATGGAAAGCTAACAAGGTTGGGGTCATTCTAATTTCCAAAGGGAGAATGCTCCACAGAGCAGGGGCCACTGCAGAAACAAAAATCATCTTTTTGTTCCTCATAGCTGGCATTCTTTGGCTAATGGGATTGTAGCATGCCCATTCTGCTTGACCTACATAGAAAGTAGAAATTCTTGAAAAAAGGCAATCCGTTAGGTACCTCAATCCAAAGTTATGTAGGGCTTTAAAAAATTAGGTAGTCCACAACTTACAACAGTTTGTTTAAGTGATTGTTCAAAGTTACAATAGCAGTGAAAAAACTGACTCATGAATGTTTTTCACATTTACAACCACTGCAGCATCCCCACAGTTATGTGATCAAAATTGAGACACTTGTAAGTGACTCATATTTATGACTGTTGCAATGTCTCAGGGTCATGTGATCCCCTTTTGCAAACTTCTGACAAAGTTAATGGGGAATCCAGAATCACTTAAAAACTATGTTACTAATTTAACAATTGCACTGTGGCAAGTAAAGTTGTAAAATGGAACAAAATTCACTTAACAACTGTCTTGTTTAGCAACAGAAAGTTTGGGCTCGATTGTGGTCATTGTGGTCACTCATTGTGGCTATCTATAACTATCAGGATCCTGAATTGCACCTGGAAACACACTGGTAACCAGTGCAGCTCAAGCAGGAATGATGTTAGATAAGAGTTTGTTCCACTAATTTTAAATCTTGCTGATGGAAGTTGTAACTTAATTTTTATAATTTTATATTGCAAAACAGATTTTGGGTTGTTTTCTTGTTAAGTATTAGCAGTAACTAGAAGCAGCAATTAGAATACTAATCTTTGTGTTTGTAAAAAGATATATGTGATACAATATGAATTCATGAAAGAGTAATTGCCCATGTTTTGCTTTATTTTTTGCCAAAAGTGACATTGGAAAAGTGGTTTGAGAATTGATTCTATAGATCAATTCCTTCTGTAGAATGTTAGTACTTTTATCCTAAAGAACAGCTTTTTACTTTTGCTTCCAATTAGCGAGTGACTTTTCACAGTAAAAGAAAATTCAAGGGCAAAGCTTGAGCCAAGTATTTTTCTTCATGAAACGGAACAAATAAAATAATTGTAATTGTTGGGGAAATGTAAACATATATTCAATGGCTGACCTCTCTATTTTGTCTTCATGCTAGACAGTGGTAAACATTTGAAAAGGATCTAAAAATGCATTTGATTTAATAAGTTAAGCCAAATGAATTTTCAAGACAGGAGAATATTACCCAAGTTAAAGCTGATTTAAAATTACTTTAGTTTATTTAAAGTTACTTAAAATATTTTTATTTCTTCTTTTTATTTCTGAGCCAAGAAACCTTCATCAGTTTTATACACATTAGAATTAGAATTCTCATTTCACTTTGACTTTGTTAGCATGTGTTTTAATTGCTATTATTTTCACAATAAAGCTGAAAATCGGCCCTAATGATCTTTCAAGAGTTAGGTTGATTCTAGAAATCTGGTGTGACTGGCCTTTCAGCCACAAAGGTCATGAGATGCTTTTGTGATTAATAAATGGAGGAAGAGAAGAAGGAGAAGGGCAAGGAACTAAAGGAAAAGAATATCCCAAACCATTTTACTTAGAAGTATGGGGAGCTGCCTCTAGGAACCCCCTTGCCTTTTTTCCCTCAACTAGCCTATTGTTGAGCTTTTCAAAGCTAGTTCTTAGATGGGCTACCTACTAATAGTGTTCCTTCCTTTTTGTTTTCCCAGCCTTTGGTTGTTTTGATCTACTATCAAGATTGACAGCTTCCACCTGGCAGATCAGATTTTGGTATTCTTCTATCTTTCATAAGACCTCGTAAGATGAGATTTGTCCCTATTTATTAAAAAGTAACATTCTTGAAATAGGAGCTTTCCTTGCAATCACTAACTTTGAAAAATGTGAATCCTTGTTATTATTTAAACATTCTATTTACAGAAATGAGAAAGTAGATTAATCATTTTACCTTTTGCAGACAAAGAAAAAAATCTTCCATAAAGTTACAGAAAATTTAAAATTCAACTATGATTTCTTTGATGGACTTACATGCAACTGTTTTACTTTGATTTCCAATGCAGGACTTACTTGAATCTGATTATATTCTGAATTTAAATTAAGGCATAAGCCTTAAATGTATCTTTGTACTCAAACGTCTTCTTCAATATTACTGATTTTACAAATGTCTTATGAAGATAAACTAAAGTGTGAGTCTTTAAAAAGATATGTAAAATGTATCTTCATAAATATTATATATAATAAACTCATCTAAGATTTAAAATACTTTGGAGCTAATACTTTTCTATCCGCTTTTGTTGCAATTAGGAAGTTTCCCAAAACAAGTGACATGGGCGTTTTCTCATGTATTCATATCAAATTTAGAGAAATAAACACATTCACAATAAAAGTTAACTTTTATTTTTTATTGACAATGAGAATTGCCCTTTCTGTTCTAAGCCTGTTGTGCTCATTGCTTTTTCAGGATGTTACCTGCTGCGGGAAGTGCTATATAGCTCAACAAAATTAGATGGCCCTGACAAGCTATCATTCAAAGCACTCACTCATTTGATCCAACTGACTTTTAAAAGACAAGGCAAAGACTCAGCAGGAGAAAACAGACAAATGAAAGAATGAGGGGTCAGATATTTATAGCTGAGCACAAGATGTCTGAACTCCCATGGCAAAACCCAACATAATGGTAAAGAAAACATAGTGTGGAGAAATGTGTAAACACAGCATCATTCACTCCAGAGATCAACTGAGCAGAGTATCAAATGGCAAAATTAGCAATGCTAATAGAACACGATAGGAAAGAAACAGCATCCATGACTTGAGAGCTTTGTGGTTTGCAGAAATTGGCCTTAAACCTGACGGCATCTTCAACAGCAATTTCTCTGCACCAGGAACTGCGCAGTATTTTACTATTCAACGTATGAATGGCCATTCATCAGAGGAAAAAAGTCATAGAGAATTTTACAATGGATATTCACAGTGATCTGTGTGAAACTGGCTAAGTTACAAGCCACATTATATGTGTTGCAAAATGTGTTTTCTGTACCAGCATAATAAAACTTCTTTTTCCCTACAGAACTTTCACCCTGCTCACTCAAATCCAGGTTAGTCAATAGAGTTTGAAAAACGGAAAGAAAAAAAAGATAAATCTCATTCTATTTGCCTTTAACTGTGGTACTAGTGGAAATAAGCCTTCCAAAATCTAATCCTTGGGACCAAAGGTGTTCCAGCTTTTATAAAGTAGCAGCTTCTTAAGGGATTTCTTAGAAGATTTTTTTTTTTGTATTAGAGATGATGACGGTTATTTACTGAATTATGTTTCATTACTGTTCAGCTCTTGTGTCTCCTATCTATTTATAAAATAAACCCAAAAAACAAAATAGATGTCACTCCACTGGGTAGATCATACTAGGGAATTAAGTCTATCAGATAGTTAAAAGTACTTTTTTTAATTGAAATTGGCTATAACAAAATTTTTCTTTGCCTGGTTGTGTTCTTTCTTCTTCCTATACTTCAATGAATAGGGACACTAGCATTTATGAATGCTGTCTTGTTGTTCTGGACTTTAAAAATGTATCAGTCCCATTTTTCTAGATAATGATTCCTGTATCTTTCCATCAGGACTGCCTTCCTTATTCTCTATAACAGGAGTATCAAATGTAATTCCTCTTCTCAACAAAAACAATAAAACCTACATCCGAATGGCAGTCTAAGGTCATTATAAAAGCTCATAACACTTTAAAAATCCAGGTGCTCATGTAGAACTACTCATGTAGTTTTAACAGCTCTCCAAAAGAACAATAGAAGGGTGCCAGGTACAAGTCTGAGGCAAGGGATCTCAGTGCAAAAGTTTGCCTTCAGATTAATTACTTCCTCAATTTCATATTGGGTAGGGTTTCTAAACACTTTCTTCCTAGTCTCTCATACAAGTTAAAAAGCTTTTGTTTGCAGAAGATTGTCCCTATAGTAAGTCACATTCACAGCCAAGTCATAAACAGCTTTATAGTTTAACAGCCCTTTGAACTGGACTCAGAAACCTATTGGTAACTAATGCAAGAACCCCAAATTAGTGTTAATTTTTAGTAGCAGCTCTTACATAAAACTCCACAATAATATATTTGTAACAGCTGCAGTGTTTGATTAAGGTGACCAGACGTCCCGCTTTTGGCGGGACAGTCCCGCTTTTGAGCAATTTGTCCCACGTCCCGCGGCATTTTAAAAAAGTCCCGATTTTTCATTCTGCCTCCTGGTTCCCAGCTGCCTCCTGAATCCCCGCTGATGGCTAGAGGGAAAAAACCTGTTTAAACTCTTGCCGCGGGGCTTCAAAGGGCCGCCCTACGTTAATTAGCTCGGCTTCCCCCTCTCAGCTGATTTGCACAGGGCTCTGCTCTTGCTAAATTGCTCAGTTTTTTTTTCCTCTTTGTGCAAACCAAGCTCAAAACGAAACTGAAAGTAAAACAGGCTGTTGGCTTTGCGGTTTGCTTGCAACGTTGGAAAATTAGGCAGGCAGATTTATTTTCCTTTTCCTCACCAAAAAAGGTAAGTGCAAACAATGGAAAATTATTTAGGGCAAAAGAGAGTTCAAGATTTTAAAACACAAAAGAAAAAAAAGCTCTTTTTAACTAGGGAATTGTAATAATTGAGATATTATTAATTGTATACTGTGTTGAAAGCAGAAATGGTTAAGTTGTGGTTTGGAGGAATATATGGGGGAAATTATTTGGTTTATTATTATTGGTAAGTATAATTAATTGATTTGTAAGAAATTGGATTGCATGGAAATAATTGGAATATTCATGTTCATATTGATTAATATACAAAAAAGATAGTTATATAACTAATTGATTTATATTAAAATGTTGAATTTGTATTAAACAACTGTATTACATAATTACATAATTAACCAATGTGAGGATGGATATAAAAATAGATGACAATGGGAAGGGGTATAAAATAGAATGGAAGGGAAAAATTGAATTTGATTAAGATTAGAGATGAGGATGAAGGGTAAAATTGTTTTTTTAAAAAAATAGATGAGGAATAAATATGGCAAAAAGGAAATATAGAAATTGTAAATTTAATTGAAATGACTAAACACTGTTTAAATTTGTGAACCAGCCAAATATTCTGTTCAAAAAAAATACATTGTATGTATGTGTGTTTCTAATTATTGCTATTTATTCATATTTGTTCTCTTTTATTCTTTAAAGTTTAACAATTCATTCTTTATCTTAATATCTTTATATTTGTTTGGGGTTGGCTTTCTTCCCTTTCATCTTTTTTATTGTACAGCAATCTTTCTCCTCAAACCTACCACCTCTCTTTTCTTTCCTTCTTACTTTCTCTTCCCCCCCTCTTCTTCTCCTCCCTACTTCCTCTTCCTTTCTCCTTCTCCTCCTCTCTTCCTCCCTCTCTTAACCGTCACTCCTACTCTAATTTCCCTTCCCTTCCTTCATCCCTCTCTATTACTGTATCCTTTTATGCATATGGACTACTCAGAGGGCTGAAAAAGTTATTTTTGACTGGTCCTCGCACTTTTGACCAGTCCTCGAACTTACGACTGTCCTCACATTTTACATTTTTGCCCTATCTTGTCATCATGGTGAAGAGAAGCAGTTGTGAAATGAGTGACATGGTTGTTAAGAATGCTGCACGGGCATAAATGTGAGGATGGTCATAAGTGTGAGGACCAGTCAAAAGTGTGAGGACCTGTCAGAAATGACTTTTCAGCCCTCTGAGTAGTCCCTATACACACAGCCATGGCCACCCGGTCACATGACCAGCTAGCCACGCCCACCCAGTCATATGGCCTCCAAGCCACGCCCACACAATAAGCCACGCCCACAATGGTGTCCCTCTTACCAATGTTAAAATCTGTTCACCTTACCCTATACACATAGCCATGGCCACCCGGTCACATGACCAGCTAGCCACGCCCACCCAGTCACATGACCAGCTAGCCATGCCCACAAAATAAGCCACGCCCACAATGTCCCTCTTTACCAATGTTAAAATCTGGTCACCTTATGTTTGATTCATCCTCAAAGATAAATATAGAAGACATTGCATCTATAAATCATCTAGAAATCATTAGAATTGGCTTTGTGGATAAATTGCAAAAATAATTAAAAATAAAGACCTGTGATAAAGAGGCATGCCAGGGTTTCTTGATCTAGGAAAGACCATAAATGGGCCTCAATTATACTGTACAAATCACCATCTACTCGCTCCAAGTATAGATTCCACTTGCTGTTTTAGCAGAAGCTGTAAACCTTTAAGAATCCCGAGGTCATAGAACTACGTCTTTAGGGGAGGAAGATCCCATCCAGAGCTATCCTAGAACTAAACAGAGCTAAATAGAAAGTCCATTTTGCTGGAATTCAATTCAAATGTATTTCATCTTCAGCCCCTCATATAACATATACATATGGTCAGGACTTATACAGCATTTCTGGGCCAGCCTGAGTAAAAATTAAAAAAAACTACATACAGTACATCAGCATACTGGTGATATCTTTTCCCAAATAAATCTTTGGTCTGCCTACATGTTGCTGAAAAAATATCCTCAAATGAAACCCTTAATCCATTAAGCGTCTAGACAGTCCATACTAATAGGAGCTTCTCCCTTGCATTAATCATAGATGGAAGCAATGTACATTTCAGGTATATAGTTCATCGCATGACTACTGAAATATTCCATAGTAAGTGTTGTTAGTAAATCTTCCAGACATTTTTCTCAGTAGTTAATGATAAGAACCAGTGGAAGTCTGAACTTAATTCCTCTTTTAAAGATACCATAAGAGTAAAAATATTTTAGAAGATCCTTACACTTACATAAACTTTTAGAAAAGTAGAACATTTCTGAAATCAAGTTTTTAAATATGATCTTAAACTCTATTAATACAAATTCTGCTATTGTGATTTGCCTGCTCACCTTCTAACCCCCCTTCCTCAATATGGTGGACAATTATAATTATTTGCAACACCTGGTCAAATCTGTCCTATTTCTAAATGGAGAAAAACAAATTCATGACACATATTTTTTTTATAAGATAGCTATATGTTGATTCAGATCAGTAAATATATATGACAAACAAATATAGTAGATAGTTTTTACATGTTGCAGAGAGATAAAAATTAAGTTCCAGCCCAGCTGAAGCTTTATAAAGCTATTTACTCAAGAAGAAAATAAAATTCTGAATACTTAGAGGAGTTCCAGTAAACTACCAGAAGTGAGGCTTCACTAAGGCCTACTGATAAAGCATTTCAATTCTATCTAATACTTAGCAAGTTGTTGCTAATTGTTCCTTGTTTAATGCTTCCTAAAACATTACAAAAGTTGCATGGGAGAAATAGGACACCAAATGGTTCACTATTAAAATACATCTATGCTAATCCCAATTGTTTTATAGTTAAAGAATCTACTTAAGAGAAAGTGAAGGATTCAGCTACAAATAACAAACTAGCAGATGATGGGGGGAGGGGGAAAGAGAATATACGGCTTTGTGTGTGTGGGTATGTATGTATAGTGTGAATCTTCAATTTTCTCTAGCATTTTTAAAGTAATAGTTCTATCATCTAAAAATTAGTATTAAATAAAGAACAGAAGATGCAACAAAGGTCACATGGTGACTTGTTTAACAACCACAATGACTTACGACAGTAATTCTGGATTCAATCTGTATTGGTCTTTGTACTACAGGTTGTTGTGGCCCTGCCCTCTGAGCCTGTTCCATCGGAGGAAGAAAGCTCCGAGCATGAGGAAGAGGAGTCAGCCAGGCCTCCCTCTCCAGGCCCCTCCCCTCTGGCACTGTCTCAGGTGCCGGCCGAGGGAGAGGAGATTAGCAGAGAGACAGGTGGCTCGGATGAGAGCGAGGGAGAGACATCATTCCTGGATGCATGCCTCCGAAAGCGTGATAAACGATTGCAGCAGCTCAGGAGGCGTGCTAGGGATTAGAACTGAGTCACTGGACCACACCCCAGAGACTATATAATAGAGGGTGGTGGCCAGCGATCCCTGTGACGAACAAAAGTAAACCTTGGATAGTCACTAAAGCCTCGTCCGGAAACTGCTGAGAGAAATATTATTCTGATTGGACTTTTGTACGCTAAGTATCTTATCTTTCTGTTTTGTGGAAATAAACGCACTTGGCAGACGGTGTGTAAATCGCTGCCAAGTTGGAGATAAAGACCTGGGTGTGTGCCAAAGTGTTTCCTTAACCCTCGGCTGGCTGTGTTTGTGTGTGTGTGTGGACGGGGACAGATCACAGGTAAACAGCAAAATAATTTAAAAAACTGTGGCCGGGATATAGTTAGATGAGACTAACATTCTTTACCAGATGAGGGACAGAGAGGGCAACCCTACAATTTCTACATTGGGATGCATAATTCTATAATAAAGAAAACAACCACATGCTTATATAGAATTAGAATTCTTAAACTAAAGCTGCTCTTTTTATCGTTCAAAATTCTTTATCAGTTTGGGGCATAAAAATTGGGTTGAAAATTGCTTTGATTTTTTTTTTTTTTTTACAATGATCAAAGATATTTTCCAATAATTTATCAAAGGCATGGCTTCCCCACTGTAGTTAAAATAGCATTCTGAAAGGAAAGCAAAACTCCATGTGAGAGTTGGTTTGTTTATTGAATTTACACAATATTATCACAATATGCTAACTCTCCATTCCTTAGGGATATCTGCTTTTGAAATTTAATTGAAGCATGGGGAGTCAGGGAGGTTGTAGGATGGCAGAGTTCATTGTATATAAAAGTTAGTACACGCACAAACTTTTGTTGGCTATGTTGTTCATAAAATAAATATAGTACAATAATACCACATTCAATTCACAAGAGAATTTACAAAATTATTTTCTCTTTCAGAAGATTTTTCCAACAAATTCTTTCATGAAATTTATTTTAGAATTGGTAAGAAAAATTAAACAGTTTTTTTTCATTCTCTTTCACATCCAATGATCATTGTATATAAGTACAATAGAAAGCAGATTTTCACCAGAACAGAATTTCAGTCAAAATTTTAATAGTTCATTATGTTTCTAATGACAAAATATCACTAATGTGGCTGCTGAGAACCTCACATGAAGTGCTGTCCAGTCCAACTTTTGTGTGAAGAGGAAAGTCTAGTGGCCTAACAATAATCAGCACCTGGATAGCACACTGATCAGTGGTAGACTTAGGTTTACCTAATCACTGCAGGGGTATTTATTGCATTTCTATTTAAAATTTAGTAACTTTGTTGTTTTATAAAATCTGCCACTTTTACAAATTATGTATTTCATGCTTTCTATCTCTTTCTCCCTTGTTTGAAAGGTGAGGCATGTCTAGTTTAATGAAAAGAAGTACTAGGGGGTGATATGATAGCAATGTTCCAATATTTGAGGGGCTGCCACAAAGAAGAGTGATTCAACATATTCTCCAAAGCACCTGAAGGTAGGACAAGAAGCAATGGAGGGAAGCTAATCAAGGAGAGAAGCAACCTAGACTAAAGAGAAATTTCCTGACAGGTAGAACAATTAATCAGTAGCACGATTTGCCTCCAGCTATGGGTGCTCCAACACTGGAGGTTTTTAAGAAGAGATTGGACAATGATTTGTCTGAAATGGTATGGGGTTTCCTGTTTGAGCAGGTGGTTGGATTAGAACACCTCCAAGGTCCCTTTCAACTCTTTTGTTTATTTCTTTTAACAGGAATAGGCAATTTATGGCTTTCAAGATGTTCGTAATCTGCATTGCTCAGCAATGTCATTCCATACCTTATAGCTTCCTGTGATATTATTGATATCAAATACCTATCCAACCATTTGGGAAAAATACTTGAGGATTAGCCAAATATTTCAGAAGAGCCTTGGTGGTGCAGCAGATTAAAGTGCTATTAAGTAGCACCAGCTGCCTGCAATTACTGCAAGTTCAAATCTCACCAGGCTCAAGGTTGACTCAGCCTTCCATCCTTTCGAGATAGGTAAAATGAGGACCTGGATTGTGAAGGCAATAAGATGACTTTGTATAAAAAAGAACACCGCTTTGGGGGGTGGGGGGGCGGGCGGGTGAAAGCCCTACTAAGTAAGTATATACAAAAGTATGAAGGCTATTGCTTAACGCATTGTAAGCCACCCTGAGTCTCCGGAGAAGGGCGGCATATAAATCGAACCAATAAATAAATAAATAAAAAAATAAATAAATAAATAAATTTCCTCTGAAAGTGGATCTGAAAATACATTATAATTCAGATCACAAATTTATGTATGATTTTGGGTACATACATTATATCAAATACAATATATGTCCCCAAAATTGTATATAAATATATATAAAATATCAAATCAAACACTTTGCCATCATTGTGGGTTTGTGCAGATGCTGCTGGGATTTATGGTTAGAAATTTATAGTCTTGCTAAACAACCATTCATTCAATGACTGAAATTACAATGGTGTTGAATGAAAGGGACATACAATGGAACTTCATAGCTGCAGCTGTCTCAGCAGCCCTGTAGTGACATAATTGTGATTTGGGCATTTATTCCAAATAGGAAAAAATGATTGTGGCATCCATGGCTATGGGATCATCATTAGCAACTTTCACTGTAGGCTTCCAACAAAAGAGGCAATAGGGAAGCTGCCAGGGGGGCACAACTGGCAATTGGGTAACTGCCTGATGCTGTAACTACCTAACAGTTACCTAACAGTGGTAGCTGGGACTGCTGCAACTTCTATCATAAGTCAGTATGGTCCATGACATTGCACATAGTGTTTGGGTAGCCAGTTCATATTACCATCTTTAAATAAGGACTCCCTGTAATATATAATGTGGATATTATTTTATTATTTGTCTGGAACCCAAGTCTTTTTCTCCAGACAGTTGTAGCATTGAGTAATAAACAAACTAATTTATTCCACTGTGACCTAATAATAAAGTTCAATTTTTCTTTTCATAAGTGATGAGTAGGTATAGCATGATGGTAGGCAATATGTAGCTGCAATTCCCTCCCCACAACACCCAAGATTTAGGAAAGCATCAGTTGAAGGCCAAAAAAAAAAAAAAAAAAAAAGAAGCCCTAATTTTCTTTAAAAAGCATATCAGTAACTTAATTTTCTTCCCATTTTTCTGGAAGTGTTTACCCATGACTATATACTCTGGCTTAATGATTTCTTCATTCTGTTTACCTTTGTTTAGGAGTCACATAATGTGGGCTTGAAGTGGGGCCATGCACTTTTGAGAATCTGCACATTGGAGATTTTCTTAAGAGCTTTTTAGTTGGTATAGACTACCTACTCATTTTTCCAAACAGTTAAAACATCAACTTATTAAAGTAAAAAATAAATAAATAACGATGTTCTACAAAGTTATGGTTTCCATGAAAAAAAAAAGAACTGCTTAAGCCAAAATGCAGCAAAAAGCTTAAGCTTAAAAAGAACTCATTTTTCCACATACGTTAAATATTTTGTTATTACTGGGGATAATAGAAATGCTTAACAATTGCTGAGTCCTCATGATCAAGGATAGATTACATATAATTATACTAAAGTTTAAACATTTTGAACAATAATGTGAAAACGGGATATACTGGAGAAGATGAGGACTCTTGGGAAAAATAAAATAAAATTTTAAAAAAGCAAATAGGACTCAACGTGACTAAATATTATCTCTGATGATACAAGCATCAGCTTCCAAGAACCTATGATGGAGAATTCTGACAAAAGATATCTCTATCTGATCATGAAAAGTTATAGCAAAAATGACTGAATATCAATATAAAATGAATTTGAAATGAAGCATAATTACAACCTCTTTCTTTTAAAGGCAATTGCTGTTCTTTCTTTTAACAGCTAAGGTGATTTTTCTCCTGTTCAACAAAAGGCTTTTTAAAAAATATAGCATGTAGCATGATAGAAGCAAAGAGGAAAAGGCTTTTTTTTAATGGCTTTTCTTTTCTTTTCTTTTTTCTTTTTTATTAAAGTGAGCTTTACTGGACTATAAAACACGGAATAGAGGAAAAACAAATCACAAATGCCTTTCTGTTATAAGTTTATATCACATAAACTGGGGAAATTTAATGACTTGGTATTCTTCAACATTCTCTTTTATTGTGGTGCACTGCCCTCTGCAGCTAGAAACTAGGATTTTTGTTACTGAATATGAATATTTGTCTGTCTATCTGTCTTTAGTCAGTCTAATATGTTTAATTTTATTCTCAAGTCTGAGGGGGAAAAGGTGGCAGAGCAATTATAACACTCTGAATTTCAATTGTCTTATATTTTTCACTGCAAGATATTATAAAGCTTAACAAAGCTTAGTAGGGGTATACAAAATGAAAAATACCATAAACAATGGAATTCATGAAGAAATAGTACAAAGGGTTACAGAAAGTCATTAAGAGTTAATCAAATGATACAGCGTGTATTGGTTCATATTTAAAATCAGGAGACTTTTGATAAAACTATGTTTGGAAAATCAGAATCAATGTTATGATTGGGTTTTAATCATGAACTATTTATTTTAGTATTTTTGATAATCATTAATTGGGTATATTCTTAATTGTATTAATATAGGGTTTTTTAATAATAAAATTTCCCTGGTTTTACATAAAGTGAGAATGGGAAATGCAATCAACCATTTCAGCTAGTTTTCACTAATGAATAAACTAGATTTATTCTAGTTATATCTAGATTATAACTATCCATAAGTGAGTTCTTACAAGAAATCTTGCTATAGCCTACATTTGCAAAGGTTACTCAGGAATATCTTTTCGGATGATATGTATAGTAATCCCTGAGCCTAGAAAACCAAAGAGAGAAAAACATTGTTTTATTTTCACATTTTTATTAGGTTCAGCTAAATGTGTCCTTGATTAAAACTATATTTTAGTTTTCCTAATCGACTGATGTCCAGTTAGGTGGGTTTTCACCTCTGATCATCCCTAGTGAGTATGAGATTGACAATTTTAATTAAAAGCTAAATAACAACTCCCTTTTTATGACCCTGTAATCCCTTAATCAGTGGTGGGATTCAATTTTTTTAACAACCGGTTCTGTGGGCGTGGCTTAGCTGGGGGGGTGGCTTGGTGGTCATGTGACCGGATGGGTGTGGCTAGCTGGTCATGTGACCGGGTGGGCATGGCTATGTGCATAGGGACTACTCAGAGGGCTGAAAAAAGTCATTTCTGACTGGTCCTCGCACTTATGACCATCCTCATATTTATGCCCATTGTGGCATTCTTAACAACTGTGTCAGTCATTTCACCACTACTTGTCTTCACCACGGTGACAAGATAGGGCGCAAAACGTAAAATGTGAGGACAGTCGTAAGTTCGAGGAATGGTCAAAAGTGCGAGGACCAGTCAAAAATAACTTTTTCAGCCCTCTGAGTAATCCATATGCACAAAAGGATACAGAAATAGAGAGGGATGAAGGAAGGAGAAGAGAGATGGAAGAAAGAAGGAGAGAGAGGAAAGGAAGAGAAGGGAGGAAGGAAGGGAAGGGAAATTAGAGTAGGAGTGAGGGTAAGAGTGGGAGGAAGAGAGGAGGAGAAGGAGAAAGGAAGAGGAAGTAGGGAGGAGAAGAAGCGGGGGGGAAAAAGTAAGAAGGAAAGAAAAGAGAGAGGTGGTAGGTTTGAGGAGAAAGATTGCTGTACAGTAAAAAGATGAAATGGAAGAAAGGCAAACAAACATAAAGATATTAAGTTAAAGAATGAATTGTTAAACTTTAAAGAATAAAAGAGAACAAATATGAATAAATGGCAATAATTAGAAACACACATACAAACATACAATTTATTTTCTTTGAACAGAGTATTTGGCTGGTTCACAAATTTAAACAGTGTTTAGTCATTTCAATTAAATTTACAATTTCTATATTTCCTTTTTGCCATATTTATTCCTTATCTATTTTTTTTAAAAAAACCAATATTACCCTTCATCCTCATCTCTAATCTTAATCAAATTCAATTTTTCCCTTTCCTTCTATATTATACCACTTCCCATTGTCATCTATTTTTATATCCATCCTCACATTGGTTAATTATGTAATATTACAGTTTTTTAATATAAATTCAACATTTTAATATAAATCAATTAGTTATATAACTATCTTTTTGTATATTAATCAATATGAATATGAATATTCCAATTATTTCCATGCAATCCAATTTCTTACAAATCAATTAATTATATTTACCAATAATAATAAACCAAATAGTTTCCCCCATATATTCCTCCAAACCACAACTTAATCATTTCTGCTTTCAACACAATATACAATTAATAGTATCTCAATTATTACAATTCCCTAGTTAAATAGAGCTTTTTTTCTTTTGTGTTTTAAAATCTTGAACTCTCCTCTTTTTCCCCAAATTTCCCATTGTTTGCACCTACCATTTTTGGTGAGGAAAAAAAAAGAAATCTGCCTGCCTAATTTTCCAACGTTGCAGTAACAGCAAAGCCAACAGCCTGCTTTACTTTCAGTTTCGTTTTTCAGCATAGCTAGGGGAAAAAGAATCTGCTCCAGCACTCTTTGCAAGCAAGCAGCAGGGCCCTGAGCAAAACAGCTGAGAGCAAATCAGCTGAGAGTTGGGAGGCCGATCTAATTAACGGGCTAATTAGCCTATGCTGAAGCTCCGGGGGCCAATAAAATTACAAAAAAACACCGAACTGTTTGTTAAATTGCTGGCTCGCCCGCCCCTTGCCCACCACTATTTATTGGCAATAAATTTATTGGCAAGGGGTGGGGCGAGCCAGCAATTTAACAAACGGTTCGGCGGAACCACCTAGAACCGGCAGAATCCCATCACTGCCCTTAATTCAGGTTAATGTCAGGGCAACTGGGTGAATCCAAGAGTTTACTGGCCAGATGCCCTTCCTGACGCCTATGTAGAGTTCACAGCAGACATATTTTCTTTGTGTCCTACTATAGGAAAAAACATCTGCCTCTATCTAGGATTGAACTCTCAATCTTCTGAGTGGGATGCACACGTGTTCAACATTAAGTCATGCCACTCTGAAAACTAAATATCAACAACTCTCCCATAATACTGATAATTCCTTTCCTTTCTTCACGAGAAGGGGGACATATTTGATTCTATTCCTCCTTAGCCCAATGGATTCTGTCCAATAGATTTTTAAGTCAGCAGATGCTATCTTTTTCATTCCTTGTTGTCTGCAGTTGGCAGCATATCAAACTAGCACCTAAACTTATTGTAGATCTAAATCAGTATTTGGGATTTACCCAGTTTTAATTTGTCAATTAAATAGCAATGTGCTTGGCGGCACCAGCTATAGAATTTAAACTGTGTTCCTCTTGATGCCCTTGGGAGTGTTAAAATTAGATTTTTAAAAAATTTCTAGGTCATTGAGCCTTGATTTCAAATTTGTAAATAAATGGTAACAACCAGGACGACCTATTGGAGTCCTATGGGGATGTTACTATTTTAATTTTACCATACTAATTTTAAAATTATTATTTGAAATCTTATGTAAAATAAGATAATAAGATAACAATAAAATAATAAGATAATAAAATAATCTGGGAAACTCAGTGTCCAGCTACTTGACTGAGGGGAGACTCCACCTATTGATGAAGGAAAAATTATGTTCTTTTTTTGTCAATTTTTTTTTTTACTTTAATTTTTATTACAAGGCCAACTTTGTCATATTAGATATATCGAGCCGACCTCTTTTTACAACAGATTTTGGAACATCCTTAATATCCAATAACTTATCAATATTGTCATGTGCCTTATAATAGTTTATTTCATCATGAAATGAGTTTCAGGTAGTCTTAATTGAATAACTACTCATTTGGTGACTGGTTGAAGTTATAGTGGCATTGAATGAGGGTGATTACATCAGGTCCTCATGGTTGTAGCCGTTGTAGCACCGTTCTGGTCCTGTGATCATGATTTGGGCATTTGGCAAACAGCTCACAATTATACCATTGCAGCATTCCATACTCACATCGCCGCCATTTGAAACCTTCCTTGCTGGTTTCTGACATGTGAAGTCAATGAGGAAGCCAGCAGGGAAAGTCACAAAAGGTGATCACATAATTGCAAGACACTGCAATTGTGTAGGGCTTACCTAATGAGAGCAACTAGGTCTCCCACAACTGCCATCATGTTAATGCAGTCATGTGTCATCACACCACACAACAGAATTGCTGATCACTTTACTATTGTTAAGTGAGGACTATGCATATGGAGTTTTGACTCAGATTCTAAATTGTTTGAGTTTTTGCTTCAGCATAATCATGTTATTTCATGGAGTGAAATTATTTATTTATAATATCCTATAACTGCTTTTATTTATAATATAAACAATAACTTAATATAACACTTGTCACTATTTATGTTTTGTAGGACCTCAGCATTACACTTTCATTATGTTACAGTTATTTTAAGTGGGAAAACAAAGGTCTGTAAAAGAAATTTGTGCATTGTTGACCCAAGGGCAATTACTGGGTCCATCCCAGGGGTGAAATGCTCAGCTGATTGTCCGAACTTTTTTTTTTTTTTTTTTTTTACTTTTTAAGCATTTTTTTACTACTGGTTCGGGCAAATAGGTAGTAAAAAAATGCTTTAAAAAGTAAAAAAAAAAAAAAAAAAAAGGCTCAGACAACCACGGGGCACAGCACAACATTTAACATTTAAATATCCTGCTAGGTTCAATTAAGGTGCTGATGACCTTCACTGATAAAGTCTCACTTAATTTTTTTCTCTCACAACTGTTTTTGATTTTCTTGAGTACCAGCTTTATGTCACGAAACAAAATTTCTATATTAGCCGTCTTCAGATGCATTCTAGATGTATTAATTAGACAATAATCCTCACTGGTGTTGTTAGATGAGGATGTAAATATTAGTCTAACATAATAGGAAGGCACTATATTTAGAAAATATGGCTTTAAATCAATTGCTGTTAGGTTGTGAAGGAAGTCTTTATGAGATTCTTAGTGCTGCCTTATCAGCATTCTGGATTAAATAAAAACATGTCTGCTATTTTGCCTGTCACAAGTTTTGCTTGTTTTCATTTGTGATAGTTTTAGGTAAAGCTAACTGCTTCATATATCTATAAGTTGCAAACAAGTTTCAAATGGAATATAAATGTATTCTTGTTGAATCTTAAATAGTTTTTTTTTAAACCGATGGTATACAGGATGGTAGAATTTTTTTCATGTTGGTTTCACTGCTATCTTTAATGTGGGATACAAGAAATCCACATTAATTAGTATTTGCATTATAAAAGAAGTAGCAGGCAATTGAACTGCTATACAACAAATAAGAATTAAATTTAAATTTACTGAGGAGACTGTGAAATAATTGTTTGTTGTTTGCAGTTTTTATTGAACTCTTGAATATTCTGTTAATGTAACCTTACGATAAAAGCAGAATTAGTTCATCTAGTCATATTACCTTGGAGGGACTGACTTGCAAGTTTCTGTTAATATAACTGTCAGGGTTCCAAGTAACAGCCCATAGGAAATCATGACTCCGAGGCAGGGTTTTTCAAAGTATAGATTTATTATGCATGTCAGTATGACACAGCTGACTGAAGCAGTTGGCGTGAGCTTAAATGGTCTCCGGGAGATGGTAGAGGACAGGAAGGCCTCAAGGAAAGTTGTCCATGGGGTCGCAATGGGTCGGACACTACTTCGCAACTAACAACAACAATTGGCACAGCTGATGAAAACCCAAATCTGAAGTTCGCCGGGTTTTCCCCAGTCAGTTCAAAATCCAAAGTTCTTCCCCACATTACACACGACCATCACATTCCCCAATCAGGTCTCTCTCGTCATACCTCCCTTTCAAGTCCCTCCAGGTGCTGGTGAGAATGTCCTTGGTTCCCAGAAGAAAGAATGTTATTTTGGCTACATATTTTGGCTATCTCTACTGCCCCCTCCTTTCCCAAAGCTCCAGCAAGCCTCGCTGTGGCAACCCTAAAGACGCTCCAAAGATGGCTCCAAGATTGACAATAACCTTATAATAAAGTAGAATTAGTTCATCTAGTTGTATTTCCTGTCTGGTTTACCTAAGAGGGCTGATATCAATCTTACAAGTACAAACTTCCTGCCACCACTTTTAACTTAGGGCGGATGCTTCCTAAGTTTCTGTCTCTGAATGTTAGCTCCTTGGGGGCCCCTCCCTATCTTGTCTGATTTTTTTTCATAGGCACTATATCTTTCTCCCATCCCCCAAGGTCATCCACACATTCAATTTCAAATGTAGACTTAAACTAATTAAATAATAAAACACTGCATGATATGTAGAAGTATACTCTAATAATCTAGTTCTGAGGTTTTTTTCTTCTTAAAAAGTACACATAGTATATTTCTCAACAGTATATCTCAACAACAGATTAGATTTGCTCATTTTTTAGCACAAAATTGTTTCAAGATTAAATTGCAAACCAAATTTTACACATTTATTCCAAAACTTGGGAATGTCCTTTCAATCTATGAACTAGGAAGGTTTCCTTTGTCTGGTGTCTTTCCACCTAAAAGAGAAAAAAAAAAGGTGTTGCATTTCTACATTCTACTTTAACAGAAGTATTTAATGAAGATTTTTTGAATAGATTTCTGTCATTTTCACAAAAAATCAGATCAGACAGCATCTTTTTAAACAAATGTTATTAATGTATATATAAGCACACGCCTTTTGATGAAATTTGGAAATCAGGAAATATGCTCCCAGTCTGATTTTCTATCACCATAGACTAACATGGCTCTTTTCCTGCAATGGCTTTATTTTCATGAGAAAAAGTTCAGGATCTTATTGTTATGAATATGGATCTCTCTGTTTTATAAATATAGATGCTAAGATTTCACAGCTATCTTGGACTACAGAAATTATTACCTGTGCTTGGGTTGTATGACATTATCAAGGTGGTGATCTAATTGATCTAATTGCTTTAACTCATCATCAGCAAAATCCAAAAGTTTTTTTCATGGGGTAAGGGAAGCATCGACTGCTGAGAAAGTTTTTAATATGGTTTCTTAAATCCAATAGTTAATTAGCTGATTGAGTTGGCCTGGAGGACTATGTTTTGTTTAATTCCTAAATAATTTATAATTATTAATGGTGGTGTCATTAGCTTTGTTAAAGTGTTTAATTGGTTTTAAAATCTTTTACTGGTGCTAATAGGAAATGGATTACACTAACAGAAGCTTTGTATGAAAATCTGTTATGTCCAGATGAAACTTCCATTCCTGGACTCCTTTTGATAATTTTTTATTATTCAGATTTTTGAAAAAGATGCAATGGTTTACATTTGTGTGTGTGTGAGAGAGAGAGAGAGAGAGAGTGAGAGTGCGTGAGAGAGCTGTATTCTAATAGTAATTTTAATTGTATTGGCATTACATGTTGTCTCTCTGTACCTCTCTCTCTCTCTCTCTCTCTCTCTCTCTCTCTCTCTCTCTCACACACACACACACACACACACACACACACACACACACAAGGTATGCATACATCTTGAGTTAATAGCAATAGCAATTAGACTTATATACCTCCTCACAGTGTTTTTACAGCCCTCTAGAAGCAATTTACAGAGTCAGCATATTGCCCCCAACACTCTGGGTCCTCATTTTATCCACCTTGGAAGGATAGAAGGCTGAGTGAACCTTGAGCCTGATGAGATTTGAACTGCTAAACTGCAGGCAGCCGACAGGCAGCAGAAGTCATTTCAATCATTTGAAATTTGCAGAAGGCATTCTCTGCTTTTCTTTAACTTGTTTTAATGACAAAAAGGGCAAAGAAAAAGACCTAGAAAAAAATCCATTTAATTTTTGAATGCCATTTTGCTTGTGAGTTAAATTTCATGTCCTTTTTCTTCCTTTTCTACTTTCTCCTTTGTTATATTATTCATTCATTCTAGTTAGATATGCTCCTCCACTCAACCACACCACACATCTACTTTTTTAATTAGTTTGATGAAATAAAACGAATTATTACCTGGATTCAGGGCAAGTCATTTGTAAGACAATTTCAGCCTGTGAAAATATATTGAAAAAGTGATTGTAAAAATATGAGTGTGGACAAGTGAGGATCCAAATTGAATTTGGGGTAGTTCCATGCTTCAAAGATGTATTAATCACTGCTTGGAATGAGAAAGCAATAATGGCTTATACATACATAAACACAAAGAAATGGCAGAGGACAAAAATCACTTAGTGTTTACAATATACATTAGCAATCTTATTTTCTTTCCACACTATATCCACATGATTTGCTGTATCTACTCAGTGTATATTTAAAGCATTCTCATGTGTTTACAATACACAATAATTGAGTTAATTTAAATATTTCCACAAGTCTCATTTTCAAGGCTTGCTGTGTGAGTACAAACTTTCTTTTTTGTGCTGTAAGAATTAATAGCTAAGCTGACTTTATCTTCACCTCTGATTCTCTTGGGAATCTAAAGCTATCTTGTGGTTTTAACAAAAGACTGAAAAGTGCCAGTGTCTTTTTTGTTGTTTTATTTCCAGAATGCTACTGTTTTCTCCATTTGAAAAATAAAGGCAAATACCTTGAAAATTTACTAAGCTTTTCTATAAGAATTGCAGAACTCTGGTTAAACTTCAGCCACTGTCAGGAGTTTATAGATTAAGAGGAGTCAAACATTTTGAACAAGTGAACATAGATGGAGGTCACTTGCAGTTATAATCCACCACCAGATGATGAAATTTATTAGATGTTTATGCTTCGCAACTCGGATTATCCTATTGTACATTTGCTTTTTAGTAGGCAGGCAAAGACAGTTATAAATATATCTTCTGGGACTCTCTATGGGGACATGTAAATTTTCATTTATACATTTTTTAATATAAATACTAATGTAAACAAACCAGTTATTACAGCTTCTTAATCCTTCCATGTTAACAATGTCATCAACAAATATTAAATGTTCAGACTACCAGATCTGGGTTGGATTTAGCAACCTGTAGTATCGTACGGGTCTTTATTTTGTTGGCGACTAGACGTTGTCCGCAAGCAAGCCTAATACCTCTTGTATTGATAGCCTGCTGCATCTTCCTCCTGCTTCAAATTTTCCCTTTCCACCCAACCGCAGCAGCTCACACGGCTGATTTACACTTGAGAAAAAGTGAGAATCTCTCGCGAACTGATAAAAAGAATTAATTTAATATAGTAATAATTAATGTAAGAAACCCACTTGCGAAAGCCCAGCGAGAGGGGAATAGAAACAAACTTTTCCTTTCGTGCGGGGTCTGTCTCTTTAAGAAAGACGCGGTAGCTGTGTGGAATCAGCCGTCCGCATTAAGGTAAACGAAGGGCATGAAAAGCAAGACGCGGCTTTCTTTGGAGGAAGAAAAGAGTCGAAGAGGCGGAAGAAAGGAGTAAGCGGAGGTATATTATGGAAGATCTGTTCTTTGCCTTGCACTCCGCCAAGTGCTGAAATTGAAAAATGCGGATTCAAGCCTTTTTCTTAGCTTGGCTACGTTTCTTCTAAATTGATCCATTTAACCCTTTCAGCTCCGAATGAGTTTCTCGGGATAAAATAAGATGCTAAAATATATATTTTATATATATATATATATATATATAATATATTATATTTATTATAACCCCTTCGGTCAGTCGGTCGAGACTCGTTTGGAGATTTGACCTGTTGCTCGGGACTCGCTTGGAGATTAACGTCGCCATTTATCATCAGGCTGTGTTTGCAGAGACGAGCATTTCGGCTTCTGAATATTGCCACCCTTTTCTGTCTCTTGTTCAGACGTTCAGGGCCCTCTGGTGTTGGTCATTTGTCTGTAGTATTCAAGGAGGACCCTTCCCCAGTGAGTCCTGGCTTTTAAATTGCTAGATTATGCTAGTTCTCTAAAGAGAGAGCCCAATTATTTATGTTTGTGCAGCAGGAAACAGTTGAGTTTTATGTCACCTTAAAGGCCAGCACCGTTATCCTAAAATAATTCCATTGAATGCAATTCATTTGGTGGAGTGGACTTGTCAAAAGAGGATTAGTACTCTTATAAAATGAACAAAGGTGAATTAATAGTTTATAAAGGGGAAAAGTTGCTGAGATACAGCTGAATCTTTTCCCATTTCTCCTCCCTTATAATGGCTTTAATAGGCTGGAAGCTTTGGTTTAAAGTGTATGAAAAGCTGTAGCAACATAAAAGGAATCTTAAAATTTAGAGACATGACCTTTCAGCATTGATTCTGCAGTATTTGAGCAGAGTAAAATTCACCTTTTGAGTCCAGCTGGGAAACTGGGAAGCCCCATTGAAGATTACTGCCAAATAAGATGGTTGTTCAGCCTGAGGTTTGCCAGTTTTATAGCAGGCCCAATCAATATGGTAGTGATGATTTAAATTCAGTTACTTGACCAAGCTCATTAGATTTATTATTCTTGCACAAAAGCGCTGGGCTGTTTAGCTGAAAAAGTGATAAATTATAATGCCTTAAATCTCTGGACTGTTGGTTCAGTCTTTGTCCTTGTTAGTAATGCCTTAATAACCAATTGTGAGTGACACTAATGGCTGCTCCTCTGTTCCAGATTGAGGCATCTTGGCCTCAAATTCTTTACTGCTCTATTTTTTCTGTTGAATAAATAAGGGAAAGCCAAAACAGACATGTTGACTACAGGGAAGAAAAATTGGTACTTTATCTGATTATACCAACTGAAATTTCGAACAGTGGCAAACTGGAGGCTCCAATACTTCCTCATCGAGCAACAGAGGTTACATGTGCTATGTCTTTAAAATATGTATCGGATTATACTGTAATCAAAAATAAGAAATCCACACACTTGCAAACTGGCTCCTGTCTAGAAGTGAAATGTAGTTATATTGCCACTTCCCCAAGCCAGGTTAGTTGAATCAAAACTGTGTCAGTTTTTTGCAAATAGTTTAGTTTTATTCATAGCTATATAGCAAAACAGCAATATACAAATTTTAAATAAAACTTGGAAAATTAGAAGACTAATCTAATAGAAATCAAGAATAAATAAATAATAGGCATGTTTTCCTAACGTTGCATTTTGGTACAACAGCAAATATCACTTCTTATGCTGTTTTGAAAAGACTTGTGTTTTTTTTTAAACTGCAATAAGCAGGAATCTGATTAATAATGGTTTATCTCATTTTAATATTTTGCTTGATAAACAGATAAAGGAGTTGACTGGGAGAAAAGGCAGCCTGAAGTTATGAAAGCTTACTATAACATTATTAAACATATATGCACTGGGTATCGAAAGTATAAATAGGCATTGCCAACCTTGTTAGATCTGTTGTACTGGCAATAATTCTGATTTTTAAAGTGGAGCATATGACCTCTACTTCATAGAACTGAGGTGAATTGTTAAGGATATGGAAATATCCTTACTAGATTAAAATCCTTAATGCTTCTTTTCATGCTTCTTTTTAAGAGTAAAATGTGTTAAACTCTGTGAGGTTTACTTCAGAGAAGATAAGGTTTGAAATGTACTTTATGTTTTTCTTAATGTTCATGATTCCTAGCCATGAAATTTATGAGATAGTACTTGGATTTTCCCTCTAATTTGGTTTCTGAATAATGAATTGCAACAACCCTTTGCTGTCCTCACAGTTCACTAAGGAAACTTTTTTTTAAAAAAGCATTTCTGTTCTGCCAAAATCAATTAATAAAATTGTTGTTCTGGAAGAAAAACTTAGTAATGAAATTAATAATATAAATGGTAGATCCTGCAATTTGTATGCATATATGTATGCATAACAAAATCCTCTTATGTTATGAGAAATGATAAAATTCCTACAAAGCCTATTTTTATTTAAAATCCTAATATTGGCATGACTAGGATATCTATTGCATTAAGCTTATTATGATATTCTGAGCTTGATTTTTATAAAATTTTAAAATCTTGTTTTCATGGATATGCAACTTTTGTTTAAGGCATGGGATTGAATCTTAAACATAATAAGGTTATTTTTAAAATGGGGTCATTCTTGAATGATACTAAAGAGGCTTGGAACTTCTGATCTTGGAACCCTTAATGTATTTATTCTGCATTTCATATTTTCTTACACAATTAATTCATTTTTGTTGTATCTAATTTACTGTAATTAATTACACAATTAGTTTGTTATACTATCTTGATGACCATTGTTTTATGTGATGAAGTCCTTGGTGTTCTCTGAGTTTGGTTGTTTGCTTGCGGATATTTTCTTAACCTGACCAGGTAAATTTCAATTGTTTGTTGTTATCAGAAAACATCAAGAATGTTATGTTTGTATTCTTCCTAAATAACATTACTAACAATCCTTTTAAGTGCCTCAATCTTTTTTCCTGATGGGCAGCAAGATAAACTCTATAAACTGGACTCATTTAAAGGCATGTGGGCTACTAAGAGGATATATAGATCCCTAAGACAGAGGCTGCAATTGAAGCAAGATGGACTGCACAATTCTCTATGTAGAGCCAAAAGTTTTGACAAATCTGATCAGTGTTACGTTTTACAAGCTTTTCATCTTTTACCCACATACAGTGTAAGTATTATTTCTTACCTTTATCTTCATGTGAAAAAATAGGAAACTTTAATTATATTATACAAATTCTAAATGTCGTGTTAAATTTATTACTCTGTTTTCCCCCAAATAAGACTACCCCTGATAATAAGCCCAATTGGGCTTTTGAGCGCATGGCAATAAGGCCAAGCACTTATTTCAGGGTTCAAAAAAATAAAAGACAAGGTCTTATTTTCGGGGAAACATGGTATGTTTTGAAGGCTTTTTGAAAAACTTTTAATGTGGCCTAATAAATGCATGCATTTAATTTTTGAATACATAGTATGCAAGGAGTCCTGTAGGAAGGGGAAATTAACATATATTTTTATTAATTTATATAAATAATCATTTGTGTGATAATTTATATAAATTAATGAGAAAACCTACTTTTCTAGAAAATGAATTATAAGAAATTCTTTGAAACCCATGTTTTATTTGGGGAAGCACCTCACAGGTACATAGAAATGAAAATAAATTCTTAAAGTGAAAATATTTCAAGATTGTCAGAATAGTTTGTGCTGTTTGATAGGATTTCATGGGATTGGTCTCTGTTTATGCAGCCTTAATCTTTTAATATGGACATATATAAAACATATATTCTCTGGATCATTGTCTATCTTTGTTTTTTGTTTTGTTTTTTTGGGTACATGGGGAAGCAATAACAAAAAATTCCATAAGTTAATTATTTTGTCACTTCCAAACAATTCTACTACAATTCCTTAAAAACATTTCCTGAATGCAGAAGTTTAGAATAAAATATGAATATATATTTCAGGTGTACTCTTTGACCTCTCTGTGCCTTTTAATACTGTTGATTCTGTGGACACCTGAATTGGGTTCTTGAGATGGAAGTAAAAAGCATTATACTACAATTACTTATGCTCTATCTGTAGGGTTACTACTTCACAATTTAATGGCAATTATGATATGAAATACTGTAATTTACATGTATGAAGGCTCTGGGTATGTAACAAAGGCCCTTCTTTCCTTGTTAGATCACAGATAGGATTTATTCTATGTTTGGGCTGAGGCTAGGCAAATATGTCTACTCCAGATGAGCATTGCTGTGAATGGGAAATTAATTTTGATGACAAGCTCTACTATCTTTATAAAATAGTGTAAACTTTCCAAGACTTTTCAATTCTTGTTTCTAACAATAGCAGTGGGTAATCACCTGATCATTCAGAAAAAATATAATTTAGATTGCAACTGATAGGTGGGAAATGGTTCCATATATAGGGATAAACCAAATCTATACTCTTACTTTTGGAAATTAGTGATTATTTTCTACTGGTAAAAATATGTGATCGCTTTTTAAATTTTTTTTTTGGTATTAACTTTCTTATGATGTGCATAGGCATCCTCTCATAATACATGGTTCATAACGGATATGAAAAATAATCTCAATGTAACAGAAGGAAATAAAGTAAATAAGAAAATATCCAAGTCACTAGATGGTGGAAAACATCTTGAGATGGAAGGTATTAAGCACCCTTTTTCTTATAATTTTTTTAAAGTAGCATCTTATAGACAATGTTTATCTCATTTGAATTTTCTGATCAGGCTGCCTTGAAATTGGGGTTTTAGGCGATCTCTTAAGAATGCTGAAATTGGTTATGGTTTAATGCTTCATTGGACTGGAAAATCAACTTTTGAAAGAAAAATGTTTACAGGGTATGATTCATTAAAGAGTATTATTTATTAAATGCATAGAGTATTCCTAGTAAACAGCTGTAGTGGAAGGTAAAAATAAACAGCTGTAGTGGAAGGTAAAAATAAAGCTTAAGTCTTTGTTCTTCTTTTGAACAGGTCTTACTGTTAAAATGCTTCTGGGATTACACACACACACACACACACACACACACACACATACACACATTTGCAAGTACATTTATTGATTCTAATCTTGGCTTCCAATGAAAATTGGTTGCACCCCTTATAGAAGAGGCCTACCCAATCTTCATTTTCAGGTCACGATACAGCACGGAAACAGCATTGGTCGCGTTGGTTGATGATCTCTGGCGGGCTCGGGACAGAGGTTGCTCCTCTATCCTGGTCCTATTAGATCTCTCAGCGGCTTTTGATACCATCGACCATGGTATCTTACTGCAGGGCTGGAGGGGTTAGGAATAGGGGGCACTGTGCTTTGGTGGTTCTCCTCCTTCCTCTCTGACCGTTTGCAGTTTGTGTTGGCAGGGGGGCAGAGGTCGACCTCGAGGCACCTTATTTGTGGGGTGCTGCAAGGGTCAGTCCTCTCACCCCTTCTGTTCAACATTTATATAAAACCGCTAGGCAAGATCATCCGTGGTTTCGGGGTGAGTGTTCATCAGAATGCTGATGACACACAGCTATACATCTCCACCCCAGACCACCCCAATGATGCCCTTGCTGTGATGTCCCGTTGCCTGGAGGCCGTGTGGATCTGGATGGGGAGAAACAAGCTCAGACTCAACCCACAGCACGGAAACGACATTGGTCGCGTTGGTGGATGATCTCTGGAGGGCTCGGGATAGGGGTTGCTCCTCTATCCTGGTCCTGTTAGACCTCTCAGCGGCTTTTGATACCATCGACCATGGTATCATGTTGCACCGGTTGGCGGAGTTGGGGGTGGGTGGCACCGTTCTGCGGTGGTTCTCCTACCTCTCTGACCGGTCGCAATCTGCATTGATGGGCAGCGGTCGACCCTGAGGCACCTTGCTTGTGGGGTGCCACAAGGGTCGGTCCTCTCGCCCCTTCTGTTCAACATTTATGTAAAGCTGCTGGGTGAGATCATCCGTGGCTTCAGGGTGGAGTTCCATCAGTACGCTGATGACACCCAGCTATACATCTCCACCCCAGGCCACCCCAACGATGCCCTTGAAGTGATGTCCCAGTGCCTGGAGGCCGTGCGGGCCTGGATGGGGAGAAACAGGCTCCGACTCAACCCCTCCAAGACCGAGTGGCTGTGGCTTCCAGCGTCCCGATATAGCCAGCTGACGCCATCACTGGCTATTGGGGGCGAATCACTCGCCCCCACGGAGAGGGCTCGCAACTTGGGTGTCCTCCTGGATGCACGGCTGTCTTTAGAAGATCATTTGACGGCCGTGGCCAGGGGGACTTTTTATCAGGTTCGCCTGATACGCCAGTTGCGCCCCTTTCTAGATCGGGACTCTCTACGCACAGTCACTCAGGCACTAGTCACTTCCTGCCTGGACTACTGCAACACTCTCTACATGGGGCTCCCCCTGGGGTGCACCTGGAGGCTCCAGCTGGTCCAGAACGCGGCCGCGCGGGGGATTATGGGGGCAATGAGGCGCTCCCATGTGACACCTCTCCTGCGTGAGCTGCACTGGCTCCCGGTGGTCTTCCGGGTGCGCTTCAAGGTGTTGGTGACCACCTTTAAAGCGCTCCATGGCTTAGGGCTGGGGTACTTACGAGACCGCCTTCTGCCACCAATAGCCTCCCACCGGCCAGTACGCTCGCACAGAGTGGGCCTCCTCAGGGTGCCGTCTGCCAGACAATGTCGGCTGGCGACCCCCAGGGGGAGAGCCTTCTCTGTGACGGCGCCCACCCTCTGGAACAACCTTCCTCCAGAGTCACGTATAATAACAGACCTCCGGATTTTTCGTCGGGCCCTGAAAACCTATTTATTTCAACTAGCTGGGCTGGCTTGAGCTAAATTTTAAATTGATTTTAAATTGGGTTGTTTTAATTTACGGCCAAAATATTTAATTATTTTAATACTGTTTTTTAAATTTTGTATGCTCTGTTTTTACTTTGGCTGTGAACCGCCCTGAGTCCTATTGGAGAAGGGCGGTATAGAAATTTAATAAATAAATAAATAAAATCCCTCTAAGATCGAGTGGCTGTGGCTTCCGGCGTCCCGTTATAGTCAGCTGGTACCATCACTGAATTGGGGATGAGATCTTGCTCCCTACAGAGAGGGCCCGCAACTTGGGTGTCGTCCTGGATTCACGGCTATCTTTAGAAGATCATTTGACGGCCGTGGCCAGGGGTGCCTTTTATCAGGTTCGCCTGATCCGCCAGTTGCGTCCCTTTCTGGATTGGGACGCCTCGCACACGGTCACTCATGCCCTACTCACCTCCCGTATGGACTACTGTAATGCTCTCTACATGGGGCTCCCCTTGAAAAGCACCCGGAGGCTCCAACTGGTCCAGAATGTAGCCGTGCGGGTGATTATGGGCACAGCTCGTTGCGCCCATGTAACACCTCTCCTACGCGAGCTGCACTGGCTCCTGGTGGTCTTCCGGGTGCGATTCAAGGTGTTAGTTATCACTTTTAAAGCGCTCCATGGCTCAGGTCCTGGGTATCTACGAGACCGTCTTTTGCCACCAATAGCCTCCCACCGACCAGTTCGTTCTCACAGGGAGGGACTACTCAGGGTACCGTCAGTCAAATTATGCCGACTGGCGAGTCCCAGAGGAAGGGCCTTCTCTGTGAGGGCTTCAACCCTTTGGAATGAACTGCCCCCTCAGATATGAAATATCCCTGATCTCTGTGCTTTACGCCGTGCCCTCAAAACCCTGATGTTCCAACAGGCGGGGCTAAACATATGAACATGTGAATGTTTTTTTTTTTTTATTGAAAAAGTTTTCAAATACAAATTTTTTCCCACATTTTTCTCCCCCCCTCCTCCCTAACCCCCCCTCACCACCCATCCCCCCCGTGACTTCTTCACAACAAAAACCTAATTGATAACAGATTATATAATATTTTACCATCCCCTTACTCCCTCCTCTAAATACTGACCCTTACTTACTAATAATAATATTAATATTATTAGTTCCCCCTTTTACCATACATTTCAAAATATCATTCTACTATAACATTGCATAATAACTTCTAATTTAACATAATAATATTATTATAACTCCCAATTTAACAGTAATCTGCCCTTTTACTCCTCCCCCATACTTATATCTGTATATTAATACAACATTTCATAACGACCTTCCACTTTAAAACTATATAATAAATCCTGCGTTAACATTTAATCTTTTGTGTATATTAATATAACATTTCAAAGCAGTCTTCCCCATAATTTAGCATTTATTCAACTCCATCCATTTGCTCCACTCCCATAACTATATCACTTAAGCATCCCTTTTCTTGAACTAAACAATCAGTAAACTAACCTATCTCCACCCACTTTCCTACAAAATTGCCATACACAACAATTCTTAATATCTTTAATCTACTGCCCGCCCTACTAAAAAAAATATTCCGTTATATAGAAAAAATCAATAGCTTTAAGTTTATAATCCATATAATATCTTCTTTGATATCTTTCCACTAGATTGTTGAATACATCATCCATATTAGGGTAACATAGCATCCTAGTTCCAACAGATTGTTCAAAATCCTCAGTTGTCATCTGCCCCCATCAGTAATAAATCTCCTCATATATATATATAAAAAGGAAAACAACCACCCGAGTGACATTATAATTATATTCCATATAATATCTGTAATTGTGGTTTTCTTCAGGATTATTAATTCAACATGTGAATGTTTTTAAAATGTTATCTAATTTTTTATTTAATTGGTCCAAACTATGTTATAATAATAATTTTAATTAGCAATTTTATGATGTTTGTGTATCTATATTTTTCTTGACTGTACACCACCTTGAGTCCTACGGGAGAAAGGCAGTATAGAAATATAATAAATAAATAAATAAAAATAAATAAATAAATTTGACTTCTGCTTCTTTAAAATATAATATTTAGAACAACATCTTCTTTAGATGACATGAAATAAGCACAGAATAGCTTTATCATGTATTTAAAAAAGGAAAAAAAATATATAATGGGACGTATCATTGCGGCCCAGCCTTTTTCTAGCTCCATTTGTTTCTTGGTATTGACATGGAATCTAGATATGATTATGAGCTGCGGTAGCAAAGTGGTTAGAATGCAGTACTGCAGGCTACTTCTGCTGATCACCGGCTGCCATCAGTTTGGCAGTTCAGGTCTCACTGGCTCAAGGTTGACTCAGCCTTCCATCCTTCCAAGGTCGGTAAATGAGAACTGGGATTGTTGGGGAAATATGCTGACTCTGTAAATGGCTTAGAGAGGGCTGTAAAGCACTGTGAAGCGGTATATAAGTCTAAGTGGTATTGCTATTATGCTATTGGTAGATCTTTTGAAAGTACTGAGTACATCCCCTCTCAAGTATTCAGGATTTGAGAGTCTACCTGTGCATATTTTATTTACCTGACAATAGTTTGTTATTTCCATGATCTAAGTCTAAGATTATACTGGCATTTTTTCATCACAGAGCCATACTGTTGGTTTGGTTGACCACATCTCATTAAGTCTCTGAATGATTTATATAGTTTTGGCTTAGAGGGAGCCATGCTAGAGATATAAATGCAGACAAAAGCATTGGTACCCTTCCACTTTTTTTTTGTAAGAATCCCAAATTCCTTGAAGTGAGTTGAAACTAACACAAATAAATGGCTTCCATTATTCTTTACTACATAGTAGATAGAGTGTACTTTTAAAATTTGTACCATATCAATTTGATAAAGAAAATATTGCATTTAATGTATAACTTAACATATTTTTGTAAATAAATGAAATGGGATAGATATATTAATATGCTGCCAAGGCTGGGTGTGTTGTGGACTGGGTGCCAATGGTAGCTGATTTTAGTTTGTTGCAGTGTGTGCAACAAGAACAGGAATTCGATTAAGAGATGGTGGTATTTCTGTGAATTTGGGCTTTTTTTCTATAGCATCCCAATGGATGCTGTAATGATTATCAGGTGTCTTTAATCTCATACTCCATCACTCAATCTATTTGGAGAAAAGTCTGCATTATGTCTTTTTGTGGCATTGTTTATGGCATTAGTGAACATGGATAAGAAAAACAAAAATTGGGATTATTTGGAAAAGCGTGAATAATACTTTTGACTACATCGGTGGCTCTTCTACTAGACAAATCTGATAGCTAATAGCTTCAGGTATTGACTATCAAGAAAGAGGGCAGATTTTAGCTAAGTTATTGTAATTGTATATTTATTGACATGGACAGGTGAAACACATAGAGGATTTTTTGCTTCAGGAATTAAAAAGAATTAGACTACCTTGAAAACATGGGGCTGAAAAGAGATACTTATTGCACTGTCTTTGTGGTCTCATTTCCTACTATAAAAAGAATAAAATATTTAATGGTGATATTAGTCCATGTACAATTATTGTTTTCCATAGTCCATAATTCAAAGGCATCAATCTTTTATTTTTTCTTAATGTCAGTTTTTGTAGCTGAACATTGCTACTTAGGAGGCTCATAGCTTTAACCATTTTGATCTATATCCTACATAATGTTTTCCTTGCAGTCTTACATCTAGTGTCTTCCTTTTTTCTTAGGTACTACCCAGGGGTGAAATCTACTTACCTTCCTTACCAGTTCGGAAGTGCACGCACTTCTTATAATAGGAGTTTTTAATAATTATATTTCTTATAATTATAAGAATAATTATATTTCTTATAATAGGAGTTTTTATTCTTCTGAACAGTCCTTATAGTAGCAGGTATTCTGGCACACAAACGAGCCATAATATATTCCATTTTCTAGCGTAGACTACACAATAAAAACCCATGCTGTAGTAATAAAGCTTTTTCTGTTGTCTTCATTAGCCACCTTTTGTATATTTTATTGATACTTATTATTCAAGGTATAATGTAAAGATGCTATTTTTATAATCACAGCCCTCCAAAAGCAAGTTGGAACGTGGCTCGCTATAAAGAATATGTATATTTCATGGCTTTTTTCTCTTTCATTTTTGAAATTTGGGAATATCTGTTTTCTGCTACAGTTTTTGTTATCTTCTATTTCTTTCCATAGCTCCTCAGATTCATGTGAATTAAGAGCATTTGCTGGAACTGGACATGTCTAGTCTGATGAAAAGAAGGACTAGGGGTTACATGATAGCAGTGTTCCAGTATCTCAGGGGCTGCCACAAAGAAGAGAGAGTCAAGCTATTCTCCAAAGCACCTGAGGGTAGGACAAGAAGTAATGGGTGGAAACTAATCAAGGAGAGAAGCAACTTAGAATTAAGGAGAAATTTCCTGACAGTTAGAACAATTAATCAGTGGAACAACTTGCCTCCAGAAGTTGTAAATGCTCCAACACTGGAAGTTTTTAAGAAGAGATTGAATAACCATTTGTCTGAAGTGGTATAGGGTTTCCCGCCTAAGATATCTAGAAGACTTCTAAGGTCCCTTCGAACTCAGTTATTCTAAGCATACTGAATTTGTTCTGTACCTCAATCGTATATTTAGACTAGACTTCTATAGTAAAATCTAATATATCTACTCTCTTTAATGCATGTTTGCCAAGTTTATCATACTTATTTGATATAGTTTGATATACTTCAGACACTCTCACACTAACACACGATTTGTTTCATAACCTTCAACTGAAATAGACCTGGCTGACTGAATTGTATTTCTTCACCTTCTGTTTCCTCTTATGTAGTTGATTCATTTCCAGTGTTGTGTATCCAATGATGTCCATGTATATGGACTTCGAAGGCTAGTATTGAAGAACTGAAGAATTATCTTTGAAAAAAATCTATTAATATCTCACCAACCTTATTCTGTTTACCCAATTAAAAATGGAATTACATGTCATTAACCTATTACTATTGTTTCTTTCTTTTGGCACCCTACAGAAAATTTGGCGTCTACTACTGTTTCTTTCTTGATAATGCATTTTATAAATTTTGTTATTTTATGTAGAATTTCACAATGATTTGTACTATTGCATCCGCAATAAACAGTTGCTCTTATGTACTACTGAATTTTGCTATATGTCCACTAATTCAAGCAGATAGAATGCTGCGTATAGTGACTTGTCTATGAACAGTTGTGTATAATCCCCCACCCCCGATTTTTTGCACTGAATGATTGCCATCCCTTTCTTCATATGGACTTATATCCTCAAAATAAAGTATTCATCTAAAAGGTCAATTTTGATCCATCTTTGTTCACTGTCTTTTTAAAACATACAATATGGCAGAACTGATGATTTAATGAAGTATTTTTTCCTGCCACTAGAAATCCTCTTAACTGAATTGAATGAACTTTGAAGTTTCTTTTTTCATCCTGGCGCATTACATTTTGAATGACTTTGTTTATGAAATAAATAAAAGTCATTAAACATTGATGTTATTTCATTCATGTTCCCTTTCTATTGTACCTTATAGCCATATAAAGTGTGATATCTTTCAATGCAAATATTTGGAAAAAACAGAAAATCCTAACGAGTTCAAATACTTTTCTTAGAAATATTAAGCAGATTATATAAGAAATCTTTTTTTTAAAGCCAATAATAGCAAAAATCTAAGCATAAATCTCATGGTTTCTTCCTGCATTCATTTATCTCGTTCATTTCAGTTTCAGTTTCTTTGCTGATTATATGAATTCTTATGAATCGGAGCATAAATGTTAATTTTGTCTTTTCATTAAAAAAAATACACCAGGCACCATCAATAAAATTCTCAGTGGCAAATCCATGCTAATATAGAATTTATGCAAAGCATCTACAGTCAGGTCCAGAAATATTGGGACATCGACACAATTCTAACATCTTTGGCTCTATACACCACCACAATGGAGTTGGAATGAAACAAACACAATGTGCGTTAACTGCAGACTGTCAGCTTTAATTTGAGGGTATGTACATCCAACTCAGGTGAACGGTGTAGGACTTACAGCAGTTTGTGTATGTGCCTCCCACTTGTTAAGGGACCAAAAGTAATGGGACAATTGGCTTCTCAGCTGTTCCATGGCCATGTGTGTGATATTCCCTCATTACCCCAATTACAATGTGCAGATAAAAGGCCCAGAGTTCATTTCAAGTGTGCTATTTGCATTTGGAATCTGTTGCTGTCAACTCTCAAGATAAGATCCAAAGAGCTGTCACTATCAGTGAAGCAAGCCATCATTAGGCTGAAGAAACAAACAAACCCATCATAGAGATAGCAAGAACATTAGGCGTGGCCAAAAGAACTGTTTGAAACATTCTCAAAAAGAAGGAATGCACTCGTGAGCTCAGCAACACCAAAAGACCCGGGAGACCACGGAAAACAAGTGTGGTGGATGACCGAAGAATTCTTTCTCTGGTGAAGAAAACACCCTTCACAACAGTTGGCCAGATCAAGAACACTCTCCAGTAGGTAGGTGTATGTGTGTCAAAGTCAACAATCAAGAGAAGACTTCACCAGAGTGAATACAGAGGGTTCACCACAAGATGTAAACCATTGGTGAGCCTCAAAAACAGGAACGCCAGATTAGAGTTTGCCAAACAACATCTAACAAAGCCTTCACAGTTCTGGAACAAGGTCCTATGGACAGATGAGACCAAGATCAACTTGTACCAGAGTGATGGGAAGAGAAGAATATGGAGAAGGAAAGGAATTGCTCATGATCCTAAGCATACCACCTCATCAGTGAAGCATGGTGGTGGCAGTGTCATGGTGTGGGCATTTATGGCTGCCAATGGAACTGGTTCTCTTGTATTTATTGATGATGTGACTGCTGACAAAAGCAGCAGGATGAATTCTGAAGTGTTTCGGGCAATATTATCTGCTCACATTCAGCCAAATGCTGCAGAACTCATTGGACAGCGCTTCACAGTGCAGATGGACAATGACCCAAAGCATACTGCAAAAGCAACCAAAGAGTTTTTGAAGGGACAGAAGTGGAATGTTATGCAATGGCCAAGTCTATCACCTGACCTGAATCCCATTCAGCATGCATTTTACTTGCTGAAGACAAAACTGAAGGGAAAATGCCCCAAGAACAAGCAGGAACTGAAGACAGTTGCAGTAGAGGCCTGGCAGAGCATCAGCAGGGATGAAACCCAGCGTCTGGTGATGTCTATGCATTCCAGACTTCAGGCTGTGATTGACTGCAAAGGATTTGCAACCAAGTATTAAGAAGGGAAAGTTTTATTTATGATTATTATTCTGTCCCATTACTTTTGGTCCCTTAACAAGTGGGAGGCACATATGCAAACTGCTGTAAGTCCTACACCGTTCACCTGAGTTGGATGTACATACCCTTAAATTAAAGCTGACAGTCTGCAGTTAAAGCACATTGTGTTTGTTTCATTCCAACTCCATTGTGGTGGTGTATAGAGCTAAAGATGTTAGAATTGTGTCGATGTCCCAATATTTCTGGACCTGACTGTACAATTTATCCTGAAATGGAAATATCAGACATTGCACCAGAAGCATCATTTTCTTTTATTCTGAACTTTAGCTGTACTCATTGTTTTGTAAGCTGGTTATTTAATATATTTTAATGTTTTCTTTAGAGTCTTTTGCCACAAACTCTCTGATGATGTATTTTTGGGGCTTTTCCCCCCCATCCAAATAGGCTAATCATATGGCTGAATGTGCAAACTAGCATCCCCTGGTATCTCATTCTCTTGCTGTGGTAATATTTATTACTGTGAAATGTGTGCTGAGATACCTTACACTGTAAATTTTCCACTTAATTAGTTGAATCCTGAAAAAAAGATGCATTACAATAAATGTCCATTATGCAGTATTTAAAATTAGTTAATTATATTGAAAGGAATTAGGAAAGTCCAGAGTTACTTATTTTGGTGATTTTCAAGGATAGTCTACAGCCATGTTAGCAGGCTATGTTAATCAAAATTTATGATTAAACTGTTTCCTCTCCCTTGACCTATATGACTTGAAATAGTTACCACTGGTTTATTTAAAATATTACCTATAATGTGTTCTTCCATCTCCTCCAAATTACCAGGTTATTTTTGCTACTAAGTGTACCAGCTGTTAATTGGAGACAGAAAATATACCTCTTAACCTAATAATAGCACACAAACCAACACATTGTGATAGAGAAGATTATCCCATATGATAAACGACAAACTACAGTGCATTCAGAAAGTATTCAGACCCTCTTCACTTTTGTCTGTTTTGTTATGCTGCAGCCTGATTCTACAGTTGTTGAAATTCATTTTTTTCTCATTAATCTACACTCAGTACCCCATTATGACAAATTGAAAACACATTTTTAGAAATATCTGTAAATTTATTAAAGAGAAAAAAATAATGAAGTATCACATTGGCATAAGTGTTCAGAACCTTTGCAACAACACTTGAAATTTAGCTCAGGTACCTCCCATTTCTCTTGATTGTTGCTGACATGTTTCTACACCTTGATTAGAGTCCACCTGTGGTAAATTAAATTGATTGGAAATAATTTGGAAAGACACAAACCCCTATAGAAGGCCTCACAGCTGGCAATACATACGGTAGCAGAGCAAAAGCCATGAAATCAAAGAAATTGCCTACAGAGCTCAGTGACAGGATTATTGCAAGACAATAATCGGGGAAGGCTACAATAACATTTCTGCTGTAGTGAAAGTTCCTAAGAGCACAGTGGCCTTCATAATTCTCAAATGGAAGAAGTTTGGCACAACCAGGACTCTTCCAAGAGCTGGTCACCTGGTCAAACTGAACAATTGAAGGGCCTTAGTAAGAGAGGTGACCAAGAACCTGATGGTCACTCTGACTGAACTGCAGAGATCCTGAGTGGAGATGGGACAGAGTTCCAAAAGGACAACCATCACTGCAGCTCTCCACTGATCTGGGCTTTACGATGGAGTGGCTAGTCAGAAGCCTCTCAGTGAAAACACATGAAAGCCTGCTTGGAGTTTGCAAAAAAGCACCTGAAGACTCTTAAACTGTGAGGAACAAGATTCTCTGGTCAGATGAAACCAAGATTGAACTGTTTGACCTTAATTCTAAATGTTATGTTTGGAGGAAACCAGGCACCACTAATCACCTACCCAATATTACAACAGTGAAGCATGATGGTGGCTGGATCATGCTGTGGGAGTGTTTTTCAGCAGCAGAGACTGGTCATGGTTGAGAGAAAGCTGACTGGAGCAAAATACTGCCATCTCCTCATTGAAAACCTGTGTCAAGACTGACTTGAACTTTCATCTATATTCCGCTTTGCTCTCAGCTTGACGAAAGGGTGATGGTGGATTGGAATGCAAGGGTGGGGAACAGCATCCAAGCATCATTGGTTCCCTTGAGACATTGCTCCTCACTTCAAGGACACCCAGAGCAGAAGTCACAGTGTGGCTGGCTGGTTCTCATAACAAAATTAACAGAAGTGATTGGTGGACGTAATGGCCTGTGTGTGGCCTGAGGGGAAAGGGGGAATGAACTATGCATGCTTTTGCATGGGAAGCCCAGAGCTGATTTTGCTTCTGTGCCAATGTGGATTTATTCAATAAAGTTTATACTCTTGATAAAATAATGTTCCAGGAGTTTCTTTTTCTGAATTTGCCAACTGGACAGTTGACAGCATGTTCCACAGTGCTCAGGGTCTCAGACTGGGCCGAAGGTTCACTTTCCAACATGACAACGATCAACCAGGACAACCAGTGGCTTAGGGACAACTCTATGAATGTCCTAGAGTGGCTCAGCCAGTGCCCTGACCAGAACTTGATTGAACATCTCTGGAGGAACCTGAAAATGGCTTTCCTCCAATGGTTGCCATCCAACCTGACTGAGCTTGACAGATTTTGCAAGGAAGAATGGCAGAAAATCCCCCAGTCCAGGGGGATTGTTTATTGCATCAAACACAAAAAGGCTGAAGGATGTAATTGCTCCCAAAGGTGCTTCAACAAAGTACTGAGTGAAGTGTCTGAATACTTATGCCAATGTGATATTTCAGTTTTTTCTTTTTAATAAATTTATAGAGATTTCTAAAATTATGTTTTCACGTTGCCATTATGAGGTACTGAGTGTAGATTAATGAGAAAAAAAATGAATTTCAACAACTGTAGAATCAGGCTGCAGCATAACAAAATTGACAAAAGTGAAGGTCTGAATACTTTCTGAATGCACTATATCTGTTCGGTTTTAATTTAGTCTAATATATGTCATATTTTGGAGAAAATGCTTGAGAAATCTTAAATAACTGTTTCCTTTTGAAATTTCCTTTCCACAGCAAAGATGAAACATCTCAATTTATCCTTTGCAGCCTCTGGCTTTCTGGGGATCTACCACTTGGGGGCAGCATCTGCTTTTTGCAGACATGGTAAGAAGTTATTGAAGGTTGTGAAGGCCTTTGCAGGAGCATCTTCAGGAGCTTTGACTGCCACTGTTCTTTTAACAGTGCCAGAAAGTATTGAGGTAATTGTGAAGAAGAACTTGTAATCTTGAAAACACAACTTAAGTCTACCTGCTTTGGATGATCTCGGCTAAGCTTTTGAAAATAAGACCAATGTGTTTTATACACTTTATAGAGGAGAAAACTGCAAAAACAAATTGATTTCACTCATTTTAATTTGTATTTGCAGATGTATTTTATCTTGTTTTTGGCTACGAATTTGAAAAAATAAAGATTACAATGATGAAGATTAGAAACAGGGTTGTTATTTCTACAGATTTAAACATTATGTTCCGATATAACACCTAAAATATAATGTTAACAACATAAGTTATAATATGAACTGGTTAATTTTGACATTGCACATCTGGCTAAACTAGTTATTGTGCCTTGTAAATTTGCAGTATTAACTTGTTGTGCAAAACAAAAAATAGTTTTTTCCCCCCAGGTACCACTATTAAGCAAACTACAAGTAGTCCTTCATTAAAACCAGTCACTTAGTGGCTGTTCGAAGTTATGATGTATCTACTTGGCACCACTTATGTCCCAGATTTGAAGTTCCCATTGTTGTGCTCTCCCCTGCGGTCATATGATCGAACATTATGCGCTCGGCAATAGGGCTACATTTATGGCCGTTTGCAGCATTCCTGCCATCATGTGATAATGTTTTACAGCAGTTTTGCCAAAAATTGGCACTTCCATTTTTAGCAAAACCATGCCCATAGGGAAGCATTGGTTTGCTTAATGACTGCAGTGTTTGCTTAATAAGTGCAGATTTGTTTAATGACCATGTTGATTTGATGAACAACTGCTGTAGAATGTGTAAATTTGTATCAAACATAACTGACCAGTTTTACATGCCACAATTTACACACTATGAAGGGCAGATTCCAGTATATAGACTGACAATTGTTAACCATTGACTCACCGCAGTCCTGGTAAGTTCCAGGTCTACCTGTGGAGTAAATTAGGTAATTGTCTTATGCAACTATCATATATACGGAAATGTTAATGGTCAGAGAGATATTTCTGAGTAAGAGATGTCTGCTAATAGAACTGATACGATTGAAATAGGTGTGACAATAGCATGTGCTGCTCTTCCTTCACCACCTATTAAATGTGGATGAAAAACCTTTTTTCTATGTGGTATAATGTGTTATTAATTTATTATAAGGGCAGCAATGAGGCCTTATAAATTTAATATTAAATATTAAATTTATAAGGCCAGCCACAGGAAAGTGAGTCTGTGCAGTTGACAACAATTCTATACTGTTTGACGATAATTTCCAACCTATGTGGCACTTGCAATTGCTATTGCAAATCCTAGGTTTTAAGAACTGTTTGTGTATCCCAAAGTCTAATGTTGTCCATTATATTAATCAGAATATGAATATAATTGAATAGAATAGGTTGAGATACAGATAATTGTTCATCTCATCATTTCATTTCATTTTTCATTTTATTAGATTTCTATACCGCCCTACTCCCGAAGGACTCAGGGCGGTGCACAGCCAAACAATAAAAACACATACAATACAAAATTTAAAAAATAGAATAAAATCAAATTAAATAATTTTGGCCCTGACAAATTTAAAACCCCAAACTTTTAAAACCAATTTAAAATTGAATATATAAAATACTAAAAGATATTTAAAATTTTAAAAATCTTTTATAAAAGAGGGGGGAAATTAGGCCAGGCCGGCCTGGTGAAATAATAAGGTCTTTAAGGCGCGGCGGAAGGTGCGCAGATCCGGGATCCTCTGTATCTCAGTTCTATGAGAACTGCAGATAGTTTTATGACTGCTCTGTAAATGACAGTATATCTGAAGTAAAACATTACCAAAAATATAATTTTGAAAGAAAATATTATCAAAAGAAGGCACAGGAGGGGAGGAACCAACAGGTTGAATAGGTGGTAGAAGTGTACATGAACAACTATAGCAAGCAGGGCAGGGAAGTGACAAAAAGTGGAGGTAGCTTTTGAAAGGACAAGGCTTGATCCTAAGAGTGGTGTGTGTTTATGTGCAAGTGAAGTTGGGAATGGAATTGTTTACAAAAAATAGGTTGTATAATTTGGGAAGTATCTGCATAGTATCTTCACTTTGTTCTATAGGTTACAATACAATTTTATTTATTTTGTATTTCACTTAACTTAGTCTATTGCCTGGTTTTATACTAGCTCAACTGCATCTGATCAGAATTTATGCACTGAGCTTATTATTTACTGTGAACTTGTAAATCAGATGACCATGCTTTTATCTCTGGGCTATATTTCAACTAAGGCTGCTGTAACTATCTTGGTCACATCCTTTTAAGGGTTTGGGAAGTCAATGGTGGAAATCACTGTTGTTTAACCAACTTTAATTCCAGCACCTTTGGGATTGCCCATATGCTACCTACAGCTGTTAAAGCTAGTTTTGCATTTTAATGAGGATTTATCTTAATAAATTACATACTGAAAGTCTGTGGTATTAAAATAACTAAACATTGTCACCTGCAGTTTTCTTTGATTTAAAACTATATTTCCTTCCATAAATTCCAGGATCTCTTTTGTTCATCCTAATCCTTTATAGTTCAGAAACTACACTCTAGCTGGACAAAAATTTAGGCATCATTAAATATTTCAGTAAAATAGTAGTAGATCTTAGTTAAATGGAAATAAATTAGCAGCTTTTGATGTATCCTTATCATCATTTGAAATATTATGAGACAAATAACTAATTACCAAAAAAATTCTGCTTGTATTTACAATCAGTCTATGAAGTGGTCAAGTAGGCATCAAAATATGTAAGTTTATAATTCTGTAAATGGATAATTTACTGGCAATATTTACACCTTATAAACTGTACATTATAAAAGTAATAAAAGCCTGTCTTTTTTTTTTTCAAGGATCTGTAGCTTTTCTTTTTCTTTACCACAATTCTTAGCATGATTTCAGAAGTCTTTCTTTGCTTCCATGTTGATTTTCATTTACTTTAGCTTCAATAATATGATAACTTTCATTAAAATTATGATGTCTCCCGAGGGTAGGAACATAATGAATGTTACTTCATTTATCAATATTGGTAACACTATTCACACATGTGTTCTGATACTTTGATACATGGGGTTTCTAAGAGACAAAAGCTCATAATGCATATACATATAAGCAGAGGTGGGCTGTTACCGGTTCGCAACAGTTCTCCTGAACTAGACGTTAATTTTCTGAGTAGTTTGGATAACCGTTTGTTGGAAGAAATCTTTTCCCACTTTATAGGTTTAATCCTGCAATGAACGCAGGAAGGAAAGATTCTAGTGTGCGTGTATTTCTAGCCTAATCTTTATCTCTATTGCCACCCCTGCTGCTTTAAGTGTTTTCAGAAACTATCCAAACTTTCTGTCTGTAAACCAGTGGTTCTCAACCTTCCTAATGCCGCGACCCTTTAATACAGTTCCTCATGTTGTGGGGACCCCCAACCAGGGGTGGGTTCTAAATATTTTTACTACCAGTTCTGTGGGCCTGGCTTATTTTGTGGGCGTAACTTGGAGGTCATGTGACTGGGTGGGCGTGGCTAGCTGATCATGTGACCGGGTGGCCATGGCTATGTGTATAGGGACTACTCAGAGGGCTGAAAAAAGTCATTTCTGACAGGTCCTTGCACTTTTGACTTGTCCTCACACTTATGACCATCCTCACATTTATGCCCCTGCAGCATTCTTAACAACCATGTCATTCATTTCACAACTGCTTCTCTTCACCATGGTGATAAGATAGGGCAAAAAACATAAAATGTGAGGATAGTTGTAAGTTCGAGATCTGGTCAAAAGTGCGAGGACCAGTCAAAAATAACTTTTTCAGCCCTCTGAGTAGTCCATGTGCACAAAAGGACTACCCAGAGGGCTGAAAAAAGTCATTTCTGACAGGTCCTCGCACTTTTGACCGGTCTTCGCACTTATAACTGGTCATCATTTATGCCCATTGTAGCATTCTTAACAACCGTGTCACTCATTTCACAACTGCTTCTCTTAACCATGGTGACAAGATAGGGCAAAAATGTAAAATGTGAGGACAGTCGTAAGTTCGAGGACTGGTCAAAAGTGTGAGGACTAGTCAGAAATAACTTTTTCAGCCCTCTGAGTAGTCCATATGCATAAAAGGATACAGCAATAGAGAGGGATGAAGGAAGGGAAGTGAAATTAGAGTAGGAGTGAGGGTAAGAGAGGGAGGAATAGAGGAGGAGAAGGAAAACGGAAGAGGAAGTAGGGAGGAGAAGAAGAGGGGGAGGAAGAGAAAGTAAGAAGGAAAGAAAAGAGATAAAATTACAAAAAAACACCGAACCATTTGTTAAATTGCTGGCTCGCCCGCCCCTCGCCCACCACTATTTATTGGCAATAAATAGTGGTGCGGAGGGGCGGGGCGGAACCGGCAGAATCCCACCACTGGCTATAGGGCAGCCCTTTGAAGCCCCGAGGCAAGAATTTAAACAGTTTTTTTCCTCTAGCCATCAGCTGGGACTCAGGAGGCAGCAATAGATTGGGAGTGGGCGGGGTAAGCAAACGGCCGGCGATCCAACAGAGCAGAGAGTGAGGGTGAGTGAAGGCGTGGGGAGGCGAAAGAGGGCTTTGGCGACCCCTGTGAAATGGCCGTTCGACCCCCAAAGAGGTTGCGACCCCCAGGTTGAGAACCGCTGCTATAGACTGAACTACTCTGGAGTCCTGTCTCTCCCGGAGTTTTTTGTGGTACTTTTATTCCTGGGCCTTGAACAGCTATTTACAGAAGGGTTGGCATAGTCACAGAAGAAATGGCTGAGAGGCAGGATGCAAGCTTGGCATTCTGTCTGATTTTTTTACTGCCTTTCTGAGAGCATGTGATCTTTCCTTAAATCTGGATGATTACCTTAGGATATCTTGTGAGGTGAGTGAGACCAGCTGGTATCTTTAAGTGGTACAAATGATCTAATGATTGCTTCTCCTGGGTGCTTTGTCAGTTCATTGAGCACAGGAGTCTCATCTATGGAGATTCTTCCAGGTCATGGTTGTCCCAAAGGTGCTTTTTTCAAGAGAGAAGTGGATTTTCTTGGTTTCCAGAAAGTCCAATTGCCTCTTGAAAAGCAACTTTGGGACAGGAGTCTCTTGCATTGCTTTAGAGTGGGCAAGGCACATGATTGCTCACTGATAAGTGGATCCTCCTTCCAATTTGTTTTAGTTTTCTCTCATGATAATTTGGCATAGTAACATGGCACCAATTGTAGAAAGTTAGCATCTACCCCTCCTAGAAGAATGAAATATTTTGAGAAATATTAAAAAGGAAGAATATATCTGCCTGAATGAGAAATGGAGAAACATGTTTTCTTAGAGGGAGAAAGCAGTCCCTACCTTCTTTAATAGTCCACAGAAGATGTCAGCACTTAAGAGATAAAGAGATAGATAGCTATATTCATAGGCAAAAATTCCCTGCAGCAAGGTCTGAACAAAGGCAGAATGGGATTAGCCCTCACTTACGTTGTTAATTTGTCTCTTTAGCGTGGTATTTTGTAGCCCAAATATGCCCACGCACTTTCTAGAGAGCTTAAATGACATCTCTGCTAAAGGGTTTCACTTTATGAACAAGAATAACTTGGCTGCTGACAGTTATCCTTGTATTTTAACTATTTTAATTCCTCAATGTGCTCTGGCATCCTGCCTGATTTGTAACTCAGGGTTTCAGGTATTGCTGAGGAAAAGGAAGGTATTCAGACAGAATGGTTTAGGTTTCCATCACTGCTGTGACTCATTTTATCTTCAGTGTGTATTTCCCCATTTCTAATCTAATGACTGGTATTTAGGGCAGCTTTTTGCAAGCAAAGAAGCTTTTTGTATTTTTGTACAGGTAAATCTTTGATTTACAACAGTTCATTTACTGACCATTCAAAGTTACAAAGGCACTGAAAAAAGTGACTTATGACAGTTTTTCACACTTACAACCGTTGCAGTATCCTCACGGTCATGAGAGGGCAGGCGAGATGAAGCGCCCCTTGACGTAAGTGATATCAAGTTGGTCATGCCCACCAGCCATGCCCACTAAGCCACACCCACCCAGCCAGTCATTAGGGCAGAGAACCGGTTGTTAAAAAATTTGCAGCCCACCACTGCTTATAAGGTATATGTAGGATAGACACCTTTTTTTAATTAAAGGAACTTCACTAAAAAAAGTTTTAAAAATAATTATTTAACCAGTGAAAGAGTAGAGTACTGTAGTAACATGATTCTCTATTTGAGGCTACATCTTTTCTTAGTTGTATGATTTTTCTTTTACAAAGGTCCAATCATATGGGCTCATAGTTAAGTTTTCTTAAATGTATTCTAATTAGGAAGATGCTTATTAATATGTAGCATTTTAAAGATTTGGAGTGTATAAAAAAGAAACCTTCCCCAAACGACATTCCTGTTATCTGTCCGTCTATCCATCTATCCATCAGTGTGCATACATATGTTAAAAAGTCAGTTAAATGTTTCACATAATTAGATTAATGTGTTGAGAGGAGCTGTGTTTACATTTGATGTATGAATCTTTTTTCAGAAATGTACAAATATTACCTACCAACTTGCTGAAGATACTAGAAAACTCTATTTTGGAGCACTAACACCTGGTTATGATCTCATGACAAAACTTAGGTAAGATTGTAAATATTTATACTGCCAAATTTGGTTTTCTTGTAAATTCTCCAATAAATGGTACATGAGAGATACTGTGTTTGTGATAGTTACTATGGAGAAATGCAGCATTCATGTTTTTCTAAATTATTTAGAAGTTGTTTAATTATTAAAGTGGACTAATATTTATTCTGTTTTCCATAGGGGCTATATTGATTCAATCCTCCCCCCTAATGCCCACGAGATAGCAGAAAATCGCCTCTTTATATCAGTCACTAGTACTAAGAATGGAAAAAATCATTTGCTTTCACATTTTGCCTCCAGGGAAGATCTTGTTAAGGTAGGAAAGTTGCATATTACTCTTATAAGTGCAATCACCCAGTTCTCTCCAGGGTCTTAAGAGTTTAGTTTTTATTAGTTTTGGCCTGCAAGCTCTTCATGTTCCTCACTTGAACAGCTCCCTTGCTTTAAAAATGATGACTGTTGACATATTTATAGCCAGGAATTGGAATTTCCAGTCTTGGAAATCTTCACAACTGGTCTTCATGGGTAGTCCTCAAGTTATGACAACAATTGAGACCAGAGTTTCTATTGCTAAGCAAAGAAGTTGTTAAGTGAGTCACACTCATAGATGTTTCTCTTTAAAGTCTCATGCTAAGATAATATAGGTGGCTTGGTCCAGGACCGACAGAAAGGATTTTTAAAAAGATCTTACATTGTAGACAAATAGGAATACCTGGATTTTAACTCTAAAATGGATCTACTCTTTTCTCTTCACTCCCATCTTGCCACATATACATTTTTTGATAATTAAAATTATAAACCATATTGTCTGAAAGGGGAGCTAAAATAGAATTAGTATTAGTATTAGTATTTCTCCCCAGTTAAGGAAATAAGATAAGAATTATTCATATTTTTTTCCTATGTTTTCTAGGCTTTGTTAGCCAGCAGTTTTATTCCTCTTTATGCAGGAATAAATGCAGTGGATTATAAAGGACAGGTCTGTATAATTAGAGTTCTTATTCTGGATACTGTGTTTTTTTGCATGCTGCAAAAAATCATCATATCAATTAGGCTGATCATCACTATCTGATATTTTTAAGAACTTGTATTAACATGTCATCTTTGAAACATTATGGCCTTGAAAACCAATTATGTGATGTTATGCTTCAAGATTTGCTCTGGCAAAAATATCACTCACTCATGGGCTTCTGAAATGGCATGGAATGTTCCTGATGTTAAAATTAATAAAATAATGTAGATGTCTCATACGATTGACACTTCTGGTTATTATTAAAGCAGCGAAAATATCACTACAATGTGGACAGTTTTCTTCGTTAGTAACAACCTAGGAAGTAACTTCTGTACTTGTAATGAGTATGTGAGAATGACCTTGGGAGACAAGAGGAAGAGCTGCAGGCTAGATAACAGTCAGATAAGAGGCAGCTTAGCCCAAAGAAGAAATGAAGGCATGACAAATGTCTCAGAAGGGACCTTCCCTACTTTTCTTGAGCTATAAAGGCAAGGAGGAACAGATGTATTTTCAGACTTGCAACAATGTGTTAATGTAACTTTACAATAAAGTTAGACCTAGTAAGTCTGGGTATGTTTCTTGTCTGGAATATATCACAAGGCTGAGAGAACTAGATAATTTTTTGCATAAGAGAATGCTGCCATAGACACAACTTGCTATATATTTTGAGCTACGGAGGTGTTAAAATTCCTTTTACTGTGCAGGCCTTGAAAATCTAGTAATTACATTGTTTGCTGTGTTGGGTTACAAATATTCCAACAGTTGTATGCCATCAGTTTTTTTTCTTGTGCATTCTCTTTCATACTGCAAATAGCTGAGCTTCTCTTTATTTGAATAGAATTGTTTAATGCTGTGCACTAAAATATTTTTCTGGTCTCCAGATAGTAGTGAAATTTTTAAACTGCTTTTTTTAATGAGCTTCATGTTGTGGGAGTTTATACTGACTTATAAGGGATAAGGAAGACAGACTTATTCATTTATCCTGATTATAAATGTATCCTGATCATTTATCCTGATTATAAATCCATGAAGCAATGTATAGCACTCTAAAATGAATACTTCCATAGTTACACAGGTTTAAATACTTAGTATATATCCTAAACCTTTTTGTCATGCTCCAGGATTTCTTTTAAGTAGATTTTAACTATACATTATGCTACAGCATTTTCTTTGTAATAGTATATATGTGAATTGCTAGAGACAAAGCCTGAGGATGAAATAGGGTTTGAATTTTTAAAAAAATGTAATTGATGATTCTGTGGTGTAGGAAAAGAAAAAAAGTGAGGGTTTGTTGTGAAAATATGTCCCTCTAATGTTTTGTTGGGAGGGTTTTATTACTGTTTCAATAATAACAACATTGACATACATGTAGTTCTCGATTTATGACCATAATTGATCCCAACATTTCTTTTTCTAAGTGAGACAACTGTTAAGTTAATTTTGCCCCATTTTATGATCTCTCTTATCATAGTTAAGTAAATCACTACATTGTTAAGTTAGTAACATGTTGTTAAGTGAATCCACATTCCCCATTGACTGCAACCATATGAGTCAATCAAGTGTCTGAATTTTAATCATGTGACCATGGGGATGCTACAATGGTTGTAATTGTGAAAAATGACCATAAGTCACTTTTTTCAGTGCTATTGTAACTTTGAATGGTCACTAAATGAACTGTTGTAAGTTGAAGACTACCTTTACCTGGTGATAGCAGAATAAAAGAGAAAGAACGAGAGAAAAATCACAAAATATAAAGATCTTAATATAGAAGTAGAACAACTGTGGCAAAAGATAACAAAAATAGTACCAATAATAACAAGAAGCTTGGATGCCACAGTTCCACGTGAATACCATCAGCACTGACATTCTGGAAGTTGAAGTCCTCAAGTCTTAAAGTTGCCAAGATTGGATACCCCTGATTTAGAGCATTATGTACCTGCATAAATATGGTATCTTTCTGTTCCCTTTCTGTTCCCTTTAAAAGAACAATTGCAACCATCTTGCCTATGGACGAAAAAATCCAATATCATTATCTGAACAAAATCTTTGAAAGGATAATAAATTTTTCAATAGAGTGTTCAGGTTTAGAAGTTTTCATCAAGAAAGGACTAAAAGTAATAGGATAGATAAGAATCAAGGAAAACTAGAAATGAGGTTAGATATTGAAGCCATAAGGCTTTCTAGATGACATATAGATGATACAAATTAGAGAATTAAAAATGTATAATACAGATTAATAGTTGTGATTCTCTCCCTAAGAGAATCAAGGTTTTGTCACAGTTAATGGTATCCAGATATGTACATAAACAAATAATAAAGCAGTTAATTATTGACAGAGCATAACTGTTTCCATAGAAATGGATCGATGGTGGCTTAACCAATGGCCTCCCTATCTTGCCAAAAGGCCGAACTGTGACTGTTTCTCCTTTTTGTGGCCGGCTAGATATTTGCCCAGAAAACAAAGGACTAGTGGATATTTATGCTAAAGTTGCAAAGCAAGACATCATGGTGAGTTATGCAAGGAAAAATTATTTATTCCACAGTTTTAGAATTACTCTTTGTTATTTAGGAAGATATGCTAAAAGTGCTAGATGTGTTGTGTCTTTATTTTTGGGCATATACAGTAGAACTGTATGTCAAACTAACCAGTTTCTTTGAAAGTTATTATCCAAAGATTTCTAATAGCTGAAAAGTACATAATCAGCAATTTCCAAAAGTAATTATAAAAGCGGGTATGCAAACTTTATAAAGTTGCTTACTATGGTTTGAGTCAGATTCTAATTTGTTTGTCTCCCACAGTTCTATACTTTTATAGTCCACTGTCTTGCGGTAGGTATCCTTGTAAGGAACAACTAATTTTAAGAAGATATATGTTTTTATCAAACAAAGTAATTAAATGTTAGTGATTTGGTTTTATCTAATTTAAAATGATTTAGAGTGTAAGACATTAGACCACGGGTGTCAAACTCACGGTGTCACATTGCCATCATGTGATGTTTCATGATTTTTTTTCCTTCATGGAGCTGGGGTGGGCGTGCCCTATGCATGATGCATCCGGCCTGTGGGTCGCCAGTTTGACACCCTTGCATTAGACAAACTATTACTGGACACCTCTGTGGTGGGAACATCAGGGCCAGGTTCATGAATTTGATCTTGATGCTTCAAAATCAAATCACTAAAATTTAGTAGTAAATTACTGGATAATTGTAGTGCAATTTTCCCTTGGCAGTACATCAAATAAAAGTAGGTATGAAAACTATATACTTAACATACCAGTGAATATTTTAAAACAAGTTTCAAATGTTACAAAACGGGAAAAACATTTGATTAGCTTTTTAAAAATATTTTAGAACTGTTTCTTTTCTGTTTCACTTTTCTAGGCTGGTGAAAATAATTAGATTAGGAAAACCAGTTTGCTTCAGATTTTAATTTAATTAATGTTCTAATTAATGTTATTAATTAGATGTAAATGTAATGTAATGTAATGTAATATTTAAGTGCTGTATGTTGGGTAAATTTTTTGAAACCTTGCAGTCCCTAGGTCCTCATAATAAACTAAACCATGATTGCTTCCCTGTGGTTTATTAAATACACCTCATTTGATTGGCCTCAAATATTGCAAGTCATAAGCCATGATTTATATACTGTAGAGGCCATTAACAAAATCAAGCACTTTATGGCTTAGCAAATGCAAGAATGCAATCTCTATCAAAATGTAATTAATTAAGCAGAAATATCTTGCTTCTTTTTCCTTCTTGAATGCAGTTATCCATTGGCAACTTTATAAGACTTCATCAAGCTCTATTTCCACCAAGCCAGGAGAAAATGGAATTGCTATATCAAGATGGATATGATGATACCATTCAGTTTTTATTGAAGGAAAATTGGTTTGAGTAAATTATGTATGATGAAAATAAATAAAAAATTGATGGCTTGTCAACGCAAATCTTTAAACATGCCATACAGAACCCAAAGGGCTGATGTCACCATTTATGTTTATCTTAAAAAAATGTCACTGGGATTTCATCTGTTAATGCCAGACAAGTGTTTTATATGCTATTGTGCTGGCCTGAATTTGTAGAGGGTTTCAAATGCAGTGGAGTTGTATTTGGTATAGAAGATAAGCTGCTTCTTAGAAAAGATGAAGAGAAATCAAAGCTTCCATTGCTTTACTTTCTTTTTTCATTTTTCATGCAGATGTGAAAATGCTAAAAATATGAATTTTTGACTCATTAAATTTATTCATATAAAGTCATAAATATGTGCAATTTGCAGAAAATTAAATACTTGTGTTATTTCATAAAAATATTAATGTGTTCATTAATTAATTTACTCATTTTGTTTTTTTTAATCCAGTGCATTCTCAAGCATGAAGTAATTACAATGAAACCATGGGAAACAAAACAAGTTAACAACTCATTTATCTACAGATGTATTTTACCATTAGTAGGCTTACTTTTTCAGATAGCCTACGTATATTTTAAAATGTTGACTTTCAGTGGGTTTCTTTATCCTTTGTCATATAAAATTCATTGTAGAAAGAAAAGAAAAATGTCAATTAAACATACTGCATTTTTGTTTATGCCATAGTCACCTAGAAAATAGATGAGAGCAATTGTTAAATATGAATAAAGCAACTTAAGTTAAATAAAGCAAGTTAAATATGAATAAAGCAAGGAAGTAATTTGCTGATTTAATGAACATTGCCCAAATTGCATTTTCACCTAAAATGCTTTCTATGCCGTTGGAATCCATTGGGTATGATTTTCTAGTGGCAGATCTCCTGTTAGCATAATCTAAAAATAGTATTGATTCTACTTATAGTAAATATTGCAGTATCAATTTTAAATTAACTATTTGAATAAATTCTTATTGCAAAAATTTTGCAATGTTCTTTTTAATTCATAGTAAACTTGTTCTTTCCTATGATTTGCGTGGTGTTAATGAATGTAGTTTGTGTATAAACCCAAAAGATGGTGTTGTATAAGCCAATATTTCACTCTTTATTTCCATTACAGTTAGTTCTTCACTTATGTCCATTCACTGTTCAAATTTATGATGCCATTGAAAAATATGACTTACAACCAGTTTTCAGACTTACAAAAAAATTCAGTTTTTCTGTGGTCACATGATCATAATTCAGGCATGTGTTTATGACAATTGCAGTGACATCGGGTCATATGATCACCATTTGTGATCTTTCCAGCTGATTTCCAACAGGCAAACTCAATGGGGAAAGCTGGATGCAGTTTGGAGGTTCTAGCAGGGGAGCGCAGTATTGTATACCCTTGGATGAAGATTGGTACACCCCTTTTGTCTGGGATGGTCATTCTCTTCCACTGAGTGTGCAGCTTTGGGAGGGATACACATGGAGCAGTGAGAGTGACCCACGCCTAGCCAACTAGATCAACCAGATCAACCTGGCAATCAATGGGGTGACATATCGCCCTCACACAAAGCTGGATTTGTTTAATGACCCTATAATTCAACTAATAACTGCAGTGATTTGGTTAACAAAAAACGTTGCAAAATTAGGTGTGTTTCACTTAGTGACAGAAGTTCCAGTCCCAAATGCTGTAAATTGAGGACTACCTATATATAAATTATGCTTATGAATGCCACTGTTGAAAAGCAAGTTTTACCTTCATCAACTGTTTCTCCATATGCATAGGTTAACATTTTATATTGCAGCAATTAACAAATGAATTGAACTGGGGCTTGTTAGTGTAACACATGTATAATGCACACTAATTTGGAAATTTGACACCTACCCTTTTTATTATAGAACATTTGCATTTTTTAATCCACTTGAAGTGTAATCCTGCTATAATCATCTTGATGAGCTTTTTGAGCTTCTCTGTGTTTGTCAGTGCTTTTCTATGCATTGAAAGAAAATAGAATGGTTGTAATTAACCAGTGCCCCCCATTTCTACTATCCAATACATGTAAAAACTCAACAAGGATATTTAAAGTAGAATCATTTTGAGCAAAGCAAGTTTAGTACAATTCACAAAAACACTTTTAAGCTGCAATGATGATTAAAGGAGAAGTCATTAGCAAAATTTATTCAATGAAATTATGCTAAAATACCCCCCTTCTCCCTCATCCATCCTTCCCCAATCCCAGAAATAGTCTGAAGAAAAGGAATTCGCAGAAGTGGGAGAGCAGTCTCTGCTGCTGCCTTCAGAAACATCCTCAAGCAAACAGCCTGAATAAGACTAAATTTCATGACTGGAAACAATGTTTCATTCATAAAGCCAGACCTCCCCCATTCACTAGAAAAGCACAGTAGCAGAATCTCTGAATAAGCAATACAACAGAAGCAAGCCGAAACTGATTAAATCAAACTGATAGGATTAGGCCACCCTGACAGCCAGTCACAACTTTGAGAAGGCAACAAAACAGGTGAAATGCTCCCGGTTCGGACTGAATCGCCCGATCCAGTAGCGATGGCGGCGGTGGGTCAGAGAACCAGTAGCAAAAATCTCTGCACCACCCCCACCCCTCCCCAACATGCCCAGCTGAGCCGCACGATCATCAGAAGCTTTTTTTTTTAACTTTTAAAAGCATTTTTTCTACAACCTCTTCCGATGAAAAAATAAAAGTAAAAAAAAAAAAAAGCCTCTGATGCTTTTCAAAGCCTCAGAGGCTTTTCAAAGCATTTTTTTCTGCAACCTTTTACCCAAAGAGGTGGTAAAAAATGCTTTGAACAGTCTCTGACGATCCCAGCTGAGTTCCTGATTGGGAGAGAGGCTTTTCAAAGCATTAGAAAAAATGCTTTGAAAAGTTAAAAAAAAAAAGTTGGCCACGCCCACCCAGGCACATTACCCCCCCCCCCCACCAAGCCACACCCACAGAACCGGTAGTAACAGATTTTACATTTCACCCCTGCAACAAAACAACATTAATTAAATAATAAAAGACACACAAATCCTAATTGCGAAACACCAGAAATTTATAAAAGCCCATCAATGCACCAAACCGACTCAGCTGTCCCAGAACCATTGCTGAAGTCGCTTCTGACACCAACAAAGAGAACCTTCTTTTCAAGCAGCTGGTTTCTCTCTTCATTTGGCATTACTGTCGTTTTTCCCAGATGGGAACTTGAGCCAATTCTTCTTACAATTTTGGCAATCATGAAGGGAATCCCAGCTCACCTAACCATCAGATTGGCTCAGGTAAGCCTTCACCTAGCTGACAGCAGACCTTTTTGTCTGTGGGTGGGTTCTTAAGATTGTGCCCGATCAGGAATAAGGTGGCAAAGGAAGTTGTGAGGCTTGCATTCAACAGCTGCTTGAAAAGAAGTTGAGTATCACTAAACTTACTGCCTTTCGGAGCCTGGGTGGGGTAAGTATGGAAAGTGTGTGTGGGTGAATAGGAAAATCTCACCACAGCTGGATCTCACCTCCATGCCTTTCTTAGCTGCAACCAGACTGACCAGTTCCACAGGACTATGACCTACATATCCTGGAAAGCAAGGGAGTTTAGCTGGAGTTTGAGACCTGTAAGCAGAAGGGAAGGGGTGTGAAAGAGGAATCGTGCGTGAGAGATTTGAATTTGGGCAACATACCTGGAATCACTGAGCAGAGCCTTACTCTCCAAGGAGGAGCCCATATTCTGTAAAAAGCCAGAGTTCTCCCAGACCTTTCCAGTCTGAAAACTGCAGGTGAGGCTAGGGCTGAAAGATTGCTTTGCTGGGACAGAGGACTCCAGAGAAAGGAAGCAGGGAAAGAGAGGAAAAGGAGAGGTGAAAGGAGGGAAGACCTGAAAATGTTTGCAATTATGTGAAATGACAAGTGACACCCAAGCTTTCAGCTGCCAGAAATGAACAGCCGAAATATTCTTAGTGTGAGGAAGAGGTGACATCTGGATCAAGGTGCTGACATTGCTTTAGATGTGGATGGGAGGGATATTTTCAAAAGGGATGTAGAGGCGGCTTTTCAGGACCCAGGAATCATTAACCCCTGCTGAGAGCCCCATTTCACCTTTTTACAAAACAATGTAAGTTTCTTTAATATTAAGATTTAAAGACCAACAAAATAGTTTCTAAATTTGCTTGGGTTATGGAAAGTGTTGAAAGTGACATCTCCTCTTCCTCATTTGTTTCCCTTTAAAACAATCATTGGTGGCAGCATCAAGTATCAAGTACTGTCCCTTATAAGCATGGGTCTAATAAGAGCCAATTCAGACACTCAGGAAGATTCTTTTTTAAGCTGTTTGACCTCCAAATCTGTTCTAACAGTCAATAGGTAGATAGTTACTGAAGGCATATATCCTCAGTGACCTCTATTACTGACAAGGTGAGAACTCAAGCTAGAAGCAAAGCTCTTAATATTACATCACTAGTTCCAAGATAGTAAAAAGAAAATTCTTATAATTCACTATTGAAAAGGACAGTCTCCATTTCCTAAGAATTGTTCATTAGGTAATATTTTTTTAGACTTAGAGAACTTAGACTTAGAATAACTTTGTTGTCACTTTGAATGTACACTAATCGGCATACATTAAAATGAAAATTCGTTGCACACAGTTCTCAAAGGGTCATCACCTCCAATATACACTACATAAACATGACTAAATAAATAAATAAATAAATACAGAATTGTGCATATACCCATATATATTATATGACACACAGAAACAACACAGTCTAATTCAGATGTATACATGTAAAATGAATCCTGCAAGTTTACCAGACGGATGGTGTAGGGAATAAAACTATTACAGAATCTGGTAGTCCTGCTAGAAATACTTTGAAACCTCCTTCCAGAGGGGAGCAACAGAAACAGACCTTGAAGTAGGTGTGTGGGTTCTCTAACAATGCTTTGATATTTTCATCCCAGTGTCCCAGTGCCTTATAGTCAGTAATGACCCGAATACCTTGCCACATACGTCTTGTTTCCATAGGATCTTGAAAAAAGTTCTATACTTTCTGACTATATGCCCACTTTGCTGTTTTTATAGCACATTTCAAATCAGCTCTTGCTATTCTAAGTGCTGCCACATCACCTGATTTGAAAGTGGCATTTCTCATCTTCAACATTGCACAGACCTCCTGTGACATTCAAGGTTTCTCATTTGCTTGTATGACAAAAGACTTAAGAACACTGACATGCTCCATACACTTTTCCATATAAGCAGACACAGTAGAAGCTTATTCGTTCAAAACAGTATGTTGTCCATTTGTTGCAGCCTCTTTAAATATGTTCCAATTAGTACACTCAAAGCAATCTTGTAGAGCTTCCATAACTCCTGCCGGCAATACTCTCACTCGTTTTCTAATTGGTTTCCCTCTAATTAACAAAGGTTTATATGCTGGCATAAATATCACAGAGAGATGATCTGAGGAGCCAAAATGAGGGTTGGGGCAGCTTTAAATGCTTTCTCGATGTTAGAGTAATTTAAGTCCAGGATGTTCCCAATCCTAGGGGCAAAGTCCACATATTGATGGAAATTAGAATATTTATATGATTTTTTTTATAATTGCCTTAACTTTACGTGAGTTGTAAACTTTTCATATATATTTTTAATGAGAATCAATTTGGTATCATGGTTAAAGACTATCTGTGTCTTTAAATCATCTGAAGGTGATCTTAGGAAACCAACTAAAATTGAAAGCAACCATCTTCCCTTTTAAAAGAAACAATAAACATCAGATTCTTTTCAGCAGTGTGATTTTTCATTAAATTTACAGTGCCTGTACTTTGCACTATTAAATTTTAATTTATTGTATTCATCACAACTGAAATATCTTTTTAAAAGAAAAATAATCAAACTTCCAAGCTGAATCCTTTGATTAAATGACACTTTCATTACTTCAGCCTTTCAAGAGCTAAATCATTATAAGGAAATAATTCCAGAGGAATTTATTATGTGGTTAGAAATGGTGTGGAAGAATCCAAAGCACAGAGGCCACCATAATGAACATAGTCTTTTACATATTCCTGAAAATGTACATAAGGGTTGATAAATTTGAAGACAAAATCATCTTTTTTTAAGGGAGAGAAGTCAAAATTGCAGGATTGAATACAATTTTGTAATGGGAAATGCACTCAGTCAAGAAGGAAGGAATCTATCAAAGCAACCATTAGTTTCTAAGGACAATGCTTCCTTAATCCCACAATTTCCATACTTGAAGTGAAAATGGGCTATTATTCTACTTTTCCTCTATTTTACCAGATTTCTAAAATAAGGTGGGGGGAAGATTACAGTACCCAGAGAAACAACAACAGCGATGATAAAATAGGTTAGTGCAAGTAGAAAAAAATCTTATGGAAGACAGTTTTGAGTACACGTGAAAAGCTTTCACTAAAAGCAATAAATTATTATATAGACATATTTAAGCCTAATAATTGAATTTTCCATTCCCTTTGGAAGTTCACAATACTGGGAAACATGGAAGGAACTAGAAGGAGATGACCAGCAACAAGGTGGTTGGATTCAATTACAACAGCAATAGGTGCTTTATTGGAAGGCTGGAGTGTCTGACTAGAATAAATCATCCTGGAGAAGGTCTATCTAAGGTATGTGGTCACTAAGAGTCAACAACTCATTTAAGTCATTAATGCAATTTTGAAGAATAAAGATTCAGGACTGAAGTGTGTGGTATTGCATTTGATACTGTACTTATCTCTTGAGAAATGGTTGAGGAGCACTCGCATTTTGGCCTTATGCTTAGAATGCAAAATTCATATTTAGCCTTTCTCTCTATAATTACAAGTTCCTTCTTAGAACTAATTGTGGCTGACACACTGTTAGTAATATGGCCACTGCATTTTTCAGATAAGAAATTTGTATCAGGCACCAGTAGCTGTATTTAATTTCAGCTGTTTCTTTTTTTTAGACTGTTATATATTTTTTATAAAGACAACTTCAAAATCATAAATTTAACTGGAATTCTACATGAAACAAAATACATACTGTGCAATATTAGTATGCCAACCTTTTCACAAATAAGTAAAAGAAAATAAATGTAAAAGCAGATAACATCAGAAACAGTTTCATGTGCTCTGCTGTTTCTTAAATATTGTGCTGATATTTTCAAATAATTAAGCTTTCTTTGCTATGAACAGAGATGCCTTTGTTGCAAATTAGCTTTTGAAGAAGTTAACCATCTTGTGTTATTCATTAGCATTACATAATAGTTTTCTAGGTTAGAATTCCTACAATTTCAACGTAAGATTAAACTTCTTTCTTTTCTTTTTTTCCAAACTACTGAGAAGTCCAATGCTGCAGAAAACTGGCACTTTGTTGTGGGAATTTTTCAGACGGAGAACTCCACTTCAATGGTATTCTGCTGATGGCCATTATGGTGGGGCCAGAGCCTAGTGTAGACTTTGAAAACTTTCTTTTTAATTCAGCTGCCCCCGTCATACTTGTGTGTTTGTCCTAGAATTCCATCATTCTGCCTGAAAAAAAAAGAGACCTTAACTTTCCTGGTGTTCCTCTCCTTTTCACTTCTCTGGGTAGTTTCATTTTAAGTGTTTTTTTTTTTTTTTAATTTAGCAGTTTTCAGATGTGGGGACGAACTCCCAGAATTTTTCAGCCAACATAACATTAAGCCATAAATGAATGGATTCATACAAATCACACTATAACAAAATCAACAAACTTGGTATGAATGTCACATAGAGAAGAAATCCCATCAACAATTTTTCCTTATCTCAAAGGTTCAGAGATACCCATATATGATTTTTAAAGAATTTTGAAAAGCTACTGCCTTACCTTTCTGGCATTTTCAAGGCCAGCTTGATTTAGGATTTGACTAAGGTCAATTTTCAAAGGTAATATAAAGCCTGCTTTGGTAGTTATTACTAATACTATTATATTGGTACAATAATGGCTGGATTACTGTAGAAGGCATGGAGGGGGGGGAATCTTGCACAGACTTTCTATAACATCCTGAAATTCATTTATCTCAGTACTTCCTTTGTACAATTTCTTCTGCTGTTTTTCCTTCTGTTATTTCTTAGTCTGTACAAAGTCTTAACAATTGATTGTTTTATGACTGAAGTTATGACAGCCAGGGAACAGGTACTTTATGGCCTGCAAAACATCTCCCAGGTATCATAAATGGTTGCACTGCTCCTCCCCCCATGGTCATGTGACTGCATGTCAGGTGGATCAGTTTTAGAAGTTGTTATGGCATTGAAAAGTCACATGACTACAATTTGCAATATTTTTGCCTGAAACCAGCAAAAATCACCCATTTAAATGGACAGGGCTCTGTAAATTTTTGGAAAGGCTAATTCCATGTAATTTTTAAAAGTGATAGCATGTTTGTCTTGTGAAATCTATGAAAGAGTCCCACGGAGTATTAATGAGAGCTTTGAAAATTTGCAAATTATTTTTTTCCGTGCCAGATGTACTTAAGCCATTGTCAGTTAAATGAAGCAAGCCCAAAAGATGCTCAGTTTAGGAACTGACTAGAGAGTTAAGAACTATTGATGGTTCAGAAATAGGTTTGAAAGATTATTGAAATTACTTGTGGCTCAGTTTCAATATTTTCTTTGATAGCAATAGCAATAGCAATCGCACTTGGAGTTACATACCACTTTACAGTGCTTTACAGCCCTCTCTAAGCGGTTTACAGAGTCAGCATATTGTCCCCAACAATTTTGTGTTCTCATTTTACCCACCTCAGAAGGATGGAAGGCTGAGTCAACCCTGAGCCTGGTGAGATTTTAACTGCCAAATTGCAGGTATCCAGCAATCAGCAGAAGTAGCCTGCTGTACTGCACTCTAACCACTGCACCACTGTGACTCAGATAGAGAGTAAATGCAGTGATTTGGATGAGAAACAATGGGTTGTCCAGAACATATTATAGGTTCACTTCTGGATGTGTTCAAGCAAGGCAGGGGTGCTTTAATTTAGATTACTGCACTGAGCAGAAAGTTAGATTTCATGGTATAAATTGCTCTCACCACTCTTATTCTATTCCAAATCATACATTTCCTTCAAATTATGAAACTTACAGTATATCAATGTTTTAGATATATATTCATATCAATATTGTGAAAGGTCACCTGGATTATAGGTGGATTATAAAGACATGATTTGGCTTTACTTGATTGTCTTGTTGATATGCAATGAATACATTTTGTTCTGAAAAATCTGCCAATCTAATTACTATGGTTTTGAGCCATTTAGTCTATGTCACTGAGAGAAGTGTGGTAGCCTAGAGATGGATCTCTCACCTCACAATCAGGAAGCTGTGAGTTCAATCCTAGGTAGTAGCAGATGTTTCTCTCTCTGAGCGCAATGAGTCTACTGCCAACTCCACATGGGCATCAGGGAGGGCATCCAGCCAATAAATACTCAGCTCCTATCAGTTGCCCCCACCACACCTGAAACAAGGGATTGCAGGGTGGTTAAAAAAACAACAACAAAGTCTGTGACACTGAGAAGAGTATCTACTCATCTAACATAAAACACTTATTCTACTAAAGTCTATTACATACACCAATAAAGCTTGGAGAAATGTGATTGTTGTATTTGTGATTTTCAAAAATTATATTGCTTGTTGGAACCCTAACTAATATAAAATATGAAACTATTTGAGAAATGAAATCTTTTTCCTCTGTGTGCTTTCCACCAATATTCTACACAGAAATCAAAAGAATTGGAAATCAATTTCCAAGATATATAATCTTAAATTATCTAACACAGTTTGATCAGGACAGATAATATCAGAATCTGAATTGCAGAGTAGGGAAGAAAAGAGTAGCAATCAGCTTTTATTAGTTTGACAATTTCTAATTTCTTGTTCATCCATTAGAAACATACTGTAACTGTGTTTTTGGTCAAAGTTCTCTCCCCCTTCCTAATTTCTGCAGATCATTTTTCCCAGATCTACCAAGTGAAAATATCTGAAGTACAGAACTATATGAAATAGTTACATTCGACTTTATTCATTTTCTCAATTTTCCAGTGTAATCTGCATATGCTCATTGCTATATTCACCTTCCTTTATTATTTCCATTTTGTATGTATTTTAGTTTCATTTAAATTACTGTTTTTGCAAATATTCCCCACCCCCAATATTTCCTTTTTGTCTAATTAGCAGTACAGTACAGTTTTCCTTAAAGCATATAGCTGTTTCACAAATCAATTTGGGAAATGCAAACACAATAGCAAGTTAGACCAGGGGTGGGTTCTAAATTTTTTTACTACCGGTTCTGTGGGCGTGGCTTATTTGGTGGGCATGGCTTGGTGGTCACATGACGGTGTGGCGTGGCTTGGTGGTCACATGAGTGGGCATGGCTTGGTGGTCATGTGACTGGATGGGTGTAGCTGGGTGGTCATGTGACTGGGTAGGCGTGGCCAGCTTGACGTCACTCATATCAAGGGTTATGGTTAGGGTGCCTGGCCTCTCCTCACCTCAAAGGCCTCAATGAGATACAATTTCCCTGTCTATTTATTTATTACTACTGAACATCCAAAATATACTATTTAATCCTATGTACATATGCCATGTACTTTTTGTGTGTATAGGCACACAAAAAGATACATTATTTACTATATATACTGTATGTGTGTGTACACATACACACACACACACACACCTCTTCTAAAACTATACATATTCAACCTCACTTACTACATTTGGAAAAATACACCCAGAGTCCACTTTCTGCCACCCATGTAACTATAATTTCTGTATATTAGAACATTACACACGCTTTCAGATTTACTTCCCTAGCCTGCACATGACTGTTAGAGCCAGGAGAGATCATGGATTGAGTAAAATGTGGTGAAACTAACTTAACAACGCTCTTGCTTAGCAACCAAAATTTTGGGCTCAATTCTGGTCATAAATCAAGGACTATATCTGCCTTTCTCTGCATGGCAGCCTTGTCCTAGTAAACTCCTTCTCCTTTCTGACAACTTTCCTCTCTGTTAGAGGCACCAAAATAATCCAGTAATGTTTCCTGCTGGAGCAGGGGGTTGGACTAGATGGCCTTTAAGGTCCCTTCCAGCCCTAGATTGCTGTCCTGTTTCAAAGTGTCTTCTGAAGCTACATCTAGTGCCAGGGTTTGTGGTCCTTCCTTCCTCTTCTCTCTCTCTCTCTCCCCCTTCCTTCCTCTTCCTTCCTCTTTCTTCTTTCTTTCTTTCTCTCTTTCTCTCTCACCCTTCCTCTTTCTTTGTCTTTTCTTTCTTTCTCTCTCTTTTCTCTCTCTCTTCCTTCCTTCCTTTCTTTTTCTCTCTCTTTCTCTCTTTCTCTCTCTTTTCTTTCTCTCTCCCTCTTTCTCTTTCTTTCTTTGTCTCTTTCTTTGTCTCTTTTTCTATTTCTCTCTCTCCCTCCCTCCCTCCTGAAATGCCAGCAAAACCCACCACTTTGCCTTCTATGCTGCCTTCCCGGCATCCCCATGGCCAGCTTGCCTCCACTCCCACTCCCACTCAGCTTCCCTTTTACCTTTAACGCACCCCGCTTCTCTCCCCAAATCTTGGGAGGTGTCCTCCTCCATGCCGCAAAGCCCTTGAAGCAGCAGGGCTTCGGGGAAGTAAGTAAGCTGCTAGCTCTCTTCCCCGCAGCCAGGGAAGCTGGTCTCGGGGACACTGGGAAGGCCGCGTGGAAGGCAGGGAAGCATGGCAGGGCTACAGGCTGTGGGGAAGGGAGTAAGGGAGGCAGTCTGGGATGGTGAGGGCGGGGAGGCAGGGTCAGCTAGGTAGGCCGTGACTCGCAGGCTTACTTGGCAGGTGCAGTTCTTCAGGCAGGCAAGCTGCAAGCGAGGACTCACACAGTATAAGTGAGGAGTGACTGGGTGGAGGGGGGGCGGGGTGAGCGAGCGTCGGGCGGCTGGGGCGAGCGAGCATACCAGTTTGGGGGCATGGCCAGCCAGCAATTACTAACGGTTCTCCAAACCAGCCCAAATTACCGCTACCGGTCCTTGCGAACTGGGGAGAACCGGTAGCAACCCATCACTGAGTTAGATGCAGAAATCCTGCTGAGTTAAAGGAATGGTTACCCTGGTCATGCAATGATTAGAGAAAAGACAAAAAGGTGGCAATGCTAACTTCTTATCTTTCTTCATTACTAAACTAATTTGAAGCAGATCAAAATAGTCTTACTTTTTCCTACACTGAAAACTATTGAAACAAATTTTCATTCTTCAAACCTTCAATTCCAGAAATATATCTGTGATTTGGCAGTTAATACACATAGGATGTCAAAATAATAACTTTGCTTCCTATATGTAAGAAAATAAGAAAAAGATAGCTGATTAGGACATTTAATTCTATTTTTAAAATCTCTCAGATCATGAGACCCTAATAATAGTAATAATGTGCCTTTTCTTTGCAATACAGAGTATATATAAATGAAATGTGCAGTCCGTACATGACTAACAACCAACTATAATGGCTTACTCATAAGAACCATGACATTGGGTTTTTTATTAATTATTTGTTGACTTCTGTTTTATGAAAATATTATTCTCTCTTTTTTACATATTTTAAAAAAATACTTTTTAGTATTTCAATTTTTTGATGGAGATTTATTGTATTGTTGAATTATTTTCCCCTTATCAACAATTTTAAAAACACATAAATCCATACACACACACCACAAACACAAAGTAATAATATGAAGATTTTAATATCAAGTAATTTAATTCAAAGATTGAAACCTTTATTATAAAACAAAAATCTTGTTGTATGCTCTTGCTTAATTTCTTAATTTCATTTTCATGTTATATTTGATTTTGAAGAAAAAGGCAATCATAATGTTATGTAAAATTACTCTAAAATACCTTAGAATAATAGAATATTAAGAATCTAAATATATTATCTATTGGAATAGCATTTTGTATCAAAATTGAGAATATAGTTCTATAAGGTTACTTTAAAGGTTCTATACCTGTATTTAACAGTTTATGGGTAAATTTTAGTTTTCTTCAAATGCCATTCCTTTAATCACTATTTGGATATTTTCTGATTTTGTTACCCCTATTATATTTTTGGTTATTGGACTTCATCATATCTTCTGGTTATATTTCACCACTACAATATTTTAAAAAAATATCATGGCAGCACAAAAATGGAGAATAAAATTACTCCATCATTTAATGGTTCAATAAAAAAATCAATTTCAATTTTGGAGGCTTAGTAGTATTTCAATTTCAGGACAGCAAAATAATCTGCTTTTTTTAATATTATTTCTTCACTATTTTGGAAACCATGTTAAGTGAAGCAGTGCTACAAGCATCCTTTCCAGCTCTTTCTCTTACTGTGTAAAGTCATTATTTTGTGGACATTGGAGGGATAGCATTTTATTCAGCAATGCCCTTGAAGGGACGTTACATTGTTATGTGGAGTAAGACTGCACAACAAATGGAAAAGTAGATTTAAAAAGAAAAGTGAGACAAAATCTGATATAAATTACAGCTAAGAGGTACATAATTGCCAGGAAAGAATTGTGTTTCATGGTGTTCAGTTTTACAATTTAGTTTCTGAAAAAGTTTTGATGTGAGCAAAGACAGGATGACCAGATATTCACCCCAGTTGCCACCCCAACGCTCCCAGTTTAAATATATATCTAAATTATTTTTAGTACATGAGAATACTATGACCTCAGGCATATTTGCAAATTTAGTTTGCAGAACTTGTGAAGTGCCATTTAATTAGTACTTGCTCTTTTTGGGCAATAGTTTGAGCACAGATAACTGTCACCCAATCATTGTTTGCTAGTAAATTAGTGCTTTATTCTGCACCCCATTATGTTCATGCCTAAAAACATATCCTTTCCCTTTCTTCACAGAAAGGCAACACAACAAATTGCTAGCACCACTTCACATTTCTGTACTTGTATTGATGATAGGTCTTTTTGTCTTCAGAAACCCTAATGTTGATTTATTTGGTAGTTTTTTGCAATTGGGTTTCTATGCCAATCATGGGGAAATGCTGCTTTGAAGGCATTCCAGGATCTGAGAAGCCCAACAAACCAAAAATATTTTCCAGTGAGAGTACAAATCACACCTTCAAGCAAATGGCACTGATACACCATTTCTGATTCACTACTTTAGATGCCATTTCTCTATTCCCAAAAGGGTTGGGCTGTGTTGAGAGTGGCTGATGAGGGAGAGAGAAGATCGCCATGCCCATGTCACACATCCTTTTGATTTTTATCTTCCTATTTAATTTTCTTGATTTTAATTGTTTAAAGCTTCTTTTTTTTAACCTCTTTGTTATATTGTAAACTACCCAGGGTTACTTTAATAGTGATATGGGTAGCATAAAAATTTAATAAGTAAATAAATTCATGGGTAGAAAATAATTGATATGGATATTAAGCTTTAACAAATTTGCTTGCATTTGCAAATCTCTGGTTGTGATATTATATGATAAGTAGGGGACTTATCACACCTGCATCTGGATTTTATTATTGTTTGGAAGACACCAAGAATTAATGAATCTGTCATACAACATACAATCAACTATATCCTCTGGATAATAGATGCTGTTAGGAGAGAATATCTTTCAACTAGACTCACGTCTGTTGTATGGTCTCACAACTTGTTTGCAGTAGAATATTTTGATATTTTGTTGTGATAAATCAAAACTCTTGTCTTCATATTATTCATGTAATGATTGTTATCTTGAATCCTGATGTAGCTCTATTTACAATATAGTTATGGAAATAAGGAAGTCTTGAGTTAACTAATTCATCTAATGGATCTGCATTACATGGATGTTAGTCTGCTGGCACAAGATGGAATAAGTTATACAAGACTGAGAAAACTATGTTTGCTATAACTGTTGAAATTGATTGGGATATTTATAAACTTAAACGTGTTGGGTTGAGTATAGAAATGCAAAAGTAAGAATTACAGGTATGAACTTGTGCACAAATAATAGTCATAACCTAACTTGAATATATTATGCCACTTAGTGAAATAACTGAATGAAAATTGTCTGACAAAGCTCCATGGTTTCAATTATGTAAATGCTAATGCTCGACTTATAAAAAATAACAAAATAAACTTTTTTTAACATGAAAGAATTAAGCAAATTTTGGAAGATGTTGAAATGATCTCCATGATTTCCAATATATAAATAATTATAAGGGATCAATTTGTTCAAGAAGAATAGAAGCAAGAAAAAGAGGTGGAATTTCATTATATTTTAAAATATCCACAACTGCAGAGAAATTCAAGGAATTCAATGTGATAGCACTACAGACAGTAAAATAAAATAAGGAACATAATTTTTCGGTTCACTATGACACCTAAACAAAGAGAACACGTGGATGTAATTACCAAAAAACAAATTACAAAAGTTAATAGATTAGTAGAAAAGGAAGTAACTAAGTAAGTAAGTAAGTTAAAAAGAAATCACAGATTAATGTCAGAGAAATTATAAAACACTTTTGTAGCAAAATAAAAAAGATAAGGAACAAAAAAATATTGAAGAAATTGCAAAATTCTGAAGAATGGACAGAAAAAGTTATTAGGAAGGACAGGTTACCAAAGGAAAAATATATATGTAGCCTGGATCTGTAAAGATGGCGTCAGAAAAATGAAAGTTCAGAATTAGTTGATTTTTTAAATTTATATTGATTAAGAATTCTCATATAATAAAATACAAATCAAAAGAATAAAAAAAGAAAAAAGTGCTAGAAAAGAAAAAAGGAAAGGAAATTGAAGTTAAGTAATATATAAGTTGATGAGTCCCTCAGGTTGGAAGGTGTCCAATATGCTACTGGGGAAGAACAGAGGACTAGTACTAGTAGCGCCAGAAAGAATGAAGCGACTGGGTCAAAGCCGAAAGGACATTCAGCCATGGATGTATCTTGCAGTGAAAGGAAAGTCTGATGCTGTAAAGATCTATACTCCATAGGAACCTGGAATATAAGATCCATGAATCAAGACAAGTTGGACATGGTCAAACAAGAGATGACAAGACTGAACATTGACATCTTAGGAATCAGCGAACTAAAATTGACACGAATGGGTGAATTTAATTCAGATGACCATTAGGTATACTACTGCGGGAAAGAATCCCTCAGAAGAAATGGAGTAGCCTTCATAGTCAATAAAAGAGTAGGAAAAGCAGTACTGGAGACAAGCCACAAAATGACAGAATGAATTCAGTTTGAATCCAAGGCAAACCATTCAACATCACAGTAGTCCAAGTCTATGCCCCAACCTATGCCTCAACCTGGCGTTGAAGAGGATGAAGTTGACCAGTTCTATGAAGCCCTACATCACCTTCTAGAATTAAAACCAAAAAAATAATGTCCTTATCATCATGGGGGATTGGAATGATAAAGCAGGAAGCCAAAAGATAACCGGAATAACAGGCAAGTTTGGCCTTGGAGTACAAAATGAAGCAGGGCCCAGGCTGATAGAGTTCTGTCAAGAGATTACGATGATCATAGCAAACACTCTTTTCCAACAACCCAAGAGACGACTCTACACATGGACATCACCAGATGGTCAACACAGAAATCAGATTGACTGTATGCTCTGCAGCCAAAGATGCTCTATACAGTCAGTAAAAACAAGACCAGAAGCTGACTGTGGCTCAGATCAGGAGCTTCTCGCTGCAAAATTTAGGCTTAAATTGAAGAAAATAGGGAAAAGCACTAGGCCATTCAGGTATGAACTAAATCATATCCCTGATGAATATATAGTAGGGGTGACAAATAGATTTAAGGAATTAGATCTGATAGACAGAATGCCTGAAGAAATATGGACGGAGGTTCACAACATTGTACAACTAAAACCATCCCAAAGAAAAAGAAATGCAAGAAAGCAAAGTGACTGAGGAAGTTTTACAAATAGCTGAGGAAAGAAGGGAAACAAAAGGCAAGGGAGAAAGAGAAAGATACACCCAATTGAAAGCAGAAATCCAGAGAATAGCTAGAAGAGATAAGAATGTCTTCTTAAATGAATAGTGCAAAGAAATAGAAGAAAACAATAGAATAGGGAAGACCAGAGATGTCTTCAAGAAAATTGGAGATATGAAGGGAATGTTTCATGCAAAGATGGGCATGATAAAGGACCAAAATGGCAGGAACCTAACAGAGGCAGAAGAGATTAAGAAGAGGTGGCAAAATTACATAGAAGAACTATACAAGAATAAGCTTAATGTCCCTGATAACCAAGATGGGGTGGTCACTGACCTTGAGCCAGTCATCCTGTAATGTGAAGTCAAATGGGCCTTAGGAAGTCTGAGCAAGAACAAAGTTAGTGGAGGTGACAGTATTCTAGCTGAGCTATTCAAAATCTTAAAAGATGATGCAGTAAAAGTGCTACACTCAATTTGCCAGCAAATTTGGAAAACTCAACAGTGGCCACAAGATTGGGAAAGGTCAGTTTACATTCCAATTCCAAGGAACGGCAAAGCCAAAGATTGTTCAAACTACCACACCATTACACTCATTTCACATGCTAGTAAAGTTATGCTCAAAATCCTACAAGCTAGGCTCCAGCAATATGTGGACCAAGAACTATCAGAAGTACAGGCAGGATTTCAAAGAGGCAGAGGAACTAGAGATCAAATTGCCAACATACGCTGGATCATAGAGAAAGCTAGGGAGTTCCAGAAAAACATCTTCTTCTGCTTCATTGACTATGCAAAAGCCTTTGATTGTGTGGATCACAACAAATTGTGGCAATTTCTTAAAGAAATGGGAGTACCAGACCATCTTATTTATTGTTCTGTCCCTGTCCCCACACACACACAAACAACCAGCTGGGGGTTAAAGAAGTAGTCAGCACACACACAGTTTTCAAAACAGTCCGGCTCAAACATGAAACCTCCAGCAGATCAGGCGTTGTACAAAGTGACTAGCCAGAAGTTAGCTTTGTCCGTCACAGAGTCTAAATGGCCACCACACTCTCTTATATAGCCTGTGGGGTGTGGTCCAGTGACTCAGCTTAATCCCTGGCACGCCTCCTCATCTGCTGCAAACGTTTATCTCGCCTTCGTTGGCATGGATCCAGGAACGACTTATCCCCCTCATTGCTGTCATCGGAGACACCTGGCTCCTGGTCAATCTCCTGTCCCTCAGCAGACACCTGAGGCATTGCCAGAGAGGAGGGGCCTGGAGAGGGAGGACTGGCCGGCTCCTCTCCTTCATGTTTGGAGCCTTGTTCCTCCGATAAGATGGGCTCGGGGATCAGAGCCACAACATTTATCTCTTGGGAAATCTATATGCAGGTCAAGAAGCAATAGTGAGAACTGGACACAGAACCAATTGATTCAAAATTGGGAAAGGAGTTCAGCAAGGTTGTATACTATCGCCCTGCCTATTTAACTTAAATGCAGAGCACATCATGAGAAAGAGGGGGCTAGATCAATCACAAATTGGAATTAAGATTGCCGGGAGAAATATCAACAAGCTCAGATATGCAGATGATACCACCCTAATGGCAGAAAGTGAAGAGGAACTAAAGAGCCTCTTGAGGTGGGTGAAGGGGGAGAGTGCAAAAGTTGTCTTGAAACATTAAGTTGTCAACATTAAGAAAACTAAGATCATGGCATCCGGCCCTTTCAATCCCTGGGAAATAGATGGGGAAAAATGGAGGTAGTGACAGATTTTATTTTCCTGGGCTCCAAGATCACCACAGATGGGGACTACAGCCAGGAAATTAAAAGATTCTTGCTCTTGGGGAGGAAAGCTATGGCAAATCTAGACAGCATTCTAAAAAGCAGAGACATCACCCTGCCAACAAAAGTGTGTATAGTCAAGGCTATAGTTTTCCCAGTTGCAATGTATGGCTGTGAAAGTTGGACCATAAGGAAGGTTTTGTCAGCCCTGGAGGCCATCTTCTCTTTGGATCTTCAGGGCTGCTACATTTAGTGCATAGGCCTGCTGTGGGAAACTGGAAGGGGGGTTGATTGGAGTGGATAGAGATAGATAGCTAAAACAACATTTTTTGCTCTGGAGTCAAGGATGTTCAGCCTGCACCTGGAGAGGTGTGACTGGGGAAACATCTCCAGTTGGGATGATGGATTGATTGGACCATGTGATGGACATGTGGGTGCAGGAGAAGGGACTTTGACTTTCCTTTGGGTGGGGAAAACCTGGAGGCTTTCAGATTCAGATTTTCCCAAATGTGCCAACATGACATCTCTAAGAAAATGTAACTTTGAGGAATTGTCTGCCTTGGAGTCTTACTTGGTTGGAAGTGTTACATAGAACCTGGCAGGCTGAGCATCAAAGAATTGAGGCCTTTGAATTATGGTGCTGGAGAAGACTCCTGCAAGTCCCTTGGACTGCAAGGCGATCAGTCCTAGAGGAGATCAATCCTGACTGCTCTTTAGAAGGCCAGGTCCTGAAGATGAAACTCAAATACTTTGGCCACCTAATGAGAAGCAAGGACTCACTGGAGAAGAGCCTAATGCTGGGAATAATTGAAGGCAAAAGAAGAAAGGGATGGCAGAGAATGAGGTGGCTGGATGGAGTCACTGAAGCATTCGGCATGAGCTTAAATGGACTCCTGGGGATGGTAGAGCACAGGAAGACCTGGAGGAATGTTGTCCATGGGGTCGCGATGGGTCAGACACAACTTTGCGACTAACTAACAACAACAACAACAAATATATAAGTTACTTCCAACATTCTTTTCAAAAGTTATTTATATTCTAATTGCCCCCACTCTGAAATATTTTACAAAATCGAATCTTGTTAGCCTTTCTTAATTTTCAAATCCACAAATCATCAATTCATTTTTTCTTCTTTCAGAAAAAGTCCATATAAGTTTTCTAGTTTTTCAAATAAATGTTTGTCCTTTGTTCTTTAATTGAACAGGTCAGTTTTGCTATTTCTGCAAATCCTGATGCTTTCATAATCCATTCCTCCACAGCTGGAATTTCATTATTCCAGAATTAGTTGAAATCAGCAATAGGAGAAATGAGCTTTTTCAGAAATCTTCATAATAACAGGCAGAAAACGGTTCGTCCTAAAGACCAGGTGGGCACAGCTGGGGGGAGGAGTCATGTGACTAAGTGGGCATGGCCAACTCAATGTTACTCAAGGCAAGGTGGTGTGGTGCAGGCGGGCCGAAGCAGCGGTGGCCAGAGCCTTAGACTTACCTTGCTGCAGCAACAGCAATGGTGATTCTCTGATGCCTCATCTCTTGCTGGGTCTCGCTGCCCAACAGTCAGGATTTTTAAAAAGATTCTTGCAGCTGGAAACAGTGGGCGGCTACTTCCGGCCTTTTTTGATGCAGCTGGGCACATGAGCCGACCCTGAGAAACTGGTCTGCAGCCACCGTTGCTCTTTTTCAGCACGAAAAGCCTGCAGCCACCGGTTTTTTAGCAGGAGAAGCCTGCAGCTGCCCCCTTTTGCCGGTGCAAAGGCCTACAGCAACTGTCTTTTTGCCAGCCAGAGCCGAGCCGGGAGAAGCAGTTGGAGGCTTCTCACACTGGCAAAGACCAGCAGCTGCAGGCTTCTCATGCTGGCAAAGACCAGCGGCTGCAGGCTTCTTGCATGAGCAAAGACCAGCAGCTGCAAGCTTCTTGCACAAATAAAGACCAGTGGCTGAAGGTTTCTCACACTGGCAAAGAGGTGACAGCTGTAGGATTCTCACGCTGACAAAGATCAGTGGTTGGCACATCCCCCAACTTGAGGCAAAGGGTGAGTGGATGGTATGCGGGTGGAGGCTCTGGGGAAGGCCAGAGACAGGGACTGGTGCATTCTCTGACCTGAAACGAAGGGCAAGGGGATGGCATGTGGGCAAAAGGATGGCAAGAGCCAGGCCCAAAAGGCAGATGAGCCTCACCATATCAACCCCAAGGCAGCCCTTTGGATGACCACCTTACTTTTGTGGGCAGCAGCAGTGAGCAGAGTGGGCGAGGCACAAAGATCAACTGGGCCACGTGGTCTGGGCGAGCGAGAGAAGGAGCCAGAGGCACCTGCTGGGTGTGGGCATGACTCTAGTCACCAGCCAAGGCGGGTGAGATGAGATAGGGTGGGGAGGGGCAGGATGGGCAGGGCGGGGTGGGGCCAGCCATTGGTGGGATTTGCTGGTTTGCCAAACTGTGCAGAATCTTAACAACCAGTACACCCAAACCAGTGTGAACTGGCAGCAGCCACCTCTGACTAGAACTCATAGTCTCCCAGTTTCTAGCCTGATGCCTTAGTTCCGTGATGGCGAACCTATGGCACGCATGCCACAGCTGGCACACGGAGCCATGTTGCCTGGCACGCACAGTGGTGCCCATTCCTTTTCCGGGTTTCTGGTGCACGCATGCACACCAGCCAGCTAGTCTTCTGGTTACTGGTGCGCATGTGCGTGCAATGATCAGCAGAACTTCACACATGTGGCTGTGCCAGAAACCAGAAGATCAGCTGGCCAGCTGATCGTCCCACACACATGCTCGCCAGTAACCAGAAGACTAGGTGGCTGATGCGCATGCGTGCACCGGAAACCAGAAGTTTCCCGGCACACGCATGTCCACTGGGCAGCTTCTCTTAGCACGTATGCGCACCGGCCATGCCATTGACAGCTGCTTCCTGGGATCCATGTTGGAGGCCATTTGTACCGGCAAACCAGTGCTGCCTCTTTGCCTGCGCGGCTGTCTCTGCTCGAGGTTTGCCTTATTGGGGGAGGGGGGAGAAAGAGGGGAATGCTCTTAGCAGAGATGGCAGCAGCTCCTCCTCCCCCTGCCAGCTTCGCTGTAAATCTCGGGGTTTGCCTTTGTGGTGGGGGAGAGAAAGGTCCTGACTGGGGGAAAATCCTCTTTGCAGACGCAGCAGCAGCTCTTCCTCCTCCTCGCCCTACCAGCCTCGCTGTAAATCTCAGGGTTTGCCTTACTGGGGGGGGTGTGGATGTGGGGGAAGAAAGGTCCTGGTGGGAAAGATGTCTGTGGGGCCAGTGACTGCAGCCATGCTCCGGAAAAGCCCTGTTGGAGTGCCGATCATCCATGTGCAAGGTGGTGGCCAGCGCAAGAGAAGCAGGATGCCAGACACTCAGCTCTGCAGACCCACGGAGCTGGGGTGAGGGGCTAGCGCACATATATTTGCTGGCACCACTGCCTCTTTGCTGGCACCACTGCCTCTTTGCTGGCACAAACGGCCTTCTGCTGCTGCCTCTGTGCCGGCAAAATTATGTAGGCAAGCCCTGTGCCCCGCCAGCGCAGACCATGCTGGAAATTGCCTGACCGGCTCCAACGGGGCTTCTCCAGAGTGCGGCTGCAGTCACTGGCACCACGGACGGTTCCCCCACCCAGGACCTTTATCCCCCCATAAGGCAAACCTCAAGATTTAGGGTAAGGCTGGCAGAGGGAGGAGGAGGAGCCACCATTGTCTCTGCAAAGAGGATTCCCCCCCGGACTTTTTCTCCCCCCCGTAAGGCAAACCCTGAGATTTATGATGAGGCTGGCAGGGGGAGGAGGAGGAACCGCCTCTGCAAAGGGGATTCCTCTCCAACCAGGACTTTTCTCCCACCCCCCGTAAAGCAATCCCCAAGTTTTATGGTGAGGCTGGCAGCGGGAGGAGGAGGAGCCGCCAGTTTTTGGATTTAGAGAAGAAAGGGTTTTCGGGAGGCAGCACTGAGATCCCCTCCCCGAATCAAAAAAGTGCACTGTGTTTCAGGTGGCGGATCTGGCCTTCTGTGGAGAAGGAGGAGGAAGGCGCGTGGTTCTGCAATGAGCACCAGAGAACCATGGAGGAAAGCCTTCTCAGGTGGATTTGGGGAGGGGATCGCAGCGCTGCTGCCCGAAAAGGCTTTCCTTTGTGGTTCTCTGGTGCACATTGCAGAACCATGCGCTTTCCTCCTCCTTCTCCGCAGACTCACCTTCTCTTTCCTCCTGGCCAGATCTGCCGCCTGAAACGCAATGCACTTTTTTGATTCGGGGAGAGGATCGCAGCGCTGCCACCTGAAAACCCTTTCCTCTCCAAATCCAAAAATGGGGTATGTGGAGGCCAAAAAAGTGCATTGCATTTCAGGCCTCTGGGGGAGGGATTGAAGCCTGCCGCCGGCTGCTCCTGCCACTGAGTGAGAAGTGGTAACGTGAGAAGCGTTGGCAGCGATGGAGTGGCAGCGGAAAGAAAGGTATGCTGGGGCTTCAATTCCCCCCCCGCTAGGCCTGGGTCCACGCCAGAAGCCTGCTCATGCGGGGAGACAGGAGAGCGCCGACTCGTCCATCCTTTTAGCCACCACCCCATTGCCCATGGGGGTGGCAGTTCTCGTGTTGCTGCAAGGGGCTTGCTGGGAAGCTCAGCACCCAGTGGGGAGGAGCCCAGGCTGCGTGTTCGGAGCTTCCCCAGCTGGCACATGGCAAGGCCGAGAGCACTGCCGCCGGCCGGGGAACGGCTGTCTCACCAGGGAACAGTTCGGTATCTGGTTGTCCTCCAGTAAGAGGCGCGCCAGCTCCCTTGGAAAAAGTGGGGGCACATATGTAGGAGGGCGCATGCGCAGTGTGGGGCGCATACGTGGGGGAGGGTCATGTGCGCATGCACAAATGGGATGCGTATTACATTATGGGTGCTGGCACACATGAGCGTGCTCTGACTTTTGGCACGCAACACCAAAAGGTTTGCCATCACTGCCTTAGTCTCTACACCAGACTGGATCTATAGTTTTTGTTATGGAAGCTTAAATTTCAATTTCTTTCTCAGTATGGAGTTGGATATGAGACCTTCACAACCTTATATGATAACCATTTGTCCTTGACAGAGCAAACACTATTAACCCATCCCCTTCTTTGTTCCCATTCCTTTAGCCTGCATCATATATAATACTCATCATTGCTTTTGCTGACACCATTTCCATTCTTCCTTCCCTCTCTACCTCTTTTCTACCAAAATTTCCCTACTATACTTTTTCTATATTTCTTCTATAGTGATATGCTATGTTCCCCAAATGATACTGGAGCTATTATCAACAATGGCAAATATTTATCCTGGCACAATTAATATTTCCTAAACATTTATTTATTTCAGTTCTAGCAATAATATTTGAACTGAAAAGTCTAATGATAAGTAGCCTTGTTAAAAGCAAGGTCTTCTGCAGTAGTGAATGCAAAGGTTTCCCCTCATTGCATCCAAATAAGGCACCTGATGAAGGATGACACCTGATATAATAATGCATCAACAATTTAATACTCCCTAGTAAGTATCCCAAATGGGTGCCAGATGCTATCTCAACTCACTTGTCAGATTCCAGTAAACAGAGGTCAAAACCTCATCTGCTTTAGTGACAATGCTTTTGTAGAAATACAGTGAAAATCATTTAAATTTTCTGTTAAGTTTGTAAAATATTGCCTTGTGATATAGAACAACATTATTCACGGTAAGTGATTATTTCTATGCATAAATTATGATCATCATCTTAGAAAATATGGATGTTATTCAAATTTGTGCTGAATATGTAATCTAATATATTCCTTCCTTTAAACTATGTTTTAAACTGGTTTCCTCTCTTCCTGTCTGGAATTTAATATAGATAGAAGTATTTACGTAGCTATGCCATAAATGTGGCAGCTAAACAAATTTATACATTTTTCTATAATTGGTATTACATTTTATCAAGATACAGACAACTTAGAAGCATATTGGGCTCAATAATTTCAACAGCATTTGACAATAAGTCTCTATGTTTTTCAATGGTGTCTTTTCCAACTTTCTTTCATGATCTTAAAGAATAAACCGAAGCCATTTTGCTGATCTGCCAATCTATAGTTCTACATGAAATATGCAGTTAGAATATCTGGTAATTATTCCAGGGTTAGGCAGAGATGTTATTGGAGCTGCAAGGCAACTCCCTAGTCAATATAAAAAAAAACTAATGGGATTGACAGTTGAATTTTAATTCAAATTGGCAGTGGGATAGTATCCTCTACCATTCCTGAGAGCAAGAAGCTGACTCATGATTAAGGCAAGCCATGTGGTACATCAAATTCTGTCATCACAATATTTCATTATAAGAATGGCCCCCACCATTTACCTTTTCATCTTCTTAATGTTCCATATTACTCCATATAAAGGAGTAAAGGACATGGTCCTTAAAGCGGTGGGCTAAAATACAGATTTTCTATATTACCAAAAAGCATTATGTCAAAGGTTTGATAGATCAAAGCCATTATGGGCAATGGAGGTCAGTATATATGAGCACATCTAGTAATGACTGTGACATATAAGTGATTGCAATTTGTAGTATGAGAAATAAATAAGAAAATGAAAGAAGAAAAATTATACAGTATGTTGTGTGTGTGTGTGTGAAATTAATAATAAGGAAGATTAAATAGATGTAAGTGAAATTTGTTTTGAAACAGGATTTATGAATAATGGAGATAAGTGGAGGTGGAAGCTTCTTTTAAATTAAAATGTATGTCAAGTTTTTCAATGGTGCCAAAAGAATAGAAATGAGTTCTGGTTAAAAGCTTCACAACATTCTCAATTAATGTCTTTCAGAGGAAAATCTATTCTGACGGGTGACATGAATTGATTGTCAAAGAAGACACATAAGGCCTGGTTACTTGAGGGAGCACCTATCTCCCATAGGAGATGGTGGAACAGACTGGTTTTACCCTGCAAGGTAGGGTTTTTTTTTGTTTTTTTTTTTGATCAAGCAGTACTATCTATTGAAACCCTGGAAATGTGCCTTTTCTCATGGTATCTGCTGTTTGGAATGAGATTGCCCCTGAGATAAAATGGCTCCCACACTGTTGGTGTTTCAGAGGTCCTTAAAGACCTGGTTCTTTTTTTTTTTTACCAGGCTTTGGATTCAGAGGGTCAGAGACCCTTGCTGGGTATAAAATATGTTTTGCTAATCATCTGCATATCTCTCTCCCTCCCTCCCTCCTTCCCTCTCTCTCTTTTTCACAGTATGTATTTTTTTTATGTTGCTTTATGCTCTGAGCTGTCCAGAGTCAACCAAAGTTGGGCAGTGTCTACGTTAAATCAGATGTAATGAATAGAATGAGATTAATGATTGATGATTATTTATTATATAGATTGTTTCAAATATGCAGGTTAATCTTAATTTAATTAACAATAAGTCACTGTTTATGATGAAAAATTGGGAGAATTGGTGAAGAAAGTAGGAATGATGATAGGTTTTGAATCAGAACATTACCTGGTTTCAAGAATGGATCTTGGAGAAACAAATGTGGGAGAAAAAGACAATAATGAGACAGATGATTTACAAAAGAAAATACAAGTCTTATGTGGGAAAAAATGCAACAGATTAATCTTCTAACTGAATGAATGAAAAATGGATATTAAGGAATTCAGAAGCTGCTTGGAACAAAAAATGAATGAATGAAAAAGGAAAAAGGAAAATCATAAGGAAACTCAGCAGCCCTCTCTTCACTGAAACCTGGCTAAATGAATCGATTGATGATAGCATCTTGGGTATCCCAGAGTTTCAGATACTGAAGGCAGACAGAATCGCAGAAACATAGTGTAAAAAGAAGGGAGGGGGTTTCTGCTTTTATATCAACAACTGATGGTGTAAAAATGTAACTACACTAAAGAAATTTTGTGGAATAGACTTAGAGACATTAATTATCAATTGCAAATCATTTTGTTTTCAACGAGAATTTTGCACATTTGTTTTATTTACAATGTACATTCCTCCACAAGCTTGCATATACAATGCATTACAAACTCTATCTGACCAGATTATATGGGTTAAAGAGAGATACCCAGACTTGATCCTCATTCCCCATTGTGTTGGGAAATTTCAACTTAAGCCAAGAGCTATCAAGATACTTTCAGCACGTCAACTATCTTACTAGAGGCAAGAATACTTTACACCACTGCTATACAACATTAAAAGATGCTTATCAGTATTTACCATGAACAGCTGTGGGACACTCTGATCATTGTATGATTCACCTTGAACCTGTTTATAGACAAAGGCTTAAAACCATAAAATCAACAATTAAATCAGTTGTTCTGACCCAGCCTTAGCAGAAGCAAGAAACAGACTGCTTGTCACAAAACCCCTGTCTTTATTTACCTCTTGTGAACTAATTGCATTCACCCATCGAAAAGTCTAGGCAATAGTCCTTCAAGGAATTAATGGCAGTAACAGACCTTATCAGTTCCTTGCGATAATTGCAAGGCCATGAGCTCCCAGACGAAATGCTGAAAATTAAGTTCTGGCAAGCAGTCTTTGATACACGAAATACAATGAGCAAAATCTCCAGAAATATGAGCTGTTCTCTCCTACAACAACTGCTCACCTTTCCTTCTATTTATTCCCCAGCCAGGGAGGTGCCATTCAGTGTCCATGTGTGCTTTGCTTCCCGAGTCAACTCCTTGTCCTCCGTTGTACACCTCTCCTAACTGCTCTGCACATATGTGCATCTGGAACAGGCCACAGCTGTTCTTCCTCCTCACTCATATCAGCCTCCAAAGGCAGCTGCCTCTCCAGTGACTGGGAAATGCCTGGCGGCCCTGGCTCTATCTCTGTGTCTGACACAGAGCATCCATCAGAACCTTCTCCAGACTCCAGAACTGGCCCACGTTTCTCCCCAACCTTCTTATCATCCAAATCTGCTGCCAGCTCCCCTGGCAGCTGGCAGGCCACAACATCAGTGAAGTTTTGGACTTAGGAGACAAAATTAAAGCTACAGGCTTGCCTTGATTGCACAGATTGGAACATTTTTGAAGATACCTCTGCAGACTTGGATGAACTCACAGATACTGTAACATCATATGTTAGTTTTTGTGAAGACCTATGCGTGCCACCCGAAAATCTGCAAATACACAGTAAGAACAACCCTTGGTTCTCAGTTAAACTCAAGCATCTACGTTGTGCCAAAGAGGAAGTCCACAGGAAAGGAGATAGAATGCTGTATAATCAGGCCAGAAATGTATTAACAAGGCAGATAAGAGAGAGAGTGAAAAAAAAGAAAAAGAAGCTACTCTGAAAAGGTAAGAAATCAACTCTCAGCAAACTTTCCATGCTGAAGGCAATTGACAACTGGCAGATGACCTGAATGTATTTACTATAGGTTTGAGAGGAAGCTACTGCCAACTATTGCCACTATCGCAATCAGAATAGAGCTGGAAGGGACCTTGATGGTCTTTTAGTCCAACCCCCTACTCAAGCAAGAGGCCCTATATTATTTCAGATAGATGGCTGCCCAGTCTTTTCTTTAAAAGCTCCAGTGATGAAGCACCTACAACTTCTGAAGGCAAGCTCTTCAACAGGTTAATTGTACTCACTGGTAGGAAGTTTCTCCTTAATTGCAGGTTGCTTCTCTCCTTCATTAGTTCTCATCCATTGTTTCTTGTCTTGCCTTCTGCTGCTTTGGAAAATAAGTTGACCCCCCCCTCTTCTTTGTGGCAGCCCCTCAAATACTGGAATACTGCTATCATGTCACACCTAGCCCTTCTTTTCTCTAGACTGGCCAGACCCAAATCCTGCAACCATTCTTCAGATGTTTTTGTCACCAGCCTTTAATCATTTTAGTTGCTCTTCTTTGCACTTTTTCCAAAGTCTCAACATCTTTTTTGTAGTGTTGTGACCAAAACTGGATGCAGTATTCCAGGCATGGCCTTATTAAGGCTTTATAAAGTGGTACTAATACTTCATGTGATTTTGATTCTATATCTCTGTTTATACAACCAAGAATTGTATTAGCTTTTTTGGCTGCTGTTGTACACTGCTGGCTCTTGTTTAACTGATCCTCCATTAGGTCTCCAAGATCCCTCTCACTATTTTGAGCCAGGTTTTGTCTACTCTGTACTTGTGCCTTTGGTTTTTCCTGCCCAGGGGTAAAACCTTGTGTTCAAGTCTGTCAAGTTCATTTTGGATCCTGAGCTTATCTTTTGGAGTGTTGGCTATTCTTGCCAGCTTAGTGCCATCTACAGATTTAATGAGTTCCCCTTCCATTCGCTCAACTAAGTCATTTATGACAATATTGAAGAGTACTGGGCTTAAGATGGAACTATATGGTACCCCACTGCTTACTTCCTTCTATGTAGACATAGTACCATTAAGGACTACTCATTGAGTATGGTTTGTCAGCCAGTTACAAATACATCTGCTGCTGATGCTGTCTATCCATCCCCCATTTTTCTATCTTACTAAGAAACAGGTTGTGGTCTACTTTGTTGAATGCCTTGCTGAAGTGTAAGTATATTATGTCCATAGCATTTCACTGGTCTACTAATTTAGTCACTTTGCCAATAATGAAATAAGATTGATTTGGCATGATCTGTTTCTAACAAACCCGTGCTGGCTACTAGTTATAACTTTATTCATTTATAATTCACAGATCTGTTTTTTAATTATTTTTTCCAGTATCTTCCCAGGTATTGGTGTTAGGCTGATTGGTCTGCAGTGTTCTGGGTCTGTGTTTTCTTCCCCTTTTTTGAAGATGGGAACCACCTCATCTGGTAGTTCCCTGGTGCTCCAGGATTTTTTAAAGAGTAATTCTGAGATAACTTCTCCATCTCAGTTACACCAACAACAGACAAGCCTTCTACAACTGTCCCCATCCCTTTCAGCCCTCCACCTCTGGTGATCACAGAAAAATGTGCGTGAGATCTATTTCACAGACAAAAGTTTGGAAAAGCACCAGGCCCAGACAAGGTAACTCCTTCTTGCTTGAATGCTTGTGCTGACCAACTGGCCCTAACTTTACTTATTTAATAAATCACTAGAGATGTGTTATGTTCCTTCTTGCTTCAAACACTCTACTATCATTCCAGTGCCGAAGAAACTCTCCATCAAGGAGTGAACAATTACAGACTGGTTGCTCTGACATCTGTAGTTATGAAAATCTTTCAAAGGTTAGTGCTGGCCCACCTGAAAACCATCACAGATTCACTGTTAGACCATTCCCTTGCAAATTGCCTACTGAGCAAATAGATCAGCAGATGATGCTGATAATATGGCTCTGCACTACATCCTACAACATCTTGAATCTCCAAGGACCTATGCAATGGTCCTTTTTGTAGACTTCAGCTCAGCATTCAATACCATCATTCCAGATATTCTTCTCACTAAACTAATTCAGCTAGCTATGCCTGACCACTCTTGTAAGTGGATCGTAAGCTTTCTAGTAGATAGGAAGCAGCAGGTAAAGCTAAGAAAAATCACATCAGATACCTGTACAATTAGCACAGGGGCCCCCAGGGCTGTGTGCTCTCTCCACTTCTCTCTAAATACCAATGACTACATCTCAAAGGATCCCTCTTAAATCTTATGATTTACGATGAATGTATTTTATGATTATGATCATGATTTATCACTTGTTGCTTGTATGTACTCTGAGAATTTATACACTGGAGAAAAATTCCTTGTGTGTCCAATCACACTTGGCCAATAAAGCATTTTAATTTTAATTCTAATTCTATGTACAATCAGTTTGACATCAGTACCTTGAACATCCTAAAAACTCTAGAGTTTGGATTTGCAAACACTGAGAGAAGGATAAGGTGACTGAAGTCAGTACAGATTTTTAAAAAACAGGTCATTCCAGACAATGTTCATATAATGGTATAAAAAGTCTACACACTACTTTTAAAGTGCCAGTTTTTTGAGATGTAAAAAAATTAGACAAGTTAATCATTTCATAGCATGTTCACTAAAGATGCATAAATGAATGCATAAATATATATCTGCATATATATAGAAATTTTAAGAAGTACTAATATTTCTAAAAAGTAGTACATAGTATATTAACCCATTAAAGTAAATTAATATTTATCAAAAGAATCAAAACAGTGAAATAATAGAGCATATTTCTGCCACTATGTGATAAAAAAGTAAAAACTGGTCATGTTATTAGAAACATAAAATCAGTTGAATGCATTTGTCCAAAGTTACTTAAGAAGCGTATGCGAGAAAACAAGAAGCATGGAAATCAAGAAGAGTTCTGTGGCACAGTGGTTAGAATGCAGTACTGCAGGCTACTTCTGCTGATCATCCGCTGCCAGCAGTTTGGCAGTTGAGGTCTCACCGGCTCAGGGTTGACTCAGCCTTCCATCCATCTGAGGTCGGTAAAATGAGGACCCAGATTGTTGGGGGCAATATATTGACTCTGTAAACCGCTTAGAGAGGGCTATAAAGCACTGTGAAGTGGTATATAAGTCTAAGTGCTATTGCTATTGAAGGAATGCAAAGCAACTTGTACAAAATAAGAACATAAAGAAATAAAGACATGGTCATACAGAGATAATGACTGAGAATTTAATCACTGAACAAGTATATGAAGGAGGGTCAAGAGGCAAAAAAAAAAAAGAACAAGAAAGTCATTATAATGTAGGAGAAGAACAGGCAGCGTTGGGAGATGGAGTTAAAGGTGTCATGATCTTACAGTTCTTAAATTCCCACAAGCGCTCCAAGTTTAATCCCTTCTGAATTCTGTTGATGCTTACCTAGCACTAATTTAATGTTGAACTTTAGTTGACCAGATTCTTGTGTATAGGTTTGAATAAATTTTCTATGCTGCTTGTCTGATTATCCTTATTCTTTGCACCTGACATGTTAAAACAAATTGATGAAATTCTTAAAATGAAGGTAGTAAGAAATTTAAGAATAAAATGCAATATAGGAAGGGTTACACGATGCAGAAAACAAGGGTGATTTCCAAAGAAAGAATCATATGCTGAATCATGCTGTTGTAAATTGGGTTGCCTACTGTATATTTGCTTTTCTTTTTCTTAATCCATGTTTAATTGCTTTGGTTTATTATTTTCAACTAGTTTCATGTCCTTTGTATAATACTGCTTATCTTAAAAATTAATAGATGTCATGATGGGTATGTCTATATTTGTATATATCACAAACAAGATACAAAATTGTTTTATTGTTCTTTATTGTAAAATGTTTTTCAGCCATCTAAAGAATTGAGCATCTGTTTCTCTGGGACTGTTAATCTCCAGTTAATTGCGTATCAAATATTTATTTCTCATCCAATAAATTAATGAAGTGGGCTTTCAGTGCAAAGAGAGTCATTGGCAAACACCTATAAATATATATAATATGATAAAGTATTTTGGGCAAGAATCTTTCAAGGCAGGAAGTCAGTATTTCACCGGGAAAAGATAATTATTTAATTGAGATATTTTAAATATAAGAAAGAAAATAATCACACTGATTATGTTTCACAGTTAAAGGTATCTCTGGATGATTAAAAAAAGAATATGGGATGTGGCAGTTTGCAACTGGAATGTTCTGAGCTTCACACATTACATTGAATAGATGTATTTCTTCTGGACCTATAAAAACTAGTAAAGACTTTGAAAATATCTTTATTCAAAGTAATATGTTATATTATATTATAATATATGTTATGTTATAATAAAAAATTATGTTATACCATAACAAATTATAGAATAACAGAGTTGGAAGGGACCTTTCAACCCCCTCCTTAGGCAGGAAACCTTATACCGGTTCAGACAAATGATTATCCAATCTCTTCTTAAAAACTTCTAGTGTTGGAGTATTTACAACTTCTGGAGACAAGTTGTTCCATGGATTAATTGTTTTGTCAGGAAATTTCTCCTTAGTTCTAAATTGCTTCTCTTCTTGATTAGTTTCCACCCATTGCTTCTTGTCCTGCCTTCAGGTGCTTTGGAGAATAGCTTGACTCCCTCATCTTTGTGGCACCCTGTGAGATATTGGAACACTACTATTATGTCACCTGTAGTCCTTCTTTTCATCAGACTAGACATACCCAGTTCCAGCATCCCTTTTTTATGTTTTAGCCTCCAGTCCCCTAATCATTTTGTTGCTCTTTGCACTCTTTCTAGAGTCTCAATATCTTTTTTATATCGTGGCTACCAAAACTGGATACAGTATTCCAGGTGTGGTCTTACCAAGGCATTATAAAGTGTTATTAACACTTCACGTGATCTTGATTCTATCCCTCTGTTTATGCAGCCTAGAACTGTGTTGACTTATTTGGCAGCTGCAGCACACTGCTCGCTCCTATTTAAATGGCTGTCCACTAGGACTCTAAGATCCCTCTAATAGTTTCTACTATTGAGCAAGGTACCACATATGCTGTACCTGTGCATTTTGTTTTTCTTGCCTAAATGTAGAACCTTACTCTTTTCACCATTGAATTTCATTTTATTAGACAGCACCCAATGTTCAAGTCTGTTAAGATCCTTCTGTATATTAAGCCTATCTTCTGGAGTGTTGGCTATTCCTGCTAGCTTAGTGTCATCTGCAAACGAGTTTCCCATCTATTCCCTTGTCCAAATCATTGATGAAGATGTTGAAGAGCACTGGACCTAAAAGAGAGCCTGGAGTACCCCACTGCATACTTCCTTTCATGTAGATGCAGTTCCATTGAGGACTACACATTGAGTGCGGTTGGTCAGCCAGTTACGAATCCATCTGGTAATGTCTAACTCACATTTTTCTATTTTATCAAGTAGTAGATTATGGTCTACTTTATCAAATGCCTTACTGAAGTCGAAATAAATTATATCGACAGCATTCCTCTGGTCCATTAATTTTGTCACTTTGGCAAAGAATGCAGTAAGATTTGTCTGACATGATCTGTTTTTGACAAACCAATGTGGCTTTTGGTTATTACTTTGTTTGTTCTAGGTGTTCGTTGATTCGTTGCTTGATTATCTTTTCCAGAATCTTCCCTGGTATTGAGGTCAGGCTGATGGATCTGTAGTTTCTTGGATCTATTTCTTTTTCTTTTTTGAATATGGGAACTACATCAACTCTTTTCCAGTCCTCTGGCAGTTCCCTGGTGCCCCAGGAAATTTGAAAGATATTGTTCAGTGGTTCTGAGATCTCGTCTGTCAGTTCCTTCAGAACCTTGGGGTGTAATCCATCTGGTCCTGATGATTTGAACTCATCTAGGGTAGATAGATGATCACTTCCAATTTTCTTCCCTGTTTTAACTTGTGTTCCTAATCTGTTTTTTGTGGTGCTGTTTTTGATAGGTTGTTTTTTCCCTTTGTGTAAAGATAGATGCAAAAAAAATGTGTTAAGTAGGTCTGCTTTCTCCCTGTTGCTTGTCACCTTTTTGCCACTTTCTCCCAGGAACAGACCAATTATTTCCTTGGCTTTTTTCTTTTTTTTTAACATGTTGGAAGAAGCTTTTTTTGTTATTTTTTACTTTTGTCACAAGCCTTTGTTCATTGTGAGCCTTAGCTTTCCACACATCATCTTTGCAGGCTTAGGCAATTTGCTGATATTCTGCCTTAGTTATGTGGCCCTCTTTCCACTCTTTATACTTGTCCTTTTTGACTTACAATTTGTCAGAGAGTTCTTTATGCAGCCATGCTGGTTTATTTTGAGAACTGTTATTTTTCTTCTTCATTGCTATTGTGCTACACTGGGCTTTTATAATCTCACTTTTCAACATTTCCAAGCTTCTTGAGTTGTTATCCCCTTGAGAATTCTCATCCATGGAATCTTTCCCACACTCTCTCTAAGTATATTGAAATTAGCTCTCTTAAATGTTGTGTTATATTATGTTATGCTATATTAAAATTTTATGTTATTAAAAATGGATTGAAATAACTTATGAGTCATTTTTATTTTCTGCTATATTAAAAACATCAGGATACTACAGCACTTTGAACTAAAGTTCAAAATGGAGCACACAAGAATGGACCACCTATCTGCATTTTCCTGGGATCATGCAGCCATTACATGGTCCTGGGAAAAATGTAGTGCTGCAAAGATAGGAAATAGGTGCTACATTTCCAATTCCATATACTCTGAAGTACAATTTTGGAATCAAATCTAAACTGCTGCATGATCCAATAATTATTTGGTTATCTGATTATGAGGAGGATTTTGAGTATACTGTATGTTGAGAAGAAGCTGATATGACTTCTCACCATTCACTTTGAGTCTTAGAGGTAGGACAAATAATATATGCCTTACTCCCACCCCGCAACTATAAAATATCTTGTAAAGCATTTGCGTGTCCATCAGTATATTAAAAATAAAGGCACAAATAATTCATTATCGACAAAGTGTGTCATCATACAACAGCCAGAACCATATTTATACTACCCCGGGCTTCCTTATAATTGACTAAACTATTATAGCAGTTAAGACACTAGGCTAGAAAGCAAGAGCACATGAGTTCAAGTCCTGTTTTAGCCATGAAAGCCACCTGGGTGATCTTGGGCCAGTGACACTCTCTCAGCCCAACCTACGTCACAGGGTTGTTGTTGTAGTAGGGAAAATAGGAGAAGGAATATGTGTTGAATATGTTCAACACTTTGAGTTATTTGTCACTTCTGGTTTGCTAGCCTTCGGCGAAGACAGTCCCTTCTTAAGGACTGCCAGCCGCCTGTAGAGCCGCTTCGAGATCGAGAAGCGGCTCGAAAACTCCGAAATCCGTAGGATTGCAGGAGGAGAGAAAGCAGGGTACAGGTTGAGCCCCTGTGAGTCCCCAGAGAATCACTACTGGGGAGGAAACAGGCGTGGCTCCCTTTCAACCTGCTGAGACTCCGGACGGCGTGGGACGATTCTGCTTCTTGCACAACAAGCCGGCTGCAGCAAATGTCTAAATTGAATGAAACCAACCTTAACAAGCAGCGGAAATATCAACTTGAACTTTCAAACTTGGAAATCGCAAGTATTAATGCTTTGCTGACTTTTTAACTTAAGAGAAAGTACGAACGAGTGAAAGTGATTTGAAAAAAAAATGGCGCCCAGCAACAGAGTTAATGAGCTTGTGAGAGTGGATTTGTGAAGCTATTCTGCTTTGCTACAAAGTTGCTCTGCCTGTAATAAAGAGGAACAGGAGAAGAGGAAAAAAACTCTTTCTTTAAAATCTGAGTCTGTTTCAGTTTAATTTCTATTTGATTAAACCTGGGGGACTTTTTCAGGTCTTTGTGGAGGTGGAAAAGGAAAAAGGATTTCCCTTTTCAGAAAATCTAACTTACGTGGCAGGATGGCTTCAAAGAAGCAGGAAGGAAAGGCAGCGGGGGGGGGGATCCCCCATACACAAACATGAACTGCAGCTTCCTCCCGCTCAACAGACTCAGAAAAAAGATTTTGATTTTGAAAATTTAAAAGAATTTATCTCTCAGGCTTTGGATGATAAATTTCAAAAATCTCAACAAGAAATAGATGATAAACTTCAAAAATCTCAACAGGAAATTATGCAGGAAATTAATGAAATCAAAGATATGGTGAAACAGGATTATGGCAAGGTGACTAAAAAAATATCGGATGTGGCGTCTGGCCTCGCAGAATTTATTATTAAAGTGGACTCCAAAGTGGAAGATTTTAAATCAGAAGTCAATGTTAAGATTAAGGACAATGATTATAAAATTTTTGATGTTGATGAAAAAATGCAGAGAGTTGAAAATGAAATTATAATGATGCAATTCAGGGCCATGGAATTTGCTATAAGGCTCAGAGGAATTAGAGAGGATGACAGACAGGATTTGAGACAGATTTGTGCTGATGCCCTGGCTGTGTTATTAAAAATTAATCCTGAAGTGGTTTTTTATAAAATAGACAAAATTTACAGAGTGAATTCCTGGGTGGCCAGACAAAGACAATTGCCTAGAGATGTGGTGATATATTTTACAGACAGAACAATAAGAAATGACATCCTGCAAAAATCTTTTTTCTCCTCTGTGCAAGTGGGGGGGGGGCTCAAATTGGAGTTTTTAAAGAATTGCCACCCAAGATGCTGAAAGCCAGAAAAGACTTTGGTTTTCTAGTAAATGAATTGAAAAAACAAGATATACCATTTCGGTGGGATGCCCCAACTGGTATAATTTTGAAATACAATGGAGAAAGACATCAGTTGAATACTGTTGAGAAGGCAGAGTATTTTTATTCTGCTAATTTTAAAGAAAGGACACCATTTCCACGTACATCCACAGTGTTGGAGATTAAGGAGAGTGATAAGAAGCAACTCCAGCAACAGCTGCAAGAACAGTCTAAGCAGGTGGAGCCAGAGGAAATGCAGGGTGCTGCAGGAGGCTTTTTGGAGGAGCACCTGTTAGAATCTTCTCCAATCCTGGACCCGGTCCGGATGGTTGAAGTCAAAGACCAGCGTATACCTCGTGCAAAATCTAAGCAACTTAAAGAAAAGCAACAACAGGAAAGACAATACAAAAAGGGAGCTAAGAGTACTACACAAGAGATTGAAGCCATGGGGGGAGCAAAACCGAAGATTTCGGAAGATCTTTGGCTATTCTGCTCGTCGCTTCAAAAAGATAAAGATGACAATTAAGTGCTTATCTTGGAATGTGAATGGGTTGAATTCATTACAGAAAAGGAAGAAGTTATTTGCATATTTGAGACAATTTAATAATGATATAATTTGTTTACAAGAAACTCATATTAGAACGCATGATCAAAAATACTTGATAAACTCTAAATTAGGAACACATTTTATAGCTTCAACTTTGCAAAAAAAAGAATGGTGTGGTTATTTATGTAATTAAAAGATTGACAGCCAAAATTATAGAAGCAGATGAAGATGGCAGGTTTATAGCAATTGAATTGTTTACAGTAAATGGCCAAATTCTTTTGATTGGAATTTATGCTCCCAACCAACAACAGGATCACTTTTATAAAATGCTACACACTAAAATACTGCAATGGGACTATAGATCTATTTTAATTATGGGAGATTGGAATGGAGTAATTGATTCTAAATTAGATAAAAAGAGCTTGGCGAAATCTAGGATCAGATTACCACAGACTTTTTTTGATATGAAAGAAGATTTGGAATTAAAAGATATTTGGAGATTACATAACCCAAAAAAATTGGGTTATACTTTTTTTCCCAATAGACATAGATCCTTCTCTAGGATTGATTTTATTTTGTTGTCAGATGATCTACTTGTTAAGACGAAAAGAACAAAGATTTTTCCAAGAACTTTGACCGACCATAGCCCAGTATGGATAGAATTTGAGATGGGTAAAATTGAAAGACGATCATGGAGATTAAATGAAAACTTGTTCAGATATGAAAAAAAATATAACAGAACTTAAGAAGCAGCTGAAAGAATTTTTTGAAATGAACCTGAATAAGGGTACCCCAGTTGAAATCGTGTGGGATGCGAGCAAAGCTTACATGAGAGGGGTACTCATTTACATGAATTCTAAACATAGACTGAATCGACAAAAGAAGAGATCTGAATTGGAAGCAGAAATAAAGAATAAAGAACAGCTACTTATTAAAAATCCAACAGATGAAAGAATACGTGGTGCTATAAAACTTTTGAAAGATCAATTTCAAATGCTTATGGCAGAACAAGTTGCAACAAACTTACAATATGCGAGGCACAATACATTTTGTAATGCCAATAAACCAGGCAGATGGTTGGCCTATACATTAAGGAAGAAGCAGAATATACGGACTATTGATAGTATTGATAATGGAGGGAAAGAAATCTTTCAACAAAAATTAATTAAAGAAGCTTTTGTATACTATTATACTAAACTATATGCTAAAGATGATGTGCAGAATGGACTTATAGAAAAATACTTAGATAATAAAAGAGTCACAAAAATTATTAATCAACAAAAGGAAAGAATGAATTATCCTATAACAGAGGAGGAGAAAATAGTAGCAATTAAACAATTAAAAACAGCTAAAGCTCCTGGAATGGATGGTTTGACAGCAGTGTATTATAAAACTTTGCAAGCAGAAATGGTGGAACAACTTAGAGATTTATTTTGCAATATTCAACAAGGGGGTAAAATACCCCCATCATGGAAAACAGTTTATATTTCTTTGATACCAAAAGAGCAAGTAGGTCCTAAAAAACCGGAGAATTATCGACCAATATCTCTTCTGAATACTGATTATAAAAAACCTCTTCCTCTCGCCGCAGGGAGACGGAACCAACCAGGTGGTTCTGTCCCAGGCACCTGATGGACCCTGAGAGGTTCCTGACGGAGCTTGGGCCATTCCCTGAGGGTCTGACTCATGGCTCGGCTGAGGAACTTGAGCCTTGGACCGCGTCGCACCTTTGCGGCCTCTGACTCGGTGCTGTTCTCAATTGGCTCCTTGGTTCTCCGAGGAGCTGAGAGAGATGAAGTGCCGGAAAAGACACCTAGAGAGCGATTGGAGGTCCAGCCATACCGAATCTGACCGGACACTGGTGAGGTCTTATATCAAGACCTACCTAGTGGCAATAAGAGTGGCGAAATCTAACTATTTTTCCACTCTTATTGCATCTGCAGAGAATTGCCCAGCAGCCCTCTTCAAGGTGACCCACTCTCTTCTACATGTGGGAGCAAAGGAGGATCCCTTGCAGGGTAGAGCTGAGGATTTTGGACAATTCCTGCATGATAAAGTTGCTCAGATTCGGGCTGGCCTGGACTCTGATTGGATAGCCTCGGACGGGATGACGGAGATGAGTCTTGAGAATGTTACCTGGGAAGAGTTTGACCATGTGACTCCTGAGGACGTGGACAGGATTTTGGGGAGACTTAACGCTACCACATGTTTACTGGACCCGTGTCCCTCCTGGTTGGTGCTGGCCTCCCGGGAGGTTACACGAGGCTGGTTTCAGGAGATTAGCAACGCCTCATTGAGTGAGGGTGTCGTCCCAGCTGCCCTGAAAGAGGCGGTGGTGAGGCCCCTCCTCAAGAAGTCTTCCCTGGACCCAGCTGTATTAGCGAACTATCGTCCTGTCTCCAACCTCTGCTTCGCAGCGAAGGTTGTTGAGAGTGTGGTGGTGGGACAACTTCCTCAATTCCTGGATGAAGCTGTCTATCTAGATCTGTGCCAATCGGGCTTCAGGGCGGGTTACAGCATGGAAACAGAATTGATCACATTGGTTGATGATCTCTGGAGGGCTCGGGACAGGGGTTGCTCCTCTGTCCTGGTCCTCCTAGATCTCTCAGTGGCTTTTGATACCATCAATCATGGTATCATGCTGGAGGGGTGGGAGTGGGGGGCACCGTGCTACGGTGGTTCTCCTCCTTCCTCTCTGACCACATGCAGTCTGTGTTGACGGGGGGCAGAGGTCGACCTCGAGGTTCCTCACTTGTGGGGTGCCACAAGGGTCAGTCCCTTCTGTTTAACATTTATGTGAAGCCGCTGGGTGAGATCATCAGTGGTTTTGGGGTGAAGTGTCAACTGTACGCTGATGACATGCAGTTGTACATTTCAACCCCAGGCCACCCCAATGGTGCCCTTGATGTGATGTCCCGCTGTCTGGAGGCCGTGCGGATCTGGATGGGGAGGAACAGGCTCAGACTCAACCCCTCCAAGACTGAGTGGCTGTGGCTTCCGACGGCCTGATATAGCTAGATAACACCATCGCTGGCTATTGGGGATGAGATCTTACTTCCCTCAGAGAGGGCTCGCAACTTGGGTGTCCTCCTGAACTCACGGCTGTCTTTGGAAGACCATATGACAGCCGTGGCCAGGGGGGCTTTATATCAGGTTCGCCTGATCTCCCAGTTGCGTCCCTTTCTGGATTGGGCCGCCCTGCGCACTGTCACTCACACCCTCGTCACTTCCCGTCTGAACTATTGTAATGCTCTCTACATGGGGCTCACCTTGAGGAGCACCCAGAGGCTCCAGCTGGTCCAGAATGCAGCTGCATGAGTAATAATGGGGGCGACTCGTCGCTCCCATGTAACACCTTTCTTGCGTGAGCTGCACTGGCTCCCAGTGGTCTTCCGGGTGCGTTTCAAGGTGTTGGTTACCACCTTTAAAGCGCTCCATGGCTTAGGACCTGGTTATCTACAGGACCGCATTCTGCCACCGATTGCCTCCCACCGACCAATACGCTCCCACAGAGAGGGCCTCCTCAGGGTACCATCAGCCAAACAATGTAGGCTGGCGACCCCCAGGGGGAGAGCCTTCTCTGTGGGGGCCCCGGCCGTATGGAATGAACTGACCCCGGACATACAAAGGATACCCGACCTCCACACCTTTCATCATGCTCTGAAGACTCTATTATTTCAGCAAGCTGGTCTGACGGGATAAAGGATTTTAAATTGGGTTTGATAGGGGTTTTAAAATGATTTTAGTTGGGTGTTTTAAATTCAGCCAATGATTTAATTATTTTAATTAAGTTTTTAAATTTTTGCTGTATATTGTTTTTTACCATGGTTGTTCACCGCCCTGAGCCCTTCGGGAGAAGGGCGGTATATAAATATAATAAACTAAACTAAACTAAACTAATTCTAGATGAACTTGATAAAGCATGGAGCAAGATATTTTCTCTGTTTATCCTTAATCAATATTTAAATTGCTCTTAACATAAACAAGAATATTATATTGGGTGTACTTGATAATTGCACATGAGAAAAAAGCTAACTTTCCCACTTTAAGAGAGATGGATAATACAGAAATAAAAACAAATAAAATAAAACTAGTATAGAGAGGATGTTAATTGAATTTCATGTTTTTTCTTTGAAAAACAGTTTCTTTCTGCATTACTTGTACATATACAGTGGTATGAACTTACATCAGAGATGCATGAGAAAGCAAGTACACCTTTTTCTTTATGCAAAACTTTCCCCAATTAAAATTCCTATTCTTCCCTGTTGCAAAAAGACCATTAAACATTTTTGACTGCATGAAACAAAAACAGGAGATTTAAGTATCTTTTCCCTTCTTTTTTTTTATTGAAAGTTTTACAGAAGAAAAAGATTTCCCCCCCACCCTTTCCCTCCCCTCATCCCACCGTCCCCCCGACTTCCCAGAGCAAAATACAAGGTATTTCAATTAACAATCATAAGCTAAATTAACCTATCTATCCTTAGACTACTAAATCCCCCCATGAAACCTTAACTCCACTATAGATAACATAATACTTCTAATACTTAACATTCATTCATAAGCTATTTGATATTTTCTTTTTTTTAATTTGAAAAGTTTTACAAATACATTTTCTCCCCAGTTTCCCCCCCCCCCAAACCCCGCAAACCCTCCCTAACCCTCCCCTTTCCCCCCCCCAGGACTTCCACAAAATAAAATCCTAATCAAAAATACATTTTATGAAACTTAAACCCCTCCACCACCTATATACCATTTATACCTTCATAAAACTCAATTAATCTATCCCTACATAATACATTCATTCAGCTAAAAACTATCTGATATTTCCTAGTTTGATATTTATTCTGCACATAGTCTATCCACTTTTTCCACTCCCATACATAAGTCTCTTGAGTTTGGTCTTTTAAATATGCTGAAATCTTCGCCATCTCTGCAAAACTGGCCATCTTCAAAGTCCATTCTTCAATAGTGGGCAAAGCATCATTTTTCCAATATTGACCTATCAATAATCTCGCTGCTGTCACCATATACAATATCAGCTTTGTTTCACCCAATGTAAAACCCTTAACTATACCCAATAAAAACAGTTGTGGAGAAAACTGAAGTTTTTTCCTCAAAACATTTTGCATAACCCACCAAATTTTTATCCAAAAAGCCTTCACTTTCTTACAAGTCCACCACATACGATAATATGTGGCATCTAAGCAATCACATCTCCAGCATTTTGGTTGAACATTAGGGTACATACACGATAATTTCTTAGGATCTAAATGCCATCTATAAAACATTTTATAAAAAGCTATTTGATATTTTCTTGTCTGATACTTATTTTGAATATAATCAGATGAAGATGGCAGGTTTATAGCAATTGAATTGTTTACAGTAAATGGCCAAATTCTTTTGATTGGAATTTATGCTCCCAACCAACAACAGGATCACTTTTATAAAATGCTACACACTAAAATACTGCAATGGGACTATAGATCTATTTTAATTATGGGAGATTGGAATGGAGTAATTGATTCTAAATTAGATAAAAAGAGCTTGGCGAAATCTAGGATCAGATTACCACAGACTTTTTTTGATATGAAAGAAGATTTGGAATTAAAAGATATTTGGAGATTACATAACCCAAAAAAATTGGGTTATACTTTTTTTCCCGATAGACATAGATCCTTCTCTAGGATTGATTTTATTTTGTTGTCAGATGATCTACTTGTTAAGACGAAAAGAACAAAGATTTTTCCAAGAACTTTGACCGACCATAGCCCAGTATGGATAGAATTTGAGATGGGTAAAATTGAAAGACGATCATGGAGATTAAATGAAAACTTGTTCAGATATGAAAAAAATATAACAGAACTTAAGAAGCAGCTGAAAGAATTTTTTGAAATGAACCTGAATAAGGGTACCCCAGTTGAAATCGTGTGGGATGCGAGCAAAGCTTACATGAGAGGGGTACTCATTTACATGAATTCTAAACATAGACTGAATCGACAAAAGAAGAGATCTGAATTGGAAGCAGAAATAAAGAATAAAGAACAGCTACTTATTAAAAATCCAACAGATGAAAGAATACGTGGTGCTATAAAACTTTTGAAAGATCAATTTCAAATGCTTATGGCAGAACAAGTTGCAACAAACTTACAATATGCGAGGCACAATACATTTTGTAATGCCAATAAACCGGGCAGATGGTTGGCCTATACATTAAGGAAGAAGCAGAATATACGGACTATTGATAGTATTGATAATGGAGGGAAAGAAATCTTTCAACAAAAATTAATTAAAGAAGCTTTTGTATACTATTATACTAAACTATATGCTAAAGATGATGTGCAGAATGGACTTATAGAAAAATACTTAGATAATAAAAGAGTCACAAAAATTACTAATCAACAAAAGGAAAGAATGAATTATCCTATAACAGAGGAGGAGAAAATAGTAGCAATTAAACAATTAAAAACAGCTAAAGCTCCTGGAATGGATGGTTTGACAGCAGTGTATTATAAAACTTTGCAAGCAGAAATGGTGGAACAACTTAGAGATTTATTTTGCAATATTCAACAAGGGGGTAAAATACCCCCATCATGGAAAACAGTTTATATTTCTTTGATACCAAAAGAGCAAGTAGGTCCTAAAAAACCGGAGAATTATCGACCAATATCTCTTCTGAATACTGATTATAAAATTTATGCAAAAGTACTAGCCAACAGGTTGATGCCAGTAATCCAAGAGGTGATTCATGATGATCAAGCAGGATTTATCGAGGGCAGATACATGAAGGACAATGTAAGGCAAGTAATAGATTTATTGGAATATCTTGAGACGAATAAACAGGTACCTGCAGTGCTGGTTTTTTTGGATGCGGAAAAGGCCTTTGATAGAGTGGATTGGAATTTTCTATTAAAGACTTTAAAAAAGATGGACTTTGGGGACCAATTTATACAGGCGGTTTCAGCAATTTACCAAGAGCAAAAGGCACAGATTATTATTAATGGAACCTTGACAACAGAGTTTAAAACTGAAAAAGGAACAAGACAGGGATGTCCGTTATCCCCATTGTTATTTATTTTAACACTAGAAGTCTTGTTAAATACAATTTGGGACTCTAATATCTTGAAAGGTATAATGATAAGGCAAGAGGACTACAGAATAAAGACATTTGCAGATGATCTGGTTGTTATCCTAACACAGCCAATGGAATCAATAATCCAGATGAAAGACATTATACAAGACTATGGTAAAGTTTCAGGTTTTAGATTGAACCAGAAAAAAACAAAGATGATAGTCAAAAATATGACACAAGATCGTAAACATGAGCTTGAAAGGAGGGCAGGTTTTGAGATTGTACCAAAGGTAAAATATCTAGGAGTTCAGGTTGCAGAATCAAATATGAAACTGTTTCAAAATAATTATGAGGTGTTGTGGCGAGATGTGCAGAAAGATATGGAGACTTGGAAAAAACTGCAGCTGTCTCTACTTGGAAGAATAGCAGGAGTTAAGATGAATATTTTGCCAAGATTTCTTTTTTTGTTCCAAACGATTCCGGTGCTTAAAAGCGATAAACAATTGAAAGAATGGCAAAGTGGAGTGAATAAGTTTGTCTGGAATGAGAAAAAAACGAGAGTGAAATTGAAAATTATGCAAGATGTTCCAGAAAGGGGAGGTCTTAAACTTCCAAACCTACAATTATATTATGAAGCAGCAGCTCTGACTCAAGCAAGCGACTGGTTTGGAAGGAAAAAGACTGGAATATTGAATATAGAAAGTTTTGACCTCGAATTTGGATGGCATGCTTATTTATTTTATGAGAACAAAGTGGATAAAGTATTTAAAAGCCATATACTTAGAGACTCTTTGACGAGGGTCTGGAAGAAGCACCGATTCAAATGGGATTACAAAATACCGCTATGGTTGGATCTTGGTCATATCATGTGGAATACAAATATAATGTCACTGGGGGGGGGTTATATAAAGAGGCTTTTTTTACAGATGCGGGCAGATGGCAGTTGAAGACATTCGAGACACTGTTGGACGAAGGGATTAATCTAACTTGGTTACAGTATAATCAACTCCAACTGAGATGGAAAGAGGACCAAAAAACTGGTATTATGTTGCATGAGGAAGAATTAGTTAGACATATAAAAGAGAAAGGTCCAATGCATATTAAAAGGCTTTATAATGTTTTGTTAGAAAGGGATTCAGAAACTGAATTGGTTAAAGATTGTATGATTAAGTGGGCACAAAATTTTGCAGAACCAGTGATGTTGGAAACATGGGAAAAAATTTGGGTTCAGAATGTTAAATTCACACAGTCGCAGAATTTGAGGGAAAATTTCTATAAAATGTTTTATAGATGGCATTTAGACCCCAAAAAATTGTCGTGTATGTACCCTAATGTTCAGCCAAAATGTTGGAGATGTGATAGTTTAGATGCTACATATTATCATGTTTGGTGGACTTGCAAGAAAGTTAAGGCTTTTTGGATAAAAATTTGGTGGGTTATGCAGAATGTTTTGAAGAAAAAAAATTCAATTTTCTCCACAATTGTTTTTATTGGGTATAGTTAAGGGTTTTACATTGGGTGAAACAAAGTTGATATTGTATATGATAACAGCAGCAAGATTATTGATAGGTAAATACTGGAAAAATGAAGCTTTGCCCACTATCGAGGAATGGACTTTGAAGATGGCCAGTTTTGTAGAGATGGCAAAGATTTCAGCATATTTAAAAGACTGTTCACAAGAGACTTATGAATGGGAATGGAAAAAGTGGATAGATTATGTTCAGAACAAATATCAAACCAGGAAGTATCAAATAGCCTTTATTTGAAAATGTTATATTACGATAGAAATATTTTAATGTAATGAAGATGAAAAACTACAAGGGGGAGGGAGGGGTTCAAGTTTTATACAAAGGTTTTTTTTTTCTTGATCTGAGTATATTGTGTGGAAGTCCAGGGGGAGGGGAGGGTTAGGGAGGGTTAGGGAGGATGAGGCTGGGAGGTTTGGGGTGGGTTGAGAGGGTGGAAGGGGTGAAAATGTAATTGTAAAACTTTTGCAATTAAAAAAAAACCAAAACACTTTGAGTTATTTGTAAAAATAATAAAGGCAGGAAATAAACAAACAAATAAGCCCTATGCAGAATTTCTCAATGTATACAACATACAGTACAGGCATGATTATATACACTATCTTCAGTATATATCTGCATGTGTACAGCTGTTTCCCTTTGGCTATTATATAGTACGTAAGTGAGAGTTTGATCTAGTAGTTAAGGCATCAAGCTAGAAACTGGGAGACTATTAGTTCTAGCAAGGGATGAAATGCTCCCGGTTCAGAACGGATCGCCCAATCTGGTAGCGATGGTGGCAGGTGGTTCAGAGAACCGGTAGCAAAAATCCCTGCGCCCCCCCCCCCATGCCCAGCTGAGCTGTACGATCATCAGAGGCTTTTTTTTTAACTTTTAAAAGCATTTTTTCTACAACCTTTTCTGATGAAAAAATGCTTTAAAAAAAAAAGCCTCTGATGATCGCGCGGCTCCGCTGGGATCATCAGAGGCTTTTCAAAGCATTTTTTCCTGCAACCTCTTGGCCGAAGAAGTGGTCAAAAAAATGCTTTGAAAAGTCTCTGACATTCCCAGCTGAGTTCCCTAATTGGCAGAGAGGCATTTTTTAAAAAGCCTCTCTGACGATCCCAGCTGAGTTCCTGATCGACAGAGAGGCTTTTCAAAGCATTAGAGAAAATTCTTTGAAAAGTTAAAAAAAAAAAGTTGGCCATGCCCACCCAGTCACATTACTCCTACCCCACCAAGCCACGCCCACAGAACCCATAGTAACAGATTTTATATTTCACCCCTGGTTCTAGCCCTGCCTTAGGCATGAAAGCTGGATGAGAGACCTTGGGCCAAGGATAACTTTCTCTAAGCCCACAATGTCAGACAAGAAGTTGATTGGTGAATTCCCATTGCAGCCGATGGATCAACACTTAGTTGATCTAGGAAAAAAAATGGAGTCTGCATTTGCAGGAAAAAAATGCTAGAAAGAAAAACAAATACTGTGTGCTTGAATGTAAATCTCAATAAGGAAAAATCTCTAATTACTATCCAGTTTATAAGTATATTCATTTCAATTTCTTAGAGATTTACAAATAAGGACTATTGTTTCATAAATCCACATACATCTGGAGATATTGAGACATGTTTCAAATATATGCTCTTGCCTCTTCCTAATTCACAAATCTGCACACTAAATGTCTGTAAAGGAGTTCTATCTTGTTAATGTCTTACATCAAGATATTAACAAGATAATGATACTGAAGTGCCAGAAAGAGCTCTTTCTGCAAGAGATCTCAGTGATGATCTCCCTCGTACAAAATAACTCTTCTTTTTATATTCTAGTTAATAATCAGAAATTATAAATTCATTTTTTTCTATTTCGCTCAAAGAGTCTGTAAGGGATTTCCAGTCAGCAGTAAACATTACTATTATCTTTTCTCTGATCAAAGAAATCAGTTTAGCCATCTCAGCATCTTCAACCAACTCCTCCTCCATTCTGAGTAGTGGTGAATGGGGGTGGTGGTAAGGGCTGAATGAAGCGTGGGGGGAGTCGCAGTGATTATTAGGAAAAGTCTTTGTCCGAGGGAGACCACTGTTCCTCAGATAGCCGGATGTGAGTCCCTTTGTGTGAAGTGGGGCTGTGGGGTGCAGATGGGTTTGCTGACTATGTACCTGGCTCCCTGCCACGTGGCAGCGACCCTGCCCGAGCTACTCGATGTCATTGTTGGGGTGGCGGTTGATACCCCCAGACTTATTGTCATGGGGGATTTCAACCTTCCATCCACAGGTGAGGCGTCAGAGGTGGCTCGGGAGTTCATGGCTTCCATGATGGCCATGGACCTGACCCAGTTAGTTCAAGGCCCCACTCACATAGGGGGACACATTCTGGACTTGATTTTTGTCTCTGGTCAGTGATTGAATGATGTTAGTAGAAGGGACCTAGATATCAAACCCTTGTCATGGACAGATCATTCGCTCCTTCAATTAGACTTTCCTACCGCCTGCCCCCACTGCAGGGAGACGGAACCGACCAGATGGTTCCATCCCAGGCGCCTGATGGACCCCAAAAGGTTCCTGACGGAGCTTGGGCCGTTTCCTGAAACTCTAACACACGACTCGACTGAAGAGCTGGTGGCCACCTAGGAAAGGGCGGCTGCTGGAGTTTTGGACCGCGTCATGCCTTTGCGGCCTCTGACCCGATGCTGATCTCAATTGGCTCCTTGGTTCTCTGAGGAGCTGAGAGAGATGAAGCGTCGGAAAAGACGCCTAGAGAGTAGTTGGAGGACTAGTCAATCCGATTCCGACCGGACACAGGTGAGGTCTTATATCAAGACCTACCGAGTGGCGATAAAAGCAGCAAAATCTAACCATTTTTCCGCTCTTATCGCATCTGCAGAGAACAGCCCAGCCGCCCTGTTTAGTGGACCCACTCCCTTCTTCGGGGGGAAGTGCGGGAAGATCCCTTGCAGGGTCGTGCTGAGGATTTTGTGCAATTCCTGCACAATAAAGTTGCTCAGATTCGGGATGGCTTGGACTCCGATTGGATGAGTCCACGGGAGGAGACGAGGGCAGATCTTGAGAATGTTATCTGGAAGGAGTTTGATCCTGTGACTCCCGAGGATGTGGACAGGGTTCTGGGTAAGATTAGTGCCGCCACGTGTTTATTGGACCTGTGTCCCTCCTGGTTGGTACTGGCCTCCCGGGAGGTTACACGAGGCTGGCTCCAGGGGATCATAAGTGCTTCTCTGAGTGAGGGTGCCTTTCCTTCCACCTTGAAAGAGGCGGTAGTGAGGCCCCTCCTCAAGAAGCCTTCCCTGGACCCGGCTGAATTAGCCAACTATCGTCCAGTCTCTAACCTTCGTTTTGTGGTGAAGATTGTTGAGAGCGTGGTGGCACGACAACTTCCCCGACACCTGGATGAAGCTATCTATCTAGACCCATACCAGTCGGGCTTCAGGCAGGGGTACAACACAGAAACGGCATTGGTCGTGTTGGTGGATGATCTCTGGAGGGCTCAGGATGGGGTTGCACCTCTGTCCTAGTCCTATTAGATCTCACAGCGGCTTTTGATACCATTAACCATGGTATCATGCTGCAGCGGTTGAGGGGGTTAGGAATAGGGGGCACCGTTCTGCGGTGGTTCTCCTCCTTCCTCTCTGACCGCTCGCAGTTTGTGTTGGCAGAGGGACAGAGGTCGACCTCGAGGCGTCTTGCATGGGGAGTGCTGCAAGGGTCGGTCCTCTCGCCCCTCCTATTCAACATTTATGTAAAGCCGCTGGGTAAGATCATCCGTGGTTTTGGGGTGAAGTGTCATATGTATGATGATGATACTCAGCTGTACATCTCCACCCCAGACCCCCCCAACGATGCCCTTGATGTGATGTCTCGCTGCCTGGAGGCCATGCGGGTCTGGATGGGGAGGAACAGGCTCAGACTCAACCCCTCCAAGACCGAGTGGCTGTGGCTTCCGGCGCCCCGATATAGTCAGCAGGTGCCATCGCTGACTGTTGGGGGTCAATCTTTGCCCCCCACGGAGAGGGCTCGCAATCTGGGTGTCCTCCTGGATGCATGGCTATCTTTAGAAGAACATATGACGGCCGTGGCCAGGGGGGCTTTTTATCAGGTTCACCTGATTTGCCAGTTGCAGCCCTTTCTGGACCGGGATGCCTTGCGCATGGTCACTCACGTCCTTGTTACCTCCCGGTTTGACTATTGTAATGCTCTCTACATGGGGCTCCCCTTGAAGAGCACTCGGAGGCTCCAACTGGGCCAGAATGCGGCCGTGTGTGTGGTTATGGGCGCAACTTGTTGTGCCCACGTGACACCCCTCCTGCGCAAGCTGCACTGGCTCCCAGTGGTCTTCCGGGTGCGATTCAAGGTACTGGTTACCACCTTTAAAGCGCTCCATGGCATAGGACCCGGGTACCTTCGAGACCGTCTTCTGCCACCAATAGCCTCCCACTGACCAGTCCGCTCCCACAGATAGGGTCTCCTCAGGGTGCCATCGGCCAAGTTATGTCGGCTGGCGACACCCAGGGGGAGGGCCTTCTCTGTGGGAGCCTCAGCCCTGTGGAATGAACTGCCCCCGGAAATACGTAAGATCTCCGACCTCCGGGTGTTTTGCTGCGCACTGAAGACCCTGTTGTTCCGCCAGACCGGGCTATCAACATAATAGTTTTAAATTGGGGTATTTTAAATTTCTCGGGTTTTAAATTGAGCCAAATCTATTTAATCATTTTAAATTTTAATCGCTGTTTTGTCTTGTGTTTTTAAATAGACTGTACACCACCCTGAGTCCTTCGGGAGAAGAAATAAAATTATTATTATTATTTATTATTATTAGTGCTGAATATTCTCATATTTGTGCAAACAATAATCTGGTTGCAGGCATCATCTATAAAAGCAAAGTTCGATGGGCGTGGCTTAATTAGTGGGCAGAGCTTATTGGTCAGGTGACTGGGTAGGCATGGCTTGTTGGTCAGGTGGGCGTGGCCAAGTCAACATCACTTCTTTGCCCTTTTTTAACATACAAAACACAACACAACACAGCTGGCTCACCCACAATGTAAAAGCAGCTGTGCTAGACCCAAAATGGCCCCTGCAACAAGCAGGAACCTTACACAGGCACAAAAAGCCCAAAAAACAACTTTCACACTTTACACACACACAACACAACACAATACAACACAACACAACACAACAGGATCACCCACAATGTAAAAGCAGCTGTGCTAGACCCAAAATGGTCTAGCAAGCAGGAACCTCACACAGCCACAAAAAGCCCAAAAAACCAACTTTCACACTTTACACACACAAACTCACATACAGCTTTGTGAGATTTTGTGTGTTTTTTAGTTAGAGTGAAACACTACAAAACACACAAAATCTCAGAAAGCTGCACAAATATTATTTTATTTTATTTTTATTTTCATTTTTATATAAAAGCAGCTAAATTTAAAACTTCCTAAACTTTAAATGGCTAGGTCTAAAAAACGAATAACTAAAAAAAACCCCAATTAACTATTTTTTTAAAAGCTCCCAAAGGAGAAAAAAACTTACAGGCAGGCAGGCAGGCAGGCAGGCAGATAGAGCTGCTCACCAATGAGCTTGATTGCAGGCAGGGAGATTCAGTTGCTTGCTGATGCAATGGATTGCAGGGATTACAGCAAGCGAAGCAAGACAGGTGTTGCAACGAGCGGCTCAGGATTCAATCCGAAGAGCGAAGGTAAGCAAGCTGGAGGCTGGGGTGGAAGGGATTTTTGCTACCGGTTCTCCGAACTGCCCACCGCCATCGCTACCTACTTGCCCGAGCCGGTCCGAATCGGGAGCATTTCACCCCTGGTTTGTCCCCAGTCCCAAAAGAAAAACCTCTGGTCTTCATTGTATATTAAACTTTAAAATGTTCTGAATCAGTGCATGTATTTGAATCTCCAATCTTTTAGCTTTTTTACATATCCATTGAAAAATTGTTCTTGTTCACATTTCTACCCACAACTTCTTGTTCACATTTCCAGAATGTGGAAGTTCTTTTATATATTCCAGATTTTTCTAGACAGATATCAATGATACTTCATTTTATAAAACCTCTCTTTAAAATTATAAGTTTCAGTCCTTTCAATCACATATTGTTATGCATGTATATTAAATGTGTGGTCCACTTTATCATGCATTTGTTCACTTGTTCTTCTGTTCCAAATTTCAATAAAATTATATAAATTTTAGCAATTATAGGTTTATCATTTGTACAATATTCTATTTTAAACTCAGTCTTACAATATTCAATAATATAGATTCTTCTGTCTACTTTAAATCTTTCTAATAATTGTAGATAAAAGAACAATTAACAACTATATCCCTCTGCCACCAGTTCTTCTTTGACTTTATTTTACCTTCCTCTTGACAAAATTGTAGTATCTTAAGATAAATTAACCATTTGTGTTTGCCTATTATTTCTTGTCTATAAAATGCTTCTCATGTTGAGAACCCCACATTTATTTGCAACACAACCTGGGTTTGTATCTATTCCATTTTGCAATATGGGATATCTAACATAATTATTTTTAAAACACACATTAACTTTGACTTTTCACAGCATAAATATCAATACCACCCAAATTTCAACTCACATCCTCTTTACTAAGGAATCTGTTCCTCTTCTGAGACCCTGTTTCTGAAGATAGGCTTGTAAGATGAGGTAGGATTGTTGCAACCAGGGTGGATAAAAATCAATGATTTTTTTTTAAAAAATCAAAAAAATCAGATTTTTTTGATTTAAATAGGATTTTTTTTTATTTTTATCCAATTTATTTTAATAAAAAACTTTGGGGGTAAAAATCTATCGGAAGATAGTTTTCTATTTAAGATACATAAATAATTTAGTTTATTCAGCATGAAATGGAGCTTAGTTATGTAGCATGAGGCTGTATATTCTGAAACACTGGGACTATCGGTGAGTCAACAGTGGGTCAAAGGAGTAGCAGAGATGACAGTTGCTCTTTAAAAATTATGATTTAAATCGAATTGATTTAAATCAAGCCTTTTTACTAGTGATTTAAATCATGAATTAAATCAACTCGATTTAAATCAAATCCACCCTGGTTGCAACTGTACCAGCCTTCTTGCTGCATAGCAACCTCCTGCTTCAGCTGCTGGAGTTTTCAACTCAAGTCTTATGGTCTTGGGGTATTTCATTTTGCTATCCCTGGGGTTTGCCTCAGAAGCAGCTTGGAATTTTATTACCATCATGGTGGCCATGAACTTAACCCAGGGTCATTCATGGTCCAATTCAAAACAGTGGCCATATACCAGACTTTTTTTTTTGTCAGAGCTAGTGACAATGTGATCTGAGGGGGTAATTTTCTTTCTCTCCTGTGTCATAGTCAGTTTATGCACTAGTGATAGAGAGTGTTCCCCATGCTATCCCCCTCAATGCTACTCCCTGCATGGGGAGGCAGGACCTATTTGATTGGTCTGTCCCCAATGCCTAATGGACCTGTTTGTGTTCCAAAGGGAACTGGGGATTTTTTGTGAGGTTCTGCTGCATGGTCCTACCCTGGCCACTGCCTAGAATAGGAAGGTGGCCAAGGCCTTAGATAGGATTACATCTGTGCAATCTGTCTTGACCCATCACTCCTAGCACACCTGGCATTTATGTAGGAGTTGAAAGAGTTCAAAAGGATCAAGAGATGCCTAGAATGGAGAAAATGTATATCTCTGTCCTAAGCGAAGTAAGTGGATACCCTTTTGCAGTGCCTGGAGATTGTTGGCATCTGGAACAAAGTGAACCTTGGTAAATTGGAGTGCTGGTAGGAGTGCTGGTAGGAGGTTTACCATCTTTCATCCAGACCGAATTTGCACTTCCCCAGACAGACTGGTATGTATTCTGAGGACTCACAACTCCTGGTCAAGGACCCCTAGGAGGGCCTTTGTTCAACTTTGTATTGTGCACCAATTAATCCAGGAAGAGAGCCTTCTCTACCGTTTGGAACATCTTAACCCTATGGTGAGGTAGGTCCCCACTTATTTGCCTTTAGGAAGAGAGTTAAGAGCTGGATCTGCCAATAGGCATGGGTGATTGAAGGTTGATATGACTCTAGGGGTGGCCGGTGATGTGAGGGCACTCCCTCTATCTTTTAAAATCTGTAATTTTTGAATGTTAACTTTGTTAAAATTTTGTCTTCATTTTTATTTTTGTTTTGATACAACTTGTTATATTTTTATTGTAAACCACCCAGATTCACCTTGGTGACTTGGGTGGTGTAGAAATGTCTTCTATTTCTTAGCAGCATCTACTCTTTCATCCAAACAAATCAGGAAACTACAATAGATGTCAAGGTTCCGACTAACGAACCCAAACAAATCAGAACTCTGTGACTCGGATCTTCCTCAAAGAATTTTGAGTGCATTGCATCAGCATGATTATATGTAAAACCAACTCTAAATATTTCCTGCGGGTTCAGTATAGTTAAAATAGCAAATGATCACCTCCCCAGGTGTCACAGGTCACATTGTCTAGTTAGGTTAATTGGCAAGCTACTTAGGCACTCCTTTCCGTTTTCATTTTCATTTACTAACTAAAGATGGAAGTAATTGTCTTAAAGCTATCAGTGAAGCTACAGAAAGCTACCATGAAGAAAAATAAATTAATGCAAAATAAGAAGTCAAGTATATTACAATCCAAGAATATTTGTGTACATAGAATGAATGTAACAACTTCGTTTTTCTTAGTTGAAAAGAGATGAATATTTGATCTTTTTCAGAGATGCTTTCCCTGAACTTTGCTTCCTTTGTAATCTGTTGTCATGGTGACAAACTTGTGAGTCCATAGACACAAACTTATCAGAGTCATGAACATTCCCCATCATAAGCAAGTGTTCAGTGAAACATGGCCTATAAAAGAGCAGACTGACTAGTAAGTAATTATATCATTGCCTTCTAAAAAGTGAAGTGCAATTCTATGTAGTAGGAAAAAATATTGTACAATAGTTTTAATACAAATATTTTCTTTTTATGCAGGAACAGTATAACTATATCAATATTTTAAAAGTTCTGTTATTTTATTTGAATTAGAACATTGAGTAGTTAATTCGGGGAGCACGCACTCACTGCTTGTAATTGGGGGCGTGCTCTGGCCCTCAAGGTGCTCTTGTACTCCAGGTTGTGCAGAGTCTCAGGGCCCGGGCCTTCGGTTGTTGTTGTGCAATGCCAGGTCTGCGGCTAATAAAGCCCCCCTCATTCATGATTAAGTTCAGGAGGAGAGGAGGACCTGGCTGGGATTACGGAGACCTGGTTGGGCCACAAGGGGGCATCCCCCTCATGGAGATGTGCCCACCAGGCTTCCTCACATTTCATCAGCCGAGGGCCAAGGGGAGGGGCAGAGGGGTAGCGGTGATTATTAAAGAAAGTCTTAGTCCGTGGGAGGCCACTGTTCCTCAGATAGCTGGCTGTGAGTCCCTCTTTGTGAAGTGGGGTCATAGGGTGTAGATGGGTTTGCTGACTACGCACCTGGCTCCTTGCCACGTGGCAGCTGCCCTGCCTGAGCTGCTCGACATAATAGCCGGGGTGGCGGTGGATACCACCAGGCTTATGATAATGGGGGATTTCAACCTGCCATCCGTCGGTGAAACATTGGAAGCAGCTCGGTAGTTCATGGCCTCCATGACGGCCATGGACCTGACCCAGTTAGTTCATGACCCCACCCACACTGGGGGACACATGCTGCACTTGATTTTTGTCTCTGGTCAGTGGTTGAATGATCTCACAATAGGGGACCTAGTCATTAAGCCCTTGTCATGGACATTTGTTCCTTCAGCTGGACTTTCGGACCTCTTCCCCTCACCGCAGGGAGACGGAACCAACCAGGTGGTTCTGTCCCAGGCACCTGATGGACCCTGAGAGGTTCCTGACGGAGCTTGGGCCATTCCCTGAGGGTCTGACTCATGGCTCGGCTGAGGAACTTGAGCCTTGGACCGCGTCGCACCTTTGCGGCCTCTGACTCGGTGCTGTTCTCAATTGGCTCCTTGGTTCTCCGAGGAGCTGAGAGAGATGAAGTGCCGGAAAAGACGCCTAGAGAGCGATTGGAGGTCCAGCCATACCGAATCTGACCGGACACTGGTGAGGTCTTATATCAAGACATACCTAGTGGCAATAAGAGTGGCAAAATCTAACTATTTTTCCACTCTTATTGCATCTGCAGAGAATTGCCCAGCAGCCCTCTTCAAGGTGACCCGCTCTCTTCTACATGTGGGAGCAAAGGAGGATCCCTTGCAGGGTAGAGCTGAGGATTTTGGACAATTCCTGCATGATAAAATTGCTCAGATTCGGGCTGGCCTGGACTCTGATTGGATAGCCTCGGACGGGATGACGGAGGTGAGTCTTGAGAATGTTACCTGGGAAGAGTTTGACCATGTGACTCCTGAGGACGTGGACAGGATTTTGGGGAGGCTTAACGCTACCACATGTTTACTGGACCCGTGTCCCTCCTGGTTGGTGCTGGCCTCCCGGGAGGTTACATGAGGCTGGTTTCAGGAGATTAGCAACGCCTCATTGAGTGAGGGTGTCTTCCCAGCTGCCCTGAAAGAGGCGGTGGTGAGGCCCCTCCTCAAGAAGTCTTCCCTGGACCCAGCTGTATTAGCGAACTATCGTCCTGTCTCCAACCTCCGCTTCGCAGCGAAGGTTGTTGAGAGTGTGGTGGTGGGACAACTTCCTCAATTCCTGGATGAAGCTGTCTATCTAGATCTGTGCCAATCGGGCTTCAGGGCGGGTTACAGCATGGAAACAGAATTGATCACATTGGTTGATGATCTCTGGAGGGCTCGGGACAGGGGTTGCTCCTCTGTCCTGGTCCTCCTAGATCTCTCAGTGGCTTTTGATACCATCAATCATGGTATCATGCTGGAGGGGTGGGAGTGGGGGGCACCGTGCTACGGTGGTTCTCCTCCTTCCTCTCTGACCACATGCAGTCTGTGTTGACGGGGGGCAGAGGTCGACCTCGAGGTTCCTCACTTGTGGGGTGCCACAAGGGTCAGTCCCTTCTGTTTAACATTTATGTGAAGCCGCTGGGTGAGATCATCAGTGGTTTTGGGGTGAAGTGTCAACTGTACGCTGATGACACGCAGTTGTACATTTCAACCCCAGGCCACCCCAATGATGCCCTTGATGTGATGTCCCGCTGTCTGGAGGCCGTGCGGATCTGGATGGGGAGGAACAGGCTCAGACTCAACCCCTCCAAGACTGAGTGGCTGTGGCTCCCAACGGCCTGATATAGCTAGCTAACACCATCGCTGGCTATTGGGGATGAGATCTTACTTCCCTCAGAGAGGGCTCGCAACTTGGGTGTCCTCCTGAACTCACGGCTGTCTTTGGAAGATCATATGACAGCCGTGGCCAGGGGGGTTTTATATCAGGTTCACCTGATCTCCCAGTTGCGTCCCTTTCTGGATTGGGACGCCCTGCGCACTGTCACTCACACCCTCGTCACTTCCCGTCTGAACTATTGTAATGCTCTCTACATGGGGCTCACCTTGAGGAGCACCCAGAGGCTCCAGCTGGTCCAGAATGCAGCTGCATGAGTAATAATGGGGGCGACTCGTCGCTCCCATGTAACACCTTTCTTGCGTGAGCTGCACTGGCTCCCAGTGGTCTTCCGGGTGCGTTTCAAGGTGTTGGTTACCACCTTTAAAGCGCTCCATGGCTTAGGACCTGGTTATCTACAGGACCGCATTCTGCCACCGATTGCCTCCCACTGACCAATACGCTCCCACAGAGAGGGCCTCCTCAGGGTGCCATCAGCCAAACAATGTAGGCTGGCGACCCCCAGGGGGAGAGCCTTCTCTGTGGGGGCCCCGGCCGTATGGAATGAACTGCCCCCGGACATACAAAGGATCCCCGACCTCCACACCTTTCATCATGCTCTGAAGACTCTATTATTTCAGCAAGCTGGTCTGACAGGATAAAGGATTTTAAATTGGGTTTGATAGGGGTTTTAAAATGATTTTAGTTGGGTGTTTTAAATTCAGCCAATGATTTAATTATTTTAATTAAGTTTTTAAATTTTTGCTGTATATTGTTTTTTACCATGGCTGTTCACCGCCCTGAGTCCTTCGGGAGAAGGGCGGTATATAAATATAATAAACTAAACTAAACTAAACTAATTCTAGATGAACTTGATAAAGCATGGAGCAAGATATTTTCTCTGTTTATCCTTAATCAATATTTAAATTGCTCTTAACATAAACAAGAATATTATATTGGGTGTACTTGATAATTGCACATGAGAAAAAAGCTAACTTTCCCACTTTAAGAGAGATGGATAATACAGAAATAAAAACAAATAAAATAAAACTAGTATAGAGAGGATGTTAATTGAATTTCATGTTTTTTCTTTGAAAAACAGTTTCTTTCTGCATTACTTGTACATATACAGTGGTATGAACTTACATCAGAGATGCATGAGAAAGCAAGTACACCTTTTTCTTTATGCAAAACTTTCCCCAATTAAAATTCCTATTCTTCCCTGTTGCAAAAAGACCATTAAACATTTTTGACTGCATGAAACAAAAACAGGAGATTTAAGTATCTTTTCCCTTCTTTTTTTTTTATTGAAAAGTTTTACAGAAGAAAAAGATTTCCCCCCACCCTTTCCCTCCCCTCATCCCACCGTCCCCCCGACTTCCCAGAGCAAAATACAAGGTATTTCAATTAACAATCATAAGCTAAATTAACCTATCTATCCTTAGACTACTAAATCCCCCCATGAAACCTTAACTCCACTATAGATAACATAATACTTCTAATACTTAACATTCATTCATAAGCTATTTGATATTTTCTTTTTTTTTAATTTGAAAAGTTTTACAAATACATTTTCTCCCCAGTTTCCCTCCCCCCAAACCCCGCAAACCCTCCCTAACCCTCCCCTTCCCCCCCCAGGACTTCCACAAAATAAAATCCTAATCAAAAATACATTTTATGAAACTTAAACCCCTCCACCCCCTATATACCATTTATACCTTCATAAAACTCAATTAATCTATCCCTACATAATACATTCATTCAGCTAAAAACTATCTGATATTTCCTAGTTTGATATTTATTCTGCACATAGTCTATCCACTTTTTCCACTCCCATACATAAGTCTCTTGAGTTTGGTCTTTTAAATATGCTGAAATCTTCGCCATCTCTGCAAAACTGGCCATCTTCAAAGTCCATTCTTCAATAGTGGGCAAAGCATCATTTTTCCAATATTGACCTATCAATAATCTCGCTGCTGTCACCATATACAATATCAGCTTTGTTTCACCCAATGTAAAACCCTTAACTATACCCAATAAAAACAGTTGTGGAGAAAACTGAAGTTTTTTCCTCAAAACATTTTGCATAACCCACCAAATTTTTATCCAAAAAGCCTTCACTTTCTTACAAGTCCACCACATACGATAATATGTGGCATCTAAGCAATCACATCTCCAGCATTTTGGTTGAACATTAGGGTACATACACGATAATTTCTTAGGATCTAAATGCCACCTATAAAACATTTTATAAAAAGCTATTTGATATTTTCTTGTCTGATACTTATTTTGAATATAATCAATCCATCTTCTCCATTCTGATATGTATCTTTGTTGTGTATAGTCCTTCAAATACGCTGAGATTTTCGCCATTTCTGCTAAGTTCGTTACTTTGTATATCCACTCTTCGATAGTAGGCAAGGAATCCTTCTTCCAATATTGCGCTACCAACAGCCTAGCTGCTGATATTAAGTTCAAGATCAGTTTAGTCTCTAATACTGTACAATCCATCGTTATACCCAGTAGAAACAATTGAGGACTAAATTTCAACCTTTTTTTCAAAATGTTCTGCATCACCCACCAATTTTTTATCCAAAATGCCTTGATTTTCTTACAAGTCCACCATATATGATAATAAGTTGCATCATCACATTCACATCTCCAACATTTAGCTTGCAAATTCGGGTACATACATGATAATTTTTTAGGATCTAAATGCCATCTATAAAACATTTTATAAAAATTCTCTCTCAAATTTTGTGCTTGCGTAAATTTAACATTTCTAACCCAAATCTTTTCCCATGTGTCCATCATCACTGATTCCTGAAAGTTTTGTGCCCATTTTATCAAACAATCCTTAACCAATTCCGTTTCTGAATCTATTTCCAATAATGCATTATACAACCTTTTAATATGCATTTGACTTTGATCTCTAATCTGTTTTACCAAGTTTTCCTCATTTTGCATAACACCAATTTTCTGATCTTCCCTCCATCTAGCTTGAAGCTGACCATACTGAAACCAAGTATAAATTATCCTTCTTCTTTTAATTCATCTAAAGATCACACACATTGCTCCTAGAAGCACAAAGCCAAGAACACCAGCCTGAAGATGACAAATGAGACTTTGTCGAAACGTTGCCAAGACACCTCCAATTTTACGCAGGAGAAAACCCGAATAACCAAAGACCTACATACAAACACCCGCGAAAACCTCAGAAAACAAATATATATAAATCTATATAATATAATAATAGATATAATTATATAATTATATATATAATCATTATTAGATTATATATATTATATATAATATAATATATATATGTTATATTTTATATGTATATGTATATGTATATTTATATGTATATGTATATGTATATATATAATGTCTGCCACAGCATTCACTATGAGCCCTTCTCGTGTTCATACACACATTTTTTTCCTACCAGGTTCTGTGGGCATGGCTTGGTGGGGGGGTCCTGTGACAGAGTGGGTGTGACCAACTTGATGTCATTCACAGTCACGCCTGCTCAGTCACATGACACCCCACACCCCACACCCCCAGAGTGTGGCCTGGATAATTTTCTATTAGAGTTACAAAAAAGTCTTGTTAAAACTTGATGAATTTTGTGAGAAATAAAAAAATGAAAAGAAACCAAGTTTTAATATATTATTTGCAGGGATTAAAGATCAAGATTATTAAAAGTACAAGGAAGGAATATAAAGTTGCTTTATGTGATTAAGATTAAAATACAGGGCATTCAGAAAGTATTCAGACCCTCTTCACTTTTGTCAATTTTGTTATGGTGCAGCCTGATTTTACAGTTGTTGAAATTCATTTTTTTTCCTCATTAATCTACACTTGGTATCCCATAATGATAAAATGAAAATATAATTTTAGAAATATCTATAAATATTTTAATATCACAAGTCTATTTGGCATATATAAAGAAAATGTTTTTTGGAACACTTGGCAACCATTTGTGGACTTTGTACTTGGGAGATTGGATGAATCGGCACCAGTACCTTATCAAAGAGATTTCTGGAAGAATTGAAGACTTCAAGTTCCTAAAACTTCCTTTCCGTTTGTATAGCACGTTGGGGGAAATTTTTTTTTTCTTTCCTTACTATTGATTTTTTGTATTGATTTTTTTCCTTTTTGTTATTCCTTAACAATAAAAATATAATAAAAAACTTTTAAAAAAAAGAAATATCTATAAATTTATTAAAAAGAAAAAAACCTGAAACATTACATTGGAATGAGTATTCAGACCCTTCAACCAGTACTTTGTTGAAGCACCTTTGGCAGCTTTGAGACAAGCTTTGCACATCTGGATTTGGGGATTTTGTGCCATTCTTTCTTGCAAATCCTCTCAAGCTTAATCAGATTGGATGGCACCCATTGGTGGACAGCCATTTTCAGGACCCTCCAGAGATGTTCAATAGGGTTCAAGTAAGGTGTTGGCTGGGCCATTGTAGAGCATTCACAGAGTTATTCCTAAGCCACTCCTATAGTTTGGCTGTGTGCTTAGGATAGTTGTCATGTTGGAAAGTGAACATTTGGGCCAGTCTGAGGTCCTGAGCACTGTGGAACAGATTTTCATTGAGGATATCCCTGTACTTTGCTCCAGTCAGCTTTTCCTAAACCCTGACCAGTTTCCAGTCCCTGCTGCTGAAAAACATCCCCATAGCATGATGCTGCCACAGCCATGCTTCAGTGTTAAGATGATATTGGGCAGGTAATGAGCAATGCCTGGTTTCCTCCAGACATAGCAATTAGAATTGAGGCCAAACAATTCAATCTTGGTTTCATCAGACTAGAGAATCTGATTCCTCAAAGTCTGAGAATCCTTCAGGTGCTGTTTTGCAAACTCCAAGTGGTCTTTCACGTGTTTTGCACCGAGAAAAGGCTTCTGTCTAGCCATTCTGCCCTAAAGTCCAGATCATTGGAGGCTGCAGTGATGTTTGTCCTTCTGGAACTCTCTCCCATGTCCACACAGGATCTCTGGAGCTCAATCAACATGACTATGAGGTTTTTGGTCACCTCTCTTACTAAGGCCCTTCTCCCCAATTGCTCAGTTTGACCAGGCAACCAGCTCTTGGAAGAGTCCCGTTTGTGCTAAATATCTTCCATTTGAGAATTATGGAAGCCACTGTGCTCTTAGGAACCTTCACTGCAGCAGAAATGTTATTGTAGCCTTCCCCAGATCTGTGTCTGCAATAATTCTGTCTCTGAGCTCTGCAGGCAGTTTCTTTGAGTTCATGGCTTTTGCTCAGCTAGTATATATTGTCAGCTGTGTGGCCGTCTATAGAGAGCTGTGTCACTTTCCAAATCATGTCCAATCAATTTAATTTACCACAGGTTGACTCCAGTCAAGGGATGGAAATACGTCAGGAACAATTAAGAGAAATGGGAGGCACCTGAGCTAAATTTCAACTGTTGGCATGCCAACAACTGGGCCATGCAAACAAGCAAAGCCCCATCCACAGGATGCAGGCAGCACACAAAACCATGCCCCCTCTGGTCCACAGAAAAACCTTTCTCCAGAGAACAAGGTTTGGGGCCACCGCTCTAGAAGTATGGCAGCAAACTCTATATTTTAATGTTTTTCTTTTATGTTTGTCAATATCCAGAATAACTTTTTTGTAATATATGAATTTCAATTCCATGATTTTAAAGGTATAGCTGAAGAAAATTAGTATTTAAGGTAGAGCACCAGAATTTGTTGGACCCATTTTGGATGAAAATTTGGAAAAGTTAGAAGACACATCCAAACATACTCTTGCAGTCTTCAATTGTAAATCTATCTTTTCTTCTCCATTACAATTTAAGAACAGAAGTTGCTCTTGAATTTCTTTGGTATATGAAGGTTTTATTTATGAAATAAAAGATACAATCAAACATGTTTGATTCAGGAAAGGAATCAAATAAATGTGCATATTTTTAGCCTGCAAAAGGTTGCAGAGATTACTAATTTTAAAAGCAAGTGTAGAATATGGTTTCCATCAACCTGTCAAATGGAACAATGTGACATTATCTTTAAAATGTAGACTATAGCTCTTTTTTAAAAAGTACATCACAGGAAATGGAAGTACTATACTGAAGAGCCATGATGGCGCAGGACTGCAGCTGATCACCGGCTGCCAGCAGTTTGGCAATTCACCAGCTGCCAGCAGTTTGGCGGCTCAAGGTTGACTCAGCCTTCCATCCTTCTGAGGTCAGTAAAAATGAGGACCCAGATCATTGGGGGCAATATGCTGACTCTGTAAACTGCTTAGAGAGGGCTGTAAAGCACTGTGAAGTGGTATATAAGTCTAAGTGCTATTGCTATACAACAAAAAAGGTATTGTAAATTAATATAGTGCATCTGTGCTTTCAAATACAGAGACATACTGATATTTAATTAGGAATTGTTTCTTCTCCTATTTGCTTTGTTTTGAAATATCAGGTCTTAAATTCAGTAAATTTTTCGTACATCAGGAATATACCAACTAGCCGATTCTGCATGGTAGGTCAAAGATCCATCAATGGAATTAAAGCCCTATATTTTTTGCATGTGTGTTGATGTTCCATGCATGTATAAATGGGTAGAAGTTTGGTTGTGCTACAGTGACTGTCACCATCTTGATTTTTAAACAATGTCTGCTGACAGTGATGGTTCTAACACAACTAATCCAATTATACAAATTCTAGATATTATTCTCAATCTGAAAGGAAAAACATAGTCAATATCCAAATTTTAAATAATTAGGGTACACTTCAGCATAGTATTGTAGAGAAGCTTGCTTTATCTTTCCTTATCATCATTCTACTGCTTTGTGGGGGCAATTTAATACTTAAAAACAAGGCAGAATTTTGCAGCATATACACATTATCTGATGCACTCAGTATCAAAGGTACTCAGCCAAAACAGCATCAGTAGTTATAAAGGCATTGTCAGGCTGGCAACAATAGTTGATCATCTTAACATTCCACCATCTGGGAACTGCTTATGTAGCTCATTTCTAACTTCTTCTTGAGCTGCAAGAAGATTTGGGCAGCAGAGAAAGACATTCCATAAAATCTTTGACCCATGCAGCTCTATGTCATGGTGATTACTAGGAAGTGAATACAACTTGATGATAAATAATCAATTAATCATACATCTCTATGACAAAAGCAAGTAAGCAATAGGCTTAGAATGCTGTGATTTCTTCTATTCTAGGCCTCCCTCATCCTGATCTTCATGATGTTACTTAGAGCGGAACATATGGAGTTTGCCCTAAGTTTCTTATATACCACACACACATACATACACACACTCACACATAAGGCCACAGATGCCATAGGAAGGGAAAGCAGAAACACATGCACACAGAGACACAACACTTATTTTGCTACAGAAAAAAAAAAGTACTATGACTATGGCCACTGCTGATAAAGGAGTTGGAAAGAGTCTACAGCAGGGATGTCAAACTCGATCCCATCACAGCGTGCATCAGGAGTTTGTTTGTCCTTGGGGGGCCGGGATGGGCATAGCCTGGTCATTGCAGCCAACTGGGTGGACATGGCCAGGGCTGGGGTGGCAGGAGCAGGTCCCCTGCCATCTCCAGAATGGCCCCATGGGCCAACTCCGCAGGCCGTGTGTTTGACACATCTGGTCTACAGGCTTATCATGCTTTTTCTCATGTTTTCTTTTTAAATTGGCTAATGTGTCCCCAGATCTCCATGGCTTGGAGGGATTTCAAAGAAAAGAAGCTGATCATAAGCATCTGAATACAAAACAAGATGGAATGGCTTGTTCTGAATTTTTTCTGAGCTTGTGACAAACCTTCACAACACTTGGCACACTTAAAATTGCTATTTTAATCTTGGAATGTTTTGCACACCCCCATTGTAAATCATGTAACAGATGTGCCTATATCAATGCAGTGCTACAGTTTAAATCTGGAAAGAATTAACAACACCAAAGGACACAATGACATCTGCTAAAATTTTCAGAATTATTGCTTCCCTAAACACAGCAAAGCAAAGAAGCAGAAAATAAGGCAAATAAGGCACTTGTATGAATATGCATGTTACTCACACAGGGCAATTGTGTTAATTCCAGCAGGTAAGGACTATCTATATTTCTATTATGTCTGGTTATGTTTTTTGTAGTTAGATTTAGATTGAGGTTTTTTTAGGCATATAAATAGCATTTGAAGAGCAGCTCCAGTTCTTTTGTGGAACTTGAGAAAAGGCATTAAAATGATCCTACATGTTTCAATGAATCTCTTGGTACCTATGGGATATGGCAGTAATCTTTCTGTCAAAGTATGATACACTAATTATTCTGCTCACTTGGCTCTATTTATCATTGGGAAATAGAGCTCCCAGCACAAGAAGGTAAAATAGTCTTTTTAGCATGGTTTATAGATTAAATACCTCATGAATGTTATTTTTAATGGCAGCTACTGAACAACTTTAGTAGGGAAGGGGGACAGAATGAAAAGTGATAGGTTAAATTTATGCCAAAAGGGCAACACATAAAATCTAATTCTTCAGAACATGGTGGCTTCAGCCTTATTGCTGCTGATTGAATTGTGCAAATTGGCCAACCCATAAGTTTGCAAATATTTGTTCTTCCTGCTGGTGTAGATTGGAATATGACAGAATTTTACCAAAATCTTGTAGTAACAATGTATGACAGTGATGGCGAAACTTTTAGAGACCTAGTGCCCAAACTGCAACCCAAAACCCACTTATTTATCGCAAAGTGCCAACATGGCAATTTAACCTGAATACTGAGGTTTTACTAGGGTCACCTGGACAATGGAGTCCAAGTGACCCGCACCTAATGGCTTTGTATTCTTTCTCCGGGACCATTTTTTTCTGACTATCATTGCTGAATCCCTGGCCACATACCATCTTTACTCCTGGCTACCTGGATGTATTCAGCGGCCGAGCTTCTTGTGCTGCAAGACTCCCCCCTCTTGTAGGCCTGGCCCTCCACACTATTGAGGGCCTACCTTGATGATGGGTTTTGGAACTCCGAGAGGTGGCATGCAGCGAAGAGGAGGTTGAGGGGTTTTTTATCCAAATTTTTAATTCAATTTTTAAGGGGTTCCGGGGGGGGGTTGGATTAGAACTAGGGTTGTGGATTTGGGGGATAACCCACTGAGGGTGGGGCCTGGTCTGGCTGGGGGGTCACAGCATCGGAGGTGCGAGGCTCGGGGTCAAGGAGGGGGTTAGAGTTTGTACCGATGAGGGCAATTACATCAGTACTATGGGTGGGAGGGGCAGATATAATGGGAGCAGGGGGCCATACCTGATTGTGGGAGTGTGCGCTCGCTGTCTTCAAGCAGTGGCGTGCTCAGGCCCCTAGTGCTCTTCTCATTCCCTGGGTTGCTCAGATCCTCAGGGCCCGGGCCTCTGGCTGATGTTATGCAATGCCAGGTCTGTGGTAAATAAATCCCCCTCATTTGTGATCTTGTCCAGGAGGGGGGAGCGGACCTGGCGGGTATCACAGAGACCTGGCTGAGCCAGGAAGGGGGTCCCCCTCATTGAAATGTGCCCACCTGGTTTCCATGCATTTCATCAGCCGAGGTCACAGGGTAGGGGCCGGGGGTGGCGGTTGTTATAAAAGAAGGTCTTGGTCCAAGGGAGGCCACTGTTCCTCAGATTGCCAGATGTGAGTTCCTCCTTGTGAAGTGGGGTCATTGTTTTATGTTTTGTTTGTTTTATTAGATTTCTATACTGCCCTTCTCCCGAAGGACTCAGGGCGGTGAACAGCCAAAAGATAAAAACACAGAAAATACAAAATTTAAAATAGGTTAAAACAGATTAAACAGTTTGGCTAAATTTTAAAAATATCCCATAATATCAAATTCATGTTTAAAATTTAAATTTAAAATTTAAAAATTTTAAAAAGGAGAAGATTTAGGCCAGGCCAGCTTGATGGAATAAAAACGTTTTAAGCGCACGGCGGAAGGTGCGCAGATCCGGGATCCTCCGTATCTCCGGGGGGAGCTCGTTCCAGATCGTAGGTGCCCCCACAGAGAAGGCTCTCCCCCTAGGGGCCACCAGTCGACATTGTTTGGCCAACGGCACCCGGAGGAGCCCCTCTCTATGGGAGCGTACTGGCCGGTGGGAGGCTATTGGTGGTAGTAGGCGGTCCCGTAGATAACCAGGTCCTAAGCCATGGAGCGCTTTAAAGGTGGTAACCAAAACCTTGAAGCGCACTCGGAAGACCACCGGGAGCCAGTGCAGCTCGCGCAGGAGAGGTGTTATATGGGAGCTCCACGTTGCTCCCATAACCACCCGCGCGGCCGCACTCTGTGCCAGTTGGAGCCTCCGAGTGTACCTCAAGGGGAGCCCCATGTAGAGAGTGTTACAATAGTCCAGACGAGAGGTGACAAGGGCATGAGTGACCGTGTGTAGAGAGTCCCGATCTAGAAAGGGACGCAACTGGCGAATCAGGCGAACCTGATGAAAAATCCTCCCGGCCACGGCCGTCAGGTGCTCTTCTAGAGACAGACGTGAATCCAGGAGGACGCCCAAGTTGCGAGCCCTTTCCGTGGGGGCCAATGATTCGCCCCCAATAGTCAGCGATGGCACCAGCTGACTATATCGGGACGTCGGAAACTACAGCCACTCAGTCTTGGATGGGTTGAGCCTGAGCCTGTTCCTCCCCATCCAGATCCGTACGGCCTCCAGGCACTGGGACATCACTTCAAGGGCATCGTTGGGGTGGTCCGGGGTGGAGATGTACAGCTGGGTGTCGTCAGCGTACTGGTGGTACTTCACCCCGAAACCACGGATGATCTTGCCCAGCGGCTTTACATAAATGTTGAACAAAAGGGGCGAGAGGACCGATCCCTGCGGCACCCCACATATGAGGGGCCTCGGGGTCGATCTCTGCCCCCCCGTCAACACAGACTGCGACCGGTCGGAGAGAAAGGAGGAGAACCACCGTAATACGGTGCCTCCCACCCCCAACTCTTCCAACCGGTGCAGCATGATACCATGGTCGATGGTATCAAAAGCCGCTGAGAGATCTAACAGGACCAAGACAGAGGAGCAACCCCTGTCCCGAGCCCTCCAGAGATCATCAACCAACGCGACCAATGCCGTTTCCGTGCTGTACCCAGGCCTGAAACCCGACTGGAACGGATCTAGATACGACGATTCATCCAGGTACTGGGGAAGCTGTCGTGCAACCACACTCTCAACAACCTTCGCAACGAAGCGGAGGTTGGAGACTGGACGATAATTAGCCAATACTGCCGGGTCCAGGGAAGGCTTCTTGAGGAGAGGCCTCACCACCGCCTCCTTCAAGGTGGCGGGGAAGGCACCCTCACCCAATGAAGCATTTATAATCCCCTGGAGCTAGCCTCGCGTCACCTCCCGGGAAGCCAGTACTAACCAGGAGGGACACGGGTCCAACAAACATGTGGTTGCATTCAGCCTACCCAGAATCCTGTCCACATCATCTGGGGTCACAGGATCAAACTCGTCCCAGATAATATTCTCAAGACCTGCCCCCGTCACCCTCGCTGGACCTACCCAGTCAGAGTCCAGTCCTTCCCGAATCTGAGTGATTTTGTCATGCAGATATTGTACGAAGTCCTCGGCTCTTCCCTCCAAGGGGTCCTCCCGCGCTTCCTGGTGGAGCAGGGAGCGGGTCACCCTAAACAGGGCGGCCGGGCGATTATCTGATGACGTAATAAGAGCAGCACAATGAGTACATTTTGCTGCTTTTATCGCCACCCCCATCGTCATGGGGTACAGATGGGCTTGCTGATTACGTACCTGGCTCCCTGCCACGTGGTGGCGGCCCTGCCCAAACTGCTCAACGTCATAGCCGGGGTGGCAGTTGATACCCCTAGGCTTATGGTCATGGGAGATTTTAACCTGCCATCTGTTGTGAATTGTCTGAGACAGCTCGGGAGCTCATGGCTTCCATAACGGCTATGGACCTGACCCAGTTAGTTCATGGCCCTACTCATACAGGGGGAAACACTCTGGACTTGGTTTTTGTCTCTGGTCAGTGGCTGAGTGATCTTGATATAGGGGATATAGTGATTGAGCCCTTGTCATGGTCGGATCATTCTCTCCTTCACTTTGACCTTTGAACCGCTGCACCCCACCGCAGGGAGGTGGAACCGATGAGGTGGTTCCGCCCCAGGTGCCTGATGGATCTGGATAGGTTCCCTGAGGCTCTGGCTCATGACTTGACCGAAGACCTGGTGGCTGCCTGGGATAGGGCGGCCGCTGGAGTTTTGGACTGGGTCATGCCTTTGCGGCCTCTGACTTGGCGCCGATCTCACTTGGCTCCTGGGTTTACCGAGGAGCTGAGGGAGATGAAGTGCTGAAAAAGATGCCTGGAGAGCGGTTGGAGGGCCAGCCTTTCCGAATCTGACCGAACACTGGTGAAGTTTCATATTAAGACCTACCTAGTGGCAATAAAAGCGGCAAAATTTAATTATTTTCTGCTCTTATTGTATCATCAGATAATCGCCCGGCTGCCTGTTTAGGGTGACCCGCTCCCTGCTCTACCTGGGAGCGCGGAAGGACCCCTTGGAGGGTCAGGCCGAGGATTTTGTACAGTATCTGTATGACAAAATCGCTCAAATTAGGGAAGACTTGGACTCTGACTGGGTAGATTCGGGAGGGGTGATGGAGGCAGGTCTTGAGAATGTTATTTGGGAGGAGTTTGATCTTGTGACTCCCGAAGATGTAGACAGGATTCTGGGTGGACTTAGCGTGGCCACATGTTTATTGGACCCATGTCCCTCCTGGTTGGTGCTGGCTTCTCAGGAGGTTACACGAGGCTGGTTCCAGGGGATTATTAATTATTAAGAGGTGGTGGTGAGGCCTCTCCTTAAGAAGCCTTCCCTGGACCCGGCAGTGTTAGTAAATTATTGTCCAGTCTCCAACCTTCACTTTGTAGTGAAGGTTGTTGAGAGTGTGGTGGCGCGACAGCTTTCCCAGTACCTGGATGAAACGGTTTATCTAGATCCGTTCCAGTCGTGTTTCAGGCCTGGATACAGCTCAGAAACGGCATTGATTGTGCTGGTGGATGATCTCTGGAGGGCTCGGGACAGGGGCTGTTCCTCTGTCCTGGTCCTATTAGACATCTCAGCAGCTTTCAATATCATTGACCATGGTATCATGCTGCGCCGGTTGGTAGAATTGGGGTGGGGGACACCATGTTGCAGTGGTTCTTCTCCTTCCTCTCTGACCGGTCGCAGTCTGTATTGGCAGGGGGGCAGAGGTCGACCCCGAGGCGCCTTGTGTGTGGGGTGCCACAAGGGTCGGTCCTCTCACCCCTTCTGTTCAACCTTTATATGAAGCCACTGGGTGAGATCATTCGTGGTTTCGGGGTGAAGTACCACCAGTACATTGATGACACACAGTTGTACATCTCCACTCCGGGTCATCCCAATGATGCCCTTGAAGTGATGTCCCGGTGCCTGGAGGCCATGCGGATCTGGATGGGGAGAAACAGACTCAGGCTCAACCCATCCAAGACCAAGTGGCTGTGGTTTCCGGCATCCCGATATAGTCAGTTGGTGCCATCACTGACTATAGGGGGTGAGTCGTTGGCAGCCCTCCCACAGAGAGGGCTCACAACTTGGGTGTCCTCCTGGATACATGGCTGTCTTTAGAAGAGCATCTGACGGCTGTGGCCAGGGGGACTTTCTATCAGGTTCGCCTGATTCACCAATTGCGTCCCTTTCTGGATCAGGACTCCTTATGCACGGTCACTCACACCCTCGTCCCTTCCCGCCTGGACTACTGTAATGCTCTCTATATGGGGCTCCCATTGAGAAGCACCCGGAGGCTCCAACTGGTCCAGAATGCAGCCACGCGGGTGGTCATGGGAGCGACATGGCATTCCCATGTAACATCTCTCCTGCATGAGCTGCACTGGCTCCCGGTGGTCTTCCGAGTACACTTTAAGGTATTGGTTACCACCTTTAGAGCGCTCCATGGCTTAGGACCTGGGTACTTACGAGACCGCCTTCTGCCATCGGTAGTCTCTCACCAGCCAGTACGCTCCCACAGAGAAGGGCTTCTCAGGGTGCAGTCGGCCAAACAGTGTCGACTGGCGGGCCCCAGGTGGAGAGCCTTGTCTGTGGGGGCACCTGCCTTTTGGAACGAGCTCCCCCTGGAGATACAGAGGATCCCAGGTTTACGCACTTTCCGCCGTGCCCTCAAGATTTTTTTATTCCAACAAGCAGGGCTGGCCTAACTCTTTTTAAGTGTTAATTTTAATTTTAATTTGTTTTTTATGAAACGGGGTGTTTTAATTAGTATGGGCCAAATTTATTTAATATGTTTTTAAATTGTTTTTTTTTTTAAATTTTATATTGTATCTATTTTATCTCTGGCTGTTCACTGCCCTGAGTCCTTCGGGAGTAGGGTGGTATATAAATCTAAATAAACTGAAACTGAAACTGAAAATAATGATAAACAAGGCAGAGTTCAGCTAATTGTTCTAAGAAAAATGTGATAAATGAACTTTTATGCCCATTCATTTTTTTTCTGCTTTTGAAATATTACGTTTAGCAACAATAAAAAAGAAAAACTTTTGTAATATCATTTCTCTCTTTCCTTTTTCCATCTTTTTTTCTCTCTCTCACTTTCTCTCCCTCTCTCTCTTTCCCAATCCCCCTTCCCTTTCTCTCTCTCTCTTTCCCCCCTCTCTCTTTCCCTCCCCCCTCTTTTTCTCTCTTTCTTTCCTTCTCTTTCCCTCTCTCTTTCTCTCCCCCCTCTCTGTCTCTCTCATTCTCTCTCTCTTTCTCTCCCTCCATTTATCTCTCTCTCTGTTCGTTCTATCTATCTATCTATCTATCTATCTATCTATCTATCTATCTATCTATCTATCTATGCTCTCCTGTCCAGTTTCACATGTTGTGTGAATCCAACCACTTGGGCTGTGGAGGGGGAGTGGAGGCTGGCAGGCAAAGCCAAGCATTAGAGATCCACACAAAAATAAGGCAACTCCAACCAGGATCCTGTCAGGGAGACCCCCCTCCCCCTCTCCCTCCGCAGCGGGGGTCCAGGCAACCTGAGCACAACTCTCTCCTCAAAGATGACCAGCAAGCAAACAAAGAAATGTGGTGCTCTGGCTGGGAGGTGATGGCGTGGAGCCTCACCTCTGGTCTGTGAGAGCAGGGCAGGCAGAGCACACACCTTCCCCAGTGCTGGATGGGAAGGATGTGTGAGCCAAATGTTTGGAGATGGAGTTTGCAAGTGGGCTCAGTGGAGCCGCTTAGCGGGGAGACCCTGGCCTGTTTCGTTCACAGGGTGGGAATGCAGAAGGAAGAGGAAATCTGTGTCTCAAAGACTCCATTGGGGTGACTTTGTCTGCTTTTGAAGCATTACATTTAGAAACAATAAAAAAGAAAAACTTTTGTAATATCATTTCTCTTTTCCTCTCTCTCTCTCTCTCTCTCTCTCTCTCTCTCTCTCTCTCTCTCTCTCTTTCTCTCTCTCTCTCTCCCTCCCTCCCCTCCCTCTCCCTCTCTGCCTCCTTCTGTTTCTCTCTCTTCCCACCCATGGGGGGGTGGGAAGGAACCCCTGAACTGGTGCTGGGTGGTGGGATCATTCATGTCTGAAGGCCGACTAGCCCAGGAGCAGTGCGCCCATGCTCAGCTGGCTGGCGGGGAGGCGGTGCTTCCCAACACAGGCAGCTCTGCAGGAAAAGCAACTGCTTTTTTTTGTCAAGATAACTCAAGGTCACATTGTGGCTCCGCATTATAATGGGAGCCAGGAGGAGGATTGGACCCCATCTTCCCCATTGTGAAGCATGTGAGTGAAAAAGTTCACTCAATCAATTCCAACTTCTCAAGATCTTTTTCTTTCGTGAGAAGTTGGAATTGATTGAGTGAAACGCAATAGAGAAACATGATTGGAGCTGGGCTGGAGTGCAGGTTGGACTTAACCCACTTGTTACTACAACCTTTTTTAAAATTGTTATATTTTACTGGGAAATATGTGAGCATATTACAGGTTAAAAAGGGGAGAATAATCAAGGCGAAGCTGACGTTATGGCAAGAATGGCGAACTTTCATGGGACTCTGTGTTAAGCCACCATATTCTACCTGACAGGAGGTCCAATTGGACTCAGTTGGACCCAAGCTGCCTTGGAGAGGTGGCAGAAGCAGAGGAAGAAGTTTTGTCGATCACAGGGAGCCTGCAAACTCACTGTTTGATCCTGGAAAACTCCTCATCCTGACAGGGGGAAACGATGGCTATTAAGCTGATCGGACCAAAGCTGTGACAGTTCCAATGAAAGAGCAATAAAGGAGATGAGCAGAAAACAGTGTGTGTGATCCAAGTGAGCTATTCTTAATTTTCAACTCGTGTTGAGGAATGTACCCCAGAAATTAACTTCTTTCTGAAAACAAGACTCTAAAAGAGAGGAGGTGGTCTTTATTCATTCCTCTAAAATGGTGACAACTAAATACATGAGCTGCTGACAGACCCGAGCAAAGGAGAAGAAAGTACTTGGTAAAAATAGACCTTTAACAGGTTGGAGTTCCAGGTGGCTTGCTTATGGATATTTTGCCAGCTTTTTTGATACTTAATATACTTTTTAATATATAGTATACATTGTAATCCTAAAAAATGAACTTTGCAGAAGTGAAAGTTTGAAAGTTTGATTCGGGTGAAAGTGGAGAAATAGAATAAGGATGCCATCTGCTGGTGGAACCTGTCAAGCAAAGGGAGAAGACCTTGAACAATTGAACAGTCTGATACAATACAAAATGCTTGGGTTCCTTGGAACTGAATTGAGGTGATAAATTTAATTGGGTGCTGTCCTGTGGAATTAACACTTGCAAATGGCTTACACTGGATACTTAGAAACAGATGGGGAAGACATAGAAACTTGTCCTTGAGATCATTTGACTCTTTGTGGATTACAAATATGTTGGACAGTGTGAAATTTAACTCGAAGTTAGGTGGAGATTTTCTGAATTGCTGAATAGAGATGACGTGCAACTATTGGGCTTCTTGTGGGCCTTGCAGATTACAAATATTATTTTCCTATAAGAAGAATAAGTGAATTAAGAGGGATATTGAAGGGACTATTTGGACATTTTATATACAATCTGTGTGGAATTTAGAGTTAAAATTAAAGTTAAAAGATAGTGAAATTAGTTGAGGATTGAAAGGGAGGAGAAAAATTGTAGGGGAAAGAGCATTACTGTTTAATATTAAAAAGGACACAAAGAGGGAGTGGAGAATTTGGAAGAAATTTGAAGGGTGGTGGGGCACCTTATCTAAAATTGCTGATACGTTGATAAAGTTCAAAATGTCAAATTCAAACCTAACTAAATTAGGGGAAAAAACCTGGATTGGCACCATCATCTGCCCCATCATCCTCCCATCATCAGCAACATCAAGCCCTTCAAGCCAAAGGTTAATAGAAAGCTTAACCCAACAGGAAAAAATGAATTCAATTCAAAAAGATATGCAAACATTGTTTCAATCACTACAAGAGGCCATAACCAAGAACCATAATGAAATAAAGACTGAGATAGGTGAGATGAGGTCTGAGATGGGAGAGATCAAGGGGAAAATGTAAAGTATGGATGAAAAATTGGGGACTTTTCAACAAATGCTAACCAAAAATGAAGAAAAGATTAAAATAATTGAAGAAAAGTCAGAACAAGTAGAAAAAATCCCCAGAGGAAATGAATCAGAGACTAACACAGGCCAATAAAGAACTCAAAGAAACTGTAATTCAGTCACAAATACAAAAGGCTGAACACTTCCTGAGGTTTCAGAATATTGAGGAAGGGAAAGAAGAAAACATAGCTGAGTTGATGGTAGATCTATTGGCTCAAACATTACAGGTAACAACACACACGGAGATAGATGAAGTGTTTAGAATTCACACTAGCTATGGTAAAAGGAAGAAACTCCCAAGGGAAGTACATGTAAGATTCATGGAAAAAACAACAAGAGCAGAAATTCTTAAAAAATAAAACAGGAAACCCTAAAATATAAAGGAAGAGAGATTGTGGTTCTAAAGCAAGTGCCCAGAAGAGTTAGAGACCCGCAGAAGCAGTATCAATTTCTGACAGGAAAGTTGATCAAACACAAAGTAAACTTTAGGTGGCTGATACCAGAGGGAATTTTGGTTACCTGGAATGATAGAAGACACAGACTAGACTCTCTAGATTTGTATGCACTAGATAGTGCATACGAATTCTATGACTATTACTTTAAGCCAGTTGAAGAAAAGAGATGAGCAGAATGAGAAGGAGTAAAGACAAAGGAGCAGAGAGAAACAAGAGCAAATAGAATGGCAAAACCCACTTATAAGTGACATAATAAAAAGGCAGTTTCTGATTGAGTTGCCAGAAAAGTGTGTGTGTGTTTTATTCTAACAATAAGAGCAGTTCAATTTTAGAACCAATTATTGAAAAAGTGATAGGTTGTCTTTCACTGAATCTCTACTATTATTATCTGATTTCATTGTGGAATAATTATTTCTGAGTTCTTTAGAAGCTGGCTCATCACTTTAGCTGTATTTCTTAGCTGTCTTTCAAATCCAGGATGAAAAAAAATCATATTTGAAAGAAGAACCCATTTGCAGCATTTTATTAACATTACCCAATTTCATAAAGTATGTGTAAAATACATTTGGTCTCTGTTGATTAATAACAATTTCAGCTGAGGTGATCAGTTCTAATTTTCTCACATACAAGTCATCATTATGTGTAGAAATAATCATGTATAAATGAAACTATCTTTTCCCACTGTGATAACTCAACACTAATGAGTAAGTATAAACAAGGAAAAAATGTAGATCAAAAATGTCCACACACAACACAAACTGCTATACATACCCTTTCCTATTGTCATGAACAATTATATTCATATTCTAAATGTGAGTTAAACATCTCTTTTTTTACAAAAATTCTTAAGAAAATCTGGTCGTTTCTTATATACTTGTCAAATATTATTGCCATTACAGGCTACAAGAAAAAACAAATTGGTGGTAAAGGTAATCTATCCCGAATAATAAATATGAGCCTAACATTTATATGACATTCCACAAATTTATCAAGGTACTTTCTTCTAAATATATTATGGAGGAGGAGGAGGAGGAGGAAGAGGAAGAGAAAAACTTACATCAAATTTAGAAGCAAAACCTAATTTCCTAAAGATGATATAGCTACAACTTTTAGCTAAGCTAAAATCATCTCCATTCTATCAAGTACTGTTTATTAGATGCATTGACACATCCTCCCCAATTTCTGTTAAAGTCAATGGAGCTTATTTCTGGAAAGTCATTCATAAAATGGCAGGGTTAATGCTAATAAAAATAAATCCATTTGATTGCAGTCCTTATAAGACAACTGAACTCAGTGAACTTTTCAGTAAACTGAACCTCACTGATAAAGTGTATTTTGCTCTGAATTATGTCTTCTCAACAACTTTGTCATCAAGTTTGTGTGTATGTGAGCATATAAAATCCAATTATAGATTACTGTGCAAATTCTATGCAGGTGTGAACTTTTGTAGATGGCAAACAATATCTGTATTGATTCATTTTCTTTCTATTTTCCTTTTGAAAAAAAATGTTTCTGGAAGTCTGTATAGCAAAATTAGGCAACCCCAAGGGTGTTTCAAAATATTCAGAGAGATAAACTTTTGTGACCATTAAATTCTTTTTCTACAAAGATAAAGTAGAAGTCATATGCAATTAAAGTCTTATTTTATTTTATTTATTACATTTAAATTATTATATTTCTACACTGCCCATCTCACAAAAGTGACTCTGGGTGATGTATAAAAGTAAGAATTATGATTAAGTTCACTGAGCCACAAATTCTGCACATACAGCCAAGTCCCTCTTAATATGTGTAGTAAAGTCAGGAGCAAATCTGATAGCAACAACTATATGCATCTTTATTTTGTACATCTATTGGTTCTTCACATGTGGAAAGGATATTTTCATAAGTCTTTTTTTTTGTTTCAAGTTTTTTATTTTATTTTACATATACATATCAATGCGTGAACAGTGTGGCACCTGGGTGTTATACATTCTAATACAAATAAAACTAGTAAAATTAATCATAGTTATTACATTCAACCAATATATATTTCTAATAATAGTAATAATACACATTTATATTCAGATGTAGTTTATCATTATTTAATTATTCCATGTTTTAATATATTGCTCTAATGCCACTCACCATATTATTTGATCATACATAATAATACCTCCATTCAATTTCTAAGCTTCCCTCTTGTTATTGCTTTTATTTTATTATGTAAAAATGTATATACTAATATTCCCCCTTTCTCTTATTTCTATCTCTATTCTAATTTTTAATCATGTCACCCTTTTATTAAAAGACATTTTCTTTCTTTCCAACATCTCTCGCCCACTTTGGTGCTTTGAATCCTGTTCATTTTTAACTTACCTCCCATATTTCACTCTTTACATCTATTTGTATTAAGATACAATCATTCATTATTTCATTATTCAATGTTTCAATACATAATTCTAATACCAATCCCAATATTATTTAGTTATACAAAATTATTCTAATCATATTCTTTACAATCATCAAATCTATATGTTTATATTAAAATACATTCTTTCATTATTTAATTGTTCAATGTTTCAATATATTATTCCAATGCCAATCACAATATTATTAAAACATACTTAATAATACCATCATTCAATCTCTAGTTTTCCCATTTTATTGTTACTTTTATTCCATTATATAAAGCTATGTATATACAAATGTTTTCCCCTTCTCTTATTTCTACCTAACTTCTAACCATGCCACCATTCTAAAAAAGAAGGGGAAGAAAGAGAAAAAGAAAAGCAAATCAAAACATCAGAGAGAGAGAGAGAGAGAAAGAGAGAGAGAAACCCTTTCCTTTCTATCCATTGTTTGTTGCCCACTTCAGTACTTTAGCTGCTAAAGTACTTTAGCTGCTATGCTTTTTTTGACTTGTCTCCCATATTCCTCTCTTGTATCTTTATTTCTGTCTGCATCTACTTCTTCGCTATTCAATCTAAATATTTCTCCCATCTCTACCCTCTTCCGCTGCCTACCTTCCAAAGTATCTGCCCAAACCCCTATCTCCTGTTTAAAAGTATCTTCCTGTATCTCCAATTCTCTTTTCAACTCTCTTAAATTATTTTCCCCCTGGTTTAATTAATCAATCACTGTTATTTTTATTATTATCTCCTCCTTGTCTTCTTCTTTTGTTCACTGGTTCTTCGCTTCTGTCTTTCCCTCCATTCCTTCTGTTAGCTCCTCCGTTTTCTGATCATCTAGATCTTTACTTATCATCCCTCATATAGTATTTTCCATTTTTTCCAAAATCTCCTTAAATCCTATCTCCATGATGTCCTTTGTGCTTTGGAAAATCAATGCCATCTCCTTCAAATTTCTACTCATTTCTTCCTTATGAAGCATCTTACTTTGTTTTTAAAAAATCCCACTTTTGTCCAGTAGTCCAAGAATCAATTATTCAGATCTAAAATTGCCCTTCAAAAATCACAGTTCTTTGTATCCCATAGGAAATCAATCAGTTCCATTTAAATAGTCCCAGAAGTTATCAAAAGCCTCTTTATGTTCCCCTTACAGTTTCAATCTTCTAACATAACATTCAGGGTCACTTTAATTAAATAACTTCCTTGTTCTCATATTTTAGTCTCCAGTAGTCATGGGGTAGTTAGATATAACCCAGTAAATATTTTCACAATCCTTCATATAAGTATTCCCAGACTTGTATATTTTCTTTTCGTCAGCAAGTGGCACTCTCAACTTAAATTTCAGTGTACCATTAGTCAGTCTAATTTTAGTTATTTTGATGATAATTTTAATTGTAATTCAATTATAGAAGCAGGATATGTTTTTTAAGTAAATAATTCCAGCATTTTAAAATGCCTTTCCATTACTACGTCTTCCCAGTTTAAGAGTCCAATTTTCTGTATTTTTCAAAATGTATTGTTTTTCTCTCTTTAGGTCTTTTCCTTCTGGTCTGGTATTTTTCTCAGAATGCTTAATCACAACTTTAACAAGCAATTCTGAGCAGATAGTTCTAAATTGTTTCTTGGAGTTAGGTTTTAAGTAAAAAGGAATCCTCTCCCCCAGTTCTAGTCACTGTTCACCTACTTTGCTCCAGCACCAGTCTTAGTTGTTTCTCGGTTGTTCCAGCTTTGTGGGAGCCGTCTTTCAGCTGTCTCTTCTCCTCACCATGGCTGAGAGGGAAAAGGAACCATGGGTCAGACAGGAAAGTTGCGACTCTCCACGACCTCACAGCACATCCCTCTTTGCTTCACCACCCCTACGGAGTGGCTTTGGCTCCATTCGGAGACTACCAATGGGTAGAACTCAGCACAGGAGCTTGGAGATCCACTCCTTGTGTCCGATCTTGCTGTGGCATCAACTGGAAGCCTATATTTTCATAAGTCTTGATGAAATCATATTGACTGTAATTTGTAATGAAGAATTTTTCCTTCTCTTCATTTCATTATTTTATGTTGCAATTGTTTGCTTCTTTTTATTCTTAATTTGGTAAGACTTCTGTTTTCAAATAAAGACTCTAATTTTTGTTGGTTTGAAAACTTTTAAGTTCTTAAATTTATAGTTAATTTTTCTTTAGTTTAGAAATGAAGATAGACTTACCAGGTGGCTTTTCAAAGTAGTCAGTCTGAAGATCTTCTAATATCTTTCAGTTGGTTAGATAATCAATTTCCAAAAATAATTAGAAGCAAGACTATTGAACTGAGTCTTTAAAAGCCTCCCTCAGGGTTGTGAACATGATAGTTTGATCCATTGATCTCTTAGTGCTCAAGTTTACAGGAGACCACTGTTCTTCAGTCTGCTCACGAGGAGCAGCTTTCTGGAGCACATGTGGGCAATCTCCCATCCTCTCCTTGTCCAGAGAGGTTCCAAAGGATCCATCTATTCACCGGTTCTTCAGTCTTTGCTGCAGTTGTCATCTTTTCTCACGACATTTGCTCCACCTCTACCAGAAGTCCAGATGAAAGCAAAACTTTGACATAAATGATTGAATATCTGCTGTTGCCAGTTACATTAAGCACTGTTTCATAAAAATTGTTCCTAACCATTTTTTAAAAAACAGTTTTTCTTCAGAATGTTGATGGGTGAGTTAAACAAAGGTTTACTGAAACAGAAGAAAATTTCTGGAAGATAAGGGCTCTTCGTTGATTGATGGATGATTTTGAACTATATACAGCTATCTACAGTTTAGCTTGTTTTCTTTTCCATTATCCAACTCAGTGCCCATCGTCAATTTAGATTGTTTTGTTTAATTGGTTGCCCTAAGAATTTGTACCAATAAGCTCAGAGGCAAAACTATCTGTTTCTGATTAGCAATAGTATGCTTGCTGGTAGAAGCTGAAAATGTACAAAATAATCTTGTGCATGCAAATATGCATATATATATTACAAATAATTGGCATTACTTTTTATATCTTCAAATAGATTAATACCATGTCTGCATATAGATTGGTAAGATAAATACAATTAAATCAGGACAAACTTGAAAAATAGATTAGGACAATTTAAATATAATTTTGTGTGTGTGTGTGTGTGTGAGAGAGAGAGAGAGAGAGAGAATCTGGTCCATGTTTTTCCCAGTATTGCACTACTTTTAAAATGAAGAAATCTGGCAGCATACCACAAACTTTATGTTGACATATTTTTAATTACATCACTATCCTTTGCTGCTTCTCTAGATCGTTTAAAAAAAATGATGAATGTATGTGTAGAATCACATCAAAATTGATCAATGCTAGAAGAAAGTACATTTCCATTATAATAATAGACAGGGAAGGGGGAGAGAGAAATGAACCAAGGCTATCATATATAGAATTATTATGATTGTAGTCATAATATTTTTGAGTTAACTTCAGTAACATTTTCTTAATAGTAAAGTAGATAGGTTGAAAAAATTGTACGTACACCATACACAAAGAAACTGTGACATTCTCCAAAGTACCATTATTAAGCATTTGTTTTCTACTTTATATGATTTTTACAGTATTGCACAATATAAAGCTGGATTCCTGCTTGAAACCTGTAATGTAGAAAAGGAGGAAAATGGAATCTCACAAAATGCAAGCAATATACAGACAGCTATTTTTTTAAAAAAATGGTTTTTTGCAGTATGCGAAAAAAGCATAAACAAAAAATCCCCTCCATTAGATTATTTGGTATATGATCTATTCAGATTGTTTACATATTTTGTATTGCCATCATGCTGTCATAGCTATATCTTGACATCAGTATCATAATCTGAATTCAGGGTGATAGAACAATCAAGGACTGAACTGCAAATTATCATCATTTCACATAAATGAATAGTTATGGTTGAATACTGTTGACTGCTCTGCTTACACATTGAACAAAAATGATGCGGTTCAACATAAGAACAGGTTGCTAAAACATTCAGGAACATAAAAGTTCTACATTTGCACTCTAAACCATCTGGGCATGTATAGGTTACCATAGCAATGTGTTTATACAGTTAACCCTCCAGAGGCATTCCCAGATGATTTTAAGACCTTGCCTTTTCATCTGCTTTATCATCTTTTATTTGTAGAGATCCATTCATTTTTGCAACTACACAAAGAGGAGCAGATGGCTCAGGTAGCAGATGAGGGAGCACCAGGTCTCTGGCTGGTTCACCTGAGCCTCCAAGCCTACTTGTTCCCTTCTGTCATGATGTGTGACTTTTCCTATACTTTCAAAGCAGACTTGTGCTGTGCTGCTCAGGTGTTATTCTATGGCTCATCAACAGAATTTATTTTCTAAAATAGGTTATTTAAAAATAGCCAACAACAATGTACTGAAAATAAAACAGTAGAATAAAAATAAATGACATATACTTTTTAATATTATTGTGTTTCCCCAAAAATACGACCTATCCCAAAAATAAGCCCAACCTATTTTTACATGTGAGCCTAATATAAGCCCTAGGCAAAAAATAAGCCCTAGTTAAGACCTTCTGGTTGTACGAGGTGGGGTGAGGCACATGCATAAAAATCAAGCTAGGGTAGAGGTGAGGGGTTGGAGCTTTCCCACACGTCCCACACCCACTTATCTTAGGACCACTGCAGCCAGGCCTTCCAAACCCCAACACCTGTCGTGCTGTTGTTTAAGCTCTGTGGCTCCTTGAAGTTGCACACCACACAGTGCATCATGCCAGTGCCGTTGCTCGCAGCAGGACACCATGTGATCATCTTACCAGTGTCATTGCGTTCAACAGGATGCCACATGGTGCAGCATGCCAGTGCCACTGCTTGTGGCAGGACACCAGATGGTGCATCATGCTGGGGCTACCGCTCACTGCCAAACACCACATGGTGCATCACACTTGTGCTTCCGCTCAAGACACGACGCCACATGGTGCATCATGCTGGTGCTACAGAAGAAGTCAGGCAGTGGTGTGACAGGTGTTGGGGCATGGGAGGCCTGTCTGTGGTGGCCCTAAGGTAAGTGGGTAAGACGTCTCCCAAAAATAAGACCTGATGCTTACTTTGCTCAAAAGCAAAGAAGACTGGGTCTTTTTGAGGAAATGAACATACATACATACATACAAACATACATACATACGTGTGTGTGTGTGTGTGTGTGTGTGTATTCTTTTTTATTTTACTTGAGTATAATAGTTGTAGACTTTATTTTATTCTGTTGATAGGCCACAGGCTATATTTTTTAAAAAATCAATCAATTTCATGTAAGTGTTAAAAAGGATTGTTTATGAGTATTCATAAGTACACTCAGTACTTAATGGAATGTTTTGTTTTATTTATGAAACAATGTGAGTAATTATAATTATATTCACCTTCTTGGAGATCATCTATTGTCTGATGATCTCCAGGCCAAATATTCACAAAGAAAGGCAATGCAGTTTGGGAAAATGATTCAAAAGGTCTTCAGAACCTGTGCAAGCCCAGCATCTCTCTGTGTCTGCCTAAAATAAAAGCTGTAATAATTTGTAAAGATTTGTAAATAATTAACTCATTAAAGCAATGTTTCCTACTCTCATTCAGTTTAAATCTACCCAAGTGTGGAAAAGCTGAGAAAAGAAGGGGAAATGGGCAAATTATCTTATTATCCTTAATTTAACTCATATTCCACAACTCAGCCCTGGTGATAGGAAACTTGTTAAGAACTGTTTTAAATATTTAATGTACTCTGGACAACCACTCCTTGTGAGTACCATTGCAAAACTGAGTTGAGAGGCTAGGAGTTGAGGGATTCCAACTAAGCTTATAATTGTAGTGCAGCCTATCCTTTAATGTTTAGTAAAATAAGTTTTAAATATTTACATATTTATTTATTTATTAAATTTTTATACCACCCTTTTCCCGAAGGACTCAGGGTGGTGTACAGCCAAAATAAAGACCAACAATATAAAAGTTAAAAACAATTTAAAATTATTAAATAGTTTGGCCAATCATCTAAAATAAAATAACCCATTCCCATAAAATTTTAGGCCAGCCCTGCTTGATGGAATAATAGCGTTTTAAGGGCGCGGCGAAAGGTATGGAGGTCGGAAATCCAACGAATCTCCGGGGGCAGCTCATTCCAGAGGACAGGTGCCCTCACAGAGAAGGCTCTCCCCCTGGGGGTCGCCAGTCGACACTGTCTAACCGACGGCACCCTGAGGAGACATTCTCTGTGGGAATGTACTGGTCAGTGGGAGGCTATCGGAGGCAGAAGGCGGTCTCGTAAATATCCAGGTCCTATGTCATATACAAGTTTTACAAATACAAGTTTAAGCGCTTAAAAGTATCTTTTGGGACAGAGAAATAAATGGCAAAAGAATGATTAGAGTGTTAGTTTTAGAAAGTTATAGAAATGAAAAAGCAAGTTCTATGACATTATTTGAAGGGATTAAAGACCAAGATTGTTAAATGTAAAAGGAAGGAACAAAGTTGGTTTATTTGATCAAGGTTAAAATATATATCTTTCTAGCTTGATAATGCTTAATAGACTTTTGCTGATTAGGACTGAATGATTAGGCTTTAAAGTTTTGTTTACAGATAAAACATGAAATATGGGAAAAAGAGATCATTTGTTGTACTTTACAGAAGGTGATAAATTACTAAAATGGTTTTAACTTGTGATGGAGGCAGTTACTTTCTTATTCTTTTTTTTTCTATTTTTCTTTTTATTCTTTCTCATTTCCTACATTTCCCATTTTTTCTTTTTACTCTTTTAATTTGTATTAGTTTTTATCTCTTTAATTGTAATGTCCAAAATGTAGACTTTTGAATGTTACAATTAGAAAAAAAATAATTCAGAGATTAACATTGAAGATATGTTTCTGAAATCTGTGTTATTCTTGCTTCCTTGGTCATGCCCAGTTGAGTGAGAGACTGATCTGAGATCTGACATGAAGACTAATCTGAGCAGTTTGATTATTTGGACAGCAGGAGTCTGGGGTTATAGTTTTGTTTATATGACTGTAACCCTAATGTTTACAGAATATGATCAGCTGAGCAGTACTCGTTTGTTTCTCTTTCAAGCTGATCCATAATGAAGTGCCTCATTAAGTGTATACCTAAAAGGACAAAATGAAAAAACAGTATCCCTTTTCCTTTTCTCTCTCTATAAAAGAAAGAAGTCGCTTTCTATTTTTTTTCTAGTTCTCTCTATGAACAGTAACCTAGAATTAATCTGAGGTAAATAACAGAGGAAATTAAATGTTAAAAAAAAAACATACTGTAAATACCCTCCAAAGTTACTTAGTAGTCATGATGGGAATGTTATCTTCCAAACCACTATAATGCTATCACTCAGGCATCTTCTCTTTTTTCTTTTCTTTTTTTTTTTATTGCAAAAGTTTTACAATTACATTTTCACCCCTTTCCCCCTCCCTCTCAACCCACCCCAAACCTCCCAACCTCACCCTCCCTAACCCTCCCTAACCCTCCCCTCCCCCCGGACTTCCATACAATATACTCAGATCAAGAAGAAAAACCCCCCTTTGTATAAAACTTGAACCCCTCCCTCCCCCTTGTAGTTTTTCATCTTCATTACATTAAAATATTTCTATCTTAATATAACATTTTCAAATAAAGGCTATTTGGTACTTCCTAGTTTGATATTTGTTCTGAACATAATCTATCCACTTTTTCCATTCCCATTCATAAGTCTCTTGTGAACAGTCTTTTAAATATGCTGAAATCTTCGCCATCTCTGCAAAACTGGCCATCTTCAAAGTCCATTCCTTGATAGTGGGCAAAGCTTCATTTTTCCAGTATTTATCTATCAATAATCTCGCTGCTGTTATCATATACAATATCAACTTTGTTTCACCCAATGTAAAACCCTTAACTATAACCAATAAAAACAGTTGTGGAGAAAATTGAATTTTTTTCTTCAAAACATTCTGCATAACCCACCAAATTTTTATCCAAAAAGCCTTAACTTTCTTGCAAGTCCACCAAACATGATAATATGTAGCATCTAGACTATCACATCTCCAACATTTTGGCTGAACATTAGGGTACATACATGACAATTTTTTGGGATCTAAATGCCATCTATAAAACATTTTATAGAAATTTTCCCTCAAGTTCTGCGACTGTGTGAACTTAACGTTCTGGACCCAAATTTTTTCCCATGTTTCCAACATCACTGGTTCTGCAAAATTTTGTGCCCATTTAATCATACAATCTTTAACCAATTCAGTTTCTGAATCCCTTTCTAACAAGACATTGTATAACCTTTTAATATGCATTGGACCTTTCTCTTTTATATGTCTAACCAATTCTTCCTCATGCAACATAATACCAGTTTTTTGGTCCTCTTTCCATCTCAGTTGGAGTTGATTATACTGTAACCAAGTTAGATTAATCCCTTCGTCCAACAGTGTCTCGAATGTCTTCAACTGCCATCTGCCCGCATCTGTAAAAAAAGCCTCTTTATATAACCCCCCCCCCCAGTGACATTATATTTGTATTCCACATGATATGACCAAGATCCAACCATAGCGGTATTTTGTAATCCCATTTGAATCGGTGCTTCTTCCAGACCCTCGTCAAAGAGTCTCTAAGTATATGGCTTTTAAATACTTTATCCACTTTGTTCTCATAAAATAAATAAGCATGCCATCCAAATTCGAGGTCAAAACTTTCTATATTCAATATTCCAGTCTTTTTCCTTCCAAACCAGTCGCTTGCTTGAGTCAGAGCTGCTGCTTCATAATATAATTGTAGGTTTGGAAGTTTAAGACCTCCCCTTTCTGGAACATCTTGCATAATTTTCAATTTCACTCTCGGTTTTTTCTCGTTCCAGACAAACTTATTCACTCCACTTTGCCACTCTTTCAATTGTTTATCGCTTTTAAGCACCGGAATCGTTTGGAACAAAAAAAGAAATCTTGGCAAAATATTCATCTTAACTCCTGCTATTCTTCCAAGTAGAGACAGCTGCAGTTTTTTCCAAGTCTCCATATCTTTCTGCACATCTCGCCACAACACCTCATAACTATTTTGAAACAATTTCATGTTTGACTCTGCAACCTGAACTCCTAGATATTTTACCTTTGGTACGATCTCAAAACCTGCCCTCCTTTCAAGCTCGTGTTTACGATCTTGTGTCATATTTTTGACTATCATCTTAGTTTTTTTCTGGTTTAGTCTAAAACCTGAAACTTTACTATAATCTTGTATAATGTCTTTCATCTGGATTATTGATTCCATTGGCTGTGTTAGGGTAACAACCAGATCATCTGCAAATGCCTTTATTCTATAATCCTCTTGCCTTATCATTATGCCTTTCAAGATATTAGAGTCCCGTATTGTATTTAACAAGACATCTAGTGTCAAAATAAATAACAATGGGAATAACGGACATCCCTGTCTTGTTCCCTTTTCAATTTTAAACTCTGTTGTCAAACTTCCATTAATAATAATCTGTGCCTTTTGCTCTTGGTAAATTGCTGAGACCGCCTGTATAAATAGGTCCCCAAAGTCCATCTTTTTAAAAGTCTTTAATAGAAAATTCCAATCCACTCTGTCGAAGGCCTTTTCCGCATCCAAAAAAACCAGCACTGCAGATATCTGTTTATTCGTCTCAAGATACTCTAGTAAGTCTATTACTTGCCTTACATTGTCTTTCATATATCTGCCCTCGATAAATCCTGCTTGATCATCATGAATCACCTCTTGGATTACTGGCATCAGCCTGTTGGCTAATACTTTTGCATAAATTTTATAATCAGTATTCAGAAGAGATATTGGTCGATAATTCTCCGGTTTTTTAGGACCTACTTGCTCTTTTGGTATCAGAGAAATATAAGCTGTTGTCCATGATGGGGGTATTTTACCCCCTTGTTGAATATTGCAAAATAAGTCTCTAAGTTGTTCCACCATTTCTGCTTGCAAAGTTTTATAATACACTGCTGTCAAGCCATCCATTCCAGGAGCTTTAGCTGTTTTTAATTGTTTAATTGCTACTATTATCTCCTCCTCTGTTATAGGATAATTCATTCTTTCCTTTTGTTGAATAGTAATTTTAGTAACTCTTTTATTATCTAAGTATTTTTCTATAAGTCCATTCTGCACATCATCTTTAGCATATAGTTTAGTATAATAGTCTGCAAAAGCTTCTTTAATTATTTTTTGTTGAAAGATTTCTTTCCCTCCAATATCAATACTATCAATAGTCCGTATACTCTGCTTCTTCCTTAATGTATAAGCCAACCATCTGCCCGGTTTATTGGCATTACAAAATGTATTATGCCTCGCATATTGTAAGTTTGTTGCAACTTGTTCCGCCATAAGCATCTGGAATTGATCTTTAAAAAGTTTTATAGCACCACGTATTTTTTCATCTGTTGGATTTTTAATAAGTAGCTGTTCTTTATTCTTTATTTCTGCTTCCAATTCAGATCTCTTCTTTTGTCGATTCAGTCTATGTTTAGAATTCATGTAAATGAGTACCCCTCTCATATAAGCTTTGCTCGCATCCCACACAATTTCAAGTGGGGTACCCTTATTCAAGTTCATTTCAAAAAATTCTTTCAAGTGCTTCTTAAGTTCTGTTATATTTTTTTCATATCTGAACAAATTTTCATTTAATCTCCATGATCGTCTTTCAATTTTACCCGTCTCAAATTCTATCCATACTGGGCTATGGTCGGTCAAAGTTCTTAGAAAAATCTTTGTTCTTTTTGTCTTAACAAGTAGATCATCTGACAACAAAATAAAGTCAATCCTAGCGAAGGATCTGTGTCTATCAGAAAAAAAAGTATAGTCCAGTTCTTTTGGATTATGTATTCTCCAAATATCTTTTAATTCCAAGTCCTCTTTCATATCGAAAAAAGTCTGTGGTAGTCTAATACTGGATTTCGCTGTGCTCTTTTTATCTAATTTAGAATCAATTACTCCATTCCAATCTCCCATAATTAAAATAGATCTATAGTCCCATTGCAGTATTTTAGTATGTAACATTTTATAGAAATGATCCTGTTGTTGGTTGGGAGCATAAATTCCAATCAAAAGAATTTGGCTGTTTACTGTAAACAATTCAATTACTAAAAACCTGCCATCTTCATCTGCTTCTATAAGTTTAGCTGTCAGTCTTTTATTTACATAAATAACCACACCATTCTTTTTTGCAAAGTTGAAGCCACAAAATGTGTTCCTAATTTAGAGTTTATCAAATGTTTTTGATCTTGAGTTCTAATGTGGGTTTCTTGTAAACAAATTATATCATTATTAAATTGTCTCAAATATGCAAATAACTTCTTCCTTTTCTGTAATGAATTCAACCCATTCACGTTCCAAGATAAGCACTTAATTGTCATCTTTATCTTTTGAAGCAACAAGCAGAATAACCGAATATGTTCCATAATCTTCAGTTTCGCTCCCCCCATGGCTTCAGTCTCTTGTACAGTACTTTTAGCTCCCTTTTTGTATTGTCTTTCCTGTTGTTGCTTTTCTTTAAGTTGCTTAGATTTTGCACGAGTTATACGCTGGTCTTTGACTTCAACCATCCGGACCGGGTCCAGGATTGGAGAAGGTTCTAGCAGGGGCTCTTCCAGAAAACCTCCTACAGCACCTTGCATGTCCTCTGAGTCCACCTGCTTTGACTGTTCTTGCATCTCTTGCTGGGGTTGCTTCTTATCACTCTCCTTAATCTCCAACACTGTGGATGTACATGGAGATGGTGTTCTTTCTTTAAAATTAGCAGAATAAAAATACTCCGCCTTCTCAACAGTATTCAACCGATGTCTTTCTCCATTGTATTTCAAAATTATACCAGTTGGGGCATCCCACCGAAATGGTATATCTTGTTTTTTCAATTCATTTACTAGAAAACCAAAGTCTTTTCTGGCTTTCAGCATCTTGGGTGGCAATTCTTTAAAAATTCCAATTTGAGCCCCCCCCCCACTTGCACAGAAGAGAGAAAAGATTTTTGCAGGATGTCATTTCTTATTGTTCTGTCTGTAAAATATATCACCACATCTCTAGGCAATTGTCTTTGTCTGGCCACCCAAGAATTCACTCTGTAAATTTTATCTATTTTGTAAAAAACCACTTCAGGATTGATTTTTAATAACACAGCCAGGGCATCAGCACAAATCTGTCTCAAATCCTGCCAGTCATCCTCTCTAATTCCTCTGAGCCTTATAGCAAATTCCATGGCCCTGAATTGCATCATAACAATTTCATTTTCAACTCTCTGCACTTTTTCATCAACATCAAAAATTTTATAATCATTGTCCTTAATCTTAACATTGACTTCTGATTTAAAATCTTCCACTTTGGAATCCACTTTAATAATAAATTCTGCAAGGCCAGACGCCACCTCCAATATTTTTTTAGTCACCTTGCCATAATCCTGTTTCACCATGCCTTTAATTTCATCAATTTCCTGCATAATTTCCTGTTGGGATTTTTGAAGTTTATCATCTATTTCTTGGTGAGATTTTTGATTTGTCATCCAAAGCCTGAGAAATAAATTCTTTTAAATTTTCAAAGTCAAAATCTTTTTTCTGAGTCTGTGTCTGTTGGGCAGGGGGAAGCTGCATTTCATGTTTGTGTGTGGGGGTTCCCCCCCTGCTGCCTTTCCTTCCTACTTCTTTGAAGCCATCCTGCCACATAAGTTAGATTTTCTGAAAAGGGAAGTCCCTTTTCCTTTTCCACCTCCACAGAGACTTCTAAAAAAATCCCCCAGGTTTAATCAAATAGAAACTGGAGTAAAGCAAATTCAGATTTTAAAGAAAGAGTTCTTTTCCCCTTCTTCTCTTGTTTCTCTTTATTACAAGTGGAGCAACTTTGTAGCAACTTTGTAGCAAAGCAAAATAACTTCACAAATCCACTCTCGCAAGCTCGTTAACTCTGCTGCTGGGCGCCATATTTTTTCAAATCACTTTCACTCGCTCGTACTTTCTCTTAAGTTAAAAAGTCAACAAAGCACTAATACTTGCGATTTCCAAATTTCAGGGTTCAAGTTAATATTTCCGCTGCTTGTTAAGGTTGGTTTCATTCAATTTGAATGTTTGCTGCAGCTGGCTTGTTCTGCTGAAGGCAGAATCGTCCCATGCTGTCCGGAGTCTCAGCAGGTTGGGAGGGAGCCACGCCTGTTTCCTCCCCAGAAGCGATTCTCTGGGGGCTTACAGGGGCTCAACCTGTGCCCTGCTATCTCTCCTCCTTCAATCCTTCAGATTTCGGAGTTTTCGAGCCGCTTCTCGATCTCGAGGCTGCTCTACAGGCAGCAGAGCTGGCGGTCCTTAAAAAGGTACCGTCTTCGCCGAAGGCTAGCAAACCAGAAGCACTCAGGCATCTTCTCGATTTAACCACCATTTATTAATGTGTGTACCAATCTTGGCTGACCACTAAGCAAGCTTGTTGCCACAGGAAAAAGCATTTAAAGACAGATAAAAGAATGGGAATAAGGACCATCCTGGAGTTCAGAGAATTTCCATTTCTAAACTGTGTCATTTCTAAATTGCATTCACTGGACTGAATTGATAAAAATGGTGTCTTGGAACACTCAGTGGGGTCTATGATGACTTGGTGCTGCTAGGTCAACATGGCCAGCAGGGGGTGACCTTCTCGACACTGCCAACTCCTTGATGCAAACTCGCTGCCACCAGGTGCTTCCCATTTTGACACCCCAACCCATTTGCTTCTCATCTGGTGCAGCCCCGCCCATCACCGCCATCCTCTGACAGCCCATTTGCCTGCCTGCCTGGCTCTCCATCCAGTGCCAACAATGAGTTGTCCCCACAGCAAATTTATGGTGTTGAGATCAGTGGTGAGTTGCCCCCGGTTCATACCAGTTCTATAGAACCAGTAGTAAAACCGGCGGGAGGCTCCGCCCACCAAGCCTCACATCATCAGAACGCTTCTGTGCATGCGCAGAAGAGCACGCGCACGGCCCCCTTGTGAACTGGTAGTAAAAGTAAGCACCCACCCCTGGTTGAGATGTCCTACAAAGAGATGGCAGCAGTGAGTTGGCAGCAAGGAGTCAGCGGTGGTGAGATGGCCATCAGCAGCATTGAGTCATCCCATTACAAATGATAATGTGGAATTGAAGGTTTTCATCAACATCAGTGCTGTAAATTATCTGAAAGTAAAAGCAAACAAAGTAACATTGCAAGTCATTGGTATAAATATTACATCTGCAATCATCCAAGGCCATTTGTGAACCTTAATTTTGCTGGATAGCATATTAACATGTCTCTCCTCTCTTTCTCTCCCTTTTTTAAAAAGGTACATCTAATCTAATTTTAAAGTTTTGAAGAAATTCTTCAAGGAACTTTAAATAGGTGCAATATAACTTTAAAATTCTGAGAAAGGTAAAGTATTGGGAAAAGGGAATTAGTTTACTCATCACTCATGTGTCAACATATGGGTCAGAAAGTTAATTTTAGTATTGACATTGCCTCGGCAGCATAGTGCAATGTTAAATTGTTTTGGCACTTTCACAGATAGAAAACCTGCACTGAGTTCTTAAATGAGAATTAATGTTGTTAAATATCTGGAAAATGTTGTACCAATAACACTGTCATAAAAATATCATAACAATGTCAGAAGAAAGTCAACCATTGGCTGTGCTCCACTTATTATAACCTAAAATCATAATTTCAAGGCTAACGAAGAAAGTTAAGCATGCAAAAATGTATATAGTTAAATGGTTTTATTAGCTTAGAAAACATTACATATCAATATACCACAGCACTTGTGAATCTACTGTTACTTCAACTCAAACAGTTCAATAGGCTGCCTTTTAAATAACAGGGAGATATGTGCCATCTTGAAAGCCAGTTTGATGAAGTAGTTAAATATACCAGGCTAGAAACATGGACAGTGTTCTAGTCCTGCCTTAAATACAAAGCCATCTGGGTGACTTTTGGCTGATCACTCTTTCTTAGTCCTACCTGTCAATGACTACTTCAGCTTCAACCACAACAATACACAAGCAAATAATAGATACAAACTCAAGGTAAACTGCTCCAAACTCGATTGCAGAAAATATGACTTCAGTAACAGAGTGGTCAATACCTGGAATGCACTACCTGACTCTGTGGTTTCTTCCCCAAACCCCCAAAACTTTCACCTTAAATTGTCTACTGTTGACCTCACCCCATTCCTAAGAGGTCTATAAGGGGCGTGCATAAGTGCCTACCGTCCTGTCCTAATATTCCTTTTTGCTCTTACTCTTTTCATGTATTCAAATTATGTTTATACTTTTACCTGTTATCTTATATATGCTTAACAAATAAATAAATAAAATAAATAAATAAATTAGTCCTAGGACTTAAACAATGGCCAACCATTTCTGAATATCCACCAAATACTGAGAAAACTTCATGGACTTTTTCAGCAGTTGCCAGATTGACTTGAAGGGGCATGCACACACATGCTCAAAAACACACACATACATTCACATACACACACACCATATTACTTATCAGCATCTGCAAAGGGATGTGGGGGTAGATCAGGCTTGTCAGAGACAGAGTTGTGGTATCATGATTTAATCTAAAGAAATAAAGTCATGAGATGACAAATCTAAAGGAAATATATCTAAATCTAATTTATATTGACATTATTTAATATATCTTTCTATCCCTGAAAATTATTCAAACTTTCCATGCATCAATTCAAATACTGATTTTTATTTTTTAAATGTGTCATCTCTTTCTTTTGGAAGACTTTTGGGAGTCAAAAGTCTTTGACTTCCCAGTCTTTTGCTTTGTTTCAATTGTTTCACTCTTCTTTCTTGTATTTGTTTGGATATTTGATCCTCATTCATTCTTTTTATATGACCAAACCATCTCAAGGTACTTCTTTATATTAATCATTCACTTTTGTATTCATTCCACATACATTTTTCATCCAGGCAGTCTTGACCCAAAGCTCTTCATTCAGTCTGTTGTGACCCAAAGCCCAAAGCAACATTTTAACACATATACTCTCCACTCCATTTAACTTATTTTATGTTACTTCTGACATACCCAATTCTCACTTTCTTTTTTTTTTTTTAATTTTTTTATTCATTTTATATTTTAAATTACTAACATTACAAACAACATGTACAATACTTCACCCTGTGCTATACATAAGAAAGGAAGATTTGGTTCTTCGGATATATCCTCATGATCGCCAAAATCCACGTTCTCGGGGTACAGGTACCGAAGCATCCAATTTTCCCAGCGCATAGTCCACAAATGGTTTCCAAATTTTCCAGAAAATATCTTCTTTATAGTCACCATTTCTAATTTTAATATCACATGTCATTTTATCATTTAAAGCTAATTTCCACATTTCACAATACCATTCTTCTATTCTAAAATTCACATCTAATTTCCAATATCTGGCTATTATAATTCTACCCATTATAATCATAATTCTAATCAATTCTTTCTCATATTTTGTTGGTTCTATTTCCTTAATTATCAACAGTAATATAGTTTCTGGTCTCAATATTATTGCTTTCCCCATCATTTCAAATATCCTTTCCTCCAATTGTTGCCAAAACTTTTTAACTTTATCACATTTGTACCACATATGTTCATAAGTCCCTAATTCCATGTCACATCTCCAACATTGTTTACTAATTTTTTTATCCATCAATGACAATCTTAATGGAGTCAAATACCATTTCCAAACAACCTTATAATTGTGCTCTTTAATCCTTACAGATAAAGTCTTCATAATTCTACTCTTCCAATTCACGTTCCAATCTAAATCTGATATTTTAATATTAAGTTCTTTTTCCCAATTCATCTTCATCACCCTTTGTGGTTTTCCATCAAAATTTATAATCTTATATATCTTACTAACGAGTACCTTTAGTCCAATTTCATCTTTCATAATTTGGAATACTAAATATTCAAATTCAGTTTTACTTCTACTTATCGAACAATTGTCCCTTACCTTCTTAGTCCATTTTTCTATCTGTATTTTTTCAAACCAGCCCAAACCCAATTTTTCAATGATTTCTTTTTTCCTCCTTTCATTTTCTAAAGTTTTTAACCAATCTATTATAATTTGTATATTTTCATCTTCCATTACCCTATCACGACTTATATTAGTTTTAATCGGCCAATTTTCAATTGTCTTCCCTAAGAAAATTATATCTGGAATTAAAATTTTAACAAATTTGTTCCAAATTTTACTCAATCCCTTTAACCAATAGCTATTAATTACACATTTTGATTTTGCTTTATCTAAAAACCATGTTGAGCCAAATCTCTTAATGTCCTTTAATTCTAAATCTCTCCAATGACTATCTTCACCTTTAAATATTTTTACCACAGTCCGAATAGCATAAGCCCAATAATAATTGAGTAGTTTGGGGATTCCTAATCCACCTTCCTTTTGATTTTGATACCACATTTTCTTCACTAATCTAGGTCTTTTCCCACCATTGCAAAATTTATCCAATTTCTTCTGATATCCTTCAATATCTTTCTCTGTCAAGTTTAACGGTAACATCTCAAATAAAAAATTAAACTTTGGCAACAACATCATCTTACACATTGCAATTCTACCAAACCAAGACAACTTTATCATTTTATATTTATCTATCTTTTTCTCAATTTCATTCATCGCCACATCATAATTTAATTTTTTCATTTCTTTAACTTTGAGTGAAAGTGTTATGCCCAAATATTTCAATGTTTTTTTAATCCTTATCCCAAGTTGTTCTTGCATATTCTCCCACTCCTTACCATTATTATTCATTAATAATTCAGATTTTGACCAATTTATTTTCAAACCTGTCATTTCCTCAAATTCTTCCAAATGCTTATGTATCTTTTCCAAATCTTTCTCTATATCTTTCAAAATAATCAAAGTATCATCCGCATACAGATTTATCTTATATCCCTTATAGCCTTCCAATTCTTCATCTTTTTCTATCATTTTAGTCAAAATTTCCATAACCAATAAAAATAATGTTGGAGACAGGGGACATCCTTGTCTTGTACCCGCTTCCAATCTTATCTCTTCTGTCAGCCTTCCATTCACCTTCACTCTTGCACTACTTTTTTGATACAGTTTTGAAATAACATGTATAAACTTATTACCAAAACCTAGTACCTCAACAATTATTTTAATAGTTTCCCATTGTACAGAGTCAAAAGCTTTAAAAATATCTAATGATATTATACCTATTTTATCAGCATTATATTCAGCAACATCTATAATATTTAATACTCTTCTGACAATATCACTCATATATCTACCCTTCACAAAACCTACTTGGTTATAACTTATATATCTATCTATAAATCTACTTAATCTATTACTTATAATGGCAGTAAATATCTTTGCATCTTGATTAATTAAAGAGATGGGCCGATAGGACTCAATCCTTTCTAAGTCTTTATCTGGTTTAGGGATTATAGATATCACCGTTCTGTTCCATGACAACGGAACTTCTCCACCATGTAAAATTCCGTTAAATAGTTTTTGCAATTTTGGTATTATTATTTCCTTAAATTCTTTATAAAACTCAGCAGGTAATCCATCTTCACCTGGAGCTTTCCCTAATTTTATTTTTTGTATTACTCCATTAATCTCGTCTTGTGTTATATCTTCTTCCATTAAATCTTTATATGTTTGGTCAATTTTCACAACATGTTTTTCTAAATAGCTTCTCAGTTTTCCCCGATCAATTAATTTTTTCGAATATAAATTTTGAAAAAAGTTCCTGACCACTTCACATTTTTCTAATTTTTTATAGCGTCTTATGCCCTTATCATCTATCAAGGCTCCAATTTCTCTCTTCTCTCTTTTATTTTTCGCCATCCTTGCCAATAACTTAGAATTTTTATTGCTAAATTCAAAAAAATTCCTATTTAAATATCTCATATTCTTTTTTACCAATTCTATATCTTCTTCTATCAATTTATTTTTTAGCAGATTTAATTCCTCCAGAAAAAACTTTTCTTTAGTAAGCAAAAATTGATTTTCCAATTCCTTAATCTGGCTTTTATCTTTTTCAATTTTATTTTTATAATTTTTATATTTTCTGCTTGATAACTTGATACTTTCCCCTCTAAACACTGCTTTCATCGCATCCCAAACAATTTCAAATTTAACCTCTCCATTATCATTCAATCTCCAACATTCTTCCCATTTTTTAAATATCCATTTTTTATCCTCCTCATTTTTATACAGTTTTTCATCATATCTCCAACAACTTCCTTTTTTCTCAAAATTAAAATCTATTTCCATCGTAACTTCTGCATGATCAGAATCCTTAAAAATTCCCACATCTATCTTATCCACATTATTCAACAAATCTTTAGAAACTAAGATATAGTCAATTCTTGAATATGTATTATGTATCTTAGAGTAAAAAGTGTACACTCTTTCAGTTCCTTTCACTTCTCTCCAGGCATCCACCACACCGTTTTGAAACATCCATTTATTTAAGATCCCCATTTTATTTGCTTCTCCACAACGAGTGGGGTTAGTACTATCTATTTTATCTCTAATTAAATTAAAATCCCCAGCCACAATTACTTTCCCTACACTTTCGATTTCCAAAATTTTAGTTATTTTTTCAAGAAATTCTTTTTGCTTCTCATTTGGTAAATATAAATTAACCAGTGTCACTTTTTCCTCGTTAATATTTCCCACAATTATTACATATCTTCCTTCTTCATCCACAATTACTTGTTCTTTTTCAAAATATACCCTATCTGATATCAATGTAGCAACTCCTCTTGCTTTTGAAGTTCCAAAAGATTTTTCATAAATTTGCATACCCTTTATATACATTTTATTTGAGTCTTCAGATTTCTGATGGGTTTCTTGCAAAAATAATATATCTGGTAGATCTCTTTTAATTTTAAGTTCCAATCGTCTTCTCTTAATCTGATTCCCTGTACCCTTCACATTCCATGTCATTATTTTTATTAAACCCATTTAAACTGTAATTTTTTTAATCCTTTCCCCTCCTCTTCCTTTCTGTGCCCAGATCCCAACACCAATCTCCCACATTCCAAACAACATTCAACATAGAAGAAAAAAAACAATAAAAAAAAACAAAAAAGGACAAAAAACACATCAAACATTGAATAACAAACAATCTTCGTCCCCCACATCCTCAATTGGTTTCTGCCTCTATAAAGAGACCCAATTCTCACTTTCATATAACAAAGTGGACAGGAACATATTCTTATACACAACTGTTTTTATTTCTTTTGACATAAATTTATTCTTCACAACTTATTCTTCATATCAGCCACTAGCCACTATTTTTCGACCAGTATTTCAACATTTTAAAATTGGAATCACCTGCTTCCCCCGTCCCCGATGCCTCTGCCTCTGCCTGCTGCCGGTGCCAGTGTACAAGCCTCCCGTGAGTCAGGCGGCCATGCAGCATGTCCAGATTGCCTGTCTTCTACCCCTGCCTCTTCCTCCGCGCTCGGATTTATCAGTATTTGCACTGAGCTAAGAGGCTGGCGGGCTGTGTCTGCTACCATCGGCTCCTGGGTGCTCGCCACCTCTCATGCTGGTGATGCCCATCCCCCTAGTCTTATTTTCAGGGTAGGGCATTTATCTTGGATACAAAAAGTATCCAAAAAGTTGACTCAGCCTTCCATCCTTTCTAAGGTAGGTGAAATGAGGACCCAGTTTGTGGGGGCAATAAGCTGACTTTGTATAAAATATACAAAAGAATGAAGGTTATTGCTTAACGCATTGTAAGCTGCCCTGAGTCTCTGGAGAAGGGTGGCATATAAATCAAATTAAAAAAAAAAGTCTTTGTAACTGTAGGCCACTTTCTCATCTTCCCTTCTTGGATAAGTTGATTAAGAAAGTGGTGGGTTTATTGCTTCAGAGATATCTGGATAAATCTGATTATTCAGATTGATTTATATTGCTGTGTTTGATATCTAGCTTGTTGACCCATGTTACAGAAAGTTTTGTTCAACTTCTATATAAAATTAATAGGATAACTTTGAAACTATAGAATGGGATTCTATCTATATTCTGGTGATGCCCCTTACTATCAAACCCCAAGAGAGCAATAATATCTCTTGTGCTTTATTTAAAGTTAATAATAATGAATCAGATGAGAGTACATAATGAAATTATAATGCAGACGAGACAGATATATTGTTGCTAATGAGAAATCTCGGATTTAGGAGACCAACTCTGTTTTGGATAGGATTCAAACTTTGAAGGCAGATGCTTATTTCAGCAGAAGAGCTCATTATAAAAATCCAATTGTTGCCAGAGGTTGGTCATCAAGTCTCATGGAGCATTAGAAAAATTATCTATCTATCTATCTATCTATCTATCTATCTATCTATCTATCTATCTAAAATGTATTTGAATATTAGTAGCTCGGGTTGGTAGTTAGGCTGTTGTTCTGAGCTCCAAGCATGGCAATTTGGTTGCAAACGTTTCATCACCATTCAAGGAAACATCATCAGTGTGCTTTGAATTGTGTTTGTCTATCAGATTCGGCAACCAAATTGCCAAGCTCGGAGCTCAGAATAACAGTCTATCTATCTATCTATCTATCTATCTATCTATCTATCTATCTATCTTTCTATCATCTAACTATCTATCATCCATCCATCTATCATCTATTATCAAAGGTTAATATAGCAAAGTTATTATTAAATAATATTTTCCTATCATCATCTTGTTTTTTATTATTAAAGTATATACAGAATCTCCTTGTGTATGAAGATTTAAAAATGAATTACAAAATCATCTAATGATCTCAAGGAAATACTGATTGTTTATAGTTTAGCACAGGATTTTTTTTTCTAAGCTGAGAATCTTACTTAGCTTTTGAATGCTATGCTAGGAGCCAAAAATTCAAAACTGTTATAAGTAGAGTTATAACAAAGAAGTGACTGGAATGGATAGATATTTAATTTACATTAATTATAGTTACTATATTATTCCCTAATATACTGAGTAATATTTTGGCTAATCTCCCAAATTGTATTAATACTAGATAAGCTATCCATCCAGGGCACTGATTAAACCAATCATCAAAACATTAGAAGCTATTATAGCTATTAAACCAACTTCCTTGAGCAGTATAAGGAGCACAGAAGATTGTATCCCTTATTAGTTTTTTTTAAAAAAATCAGTACATGTTTGGTTTTGAATAATAACTATTTAATTTCTCCACATCTGCTATATGGTCATTGTTATATAAAGGATATACGGTAGTCATTAAAACCTAAGGGGATTCTGTGACATATCAACTCTTTCAACTCTATACACTCCTCACTCCCTCCCTCCCTCCCTCCCTCTCTCTCTCACTCACACACACAGATACACACACATATATGATATAATATGTATTGATATGTATTTTTATATTTTGTATCTGTTGTTTTTACATTTGTTGCTTTTATCTGACTATTCTGAGCTGCTCAGAGTTGCTTTTGATGAAAAAAGCAGCTGTCAATTTAAGAAAATAACTAAATAAATATGACATTTGAAAACAAAAGCCTTCCAATTGATCTGTTTTAATTTACTTCCAATCAACCTTATTAAGGACTCTTGATTTTTATTAGATTGCCTGCGAATATGAAATGGTGTTTCATGTGTATGTACAAATATGAAAACAATTTATACTAGAGTAGCAGAGCTGAGATATTTTAATGCTTCTTACAGATTTATTTCATCAATCATTTTTAATATAGCTAATAACATTTAAAAAGAAAACTGCAAGAAATGTTACTATTTCAAGACATTTGAAAAAATAAGCAACACATAGGATAGATTTTTTTAAAAAAAAAAATAATAAACACACAGACAAACACAAATACACATATATATCTATATATTCCACAATGTCTATAGAAGCATTAGGGGGAATTGATTCAGGCAAACTTGACATGATGGAGAAAAATGCTCTTACAACCTCATCTCCTGAAGGACTTTAAAAAGCAGACATCATGGGCTCTGATTAAACAGACATGTCTAGAATTGTAAATAGCTAATCTTGAAAGCTTTGAGTGTATTTCTGTAGCTTTTTTACAGATGCCTCAAAGACTGGAGAAAGAGGATAACTCTGAATTGCTCTCTTCCATATGCTACAGAACGTTTAATGGGCTATGACTCATCTCTGTTGTGATAAAATCTGACATACATCTCTTTGTTCATTTCTTAAGATCAGTGGCTAATATCCAGGGAGGCTGAAGTGTTCCCTCAAAAGTTTTTGAATCACCATTTTTTGCAATGCATTTGTGCTTGTTAGGTTGCTACGTGGACACTCTGGTACCGGCCTTGTATTCTATAGTAAATATTGTTGGTAAATAATGCCCAATGTGTGTGATTAAATTAGATTTTTGTACTCAAATAAATGTTTAATTTTAATACTTATGTTTTATATAAATTTCTGAGTTGAAGCGTAGTGGAATAAATCAGCAAGGCAAATTTTATAAAACAGTCCTATCTTTCTTATCTTCATCAAAAATAGCCTTGGATCCAAATGAGTGTGTTTTTTATTTCTTTGTAACACTGATATGATCATTTAGTACAACTTTCTACCTGTTGCAACAGAGCACCTGTAGCTTTAACCATGCAATGAGATTCTATAAGTCAGGCTATGTTTAATATTATATTATTGGGACTGTGTTTTGGTCAGTGTATCTCCTAGTGAATAAATGTGAAGGGTAATTTCTAAACTCATTTCTTCTTTCCAGCAATTGGTCCATATTTCCCTAGGCTTTTTTTCCTTCTTATCATCTTGTCCAGAGGTGGGCTGCTGCCGGTTTGGACCAGTTTGGGTGAACCGGTTGTTACAATTCTGCACAGTTTGGTGAACCAGCAAATCCCACCACTGGCTAGCCCATCCCATCCCATTCTACCCCACCCCGCCCTATCTCACCTCGCCCACCTTGGCCGGTGGCTAGAGTCACGCCTGCACCCAGCTACTCTCTGGCTCATTCGCCCAGACTACGTGGCCCAGCTGAACTCTGCACCTTTCCGACTTGCCTGCCTTCACCACGGCCTACCACACTGGCCATGAGGCCAGCTGATCTCCGGGCCTCACCCACTCTGCTAACTGTGGCTGCCCATGAAGGTAAGCTGCCTTGGTGTCCCAGTGAGTCTCTGCTGCCTTTCAGGATTGGCTTTCACCATCCTTCTGCCTGCATGCTGCCCGCTTGCCCTTTGCTTTGGGTTGGGGTCTGGGGTATATGCTAGTCCCTGACTCTGGCCTTCTATGGGGCCTCCACCCTCATGCCACCCACTCACCCTTCACCTTGGGTCAGGGGATGTGCCAGTCTCTGGCTCTGACCTTCCCCTCTCCGCAGGGGGTGGGGCGGGCAAAGCAGTTTTGGTGTCACTTCTTACCTGTAAGAAGTCCCATCCAGAAAGTGCTGCAGTGCAGAGAAGCAGCTGGGTTGAATATTCGTTGTCTCTCAGATCTTGCAGCCACTTCTTCCGGTCCTTGGTGTTGGACAAGCCTCAGTCGCTTGTGGAGCTGCAGCACTTTCTGGATAGGACTTAGAGGAAAGCGGTGGCTCACAGCTGCTAAATTTCACTGTGCTGCGCTCTCCCAGTAAGAGCAGCAGTGGAGAGAAACAGCTGCCAACCTGGAGAGCACGTATTCTCTGGGTTGGTGGCTGCTTCTCTCCACCACTGCTCTTGCTGGGACAGTGCAGCCGAACGAAATTTAGCAGCCGTGAGCCACCACTTTCCTCATGGAGCTGCTCCACATGCTCTCCAGGTCAGTGGCTGCTTCTCTCCACCACTGCTGTTGCCTCTCGTCTTGTGCAACACAACTAAATTTAGCAGCCGTGAGGTGCCACTTTCTGAACAAGAGCTGCTCTTTCTGTTCCTGTGGCAAGGGCAAGTAAGTATCATAATGGCTGTCACACTCCCAGGGGGCGGGGTTCAGGCCAGCTACCTAGGCTGTCTGTGTCCAAGGCTTGGTTGAATCTTGCTGGGTGATGAATCATGATGTGTGACGTTTGTATTCTGAAAGGGTGTTGCTGGGCAATTACTATTTTGGCTTAATGGCTTTGAAGTTTGACCTGATTTAGATCCTGAGTGAGGGCTAATCCTATCACCCTGGAGGCTGGAGCTGAAAGGCTTTTGTTTTGTAGATAGGAATAGGATGGCCCAGTCTTTCTGAGGCTATTAACAAAGGTGGGAGCTGCTTTCCAAGAGCATGTTTCTCCTTTTCTCATCCAGGGAGGTATAATATTCTGCCTTTTTAATACTTCCTAGAATATTTCATTCTTCTCAGAGAAGGGTGGGTGCTAACTTTCTACAGAATAAAATGGTAACGAGAATGTTTGAATACTAGATTTGGTTACATCTGATTGTTTTTTGTGGAAAATGTTTTGTAATAGTAGAAAACATTGTGATATAATTGCCTATTGGAAGAAATTTCCCTGGTTTGTTCCCAGCTGGGACAATTATTAAGGTGATTGCTTGGAACTAAGTCTTCCTGCCTTAATGGGTTAATGGGGCTTTGTCTTTCCTATCCTGGGCGTTAATTTTGCCAGGAAAGAGGAAAAGGAAAGTTCCAGGTGTGTATAATGGCTGTACTTAAACGCTTCTATTGTCAGTTGTTACTTGGGCTGCTTTGAGTTTTCCCAAAGGGGGAAGGGCTGGCTTGAGTCTCTTGGCAGTTTTCTGAGTAACCCTTTGTGCATTTCTCCAAATTTTGTGAACCATTTATTAGCTGCTTAAAAAACAGGCACGCTGAAAAAGAGAAATGCAACATAGCCACCAAATATAGAAAAATGATTAGACCTGATGATATCTTTTTTTAGGCAAAGAAATGATGTTGAGTTGGCCACACCCACCCAGCCATGCCCACCCAGCCAGTCATTAGGGCAGAGAACCAGTTGTTAAAAAATTTGCAGCCCACCACTGGGTCTTACCATCTAGTCTCATATAGGACAGTCCCAGATTCATTTTCAAAAATATTGTTGATGACTTACTTCCTGTTGTCAACAGAGTGACAGTTTTGAAAACTCTTTCCTTCAGTAAATGGCAAAAATTATGAGAATTACTGAAGACCTTGAAAGAATATTTTATACACTGGAAAGTTTATGGAAGAGGAAAAGTTAGCAATTGAGCCATAGGTGCTAGAAAAAACATGAGTGTCCATTAAGAATAATGTGTGGTTTAAAATGGCCTTTCAGTTGAGTAAAATCATTGGCAGTGGCAATGAGATGATGGAAAGTGCTTTTATAGGTTAACTACCTCTATGCCTTAATGAGAATAGCATTATACCTGCAATATTAAGAGCATCATTGAGGCAAATTCATGCTGCCTTGCACAGACCAGGTTTTTTTCTTAACAAACTTTATGTAATTGCAGACAGACCTGCAGATTGGATTTTTCCTTCCTGTTACATGTTCATATTTCAAAATGTTATACATGACTAGTAATATGTAAAAAGGCATGCCATTAATTTTGTGGATTTCTCTTGATTTGCATTAATGCAAGCATGGCTGCCTTATTATTAGCTGTATAGAGCCAGCTTGGACAATGGTAGAGGATAAAAACTTGCACAAATTCCTGAGACTCAGATGTTTAAAATTTGTATCATTCATCTTTGAAACTCTCTATATCCCAAGATACTTTATTCTGGAAAAATTTGGAAAGCATTTTTTAAAAATTAGAATTGAATAAAGGTCAAACTCTAAATTTAAATTAGATTGCTGATGCTACTGATGTTGTTTTTAGCTGTTAAGTTTATGCATTTGATTAACTGTATCCCAATTAAAACAGGAAGATTTAAAAAACAACAACAACAGATAAGACAAACCAAAAGCATCCCAGATTAGATAATATGTGTTTTTTATTCTTTGGTGTAGTGTAAAAAAAATTTGATGGAGAAGAAATATGGTACAACACATAGCTATACTAGTTGGTCTGGGAAATATCCCAATTGAAATATTAGACAGTCATTGCTAGTTGATATAGGTCAGCTTCCCAAACTTGTATACTCCAGATGTGTTGATTTGTAATTGCCCAAGGTGACTGGGAATTCTAGGAATTGAAGTTCAATTTCAGGCTGAGGAAGATTTCCATAGATAATGCTGAGCTAGATTTTTCCCCCCATCGATAAACTTCTTCCAGGATAATACCACCTCTGGTCATCATGTTCCATTACCATCAAGCAATGGAAAAACATGTTCAAACATATTTGGATTCATACAAGACCTTTTTAGATTCTCATTTTATGTACAGTATAATCCAGATATGGAACTAGTACAGGGTTTTTCCTACAGCAAGCACAATATGTGTGTAATGTAGGGCATTGTGTTTGTGCATACATTTTTTTTTAAAATTTGATTTATATGCCGCCCTTCTCCGGAGACTCAGGGGGGCTTACAATGCGTTAAGCAATAGCCTTCATTCTTTTGTATATTTTTATACAAAGTCAGCTTATTGCCCCCACAAACTGGGTCCTCATACTGCAATCATTTTAGTAGTTCTTAAATTCCTTGTCAATCAGATTATGCTTTCCATTTGGATAAAATATCATCTGTAGTGAGGTTATTTCTGATGTATGGTATAATTTGAATTATTACAAAGGGCATTGTTCGTATGTCACAGGAATTTAAATTGCTTTTTTACTTTGAATTCTTGGGAAGCTGTATGTCAATTGTCCCATTCAGTGCATGCAGCAAATGAAGAGTATTAGGCCATTTTTTTAATTTCCAAGAGTATAATTTACTGAGCATATATGTATATGATCTTTCATTTTATTACCCCTCCCATGCCTTCCAAATTATACCTTCCCCCCATTGCTTCTTGTCTGAATGTGAGCTGGTATAATGAATTGAGCCATGACATGCCCCTCCAAAAGGAAGACTACCCCTAAAATAGAACAAACCAGAGGTGGGATTCAGCCAGTTCTGTCTGGTTCGGTAGTGGCAATTGCGGGAGGCTCTGCCCACCCACCTGGACATAATGTGCAAGCAAAGACCATGCGCAGAAGGTCATACACATGTGCAGAGGAGGTCGTGCTCACATTTGTGAACTGGTAGGGAAGGTAAGTGAATCCCACCTCTAGAACAAACACACACGTATTATTAGAGGTTCCTTTTCCTCAACTTATCTAAAATCACCCAGGCTTAATTGGGTACTTGGCATGGAATTTGCATGTGAATTTAGGGGCATGGACATGTGTTGATACCACTATTCTGCCTCTACTAGAAGGAACTCCTTCCACAGGACTAAATATTGCAACTTCCCTTTGTAGATTTGGGAGTCCAGGATCTCCTTAACTTCTAAATGGTTTTCCTTTTCTACCTTTGGGGGGGGGGAGTTTTAATAGGCTACAATGAAACACTGGGTGGACGCATCTAAGGTTCTTCGGCAGCTTCAATTCTACAGTCACCAGATTTATGATCTGGGTGATGGGGAAAGGTCCTATATATTTGGAACCTAGCTTCTTGCAGGGTTGCCATAGCTGCAGGAACTTGGTAGATAAATACACTTTATCTCCTATCTTAAGCTCCTTTTGGCCACCCTCTGATCATCATTGGTCTGCAGCTGCCCTGGTGGTCTTCTGGGTAGCTGTTTTGCTGATGCACACACTGGGAAGCTGGCTACATAGATCTCTATGTCTTTCTTCATGGGTGGCCACTAAAACTGTCATATTACTAGTTGGATAGTTTTCACAAACCCATAGTGCCTTGTTGCTTTCGTATCTTAGCTGCACTGTAACACCAGGGTCTGCTGGCTCACAAGAATATACAATTTGGTCCCCATCTATGCCAACCCATCTCTAATTGAGAACTTGTCTCTATGTTGCTGGAGTCACTCATCTTCCGTTAAAGTCCCTTTTAGAGTTTGCAATAGATCTTCACCTACTGGTGTTGGTGAGGCTTGCTGCTGACTTGTGAGTGCTGGCATTGCTACTTGCTTAGAGGGGATGATGGAGTTGACAATTTATTCTCTAGTACTATTGCACTGTGGCAATCTTCAAGGAAGAGGCAATTTGCATCCCCCAATAGATAGCATAGTGTGAAGTCATACTGATAGAAGTAGTGAGCCCATCAAGTTTGCTTGGGGGATAGCTTTGGGGGGGGGGCTTAGCACTTCCAAATTCTTTTGGTCAGCCACACATTGAAAGGAATGCTGCTACCTTCCAGGTACTGCCTTCACCTGAGGAGACCCCAGCAGACTGCATAGGCTTTCTTCTCCCAGACAGCCCATTACCTCTCCTGTCTCAGAAAGTTTGTGAGAAGTGTAGGTGCAAGGCTGTATTTCTCCCTACCCATTCCTCTGGAGAAATACTGCTCCCACAGCCATGTCATTGGCATATGTTTGAATTATGAATGGGTTGCCTGGCTCAGGGTGCTTTAAAACTGGATCAATGGTGAAGAGGCATTTTAATTTTCTTGAATACCACTTGGCATTCCAATGATCACTTTAAGGGTTGACTGGGTCTGTGCTTGGTTTTGTCTTTAGGAAGTTGATGGGCAAGGCAATCTGGGCAAACATAGGGATGAACTCTGATAAAAGTTAGCGAAGCCAAGGAAACTCTGCAATTGTTTCCTCATCTGAGGTGCCTCCCACTCTAAGATTACCTGAACTTTCTCAGAGTCTATTTCAATATCGTCCTGCAAAATCCAATATCCCAGGTAATCCAGTCTGGTCCTATGGAAGTCACATCTGGACAGTTTTGCATAAAGATGGAACTCTCTGAGCTTCTTGAGCACCTCCCTGATCAATTTTATATGCTCCTCCATTGATATAGATCAATATGTCATCTAAGTATACTAGGATTCCTCTGTACAGATGTTCATGCAGAACCTAATCAGTTGCATGAAGATGGCTGGAGCCCCAAACTGCATCACTTGGAACTGGTAACAGCCCAGTGGGCAGTTGAATGCCATCTTCCATTCATCATCCTTCCTGACCCTCACCCAGCAACACGCCTCTCTCAAGTCCAGTTTAGAAAACATCCTCCCCTTCACAAGGTCTCCCAACATGTCCTTCATCAAGGGGAGGGGATATGCGTTCTCTACACAAATACCATTTAGCCTGCAATACTCTATGCACAACCTAAGGGACCCATCTTTCTTTCTTTCTTTCTTTCTTTCTTTCTTTCTTTCTTTCTTTCTTTTTTTTTTTTTTTTTTTTTTGTAGAGTACTGGGGCCACCATTCATGACTTTGCCAGCTGAATAAAGCCCCAGGCCAGGTTTTTATCGACAAACGTTCAGAGTTTCTCCATTTCCTTGGGCACCATTGAATACAACTTTGGCAGTTTGATCCTGGACACAATTTCAATAGCATAGTCTATGGGGTGATGGGCCGGGATCATATTGGATTCCCACTCACTGAGCACTCCACCAAGTCACAATATTCTTTAAGAATCAATGGTTCTGATACCTCTTCTTCCCTAAGTTTATTGGTGCTGTTTGCTTTCACTTTTTCAGTTGCAGACTCGTGGTGGCTGTTTACCACTTTCGCTATTGCCCCTCAGAGCTGGTTACTTTCCTCTGCATCCATCATTCATTTCAATCCCAATTAATGGAGAGGTTCCACTTTCTCTACTATGTTAAGCCTAAAACCATGACCTCAATCATCGCAGGGGCTACAATGAATCAAATAGTTTCTACATGAGTCTCTGCCTTTAATGCCATGGACTCAGTCGGACAGATAGACAGCATTCTGCCCACTATTGACCCATATAGTTGGGGAAAACCTATGGGATTTTTCAACTTCCTCAGCCTCATCCTTAGCTTCTTCCCCAATTTGATGGCTGACTAGACACCTATTACACCTCAAGTCCAATAGGGCAAATCACAAAAGGGGGTGGCTGGTGCTCATCGTGGACCAGGTAGTGGCTGGTGCTGGGATCACTGGCTGGAAAGGAGGAGAAGAAGGAGTAGCAAGAGTTGTTGCAGATGTGGTGTTGGTCCCTGATACATGGGAGTCATTCCCTCAGCTTTGGCACTGTCCAAACCTCCATCCCCCTGAATCTCTCTCTAAATTGCTCTATAGTTGGGCTTGGGATGTTAACCAGAAGTTTCCACTCGGTGGGATCATCCCATTAAATCACTCGCTGAATCTTCTATCAGATCCCTCATACCATGTGCAAATCTGTACATTGGAGAAACAAGACAACCACTTCATAAACTCATGGAGAACAAACCCATCAGGAGAACAAATCCATCAGGATTAGATTCAGCAGTCCATTTACATTAAAAATACAAAGGCCACTCTTTTGAAGACAGCAATGTCCATATTTTGGACAGAGAGGACTGCTGATTTGAAAGAGGGGTCAAAGAGGCCAACTATATGAAAATCAAACAGCCCTCTCTCAACAGAGGGAGACATACAACATCATCTATTTCCAGTCTACAACACAGTTCTATTAACAGTTCCAAGAAGGCTGCACACCCATTTGTGCTATTCAACCCCAATGTGACCTTGATGATACAAATAAACCTCCAGGTGGCCTTAATGACTTGCTAAAAGAATGCAAATGCAAATGACCAGCTGTCTGCAAGGAGTATAAATCCTTCCATTCCTCACCATCCAGTCAAAGCTGAAGAAGCTCCTTGGATGAGAAGTGAAACAACTTCAAAGAAAAAACAGAAAGTCTAGCTGCCTCTTGAAAAAACATCTTTTGGACTAATGACTTTTTTCACACTTCTGATTGTTGCAGCATCCCCATGGTCACATGGTCAAAATTTGGATGCTTTATGACCATTATAGTGTCCCAGGGTCATGTGATTACCTTTTGCAATGTTCTGACAAGCATAGACAATGGAAATCCAGATTCACTTGATAACCATGTTACTAATTTAATAACTGCAGTAAGTCACTTAACAACTGTGGTAAGAAAAATCATAAAATAGCAAAAAGCCATACAAAATTCACTTAACAACTCTCTTGTTAGAGAGCAATTAGAAATTTTGAGCTCAATTATGGTTGTAAATGTATTCGACTATTTCTTTAAGTAACCGAGATGCTGATCTACATAGGGATGCTACGATATAGGCATCTATACTAAGCAAATGGCTGCCAGAATCATTTAGGTACAGTTTATTCAGCTTAGTCATAAATGCCCTAAACAGTAATGCTTTTAGCATTTCCTTTGTATTACTGATTCTGTGATTTATTCTAATATTTTTTTTTAAATCCTGGTCTGAAGTTTTTCTTTTTCTTAAATAATGTTTCTATTCTATTCTATTCTATTCTATTCTATTCTATTCTATTCTATTCTATTCTATTCTATTCTATTCTATTTTCATATTATATAGTTCGTTCTTTTTAATACAGAAACAATATTTGGGATGAAACACTGTGATGCTTGCATATAATATTTGGCTTTTCAAAATTGCTTTGATAGTTGATGATTTATAACCATGGTCATAAAATAAGCTTATTCTAATTCTGAGGTATACCCTCCCCCCCACCCCCATTTCTGCAGGCTGCTCAGAGCAGATCAACATACAAAATGTATACTGGCTGGCTGGTATGCCTGCAAATCTCCACCAGTGGGCAATAAAGTCTTGCTTTACCCATTTTGAGTTTAGAAACCCTAAATATATAGCTGCAAAAGGAAAGAAATGATGGAATTACTGCTATAGTCTCCTCCCAGCTTTATAATCAATTGCCTGTAAAAGCTGTTCTCAAAATGAGTCTTCTCCCCCACCAGATTTCCTTTTCAGAGAGGTTTTCTCCTCCTTATAATCAAACAATTGCTCCAAAACTTATCTCTTCTTTCCTCCTTCATTTCCACCCATAGAGGAAGAGGGGTGGGGAATACCATTTGAATGCTTTGATTGTCAGCATGAGTATTCCTTTCTAGGGAGTACATTACAAGATGCAATAGATAATGCATATGGCTAAAGGTTTTAGCAAAGGTGGTTGTAGAAGTGTGAAATGAAATATTACACCTGAATAATGCAAAAGAATGTTGCATTCTAGACAAGGAGCTGAAATTCAACTTTGATTGCATTGTGGAGTTGAACACAAGATGAATCCATAGAAATAAAGAAACCTTTTTGGAGAGAATTGCTTGTAATCAGGAAGAAGCTTGTGAATGCTGTCTCTGCACTCTAGTCTGTATAAATGCTCCTGTATTTTCACAGGAGTAAGATCAGCCTGTTTTACAGCACAGGCAGTTTTCCAATGAAATAAAAAATATCCAACATGGCACAGAAGTAGAGTAGGAGTGGAAGTTGCAACAATGAAACAGATTATGGCTCTCTACATAAAATCCTAAAAATCATATGAATAGCTGGGAATCTAATTTTTAGAAATATCTAGTGATCCTCATGGAGAAGGAATTCTATTAATGGTGTCATGAGATGTATCACTAGAGGGATCACCAGCAGGAAAGAGGAGGTCATAACCCCCCTATTTGAGGCTTTAGTTAGACCCCATATTCTAAAATGTCCAATTCTGGAGACCTCAATATCAAAGATATTGATAAGATTGAGCGAGTCCAGAGACGGGCAACAAAATGGTGCAAGGTTTGAGGGACAAAACATATCAGAAGAGAGTGGAGGACCTGAATATGTACACCCTGGAGTACAGGAGAAAAGCAGGGACGGGGGTGGGGGCACACAGGATGGAAACCTTTAAATATATTAAAGGTATGAATAAGGTTTTAGAAGGCAGTATTTTCAATACTAAGCAAAAATCAAGAACATGGGAACATAACTTCAAACTGACAGAAGGAAAGTTCAAAAGTAATGTTAGAAACTGTTAATTCACAGAAAGAGTAGTGGGAGCTTGGAACCAACTTTCAGCGGAGGTAGTGGGTCAATCATCAATAACTAAGTCTGAATGTGCTTGGGATAAACATATGTTCATTATTCAACAAACATTAAAATAAAATTAAAATAATGTAAAATATTAATTTAAATAACTAAAACAATTAATTATTTAAAAAGAAAACAAAAAGCAAACTCAAAGGGCAGGTTCAATGGACTTTTTCTGACACCACTTTTCTATGTTTTTCTATCCCCCACTTACAGTTATTTAACAACCTGTCAAAGTTAGAGTGGTAATGAAAAAAATGACTTATGACCGCTCTTCATATTTATGACTATTGCAGTATCATCATGATCACATAATCAAAATTCAGGCTCTTGGCAACTGGTATGTACAGCATCCCAGGATCACGTGATCCCCAATTACATCCTTCCTAAGGAACTTGCAATAAGCAAAATCAATGGAGGGAACTAAATTTACTTAATGACCATGTGATTAGCTTAAGAACTTATGATCCATTTGACTGTGGAAGAAAAGTCATAAAATAAACCATGATTCACTTAATGACCTCCTCTCTTAGTGATGGAAGTTTTGATCCCAATTGTGGTAATAAATCAAGGACTATCTGTATTCAGTTCTGCTTGTATTTTGGATACAATTCAGTGCAGACAGATATCATTTTGCTATTTGAGGCTGAGTCCAAATAATTGCCTCAGGTTAGGCTAGTTTCTAATAACTGCTTTTGTACAGCCCACAATCCATCACCTTTACTAACAAAGAAAAAGAAAAAGAAGCCCTTTTCTGGTTGTGATATGGATATGGTATGAGTGAAATTTTCTAAACTTTGCATATGAAATAAGAGATGTCTTTTACATAGGTATAGTCTATTGGTTCAATAGCACGCCTCATTTAAATAAAATGTATTGATTATCCTGACAATTTCTTATATATTTTGTCCCACATACAGCCCAATATTTGTCTGTTCTTCCTCTACATTTCTCTGTGCTGTAGAAAGTTTGGTTTATCTTTAGAAATTCCTCACATTCTTGGCAGGATTCAAATGTTTCAGCATTTAATTATGCTCCTTAATTTCAAGAGGGGAATCCTTCTGTCCATACAGCTCAATTATTAAGGCATTCATTCAGTTTCATTCTTTTCCCCATTCAGAGAGTAAATTTCAAGGGACTTGTACTGTACTCATAAATTGTGCAAGTAAAATAAAATAAAGCAAACTACCAGTAAGTTCTCTTGACTTTTTGCGGAAACAATTATTTACCCCTATTTAGAAACAATGGAGGAGGAGGAGCAGACGAACGGCTAATTAACTGTTTTTATTGTAAACTGCCTAGAATCACTTAGGTGATAGGGCAATGTAGAGATTTGACAGACAGACAGACAGATAGACAGACAGACAGATAAATGAAAGATAGAAGATAGCTGGATGAGAGACAGACAAACAGAAAGACAGGTCAGCAAGGAGTTCAACATTCATCACAAAATAAAAAAAACTAAAAACTAAAATAACATAGCTTTATGAATCTAGAATTGCAATTAGAACTAACAGTAATGAAATATTAATGGATTTAATATGTTTTATACAACATATAAAAAGCAAGGCTTGGATGACAGTACAAACTGTTCTTTTGAAATAACTCCATGTTCACTGTTGGAAATATGGACAGAACCTTTCCCATCCTTTCTGCTCTCTCTGCCAACCTGCCATTTCACATTTCTCACCAAACAAAGAACTGTATGTATTGTTTCCCCCTCAGAACAACAGAACAATCTTGATGCTACAAACAATCAAGCAAATAATTGTTAGAAAATTCTTGTTTTATTTACTGTATATATAAATGGTAGCAGAGTATTATTATATACAGTGGTGGAATTCAATTAATTTAACAACCGGTTCTCTGCCCTAATGATTTCTTCCAACAACCAGTTCACCAAACTGCTCAGAAAGTTAACAACCAGTTCTACCGAAGTGGTGCAAACTGGCTGAATCTCACCACTGATTATATAGCCATAGAGCTTGGTAGAATAGGATGGTTACATAGCTGTACAAATCAAATAAAGTGTACAGTGTACAGTCACCATGGGCCTTGCTGATTAATGGTTTCAACTGTCACAGGAAACTCTCCTCAGAACATAAAGGAACCATAGATTATATTATAACCATAGATGAAAACTAAACACTGCCATCTACTGGCTGAATAATTCTGTAGTTGTTGCAATACAAAATACATTATAACATGTATTCCAACAATAATAATGCAACATATTCTGAACATACAGAACTCCTCCTCCTCCTCCTCCTCCTCCTCCTCCTCCTCCTCCTCCTCCTCCTCCTCCTCCTCCTCCTCCTCCTCCTCGCTATCTGAATCTGGAGTGAGAAATGATGGAGATTGGTCCCGGCTGTCAGAGCTAGGCTGCAAAATTCAGATAACCAATACAGTAAATGGATGGGGGGCGTGGTTATGGCCGTGGTGGTGTGAGGACGTTTTCTCCACTTCGCAGGGCATTTTACGGAAGATAAATGTGGATTAAAGTGTTTGAAATGCACCGATAAGGACCAAAATTTTATAAATTGTATCGGAAGAGCTACTGGCCCAACAGACTGACTTTGGAATCAGTAGGTCACCCTGAACCACTTGAATTTTGAAGCTTTTCATAGCGTGGGAAAGTGGAAGGAGTGAGGGGTGACCAGATAGGCAGTCGCGATTGTGTATTTGAAGCAAATAGCTGCATTTGTTCTCATTATTACCGCGATCTGTGTTTGTTTTTGCTGTGGGGTAAAGGCACGGAACATCAAAAGACCAGTGGAAAGGGTTTTTTTCTTGGAAGAATATGTGAATTTTAAGTTGATCTTTTGTTTGTGAAAGTGCCTGAGTCGAAGCGGCAAAACGCATTTCTGGGCAGTGCCTTCCAACTGATGTTAGCTTTTTCTTTTTCTTTTTAAGGGAAATTACGCAAGCTGAATTGAGAACTATAAACTTTTATTGTTGGTCCTTTTGAGTGCAATAATAAAGTGTCTCAGCTTCAATTGTGGATTGCTGTCCTTTAATCTTCATTACAGACCCTCTTGGCAAAAGTGGATAATTAAAACTTATTAAAAAATGGCGACCCAACAATCTTTAGAAATGCAACAAGTTGCTGTGGCCTTAACTAAAATTGGTGAAAAGGTATCAGGACTGTCAGATAGTATGGATAATATGATATTGGAAATTAAAAGAATGAAGCAAGAAATGAATGAAAATTTTGCAAAGCAAACAGTAGAAATGACAATAATTAAAGATGAAATTGAGCAGATTCATACACATGATGCAAAGATAGATCGGCAAATTGGAGAAATCTTTTTTAAAAATGAACAACAAGATAAAAAAAATTGTCTTTTGGAAGAAGCGAGGAAATATAATCTGGTTATTCGAGGAATTCAAGAAGAAAAAGTGGACAATTTGAAACAACGAGTTTTAAAATGGCTCAATGACTTGGATACACAAATCACATTTACAGCAACAAATCTGGCAAGTGTTTTTAGAATTGGGTATAAAAGACAAAACAGCTTAAATAGAAATGTACTTGTCAGATTTGCAAATCTTAGTGACAAACTGGAAGTGATGGTGAAAGTGAGAGAGATGGGTGAAGCTTTGAAATTTGAGGAGAAAATTATTCAAGTCTTTCCGGATATATCAAGAGAAGAAAGAGTGTGGAGATTTTTTTTGAAGCCAATTACAAAGGTTCTGAGAGACAATGGAATTAAATATAACTGGAGGCCGCCACAGCAACTAAAATTTTTTATAAAGGAAGAATGCAAATAATTACTTTGGAAACAGATGCAGTGTTATACTTACATGAACTTGGATTGATTGTAAAGTATGAGGACATAATAGAGATAAAAGATCAAATGCTCAAGATGGGTGGAACATATGCAAAAACATCAACACCAGAAGAAAAAGGGGCTGCTGGAGGACAAGACCCTAAAGCAGTGGTTCTCAACCTTTCTAATGCCGCGACCCTTTAATACAGTTCCTCATGTTGTGGTGACCCTCAACCAGGGGTGGATTCTAAATTTTTTTTACTACCGGTTCTGTGGGCGTGGCTTATTTTGTGAGCGTGGCTTGGAGGTCATATGACTGGGTGGGCGTGGCTAGCTGGTCATGTGACCGGGTGGCCATGGCTATGTGTATAGGGACTACTCAGAGGGCTGAAAAAAGTCATTTCTGACAGGTCCTCGCACTTTCGACTGGTCCTCACACTTATGACCATCCTCACATTTATGCCTATGCAGCATTCTTAACAACCATGTCACTCATTTCACAACTGCTTCTCTTCAACATGGTATAAGATAGGGCAAAAAACATAAAATGTGAGGACAGTCATAAATTCGAGGACTGGTCAAAAGTGCGAGGGCCAGTCAAAAATAACTTTTTCAGCCCTCTGAGTAGTCCCTGTGCACAAAAGGACTACCCAGAGGGCTGAAAAAAGTGATTTCTGACAGGTACTCGCACTTTTGACCGGTCTTCACAGTTATGACTGGTCATCATTTATGCCCATTGTACCATTCTTAACAACTGTGTCACTCATTTCACAACTGCTTCTCTTCACCATGGTGACAAGATAGGGCAAAAACATAAATTGTGAGGACAGTCGTAAGTTCGAGGACTGGCCAAAAGTGCGAGGACCAGTCAAAAATAACTTTTTCAGCCCTCTGAGTAGTCCATATGCATAAAAGGATACAGCAATAGAGAGGGATGAAGGAAGGGAAGGGAAATTAGAGGAGGAGTGAAGGTAAGAGAGGGAGGAAGAGAGGAGGAGAAGGAGAAAGAAAGAGGAAGTAGGGAGAAGAAGAAGAGGGGGGAAAGAGAAAGTAAGAAAAGACAGAGGTGGTAGATTTGAGGAGAAAGATTGCTGTACAATAAAAAAGATGAAAGGGAAGAAAGCCAACCCCAAACAAATATTAAGATATTAAGATAAAGAATGAATTGTTAAACTTCAAAGAATAAAAGAGAACAAATAGGAATAAATAGCAATAATTAGAAACACACATACAAACATACAACGTATTTTCTTTGAACAGAGTATTTGGCCGGTTCACAAATTTAAACAGTTGTAGGAGGTTAGCACCCACCCCTTTCCTAGAAGAATGAAATATTTTGGGAAATATTAAAAAGGCAGAATATTATATTTCCCTGGATGATAAATGGAGAAGCATATTTTACAGACAAAGCAGCTCCCACCTTCCTGCCCCCCACCCTTTGTTAATGGGCCAGAGGCAGAAAGTCAATCCTTTGTCAAAGGACATTTGCAACACAATAGCAACAGAAACTAACACAATGGGCCCCATCAAGCCATGTGATCCTGTCCACCATTAAACCATCTTTCCAAGCAGTCTCCATGTTTCCAGTGTCTTTTTCCCCACTTGGAGCAGAACCCAGAAGGATATTTCTTCCAACACAGTATGTAATCATTTCAATTAAATTTACAATTTCTATATTTCCTTTTTACCATATTTATTCCTCATCTATTTTTTTAAAAAACGAATATTACCCTTCATCCTCATTTCTAATCTTAATCAAATTCAATTTTTCCCTTCTATTCTATATTATACCCCTTCCCATTGTCATCTATTTTTATATCCATCCTCAGATTGGTTAATTATGTAATACAGTTGTTTAATACAAATTCAACATTTTAATATAAAACAATTAGTTATATAACTATCTTTTTTGTATATTAATCAATATGAACATGAATATTCCAATTATTTCCATGCAATCCAATTTCTTACAAATCAATTAATTATATTTACCAATACTAATAAACCAAATAATTTCCCCCATATATTCCTCCAAACCACAACCATTTCTGCTTTCAACATAATATCCAATTAATAGTATCTCAATTATTACAATTCCCTAAATAGAGCTTTTTTTCTTTTGTGTTTTAAAATCTTGCCCTAAAATCTTGCCCTAAATTTCCCATTGTTTGCAGTTTTGCACCTACCTTTTTTGGTGAGGAAAAAGAAAAAGAAATCTCTCTGCCTCATTTTGTCACGTTAGTTTCAATTTCCCTTCTCAGCATAGCTAGGGGGAAAAAAATTTGCTCCAGGAATTTACCTCTTTGCAGCTAGCTCTTTGAAGCCCCGCGGCAAGAATTTAAAGTTTTTTTTCCCTCAAGCCACCAGCTGGGACTCCGGAGGCAGCAATAGATTGGGAGTGGGCGGGGTAAGCGAACGGCGACCGGGCGATCCAACAGAGGCAGAGGGTGAGGGTGAGTGAAGACGTGGGGGGGGGCAAGAGAGGGCTTTGGCGACCCCTGTGAAATGGCCGTTCGACCCCCAAAGGGGTTGCAACCCCCAGGTTGAGAACCGCTGCCCTAAAGGATTAAAGCGGAAGGAAATCTCACCTGCGATGGTTGAACAAAAGAAAAGTCGTGATGATATAATGGGAGATGGAGCGGATAAGAAATTGAAGGATCTTGAAAAAGAATTGCAGGAAGCTGAGTGCGGGGAGAAGTTACCACCCTTTTCTCTGAGAGATGAATTTAAGTAGATTACCCGAAAGAAGTGACTCGACCATTAGCACGTCCCCTCTCCCCCACTCTCTTTATAGAGGCGGAAACCAATTGAGGATGTGGGGGATGAAGATTGTTTGTTATTTAATGTTTGATGTATCTTTTGTCCCTTTTTTTATTATTTTTTTTTCTTTTATGTTGAATGTTGTTTGGAATGTAGGAGACTGGTGCTGGGATCTGAGCACAGAAAGGAAGAGGAGGGGAAAGGATTAAAAAAGTTACAGTTTAAATAGGTTTAATAAAAATAATGACATGGAATGTGAAGGGTACAGGGAATCAGATCAAGAGAAGACTATTGGAACTTAAAATTAAAAGAGATCTACCAGATATATTATTTTTGCAAGAAACCCATCAGAAATCTGAAGGCTCAAATAAAATGTATATAAAGGGTATGCAAATTTATGAAAAATCTTTTGGAACTTCAAAAGCTAGAGGAATTGCAACATTGATATCAGATAGGGTATATTTTGAAAAAGAACAAGTAATCATGGATGAAGAAGGAAGATATGTAATAATTGTGGGAAATATTAATGTGGAAAAAGTGACACTGGTTAATTTATATCTACCGAATGAGAAGCAAAAAGAATTTCTTGAAAAAATAACTAAAATTTTGGAAATTGAAAGTGTAGGGAAAGTAATTGTGGCTGGGGATTTTAATTTAATTAGAGATAAAATAGATAGTACTAACCCCACTCGTTGTGGAGGAGCAAATAAAATGGGGGCCTTAAATAAATGGATGTTTCGAAATGGCATGGTGGATGCCTGGAGAGAAGTGAAAGGAACTGAAAGAGTGTATACTTTTTACTCTAAGATACATAATACATATTCAAGAATTGACTCTATCTTAGTTTCTAAAGATTTGTTGAATAATGTGGATAAGATAGATGTGGGAATTTTTAAGGATTCTGATCATGCAGAAGTTACGATGGAAATAGATTTTAATTTTGAGAAAAAAGGAAGTTGTTGGAGATATGATGAAAAACTGTATAAAAATGAGGAGGATAAAAAATGGATATTTAAAAAATGGGAAGAATGTTGGAGATTTATTTATTTATTTATTTATTTGTTTTAATTTCTATACCGCCCTTCTCCAATATAGGACTCAGGGCGGTGCACAGCCAAAGTAAAATCCAGACATAGAAAGATTAAAAAACTGATTAAAATAATTAAATAATTTGGCCATAATTAAAAACAGTTCCAATTTAAAATAGTTTAAAAGTTTGACTCAAGCCAGCCCAGCTAGTTGGAATAAATGGGTTTTCAGGGCCCGACGAAAAATCCGGAGATCTGTTATTGTACGTAACTCTGGGGGGAGGTTGTTCCAAAGGGTGGGCGCCGCCACAGAGAAGGCTCTCCCGCTGGGGGTCGCCAGCCGACATTGTCTGGCGGATGGCACCCTGAGGAGGCCCACTCTGTGCAAGCGTACTGGCCGGTGGGAGGCTATTGGTGGCAGAAGGCGGTCTCGTAAATACCCCGGCCCTAAGCTATGGAGCGCTTTAAAGGTGGTCACCAACACCTTGAAGTGCACCCGGAAGACCACCGGAAGCCAGTGCAGCTCGCGCAGGAGAGGTGTCACATGGGAGCGCCTCGTCGCCCCCATAATCCCCCGCGCGGCCACGTTCTGGACCAGCTGGAGTCTCCGGGTGCACCCCAGGGGGAGCCCCATGTAGAGAGTGTTACAGTAGTCCAGGCGGGAAGTGACGAGTGCTTGAGTGACTGTGCGTAGGGAGTCCCGATCTAGAAAGGGGCGTAACTGGCGTATCAGGCGAACCTGATAAAAAGCCCCCCTGGCCACGGCCTTCAAATGATCTTCCAAAGACAGCCGTGCATCCAGGAGGACGCCCAAGTTACGAGCCCTCTCCGTGGGGGTGAGTGATTCACCCCCAATAGCCAGCGATGGCATCAGCTGGCTATATCGGGACGCCGGAAGCCACAGCCACTCGGTCTTGGAGGGGTTGAGTCGGAGCCTGTTTCTCCCCATCCAGGCCCGCACGGCCTCCAGACACTGGGACATCACTTCAAGGGCATCATTGGGCTGGTCTGGGGTGGAGATGTACAACTGGGTGTCATCAGCGTACTGATGGAACTCCACCCCAAAACCACGGATGATCTCACCCAGCGGCTTTACATAAATGTTGAACAGAAGGGGCGAAAGGACCGACCCTTGTGGCACCCCACAAGCAAGGTGCCTCGGGGTCGACCGTTGCCCCCCTGTCAACACAGATTGCAACCGGTCAGAGAGGTAGGAGGAGAACCACCGCAGCACGGTGCCTCCCACCCCCAACCCCGCCAACCAGTGCAACATGATACCATGGTCGATGGTATCAAAAGCCGCTGAGAGGTCTAACAGGACCAGGATAGAGGAACAACCCCTGTCCCGGGCCCTCCAGAGATCATCCACCAATGCGACTAATGCCGTTTCAGTGCTGTGCCCAGGCCGGAAGCCGGACTGGAGCGGGTCTAGATAGACAGCTTCATCCAGGTACCGGGGAAGCTGTTGCGCCACCACACTCTCAACAACCTTCGCAATGAAGCGAAGGTTGGAGACTGGACGATAGTTAGCCAAAACAGCCGGATCCAGAGAGGGCTTCTTGAGGAGGGGCCTCACAACCGCTTCTTTCAAAGCGGTCGGCAGGATCCCCTCACTCAAAGAAGCGTTAACAATCTTCTGGAGCCAGCCTCGTGTCACCTCCCGGGAAGCCAGTACCAACCAGGAGGGACACGGGTCCAATAAACATGTGGTCGCGTTCAGCCGTCCCAGGACCCTGTCCATGTCCTCGGGAGCCACAGGATCGAACTCCCCCCAGGTAACACTCTCAAGACCTGCCTCAGTCGTCCCGTCTGGACATACCCAGTCAGAGGCCAGCCCTTCCCGAATCTGAGCGATTTTGTCATACAGATACTGCACAAAATCCTCAGCACGACCCTGCAAGGGATCATCCCACACCTCCAGATGAAGGAGGGAGCTGGTCACCCTAAACAGGGCGGCTGGGCGATTATCTGATGACGCGATAAGAGCGGCAAAATAACTCGTTTTCGCCGCTTTTATCGCCACTAGGTAGGTCTTAATATGAGACCTCACCAGTGTTCGGTCAGATTCGGAGCGGCTGGTCCTCCAACTACTCTCCAGGCGTCTTTTCCGGCGCTTCATCTCCCTAAGCTCCTCGGAGAACCAAGGAGCTAGGTGAGTTCGGTGCCGGGTCAGAGGCCGCAAAGGCACGACTCGGTCCAAGGCCCCGGCAGCCGCACTATCCCAGGCGGCCACCAGGTCTTCCGCCGAGTCATGAGCCAGAGTCTCAGGAAATGGCCCAAGCTCCATCTGGAACCTATCCGGGTCCATCAGGCGCCTGGGGCGGAACCACCTGGTCGGTCCCGCCTCCCTGCGGCGGGGTGCAGCGGTCAGAAAGTCCAGTCGAAGGAGCGAGTGGTCAGACCATGACAAGGGTTCGATGGCTATATCCCCTATATCAAGGCCACTCAACCACTGACCAGAGACAAAAACTAAGTCCAGAGTGTGTCCCCCCGTGTGAGTGGAGTCATGAATTAACTGAGTAAGGTCCATGGCCGTCATGGAAGCCATGAACTCCCGAGCCACCTCAGACGTTTCACCGATAGATGGGAGGTTGAAATCCCCCATGATGACAAGTCTGGGGGTGTCCACCGCCACCTCGGCTATAACGTTAAGCAGCTCAGGCAGGGCCGTTGCCACGTGGCAGGGAGCCAGGTACGTGACCAACAAGCCCATCTGTACTCCACGACCCCACTTCACAAAGAGGGACTCACATCCGGCTATCTGTGGAACAGTGGTCTCCCTTGGATCCAGACCTTCCTTTATGATAACCGCCACCCCCCCCCGCCCCTCCCCTGAGCCCTCGGCTGATGAAATGCGCGGAAACCTGGTGGGCACATATCCACGAGGGGGACTCCCCCCTCCTGGCCCAACCAGGTCTCCGTAATACCCGCCAGGTCCGCCTCCCCCTCCTGAATAAGATCATGGATGAGGGGGGCTTTATTAACAACGGACCTGGCGTTGCATAACATCAGCCGAAGGCTCTGGCCCTGAGAATCTGGACAACCTGGGGAACAAGAAAAGCATTGGGGACCGGAATGCGCAGTCGCTCTGAGATAGCGAGTGCGCATTCCCGGAACATGATATGGTCCCCAGCTTCCACCATATCTGCCCCTCCCACTCACTATGCTGATGGAACAGCCCTCTTCAAATCGAACTCCACCCCCCTCCCCGACCTCTGGTTCTATGTCCCTAATGTCATGGCCCTTCGCTAAGGCTGGTCTTGAACCCGGTGGATTTCCCCCAGGACCCACCTTAATCCCCCCCGAACCCCTTAAGATTTTTGTTAAAAACCCGCTAAAAAACCCACTTAAAAAACCCCTCAAACTCTTCTTTGCTGCATGCCATCTCTCGGGGCTCCAATGCCCGTCATCAAGATAGGCCCTCGATAGCGAAGAGGGCCAGACCTGCGAGAGGGGGGAATCTCGCAGGGCACGAAGGTCATTCACCGAGTACATCTGAACATCAAGGGGGGGTGATAGTCCATGGCCAATAACCAGGGGACAATTTGATGTTATCACAGTCAAGAGTGAGTGCCAGGCTTCAACAGAGTTTCAATGGGACACATTGGACCTCATTGCCCTCTCACGGCAATGGCAGGAGTAAGAATGCTGTTTCGAACCGGTAAAGGGTGACCCAGCCCCCCTCTCACGGCGGCTGGTCAACCACGATCATCCAAAGAACCGGAGTTGAGACAGTAGCTGTGAACCTACTCCACCAAGACTTGAATCCCCAGATGTAACCTCCATTCAATGGAGGAAAGAATGGGATCAGGTCAGTCCACATAGTCCGGGGCAGGCTCAACGGTGGAGATCATAGATTGAATGATAATGGAGAGGTTAAATTTGAAATTGTTTGGGATGTGATGAAAGCAATGTTTAGAGGGGAAAGTATCAAGTTATCAAGCAGAAAATATAAAAATTATAAAAATAAAATTGAAAAAGATAAAAGCCAGATTAAGGAATTGGAGAATCAATTTTTGCTTACTAAAGAAAAAAATTTTTTGGAGGAACTAAATTTGCTAAAAAATAAATTGATAGAAGAAGATATAGAATTGGTAAAAAAGAATATGAGATATTTAAATAGGAATTTTTTTGAATTTAGCAATAAAAACTCTAAGTTATTGGCAAGGATGGCGAAAAATAAAAGAGAGAAGAGAGAAATTGGAGCCTTGGTAGATGATAAGGGTATAAGATGCTATAAAAAATTAGAAAAATACGAAGTGGTCAGGAATTTTTTTCAAAATTTATATTAGAAAAAATTAATTGATCGGGAAAAACTGAGAAGTTATTTAGAAAAACATGTTGTGAAAATTGACCAAACATATAAAGACTTGATGGAAGAAGATATAACACAAGATGAGATTAATGGAGTAATACAAAAAATAAAATTAGGGAAAGCTCCAGGGGAAGATGAATTACCTGCTGAATTTTATAAAGAATTTAAGGAAATAATAATACCAAAATTGCAAAAACTATTTAACAGAATTTTACATGGTGGAGAAGTTCCGTTGTCATGAAATAGAACGGTGATATCTATAATCCCTAAACCAGATAAAGACTTAGAAAGGATTGAGTCCTATCGGCCCATCTCCTTAATTAACCAAGATGCAAAGATATTTACCACCATTATAAGTAATAGATTAAGTAGATTTATAGATAGATATATAAGTTATAACCAAGTAGGCTTTGTGAAGGGTAGATACATGAGTGATATTGTCAGAAGAGTATTAAATATTATAGATGTTGCTGAATATAACGCTGATAAAATAGGTATAGTATCATTAGATATTTTTAAAGCTTTTGACTCTGTACAATGGGAAACTATTAAAACAATTGTTGAGGTACTAGGTTTTGGTAATAAGTTTATACATGTTATTTCAAAACTGTATCAAAAAAGTAGTGCAAGAGTGAAGGTGAACGGAAGGCTGACAGAAGAGATAAGATTGGAAGTGGGTACGAGACAAGGATGTCCCCTGTCTCCAACATTATTTTTATTAGTTATGGAAATTTTGACTAAAATGATAGAAAAAGATGAAGAATTGGAAGGGTGTAAGGGATATAAGACAAATCCGTATGCGGATGATACTTTGATTATTTTGAAAGATATAGAGAAAGATTTGAAAAAGATACATAAGCATTTGGAAGAATTTGAGGAAATGACAGGTTTGAAAATAAATTGGTCAAAATCTGAACTATTAATGAATAATAATGGTAAGGAGTGGGAGAATATGCAAGAACAACTTGGGATAAGGATTAAAAAAACATTGAAATATTTGGGCATAACACTTTCACTCAAAGTTAAAGAAATGAAAAAACTAAATTATGATGTGGTGATGAATGAAATTGAGAAAAAGATAGATAAATATAAAATGATAAAGTTGTCTTGGTTTGGTAGAATTGCAATGTGTAAGATGATGTTGTTGCCAAAGTTTAATTTTTTATTTGAGATGTTACCGTTAAACTTGACAGAGAAAGATATTGAAGGATATCAGAAGAAATTGGATAAATTTTGCAATGGTGGGAAAAGACCTAGATTAGTGAAGAAAATGTGGTATCAAAATCAAAAGGAAGGTGGATTAGGAATCCCCAAACTCCTCAATTATTATTGGGTTTATGCTATTCGGACTGTGGTAAAAATATTTAAAGGTGAAGATAGTCATTGGAGAATTTGAATTTTAGAATAGAAGAGTGGTATTGTGAAATGTGGAAATTAGCTTTAAACGACAAAATGACATGCAATATTAAAATTAGAAAAGGTGACTATAAAGAAGATATTTTCTGGAAAATTTGGAAACCTTTCGTGGACTATGCGCTGGGAAAATTGGATGCTTCGGTATCTGTACCCCGAGAACGTGGATTTTGGCAATCATGAGGATATATCCGAAGAAGCAAATCTTCCTTTCTTATGTATAGCACAGGTTGAAGTATTGTATATGTTGTTTGTAATAAAGATAAAATAAAAACAATAAAAAAACACAATACAGTAAATGGATAACCAATAAAGAGATTTAAATACTCTGCTATGTAAAACAAGCACACATCAACAGGTTTGCTTTAGAGATGAGTCTTGAATGCTCATCCTTCATGTCTAATAGCAGCTGCTGTCCCTTTATGCCTGTGCCTGCTACACCGCCTTTGTTCTCAATGTCATGTTGAGAGCAAGGAAAGTAGCAATTCTTATCTGTGGGTTGTTGCTTTATTTGATCTGATGCAACATGGCACAGTATTTCCTCTGCATTAAGGGGAAATGCAGTTCTGAAACAAAGATTTTTGATCACCTGCTAAATATGTTTGCCTTTTGACCTGTGCGTCCAGAATTGAAAACAGGTGATATAAATTATATGGATTGTCTCTAATATTAAGCATATTTTATGGGCTAAACTTCATTTGCATTCAGAGTTTTCTGCAGATAACAATGAGACTCACTGAAGACAAGCTGAATTCTGAAGCTAAGTAAATAGGGGAAAATGCACGTTTTACAAAAATAAAATATGATTGAAATAGGAAATGCAGCAATAATCAAAACAAGATGCTCCAAGAAGAGATTGATTTGACCAAATTTTCATAGTATTGAGAAAGTGTGACCAAATGAACCAGTCATGTATATAAGCATGAAATAATAGATGCTGAGAACTGTAATGAATTCTTGATTTAGATAGCTTAAGTTTAGCTGATAAGATATAATCTCTAGAGAATCAGGAACTATCTTATCAAAGTGATACTAGCATTTATGATATGGTGGCGCACGTGCACACACACACACACTATATATATATATTTGTTATGTAAGTTTTCACGGGTATATATGTGTGTATAGTTAATATTTCGGGTTTCTTCCCGTGTAATTGTGGATATATCCCCAAAATATATATATTTTGATTACTGCAAAAGACTCCTCACATAAACCTGATGATGGCAGATGAGATTCTGTCGAAACGTCGCTTCTACCCTTTTAGGGATATATCCACAATTACATGGGAAGAAACCCGAAATATTAACTACACACACACACACACACACACACACACACACACACACACATATATATATATATATATATATATATATATATATATATATATATATATATATATATATATATATGTATATATGTAGGTCTTTGGTTATTCGGGTTAGAAGCACGAAGCTGAAAACACCAGCCTTAAGATGACGAATGAGACTTCGTCGAAACGTCGCCAAGACACTTCCAATTTTACGCGGGAGAAATATAGCTTTTCAATTCATGGTTCATTATGTCATGTCTAATGAGAACCAGGGAGAAAAATGTGCATTAAAATCTTTTGAATAAATGCCTTTTTCCTGGTTAAATTATATGTGGCTACTTTTGCAAAAGCTATAATGTCTTTAATACGCTTTCATTTCTTTTAAATATTGTGGATATTTGCTATTATGATTACTATTACCACTCATGGGACCTGCACTGATTGTACTAAGCTATTAGTTTTCTTAAATGAAAAAAGGCTAAAAATTGAGGTCAGAGAATATGTGATATGAAGTAATATATCATAGAAGCTTACGTGTATGTTCATATGATCTCTGGAAAAACTCTCAGTAGCCCACCTACTTATGCATTGTGAAAAAGCCACATTTTCTAAATATGGAATGATCCTTTGCAAGGAGATTAGCAAAAATGCTTGCTTGCTTGCTTGTTTCTTTATTTACTATCAATCAGATTTAAGTATCACCTATCTCACTCTCAATATTGCTAAGTCTTCGGAGGTAGTGATACAAAGCAGAACAAAAGTACAATTGCAGAAAGAATTTCTACACTTTTCAACTAGCTCTTTGTACTTTCTACAACAAAGATGTTTTTTTCTAAAAAAAAGAATTTTTCATGACTGTGTAAATCTGAAAGGCTGCTATTGAAGCCCATGATGAAAAAAGTCTGCCAGGCAGACACTATCATTAATCACATCCTAGAAATCCATTCTCATATAGTAGTGGCCTGAAGTGAACATTTGATTGATTCCCCATCAATATGTAAATCCAACCTTTCTATCATCACAGTATTCTACTTGCCCACCTTGCCTAACTCCATTGGGGCAAAGTTGAGTTTCTGTATTCTATTTTCTCAGTAATCATTGGTTTATTCTCTAATAAATATATTCAAAGGGAATTCCTAAGTATTTAAAAGTTTACATCACCATGGCTGCCTCATTCTAAAACTACAAAGAATCCCAACCATTAACAAGCAAGTATTATTCTTATATGACACATATCCCCTCTCAAAGTCCTGCTTTGCTCATCATGGCAAAAGGTATTTATGAGATAGATTGGCAAAGAATACCAGGAGTGCATGCCAATATTATATAATCTCTGCAGTGTCACCGTGCTGCAAAGCTAAGACTGACAGATATATATTGTAGGTAGCAGTGATATAGAATGATACTGGAGTAGATACTTTAGTCACAATGTTAGGGCATTATTTCATACTGCATGGGAGAAGGCAATGGCACAGTATGACTTTACCAAGAAACAGCATGGATATATAATATAAAAAGATTGACAACACAATGCTAGATGATGGATCCCTCCAGTCAAATGGAGGGATCCATTTGGATCCCTCCATTTGGAGCACTCAACAAGCTCCCTCCATTTGGAGCCCTCAACAAGCTACTTTAGAAGAGCTGGGGATCTTTTAAAGAGCTAATGGGGTTTAGAACATGACTAAATTAAAGGATATCTAGTTGCTGATGTTGCCATAATGGGAAAAAACATATGAAACTGCAAAGACAGAATTACAGTGAGAATAAGAATGTAAGAAGCATGTACACAGAAAAAGTCAACACAATAAAACATGAAATGAAGTCAATTACAAATTGATATTTTAGGAATCAGCAAATTGATATGGACAATGTCAGCTTTGCCTGGCTCAGCTGGGGCCTCACAAGCATCCTGCCATCAAAAGAAGAAAATGGGAAGAGAGGATGAAAGGGAGAAGAAGGGGGAAGGATGAAAGGGAAAAAATGGACTTCACATGGACTGAAAAATTATTAATAGAAGTGGAGAAGTTCAGAAATAACAGCAAAGATGTGATTGGGGTTCAGTCTGGAGCATATAATAAACCACTTGTGCAAGTTTCAATTTAAAGTAAGGAGGTTCTACCTTGAATTGGTGGAATTACTAAAGGATCAGTAGACAAACAGTACTTGATTCCAAAGTGATCAGGGAATAAATTGAAATTTTGCACAATACAGAGATCAACATCCAAGATATCTTAGAATATATTCCCTATTTACAAGAACCTCTACTACAGTATTAGAAGATGAAGTTAAATCAGCCTTTCTGAGCGGTTGGAGGGCCAATCGTTCCGAGTCTGACTTGACACTGGTAAGGTCTCATATTAAGACCTACCTAGTGGCGATAAAAGCGGCAAAATCTAGCTATTTTGCCGCTCTTATCGCGTCATCAGATAACCGCCCAGCCGCCCTGTTTAGGGTGACCCGCTCCTTTCTCCATCTGGGAGCGCGGGAGGACCCCTTGCAGGGCTGAGCTGAGGATTTTGTACAGTATCTGGATGATAAAATAACTCAGATTCGGGAAGACTTGGCCGCCGACTGGGTTAGTTCAAACAAGATGACTGAGGCAGGTCTTGAGAATGTTATCTAGGAGGAGTTCGATCCTGTGGCTCCCGAGGACGTGGACAGGATCTTGGGGCGGCTGAACGCAACCACATGTTTATTGGACCCGTGTCCCTCCTGGTTGGTGCTGGCTTCCCAGGAGGTTACACGAGGCTGGCTCCAGGGAATTATTAACGCTTCTTTGAGCGAGGGTGTCCTGCCGGCCGCCTTGAAAGAGGCGGTGGTGAGGCCTCTCCTCAAGAAGCCATCCCTGGATCCGGCTGTTTTGGCTAACTACCGTCCAGTCTCCAACCTTCGCTTTATTGCGAAGGTTGTTGAGAGTGTGGTGGCGCGACAGCTTCCCCAGTACCTGGATGAAGCTGTCTATCTGGATCCGCTCCAGTCCGGCTTCAGACCTGGGTACAGCACGGAAACGGCATTGGTCGTGTTGGTGGATGATCTCTGGAGGGCCCGGGATAGGGGTTATTCCTCTATCCTGGTCCTATTAGACCTCTCAGTGGCTTTTGATACCATCGACCATGGTATCATGTTGCGCCGGCTGGAGGGACTGGGAGTGGGGGGCACCGTTTTGCGGTGGTTCTCCTCTTATCTCTCCGACCGGTCACAATCCGTGTTGACAGGGGGGCAGCGGTCGACCCCAAGGCGCCTTGTTTGTGGGGTGCCGCAAGGGTCGGTCCTCTCGCCCCTTCTGTTCAACATTTATGTGAAGCTGCTGGGTGAGATCATCCGTGGTTTTGGGGTGGAGTTCCATCAGTACGCTGATGATACTCAGCTGTACATTTCCACCCCAGACCACCCCAATGATGTCTTGGAAGTGATGTCCCAGTGCCTGGAGGCCATGCGGGTCTGGATGGGGAGAAACAGGCTTCGACTCAACCCTTCCAAGACCAAGTGGCTGTGGCTGCCGGCGTCCCGGTATAGCCAGTTGACGCCATCACTGGTTATTGGGGGCGAATCATTGGCCCCCACAGAGAGGGCCCACAACTTGGGTGTCCTCCTGGATGCGCAGCTGTCCTTAGAAGGGCATATGACAGCTGTGGCCAGGGGGGCTTTTTGTCAGGTCCGTCTGATACGCCAGTTGCGCCCCTTTCTGGACCGGGACTCCTTACGCACGGTCACTCAAGCACTCGTCACTTCTCGTCTGGACTATTGTAATGCTCTCTACATGGGGCTCCCCTTGGGGTACACCCGGAGGCTCCAACTGGTGCAGAATGCGGCTGCGCGGGGGATTATGGGAGCGACGGGGCGCTCCCATGTGACTCCTCTCCTGCGCGAGCTGCATTGGCTTCCGGTGGACTTCCGGGTGCGCTTCAAGGTGTTGGTGATCACCTTTAAAGCGCTCCATGGCTTAGGGCCAGGGTACTTACAGGACCGCCTTCTGCCACCAATAGCCTCCCACCGGCCGGTTCGCTCCCACAGAGAGGGCCTCTTCAGGGTGCCGTCGGCCAGACAATGCCGGCTGACGACCCCCAGGAGGAGAGCCTTCTCTGTGGTGGCACCTACCCTATGGAACAATCTACCCCCAGAGATACGAGTGATCTCCGACCTTCGGATTTTTCGTCAGGCCCTAAAAACTCATTTTTTTTCAGTTAGCCAGTCTGTCTTGATTTTAGGATTAGTTTTAATATTTTAATATTGATTTTAATTGACAAGTTTTTAAATTATAGGCCAAAATTTTATAAATTATTTTAACTTATTTTTAACTGATGTTTGTACAGATGTTTTTATCTTGGCTGTTCACCGCCCTGAGTCCGAAAGGAGAAGGGCAGTATAGAAATTTAAATAATAAATAATAAATAAATAAATTTCTGTCATTTCCAAATTGGAAGGCTGCAGAAATTTTGCAAGTAAGAGAAGAAGAATCAGTCAAAGTTCTAAACAAACAAATGCCAGTACAATGCAGTGGCCAACAGATTGGAAAAGATCAATATTCAAAGATCTGTATTCCAATATCAAACAAATAAAACCAACCAAAAATACTTAATGGAATGTACACACTATTGTACAATATATTTAATTTCATAACATGTTAGTATGTTATACTTTTATGTTTCGAAAAAGAAGTGGGCATCTAAGTTTAAAGATGGAGTCATCAAACAAATGAAAAATGAACAGAGTTACTGAAATATGCCACATCCAAGTGTCACAAAGGCTATAACATTCCATTACTCTATATTAAAAAGTATATAAACTACACTGGATTGTATGGAAACTGACAGAATTATTTGAAAAGTTGATTGGGATATACTTTTGTTCACGTAACTCAAAAGAATAAACTATCAGGATATGTAATTTTAAAGTGTTAATTCATTATTACACATTAACAAATATTCTTTGCCTAGGGCAGGGGTGTTGAACTTGATTTCATTGAGGGCTGCAAAGGGTTGTTTTTGACCTTGGGGGCTGAAATGGGTATGGCCAGGGTGGGCATAGCCAGCTTGATGTCACTCATGTCGAAGGCACCTGTGGGTGGCCCAAGTGCTCTGCCAGAGAAAACGGGCTCCCCGAATTCCATTTTTGGCTGTGATGGCTTCCTGCATTCCTCTGCCAGCAAAAACGAAAGCTGGCAGAGGCACTGCAGGTCTATCCTTCGCTGTTTCCAGGGTAGCACCGCTGTCCAGATCTAAGCACCCTGTAAGGTGCATCCGGCCCCCGGGCCTTGAGTTTGACACCCCTGGCCTAGGACATTGCATGCAAAAACAACTAGACACAATGACAGATTTTCCCCTAGGCCATCACTCTGCTAAACAATTTACTCCCACAACACTGTTTTATGCCCTGGGATGTTAAACCACTTAGTAGGACTGTATTACTATTATGCTTCTCATCTTTCCTATTACCTATTTCTTTAGCTTCTTATGACTATAACTTTGTGGTTTGTATGTTATGAATTATGTTAATTGCTTTTATTAGTTTTCTATTATGATTTATGTTTAATATCTTATTACTATCAGTGAATGTTGTATGTTATAATTTATGATGATTGTATTTTATGATAATGATCATGATTTATCAGTTGTCATTTATATGTAAATTGAGCACTTATGTACCAGAAACAAATTCCTTATGTGTCCAATCACATTTGGCCAATAAAAAAATTCTATTCTATTCTATTCTATTCTATTCTATTCTATTCTATTCTATTCTATTCTATTCTATTCTATTCTATTCTACTCTACTCTACTCTATTCTATTCTATTCTTATTTCTATTTCTATTATTTCTATTTCTATTCTATAAAATCTGAAGACACCTTTGCTCACTTTGCTGAAAGGCAACATTTTAGTAGATCTAGCAAAAGCTTATTTACAGATGAAAATGAAAGACAATTCCTAGCTGTTTCTCATTTAGTGGTGTGATTCATCCGATTCACACCGGTTCAGGAGAACCAGTAGCTAACTTTCTGAGCAGTTTGGGGAACCGGCTGTTAGAAGGCTTGCAACAGCCTTTTCTTTTTCTCACTTTACAGGGTTAATCCTGTCAGGGAAGCAGGAAGGAGGCACTCTGGTGTACCTGTGTGTGTTGTTCTAGCCTAATCCTTATCTTTATTATTGCCCTGCTTAAGTGTTTTTTGAAACTGCCTCTGTGGTTAAGCCTTGTTACATTGTAATAGCCATTAATGATTCTTGGCAGTACGCCCAGACTTTCTATAGCCTGAGCGGTTTCTCCGGAGTTCTTTTTCCCCTTTGCTGGTACTTTTATTTTGGGGCTTGGGAGGAAGGACTGGTGGATTAAGAGCTATTTACCGAAGGGTTCGCATAGCCATAGAACAGTGGTTCTCAACCTTCCTAATGCCGCGACCCTTTAATACAGTTCCTCATGTTGTGGGGACCCCCAACCAGGGGTGGGTTCTAAATATTTTTACTACCAGTTCTGTGGGCCTGGCTTATTTTGTGGGCGTAACTTGGAGGTCATGTGACTGGGTGGGCGTGGCTAGCTGGTCATGTGACCGGGTGGCCATGGCTATGTGTATAGGGACTACTCAGAGGGCTGAAAAAAGTCATTTCTGACAGGTCCTCGCACTTTTGACTTGTCCTCACACTTATTACCATCCTCACATTTATGCCCCTGCAGCATTCTTAACAACCATGTCATTCATTTCACAACTGCTTCTCTTCACCATGGTGATAAGATAGGGCAAAAAACGTAAAATGTGAGGATAGTCGTAAGTTCGAGATCTGGTCAAAAGTGCGAGGACCAGTCAAAAATAGCTTTTTCAGCCCTCTGAGTAGTCCATGTGCACAAAAGGACTACCCAGAGGGCTGAAAAAAGTCATTTCTGACAGGTCCTCGCACTTTTGACCGGTCTTCGCACTTATAACTGGTCATCATTTATGCCCATTGTAGCATTCTTTTTTTTTTTACGTTTTTTATTATATTTTTATTGTTAAGGAATAACAAAAAGGAAAAAAAAATCAATACAAAAAATCAATAGTAAGGAAAGAAAAAAAAATTTTTTCCCCCAACGTGCTATACAAACGGAAAGGAAGTTTTAGGAACTTGAAGTCTTCAATTCTTCCAGAAATCTCTTTGATAAGGTACTGGTGCCGATTCATCCAATCTCCCAAGTGCAAAGTCCACAAATGGTTGCCAAGTGTTCCAAAAAACATTTTCTTTATATATACCACTTCTAATTTTAATATCACAAGTCAATTTATCATTTAATGCAAATTTCCATGTTTCATTGTACCATTCTTCTAATTTTAAGTCAACATTTAATTTCCAATATCTAGCAATTATAATTCTCCCCATTATAACCAAAATCCTCACCAATTCTTTTTCTCCAGTTGTTAATGTTGTTTCATTCAATATTAATAATAATATGGTTTCCAATTTCAATTTGACCCTCTCCTTAATTATTTCAAATATTTCATTTTCTATCCTAGACCAAAAAAGTTCAACCCCATTACATTTACACCACATATGAGCATATGTCCCGAGTTCCACTTTACATCTCCAACACATTTTATCCACTTTATTATCCATTTGAAAAAGTCTTATTGGGGTCAAATACCACTTCCAAATAACTTTATAATTATGTTCTTTAATCCTTATTGATAATGTCCTCATTATTCTGCTAACCCAATTCATATTCCAATTTTGATCAGAAATTTCAATACCCAGTTCTTTTACCCAATTCTCTTTCATTACCCTTTGTGAATTATTATCAGAGTTAATAATTTTATAAATTTTACTAACTAATCCCTTTGGCCCAATTTCATCTTTTATTATTCGAGATGTCAAATTTTCAAATTCCGTTTCCTTTCTGCTCTCATCGTTCCTTTCTTGCATTTCCTATTCCATTTATTCATTTGAATTCTTTCAAACCAATTAATGTTTAATTTTCCATAAATTTCCTCTTTCCTCATTTCATTTTCTATAAATTTCAACCATTCACTAATTGTTTCTACTTTCTCTTCTATTATAATCCTCTCTCTGTTACTATTTAATTTCATTGGGCAATTCTCTTTCAGTTTACCTAAATACAATGCGTCTGGTATTAATTTTTTTGCTACTCTGTCCCAATTTTTAGTCAAACTATTTAACCAATAATTGCATATTTTAACCTTACCTTTAAAATTTTCCAAAAACCATTTGTAACCAAACTTCTTTATTTCCTTCATTTCCAAATTACCCCAAAGTTTAACATCTCCTTTTAAAATTTTTACTACTGTTTTTATATTAAATGCTCTATAATAGTTTAATAATTTTGGAATTCCTAAACCACCTTGTTTTTGGTTCTCATACCACATTTTCTTAATCAGTCTTGGTTTTTTTATCCCCATTACAAAATTTATCTAATTTTTTTTTATATACTTCAATGTCCTTCTCGGTTAAAAAGATTGGAAGCATCTCAAATAAAAAGTTAAATTTAGGCAGTAACATCATTTTACATAAAGCTACTCTACCAAACCAAGATAACTTGAGTTTTTTATATTTCCCAATTTTCTCTTCAATTTCTTTTGTTACTATGTCATAATTTAGTTTCTTTAAATTTTTAATTTTAAGTGAAAGTATAATACCTAAATATCTTAAATTATCCTTTATCCTAATTCCAAATTGATTTTGTAATTTTTCTAATTTATTTTCCCTATCAATTTCCATTAATAATTCTGATTTTGCCCAATTTACTTTCAAACCAGTCATATCCTCAAATTCTTCCAAATGTGTTTGAACTCTTTTTATATCACTTGTAATATTATTTAAAATGACAAGAGTGTCATCTGCATATAAATTAACTTTGACGCCTTTATAACCTATTAATTCTGAATCCTCTTCAATCAAAGTTGTTAAAATTTCCATTGCTAATAAAAATAGGGTCGGAGACAGAGGACAACCCTGTCTTGTCCCTGCTTCCAAATTTATATCTTGTGTAAATATACCATTTACCTTCACTCTTGCCGTACCCCTCTGGTACAATTTGGAAATAATATGAATAAATTTATTACCAAATCCTAATGCAGAAATCATTTCTTTTATAGTATCCCATTGTATAGAATCAAAAGCTTTAAAAATATCCAAGGCAAGAATACCTATCTTATCACCATTATTCTCAGCAATATCAATAACATTTATTACTCTTCTAACTAAATCACACATATAACGCCCTTTAACAAAACCTACTTGATTATGGTTTATATATTTATCTATAAAATTATTCAATCTATTTGCTACAATTGCAGTAAATATCTTAGCATCTTGGTTAATCAAGGAAATGGGCCGATAGGATTCAATTTTTTCTAGATCTTTACCTGGTTTCGGGATTAAGGATATAATTGTTCTATTCCAGGACATGGGAATATCATCTCCATGTAATATCTTATTATACAATATCTGTAATTTTGGGATCAAAATTTCTTTAAACTCTTTATAAAATTCTGCTGGTAACCCATCCTCATTTAGAGCAGTGGTTCTCAACCTTTCTAATGCCGCGACCCTTTAATACAGGGTGGTAACCCCCTGTATCATGTTGTGGTAACCAGGGGTGGGTTATAAATTTTTTTACTAACGGTTCTGTGGGTGTGGCTTATTTTGTGGGCGTGGCTTGGAGGTCATGTGACTGGGTGGGCGTGGCTAGCTGGTCATGTGACCGGGTGGCCATGGCTATGTGTATAGGGACTACTCAGAGGGATGAAAAAAGTCATTTCTGACAGGTCCTCGGACTTTTGACTGGTCCTCACACTTATCACCATCCTCACATTTATGCCTGTGCAGCATTCTTAACAACCATGTCACTCATTTCACAATTGCTTCTCTTCAACATGGTATAAGATAGGGCAAAAAACGTAAATTGTGAGGACAGTCATAAGTTTGAGGACTGGTCAAAAGTGCAAGGACCAGTCAAAAATAACTTTTTCAGCCCTCTGAGTAGTCCATATGCATAAAAGAATGCAGCAATAGAGAGGGATGAAGGAAGGGAAGGGAAATTATAGTAGGAGTGAGGGTAAGAGAGGGAGGAAGAGAGGAGGAGAAGGAGAAAGGAAGAGGAAGTAGGGAGGAGAAGAAGAGGGGAAGGAAGAGAAAGTAGGAAGGAAAGAAAAGAGAGAGGTGGTAGGTTTGAGGAGAAAGATTGCTGTACAATAAAAAGGATGAAAGGGAAGAAAGCCAACCCCAGACAAATATAAAGATATTAAGATAAAGAATGAATTGTTAAACTTTAAAGAATAAAAGAGAACAAATATGAATAAATAACAATAATTAGAAACACACATACAAACATACAATGTATTTTCTTTGAACAGAGTATTTGGCCGGTTCACAAATTTAAACAGTGTTTAGTCATTTCAATTAAATTTACAATTTCTATATTTCCTTTTTGCCATATTTATTCCTCATCTATTTTTGTAAAAAACCAATATTACCCTTCACCCTCATCTCTAATCTTAATCAAATTCAATTTTTCCCTTCTATTCTATATTATACCCCATCCCATTCTCATCTATTTTTATATCCATCCTCACATTGGTTAATTATGTAATATTACATTGTTTAATATAAATTCAACATTTTAATATAAATCAATTACTTATATAACTATCTTTTTTGTATATTAATCAATAGGAACATGAATATTCCAATTATTTCCATGCAATCCAATTTCTTACAAATCAGTTAATTATACTTACCAATAATAATAAACCAAATAATTTCCCCCATATATTCCTCCAAACCACAACTTAACCATTTCTGCTTTCAACACAATATACAATTAATAGTATCTCAATTATTACAATTCCCTAGTTAAATAGAGCTTTTTTTCTTTTGTGTTTTAAAATCTTGAACTCTCCTCTTTTTCCCTAAATTTCCCATTGTTTGCACCTACCTTTTTTAGTGAGGAAAAAGAAAAGAAATTTGCCTGCCTAATTTTCCAACGTTGCAGCAACAGCAAAGCCAACAGCCTGCTTTACTTTCACTTTCATTTTTCAGCATAGCTAGGGGGAAAAAAATTGCTCCAGCACTCTTTGCAAAGAAGCAGCAGAGCCCTGAGCAAAACAGCTGAGAGCAAATCAGCTGAGAGTCGGGAGCCGATCTAATCAAGGGCTAATTAGCCTATGCTGAAGCTCCGTGGGCCAATAAAATTACAAAAAAACACCGAACCATTTGTTAAATTGCTGGCTCGCCCGCCCCTCGCCCACCACTATTTATTGGCAATAAATAGTGGTGCGGAGGGGCGGGGCGGAACCGGCAGAATCCCACCACTGGCTATAGGGCAGCCCTTTGAAGCCCCGAGGCAAGAATTTAAACAGTTTTTTTCCTCTAGCCATCAGCTGGGACTCAGGAGGCAGCAATAGATTGGGAGTGGGCGGGGTAAGCGAACGGCCGGCGATTCAACAGAGCAGAGAGTGAGGGTGAGTGAAGGCATGGGGGGGAGAAAGAGGGCTTTGGCGACCCCTGTGAAATGACCCCCCAAAGGGGTCGTGACCCCCAGGTTGAGAACCGCTGCCATAGAAGAAATGACTGTGAGCAGGATACAAGCTTGGCACTCTGTCTGATTTCTTTACTGCCTTTTTGGGGACCTGTGATCTTTCCTTAAATCTGGATGATATCCTTAGGATATCTTTTAAGGTGAGTGAGACCAGTTGGTATCTTTAAGTGGTGCAAATGGATCTAAGGATTGTTTCTCCTAGGTGGGAAAGGCTGCTTTGTCAGTTCACTGAGCACAGAAGTCTCTTGTCTATGGGGATTCTTCAGTCATTTAGGTCATGGTTGTCCCAAAGGTGCTTTTTTCAAGAGGCAAATGGTTTCCTGAAAGTCCAATTGCCTCTTGAAAAAGCACTTTTTGGACAGGAGTCTCTTGCATTGCTTCATAGTGGCCAAGGCATATGATTGCTCACTGATAGTAAGTGGACATCCTTCCAATTCATTTTAGTTTTCTCTCATGATAATAAGGCTTAGTAACATGGCACCAACATTCTAGAAAGTTAGCACCCACCCCTCTCCTAGAAGAATAAAATACTTTGAGAAATATTAAAAAGGAAGAATATATTTCCTTGGGTGAGAAATGGAGAAACATGTTTTCTTAGAGAGAGAAAGCAGCCCCCACCTTCCTTAATATCCCACAGCAGATGTCAGCACTTAAGAGATAGAGATAGATAGCTCTATTCACAAGCAAAAATTCCCTACAGCAAGGTCTGAACAAAGGCAGAATAGGATTAGCCCTCACTCAAGATCCAAAACAGGAGGAAAAACATTAAGACACAATAGGAATTGCCCAACGCCTCTTCATTACATCATCTCAGAGAGCCCAAACTTCAACCAAACTTCTCAGACAACCTACACAACCAGCTACATGGCCCCATGGGAGTCTGACAACAGCCAATAAAATACATATTCTTGCACAGGAACAGGAAGCTCAAGTTCAAAACTCAAAAGAAGGATAAAACCCTTTCACTCTCAACTCCATGTGGCCAGCTGCAACAGAACCACCCATGCATATATAGCATCAATATCAGAGTTTTGGCAGAAACTCATGTGGTTCTGCTTCATTATTAACCCATCTTTCCAATCAGCCTCCATGTTTCCAGTATTTTTTCCCCATCTTGGAACTGAACCAGATGGATATTTCTTCCAACCCAGACTTGAAGTTTATTTAGATATCTGTGGCATGTACTAATTTTATTGTGATCCTGACAAGCTTGGGAAGGCAGAGATTTGAACCTGGGTCCCCTGTATACTTTGTTAATTTGTCTCTTTATCTTGGTGTTTTGTAGCCCAAATATGCCCACCCACTTTCTAGAGAGCTTAAATGACTTCTCTGCTAAAGGGTTTCACTTTATGAGCAAGAGTTTGCTGCTGATAGTTACCATTGCATTTTAACTATTTTAATTCCTCAAGGTGCTCTGGCACCCTGCCTGATTTGTAACTCTGGATTGCAGATATTGCTTATGAAAAAGAAGGTATTCACAGAATGGTTTAGGTTTCCATGATGGTTGTGACTGTCATTGATCTTCAGTGTATATTCCCCCATTTCTAACCTAATGATTGGTATTTAGGGCAGCTTTTTGCAAGCAAGATAATCCTTGATTTACAACAATTCATTTAGTGACTATTCAAAGTTACAATGGCACTGAAAAAAGTGACTTATGAATGATCGTTTTTCACACTTATGACCATTGCAGCATCCCCACAGTCATGAGAGGCCAGGCGAGGTGAAGAGCCCTCCAACATGTCGAGTTGGCCACACCCACCCAGTTACATCACCACCCACCCATGCCTACCCAGCTGGTCATTAGGGCAGCGAACCAGTTGTTAAATTACAGTATTTGAATCTCACCACTGTTCTCACTGTAAATACACAAGAGGATTATATCAATAACAAAGTTGCTCTTGAATAGCATCAATATCAGAGTTTTAGCAGAAAGCAATGGACCAAATATTACAGGCATATGGCATTCTTTAAGATGGCATCCATGTCAATGGAGAAAATGTTAAGTATCTGTGAAACCTCAAAGTAATCTAGCAGAAACTGATGAACTATGGTACTTGATCATAATGCATTTTTTTAAAAAAATTGCATTATATATCATGGTTATACCGTCAACTCTCAAAGCCTACATAAATGTGCAGGTAAAAGCTATCATGAGTCCCCAAGCCCACCAGATGTGTTACACTATAAGGCATTTTTAGAGTCTAATAATAATTATATCAAATTTAGGCTACATTAAATGACTGTAGTCACCTCTTGAACACTTTACTATAAGTGAGACTGAATTTTAGTGGACAAAACTGTATGAACACAGAATCAGAGAAAGTGAGGAAATCAAACACAGTGCTCCCATATTATAATCTAAATTTAGATTATATATATAGATAATCTAAACTGGTAAATTTAGATTATTACCAGTAAACTTGTCTTGTGTAGTTTTGCAGTATGGCGCTGATGTGATTATGTTACACATTATGAAAGATGGTGGTGAATACTTAATAACTTTTACATCATGCTCACTCCCAGCTGCAGAAAAATAAATACATATACAATATGGACAACAAAGACCTGAATTTGCTAAAAGAATTTAAACGTTTCAATACTAGTATGGAAAGAAATTAATGATGATTATCTATAACTGTCAATGTTCAATCCACAAAGAGAGATTCTACAGAACAACTGCTTCAAAGCATCTTTGGGCATTGACCTTGGAGAGCACATATGAAAACACAATTCAAAAAAAAAAGACTTAATCACATAAATGTGAACATAATGTCTAATATATCTTTTCAGGGACCAAATACTTTCCATATCTGGCTGATCAGCTATTGTCTACTTTGTGTATTGGGAAAAATAATTTGTAAACAATCATGCAATATTGTGACATTAGTTGGATTTGTGTCTGTGTTAGTGGTGGGGTGTGTGACCTTTTTTGTTTTAAATTAATTTATTATGAACAAGTAAAACACTGGAACTATTCAGAATTTCCCATTATTTCCTTTTGTTTCATTGCCTCTTATAGAGAATAAATTAATAAGAAAGGAAAAGTTTCTGTTGGCTAACAAGTGACTGTTTACCAGTTTTGGGATTGAAGAATCAAGCACTTCATGTTGTATATTTCTACAAACATGAAACAGGTCATGTTCACACAGTTGTCACAGTTCATCTAAAGAAACCTGTCATGATAGAAAAAGAGATTTCAGTTTATTCTTAAACGTTCATTGCAAACACCTATTTTACGCATTCTTATACATAAGCACTTAGGGTGAAAATAACACTTGTTCTTGTTCTCAGTTTAATTTAATTTAGATAAAGGAATACTATTAAGAACTCTTTTCAAAATATTTAAATAATGACTGGGTTTTGGACTTACTAGTAGCTATGTAATTAAGAAGGTTATATTACAGTAGCAAAATGCTACTGTTTAAAAACACTGCTAAACAGAGTACAGATAAAATCCTTGATTTTTCTAAGAAGCTTAAGAGATGAATGTTTCTTACTTAGAGAAAGGATCAAATATAGTTGTCTCTTGAGAGATCAATCCTCTATTACATGTGATCCCACTGAAGTCAGTGACTGTCTAGGGAGTGTGAAATAATCTACAAAATGTGAAATAATTATATATGCTATTTATTAGTCATGTTGATTGAAGAATAATGATATGACAAAAACAACAACTCCAAGCTATTTTTCCAGTCTTCTTTGCAACTATATTATCACCTTGAAAAATTTAGGAATACTGTAGTGTAAAAATGCAGACATATATAACATTGAAATGGAAAATGATTTTTTAAAAGCAAAAATGGTTCAATTACATAAAATTTACATAAAACTGTGCCACTAATCTATGTGGCTCATTGATTAGTGAGTAATAAATAATGAGTTTGTAAAAAAAAAAATCCATATAAGCCTACATAATCAGAGTCACTAATTAGGTTTGTTTTGCAGAACTGTTGCTTCTTATCAACTAGAACTCAAAACAAGGAGAAAATGGCCTAGCAGTAATTTATCAAAGTGAAAGCAGAAAAATACCAAGCTTAGTATAAATTAAAGAAAATATTTGATTATCCATGCCATGTCATCATCATCATCAACAATTTATCTAACAGCAAATTCAGGCTGTGAATTCTGATTAATTTGGAAGTATTGCAAGATTGTCTGAAGGATATGTTTTATTTGGATTGTGGCAGTGTGATTTCAGATATAAATATGGGACAGAAACCCCACTGATCTATTGTAGAACTTAAATGGAAAGTATACAAACACTTTTGTCCATTTATAATTCTTGGAAGCTTTCAGTACTGTTGACCACACTTTCCTTCTGATTACCTGAAAAGTTTGGGAGTTGGAAGTGCAGAATTATGTTAGATCCACACTTACGAGTATGAGGATGACTTTCAGAAAGTTGGTAACCACGTCCTTCAAGGCTTGATGTGTTCTCCTAGCAGCTATAGGATCTAATTTTTATACAGAACAGACAGGCAGTGCTTATTTTTGTTGTGCAGCATCTTATTCCCCAAAATATTGGGGAAGGGTTGAAGTTGAAGGCTCATTGTCAGCAATTTTCAATTTTCAATTCTTTGAAGATATATCAGATTTACCTCAATTTGTATTCCAAGTTGGGCAGGATATAGGGAGATACTTTGGCAAACATTTGACTAGTGCATATGGATTCTTTTAAGTTTATAGATTTCAAGGATATGGAAATGATGTATGGAGAAATGAGGACTGCCTCTTGCTTCTTCAACTCTTATTATTTATTTATTTATTTATTTATTTATTTATTTATTTATTTATTTTATTAGATTTCTATACCGCCCTACTCCCGAAGGACTCAGGGCGGTGCACAGCCAAACAATAAAAACACATACAATACAAAATTTAAAAAAAGAATAAAATCAAATTAAATAATTTTGGCCCTGACAAATTTAAAACCCCAAACTTTTAAAACCAATTAAAATTGAATATATAAAATACTAAAAGATATTTAAAAATTTAAAAAATCTTTTATAAAAATCTTGATACTTTAGGATGATTAAATCAACGAGATTAGGACTGGGCAATGGATAAGGCAGATAATCAATTCTACTTTGTATATCGGAGGTGTTTCTATCTGCTTAAAAGAGTCAGTTATAAGGGCTCTATTGAAAAAAATGCTTGACCTGGACACCTTTAACAGTATTAAATATTCAATTTAATTTATTGAGAAAGAAGTGGCCTCACTGTTCCAGATGTGCATCTGGACACACTCCAGATTATGATAAATGACTTACACCAGAAACTAAATTGAAGGATTTAGACAGTGATAATTCTCATACACCACTTTTAGGCTTTTGATATTATTATTTTTTATTATTTTTTTATTGAAAAAGTTTTTGAATACAAATTTTTTCCCCCATTTTTCTCCCCCCCTCCACCCTAACCCCCCCTCACCACCCATCCCCCCCTGTGACTTCTTCACAACAAAGACCTAATTCATAACCGATTATATAATATTTTACCATCCCCTTACTCCCTCCTCTAAGTACTGACCCTTACTTGCTAATAGTATTATTAATATTATTACTTCCCCCTTTTACCATACATTTCAAAATAACATTCTACTGTAACATTGTATAACTTCTAATTTATAACTTATAATATTATTGTAACTCCCAATTTAACAATATTCTGCCCTTTTTCTCCTCCTCCATACTTATATCTGTATATTAATACAACATTTCAAAACAACCTTCCACTTTAAAACTATATAATAAATCCTACTTTAACATTTAATCTTTTGTGTATATTAATATAACATTTCAAAGCAGCCTACCCCATAAATCCTAACTTAACATTTATTCAACTCTATCCATTTGCTCCACTCCCCTAAATATATCACTTAAACATCCCTTTTCTTAAACTAAACAATCAGTAAACTAACCTATTTCCACCCACTTTCCTACAAAATTGCCATGCACAACAATTCTTAATATCTTTAATCCACTGCCCACTCTGCTAAATATATATATATATATATATATATATATATATATATATATATATATATATATATATATATATATATATATATATATATATATATATATATATATATATATATATAGTCTTTTTCTTTTTTGTAGGCTTTTATGTGCATATTCTTTCTAGCCAGGTTTTACCTACGTAAACTAGGTTGTTCTGCAGCTCTGGTTGTGTGAAATCTCATTCACAAGCTTCAGAGCTTTTTTTCTGTTGACAAACTGCAACTCTGTGTTGCTCTCTGGGAGACTCAGATAGCTATTTCTGCCTTATAAGGCTTCGTCGGTGAGCCACACCCACTTCTCAGATATTCCCCCTGTAAAGGTATGCACAACCAGAGCTGCAGAACAACCTAGTTTACGTAGGTAAAACCTGGCTAGAAAGAATATGCATATATATATATATATATATATATATATATATATATATATATATATATATATATATCAGGTTTTTGCGGGTGTTTGTATGTAGGTCTTTGGTTATTCGTGCTTCCAGGCCCACGAAGCCGAGAACACCAGCCTGAAGATGACGAATGAGACTTCATCGAAACGTTGCCAAGACACTTCCAATTTTACGTGGGAGAAGACCCGAATAACCAAAGACCTACATATATATATATATATATATATATATATATATATATATATATATATATATATATATATATATTCCGTTATATAAAAGAAAGTCAATGACTTTAAATTTATAATCCATATAATATCTTCTTTGATGTCTTTCCACTGGATTGTTGAGTCCATCATCCATATTAGGGTAACATAGCATCCTGGTGCAACAGTTTGTTCAAAATCCTCAGTCATCATCTGCCCCCATCAGTAATGAATATCCTCATATATATATAAAAGAAAAAAACAACCACCCGAGTGACATTATGATTATATTCCATATAATTGTAATTGTGGCTTTCATCAGGATTATTAATTCCCATCATACTAATGGGTAACAACCAGATCTTCTGCGTGCCCCAGCGTAGCTCTCTTGCCTTATAGCTCAAGATGAATATAATATATTTATCAATAAAAGAAAGAAATCCAAAATAGATAATTCAAATCCAACAAATTAAGGCTCTTTTCACATCCCAAAATTATGGCATTGCAGAGGTCTGTCACTCTCCTCAGGATAATATTAACCAATACTTCGCCTCCTCTATCTTTTCATATATTCATTCATTTTTTTAAAATAACTGGCTTCACTGTTGCTTAATTTAGAAATTTTTATTTTTGTGAGACCTATTTCTTTTTTTCTTTTCTTTTTGTGGGTTTGATCTCCATCCTGGTTTCCTTTCTACAAGTTGTATATCAACTGATCGGTTTTCATTCTGCTTTATAACTTGATCTTGTTGGTTTTGCTTTTGTTTCTCATATTTCTTTTTTATCAATTGTGTATCAGCTAATTGGTTTCCATACTTGTCTGTGACTTGATGAATCATCACGTAAAGTCCGATGCCACTTCTCTCGTATTTGTAGATAATCCAGCTGAGGTGTCTAAAGAATCCAAAGGCAGTTTGTCCACAGCAGCCTCTATAATTCGATGTTTTCTCTTTATTTCCAATTCCTTCTGCTTATCCTGTATTGTGCCTAAAGATGTTAAGTTCATTTTCAAAAATTTTTGATAAAATTCTTCCGCTTTTTCAACAGTATTTAGTTGGTATCTTTCTCCTTGATATCTCAATATTATACCAACTGGAGCGTCCCACCTGAATAAAATATTTCTTTTTTTTAGCTCAGTCACCAGAAAACCAAATTTCTTCCTTTCCAATAACATCTTAGGCGGGAGCTCTTTGTAAATCCAAATCTTTCTTCCAAACAATTGCAAAGTAGAATTGAAAGAATTTTGCACAATATTATTTCTTATATCTTTATCTGTAAAATAAATCAGCACATCTCTAGGCAATTGCCTTTGCTTTGCAATCCAGGAATTTATTCTATAAACTCTGTCAATCCTACAAAATACTTCCTCAGGTTGAACCTTTAAGATCCCAGCCAGAATTTCAGAAGATATTTTCCTTAAATCATCTCTGTCATTTTCCTGCAGTCCTCTGAGTCTAATCGCATATTCAGTAAAATTATATTGCATCATTAAAACTTCTCTTTCAATCCGTTATTGTATGTTTTCTGCATTACAAGTCTTTTGATCAGCCTCCATTTTAGGTTTTTCTTCTGAGCTATTGTCTTGAGTGTTTGTCAAATCATTTTCAATTTTTTGTATTCTATTATCCAAATTTCTTCCACTTTAGACTCTAATAAGTTAGTATTTGCATCCAACTTGATCATAAATTCTGCAAAACCATTAGCCATTTTTATAATCTTTCGGTCCAAAAAAATCAAACTTTGATTGCACTAATTCTTTAATTTCCTGCTTAAATTTTTCAAAGTTCTGATTCACAATTTCATCCCTTCTTACAATCTCCTCCAAAAGAAATTCAATTATATTAAAATCAGTTTTCTGAGACTGGAGATTTAGAACTTGTTCACGTAATTTATTAATGGGGGAATCCCCTCCCCCACTGCTTGTTTGTCCGGCTTTGCAAGCTTTAATGCCATATTTCCACACAGACAAACTATTTTTTAAAAAAAGAAAAGAGAGGCAAAAAAGAAAAAAATCTTCTTTCCAACCAAGATCAATATCAGATCTTCAGGAAGAACAAAACACAAAAGTAGAGCTTTATCTTCAATTGTAGCCAGAAGTATTTATTCCGCTACTTTGTATCTTAATAGAAAATGGAAGGACTCTCCCTTTCAGCCCCTTCTCAAGCCTCGGCAGTCGCCATTTTTAAAAATTTAAAAATTCTTTTTCTCCTTTCCTTTTCCTTCTTCAATAATTGTTATAAATAATAACATAATAATAATTGTTATAAAATAAATGAAATACTTGCGATTCAGGGTCACAGGTCCAGCTCATATCCTTTTTAATTGTTCTGTTAATTTTTGTAGGCTTGATCTTGTCGCCTAGCTCTGCATAAGCAGAGGTCTCCCAAAGCCCGGAGCGACGCCGAGGGAAATAGGGAGCCTCATCTGCTTCGTCCCCAAAAGTAAAAAAAAACTTTTGGGGCTAGGCAGAGGGCTCTACCTGCCCCCGCCGGCTCTATCTCCATTTCCACATGGATATGGAGTTTTTTTTACAGGCTTTTGATATTATTGTCATTTCTGTTTACTTCTAAACCATCTGGTACACTGTGGCTTGGAACCACTGTTTTGCAATGGTTCTAATTCTTCCTGTTCCCAGAAAGTGGTGCTTGGCGGTTACTGTTTAACATGCAGGCCATTGACCCATATGATTTTATTTTCCCCCCATGCTGTTTAACATCTATATGAAAAAGCTGCAGGATATCAGCTGGAGATTTAGAATCCTATGCAATCAGCAAATGACACCAAGTTCCACTGCTCCTTACTATTCAACTCAAGGAAATATTAATATCCTTCAACATAAAGTAATTAAATCAAATCCACAGTTGAAGCATTATTGTTAAGAAGAAAGCTGGACTTGGGGATTTGAGTAAAGGCTTTTTCAGGTATGTTGCAGACATGTTTGGCAGTGCTCTCTAATCTCTTGTTATTATTAACTTGTAGGCAGCATCTATAACAAGGAACATGCTGGCATATTTATTTATTTATTAAATTTATTTGCTGTCCATCTCGTATCCAACAACTCAGGATGGCTGACAACATACAACTTCCTGAGCCTGTAAAGCCTAAAAATGATTATATATATGGTTACAAAATAGGAGTGGCTAAGCTGCTGACTAGTGAAAGCTACATACAATAGCTGTATCTGTCTGGTTGCTTGTTAAGTATAGTTTAATGTGCTAGTGAACACAGAACATAGAATAATAGAGTTGGAAGGGACCAACTCTATTGGAGATTTTCTAGTCAAACCCCCTGCTTGAGTAGGATACCCAATACCATTTCAGATAAATGATTGTCCAGTCTCTTTTTGAAAGCCTCTAGTGATGTAGCAGCCACAATTTCTGAAAGTAAGTTGTTCCATTGGTTGATTGCTCTCACAATTAGGAAATTTCTCCTTAATTCTCGGTTGCTTCTTCTTCCTTGGTAATTTCCATCCATTGTTTCTTGCCTTTCCTTTTGGTGCTTTTGAAAACAGTTCATCTCATCTTTGTAGGAGTTCCTCAAATATTAGAACACAGCTATCATGTCCCCTCAGTCCTTCTTTTCATTAGACTAGATATACCCAATTCCTATAATCATGCTTTGTAGGTTTTAGCCTCCAGCCCCCTAATAATTTTGGTTGCTCTTCTCTGCACTCTTTCCAGAATCTCAACATCTTTTTATATCATAGTAATCAGAACTGGATGCAATATTCCATCCATATAATAGATTGGAAAAGCAAACTATAAAGAACCAACTAAACTACACCAAACCAAAAAGAGGTCTCCACAGCCAGCCTGTCTCCAAGCCTAGGGGAACAACTGAAATAGGTTCAACAGTTTACTGAATTACCTGAATCAGATAAGTGTGGGAACACATAATCTCGGTGGAATTGGGAGACATCATTCCATAGCACAGGAATTGCAACAAATTAGGCACATTTCCTTCGTCTCACAAAATGATCATTCTTTAATTGATGGGACCCTTTAATTGAGTGTACCCACCTGCTGGACAAACCAGATGGACAAAAACCACTGGGGAGAGGCAATGAAGCATATATTATGCTGTTCTTCATGTTCCTACAGCCCCTGTCCAAGTTATTCTACATATGAAGTGACATATAAATTACAGACTTAGTAATCATTTATGTTGGGATCAAAGTTTTCTGTTTCTCTTTTCTCTTATATGTTGGTCATCTTGCTTCCTTGAACTCAGAAATTAATCCTCAAGGAGACTTTATAAAGACTTTATAAAACCACCCAGAAACATACTTTTTTTACAGAGAATGGGGGAGAGATAACCTTTATCACCTTTTAGGTTTCTAAAGAGAGGAAACAAATGGAACATTTTATTTAATGTTTTATCCAGGATCTGGTGACTCAGTGGCTAAGACACTGAGCTTGTCCATAGAAAGGTCAGCAGTTCAGCTGTTTGCATCCCTAGTGCCACGTAATGGCCTGAGCTCCCGTTACTTGTCCCAGCTTCTGCCAATCTAGCAGTTTGAAAACATGTAAAAAATGCAAGTAGAAAAATAGGGACCACCTTTGGTGGGAAGGTAACAGCGTTACATGCACCTTTGGCGTCTAGTCATGCTGGCCACATGACCACAGAGATGTCTTCAGACAGCGCTGGCTATTCAGCTTTGAAACAGAGATGAGCACTGCCCCCTAGAGTCGGGCATGACTAGCATATATGTGCGAGGGGAACCTTTACCTTTACTTATCCAGGACTATTTTCACTGAGAAAACTCCTAAAGATTTTTATGAAGCTAACTCTCAAATCTTCACACTCATGACTAAGCTTGATTTTAATTTTGAATATATGATTTAGTAATATTTCATGTCTGAAAAGTAAATTCGTATAAATTAACTACAGGGGCCTGGAAGAACAAATGATATTTTCAAGTGACATAATACTATTCCTTTTTTCTTTTCACTTTAACAAAATTTTTATCAGTTTTTTAGAAAGTTAAATATACAAAGCACAAAGTAAGAAGAAAACAGATAGTGAGTAAAAAAAATAGAAAAAGAAAGTGATGCTTTCTTCCCTTCCCTTCCATTTGATTCTCAGCTACTAACTTAACTTCTTGTATCTTCTTTGTATCATCTTGTATTATTCCTGTATCAAAAATTGAAGATTTAAGGTTGCTAATATTTGTTTAAGATTTCACCTATTATCTTTGATTGGTCTCATAATTATTTCCTAGAAACCATATTCTAACCAATCTCGGCTTGCCTTGCTGTGTAATAGTATATAAGGGAGCCATTCTCCTTAGTTAAACTTCCATTAGGGATATATCCTGTCTGTTTTGCCAATGTTGCCTACCTTGTAGTTTTGGGTTCCTCAGAAAAGCTTCTCTTCACCAAACTCCGGTGTCACATATCTGAAAAAGAAGCTGCAATTCAATTATTCTGAGAGTAAAAACCAATAATAACACAAAGGACATTCTTCTCTCAAAACCCTGCCCTGCAATTTTTCCTGTTAAATAAATGTATCACCTTCACTTAGCCAGTCCATTGACTTTATTTTCAGATAAATATATTATGATGCCAAAGAGTTTATCTCTTTTTCCTATTCTCATTTCTGTAGACGTTTTAAGAGAACCAGTAACAAATGAGGTTTGGAATACATGATTCACCCCTCACTGCCGCCAATAATGTATCTGTCTAAATAAAAAGAATTAAATGTCCTGTTTTCTATGTGTAGCTCTTCTAATTTGCATTGAGTCACTGCCTGGAATGAAAGAGAAATCTGTTCTCTTTGCATTTGAATGTGAACTACCCTAATCAATGCAAGAACTTAAATGTAGCTATCATTTTATCCATTTAATAAATGTATATCTTCTAAATGGACACAATTTATCTATTTAAAAATGTATATTATACAAATCTATTCAAAAGCAATATAGATTAGTCTGTAACAGGGGTGAGTTCTACTTACCTTTACTACCAGATCACATCACACCCGTGCACACTCTTCTGCACATGTGCAGAAGCTTCTGCGCATGTGTAGATCACCTATGATGACATTTTGGTTAGTGGGCGGAGCCGTCCACCGGTTTTACTACCGGTTCTTGTGAACTGGTCCTAACCGGGGGCAACCACCACTGGTCTGTAATATATATTATAGATAATCCTGAACAAAGGTATTGTGATTTAAGAGGAGTTGCAGACAAATCCCACTCCCACTAAAGTGCCTTTTGGAAAATAACTCTGAAGCTTTACACAGCCACAAATCAGCTGATTTGGACATAGCTACAAAACTGCAAAACTAAGATTAGTAACTCAGCAATTTACATTAGAGTAAATCAGAAATTGATGCCTACTGAATGATGTATATATTATATACTGTACTGTGGACTCATCAATTCCTGAATAATGAAAAATATATCCTCTTCAGAAGGGTATATACATGCATGTTTAAAATAATTTGAATTATTAGAAAGTGGCACCAATTTTCAAAATATAAACAGATTGTTCTACTTTTCCAAGTACTGTAATGAAAGGGTTTCTGAATATAGAGGGGGAGGGGAATCCCCCCCCCAATGTCTTACAGTTATTATCACTTTTAACATTTTGTCAGCTCCTACCTAGCACGTTAACATTTTTGTATATTTCAATCAGCAGTTGCTTCACCTTTAATTAAAGTAGCTATTGCGAAAGATCTAGCCCTTTTGCTACTGAGCCTTTTAATCTTATTCTGTGTCTTTTCTACTGAAGTGTGATGATTAATACTGCTACAGAAGTTATGACAGCATGAGTTCTCAGATGTTCTAATAACCCTTGAAGCATGAATATGCTTTCTTTTATAATCCATCAAATTGAGAATTTTAACAAATATCTTATTTTAGTCAAAGCCTTTTTCCTGTCTTTAACTACCATGAAAAAAAAAGAGACCATTTTACTAGGAAGGCATTTGGGGATTATGATTCCTCCTGGTAGCTAAAGAAAAGTAGTGGGAAAATAGTAGTGCCATGGAAATTAAAATCAGCAAAGGCTGTACTATCAGTAGAAATTCCTACAACATTGTAAAAGTGCTAGGTCTTTTTAATAGAGGTCAGAAATAGAGAGGAATATGTTGGTCTAGAGGTTAAGGCAGCAAGCTAGAATCTGGGAGCCATGAGTTCTAGTCCTGCCTTGGGCACAAAAACAAGCTGGGAGATCTTTGCTGCCGCCCCCCTGTCTTTTTCTCGTACTTGGAGGTCTTCTAGTCCAACCTCCTGCTCAAGCAGGAGACCCTCAGTCCAGCCACCTCACAGGGATGATGTTGTGGGGAAATAGGAGGAGGAAGCTTTGTTGGATATGTTTGCAGCCTTGAATTATTTGTAAAAATAATAAAGGCAGGATATCAATCTATCTATCAATCAATCAATTCTTTTCAAAATAGAATTCCTATTTAGGATTACCTTTAGTCTTGCATAGCAGACTATTGCTAATGGTCTCAAGGTTTGATGTTTGAGTGGTCTGAAGTGATGGATGCACATTTTTTTGAGAAAATTGAATGATAAATGATTCTTGGATTATACTATATCATAGGCATATTATATGATGCTTGGATTATACTTTACTATATATTAAGTATGGTTGCAAGAGCATAGCATTTTATCGGTAAGAATTATAGGCATTGCTGTTTTTTATATAAACAAAGCTTTGGTAAGGCATACCAAATAGTGCAAAAAGCTAACATATTTATATTTTATTTTCCTTTCTGGGAAGAGAAGATTTTATGTTCCTAGTGACCCAAAGCAATTAATATGTACACAAAATATTATATGCAGAAAAATACCATTGAGCACTAGCTGGAATCCACTACTGGACACACTGAAAGAGTGAAGGTTTTTTTGAAATATGCCGAAACAAAAGAAATATTCCTCCTTCTTCTTCCAACTAATTCCATTGTAAGAAAGGCATACAAATATATTTGCTTACATCTCTGCTTGTAGCCGGGTGATGCTGCTGAAGTGCTTACCAAGTACCTGGAAGCTATAAGGGTCTGGAGGAAGGGAAATTGGCTTTGACTCAACCCTGGCAAGATGGGGTTATTTTGGATTTTGGACCCTCTACGTTTTGATGGCATGTCATCTTTGACTGAATGGAGTTGCAGATTTCCAGACTGAGCTGGTGCACAATTTGGACATCCTTCTAGATTCATGACTCCTGCTCAAGACAGCCATGGGTAGGAGGACCTTCAAGAATAAATCAAGAATATGTGAACTCTACTTGTGCACTCATTACACTTTCCTGGACTGAGAGGACTTGTTCACAGTAAATTATGCCTTGATTACTTCCTGCTTGGATTATTGCAACATGCTTTACATGGGCTACCCTTAAAGACCATGCAGAAGTTGCAAATGGTTCTGAATGTGCTGATAGACTTGGTATTTTTTCCTGAAGTCTGGCAGGCCCCCACTCTTTTCACCTTCTGAAAGTACTTAAGATCTGATTTTCTCCAAAGGGCTGGGATAGGATGAGATTGATGATGCTGGGACAGGGATAAAGTGGGACTGGGGAGATAAACTTATTATGGCCTACATGGGAAAGTTCAGCTGCTGTGTTCAGGTATTTTGTTTTAATTATTTTATTTTATTGTGGATAGGTATTGTTTTTATTTTGGGGTGTGAGCTGTCGAGAGTTTGGTTCAAGATGAGCAGCTATATAAATGTTTTAAATAAAAAATAAAGTAAAATCTCATAACTGAAACCAGAAGACATTTTAATGTTTTAAAAAAGCTAAGTAACATGAAAAATCAGACATAAACCTTTTGATTGTAAAGGAATGTATTTGTTTTCCTCCCTGAAAGGAAAGGTAAAAAAGGAGGTTAAGATAAGTGAATGAAACATAGGCTATGTTTATACATAATAATAGCTAAATAACCCATTACAGCTTGGATTACTATCCTCTTCAGAGTGAACCTTTGTCCCTGGAACTATATGGAACCTAGGAAGTATTTCAAACATTGTCAGTAATCTGAAGCTTATTAAGTATGTGGGAAGTAACCATTATTAACTACAATTTAATTTTGTTCTGGTTTCAACTATGATAACCTACAGTCCTGATCCTCTCCCCCCAAAAATCCTCCTCCAAACCTAATTTATGACTTATTTTTATGTAAACCAGAAAAACTGATTCAAACAGACAATGAAATAAGGAATGGAACAGGTTAGTAGACATAGTAAATTTTATTTCAGTAGGCCTACACTAAATATGATTAAAGCCTAAGAGAATACAAATTTCTGAAATACTCTAAACAGCACGAAGATATAAAGTAAAAATATAAAGCAAAAATTTATTTTGCTTCCTGAAAAATACATTTTCTATTCATTAAGCCACTGGCTTCCCACCAGGGGAATCCTAAGTCACAGGAAATTCAGAAAACAGAATTCTGCATGGTTTAAATTGACAGTACTGAAGGAGTAACAGTTAGACTCTTCCACCGTTGATTTGGAGATATGTTCAGAAACTGACTGACAGCAAAAAATAGTCTTGTTTAGAGAAGAATAAAGTTACAACTAAGACCAAGGATGTCATTTTCAACTTCTAAGAATAAACTTGAGTTTTTATCCTACATGAAAATAAGACTACATTATAATAAAACTCCAATTCACTCCAAAATTAGCATAGAATCCAAGAGGACATATATTAAGTTTGTTATTGAAACAAAATGAAGGTAACTAGATAGAGAAAAAGAAGTTATTAAGACCCAATCAGAATCTACCGAGAAAAATTCCACCATTCAATTATTTAAAGTCATATACCGTACTTAAATCAGGTCACTCTCTGTGATAACAACAGTAAAGCAAAACATTTGTAGAACCTTAAGGAACAATAGTTAAGTTGTATAAATAGTTCATATGATGCAAATAGTAATTATTACCATATAGATAATCAGTTGATTCCAATTGGGAAAAGAACTAAGGAAAAAAATGGTAACATTGTTTAAGGAACATTCTGAAGCAAGAGTTATCCTTATTGTTCCCTCTCCCTTCATCCTCTGCTCACTTTTCCCCTTCCTTTCTTCATGTTAGTTTAGGTTTTAGATTAGTAGTATTTATGTGCTTTTGATGTGCTTGGTTTTTCCTTTATGGGTTAAGCTGTATCACTTCATCATCTAGTTGATAATTTCATTTCTTTTTGTCTTCCACATGAATACTATTTGCTATATTGCAAATGTTGAATAGTTAATAGTTAATATTCACATTAAAAACATTGATGAAAATTCCCATAGTAATTCCTAGCATTTCAAATGCTTACAAAATTTGGGGCAGCTGTTAATTAATATAGCTTCCTTTCCTTTAAGACTTGTCTAGCATATGCATCCACTATTTTGTGTGTACCAAGATGTCATGGACAACATCCTAACATTAGGGTATCCTAAACACCAATATTTTAGGGTTTTTAGAATCCTGAGAAAAATAAAAAATAAATATTCTTGTAACCCAAGTATCCGGTTTGACCCTAACCAAAATCAAGAGTTTTTCCTATTGTCATACAAAAAGTAAAGGACATTGAAAGACCCACAAGAACCTTTGGATTAAAAACAAAGCCTGGCCTGGTCTATTTCATGTAAGGGACAACATAAACATAGAGAGGAACTAATGTGGATTTTGATATATTTATGTGGATTTCATTGGATACCAGCTGATATAACTGGCATTTCCTGCAGTCTGAAATTTATACCTAAATCATTTCAAAATAAGTTCTGCTGATGTGGGATTGTTCCACATCATGCTGAAATCACAACTGACATTGGGAGTTTCCCTCCATTTAATATTGAATTCTATATTGTTTAAGCAAGCTAGTGTCTAGTGCAGAAACTCAGGAGTCCAGGCAGTTAAAATCAATATATAGATTTATTGTACTCTAAAGTTCTCAACAAGAATCTGAACTACTAACTGTCAAAGCAAATTGGTGGTAGGTAAGAGTCAATGGAATTCAAGGTGGTCTGCACTTAGATCTCTTGTGGGCGTGAAAGGACTCAAGATAGATGCCACATTTGACCCCCTCCCTCAGGCTCAGTCTCAGTCATGTCCTACAGCTAATTGGAATAAAGCTTAAATAGTGTTCCAGTAATCTACTTACTTGCAAATAATCAATGAAAAGTGAATGCATAAAAACAATGGTAGCACCTGGAACAAATCATAAAAACTTGGATGTATGAGCCTGAAGCTTGATGTATTATAAATCACACCGACAACATCTATATCTCATTTGCATTATTGCTTTATTTGAGAAGTTTCATTAGTGATTCACAAGTGGAGATGAAGCAGCTATAGCTTCTTCAAAACATCTTGTTTATTACAAAAATGTATTTGTATTAATATACCAGAATATACAAATGCAGTAAATAGAAGAATGTTACCACAAGCTGTAATGATCACTTAGCAGTGGCAAACTTTATTTACTATTAGTGATATATTGTTCCATTATACTGAAAGTGAGGTCTTTTATGAACTTCACTTCAAATGACAACCACATAATATATTGTTATTTCTGCCTTGGCTCCTTCAGGGGAAGAAAATGAATTCATCCCCTGAAATCACTATTTCTAAAAATTGAGAGACTGATACATCAAAATAATTTGATATTCAAAGGTTATCATAATGTGTGGGATGGATTCTTTGCAGCATGCCTTGGTCAGGAGGCATAATAAAATGATTCTGATCAGTTAATTGAAGAAGGAAAACCAATATCTTATATAGCAAAGAATAATCTAGAAAGAATAGAAGAAGCTATCTAGCGGATGGGGTGTATTCTGAAAAAATAAAGATAAGCAAAGTATATTGTGATTAATAAATAAACTTGGGTGCTATTCAGCTAAATGTTTCAGACCATTTATAGAAGGAATAAACACAAGATGCCCTTGATTAAACTCAGTGGATTACTCCACTGGTAAATATAGGGATAATTTTAATTGACTTACATGAACCATTTTGACAATAGCTTGGATAAACTGTACTTAATTTGGCACATTAAGTTATTATGTCCTTATTTAGATACATTTTTATCAAACTTAACACTCTCTATTTTGTCTCATGACCAGTTTTACTCAGATATAGTTCTACTGTCAGTTTTTTCTGGAAACCTCTGCAATGAAAATATACTCTTCTGCGTGTTCTCTCTACCCAATAACAGTGATGATTGTAATTGACATTAATAATGTGTAAGCATTTCAGACCTACAGGTGAAAGAACAGGTCAATTGTTATGATGGAAAGCTTGCTTTCACATGAAAATAATTATGATAATCTTGAGAAACCAGTGCTATGGTCTCAGGTTGTAATATGAAAAAAAAAGGAGTTTTATTATTCTGGTTTTCTGAGGGCAGAATAAAAGGCGAAGCAAAGGATACAAAATGCGGAGTGAATGGATGCATCTATTATGGTTATTAGGTGCAAAGATTATAGTTTGTCTTTTCCAAATCAAGGTGAAAATGTCTATCTTTTATCGAGTATTACAACCATAAAGCAGGTCAGATTAGCTAGTGGGAGTTTCCCAAAGTCATGAGTACACAGGGGTACATAGAAAAAAAGAAAAGGTAATATACAAATTCATGAGTTGGAACTAAAGTTTGTAAAAAAAATGCAGCACTGAGAAATGGAATTATACTTTGCGCTCCATGGCATAGGGCCTAGCTATCTTCGAGACCGCCTGCTGCTACCGACGACCTCCCATCGACCCGTGCGCTCCCACAGAGAGGGCCTCCTCAGGGTGCCATCAGCCAAACAATGTAGGCTGGTGACCCCCAGGGGGAGGGCCTTCTCTGTGGGGGCACCTACCCTCTGGAATCAGTTGCCCCCAGAAATAAGGAGAATCCATGACCTCAGTGCCTTCCGCCGTGCCCTTAAAACCCATTTTTTCCAGCAAGCCGGGCTGGCTTAAGAAGAAATTTTTTAAATGTTTTAATTGGTTTGTGATTTTTAATTTTTGGGCTAAATTTATATATATTTTTAATTGTTTTTTAATATTTGTATTTCATGTTCTTAATTCTGGTTGTACACTGCCCTGAGTCCTCAGGGAGAAGGGCGGTATATAAATTGGAAATAAAATAAAATAAAAATAAATAAAAGTATAATTTCTATGCACTTAGTTCAGCTGTCTAGCCTAGTGGGTTGGGAGAGCATTTAGAAGAGCCATATTTTGAAAGTTTGATCTCACAATCTGAGAAGAATGTTCGTAGAAAATTAAAAATGAAAATTAAATGAGCACAAAATGTCTTTTTACTGAAACAAGGTAAGCACTTGTTTTCATAGGTACAATGGCTTTGATCAGTGGTGGGCTCCAATTTTTTTAACAATCTGTTCTCTTCCCCAATGACAGGCTGGATGGATGTGGCTGGGGGTCATGGCTGGGGGGGGGTCATGTGACTGAGTGGGCATGGCCAACTCTACCTCACTTGTGTGGGTGGTACCTGTATGGGACAGGCAGGGTTGGGGAGGGAATCCAGGTGTCTCCTGTGTGTGGGGGGAGGGAGGAAGGATAATCCAACCTGTTTGTGAGTGCGTGCGTGTGTGTGTGTGTGTGTGTGTGTGTGTGTGTGTGTGTGTGAGAGAGAGCGAGAGAGAGAGAGAGAGAGAGAGAGAGGCTACATCAAGCTAGACTGGGAAAGCTGGCTGCAAGAGGAAGAGAAGCTGAATAAGCTGGACCCAGATGCTTCTCGGGTCCCCTCATCCCAGAAGCAGCAACCTTGCATTCTCCCTTCTCTGCTAGCCCCCTTCTTCACATGGGATCACCCAGTAGTGGAGACAGAGAGGGAGAAGGGGGCAGCAGCGGCCAGTAGCATTGAGGCCACACAGAAACGGGAGCACACAGAAATGCCACCCCCTTCTCCCTCTCTGTCTCCATTGCTGGGTGCTCCCATGCAAAGAAGGGGGCTAGCAGATAGTGGAAGAGTCTGAGGTTGCTGCTTCTGGGATAAGGGGACCCCGGACACATCTGGGTCTGGCTCACCTGGCTTGTCTTTCTCTCACAGCTTTAAAGCCCGTAGATAACCAGGTCCTAAGCCATGGAGCGCTTTAAAGGTGGTAACCAAAACCTTGAAGCGCACCCGAAAGACCACCGGGAGCCAGTGCAGCTCGCGCAGGAGAGGTGTTACATGGGAGCGCCATGTCGCTCCCATTACCACCCGCGTGGCCGCACTCTGCGCCAGTTGGAGCCTCCGGGTGCTCCTCAAGGGGAGCCCCATGTAGAGAGCATTGCAATAGTCCAGGCGGGAGGTGACGAGGGCATGAGTGACCGTGCGTAACGAGTCCCGATCCAGAAAGGGATGCAACTGGCGAATCAGGCGAACCTGATGAAAAATCCTCCCGGTCACGGCCGTCAAGTGCTCTTCTAAAGACAGCCGTGAATCCAGGAGGACGCCCAAGTTGCGAGCCCTCTCCGTGGGGGCCAATGATTCGCCCCCAATAGTCAGTGATGGCGTCAACTGACTATATCGGGACGTTGGAAACCACAGCCACTCGGTCTTGGATGGGTTGAGCCTGAGCCTGTTCCTCCCCATCCAGATCCGTACGGCCTCCAGGCACCGGGACATCACTTCAAGGGCATCGTTGGGGTGATCCGGGGTGGAGATGTACAGCTGAGTGTCGTCAGCGTACTGATGGTACTCCACCCTGAAACCACGGATGATCTCGCCCAGCGGCTTCACATAAATGTTGAACAGGAGAGGCGAGAGGACTGACCCTTGCGGCACCCCACATATGAGGGGCCTCGGGGTCGACCTCTGTCCCCCTGTCAACACAGACTGCGACCGGTCAGAGAGAAAGGAGGAGAACCACTGCAACACAGTGCCTCCCACCCCTAACTCTTCCAACCGGTGCAGCATGATACCATGGTCGATGGTATCAAAAGCCGCTGAGAGATCTAACAGGACCAGGACAGAGGAGCACCCCCTGTCCCGAACCCTCCAGAGATCATCAACCAACGCGACCAATGCCGTTTCCATGCTGTACCCGGGCCTGAAGCCCGACTGGAACGGATCCAGCCCGACTGGAACGGATCCAGCCCGACTGGAACAGATCCAGACTGGAACGGATCCAGATAAATGATAGAAAGTTCCTTGTGCCTTTTTGCACTTCCAACAAATCGGGCTATTTTTAGGTTGCATTTTTGCCAATCTGGTTGGAGACATATGTTTTAGGCCAATTTTGGCTGAAAAACGCCCAGAAAATGGCCCCCAAAATGGGCAGGGATGGGGCCAGCAAGTGGTCCGATTTGCCATTTCTCTGAACTGTGCAGAATCAGAACAATCGGTTCAGGTGAACTGGTTTAAACAAGCAGCAGCCGCCCATCTCTGGCTTTGATCTATGATTAAGGTGACCAGATTTTAACATTGGTAAAGCGGGACACCCACCATTTTTGGGCATGGCTTGGAGGTCATGTGACTGGGTGGGCATGGCTAGCTGGTCATGTGACCGGGTGGCCATGGCTATATGTATAGAAAAAAGTCATTTCTGATAGGTCCTCGCACTTTTGACTGGTCCTCACACTTATGTCCATCCTCACATTTATGCCCGTGCAGCATTCTTAACAACCATGTCACTCATTTCACAACTGTTTCTCTTCACCATGGTGATAAGATAGGGCAAAAAACATAAAATGTGAGGACAGTCATAAATTTGAGGACTGGTCAAAAGTGCAAGGACCAGTCAAAAATAACTTTTTCAGCCACCTGAGTAGTCCATATGCACAAAAGGACTAACCAGAGGGCTGAAAAAAGTCATTTCTGACAGGTCCTCGCACTTTTGACTGGTCCTCATACTTACGACCATCCTCACATTTATGCCGGTGCAGCATTCTTAACAACCATGTCACTCATTTCACAACTGCTTGATAGGGCAAAAATGTAAAATGTGAGGACAGTCATAAGTTTGAGGACTGGTCAAAAGTGTGAGGACCAGACCTGTCAAAAATAACTTTTTCAGCCCTCTGAGTAGTCCATATGCATAAAAGGATACAGCAATAGAGGGATGAAGGAAGGGAAAGGAAATTAAAGTAGGAGTGAGTGTAAGAGAGGGAGGAAGAGAGGAGGAGAAGGAGATGGGGGGTAAAGAGAAAGTAAGAAGGAAAGAAAAGAGAGAGTTGGTAGGTTTGAGGAGAAAGATTGATGTACAAATAAAAGATGAAAGGGAAGAAAGCCAACCCCAAACAAATATAAAGATATTAAGATAAAGAATGAATTGTTAAACTTTAAAGAATAAAAGAGAACAAATATGAATAAATAGCAATAATTAGAAACACACATACAAACATACAATGTATTTTCTTTGAACAGAATATTTGGCCAGTTCACAAATTTAAACAGTGTTTAGTCATTTCAATTAAATTTACAATTTCTATATTTCCTTTTTGCCATATTTATTCTTCATCTATTTTTTTTTAAAAAAACCAATATTACCCTTCATCCTCATCTCTAATCTTAATCAAATTCAATTTTTCCCTTCTATTCTATATTATACCCCTTCCCATTGTCATCTATTTTTATATCCAGCCTCACATTATTTTGTAATTATGTAATTATGTAATACAGTTGTTTAATACAAATTCAACATTTAATATAAATCAATTAGTTATATAACTATCTTTTTTGTATATTAATCAATATGAACATGAATATTCCAATTATTTCCATACAATCCAATTTCTTACAAATCAATTAATTATATTTACCAATAATAATTTCCCCCATATATTCCTCCAAACCACAACTTAACCATTTCTGCTTTCAACAATATACAATTAATAGTATCTCAATTATTACAATTCCCTAGTTAAATAGAGCTTTTTTTCTCTTGTGTTTTAAAATCTTGAACTCTCCTCTTTTGTCCTAAATTTCCCATTGTTTGCAGTTTTGCACCTACCTTTTTTGGTGAGGAAAAAAAAAAAGAAATCTCTCTCTGCCTCATTTTGCCACCTTGCAGCAAAGACCCTGCTTTACTTTCAGTTTCGCTTTTAAAGCATAGTTTGGGGGAAAAAATCTCCAGCACTCTGCAGCTAGCAACTACAGAGCCCTGAGCAAAACAGCTGTGAGCAAATCAGCTGAGAGTCGGGAAGCCGATCTAATCAACTTGTGTTAATTAACCTATGCTGAAGTTTAAGGGGCTGTTTTTTCGATTTTTGCAGGCATTGGTCTACTCATTTGTTTTCTTTTAACACTAATCAGCTGTAGGGCGGCCCTTTGAAGCCCCACAGCAAGAGTTTAAACAGTTTTTTTCCCTCTAGCCATCAGCTGGGACTCAGAAGGCAGCAGGGAGCAACACAGCACTGCACCCTGCATTCTTTCCAAAAATCGGGACTTTTTTAAAATGCCGCGGGACGTGGGACAAATTGTTCAAAAGCGGGACTGTCCTGCCAAAAGCGGGACATCTGGTAACCTTATCTATGATCTAACATTTAACCAGCATTGTTATTGGTATGCTGTTTTAATTAGTTTAATTGCCATAAACACATTACAATTATTAATCCATATTTTTCCTTATTTGTTTATTAATTACTCAATTTATTTTTTTGTTGTTGACTGAGTAGGGACAAAAATAGCCAGACAAATTATTGAAAACTGGGAAACAGGTTCTTTGTTTCCCAGGAGTGGAAATTACCACTGGCCTATCAAGTACTTAGATGATTTACCACTGGCCTATCAAGTACTTAGGAGATGAGAGCATGGTCAGACAAGGAAATAATTAATGACTTAATAGCCAGTCACCAACACTCTAATTAACAACTAAAAGCTATACACAACCAGACCCATAAAAATACAACACATAGAACAGCCCACTGCACATATTCTGGAGACAGAGAGAAGTTCGCTGATGATGGGCCCCAGCATGAACCTGAAAGCTTGGAAGAATAAACCTTTGGTCTTGGTAATCAACCCAGATTGTATCCTGCAACATTGCAGGATCCTGTTGTTGTTTGAAATAAAACATCAAAATAGTACTCTGCCTGTTTTAAGATGCATTCAGGATTAATTTAAAAAAAACATGCAGGAATTTTTTAATATAAAACACCAGAGTCTGATCTGACATAGCACTGCAAGAAATATTTAAAAAGCAAAAATTATATTTATATTTATATTAAAACTGATTTACCCAAATATTCTTATTTCCTTTCTGAATCCTATTTAAACCTTCAACTCCTTGCTTATCAAAAGATTCAAGCTGACTTAATCTGTTCTATGAGAGATAGTTACCATTCTGACATGCTTTTCTCAGGAGCATTTACTAACCAGAGAATCTACAGGCTGTTTAATTGCTTAAAATCATGAACAATAATGGTTAAAATCACCAACACTTCCCAATTTCCCCGGGAAATTTGATTTTTCAGAAAGTTCCAGAATTGCCCCTTTGATTTCTTTGGGTACTGAAATTCTAATTTGGAGATAAACTGTGTCTCTTTGTTATTGAATTTCAGTAGAATATGGATAGTGATACGTGGGAGGATAGTTCTGCATCTTTTGGCATGATTTAGAGCCTATATTTCCATCTCAACTATCCATTAATTAAAAAGAGAAGACTATGTTACCTGCTTAGTAACTAATTTATGATGCAGTCCTACATCCTTGTAATCTTCAAACTTGTGGAGAAGGTTGAAACTGCAGTGTCAACAACTGCTACACTGGACCTGAAACTATAAAACACCCTTCCAATACATTAAGTTATAAGATGTTTTTTGTTAGTGTCAATAAGAATTAATAAAGATTCACTGAAAATACAAATATATACAAACACACTTATGAATTGTATAATGCTGATATATATGTGTTGTGTAATACTGTGGATTTTTAAATGCATCTGTACCAACATAAATATAAATAATCGGAGCGTCAAAAATATTGATTATTATGGATTTAGAAAGTAAACTAACTTTAATAATTAAAAGAATAGAATTTCATTTTCCTTATGCTAGAGAGAACAATTCTCTCTCTCTGTGTGTCTCTCTCTCTCTCACACACACACACATGTAGCAGTTATCATTCACAACAGTTAGTTGATTGGAGAAGGTGGGAAATGTATCCAACATACTTTAGTCAGCCAATTATTGACTATATTTATATTTCCTATACTCTCCATGCCCAATGATGTGAGATTTAGTCCAATCAATTTGGAAAACACCACACTGAGGAAGGCTAGCAGAGTGCTTCAGATCACAATTCACATTCAAGAAGAAAATTTATGTACCATAGAATCAGTAGAGTTGGGAAAGTCTTCAGAAAGTATTTTAGGTCTTAAACCAATATTTAATGTAGTTATTTAAGTCTTAGCATCTCTCAACAGACACAGCAGAATGAGAGGAGAATTACAGCTTAGATCGTAAAACAAGTTAGCAGCACTTTGAAAAGTCTTTATCTAAGAATTAAGGTCTTACTAATTAAAATTGATAGAATCATAGAATGAATTGGAAAGATCCTCAAGTGTCATCTAATCCAATGCCCTGCTGATGCATGAAATGCACTCTTGAAAATAGAATCAGATATCAGAAAATCCATCCTATTCAGTACCTTTCAGCCTTCAAGAAATGAAGGCCTTTTCTGAAGGCCTTCATTCTAACCGATAACAGAGCTCCGGATCGATCCACAGTTCTATTATCGGCTTTAGAAGCCTTCCAGAAAGCCTTGCTGGTCTTGCTAGATGAAGAAGTTCCTGAAGGCCTATGAAAGCAAAAAAGAGGCCAGGGGTGACATATGCAAGTGAGCTGAGTCAGTGGACGACATTCCTCCCCCCATTAAAAATAAGACATGGTGCCTTTTTTGGTGGCAAAAATATAAGACAGGGTCTTATTTTGGGGAAAACACAGAAGTTAGGATAGTAGACTAGGATCAAGGAGGCACCATCCTTAACCCACACAAGACTACTGGGTAACTTTTGGGAAACTAGCATTTGTCAGATTAATCTGTTTTAGAAAACAGATTATAGCATTGTATTGTAGAAAACATTGAAAGCGGAAGTACATGTACATCATTTTGAGTTCTTGGAGAGAAAGTGAGGTGTAAATCCATACAGCAAATAAAATCTACTCAAAGGGCAAAGGATGACAGGGGATGGAAAGAGTATGTAAAAAAAAAAATCCCATTACTTTATTTTTCCCCCAAAGTCCTTTTTTCAAGAGGCAACTGGACTTTCTGGTTTTTCTTTGAAGATATTTCACTTCTCATCCAATAAGCTTCTTCAGCTCTCATTTCCTTATTTTTTCCTCTGGTAGAGACTTTTTTAATCAAACAAATAGGATTGTTCTTCCAAGGCTTTGTGTCCAAACCTCTCATTTTAAATAAAATATTTCATCTTCACTGCATGAATATTTTAGATCCAGAACAGCTTTCCTGTTACAAATGATAAACATTTATGGCAGTATTTACACCAGTGCTGGCTGAAAGGCTTTTTCTCCAATCCTTATTTCTGATATTTTTATTTCTTCCCTTAGTTGCTGTCACACAAATCTTTAAATTAGGCTCCAGAGTTGGCCATCATCTATAGTTCTTTTGACTGCTTTTGCAAGTGATCTAGCAAAGAACTTTTGGAATAAATGACTCTGCCAAGTGTTGGCAGTTTGTAGTCACAGGGGTTTTGAAAGGAATACTTCAGGCTTAATTTAGATTGTATGATCCTCCTTTCATACACCCACACACCCAAATTTCTCAGTTCTGTCTATCAGTTTTGAGTTCATATGGTGCCTGACTAGGTCAGAGAGTTCTTCCCAGTAGCTTGAGTGAAAAATATTCCCAATATTACCTTAACAAATAGTTTTCTTTGTCTTTAGAATGGCATCTAACACAAGGGCTCCATTATCAACCTTCTCTTGGCAGTGTAGACGTAATTAATTTCTCTTCAGGGTTTCTTGTTAAGAGAATTGTTCAGCTGGAGATGCTTTGGTTTCAGGGCTAGGTTTCCACAATTTGATCACTGTACAAATGGATAGAGTATAATTTTAACAGGAGATAGACAAATAAAACTGTTTTATCTATTAGTTACCAGTTGCTGTGCCAGCATCAATTAAATATTGATTGATTGGAGATGCTTTCATTTCCTATGGTCTATTTCATTCCAACACACTCTGGAGATGTCTTCTTTATGGTGGGGGGGGGGGGGGAGACACAATGACAGTTACAACATGTTGTTATCTGCCAGCCTTACCCGCACATGGTAATTATGAGATACTGCCAGAAGAACTCTGCCAACTCTTACAGGTAGTTCATGATATATTTATATATAGCAATTATATATATCAATATATATATATATATATATATATATATATATATATATATATTATATATTTATATATAACAAATTATATTTGGTTTCTGAGGTTTTCGTGGGTGTTTGTATGTAGGTCTTTGGTTATTCGGGTTTTCTTCCACGTAAAATTGGAAGTGTCTTGGCGACGTTTCAACGAAATCTCATTCGTCATCTTCAGGCTGGTGTTTTCGGCTTCATGCTTCTAGGAGCAATGTGTAATCACAGCTGTTTCTTCCTTTTAACTGCCAGTGGGTGTGTGAACTGATTGGGTGGGAGCTTGGCTGTGTTCTGATTGGGTGGAGGCATATATATATATATATATATATATATATATATATATATATATATATATATATATATATACATACATACATACATACACACTGCTCAAAAAAATAAAGGGAACACAAGCAGAATACATCCGAGATCTGAATGAATGAAATAGCCTTATTAAATACTTTGTTCATTACATACAGTAGTTTTGTGTTCCCTTTAGTTGTTTGAGCAGTGTATAAACTACTGTATGTAAAGAACAAAGTATTTAATAAGGCTATTTCATTCATTTAGATCTCGGATGTCTTCTGCTTGTGTTCCCTTTATTTTTATATATATATATATATATATATATATATATATATATATATATATATATATATATATATATATATATATATATATATATATATATATATATAATGTTTTCAAACAAATTGATTTGCTGCATCAAGATCAGTTTTTTTAAAAAAAAAATAAAATAACAGCACTTTGTTTATTCTAATTCCGAAACCATAATTGTCTGCTGCCTAATAGCAAAATTCCACTGAATAATTTACAAGAAAATAACCTGCAATTGCAAGCAATAACGTATAAAGAAATAAGTAATAAATGACAGAGAAATTGATGTAAACCAGGTATAAACTAAAATATATTGTATATTTTGAATTTATGAGTTGAAGAAGTGTTAGAAAATGCAAACCACAAAGTATATGCATTTGTCTGCAGAAAACAATTCATAACCAGATAGCCACCACTGAAAAGACCCTTTTACCATCCATGATATTCTCAGAGATTTCTGCAACACCAAAGGTCGAAAGAGTCAATACTTTTTCTATTCTGATTCTTCTAAATGGAACTTTCTCCTTTCTAGACTATTACAGGGAAAAATATTGACTGCATAAATCTAATTGTTAAGAGTGAAACATGGGAAGCTACATGCCTCTTCATTTCAACTTGTCATTAGAATAAGGGGAGACCTGATGATTACAAATGTGTTAGTTTGGAGAAATGAAACTTCTGCAGTTCCATGGGAGCTTGTGAGGGTCTGGACGCTTTTCAAGTTCATTATCAACAGGTGTGAAAAAGAAGGCAGATGGTTCCCATAACAAAGAGAACTTGTTTACGTAGTCAACGTGAAAGCCTGAGGTTTGGACTGAAAAATTCATTGTTTAATACTGTGATCTGGTGCCTTAGAAATTCAGAGTTAGTTTTACCTTGCTATTACCACACTATGTATTCAATAAACAGTAAGCTTTTCAGAATTGAAATGATCCTGGACATTTATTTGGATACTCAGTCTGGATATTGACACTAATCTTTCTAAGTATTGATACATCCCCAAATCTCAATATCTACTGTGTTTTTCCAAAAATACAACCTACTCATAAAGTAAGTCCTAGCTTGATTTTTACACATGTGCCCAATATAAGCCCTACCCCCAAAATAATTAAGACCCTGCCCACTCCAGGTTGCACAGGTAAAAATTAAGCTAGGGTGGGGATGAGGGGTGGAGCTGCTCTACTACTTACTTTTGGACAGTTGCAGCCAGTTCTCGCACACCTCGGCCCATTTTTTTTGCAGCCCGCCAGGCTTTCCTAAAGGCCAAATGGGAAGATGTGTCTCGAATAAGGAAGGGAAAGGAAAAATAATACAAGAATATTTTGCTGCCTTGTATACAGCTGGAGATGAACAGGACCAGGAGATTAGAGAGTACTTGGCTAGAACTGATTCCCGGAAGGTCCCACTCCCAATGAAAGAAATACTGAATGCAGAGATTACCTTGAAGGAAGTAGAGTTAGTATTAAGGGAACAAAAGGGGGGAAAGACCCCAGGTATGGATGGTCCCAGGTAGAAATTTATAAGGCCCTCCTTGAGACTTTGGGGGAATTTTTGACTGAAGTGTTTAATGAGGTTCTGGTCTTTGGTCAAATGTCACCCTCCTGGTCCGAAGCGTATATTACATTAATTCCAAAGGAAGGCACTGATCCACTTCTGATTAAAAATTACAGGCCAATCTCCCTACTTAATTCCAATTACAAATTATTCTCCATGATTTTAGCGAAGAGACTTAAAATTTTTTGAATGAGTACATCCACGGAGATCAGAATGGCTTCCTACCTCACAGACAATTGAAAGATAATGTGAGAACTATATCGAATATATTAGAATATTATGAATGTAACTCTGCTAAACAGGTGGCCCTGGTCTCCGCGGATGCACAAAAAGCTTTTGACAGAGTGAGCTGGAACTTTCTCTTTGCACAGTTGAGCGAAATGGAATTCGGGGAAAGTTTTATCAGGGCGATCTGGACAGCATACGCGAAAACAGACAGCAAAATACTTATTAATGGGGAGGAGTCTGAAAAGATTTATATAAGTAAAGGTACTAGACAGCGATGTCCATTATCTCCACTTTTATTTATCTTAACCCTAGAGTCATTATTGAATGAGGTCAGAAGGAACCAAGGAATTAGAGGGCTAAGGATCAGAGGGGAAGAGTTTAAGCTCCAAGCCTTTGTGGACAATTTGATATTTGTCTTGGAAGAATCTTTGGAATCGGGACCAATCTTGCTCCAGGAGTTGGAGGCTTACGGGAAAGTAGCGGGATTCAAATTAAATAAAGATAAAACCAAGATCCTAATTAAGAACTAAAGGCCTTTCTTGAAGGTCACTCTAGCCGATAACAGAGCTCCGGATCGATCTTGAGCTCTGTTATTGGCTGCAGACGACTTCAGGAAAGCCTTGCTGGCCTTGCCAGATGAAGAAGTTCCTGAAGGCCTCTGATAGCAAAAAAAGAAGCTAGGGCGATGTGCACAAGTGAGGTGAGTCAGTGTATGGCATTCTCCCCCACTCCCCAAAAAATAAGACCTCGTGGCAAAAAAAAAATATATAAAACAGGGTCTTATTTTGGGGAAAACACAGTATATTAGGATTTCCTGATTTGTATATAGATTTTACATGAGAACAATGAGGTATTCTGATATTTCATTTTTTGTAAACACACTTTACAGTTTGACATAATTGATGTAATTGAAAGATACTATAATAGTTAAGCATGTTTCTAAATTACTCAGCATGTATCAGCAATAAAATTCCTATTTCTCAGCTTTTTCTAAAATCAACTTGAATATTTGGCATCTCTCTTTCCATTGAGGGCTCTAATCTGTTTTGGATAATCCTAATATATTTTTAATTATCATATGAAATCAAGGATATTGTAAGGTAGTTTTCACACTCTATTAAGTCTCTGTTCTTTGAGATGGTTAAGTCTTTTTTCTTTGGGAATTGATTCTTTTTCCATCTATTAGCCACTGTGTCATTCTCTAGATTTACTGTCATAGCTTGATTAACAACTTTACTGATTTTTTCTTCTGTTGATCACCATATTTTTTGTAGATATTCCATCAATTCCTATAGCCTTAATATTTGGTAATAACTTGAGTATTGATCTACTTTCATGTTCTAGTAGAGGTTCTACAGTATACAGTTTCAGTATATTTCTTCCATCTTTGCTTATTTCCTTTGAATCAATTACTATTTGTCCAATGACACCATTAGTATATCAATTCAAAGTTGGAGTGTTCTTTGAGTTTTGAGATGTTTGGATAATTATTCTTAATTTTTCTATATTTTTTGTTTATTTCATTTTCCTAAGACGAACAGTCCAACTGCATTTTTTCGCTTGATATTTCCAACTTTGACATTCTGGTTTCCATAATGTCTGTGTACCTTCTTATATGTTCTGTCAATTTCACTGATTATAAAACTTGTCAATCTTCTCTTTTTCTGCATCAGTGGTTGGAAAATTGTCAGGTTGAAGGGTTGTCCATGAAAGTTAATTGATACTATGTGATCACTGATTGCAATTGTAGCCAAGTTCTGTTCTTGCTTCCTAATTATGAAAGCAATACTGCTGTTTCTTTGTTTTTATGTACTGAATAGTATGTTTTCTAGCTGTAAATATTCAGTGCCAGCCAGTGGTGGGATTCAGCCAGTTCGCAACACTTCAGGAGAACCGGTTGTTAACTTTCTAAGCAGTGTGGCAAACTGGTTGTTGGAAGAAATCATTAGGGCAGAGAACCGGTTGTTAAATTACTTGAATCCCACCACTGGTGCCAGCCCAATATCCAGCACTGGCCCATTTATATATTTATATATTCTATCAATATGATTTTTGTGGCAAATATAGGACATTTACCATTGCCTTCCCCCATGTAGTATAACATCTTTGCCATTGTCTCTGAAACAATCTTCAGCTTCCAGCATCTTCTTATGCTGTGGCTGCCCTACTTAGATATCTACTTGCTTTAGCAGGCAGCTGGAATGAACTTTATCCCTTGAGTGACTGTGCTAGAATTATATACTCTTGGCATATATTCCCAATGTTATTTTCCCAGGAACACTGCTGCCCTCCCATGCCAAGATGATGCAGCAGTATAGGACTTAGGGGAGAAGTTATAACATATTGCTTCATTCTTAGCTAAATTGATTGTTCTGCAAAAACCTCTAAGTCAGCGGTTCTCAACCTGGGGGTCGCGACCCCTTTGGGGGTCGAACGGCCATTTCACAGGGGTCGCCAAAGCCCTCTCTCCCCCCCCCATGCCTTCACTCACCCTCACCTTCTGCCTCTGTTGGATCACCGGTTGCCGTTCGCTTACCCCATCCACTCCCAATCTATTGCTGCCTCCGTCCCAGCTGATGGCTAGAGGGAAAAAAACTTTAAATTCTTGCCGCAGGGCTTCAAAGAGCCGCCCTACTCTCAGCTGTTTTGCGGTGGGTTCTGTTGCTAGCTAGCTGCAAAGAGGTAAATTCCTGGAGCAGATTTTTTTTTCCCCTAGCTATGCTGAAAAGGCAAAATTGAAAGTAAGCAGGGACTTTGCTGCAACGTGACAAAATGAGGCAGAGAGATTTCTTTTTCTTTTTCCTCACCAAAAAAAAGTAGGTGCAAAACTGCAAACAATGGGAAATTTAGGGCAAAAGAGGAGGTTCAAGATTTTAAAACACAAAAGAAAAAAAGCTCTATTTAACTAGGGAATTGTAATAATTGAGATACTATTAATTGTATATTGTGTTGAAAGCAGAAATGGTTAAGTTGTAGTTTGGAGGAATATATGGGGGAAATTATTTGGTTTATTATTATTGGTAAATATAATTAATTGATCTGTAAGAAATTGGATTGCATGGAAATAATGGGAATATTCATGTTCATATTGATTGATATACAAAAAAGATAGTTATATAACTAATTGATTTATATTAAAATGTTGAATTTGTATTAAACAACTGTATTACATAATTACATAATTAACCAATGTGAGGATGGATATAAAAATAGAAGACAATGGGAAGGGGTATAATATTGAATAGAAGGGAAAAATTGAATTTGATTAAGATTAGAGATGAGGATGAAGGGTAATATTGTTTTTTTTAAAAAAATAGATGAGGAATAAATATGGTAAAAAGGAAATATAGAAATTGTAAATTTAATTGAAATGACTAAACACTGTGTTGGAAGAAATATCCTTCTGGGTTCTCCTCCAAGTGGAGAAAAAGACACTGGAAACATCGAGACTGCTTGGAAAGATGGTTTAATGGTGGACAGGATCACATGGCTTGAGTTCCTGAACAGAAAAGGGGCAGATACAGTAAATCCTCGGGTTTTTATGCTCTCTCTGGCTTTGCATTTCTTGGGGCCCCGAAAGAGTATCCTGATTGGTTGTCAGACTCCCAGGGGGTGGGGGTCTTAGCTAGCCTTGCTGACTGATGGTCACATGTGCTTCCCAGGTCACATGCTTCCCAGGTCACGTGTAGTGAGTTTCGGTAGCCAGATGGGGCCCATTGTGTTAATTTCTGTTGCTATTGTGTTGCAAATGTCCTTTGACAAAGGATTGGGTTGGCTTTCTTCCCTTTCATCTTTTTTATTGTACAGCAATCTTTCTCCTCAAACCTACCACCTCTCTCTTTTCTTTCCTTCTTACTTTCTCTTCCTCCCCCTCTTCTTCTCCTCCCTACTTCCTCTTCCTTTCTCCTTCTCCTCCTCTCTTCCTCCCTCTCTTACCCTCACTCCTACTCTAATTTCCCTTCCCTTCCTTCATCCCTCTCTATTGCTGCATTCTTTTATGCATATGGACTACTCAGAGGGCTGAAAAAGTTATTTTTTGACTGGTCCTTGCACTTTTGAGCAGTCCTCAAACTTACGAATGTCCTCACAATTTACGTTTTTGCCATATCTTGTCATCATGGTAAAGAGAAGCAGTTGTGAAATGAGTGACATGGTTGTTAAGAATGCTATAATGGGCATAAATGATGACCAGTCAGAACTGCGAAGACCGGTCAAAAGTGCGAGGACCTGTCAGAAATCACATTTTTCAGCCCTCTGGGTAGTCCTTTTGTGCACAGGGACTACTCAGAGGGCTGAAAAAGTTATATTTGACTGGTCCTCGCACTTTTGACCAGTCCTCGAATTTACGACTGTCCTCACATTTTATGTTTTTTGCCCTATCTTATACCATGTTGAAGAGAAGCAATTGTGAAATGAGTGACATGGTTGTTAAGAATGCTGCACAGGCATAAATGTGAGGATGGTGATAAGTGTGAGGACCAGTCAAAATGACTTTTTTCAGCCCTCTGAGTAGTCCCTATACACATAGCCATGGCCACCCGGTCACATGACCAGCTAGCCACGCCCACCCAGTCTCATGACCTCCAAGCCACGCCCACAAAATAAGCCACACCGACAGAACCGGTAGTAAAAAAATTTATAACCCACCCCTGGTTGGGGGTTACCACAACATGAGGAACTGTATTAAAGGGTTGCGGCATTAGAAAGGTTGAGAACCACTGCTCTAAGCTCATATTCTAAAATATTAAAAGCTCTAAGAAACACCATCTCTGAAAAGATTGAAATTTAAGAATTTCTGATTCTCATGCCAGGAAAAGCCATTATATGAATTAAAAAAAGAAGGCAAACCGCTTCTAGATCAAGAAACAAGCCCTAAGATGCCCATTGACTTGAAAGGTAGAGGAGAAGCCCAGGATTTAAACCTGACATTTTACATGTAGAGAAGGTAAAATTCCAGGGTGCTGTGAAATGGAAAATTTATTTTTTTATGTAGAGCTCCTAATCCTCAGCTTTATATCTGTTTGACTTTCTGGTCAAACAGGAGAGTCTCCTGCCAGGAGAGTTTAATCAATATGCTTGGTAGAAACCTTTGACACTTTTCCCATGCAAATTAATGTTAAATCATGTTTTCTGAGGATATGAGAAAAGTAAAAATACATTCCATGCAAGCTGAGCAATTGATGACTGCAAGTACATAACCACACAATTTTCTTGTTCTTAACAGTAGTACAGAGGTGACTAGCTAAGACTTTCTTTTGGGATTTTTAAAAACATTCCTGTTGAGCTTACAGCATTGGTCATCAGGCTTCCATCTCAGTCTTAAAGTAAACAATAGACTTTCAGATACTTTACCTTTAGTTGAGCTCTAGGCTGGATTTAGCAGATTTCCAGACACAACACAACAAGATCAGAAGCTTCATTAGTCAGGAATGAAGGCCCTAAAAACAACTTCCACCCACAATTCCAAGTTAACAGATATAGGGCAGGTTGCTTGAGGTCTTGTCAGGCTAAGGCATTTTAAATAATGGCCTGTTCTTTCTTGGGTATTAACCAGCTAGGCAAGAAAATGGATGTAGATTTATTACATCAAATTTAATAAACTATTATTAACAAGTCCAGCAAATATTGTGTATCAATTGTATGCCCTGTTTAACCAAAATCAATGTTCAAATTCTTGTGCCCTTTTCTCCTACTGGCATGATATAATAGACTAGAAACCCATTTCTACCTGTATCTTTATGAAACTCAACTTGTAGTTCCTTTGTAGTTCCTGTTGGTTTATTTATTTATTTATTAAATTTATTTGCCACCCATCTCACTGTGAAGTGACTCTGGGCAGCTAACAATAGGTAAGATTGGAAAACTACTATCACTTGCTGAGGAAAAAAAAACTTATTTTGATCTAATCAACTCATTATTGATATCCAGGTAACAATTTTTCCACTGGTTGTTAAGCCTATGAAATAGACATAAAGCCTCTGAAGAAGTGCTTTGTGCCAATGAGAAAATAGATTTTTCCCATTGGAGTAGAAGAATCAATGTACTTCATTGAGCCTCTTAACACAATAAGGCTTCATAAGGCTCCATACAACCTTCCAAGGCTTTTGTGCATATATTGCACATGCTCAGAAATCTATTATCTCTAACAAAACAAAGCAACGTGGCTGTTCCATTTAAAAATGTAGGCATATGCTTCACAAAGCTATTTAGAGGAATCCTTCATATAAACTTTAATTAAATCAACACATCTTTCCAGTCATACTGCTTATATTTTTGTTCTTTGAGTTAAAAACTTAGATTAGATCTTTAACCATTACTTTTCCATTTGATTATATCAATTTATTCCAGAATTTTTTTGGGCATAAAAATAACTTCAAACCTCTGACAGTACTATAAGTTTTCAACATATTTGTATTTACTCCAGAAAAATCTGCTGATGTTTTGCTTCTTTGTCACATCACTTGTTACATTGACCATTGGATTCTTATTTCCAGTTCTTTTCAGAGCAGCTTCAATACACATTGACTATTTTACTTCTTTAAATGATTAACTACTTTTATTTAGTTCTTTACTTAATATCACACAATAAAAATTATCTTAGATTGCTTCAAGGAGGAGAAATGTCTCGAGAGCAAATAAGAAAAAAGTGGGGGAGGTTGTAGGCAACATTGCTCTTCCATAAAAAAAATGACAGAGGGGATTCATGTGGAGTTCTTGGCACTTTCTGAATTTGGGTGTTTGCTCGCAAACTTTTCATTACCCAACTAGGTAATATGAACATGCCTAGTTGGGTAATGAAACACTTGTAACCCAACAACCAAGTTCAGAGAACACCAAGAACTCCACAGTTGAACCCTGAGCAGCATATATTTTTTTCTATTCAGAGGAAATTCTTTTAATGATATTTTTCTGCTAGAAGAACTGGGACAAGGCCAAAGACAGCACTGTTTATTATGATTGATTTACACAACAATATTGTCTTAAAAGCCATAAGAAAAAGAGCTACCGGTAATCAAAATTTACATTTAGATACATCAATTTTATGCTATACATTATGGGTTCAGAAACCATCATAGGAGGAAATGGTCACCTTTGATTGTTCTTTAAAAAAAAAAAATCTTCCACAGATCCAGAGTCTGGGGATGAATGTCCTCCAGAGAAACATGGAAATTCGGAGCTGAAAAGCACAATTTCTTGCTTTTATAATTGATTGCTTTAGCATATGAACTTTAAATAACCTCTTATAACCACCTTCTTGATCTTTAAATAGCAGGGAAGCTTTTTGCCTGGCTTTCACTGTCTGATGCATAATTCATAGTTGAGGCTAGTTACAAAGAGTCAGGCTGTTATTGTGCAGAAGCCTGGGGAAGTGTAAACAACTACCTAAGGAAGCCCAGACTTCACACACTTGTTCCTAGACATAGGAAATTGCCCAAGTGTGGTCATCTGAGAAACATTGCAGCACAAGAGATTTCTCAGAAGGTGTGCGTCATAATAAACCCAGAGATATACATATAGCTATAAAAGAATATTTAGCAATCGGTGTGGCTGTAAATTTTCCTTCCCATCACATCCACAAACTTAATAAGCTCATTTTATTTAAATTCGTTTTCATTTGTGCTTGAAAAGGTAGCCTGTGTTCTCATTGGAAGGATATTTCATCTCCTCTATCTTTATCTATCATCTTGTAGAATCCGATCATAAGAATGTGGTGGCATAATGAAATAAAGAACCAAAATGCAGAATTAATGGATTGCCAGCTTTAGGAGTGTAATAGATAATCACCATTAAGGCAATCACAGAAACATTTTAATTGTAGTTCTTTTAACAGTTTGATTTCATAATTGCTCTTATTGTAAGCCGTCTAGAGTCACTTTTCTGTGAGATGGGTGGCTATGTAAATGTGATAAACAAACAGATAAATCAACATGGAGTCTAAGTTGGCAGTTTATTCTCTTGTTTTTGTGAAGCAGGGTCAAGGATATATGCTTAGGCACAGAAATACTTCTAGTTGGAACATATGTATTTCAGTCCTACCAATGGTGAAATCTGAACCAGTTTACTACTTGTTCACTGGCTGCACATGCACGCAATGCACCAAATGCACACTGCATGCACACATGCACAACGAGCACCAAACACGAGCTGCACACGCACGCCCAGTGAGCACCAAAAGGAGGCTTGGGAAGGTAAGTAGAACAGCGCAGGGTGGGTGATCAGCTCTGGCGGACGTGGGAACCTTTTAAAAAACTTTTTAAAAGCATTTTTTACTACCGGCTCGGGCAAATCGGCAGTAAAAAATACTTTTAAAAAGTAAAAAAAAGGTTCCGACAATTGCATGGCACAACTGTGATCATCGTAGCATTTCACCTCTGAATCCTACCCATACAAAACAGCATACATGAAGTATTCCTAGTATTTTAAAAGAACTCTGTGGTCATTTTTGTTTTATTATACTTGTTTGAAACTTATTGTTGGGCTAAATTTGAGAGTTTCTTTCAAAATCCTGCTCTCTGGCACCCCTGTAATGTCAGTTACTTTCACATGTTATTATTTTTTAACTGTTAAAATGAATCTGCGACACATAATTTGGCCAGATATACAATATTTATATAGTTTTTAATTCTCTCCCATGTATTAAATGCTTTTTTCATTTTCTCAGATATCTGAATATGCAGTGCAGTTGTGGACTATACAGGATAATATATTCTTCCACAGCAGCTGCCCATACGTCTAAAATCTTTTTTCCAGTGTCAAAGCTAAGTATCCCAATTAGATGAGAAAAATAACTGGACAGAAATGTGAAATCTGATGAAATCTTCCATTTTTAGAGGACTTCCAGAATTTGTTCTACTGGTACCAGCTTGATAGAATCTCCACTGATGCCAGTCTTCCCAAAATATTATGTTCTGTTGGCCATTAATCACCATTTAAAAAGCTAATGAAAAAAGTATATCATAGTGTCTCTAGTTCACCTGCATTCTCATGCAGAATACAAAAATCTCTGTGTCCATAAGAGCATCTTATATAAGAATCAAACTACCCTAGCATTCATTAATATTATTTAGACATCTGAACCCACTTAGAGCATTGAATGGGAACATAACAGCATAATACTATGTGTATTTACTTGAAGTAATTAAATTCAATGGGACTTATTCTGAAGTAATTGAATGGAAGTGCTAATATGTAGGGATATCTCCTTAAAATAAATGTCAGCATTTTATGCATAGACATTTGTTCTGAGGCAATAGATTAGACTCTTAAAAATTTAAAGAGAAGGGACAACAAAGCATTAAATAATAGTTATGCTTTGATTTATAGAAGGTTTTAACTGGTATATCATGGCATTTTCTCCAGAACTCAGTATAAATATTCCCTTTATATAAAACAATGGATCATGCCTGATCATTTTGATTTAAGTGGAAGAAAACCCACCATGAGGATGGATTAATCTCCTCAGCCTAACTTTTCAAGATGACAGATATTGGTTGTCAATCCTACACATATTTCTTAATAAAAAATTGATAATTGATTTACCTGAGGAATATTGTTATCTATTTTCAGTACCTGCCTTGTGGAAGAGGTGCTTCAGCGCTGATAATTATAAATGAATCAACTTATTATTAGAATTAGTAGAGTACCAAATGTTTAATAGTACTTGGTTGGACATACTTTCCAACCTGAAATGTTTTATTTATTTTTAAATAAATAAACCTTTGAAATTATAAGAAGTCAAGTCGACAAGTTTATGCTGCTTATTCAGTCTTGAGATTAGATATCATCCCAAATGAAATCTTGTCACACATCCCTTGACTTAGAATATAAATATTGAACATTCCATTGATCTGGCTTACATTTTTTTGCATTGATTTCAGAGAATCTGGGATTCCCAAGATGATAATTCTATATTTGCCTTGTTTTATCATGATTGCGAACAGTTTCTCAGCCTTTTCCCTGACTCCCAGAATGATAGTTTTGTGCAGATCCAGCAGAATTGTGTCTGGATTGAATTGTGCCTATTTAGTTCATATTTTAATGTAATCCATTTCCAGGAATGAGATATTTAGCATCAGATTTACAATTCATCTTCTAATCGTTTTATTCTCTCCTTTCCAGCTTCTTATGGGAAACAGGTGCTAGGCAACCCATCTTACATATGTTTTTATGACTTTTCATTTTATCAGTAATTACATTTCTAGAACTGTAATAATGCTTCTCTCATATTAGAAAGAAACTTGGTTTTTAATAATGCCACATTTTAGTGGATTTAGTTAGACAGGAATATGGAAACAGGGGGCTCATTCTGACTTTCTGATTATGCAGCATGAAAAATATTTGTCATTGTGATATTTTTTTAACATCTTCCCAGTTTTCGGTTGAATAACCTAGAGTTGTCTTTGGTTGATTTGGAAGTGGAGTTCTCCTTCTCCCAACTGAAAACTTCCCAAGTGGACAATATATGATACCTCAGTGTATCACACTATGGATGATGTGGATACAGAGATTTGCTAACCTATAGTTGACCTGTATTTTTTTGTGGAATGGCCTGGTTGCATGGCCCTGAGAATCTATTTTCATTTCACCTTGATTCTGAAGGAAGTGAAACACCTATGTTGTTCAGCCTATTTCTTTGGGAATAGCAGTTTTATGGATTAGCAAATACAGGGGCTCCAAAGACTGTTATTACTATAGCCAAACCAAAACAACAGAAAACAGTTTTAATCTTTTAAATCAAGAAAGGTAAACTATTAAGTAGAGGAGAAAAGAATTAATTCTGGGTATATAATCCCTTTTCTTATAACGTATTTGATATATGACTGCAGGTCACACACTGCAATACATATTGACTTTAAACAAGAGACATACTTCTCATTTCAGACTGGAATAGCAATGGGATCAAAGAAAATAAAAATTGCGTCCTAGACAGCATTTCGGTAAAGCTTTGAAGTTCTTGGCAAAATAGGGAAGTAACTTTCTTTTCTTTGTTTTTAACCTCTTTTATTTCTCTTTGGGATTGCAACTAATTTATTGTCAAGGAAACAGTACAAAACAAATAAAAATACATTTTTGACTGGTGATTTTTGTTATGTTGGGTGAATGAGGACACAGCAAGCCAGGCAGTGAGTGACAACAGCTCTTTAATGTAGGCTGAGAACCCAGTGACTGACCTGGGGAAACAGCTCCCCTTATATACCTTGCAGCTGTGGTGGTCAGCCAATCAGCTGATGGCTAGTTAATTCAAAATTTCCGCCAAAACCTATATACATAACACTCCTCCCCTCCTAGAAGTCACTTGGGTGGACATTAGCATACGTAGTCCCTCAGGTGACCAGGGCGTGTCCGCACCCTAGTTGACCTGCGCAGTTCAGTCAGAGGTGTGGCATCGAGCGGGTCGGAGGAACTCCCTGTTTCTCCCTGCTCCACCAATGGAACCTCTGAGAATTCGTTGTGGGTGGCAACTTCTTTGGCTGATCAATCTTCTGCGATGGTGCGGCGCTGGATCTCGGGGCCGACAGCTAAGTCCTCCACTTGACTTGGGCTTGAGTTAGCTCTGGAGTTCTGTTGGTAGTTAGGGAGTGGTTCATCGAAGATGTCTTCTGTGTCGGCAGTTAAACGCTTCCGTAACTGATCAATGTGCCGGCGCCAAATTCTCCCATCTCCCATGTCTATCCTATAAGACTTGGGCCTGGTTACCTCCGTAATTATCCCGGTTTCCCAGAGGGGCCCGTTCCCGTAATTTCATGCGAATACTAGTGTCCCTATTGTGAACTCTCTAAGCTTCCTCTCTGCCCCTCTGAAGTTGTCAGTGGAATAGCTGGGGTGTAGCCTGTCTAGGACTCCTCGGAGCTTTCTTCCCATCAGAAGTTCCGCCGGGCTCCAGCCTGTGGCGGTGCATGTTGTGGCATGTTGGGCCGTTAAGAATTTGTCTATTCTTTCCTGCCAGTCCCTGGGGCCTAGGCGTGAGATGGTTTCTTTAGCCGTTCTCACAAATCTCTCCGCCAATCAATTGCTAGCTGGATGAAACAGGACGGAGACTACATGCCTGATCCCCAACTCTGCCAAGTACCCCTCAAATTGCATGGCCTTGAACTGGGGCCAGTTGTCTGAAACTAAGGTGTCCGGTAGGCCATGCATGGCGAACAACTGTCTTAGCTCCCTAATGACTGCGTTGGTGGTATGGTTTCATAAATCTAATCTCCAGCCAGAAGGCATCCACGACGACCATAAATATCTGCCCATGGAATGGGCCAGCAAAATCTATATGGATCCTGGACCAGGACCCTGCGGCCGCTCCCATTCCCTTACCGGTGCTGTAGGGGGGTCTGGCCTAAACTCTTGGCAGGGCTGACATTTCCCCACCCACTCAGTGATGTCCTTATCCATTAGGGGCCACCACAAGTAGCTCCTAGCTAACCCCTTCATCCTTACGATCCCAGGGTGACCCTCATGCAACAGATTCAACACTTTTTCCCTTAGGCACAAGGGAACAATGACCTGATAGCCCCACAATAGACAACCCCCTTGCATTGTCAGCTCACCTCTTTTGTTAGCGAAGTGTTTGAATTCCCCACCCTCAGTCTTTTCTGGCCACCCTCTCATGACCCAACTCATGACTTTTTGAATCACATGGTCTTTGGTTGAAGCCCTCGCCACCTCTGCTGAAGTGATGGGTCCCGAGTCCAAGACGTCAATCAGCAGGACTGGGACTCCGGGTGTGGGGTCTTCTATCTTGTCCGGTAATGGGCAATGGCTGAGGGCATCGGCGTTGCCCATGCTCACCCCTGGTCGATGTACCGGGCAATATGAGTATGCTGCCAGGAAGATGGCCCAGCGTGTCATCCTGGGAGATAGGGCTGCGGGGTGGGTTGATCCCCTGCTATGAAACCCAGAAGGGGGCGATGGTCCATGATGAGGTCGAAGTCTCTGCCGAACACGTACTCGTGGAACTTCTTGACTCTGGAGACGGCTGCAAGGGCCTCCTTGTCAAGTTGACTGTAGTTCCTTTCAGTGCTTGAAAGAGTCCAGGAGTAGTAGGCGATGGGTGCCTCTAGACTGTTCGGAAATCTATGGCTCAGGACGGCCCCCACACCAAATAGGGATGCGTCACAGACTAGAACAAGGGGAAGCGTAGAGTTGTACTGGATTAGAAAACTCTCGGCCAACAGGAGTTTCTTTACGGCAGCAAATGCAATAGCCTCAGCCTTCTCCCAAACCCATGTGGACTTTTTGGCCAACAGTCTGTGCAGGGGCTCTGCTACTGTTGCCTTGTCCTTTAGAAAAATCACGTAGAAGTTCAACAGTCCCAGGAATGCTTGTAGTTCCGCCTTGTCTTTGGGGGTGGGGGCCTCTTGGATCGCCCTAATCTTGCTCTTGGTGGGGTGTATTCCATTTATGTCTACCTGATACCCCAAGAATTCCACAGAGGGGACTGCAATCATGTACTTGTTGCGTTTGACCCTGAGTCCTGCACTTCTGAACTTCCCTAGAACTTGTCTAAGTCTCTCCCCTAGCTGTTGTTCGTCCTCTGTGGTGACGAGCACGTCATCAAAGTACGGGACCACCCCAGGGATCCCCTGTAACAGTCTCTCCATGGTGCTCTGGAACAGTCTGGGAGCTATGCTGACTCCGAATTGGAGTCTGGTACACTTGAAGGCACCTCTGTGTGTAACTATAGTCTGTGCCTCTGTGGTAGCACCATCTACAGGCAACTGCTGACATGCCTGCGCAAGATCGAGTTTAGCGAAGATCTTGCCGGGCCCTAGGGAATGCAGTAGATGGTGTACGATTGGAACCGGGTAAGCGCTCTGTTGGAGAGCCTTATTGATCATACACTTATAATCCGTGCAGATGCGCATAGACCCATCAGGCTTAATGGGGGTCACTATTGGGGTTTCCCACCGGGCTTGATTGACTGGCACTAGCACCCCCTGCTTAATCAATTTGTCCAGTTCAACATCGATCTTGGGTTTTAGGGCGAATGGTACCCTCCTGGGTTTCAACCAGATGGGGGCAATATTGGGGTCAAGGTTGAATGAAATAGAGGTCCCCACATACTTGCCGAGCCACTCGTCGAACACGTCCTGGAACTCCTGCATCAGGTCGTACTTCAGGGTGCTTCGCACGTTGCGGACTCGGGTGAATCCTATGCCCAGGGCTCTGAACCAGTCCATGCCCAGGAGGCTTGGGAGCTTTCCACTGACCATGGTGAGGGGAAGCTTCTCCTGGAATTCCCCATACTCCACCTGGAACTTGCCAATTCCTTCCATGGGGATGCGGTTCACCTGGTAATCGCGCAGTCCGAGCCGCTGGTGCCGTAGGTGCCGTTTCTGGATGCTGGGGACGGCCTTCTGTAGCTTGTTCCAGGACATGATGGTTATTGGGGATCCAGTGTCGATCTCCATTACACACTCATGCTCCTTGATTCTGACTGTCGCATAGGTCTTCTCCCTGGGGGATGTGCAGGTCCGGCCGATTTGAATGGTGCAGGCTTCGAGGTCCTCGGATTTCGCGCCCTTCCTGTGGCCACCCTTCTCATTGGTCTTTTTCCACTGCGCTGTCTCTGATTGGCTAGCGCTGCTCCGCGGCTTGTAGTTGGGAGTATGCTTGGATCTGCAGACTCTAGCAATGTGACCCTTCCAATTGCATTGCCGGCAAATGGCGTCTCGGAACTTGCAGGTCTGGCGTGGATGGGGTCCCCCACAGCTGGCACAGGCGTCTCGGTGACCTTGCCGGTCTGTCGGTATTGTTCGGTTCTGCAGACCTCTTCATCCCACTCCTCCTTGCTCTCCGTGCATACGGTCTCCTGATGAACTGGGGCTGGCCTCTGTGCCGTTTTGACCTGTGTCATCCCCTGTAGTCTCTCAGCTGCTTTGGTAGAGGATTCTTGACCCCTCACCTCGTCTAGTGCGATGTTCAATGTTAGATTCGTCTTTGTGAGCAACCTCCTCTGCAAGTGAATATCTCTCACTCCACAGATTAGTTGCTCTAGGAGCATCTCATCTAAATCTCGGTAGTCGCACTGGTTTGCAGCCTTGCGCAGGGCAGCGACGTACTCACTGATCGATTCTCCCTCCTGCTGCATGCGTTGCCGGAACTCGTACAGCTGGACGTATTTCTATGGTGTCGGGGTGTAGTGGTCCTTCAGCAGCATCTGGAGCATTTGCCATGAGATGGTGTGGACCGAGTTTGGTTCCGACAGGGCTTCAGCCATGTCAAACACCTTGGGTCCACAAAGGCTCAGGAACCGGGCTTTCTTTCGCACGTCGGGCAGCCCCTGTAGATCGCTGGCCACCAGAAGCATTAGAAGCGGGACATGTAGGATCCCCACTTCTCTTCCGTTGGGTTGAAAGGCACTGGCGGTATGTAGGCAGACATCATCGGTAGATTCTCCAAGTACTCTGTTTGCTCGCCTGGCTGGATTCGGGTTTGCAGCTCTCTTGTCGGCTTGTGGCTTCAGCTCTTTCCGTGGCTTCTGGCCTCAAAATCCCACCTTCGTCGCCAATGTTATGTTGGGTGAATGAGGACACAGCAAGCCAGGCAGTGAGTGACAACAGCTCTTTAATGTAGGGTGAGAACCCAGCGACTGACCTGGGGAAACAGCTCCCCTTATATACTTTGCAGCTGTGGTGGTCAGCCAATCAGCTGATGGCTAGTTAATTCAAACTTCCCGCCAAAACCTATATACATAACAATTTTTTTGGGGGGGGTAATTTCAGTTTCATTTAAGAATGATGATAAAGATATTTTAAAAGTATTTTTTTTTTCAGATCATAATCCAATTATTGCTATTTATTCATCTCTGAAGTACTTCCACAGTAATCTTCCACTGATTTTTTTTTTTTATGTTAGCAGTTTGAACAAGGAGTAATACTCTGGGTAATTCTTTGGGTGAAGACACATTTCTTTCATCTTATTACTATACTGCTATTTTTATTATCCCAAAGGTGTTTTTCCAACAGGCAACTGGACTTTATTAGGGTTTTTTATCCTTCAAAGAAGCTTCTTGGATGAGAGGCGAAAAAAACTAAGAAAGTCCAGTTGCCTGTTGCAAAAGGCATAGTTGTCCCACCTTTGGGACAACTATGATCTGGATGATTGAGAATCTCCATAAACAAATGACTTTCTTATTCTGATACCTGTTAGAAATAGCAGTAACACAATACTAAGCCTGGGACAGAATCATAGCATTATAGAGTTGGAAGTGACCATGAGTTTTATCCCAGATCAACCCTCCATAATATTCAGGTAAATCAGTTAAACTATTGTACGGATAAATAAAATACCTCTCCTTATCTATAAGGGTCACATCAGTGGTGGGCTGCTACTGGTTTGCCCCGGATCAGGCGAACCGGTAGTGGCGGTGGCCGGAGGCTCCGCCCACCCGCCTAGATGTGTCTGCACATACACAGAAGCGTCATGCACGTGTAGCAAACTAAATTCAAACCCAGTACTGGGTCACATATAAGGAAATTAAGATAATAAACTACTTCACATTTACAATATTACAGGATAGGGAAGGGACAGTGTTTTAAGAGACTACATAGGGAACAAAGTGTCTTTGTATATTAAAAATTATATTTTATATTAATTTATATTAATATGTAATCATATAAAGCAAAACATACATTAAACAGATCTTGAAATGGATGTGTTGTATCATGCATGACATAATGTAAAATATACTCTATGCAGCTTAGGGTAGAGTCATCAGATTCTTGGACTTCACTGAGCTTACTGTTTTGTTTGGAGATGCTTCTTTATCAGACCAGGTAACATCATTAGTGTTATATACCATATTAGGAAGTAAGGAAGTGAGCTGCAGGCTTTACTCAGGTCCTCCAAATAGGTGGGAAAATACTTGAATCTCATTGGCTAAGCCATCTGGCAGCCCTCTAAAAAAGAGGACACTGCCAGACAGGCAAGTTGTTGGGTTTTACTGGTCTACTATTAAAGAGCTGTTGTTACTGAAGAACTGTGTCCGTTTCTTCTATCACTGAATCTAAGACTGGCGATGAAGTGGGATCAGAAGAAGCAGGACAAGTAGACCAGAGTCCCAGCGGAGCAGAAGCGCAACTGGCATTGCCCATTGCCTGCAGAATCATCTTCTGCCAGCATGGTGACCAGATATGCACTGCCTGCTCTGTTCAACCCAGTGCTCAACAATTGGGATTCCTATATGAATCGCTTCGAGTGCTTCATGGAGGCGAACGACCTCCTGGGTCTATCCGACAAACGTAAGAGAGCACTGTTCCTTAGCTACTGTGGAATGGACATGTTTGACACGGTGAAGGCACTCGTTCCTGGGTTACATGATCAACGGCTCAAGGATTCACCCAACCAAATCCAAAATTGCTGCCATTAGGGATGCCCTCACCCCACAAAATAAGCAGGAGCTGCAAGCCTTTCTAGGGTTGCTGAATTTTTACAGCATATTTTTATGGCATAAGGCCACTGTTGCTGAACCCTTACATAGGCTGCTGGGAAAAAAGGCTTCCTGGGTGTGGGGCCAGGCCGAGGTGGCTGCTTTCACTGCTGTAAAGAACCTGCTGACGTCTAACAGCGTTTTGGTGCATTTCAGTGACTCCCTGCCCCTTATTTTGACTTGTGATGCTTCACCTTTCGGGGTTGGGGCCATCCTCAGCCAACAGCTTCCTAGGTGCACTGGTCACTGTTTCTCGCTGCCTACAGCTACTGGCATGTCCACTATCCTGGAAAGTCCCTGGGGCATGCAGATGCTCTTAGCCGTTGCCCCCTGCCTGCCTTGGTTGAGGACCCTGCGCCAGTCTGCCAGGTCCTCCTGCTTGAGGACATTGCTGTGGGTCCCGTCACTGTGGCTGAAATTGCTTGACTTACTGCCAAGGACTCTGAACTATTGCAAATTTTGAATTATGTGTGGAGGGGCTGGCCCAGCAAGCCATTGTCAGAATCAGCACAGCTTTATTTTTCATGCCGAAATGAATTATCTGTGTTAAAAGAGTGCTTATTATGGGGGGAAAGGGTGGTCGTACCTGCCAAGCTAAGAAAGGAGGTGTTAGAAATTTTGCATGCTGGGCATCCTGGTATAGTTAGGATGAAAGCCCTGGCCAGGAGTTATGTCTGGTGGCCTAAAATGGATCATGCCATATCGGAATGGGTTGCTACCTGCTCCCTCTGCCAGGAATCCCGATTGGCTCCACCTGTTGCCCCACCAAAAACTTGGGAGATCCCCCAGGTGTCTTGGGCCAGGGTGCACATTGACTCTGCGGGGCCAGGAAAGGGGCAAATGTTCTTAATTGTGGTAGATGCTTACTCTAAGTGGTTAGAGGTAATTCTAATGGCATCGACCACTACTGAAACTGTAATTAAGTTACTTAGAAAGCTGTTCGCCACACATGGCCTCCCCGATGTACTAGTCTCAGATAACAGCCCACAATTGATAGCCGTCCCATTTGAAACATTTTTAGCCGACTTGGGCAGACGTGCCCTGGTGGCACCTTTTCATCCGGCCAGTAGTAGGCAGGCCGAACAATTAGTGAGATTTACTAAGGAAGCCTTGGCTAGGCTGGGTCCGGGGGATTGGAAGGTCAGAATTGATAAATTCTTATTAGTGCAGCACATTACTCCGTGTGCAGCCATCAACAGAAGCTCCTTGGAACTCCTCATGGGAATGAGACTCCTATCACAATTGGATCGATTGTACCCAAATTACATTGCAGAAACACCTCCCAATTCAACTGGAAAAATCTGAAAATTCCAGATTGGGGACAAGGTTTATGCCCACAATTATGCCGGGGGGTGGGTTTGGATTCCTGGCACAATAATAGGAATATCTGGTCCTCAATCCTATCAAATTGAGTTAGAGGGAAGAAGGTTGTGGTGACGGTATGTGGACCAACTCCGAGGCCAACTTTCTAATTCACACCTACCTCAAACCGACCAGCGGCCAAGCCTTGACTGTACTAAACTGTTAAATCCAATGTCTAACACTAACTCAAACCCAATTCTGCAGCTTGAACACCCACCTGTGGAACCAAGACTCCAGCGAAGATCTCCAAAGGGATTGGACCTTCCAGTCCACGCCACACCCAAAGACATGTTCCAGGAGGTTCCATTGGTAGGTTTAGAGACTAATCCACCTGCTCAGGCTGACGCCCAGGACCATACTGAGCTGGGCAGGTCAACTAGGACTCACACTAGCCCCGCTTACTTACGTGATTACGTTTGTAAATATGTAAATATGTAAATTTATTCTAGGAAGGGAGGGATGTTATATACCAGATAAGGAAGTAAGGAAGTGAGCTGTAGCTTGTATCCATTATTTGTGGTCCTAGTTTCTGTGTTGGTGGAAAACAGTTTCTGACTTTCTTCCCTTAATATATATAATATATAATATTTTTAAAAAGTTAGCTTTGAGGAAATTCAGGCCTCGGAGTTTAATTTCATTGGGGGTGTTACTTGGAACCCTGACAAATAAATTATGTTGATTTTTCTTTCTTTCTTTGTGAGGAACATCTTTGTTAATACAATGAAGTATAATCTTTGGAAGACAAAAGATTTGTCAAGAACTTTACCATATCCACTATTTATTTTTTTAAAAACCCATTCAAACAATGCTTAATAACTTATTAGGTGCCCAATTTTCCAGGGACTAGAAGGTAAATACTTATGGTGAAAGGTTATCAAGGAATCCAGGACTGTGGACTAGACAGAAAAATCAACAATGGCAAAGCGCTTCTACACTTTGCCAAGTAAATTGTACAAGTATGTCATTCATTTATTCTATTCAATTTAGAAACCACACAATTTAAACTGACTCTGGGAAGGTTCACTATGAATTGTGCTCTGCTGTAAGAGTCATTTAGCTTTTAATTAAAAGTATAATGCTTTATTTCTTCTTAATAATAAGTGAGTAAGATACCTTCTGACATAGGATATATCAAAAGAAAGTGCCTTTGGAGAACTGAACCAGATATCAATAGTGATGTTTCAAGAACAGTGCAAAATATTTTTAGGCTTTGATAATAAATGTAATTTAAATTGCCTGATAAATAGTCCCTATAATTACATGGACACTGGATATATTTTTAATGCAGGACTTGTGAAGAATTGATGACCAGATTTCAAATTAATATAAAAATAATCTAAAGTTCACACATAAAAGTATGATTTCCTGTTGAGGATAAGAACCACCTTCTGTGAACTTCCTATTAACATATTCATATAGATGTTTATTTCATTATTCATAGTTCACTTGTTTTGCATTCATGAATTTATAATATGCTACTTTATATTCATGAATTGTAATTTGCTATTTCATCAATTCAAAGTTATGAATTGAAACTTGTTTACGTAGCTTGAATTAACTACGTAGGTGTTATTAACTCTGTGTCATATCAAGTGCCACACTGGTGGAAACTGAATGTCTGCTTTGATTTTAGTCAAAGTTCTCAGAGCAAATTAAATGAAGTGAAACTGTCAAAGCAAATTAAAACAAGTAAAAGTTCTCAGAAGGTGCAAATACATGTAAATATGATGAGTTTAAGGTCATGAAAAATTGATTTATTTGAAGAAGTTATAAATGCTTCCCATTTAAAATAAAAGGACACATTCCATTTGACATATTTTGTTAAAAATAACATAAAAGTATATACACAAATGCACACATGTATATATAAAGTAGGAAATAGAAAAACACTTCTGGTTTTCTGCAACATTGCCATGAAAAGTTCATAGATGCTTTTCCAAAACCTCCAGAAGCTGAATGTCTATGGAGCTTCTCAGTCATCCAGGTCATGATTGTCCCAAAGGTGCTTTTTCAAGAGAAAACTGGACTTTCTGGTTTTGTTTTTTTTTTGGGAAGATATTTCACTTCTCATCCAAAAAGCTTCTTCAGCTCTGACTGGATGGTGGAGAATGGAAGGATTTTAGTTCTTTTTCTTTCCCATCTTTGCTAGTAAGCAAGCCTTCAGCTCTGTGGTGTAGAGTTCTGATGACTTCCATTTTGTGCTCCAGTGGGTGGTGAGGATCAAACTGTAAATATTGTGTGTGTGGGATTTCTGTAAACTTCAGTGTTAAGGCTTCTGTCTTCCTTAATGTGTACTGCACAATCCAGGAAGGCTAGACTATTTTCCTTAACATCTTCCTGTGTGAATTTGATGTATTTGTCCACAGAGTTAATATGTTAGATGAATGCTTCCATTTCCTGTATTTGAGCTTGACTCAAGTATCCTCCACACACCTATACCAGTGAGTGGGTGAAATTCCTGTGAAGGAGTCTAGGGCTTTGGTTTCTACCTCTTCCATGTAAAGATTGGCCACAATGGGGGACACTGTGAACCCATGGCACAGCCATGGTTTTGTCTGTAGAAAGCTTCATTGCATTTAAAATAGGTAGTGGTCAGGCAGAAGTCCAGCATGGCACATTTGTGGTCTGGGCTGAGGTTGGTTCTGTCACCTAAGATGCTGTTGTTTCTTCACTACCATGATAGCTTCAGTTTTTGGAATGCAGGTAAAGAGGGAAGTCACATCATAGGAAACCATGGTCTCCTGTGGGTCCAGTTTTAGTTTCCAAACCTTGTTGGTGAAGTCCTATGAATTGTTGATGTGATGGGTGGTATTGCCAACTAGAGGAGCAAATAAGGCTGTTAAATATTTTGCAAAGTTTTAGGTGACAGAGTTGATGCTGCTGGCAATTGGTCTGATTGGAGTTGTCTATTTGTGGATTTTAGGGAGTCTATTTATACATGGGGAGGCTTCCCCAAGGTAAAGACGATAATATTATGGCTTGTCAATGGCATTGTCCTTCAGTAGGTGTTGCAAGAAATCAATTACCTTTTTTCTTATAACTACTGGGGTGGTCTCTCTTCAGAGTTTCATATGTAGCAGTATCATTCAGAAGACCTTGGCCTTGCAGCTACAAAATAGTCCTTTCACAGTTCCAAGAAGGCTCCACACCCATTTGCACTACTCAGGTGGCCCTGATAACACAGATAAACCTTAACGACTTGCTAAAATAATGCAAATGACCAGCTGTCTGCAAGGAGTATAAATCTTTCCATTCCCCACCATCCAGTCAGAGGAAGAAGCTTCTCAGATGAAAAGAGAAACATTTTCAAAGAAAAAACAGAAAGTTCAATTGTCTCTTGAAAAAGCACCTTTGAGATTCCAGAAACTGAGCTCACCTTGTTTTTATGCAGAATGAAAAGTAGTTAAGTCACAACCTTCTAAGATGAGAATTTGGAAAATACATTCAGTATCTTGATATTTAAAACAAGAAAGAGAAACATAAGTTAGGATCAAGGACTTTATTTAAATTTCTAATCATGCTTTGGACAAGCAAGGATATTTCATAAATGGGAAGAGCTAGAACAAAATTCATTTCATTTGCAAATTAAGCTAATTAAAGTGAATTGCTCACTGTCATTTAATTGTTTTCTGTTATATCAGAATTACAGTTTAGTGATAAGATTTGGAAGGTTTTGGAAATTGCACCTAAAGGTTTTGGTAAGCAGTCAGGTAGTAAAAAATAATAAAGAATGCCCTCTTCACTGCTCAAAGTGAGAACGAACCAAGGATCAACGTTGATATGAAAAGAATGGAAGTTTAGGTGAACTATTGTGAAGAATGGTTAAGCAGAGGATTATTCTATTAGAATAGTGGTAGGCTTTCCCTAAGTGGAAGTTGGAGCTGGCTGGCTATGGTTAAGAATGATTTAATGGATTCCTGTGTGCTAAGCTGAGGCCCAATTAAATGATTCCTATTAATACATATAGGGGTGCAAAGGCTCAGTGGCTAAAGAGGCTGGGCTTTTCAGATCGAAAGCACTGCATGGCAGGAAAAGCTCTTGTTACTTGCCCCAACTCCTGTTCACCTAACTGTTTGAAAGCATGCACATGCAAGTAGATAAATAGGTATCACTTTGGTGGGAAGGTAACAAGGTTCCATTCACCTTGTCGTACAGTCAAGGCACATGACCATTAAAATGTCTTCAGACAACACTGACTCCCTTGGCTAAGAAATAGAGATGAATTCCATCCCCTAGAGTCAGACATAACTGGACCAGGGAAACCTTTACCTTTACTTTTAATACATATAATCTATAATTCTACAGTATAAAGTCTTCACAAGACATTTTAATATCTTTTTACACATGCAACTACTTGAGCACAAGACTTACCAAGGGATCATCATTGTAGTCCAACTGGCTTTCCACTGGGCTGCCCACTGGGTCAGTCAGAGTTTTTTGGGGGATGGAGTGAACTTTATGACTTTTACTCCCTTCATGGCAGTTTCATGGGCTCACTGTTGTGATTTCAGTGGTTTTTTGGCAGGACCTCAAGTTACCTTCTGGGTTGGGCATGCAGCTTGGCAGTTGGCAAGTTCGGTGCCCCTCCTTCTCACACTCCATCATTGTGGAGGGTGATTATCCATTCAGCTGTGGCCCCTTGTAACACCATGGTCATGCACCACTTCTTAGCCCCTTCAGGGGCTATTTCTGGACCATATACTTGCATGTATGTCCAAATGTGTGCCAGGAAGAACCCCAATTGCTTGGCGTCTCTGTTAAACTTCGCTCCCAGGCTGGTGTCTTGCATCTTTTCTGCTTTCTGCAGCTGGTGCAGCTTGGGCTGTAGGCCAGGCTGTGAGGTGCTTGCAGTTGCTGGGGGTTTCATTGATGCTGCCATTGCAGGGGCAGAGGTAGTTGCCCCCGCCCTTACCATGGCTGAATAGGGCTGGTCAGCAGTATGTGGTGCCTGGGCTAGGACTTCTCCAACTTTGAGACTACCAAAAGCGCCCTTGAGGAACTTTACAGCTTGCTCCAGCATCCAGCCCCTTTGCTCCAGCTCGCCTGCACTCAATTCTTCCTCCAGTTCCTCCAGCTCCTCTTGGGTCCCTCGCTAGTGGCTTCCATGGCCCCCATGGGTGAATGTCACTCTCATGGATTTCTCTTCCCATTCTTCCTTTTTCCCAACCCTGAGAGACTATTAGGGTCTTGGTGGATCATTCTTTCCCAGCAATCTGAATAGATTCAGCCCTCCGGGATGGGATTTTGAGGATACTTCCCCCAGGCCTTGATCTCTTCCTGATTTGCATAGTCCCTATGGTAGAGGCAGTTCCCTCTCCAGGTTGACCACAACTGCAGAGCTGGCTTAATATCAGACCTGCCCCAATCTGATCCCTTAGGATAGAAAAGCTTTCAACAACATTTGGTTAAAGCAAAGGGTTCTTTTACTAAGAATGGTGGCTGCAGTAAAGTCAAGCCAACTCCGAAAGTAACTTGCTTGCTGGATCCAAAAATAAGGTGTAAGTTTTCCCCCATTCCTTTTCCAGCCAACCAGAGCTCCCCAAGATGTTTTGAGAACTCTGAGTTGTTTGGAGTATAATCCGCATATTTCTTATGGTGCCTGGCTGTGGGATACTGGTACAAACAGGATTTGGCTGCTCTGGTCCTTCTCACCTATCATCCCCCCCTCTCAATTTCCTATCACATACCCACAAAGCTTTATTGCCCTTTCATCCTTCCTTCTTTTATCCTCCCCCCTTTCATCCTTCCTTCCCTTTTTTCTTTTTATGGCAGGATTCCTGCCCCCTAAGCAAAGCCAGGTAGATCTGACAGTCTTTACCTTAAGGTTAGATTGATTCTACTTGCTATAATTCAACCCATTCTTCTCAATAAATCTTATTAAAGAGAATTATGAGAGAATGGTGTTTGGAACTGTGTTTTAGTTTTAGGCATCTGCCAAATAATCTGACGCAGAGGCTGGTGCTGCTCCACTTTCAAGGGAATACTTCATGCTTACCATAAACTGATTACTTCCTAATACCTAGATGTGTCTTGTAATGTACAAGTGCCAGTGAGAAAGGATACTCCTCCTCCTCCTCTGCTGCTGGATGTTTGATGTTTGAGGTGAGAAAGGCAGACCATGCTATGGACACAGAGTTCTCAAAGACCAAGGTGGGTTTCCCAGCATTTCCAGAAGGCAGCTTTCTTCTTCTGCTATTGCTGCTGCCTGGTTATGGCAGAGAAGAAATGGATCTGTGGATTTTCCTCCTCCTCCTCTTTCTCACAGTCATCTTTAACTGGTAGGGCTTGGGAGGATGAGATGAGCCTGATTTCCTACATTAAGGAACAATAATGTATTATAAATGCATTAAGTGAGTTTTGAGAACTGAAATGAAATGAAATCATTGAAATGAAAGAAATTAAGATTAATACCCATATAACTAATAAAACTGAAATTGAAATAACCTGCTGTGTCTGTGTGTATTACACACACACACACACACACACACACTTTCCAGCAGGTTATTTATATAATTATAAAAATATATAATTATATTGTAATTTAAACCAGTTTTATATAATGGGATTTATAACCACGAATTCTTATAGCTTTGTAGAGTCAGAAAAGCGACAGATTTCATGCCACTGCATTTTATGTACCACCATTTGTAGTGTTAGAAATGATAGAGTATTCTAGAAGCAAGATATTTATATGGATTTCTTTATGTGCAGAGAAGAATAATTCAGGAATATGTTCAGATAGCAGAAAGTCTACCAAAGTGAACAGTTGGCACAAATGTCGCCAATTCACTTTACTGAACTAAACTATCCTGCAAATTGCTCCATCTTGATTCTTGTTTTGCTTTTTGTACAATTGCTGACAATCAAATAAATCAAACACAAAATTACAGAAATGACATGTTGTGCTATCTTACGTATAACCAAAGCATAATGTTATTGTTTTACCATAATGCAATGCAAGTTATTATTTTTGGCTGTTACAGATACAACTTGATCATTTAAATGGAAAACCAGCGAATCTATATCCTGACATACAAGTTGGTGCTATCAGCTCATTCTTCAATTGTTATGAGTACGGTTTTTATATTTAACTTTGTGTTTGTTTGTTTATTTGTTTGTTTGTTTGTTTGTTTGTTTATTATGCCTCCTATCTCGCTATCCAATATGACTCTGGGTGGCTTAAAGGTAAAGGTTCCCCTTGCACATATGTGCTAGTCGTTCCCGACTCAAGGGAGTGGTGCTCATCTCCGTTTCAAAGCCGAAGAGCCAGCGCTGTCCAAAGATCTCTCCATGGTCATGTAGACGGCATGACTAAAAGCCAAAGGTGCATGAAATGCTGTTACCTTCCCACCAAAGGTGGTCCCTATTTTTCTACTTTCATTTTTTACATGCTTTCGAACTGATAGGTTGGCAGAAGCTGGGACAAGTAACAGGAGCTCACCCCATTCCGCGGCACTAGGGATTTGAACTGCTGAACTGCCAACCTTTCGATCGACAAACTCAGTGTCTTAGCCACTGAGCCACTGCTCAGCAATAAACAAATATAAAAACAATTATAAATATAAAAATAAATTTAAAATTACAAGTATTAAATACAGACTGAAAATTAAAGACTGATGCAGGTTAGAGTGTTTTCTTCTAAGTCACTGCACCAACATTTCCAAACTGGCACATCTCCATCAGGCCCCAAGCCAACCAGCAGAGCCAGGTGCTAAGGCCCTTTTGGACAGCCAGAAGGGTGGGGGCAGATCTCACCTCTGGCAACAAGATATTCCAAAGAATGGTCTATGGCAGAAAAGGCCTTCTAAACTCAGTCAGCTGAAATTCCTTGACTGATAGGGTTTGCAGAAGGCTCCTTCTGCCACAATGAGTGGGGTGGGCCAATTCCATTGGGGTAAGATGGTTCCTCAGATACACGGTAGTCTTCGATTTATTATCACAATTGACACCAAAATTTCTGATGCTAAGCAAGATAGTTGTCAAGTGAGTTTTGCCCTATTTTATGAGCTTTATTGCCACATTTGTTCAGTTAATTACTGCAGTTATTAAATTAGTAACTCGGGTTGTTAAGTGAATTTGGCTTTACCACTTTACTTGTCAGAAGGCCACAAAATGGTGACTGCAGGACACTGCAACCATCATAAATACATACCAGTTGCCAACTATTCAAATTTTGATCATGTGATCATGGGGATGTTGCAACAGTCATAAGTGTGAAAAATGGACATAAGTCACTTTTTTCAGTGCCATTGTAATTTCAAATGGTCACATTAAAGAATGCTTGCAAGTCAAGGACTACCTGAACCTATCCCATAAAGGGTTTTAAAGTGATTACCAACACCCTGAATTGGATCAGGAAATAGATCAGTAAACAGTACAGCTCACATAACAGTGGTGTTACATGTGCCACTCTACAGACCTCCAGAACTGACCAGACTGCTGCATTCTGAACCAATTGTAGCTGCTGAATACTCTTCAAGGGTTGCCTTATGTAAAGCATATTGCAGTAATCTAAATGAAAGATGACCAGGTTATGAGTGACTGAGTGCATGTCCTCGTGATCCCAAAATGGGTGTGATTGTTGCACATCATGAAATTGTGCAAAGGCTTTCCTAGCCATGACTGCCACCTGCTCTTTGAGCAGGAGTTGCAAGTCTCGGAGAACCCCCAAATTGCGCCCCTGATCTGTCTGGGATACTGCAACCCCAACTAGAACTAAAGATGATAAATCTCTAGATCCTGAAGTTCCATGCACTCACAGCCACTTGCATTACTGGGGTTCAGTTGTAGTCTGTTATGCTCCATCCAGACCCACCACAGCCTCCAGGCCAGAGGTGATATTCAGCAGGTTCTGACCAGTTCTGGAGAACCGGTAGCGGAAATTTTGAGTAATTCGGAGAACCAGTAAATATCACCTCTGACTGGCCCCACACCCATTTATTCTCTGCCTCCCAAGTCCCAGCTGATCGGGAGGAAATGGAGATTTTACAGTATCCTTTCCCTGTCATGCCCATCAAGCCATGCCTCGCCCACCAAGCCACGCCCACAGAACCGGTAGTAAAAAATTTTGAATCCCACCACTGTTCCAGGCACTGAAAAAGGGCAGTCACAGTATCACATGGATCACTCAGAATAGAAAAGTAAAATTGAGTATCACCAGTGTATTGATGATACCTCATTCTGTGGGGTCAGATGACCTCATCCAGTGATTTCATATTGACATTAAAAAGAAGTGGAGAGAATACTGAATCTTGTGGTACCCAACATTTGTGGTACAAATGTTTGCATTTGTAAATATTATACTTTCTAATATGATTGTATGTTGACCAATGTAAAAATAATATTTCATAATCCATAGCAATTTATGTAACAACTCCTCTGATGCCATCCCACCGTTGAAATTTCTGTTTTCTTTGTCCCTATAAAGATGGGTTGGTGGGCTCACCAAGTATTATCCAAGACTTTATATATGGAGGACAGCAGAGGAAAAAATGATAAGGACAGCCATTTATTCTTCTGTAAAAATTGTTCCTCCAGAAAAAAAAAAAGGTTAACTTTATGTTTTACAGTAAGTTATGGATACTGGAATTCCCACAGTAATGGCTAGGTTTAGAGAACATTATAAACCAGAGTCAAAGAAATCCTATCATTAATAGGATGTATCAATGCTAAAAAAAAGACAAAATGGCTAGTGATCTGACATCTCACCATAAAATCCCAGCATCACCATGTGTACAAAAAAGGAATTGGTATGGATTACAATATCTTGCCTATAGAGACTTGATTATGATTTCTTGTATAAACCCTGCAGCTAAAGCAACTTTAACATGATTTGATTGATACATATTTTTATTCATGACTACTGCTACTATACACAGTTTGTTCCTATTGTTTTTTTTCTTTTTGTGAAACTGATTTGGTTTAGATTTTTGTTTGCTTGTTTCTGTTTTGCTTTATTTGCAAAGGTGACATATCCTATTCTTTATATAATAGACATAAATGAGCTCTATTCTGATCCTTTACATGTTTTAAAATGTAAAATCAATGAAAATTGTGGAATAAATTGTTTTGTATTGGTAAAATAATAATTTGATAAGGCAAAAATTATGTGAATGTTTCAAGTGAATGAAGGTAATTCATCAAAAGAAAATGGTTGAAAGCAGGATCTAGACCTGTGACAGGTAATTGAATAAAAAAAGAAAAGAACAATGATCTGGATAACCTATGGATGAGAACAAATTATTTTAAGAACATTGGGTAGTGTTTAGGAAGTTAATTGGCTTTTTCTATTTGAAATTTTATTCCAGCAATTCATCCAGATTTACATGTAAATTCATATTAAGTAACATATGAAGATTCTACCTAAATTATTGCTTTTTTTTTTTGCCATTTTGTCATTTGTTAATAATCACCCTTCACATTTGGATAGCATGTCACCTTATGAATACATCTCATTAAGTTTTTCACTTGATTCAGGCCTTTTGCTGTTTCTTTCTGATGGAAGCTATAAATCATTCTCAGCTATGTCACTAAAGACCAGCAACATGCAGCACAAAGACCTATATCCTGGCTGAAGTCAGCTCCAAATGGATTCTGTATGAACTTTTATTCTGTTATGAATAACTATTGCCATTCTCACCATAGTTCTTTTTAATATATCTCAATAAAAATAAAGAGTTTTTAAGTGCTTAATGTAAAAGGGCTAGTTGATTTTTTTTTCATTAATAAATTCTCTTAATATCCCCTTCAAAAATGTTAGTCATGAATATCATAAATATCTTAAATGCTATTGCTGACCTTAGACTTCAAAGTATGTTTTACCAGCCATTTGAAATATTATTTTGCTAAATATGTCTTTGTACTTTCAAAAAACATGAATTGCAAAACATATAGAAAGCTGGGTTAGATGAAGGGTTAATTTCTAAAGCTCTTAATTGCCTGCAGTTGTGTTTAAATCATTGTTCTTCCTCTCATCTGTGAAAGAAATAGCTTGCCTTGCACATGTTGCAAGAATGAAATTCAAACAGATCAATACCAGAATAAATTAGAGGGCTACTTTTAATTGCCAGGCAAACAAATCATGATTTCAGGAATTCTGAAACCTGTCAGTGGTTGTAGATCCATTTAGAACAATAATGGTTCTACTTATGCAGATTTTGCCTTTGTGTTTGGTATGCTAAAAATACCATAAGACCAAAGTTCCTTTTTGAATATTTGAAAAATAATTGCTACACTAGGCTGTGAAGATTAAGGAGGAAGAACTAAGCCTCCAGGAGAAAAGGCAGAAAAAGTGAAAAGGTTTTGCAGGATGAATAGCTTTTGAAAATGGATTTGAAGGTGATGTTAGGGAAGTAGACTAAAGAAGAGGGCTACATGTGGAAATAGAAAAAGAAATAATAGATGAGTGGAGTTTTCAGATTATAGAGAAGGCAGTGCAGATTTCATTAGCGAAGTCTATGAAAGACAAGCTTACAGAAAAGGTCCACTCTTGAAGTTATTTCAAATAAGGTCTCCAGAGAATTCAGATGTTATCTAGCCTCAAGAGGCTATCACCTTCACCTACAAAGAATTAATTTGGAGCTCAGAGGAAACTCTCTTTACTTCCCCAAAGAGAATAAGAAGGAAAAAGGGCAAGGATTTTTTTTTTCACAATTCTTTTTTTTTTTAGCAGTGGGGCAGAAGCAAAAGTATTTGTATTATTGGACATGCCTTTCACAGAATTACAAATATTTTTAAAGGAAAATCCCATCTATTTTTGGAAAATAGATGCTCAAGAAAATTCAATGTCCTACTAAAGCCAGTATGGTCCAGTAAGGCTACAGGAGACTCTGAGTTCTAGTCCCAATTTAGGCATGAAAACTGGTTGGGTGACCTTGGAACAGACACTCCCTCTCAGCCAACTGACCTCACAGGGTGGTTGTTGTGAGGGAAATATAAAGACAAACAAGAAGAAAAATTTAAAAAAAAACCCTTCTTTAATCCACTTGGATTAATATAAAAGGAAAAAGGAATGACATTACCGTAAGTATATACTACAGATCACCCAACCAAGCAGAGGAAATAAATTAATCTTTTGCTGATTACTTTTCTAAGATGTGTAGGAAGCACACACAGTAGTAATGGAAGACTTTAACTATCATAATACCAACTGGGAGACAAATTCTGTACCAAGTGGGAGGTCAAACAGGTTCCTGATGAATCTAGCAGATAATTTTGTCATCCAAAAGGTAGAGGAGGAAAGCAGAGGGTCAGCTATAGTGAACTTAATTTTTTCTAATAGGGATGAAATGATAGAAGGGGTTGAGGTTGTGGGAAGTTTGGAGGAGAGTGACCATGTCATACTGGGATTCAACATAATGCGATAGTAATCAATCAAATTCTAAATAGTACATTACACTTTAAGAAGACTGATTTCAGCACTTAGAGCATGGGTGTCAAATTTGTGGCGTCACATTGCTGTCACATGACATATCATGACTTTTTCCCCTTCGCGAAGCTGGGGTGGGCATGGCCTGCGTGTGACACATCCTGACTTAGAAAGACCTTAGGAAGGAATCCATAGAGATCTTGGGCAAGGGGAAACTATTCAAATGCTTGGGAAACACTGAAAATGAGATTATAAAAGTCCAGTCTGACACAATACTATTGAGAAAGAAAAACAAAACAATCTAGATGAAACCAGCACGGTTGCATAAAGAACTCTTTGACAAACTGAGAAATAAAAAGGACAAGTATTTAAAAAATGAAAAGAGGACATTTAAGTAAACAAAAGCAGCAAAGAGTCTGCATTTGAAAGGATGAAGTCAGGAAAGCTAAGGTTCAGAATAAACTAAGACTAGTAACAAATGCCAAAAATAATTTTTAAAAAATGTTTTTTTCTACATGTAAAAAAAAGGAGAAAGTCAAAGAAATGATTGGTCTGCTAATGGGAGAAAATAGCAAAGAGGTGATGGGGAAGAGGTGATGGGGAGCAGGGAGAGAAAATAGTTTACTTAACTCATTCTTTGCACCTGTCTTTACACAAAAAGGAAAAAAATAGTCCAACCTATCAAAAGTGGTGCCCTAGAAGACAGAATAGGAATACATGTCAAAATTGGCAAGAAAATGGTCAATCAATCAGAATAGAGTTGGAAGGCATCTTCGAGGTCTTCTAGTTGAACCCCCTACTCAAGCATTTCAGACAAATGACTGTGTCCAGTCTCTTCTTAAAAATCTCTAGTGATGAAGCACCCACAACTTCTGATGGAAAGCTGTTCCACTAATTAATTGTTCTCACTGTTGGGAAGTTTATCCTTAATTAGAGGTTGCTTTTCTCCTTGATTAATTTCCATCCATTGTTTTTTGTCCTGCCATCTGTGCTTTGAAAAATAAATTGACTCACTCCTCTTTGTGGCAATGTCTCAGATACTGGAATACTGCTATCATGTCCCTGCTAGTCCTTCTTTTCTGCAAATCCTGCAACTGTTCTTCATATGTTTTTGACTCCAGGCCTTTAATCATCTTAGTTGCTGAGCCACTGAGCTGTGGTGGCACAGTAGTTAGTATGCGGAACTGCAGGCTACTTCCGCTGCCTGCTGCCTGCCTGCAGTTCATCAGTTTGATTCTTACCAGGTCAAGGTTGACTCAGTCTTCCATCCTTCAGAGGTTGGTAAAATGAGGACCCAGATTGTTGGGGGCAATATGCTGACTTTGTAAACTGCTTATAGAGGGCTGTAAAGCACTGTGAAGCACTATATAAGTCTAAGTGCTATTGCTATTGCCCTTCTTTGCACTCTTTCCTCAATATCTTTTTTGTAATCTGGTGACCAAAATTGGATGCAATATTCCAGTGTGGCCTTACTAAGGCTTTATAAAGTGATACTAATACTTCATGTGATTTTGATTGTATGCCTCTATTTATACAATCAAGGATTGCATTAGCTTTTTTGGCTGCTGCTGCATATTGCTGGCTCATATTTAAATAATTGTCCTCTAAGACTCCAAGGCCCTCTCACAGTTACTGTTTTTGAGCCAGGTTTCACCTAATCTGTACTTGTACCAGAGGTGAAATCCAGCAGGATTTGACAAATTCTGGAGAACTGATAGTGGAAATTTTGAGCAGTTCAGAGAACAGGCAGCAGAAATTTTGAGCAGTTCGGAGAACCAGCAAATACCTCCTCTGGCTGGCCCGAGTGGGGAGGGAATGGGGATTTTGCAGTATCCTTCCCCTGGAGTGGGGTGGGAATGGAGATTTTACAGTATCCTTCCCCTGCCACGCCACCAAGCCACATCCAGAATTGGATTTCACCACTGACTTGTACCTTTGGTTTTTCTTGCCTAAGTGTAAAAAATTGTTTTCTCCATAATAAATGTCATTTTGTTCGATAGGGCCCATTATTCAAGTCTGTCTAGTCTGTCTTTTACAGTTATGTTTTTGGTAGATTGGGCCATAGTTTCTTTTAGCGTGAAGACTGATGCAATGAATGAGTTAAGCAGTTCTGCTTTATCTCTGCTCCCTCTAATTTCCTTGCCATCTTCTCTCTAAAATGAACCTACTATTTCCTTGACTTTTTTCTTGTTATTTATATGTTGAAAGTAACTGTTTTTATTATCTTTGACTTCTGTTGCAAGTCGTTGTTCATTCTGAGCCTTTGCTTTCCTGACTTCATATTTGCAGATTTGGACTATCTGCTGATAATCAGCCTTAGTTATGTGTCCCTCTTTCCATTTTTTATACTTATCGTTTTTGTATTTCAGTTTATCGAAGAGATATTTGTGCAACCAGACTGGTTTCTTCTTGGATTTCTTGTTTTTCTTTTGTCTGCCTGCTTGCCTGCCTGCCTGCCTGCATGTAAGGAGCACTTATCTACTCTAGCTGATATCAACTCTGAAGTGAACCTGGATGAAGCCATTTTTTGCTGTCTCATAGTTGCCATGAACTCTGAGAGGGGGAAGGGAGGGGAAAGTAGATAGATTGGCTAACAGACAAAACAAAAAGTTTTATTGTGGGAATCAAGATCATCCCAGCAGGTGACAGTTGAAGGAGGAGAGGAGTGGCCAAGTGGCCTGCCAGATATATTTTTTTTAAAATCAAGTTTTATTGGTTCTTCCTCCCCCCGCCCACATTCACCCACATCTTTTTTGAACAGAGTATTGGCCATATCTTATCTTATACAATTTATCAAATTCAAATACATTTTACTAAATTGCAATTTTTGCCACAATTTTCTTTTTTTCCTTTTTTTTAATCATATCTCAATATTTCTTTGCTTACTTATATAAACAACATCTTCATTCGCCCTCAAATTCTAATTTTCCTGCTTATTCATATTTATTCTCTTTTATATTTTAACAATTCATTCTTTATTTTAATATATTTGTGTTTGTTCGGGGTTGCCTTTCTTCCAGTTCATCTTTTTTATTGTACAGCAATCTTTCTCCTCCAACCTACCATCTCCCTCTTTTCTTTCTTTCCTACTTCTCTTCCCCTCCTCTTCTTCTCTTATCTACTTCTCCTCCCCTTCTCCTTCTCCTCCTCTCTTGCCCCCTATCTTACCCTCTCTCCTCCTCTGATTTCCCTTCCCTTTCTTCCTCCCTACTCTTCCTTACCTTTCTCTCCTTCCTCTTCCCTTCCACCTCTTTTCTCCTCATCTCTCTCTATTGCTGTATTCATCTTCAATTTAATATTTTCCACTATGGAGTCCAGGCAACCCTGATCTTTCATTTATCAAGTATATTTCACACAATTCCTCTTATCTTTTTAATTATAAACAGTATATTTCATCTTATTCTATTTTTCCCTTTAATTTTTTACCCAAACAATCTTCCAATCCTTTATCTTCTTTACTTTTAACAATATGTTTTTTCTTCTCTACTTCTTGTAAGTATAACACTTAAATCATTCTTTAACATTTCAATTTCATTCAATTTTACATTCAATTTCAGTTTTCCATCATAATTTCAATTAATGCTTATGTTACTTATTTCTCTCTGTTTAATGCTTTCTCTAAAATCATTCTTTCTTTCACATTGCACCTACTGGTCTATTTCATTTAACAACATTTTCACATATAATTTCTACCACTAACATCATTCTCTTTATTAACAAATTAACATTTTCACTGACTCTTAACCATATCCCCTTAGTTTCTCCACAATTCCATTTCTTAGTATTTGCCTCCCTTTCTCCCATTCCCTTACCTTTTTCCTTTTCTTGTATCTCCCTTTCAGCCTCTTTTCTTTAATTTTAACTCTATTAATTTTCTTTTTCAATCTTTCCCCATTTATTTCTCTTCTTTTCTTATTTAAAATGTATTTTCCCTTATCCATTCTTATTCTGTCACTGCTAAACCCAGTGTAATTATCTTTATCTTTATTTTCAATTATTTCTTCTCCAATATTATCTCTTTGTTTCTTGTGTTACTCATTCTTTCTCTTTTTTTGCATTCTAACCAATCCTCTGCTTCTTTGTTTCCCTCCATCTCCCTCAATGTCTCATATTCCTCCTCCCAATTCTCCATATTTTTAATTTAAAAGACTGAGATTTTTAAATTTATTCCTTTTCTTTACATATATTTCAAATTTCCAAGACCATATAGTGTTCTTTTTCTCCCCCTTTAAATAATGTCCAATTTAAATCTTTTTTTTATTGAAAAAGTTTTTCAAATACAAATTTTCCCCCTTTCCCCCCTCCTCCCTAACCCCCCTCTCCCTCCCCTCCCCCTGTGGCTTCTCCAAAATAAAACCCAAAATAATAACAGATTATATAATACTTTACCATCCTTTTATTCCACCCCCATATACTAACCCTTTCTTTCTAACAATATTATTATATCCCCCTTATACTATACATTTCAAAGCAACATTCAACTGTGGGATTATATAATAAATTCTAATTTATTAATTTCATCTATTCAACTCAGAATCTATCCTTCTAACAATATCATTATATCCCCTTATACTATACATTTCAAAGCAACATTCAAAGCAACTTTCAGCTGTAAAACTATATAATAAATCCTAATTTAGCAATTTCAACTCATAATCTATCCATTTCCTCCTCCCCCATACATATATCTCTTAATTCAAATCTTTTACGTATATTGATATAACATAACATCCCTTCTCCTAAACTAAACAATCAGTAAGCTAACCTATCTCCACCCACTTTCCTACAGGTCTACATACATAATATTTTCAATATCTTTATTCTTCTGCCCATTCCACTAAAGAAAATTTATTTACATATATATATAAAATCCTCAATTGACTTTAAATTTGTAATCCATATGATATCTTCTATAATGTCTCTCAACTGGATTGTTAATTCCATTACCCATGTTAGGGGAACATCACATCCTAATTCCAACAGTATATTCGGTATCTTCAATTACCATCTGCCCCCATCAATAATAAATGTTTTCATATATAAAAATTATTATATTAATTAATATATTATAATTAATATATTAACTAATATAATTAAATCATATTAATTCCAACCACCGTATTAGGGTAATAACCAGATCTTCTGTATGCCCCAATCCCATAGTTCTCTTGCCTTATAGCTCAGCATAAACATAATCCATTTGTCAAAGAATCCAAAATAGAAAGTTCCAATCCACTCAATTTAAGGCCATCTTCCACATCCCAGGAGTATAGCACTGCAGAGATCTGTCACTCTCCTCAAGATAATATAAACCAATACTTTGCCTCAACTATATTTCTAATATTCAATCAGCTCTTAAGTAACTGGCATTACACTGTTGTTTGGTCTAAAAAAATTTATTTTTGTAGGACCTGCTTCTTCTTTTCTTAACTTTTTGTGGCTTAGATCTCCATCCTGGTTTCCTTTCTATGAGTTGTATATCAACTGTTTGGTTTCCATGCTGGTCCGTAGCTTGATAAATCATCACATTAGAATCCAAAGCCACCTCTCTTGTATTTATAGGTAATCCAACTGTAGCCTCTGAAGGAGAATCCAGAAGCGGCTCGTCCACAAAAGCCTCTGTAGCTTGTTGTTTTCCGTTACCTCCACCTCCATCTGCTTAGCCTGAATTTCAATCTCTTGTTGATTTTGCTTTTCTTTATTCCCCTCGTGTATTATACGTGGAGATGTTAAACCCATTTTAAAAACCTTATAGTAAAATTCTTCCGCTTTTTCAACAGTATTTAGTTGATATCGTTCTCCTTGATATCTCAATATTATACCAACTGGGACATCCCACTTGAATGGGATGTTTTGTTTCTTTAGTTCAGTCACCAAAAATCCAAAATCCTTTCTATCTTTTAACATCTTGGGTGGTAGTTCTTTAAATATCCAGATCTTCCTTCCATGCATTTCAATAGTGGAGTTAAAAGACTTTTGCACAATATCATTTCTTATTTCTTTATCAGTAAAGTAAATCACCACATCTCTAGGCAGCTGCCTTTGCTTTGCCACCCAAGAATTAACTCTGTAGGCCTTATCAATCTTGCAGGATACATCTTCAGGGCTAACCTTTAAAATCCCAGCCAGAACTTTTTTTTTTTTAATTTGATTTATATGCCGCCCTTCTCTGGAGACTCAGGGTGGCTTACAATGCGTTAAGCAATAGCCTTCATTCTTTTGTATATTTTATACAAAGTCAGCTTATTGCCCCCACAAACTGGGTCCTCATTTCACCTACCTTCACCTAGAAAGGATGGAAGGCTGAGTCAACCTTGAGCCTTGGAGAGATTCAAACCAGCAGAAATTGCAGGCAGCTGTGTTAATAACAGGGTGCATTAAACTACTGTACCATCGAGGCTCTTCAGCAGACATCTTTCTCAAATCTTGTCTTTTATCTTCCTGTATTCCCCTAATTCTAACCGCAAATTCCACGAGTCTGAATTGCATTATTGTGGCTTCATTTTCAATCCTTTGTTTTATATTATCTACATTGTAAGTCTTATAGTCAGCTTCCTTTATTTTTTTAAACTCTACTTCTGAGCTTTTTTCTTGAATCCTTATTAAATCATTTTCAATTCTTTGTATTTTATTATCCAAATTATAAATCTTATCATCAACTTCCTTCATATTAGAGTCTATTTTTGAGTTTATAACTTCATCCATCTTCATAATTAGTTCTAAGAAACTTTTCATATGTTGCTTCAGAATATCATACTTTTGTTGAACCAACTCTTTAATTTCCTGTCTAAAATTTTCAAGATTCAGATTCACAGTCTTATCATGTCTTGCCATCTCCTCCAGTAAAAATTTCTTTAGGTCCATGAAGCCATTCTTCTGCACCTGCAAGCTCTCAACTTGTTCATGTGATTTATAAATGGGAGAACCCCTCCCCGCCCATGGCTTTGTCAGTTTTAGCGCCATCCTGCCACACAACAGATTTTTTTTTCCTTTTAAAGAAAAAGATTTCTCTCCAAACAATATCAATAACAAGTCTCTAAGAAGGAAGAAGCATGAAATAAGAATTTTTTCTCTTCACTTCTAACCAGCACTTTTGTTAGATACTTTGTAACTTTGTAACGTTATAAACTATTCAAACGGAAGGACTTTCACTTTTAGCTTTTCTCAAGCCTCGGCCAGTCGCCATTTTAAACTCCTCCTTTCACTCTTCTTTACTTTTCTTTACTTTAAAATCAGTCTTAGAGTTAGAAATACGTGCGGTTTAGAATCCCAGATCCAGATTTCATCCTGCTTGTTCGAATAATCTGTTAATTTCGTTGATTGGTCCGGTCCCATCGCCTGGCTCTGCAAAAGGCAGAGTTCACCCGAAGCCCAGAGCAGCGGCAAGTGGAAATAGGGAGCCACAACCTCCTTCGTCCCCAAGCGTAAAAAAAGAACTCTGGGGACTTCACAGAGGGCTCTACCTGCCCTCGCCGGCTCTATCTCACATTTCCTTTAGGAAATGGAGTTTTTCGAGCTGCCTTTCAGGTGTAAAGGCGGCTCTTTACGGGCGACGGGGCTGGTGGTCTCAGAGGACTGTCTGGCGGCGACGGAAGCCAGACCGGAAGCCCAATTTAAATCTTCACTTGAACAAACACCGTTTCAGTCTTTGTCCTTTGTTCTCTTATCTTGGTAGAGCTGTATGAATTCTTTCAGACCTCTTTCTCACACTCTCCGCCAGCAGTTGTCTTTCTCCGATTCACAATCCTTTCCATAACAAAGAAGTCATTTTGTAATACACAAAAGCATTCACTTCCTCTTTTCCACATTAAGTTCTACTGTTTAAAATGTTTTTCTATCTTCTTTTCCTTGTCTTATCCCCCCCCCCCAAATCCAGTTTTAAATCTGAATGGAAGATTTTTTTTTTTCCAGGACTTTAAGTTTGATTTTTTAAAGTTCTGGATTTTTTTCCCTCTGCTTTAATCCTTCTATGTCAATTAGCCGCCAATCTTCCGCCACAATTTTTTCAAGCAGTCAAAGACTTTTTCTCTTTTACCTGTGAGTTGGCCAATTACTCACCCGGCAACAATTACTCCATTCAATTACCGCTCCTACATTCCCTCTTTCTGATTGTGGCCATTCTGGCTTGTGACAGCTCCTTAATGGCTGCCTTCCTTTGCCGACGGGTCGAAGACTAATGCCAGCATTTCAGGAAACTTGCTCATTCCCTATCCATGCCAGCCTTCTTTCTTTGCTGTCTCCACAAGTCAGCTATGATCCTTGGGGATTCCCAAAATCGGCTAGGATATCGGTATTCTCCTGGAGCCCCAGAATCAACACCGTATCGCCTGATGCCAGCCACGCCCCCTCCAGCCTGCCAGATACTTTTATTGGACAATGTGACCAGGGACCTCTGGGGAGGGAATTATTTGCTTTTTTAATTAGGGGAAAACTACCGGAAGTTTTAGAGTTGGTTTTCACTAGTTGTGTTGGTATGATGTATCCAATAAACATGTTCTTTGAGGAATCCATTTGCCTCAAAGTTCTACTTTTGGCAGATGAGTTACTCAGAACGCTGGCATCTGGGTTGAAATCACCAGGACCAGATGGATTATATTTCAGGGTTACAAAGGAGCTGAAAGATGTGATCTCAGAACCACTGAACATAATATTTCAAAACTCCTGGAGCACCAGTGAAATACCAGAGGCCTGGAAAAGATTCCAGTCTTCAAAAAGTTCACTGGACCCGGCAGTGTTGGCAAATTATCGTCCAGTCTCCAACCTTCGCTTCGTTGCGAAGGTTGTTGAGAGTGCGGTAGCGCGACAGCTCCCCCAGTACCTGGATGAATCATCGTATCTGGATCCGTTCCAGTCGGGCTTCAGGCCTGGGTACAGCACAGAAACGGCATTGGTCGCGTTGGTTGATGATCTCTGGAGGGCTCGGGACAGGGGTTGTTCCTCTGTCCTGGTCCTATTAGACCTCTCAGTGGCTTTTGATACCATCGACCATGATATCATGCTGCACTGGCTAGAGGAGTTGGGGTGGGGGGCACCGTCCTATGGTGGTTCTCCTCCTTTCTCTCTGACCGGTTGCAGTCCGTGTTGATAGGGGGGCAGAGGTCGACCCTGAGGCCCCTTGTATGTGGGGTGCCACAAGGGTCGGTCCTCTCGCCCCTTCTATTCAATATTTATGTGAAGCCGCTGGTGAGATCATCCGTAGTTTCGGGGTGAAGTACCATCAGTACGCTGACGACACTCAGCTGTACATCTCCACCCTGGACCACCCCAATGATGCCCTTGAAGTGATGTCCCGGAGCCTGGAGGCCGTGCGGATCTGGATGGGGAGAAACAGACTCAGGCTCAACCCATCCAAGACCGAGTGGCTGTGGTTTCTGACATCCCGATATAGTCAGTTGGTGCCATCACTGACTATTGGGGGCAATTCATTGGCCCCCACGGAGAGGGTTCGCAACTTGGGTGTCCTCCTGGAGTCACGGCTGTCTTTAGAAGAGCACATGATGGCCGTGGCCAGGGGGACTTTTTATCAGGTCCGCCTGATTCGCCAGTTGCGTCCCTTTCTGGATCGGGACTCGTTAAATACTCATGCTCTCGTTACTTCCCTCCTGGACTACTGCAATGCTCTCTACATGGGGCTCCCCTTGAGGAGCACCCAGAGGCTCCAGCTGGTCCAGAATGCGGCCGCGCAGGTGATTATGGGAGCGGCGTGGCGCTCCCATGTGATCCCCCTCCTGCGTGAGCTGCACTGGCTCCTGGTGGTCTTCCGGGTGCGCTTCAAGGTTTTGGTTACCACCTTTAGAGCGCTCCATGGCATTAGACCGGGGTATTTACGAGACCGTCTTCTGCTACCAATAGCTCTCACTGACCAGTACGCTCCCATAGAGAGGGCACCTCAGGTGCTGTCGGCCAAACAGTGTTGACTGGCGGCCCCCAGGGGGAGAGCCTTCTCTGTGGGGGCACCTACCATCTGGAACGAGCTCCCCCCAGAGATACGGAGGATCCCGGACCTGCGCACGTTTCGTCATGCTCTAAAAACTTTTTTATTTCAGCAGGCTGGCCTGGCCTAACTCTCCTCTTTTAAAATTTTAATTCGTGATTTTATAAATTGGGTGTTTTAATCTGTGTTTCGGCCAAAATATTTAATAATTTTAAGGGATTTTTAATATTTGTATTATCTGTATTTTATCTTGGCTGTTCACCGCCCTGAGTCCTTCAGGAGTAGGGCAGTATAGAAATTTGATTAATAAATAATAAATAAATAAATAAAAAGGGGGGAAATGGATCCAGGGAACCACAGACCAATCAGCCTGACATAAATTCAATATTTATAGGAAAATACTGGAAAAGATAATCAAGCAACTGATTTGCAAACAGCTAGAAATGAGCAAAGCTAGAAGCCAATATGGGTTTCTTGAAGACAGATCATGTCAAACAAACCTTATTGCCTTCTTTGGCAAAGTGAATAAATCAGTGCAACAAGGAAATACTGTGCGCTTAGTTTACTTGGGCTTTTGTAAGACATTTGACAAAGTAGACCACTACGTACTCCTTGGTAAGTTAGAAAAATGTGGGATAAACAACATCACCACCAGATGGATTTGCAGTTGGCTAACCAACCACTCTCAGATGTAGTCCTCAATGGAATTGCATCTAAATGGAGGGAAGCATGCAGTGGGATATCTTAGGCCCAGCACACGTCAACATCTTCATACAGTAAATGATTTAGATGGGAGTATAGAACAGGGGTGAAATCTAAAATTTGTTACTACCGGTTCTGTGGGCGTGGCTTGGTGGGGGGGGTAATGTGACTGGGTGGGCATGGCCAACCTTTTTTTCTTTTCTTTTAAAAGCATTTTTTCTACAACCTCTTTGGCCAAAGAGGCTGCAGAAAAAAATGCCTCTGATGATCAGGCAACTCAACTGGGATCGTCAGAGGCTTTTAAAGGCATTTTTTTTTCTACAACCTCTTCGGTCGAAGAGGTTGTAGAAAAAATGCTTTTAAAAGCCTCTGATGATCCCAGCTGACCCGCACAATCATCAGAGGCTTTTTTTTACTTTTAAAAGCATTTTTTCTACAACCTCTTCAGCCGAAAAAATGCTTTTAAAGGTAAAAAAAAACAGCCTCTGATGATCGCGCGGGTCAGCTGGGCATGGGGGTGCACGGGGATTGTTGCTACCGGTTCTCCGAACCACCTGCTGCCATAACTACTGGATCGGGTGATCCAGTACGAACCGGGAGCATTTCACCCCTGGTATAGAAGGAGAACTCATCAGATTTGCAGATGACAGTGAGCTGGTGGGAATAGTCAACACTTTAGCTTAAATAGCTTTATTAATAGAAACCAAAATGTCACCCCAATATCAGCAAGCTTTGGAGTTGTCCATACTTTTTCATCACACCAAAGGTCAGGAAAGAAAATAGAGTTTGGGGAAGTGAAAATAAAATAAAAGGGATATTTCACCAAGAAAATTTCCATATATAGTCTCATATTGAAGACAGAAGACTGAATAGTAGAGGTAATCAAAGACTATTTATCACAAGTATTCATAGTTTTACAACTATTAAGAGGTGAGCTACATGGTTTTAAAAAGTAAAATAAAGTAGAAAATCCAGAAACAGTATGGTAGTACCTGTTGTTGGGTGGAGAATTGTTGAAGTTAAATAAATGTTGCTTCTCAGTGCTAAACTACTGAGAAGTCTTCATATAAACTGTCCAAAGTTGTCTAAATTAAGAGGGAAATAAATCTAATCAATATGCATTACCAAAATGTGGTCCTATGACACTGGACTTCAAGCAATGTATTAGAAAGAAACTTTACAAAGAGGCTAATGTAACATGCTCTTTAAATAAAGACCTTTTTAACCCTAATTTCTGGGGGATCATTGGAAGTGACAATATACACATATTTTTGGTGTGTATATTTTCTTGCAGAGAAAATATTTTTTTAAAAAAAACTCAAGATGATTACTGTGATCATATGATCAAAGTTCCCCCTCCTGGTGGACATCTATAATCTTCAGTTATTAAATATCTTCTTCCAGGATATTTTGTTTAATGTAATTAAGGATTTGAAAGCAGAAGTAAATTTTGCATTTAGAAATCTGGACTGCATTCACCCAGAAAATCAGTCTCTCCTTCCCTCCCTCCCTCCCTCCCTCCCTCCCCCCTCTCTCTCTCTTTGAAGTAACTAGAGAAAGAGAGAGAGACTGACCCTTTCAATAATTCTTAAAAATGCCTATCTAGATTAAAATTGCATGTAAGGTTGGAGGTGTCTCCATGGAATACATAAAAGACACAAAGGTTGTCATTCCTACTGTGGCAAAACATTGGCATATGAACTTTGATTATAGGAGTGGTTGAACTTTCTTTCTATCAAGTTTGAAAGACTAAACATGAAGGTTGAAGCAAGACAATGATTTTAACATTGTCTGTGAATCTCTGATCATTTTCTATATATTTTGTAAGTCATGAAGTCAGTCTTAAAAGAAATTACAGATTAGACACCTTGTCAGTTCCATCAAATCCTTTAGCAGAGGTACTTGTGATTTAAGCACTTCTTTTCAACCAAAGATGCTTCAAGGTGCACTGTTCATTTTGATGTAGACAGTTCCCAATTTCTCCAGAGTTAAGGTCATTCCTTTCTATTCTGTTTCAGTTTCAGTTGGTACTTTTTCAAAGAAAAGCAAGTACATTCATGTATCTCTATTCTAAATTATGCAATGTTATATGCAAGCTTCCAAACATACAATTTTTTGTGCACACACTGTACATTTAGTTTGTTAGATTTTTACCCCTCTGCAACATCAGACTCTAAAAGTTAACATATAATAAAATATAATATAAACCCAATACTGTAATATAATTATAATATAAATCCAAAATATAAAAATATAATATAAACCCAATACCAAAAGTCAAAATACAAAACTACAGAAAATGATTAAAAGTCATAAATTACACAATGCCAAACAAAGGCACATGCCCACTGAAAGAACTAGATCTTCAACATTTTCTGGAGGTGGTCAAGATAAGAATGTATCAAGCAGGAGGCCATTTCAAAGGGCTGGTACCATGACTGAAAATAATGCTTCTGAGTGTCAGCCCCTCGGTTTCTCCAAAATGGAGGATAATCAGTTGCTTCTCCCATGATCATAATGATTGGGCTAACTTCTGTAGAGAAATGTTAGTACCCTGTCAGAAAGCCATAAAAGGCTGACAGCCCTTTAAAGCAAATAGGCAATGAGGGTTTACAGAAAGAACTGAAGAAACTTCTTGGATGAGAAGCAAAATGTCTTCAAAGGAAAAGCAAAATCCAGTTTTCCTTTTCCTTTTGAAAAAGCACTTTTGGGACAACCATGACCTGCATGACTGAGAATCTCCATAGACATTTGGCTTACAGAAAAAGTGTCATATGCTTCTAGTGATAACTGATTATGAGTCCTGGGCTGTGCATTCTGCACTGATTGATGGTTCCAGATGGTTTTTAAAAGCAGCTCCATGTAGAATGCATTAGAAGTCTAGATGAAAGCAGATGCAGTCATGAATCATTGTTACAAGGTTCTTTCTTCTAGGAAAGCCTGCAATTGATGCACAAGCTGAGGCTAGACAAAAGTCTATATGACTACTACCTTCACTTTCTGCATTAGAAGGAGTCTTGAATGCAATAGGATCCTCCATCAATCAAGTTGTGGACCTGCTTATGCAGGGATAATATCTCTCCATCCAGAATAATTTCAGGAAGAAAACTCTGGTGTACAAACAGCCAACCCTGGGTTCATTTTCATTTAGGGGTCATTTTCAACCTGTTTCCTTCCATCCAAATCCCATTATCCTCTAGGCCAGGGGTCCTCAAATTATGGTCCCTGGGTCGAATATGGCCTGCTGAAGCAATTTATCCAGCCCATGCTCCTCTAACCACCCCTCCTGCTCCCCTTCAAGCAAGTGATGTTGGCACAGGCAAAACCCCAGGGAAGCTCTGACAAGGCACCCGGAAGGAGCAGTTGGAGCTCCTAAACAGGCAGCCAATCTAAGTGCCTGAGAGACCCCATCCCATCACCAAGAGTTCGGGTTCCTCAGCAGATGGTGGGTGAGGCCTCAGCCGTGTTCTTGGCAGACAAGGGCTTTACCCTTGCTGATCTAGTGCCCGGAGCTGGCTCTGCCTTGAAGAGGCCGGGGGTGTTGTTGGGGCTCCTGCAAAGAGGGGCACACCATGCAGTACCATCATAATCCATCAGCTGCTGCTGGCACTGTGCATCTACCTGGGCAGCCTCTTCGTGGGCGGCAGCCCACAGGTAGGTGTGGTGGCCGCCTCAATAGGCCCAGCCCATCACACTTCCTCCTCCTCCTTCTTCTCCTCCTCCTCCCCAGATCCACTGCTGTTCCTACACCTGAGCAAGGCCGCCGTCCTGGCCTGCATTTGCAGCCTGGGTGTGCTCTACATCCATTTGCCTGAGTTCATTGAGCAGTTTGCCAAGCACACCCAGACACCACAGGTGCATCCTTCCTGGTCTGCATGGTGGATTGTGGCACCAGGTGAACCCAGACACACAGAGAGAGAGGGATGAATGGGCAACTGGGCGTGTGACTGACACCTGGCTTCCAGTGCTAGAGAGGTGAGAAAGGGAAGGGCTGGGCTGGGCTGGGCTGGGCTGGGCTGCTGCTGTTTTTCATTGGGGGCATGTGGAGCGAGACGGGGCTCCTCTTGCTATCTCTTATCCCCCCTTGTCGGGCATGGCAGGGCTTCCTGCCCTTCACTTAGCCCCCCATCCCTCCTTATCAATGCAATTTGAGGGTGGCAGATGGGGAGGGGTGGGGTAGAGGAGGAAGGCTATTCCCAACTCCTGGGACAACTGGCTTCTTCTTCCTGGCAGTTTTTTCTCTGCCTTTTGGCATCAGCCATCAAAGACAAAGTTTTTGTGAGGAGACGGGCTTGTCCCACCCACTGCCACCCAGATGTCCTCGCTTTCCCCAAGCATTTCTTTGCCTCCCTCATTTCTGGCTCCATTGCATTTCTCGCCATCATGTACAGGGGAACAAAAGTTTGTGGGACTAAAAACAAAAGTTCAATCAATCAATTCGATCTTCTCGCAAAAAAAAAAAAAAAATCTTACGAAGTTGGAATTGATTGATTGAACTTTTTTTAATCCCACAAATTTTAGTCTCCCTGAACACAATGGTGAGAAATGTGACAGAGAAATGTGACAGAGCTGGAAATCAGGTAGGAAAAGAAATGCTTGGGGAAAGCAAGGAAACCTGGGCGGTGGCGGGTAGGGCAAGCTCTGTGGTACAGCAGTGCAATGAAGAGAAGGGCAATGGAGTGGCTGGTGTGAGGGAAGGAGGGCTCTGTTTTCCCTCTCTTCTCTCTGCTCCAGTTCTCCTCCTTCCCTTGTGCTGGCCGCTCCATTGCCCATTTCTCCATTGCAGTGCAGCTCCCAGGATCCACTTTGATAGCAGGGGGTGGGTAATAATTTGCCTGGCCAAAGTGACACCACCGTCTTCCCTACATTGGGCTCAGCTTCAATCATTCTGCGACTTAATTCCTTGCCATTCTCACTTTTGCCCACAGACTAACATCCCCTGCATGCAACTTCATTGGGAGGGGTGGAAAATCCCTCCACTTCCCCCTAATTCTTCACCTTTCTGTGTGAGCTCTCAGGAGCATCAACTCCTTGTCTCTATGATAAACCCGCCCCCCATTCCTTGGAAACCTCACCTCTTAAAGGAGAAGCATCTGGAAGGCTAAAACAGCTGCGAGACCAATGTGCAAACAAGCACCCTTGGAAACAGTCTTTCAAACTATAGTCTGCCCCCCCCCCCCATAGTCTGAAGGACTGTGAATTGGATCCCTGATTAAAAAGTTTGAGGCATAGAGGACTTTAGCAGCATCCAGTGACCTAGAGTTGTGATGTTAAATTAAATTTATATATTCAATTGCAGGGAGGAAACAACTGACTCTTGGGGTACCCCATAAGGGAACAGCTACTATGACAATCTCTCCTTCCCAACCAGCATTGACTGTAATTGTTTACTAAGAAAGAAGCGGGTCAACTACAAAACAGTAAAGCCCATAGTTAGCCCAAAAAGATACCATAGTCAATAGTATCAAATACCAATAAGAGGTCCCAAAAGACTATGACAGACAATATCTTCATCTAGATCATGACAAAAGTCATATACTAGAGCAACCAACTCCATCTCAGTCCTGTGTTAGGGACTGAACCCTGATGGATATGGGTGCAGCTAATCCATTTTTTCTGGTGTGCTCTGTCACTGGTCTTGAACCACTGACTCAACATTTACTAAAAATCGAAGTTTGGATATCAGCTCTGGATTCAGGGAAGGGCCTTTGAATAGTTTTCCACCAAAACCCTTATTCACACATTTCCCATTGTATTGTGAAGTTGTTCCAATTGTGAATCCTTTCTCCCTGTAATAGCTTCTACCATTCCTATGGTGTCAAAATGGCCATCAATGGCTTTGTCTAATTCCCTTAATGAAAAGAAAAATGATCTACCCAACACAAATTTGTTGGATAAACAAATTTGGACATCGTATATCAGACCAAACTGATAGGATTCTGTGCTTTTAAACTAGGAAATCCACTGCATACAGCATAATGAAGAATGCTAATAACATTTATAGTGCTGTGATGTATATTACTTCTTTGTAACCATATACATAAGAAATCATGGAGAAATCATGGATAAAATGCTTTAACTGTACATAGGGTGTGAGATGGAAGGAAAAAATATCTCAGTTAATAAAGTGGTTAAGAACAAGACATCAAACATGAACGCTCTTGCTAATGTGTTGGGGTTAGAAAATTTGAATCATATTACAAAATTACTTTTTTCACATCATCAGCATCTCACCTTAGATAGATATGCTTTGTTCTAGGATTTGGGAAAATATAGCTCTGGTATGAAATGATAGAAAGCTTGTGTGTGACTTTCTGTTTCCATGTGGGTTAAGAAACTACAAGGGTGTATGTGTGTCTGTGTCTGTGTGTGCAACACATACACATACACACACAAACACACATATATACATACATGCCAATAGTTAAGGCACCAGCCTAGAAAGCAATAGACCATGAGTTCTAGTCTACCTTAGCCATGAAGCCAGCTGCTTGACCTTATGCCAGTCACCCTCAGGGTTGTTATTGTGGAGAAAATAGAAGGAAGAAGGTGTGGTGGAAATGTTTGCCACCTTGAGTTTTTTGTGAAAATAATAAAGATGACTTATAAATAAATGTTTTTTTTTCTTTTTTTTATGACTCTGTAATCCCTTTTATCAGGGTGGAGTTGGGGCAATTGAACTCTCAATTTTCTGAGTGGGAAGCAAGAGTCTTCACCTCTAAGACATCATGCTGCTCGGATATAAATAAGTGAATAAATAAAATAAATATTTCCATTACAATCAAACTAAATGATGAGTTCCTCATTTCCACATGATTGCACTCTAGAATTCAGGCTGTCAAATAAATATTTCCTATGGGAAGTAGGGGGAGGATATATCTTGATTTATTAGTCATAATTTCTTAATGTAATGCTACTTCGAGGGGAGAAAAAAAACCTCACCATTCCTTTTAATTTTCCATGCAGGAGAAATGATTGAGCAATTGCAACCATTCTTGAATGGAGTTATGTTTTTGTGTAGGAATCGATCAGTTAATGGTGATTTCTGCCTTTAGCTCAGAGAAAGACCCTTTGGTTACAATGATCTCACCATTCAGTAGCAATTCATGCAGTGAAGGAAGTGTAACTGAAATAAAACAGTGAAAGTATCTCAATGGAAAAAGAATCAATAATAGTAAATCTTGATGCTAGGATCATAAAAGAAGTAGTGGCTTAAAGTCCCTGCTTTGAGTGAATTAACAAGTCAAATGAACATAGTGCAAGTTAGTAAATGAGTAAATAAATAATTAAATTGCAGTGTTTTACCACTGATCTAAGGACTTTGGAATGAGAAAATCCCTGTGAAAAGTCCATTTTTAAAAAAGTTTAGTATGTCTCTGTTAGAATAAAAACTATGTTGATTCAATTTTGTGTAATCTTACCATCAGCTGTTTTGGACAGCTGGACGTAGAACAGATTGATGAAAACTGAACAAATATTTATTTACTTATCAACAAAGTTAATGATTCATAGTCACTAAACAAATATAAGTTCAACAAGTTTTATTTTCAAGATAAGCACCTCTCATCCAACTCAAGGGGCTGTATTATTACTTATTTTTGTATATATAGCTGCCCATCTCATTTTTACATTATTTTAATCAGTTTACAATAAAACACACAAAAAGCACAAAACAGAAAATAAAAAAATAAATTAAAAAATGCAGGAAGGACATCAAGAGCTGGGGCACTGTATACTACAAAGGCATACAATCTCTAATGTGTTTTTCTATACACAAGGTCCCGTCATTTTCAGTCCATTTCATTCTGTCTCTCATATATATTGTGTAACCTTCAGGTTGTCTCTGTCTCTCCACTCTTAATTTCCTTAAAGGGTTATGTTATGGGTGAAGTTTCAGGAGGAAGTACCAGGTTTCTGCAGGAAAAATAAGATCTAAAACTAGCAATAAATAAAGTTGAATTCCAAATCTATTTTAAAACAGTCTCATTTTGTCTCTGGCAGGAACTTCAAGAATAGATTTTCAAAGAAGTTTAGCGGAGGCTAATTGTAGCACAGTCATGGCAACCATCATAAAAGAATTCAAGTAAATGCTTTGTATCAAATGTGATCTCTATTTATACAGACATTCTTGCAATCTTTTCTCAATCCTTTTTATGTAAAAAGCTAGAATCCATTTTCCTCTGGATGGAAATTTCCCACTAGATTCTTATAACAGATTGCAAGTTGTTTACTCTGGCGATGTGAAAACTGGCTCTTATCCAAAAACTTGGTAGTCAGTGAATTGTGCTATATAAGATTGAGGTTTTTATAAAATCCGTAGTAATAATTTAATGAGTAAGATTTCAGACCATTTCAAATATGCTATATGTAACAGCATAAAACTGCATTTAATTTAATTTAATTTACCTTTACTGGTCAATGACAGAAATGAAAAGACTTGACTTGAACAATCTATCCCTTATTAGATAGAATGCCAGGTCTGCTTATTACAGGTCTTGGAGAAGGATAACTTTTAAAACTAATGAACTCCCTTCCCTCCCTTCCTCCCTCTTCCTCCCTCCCTCTCTCCCTCCCTCCCTCTTTGTCTCTCTCGTGCCACATGAACCAAAGAATAACAAATTAAGGTCTATAGCACAGGTAATTTCTGTCTAAATACTCTAGGCCTGTGGCTCCCAACCTTTTGGGCACCAGGGACCAATTTCGTGGAGAAAGGTTTTTCCACAGGCCAGAGAGTGTTGGCTTCACATGCTGCCTGCATCCCACAGTTGGGACTTCACTTGTTTGCATGGCCTGATTTCTGGCATGCCTTGGCCCAGAGCCAATCCACAAATGGGGAGTTGGGGACCCCTGCTATAGGCCAGTGTAGCTCAACCTTTAGCAATTTTAAACTGTGAGGACTTCAAGAGAATTCCTCAGCCATATCATAAAGTTGCCAAGGGTTGAGAAACACTGATGTACACTCTAAGTTTTCTACCTGTTTAGATAATTTCTGAGTTCTGTTAAAAAGAAGATACACAATACTAAGATACTCAATATCTAAAATGCAACTTTCCAAAGAAAATAAGACATAACTTGGCAGCTATGCCTTTTTACTCATTAGTAAGGTATAAATGAGATATTCTACTTTTAAAACAATTAAATTCCAACCATAGCAACTGTTTGTCAGAAATTTTGTTCTTTATGGATATTGGAAACAAAAGATTTGCTTATTCAGATTTCTGGTGTAAGTTGTACCTAAATGCAGGAAGAGGCTATTAACAGATTGCACACAGGCTCCATTCACATTTTTGTAGTTTCTAAAGAGATTCCAGCCCCTATTATATCAAGACTTGACATTAAAATTTGGCAATAAGACACTAATTTTTGCAGAGCAATTATAGGTACTGGTAGTTACCACATATCCTGTTATGGATTCTGAATGCTATCAAAAGACCTGCATTTGTAATAGGAATTACTTAATTTAAGAATGTGAGAATACTGCCTAGGAAGTGAATGATAAATGTCAAAATCAGATCCTGACATCCACTTATTTGCCTTTATCTGTCCTTCATACAACAATGACAGAAGACATGGAATTCTATCAAATATCAAATCATTTTAAAGTGATCTTTTAAATTTTATACATTTCTAATGCAGTATGTTTTCTCATGGTTCTGGATGTGAGCATAATATTAATTTATGCTTCACTGTTGTTTCAGGCCTATGCTTTCAACAATATTTTTGTCATGACACTATTAAATGATTGCCTTGCTGAGGAAAAGAAAGGACATCTAAGAAGCCTAAGAAATTAGAAAGTCTTACTTTTCTTCATCCTAAATATCTTGGGAAATTTTCAGCAAAAGCATTTATTTGGTTATTTGTCAGAGCCAACATGAGAAAATGTCTTTGAGGTTCATTTTTCTTTTAAATCTGTGTTAAATCTGTGTTTTGAAGGAGACATGAAATTGTTGCTTATGAACCTTACAGCTGACATAAATCACCAACTTCAATCTATTCGAGTTTGCCAAGTTTATCTATTTATTTGGACAGAGGTCTGCCACACATCAATCAATTTCCTTCTACCAGTTTCTTTCATACACAGTAGTTGGGAACCTTATAGGCTATAAGGCCTTATCTGGCTACACTCTCACTCTTCAAAACGTCCCTTTTTGTATTACCTAAGGAAAAATGGTGAGGGACATGGTAACTCAGTGGCTAAAACTGAGCTTGTTGATCGAAAGGTCGGCAGTTCAGAAGTTTGAATCCCTAGTGCCGCATACAGGGTGAGCTCCCGTTACTTGTCCCAGCTTCTACCAACCCAGCAGTTCGAAAGCATGTAAAAAATGCAAGTAGAAAAATAGGGACCACCTTTGGTGGGAAGGTAACAGCATTCCGTGCGCCTTTGGCATTTAGTCATGCCGGCCACATGACCATGGATACGTCTTCAGACAGCGCTGGCTATTTGGCTTTGAAACAGAGATGAGCACCGCCCCCTAGAGTCGGGAATGACTAGCACATATGTGCAAGGGGAACCTTTACCTTTACCTTTAAGGAAAAATGGAACATTGCTGGGAAATGTCCTGTTCATCCATTAAAACATTGGTATATTTCCACAAATTAGAAGGTGCCGCTCCAATAATAACCTGGGAAAGTTCCTACACAGCAAAGAATTTAAAGAATTTCCAAGTTTTAAAATTCTATTTGTGAAATACATGCCTGAAGAGAATTTCACTTTCTCACAACATCTCTTCCCCTTAATTTCAGAATGCTAATTGTTTTTTGCTGAATTTTGCTCACTAATGACAATAAACTAGGCAAAATATGTGCTATGACATCATGACACAAGGTATTTGCAGTATCATGTTAGTACATAAGAGATGGGATATGTATAGCACACCTGTCATTACATGCTTCTCCCCTCCATGCCTCCATCCACAATTGCTCTTGGACATATGTGTCCACAGGAAAATGCTCGGTGGGTGGAGTGATGAGACTTGCATTGTTAGGTTACAGTGCAAATCCAGATTTATGTACTTCTGTCCCTCACTGGGAAGCAAAAACAAAATTGCAGCTTTTCACTGGCTTAATGTGCATTTCATCATTTTTTCATCATCAAAATAAGTATGTTTCTGCCTAGGAACTACATCTCCCAGTAGACAAGTTGTAAGAGGTATGTCTGGCATGGAAAAAAGAATGTTCCTGATATGAGAATAGAAAATGAGCAAGAAAGAGAGAATATAGAAAATCTGACAGCAAAAGAAAAATTACAGTCTGGGTCTATAGAGATCTCTGAAGTTAGAATGAAAAGTCTTGAATAAGTTGGAAACATGATATAAGTGGAATTATTTGAAGAAAGGGTAAAGTGGAGGGTCTTGTTTTGCATTTATTTACCTTTTGTTCAGAAAGCAGTCATAGAAGCCTAGATAAAATCTTGATTTGTTTATTTCTGGGCACATGGTTACATGAGGACTTAACACACACACCAGGATTAGTTGTATGTATGTTCAGCATGTGTTTTCAGTCCTAACTGCAGAAGCACAAGACGTATTTAACTTCTGATTACTTTATTGCTAAAAGAATCATCAAGAGGTTAAGGGCGCAACTTGTTGCACTCATGTGATACCCCTCCTGCGCGAACTGCACTGGCTCCCAGTGGTCTTCCGGGTGCGATTCAAGGTGCTGGTCACCACCTTTAAAGCGCTCCATGGCATAGGACCCGGGTACCTTCAAGACCGACTTCTGCCACCAATAGCCTCCCACCGGCCAGTTCGCTCCCACAGAGAGGGCCTCCTCAGGGTGCCATCGGCCAAGTTATGTCGGTTGGTGACACCCAGGGGGAGGGCCTTCTCTGTGGGTGCCCCAGCCCTGTGGAATGAACTGCCCCCGGAAATACGTAAGATCTCTGACCTCCGGGTATTTCGTTGCGCACTCAAGACCCTGTTGTTCTGCCAGGCTGGGCTATCAACATAACAATTTTAAATTGGGTTTTAAAATTCTGGGGTTTTAAAATTCAGCCGAATTTATTTAATAATTTTAAACTATTTTAACTGATGTTGTTTTGTGTTTTTAATAGGCTGTACACCGCCCTGAGTCCTTCGGGAGAAGGGCGGTATAGAAAAAAAAATATTATTATTATTATTATTATTATTATTATTATTATTATTATTATTATTATTATTATTATTATTATTATTATTATTCTGTAACAGGAAGGTAAGATGAAAATTATTTGGGGACTTGTCCCTGTGAGAAGGTTAAATGTAATCTTTTTCAGGAGTTAAAAACAAACATCCTATGGGCATGAATCTTTTTTTTTATTATTGGAAAAGTTTTAAAACAAACACAATTTCCTCACAACCCTCCCCCCCAACCCCCCTCCCCCTCCCCCCAACCCCCCTCCCCCTCCCCGACTTCCCAGAGCAGAACACAAGGAATTTCTATTAACTTTTAACAATAAACTAAATTGCTTAACCAATCATTAAACTAACACCCCCTTAAAAAAATTCTTAACCCCCCATAGATAAAATCCTACTTCTTAGACATAAAACTTCTAATATCACTTAAATAATGCTTATACAGTTAAAAGAAATCATTCATAAGCTATTTGATATTTTTTGGTCTGATACTTATTTTGAATATAATCAATCCATCTTCTCCAGTCCTGTATATACTTTTCTTGTGTGTGATCCTTCAAATATGCTGAAATTTTAGCCATTTCAGCTAAATTAGTTACTTTCAATATCCAGTCATCAATAGCAGGCAAAAAATCCTTCTTCCAATGTTGTGCTATCAGCAATCTTGCTGCTATTATCAAGTTCAAGATCAGTTTAGTCTCTGCAACTGTACAGTCCATAGTTATACCCAGTAAAAACAACTGTGGAGTAAATTTCAGTCTTTTTTAAAAAAATATTCTGCATCACCCACCAAATCTTTATCCAAAATGCTTTGATTTTTCTACAAGTCCACCATATATGATAATAAGTTGCTCATCACAGTCACATCTCCAACATTTAGCTTGCACATTAGGATACATACATGATAATTTTTTGGGATCTAAGTGCCATCTATAAAACATTTTATAAAAGTTTTCTCTTAAATTTTGTGCTTGTGTAAATTTCACATTTCTAATCCAAATCTTTTCCCAAGTCTCCATCATTACTGGCTCTTGAAAATTTTGTGCCCATTTAATCATACAATCTTTAACCAGTTCCGTCTCAGAATCTATTTCCAATAAAGCATTATACAACCTTTTAATATGCATTTGTTTTTGATCTCTAATTTGTTTTACCAAATTCTCCTCATTTTGCACGAAGCCAGTTTTTTTATCTTCCTTCCATCTAGCTTGAAGTTGACCGTACTGAAACCATGTATAAATTATACCTTCTTCTCTCAATGTATCTAAAGGTTTCAAATACATTACCCCCCTTTCCATAATGAGAAGCTCCTGTTTTTGTTCTATACTTATATTTTCTATTGCATGTCTAGGATTTGCCCATACAGGTATCTTATAATTTAACTTATATTGATATTTTTTCCAAACCCTCAACAAAGCATTTCTAAGTATATGGTCCTTAAATACTTTATCCACTTTTTTGTCATATAACAAATAGGCATGCCATCCATATAACAGATCATAACCTTCTAAATTCAAAATTCTCCCCTCAGTTAAATTAAACCAGTCACTAATTTGTGATAAGACCGCTGCTTCATAATATAATCTTAAATTAGGCATTTTGAGACCCCCACTGTCACGTGTATCTTGTATAATTTTCATTTTTATTCTGGGTTTTTTCCCAGCCCAAATGAAAGTATTAATACCTTTCTGCCATTCTCTCAGATTTTCATCTTTCTTAAGCACAGGTATCATTTGGAACAAGGTAACACATTCATTTTAATTGCTGCAATTCTTCCCAATAAAGACAACTATAATTTTTTCCAATTCTCCATATCCTTCTGTACCTTCTGCCAAAGAACCTCATAGTTATTTTTGTATAATTTTGTATTTGAAGCTGCTATGTACACTCCTAGATATTTAACCTTTTTAGCTATTTCAAAATCTGTTATTCTTGCTAGTTCATCTCTTTCAAATATAGACATATTTTTAATTATCATCTTTGTCTTATGTGAGTTAACTTTAAATCCTGATACTTTCCCGTATTGATCAATTATATCCAATATATATGGAGCCGACTCTATAGGTTGGGATAAGGTAACAACCAAATCATCTGCAAATGCTCTTAATCTATAATCTTGATGTCTAATTACAATACCCTTCAATTTTTCTGAGTCATGTATCTTATTCAATAGCACTTCCAAAGTCAAGATAAACAACAATGGGGACAGAGGACACCCCTGCCTTGTTCCTTTCTCAATTCTAAAAACCTCTGTTAAACCTCCATTGACTATAATTTGTGCTGTTTGCTGCTGGTATATCGCTCTAATTGATTGTGTAAAATATTCCCCAAAATGCATTTTCTCTATTATTTTAAACAAAAATTGCCAGTTCAAGCGATCAAATGCCTTCTTTGCATCCAAAAATATAAACGCTGCAGGGACTTGATTATTTTTTTCCAAATATTCCAGTAAGTTTACAATTTGTCTAACATTATATTTCATTTGTCTCCCTTTTATAAACCCTGATTGATCATTATGAATTATTTGTTGCATAACTGGCATTAATCTATTAGCTAGTATCTTAGCAAAAATCTTGTAATCAGTATTCAAAAGTGAAATTGGCCTAAAATTCTCAGGTTTGATGGAATTTTGATCCTCCTTTGGAATTAGTGAGACAAAAGCTGTTTTCCAGGAAGGTGGTACTCCTCCTCCTGCCTGTATTTTATTAAATAAGATTTTGGGTGGTTCTAACATTTCAAATTGTAAATGTTTATAATAAACAGCTGTTAGTCCATCTGTTCCCAGAGTCTTACCTATTTTTAATTGTTTAATTACCCCAACAATTTCCCTGGAAATTATTGGCTGATTTAATCTCTCTCTCTGTTCCAGCGATAATTCAGGAATATCTATCTTTAAATATCTATCAATATCAACATCTTGAATTGCATGTTTAGCATATAACTTTGTATAGAACTCCAAAAAAGCCTTTTTTATTAAATTCTGTTGGTAAATCTCCTTACCTCTAAATTCTATCTTGTCTGTAACACGTGATTTTTGGTTTTTTCTCATCATGTAAGCCAACCATCTCCCAGGTTTATTAGCATTACAGAATGTATTATGTCTAGCATATTGTATGCTGGTTGCTACTTGCCCAGCCATTAACATATTAAATTGCTCTCTTAAGATATTGATCATATCTTTTGCCTTTTTGTCTCCCGGGTTAGTTATAAGCAATTGTTATTTCTTTTTAATTTCCTCCTCTATCTCCTTCCGTCTGTTTTGTTGTTTTAGTCTATGTTTATTGTTCAAAAAAATTAATGTTCTCATCTCATATATGCCTTACTCGCATCCCATACCATCTCCATCGAGGTACCTTTATTCATAATGTTAACAAAAAATTCTTTCATTTGTTTTTTAAGTTCACTCAAATTATCTTCATATCTAAATAAATTCTCATTTAACCTCCAAGACCTCCTTTCCCCTCTTTCCTGCTCTAGTTCCACCCAAACCGGGCTATGATCAGTTAAAGTTCTTGGACATATCTTCGTATTCTTCACCCTAGAAAAAAGATCATTTGTGGTTAATATAAAATCAATCCTAGAAAAAGATTGATGCCTATCTGAAAAAAAAGTAAAATCACTTTCCAATACATTCCTTTCTCTCCAAATGTCTCTGAGCTCCATATCCTCCAAAATATCAAAAAAAGATTTAGGCAACTTAGCACGTATGGGTATCTTGGAAAGAGTTTTTTTATCTTTCTGGGTATTTATTACCCCATTCCAATCGCCCATTAAAAGCAAAGATCTATAGTCCCATTGTAGTATTTTAGTATGTAAAAGTTTATAAAATTTGTCTTGTTGCTGATTAGGCGCATATACTCTTTGGCCTAGCTCCTCCCACTGCTTGTGTTTTTTGGACTTGTTGGGTTGAATCTTGAGGCTGTCGTACCAGATGTTGTTTGTAAGTAGCTCTTGTCAATCGTTGATCTTTTGGCAACTCTATCATCTTTAATGGCTCAAGGGTTGGTGGTGGACCCCCACTCAACAATAAATCTTCTTCCAAATTAGCTCCTCCAGCTAAAGCTTGAGCATAGGTTTGTGGTTGCCCTCCACCTTTCTCTTGTATCATTTCCAATTGCTTTCTAGCACCCCCTGGTGAGGGTGGCCGTCCAGCCTTTAAGACATTGGCGTAAAAATCTTTTGCCTTGCCAACTGTGTTTAAGCGATATCTTTGCCCAGCATATGTCACTATTATCCCAAATGGGATATCCCATCTGTACTGGAGCTGCTGGTTTCTTAATACATTCACCAAAAAACCAAACTGCTTTCTGTCCCTTAACATTTTAAGAGGAAGCTCTTTCAGGACCACCAGCTCTTGTCCATCCACTTTAATCTTGTTTCTGTAAGAAGCTTGCAGAATGTCATTTCTAATTCTCCTTGTTGTAAAATAAATCACCACATCTCTTGGTAGCTGCTTTTGTTTTGCCAGCCAGGAGTTAACCCTATAGATTTTGTCCATTTGAATTGCCACATCTTCTGGCCTTTCTGAAATCAGCTCTGCTAAAGCATTGGAACAAATATCTTTTAAATTTTCACCACTCTTTTCTTTCAAACCTCTCAGCCTCAGGGCAAATTCCATTGATCTGTATTGTAATATAACCATTTCATCATCCACTTTCTCTGTTTGTATCATAACCTCTCCTAATTTAGTTGCAAGCTCCAAATTAGCATCATCTATTTCCCGTACTCTCTCCTCAATCTTTAACATATGATTAGCCAGTCCTGAAACTGTAAAAACAATGTCATCTCTTATTGCATTATGTTTTTCCTCCACCACATCTTTAATTTTCTTTAACTCCTCTGAAAATTCTTTCATCATTTCTGCCTGATTGTTCAGGTCACCCATTATAAATTCTTTAAGGTCTTGTGACTGTGTATCAGCCGGAAGTTGTTGTTTTTGAGTCACTACAGGGGAACCTCCTCCCCCTTTAGAAGTTGGTGGCTTTAGTTGTTTAGCAGCCATTTTATTTTAAAATGAGTTTTTTCCTTTTACAGCCACAAAGTCTTATAAACAGTCTTACAATGTCTATTTCAGAGTTTTTTCAAAATAAACAGTCCTCTCTTCAAACTGTTCTCAATCCCCAGGAATTTTCTCTTCAAGCAGAGGACTCTTAACAAGCAATTTCCCTTTAACTTTTCCTTTCCCTTCCGCCCACAGCAAAGGCTTCCTCTCCAGCCTCCAGCTCAGGAAAGCTCCGTTTGCAACAATGTATTCACGGAGTTAAGTTCTGTTTCTTTTAAAAAGCTTGCACTCTTGCTTCCGCTCTGTCTGCCTTGTTGGAAATCATTAGAACTCACTGTTTGCCAGCAGAATTGGACGCAGACCTCTAGCTCTGGTTAACAGAGGCACCAGCGATCCGGAGCAATGGGAGGGCTGAACTGGGAGCTCTCACCCTCCGAGTCCCTGGAATTAATCCAGGGACTTTCGGGGAGCTCTACCCACCCCCTCTGACTCTCCTCTCCTTCTTTGCCTGAAGGAGAGTTTTTTCAAACCGCTGGACAGCAGTTTAGCCCTGTCAGGGTGGTTTTTTACAGATCAGGTGGCTGGCTGTCAATGGAAACCATCCTTGACATCCGCGGAGCCACCGGAAGTCCCTATGGGCATGAATCTTGAAAGGTAGGTTGAAAAATTCCAATGGATGGATAATTTCTTTTCTAGTCTATTTAAGGTAAGCATTACCTATGAATCAAATTTTAGCCAGAATACTTTCTAATGGAAATATCGATGTTATAGGAGTTGAAATCTTATATTAATGGAGGGTAGAAGTTTGAGAAAGATGGTTGAACAAAATACCTCATTCTGAGAAGCTCAGTATGAATCTTTTCCCTTACGCAAAACCAGACACACTACTTAGTTGCCAGGAACTCAATATCCTGGCAAGTCATAGAGCTGCTGTCATGACCCCTTTTTTTCTTCCTTATCAGTCTGAAGAGTAGCATATGGAATGACCATTTTAATTTCTCATGGTATTGCGAACATTGTTGCTATGGGGCAGTATAAATATTTTTTTTAAAAAGATTAAACTCAGCTGCTTAGTATTGTTTTAAATTGGGACCACTCAGATTCAAGGTTTCCATTATAATGACTAAAGTCCCAAGAGATCTTTTTTATTTTACAAGACAGCCCAAATTTCACAAATGTTTTTGGAGATGAATAAAGATTGCCTCTAAAATCCAAGCAAACCGAAGCTTAGTCTCTCCAGTTTGGTTAACGTGATGCCTTTGGCATATTTTTTTTACACATTTTAGTGCTTTTGGAACTAAATCTGAAAGGTCAAAAATATATATTTATACATTATAGAGACATCTGCACAATACTGGATTAAAACATTTTAAAAGCTGGCTAGTAGAGTGAAATTATTCTGAATACTTTTGCAGTTAATAGCTAGCAGATTGGGTAGCATGTAATGTTGGAAGAAATGTCCATCTGGGTTCAGTTCCAAGTGGGAAGAAAGACACTGGAAATATGGAGGCTGATTGGAAAGATGGTTTAATGGTGACAGGACCACATGGTTTGAGGTCCTGGGCAAAGTCCTTGGGCTTTGAACTTGCTTCCTGTTCCTGTGAAAGAAATGTATTCTGATTGGTTGTCAGACTCCCATGGGGCCATGTGGGGGTAACTTTGTGGGTTGTCTTGAGTCCCAGGCTTGGTTGAATCTTGCTAGGTGATGTAATGAAGGGTCAAAACTGGCCCAGCCTTTTGTCTTTTAAATAGGTTGGCACCAGTCTTTCTGGGGCTATTAACAAAGGTGGAGGCTGCTTTCCAAGAGCGTGTTTCTTCTTTTCCCATCCAGGGAGGTATAATATTATGCCTTTTTAATATTTCCTAGAATATTTCATTCTTCTAGGAGAGGGGTGGGTACTAACTTTCTACAGTACCTTGTCCTTATTCTTTTTTAGCACTATGGTTCCTGCTGGGAAAAACATATTAACCTAAGTATCACAAAGCAGGTTAGCATCTCAGTTACATTTTGTAGCCAGATGTGTGAATGACTCAGGCATCTGGAGGAGTTGTTTATTTCTGACAAATGCACATTGGATTTGGGAGAAGCAGTCAGAAAATAACTTCAAAATATCTGAGATCCTTCCCAAGGTATTTCATTATAATGTTTAAAAGTTAGAAGATAATTCATTCTTCTCCCATCTATTTGGGGAAAGTTGCCCTATGATATGAGGGATGGTTAATAAATTTAATAAATAAATAAAATAAAGATAACTACAAGGACTAATCTAAGCAGTCACCAAGAATCAAGACTGACTTGAAGGCAGTACACACACATAAAAATTTGATAGATAAAGGATGGTAGGTACCATGTTTCCCTGAAAATAGGACATGTCCCAAAAATAAGGCCAAGCCTGATTTTTGGGGTGAGCATAAATATACGCCCTCCCCCCAAAATAAGCCTTAGTGAAGGGGTGGACGTGGCCAGCACAGGAGGCAGCCCTTCCCTTCCCCGTCACCTCCTGGAGCTTCAGCCCCTTAATTGCTGCCCGCTGATCAGCTGAGCCAGCAAGGGCTGTGCATCTTGGCCCAGATCTCCAGAGCACCTCCCCAGCTGCCGGCCTCCTCCCCCCTTTCCTTCTGATCTTTCTTTACTTTGGATCACAACACAGACACACATCCCCAAAATTCTCCATCCAAAACCTTCAGCCTTGGAATCCTAGAAGGGCCATCTATGCTGCAATTCCAAAGAAAGAATGGTGGTGTGTATGTGAGAGAGAGAGAGAAAGAGAAAGATCTGATCCAACCTTGGAGAGTTATCCAGGGCTGGCAGCAATGTTCTCTCTGTCCCACCTCTCTCTATACAGAACACACACAGAGGTCCCTCACCGCACCCCCCAAACCTCCCAAGGCAGCCACATCCCTTCACTAACCTGCTTTCCAGCTCCGTTCTCCACCATCACATGCAGGGCAAGAAAAGTACTCTGTGGGACTACGGTAAAAACACATTCCAACTTTGCAAGATTTTCTTTTATTCATGAGAAGTTGAAAGGTCTGAACTACTTTTTTTTTTTTTTTTTCTGTAGTCCAACAGACTACATGCAGGGGAGAACAGAGCTGGAAAGCAGGTTAGTGAAGGGATGTGGCTGTTCTGGAGGGGAGGGGGAGGATTTGGCATGGGTGGCCTGGCTGAAGGGCCTTCAGGTAAGCCCATGCAGGGCCTTGGGGCAGCTCTGCAGCCCCTGCCTTGCTTTGTCCTCCACCCCCACCCCCCACTACCTTGCTTCATTTTTTTTTGCAATGTGCAGCCTCTCACAGAAAGGAGAATTGCAGGCAATTCTCGTTACTGTGAGAGGCTGCACATTGCTTATGGGCAGTGTGCAGTGTTGTATGTTCTGTAACTTGACAAAGGCAGGCCAGGGATGTGTGGGGGAGGGGCTACCCGGTAGAGCCCTGAAGGCAGAACCAGGGGTAAAGAGCTCCTGGCCTACACCGTTTGTGGGCAAGGCTGTGTGGAGCTGGCTGTGACATTTCTCCAAGGCAGCGACCAGCCAGAAAAGGGCATGTCCTCCCTAAGTGAATGGGTGCACTACGGGAGCCTCAGACCAGGGAGGCAGCGGCAGAAAGTGGCAAGGTTCAGGACGGGTTCAGCTTGTTGCAAAAGCAGCCATGATTCTTGCTATCTCGTCTCTTACTGGGCATGGCAGGGCTTCCTGGCCCTCGCTTCTCCCCCTCCATACCCTACCTGCCACCCCCAAACTGTACCCCAAAATAATAAGGCACCCCCCCCAAAATAAGGCCAAGCCCTTATTTCGGGGTTCAAAAAAATATAAGACAGGGTCTTATTTTCGGGGAAACACGGTAGGTAGGGAGAGAGAGAGAGAGAGAGAGAGAGAGAGAGAGAGAGATAACATACTGCTACAATGATTTTTTAAAAATCCAGTACATTGCTTTATGGATTATCATTGAATTATTATAGATTTTGTATGCAAGAGTTTCAACTTGCATATTCACAGGATTTAGTTACCAGCTACCATCCTGGAGAGTTCTACAAAGAAAATGAGAACATACACATTCATTGGCAGTTGCTTATTGACTATGAGAATTTGCTCTGCTTGAATCACAATCCAAATATTGAAGCATTAAAGTATTACATCTATTATCTGTTGTTGCTAAGGATTACTGAAAGGCACTGGCATGATGAAGCTTACTGAGTAGGTATGAAGGGTGACAAAAAGTTAAATGAAATGCTGTTGTGCTAAAGCTACTCTTAAGTGAACGCATTGGGAGTTAAGATTCAAATCAACAGGCATCTGATGTGAAATATAAAAGTCATACAAAGAAGAAAAATTGAATTAATTGACTTACTACAGTAGCACGTCAAGTAATATAAACAGTCTTATCACAGAGGAAAAGGAGTAAAGTGATTCCCTGAATGTAGAATTACTATATTATTTGGCACTTGAGTTTATAGTGTCAAAGGTAATTGACACTTGATGGTGCTATAGCTCTATGCACTCTTTAAACTACCTTTCCTGAGTTCCCATATTTAGAACTAACTTATAAATTTCTGACAAATGAATTTTAGGAGCTCAGGCTATTGAATCAACATTCTGGCCCTTAATTGAATCAACAACAAAAAGATAAATATTTATAACAAGTGGTCCACATACTGAAGATTTGAATTGGAAGAAGGAGATTTTTGATTCAGTTGTTGTTTTGTTAGGAGCAAAACATAAATTTCAGGAGGTTCTAGTAATAGAGTCAAAGATTCAATGATATATGACCTAATTCAGCTTAATTAAGCAAGGATTTTCGAGTTTTCAATATTGGCTTGAAATCAGAAACTATTGCAGAGGTATTTCACAAATGATGGATGAGCAAGCAAAGCAAAGCAATTCTACATGTGGTGGATAAGATTTTTTAAAACGTGCTATTAGATACAGTGATTAGACCACAGTACAAAATTTAAGACATAAAGGGACAATGGGATCAGGTCATACGGATGTCAGTCTGCCCTTACAGAAATGGAAGTGTAAGTGTGGTGTTTAGATTACACCTCTAAATTGCATTTTATTATTTTTCTTCTCCTAGTAGAAAAGTTTCAAAGATAGTCATCTCAGAAAGTGGTAGGGCCATAATAGTGAAACTATGGTACGCGTGCCGGAAGGGGCATGCAGAGCCATCTCTCTGGGCATGCGAGCCATCGCCAGTTGCTCTTCCGGGTTCCAGCGTGCTGGCCAGCTGGTCTTCATGTACACAGGAGTGCTGGAAACCAGAAGAACAGCTGCCTGGCGCGCATGCATGCACCAGGAAGATGATCTTCTGGTTTCCGGCGCTCGCATGCGCACCAGCCAGCTGGTTTTCGCACTCACAGGCATGCCAGAAACAGGAAGACCAGGTGGCTGGTCCGCATGCATGCCCCGGAAACCAGAAGATCATCTTCCCGATGCGCGCATGTGCATCAGATGGCTGCTCTTCCGGTTTACAGCACGTACACACACACACACACACACACACACACACACACACACACACACACATGTGCGTGTTCCCATTTTGGCACTCAGTGCCAAAAAGGTTCACCAACACTGTGGTAAGGAATGAGATATCATTAAGAGAGAGCATTGGGTCTAAACTTCTTCAATCATCCAGCCATATACCCAAACCCAGTTGATTTCCATTGTTCACTGTGATACTTTGGGAGCAAAAAGGGACAATAGCAAGAATAATAATATAAATATATAATATAAGAGCTCTGGTGGCTCAGCAGACTAATTAACATCCACTTACATCTGCTGCCTGCAATTATTGCAAGTTCAAATCTCACCAGGCTCAAGGTTGACTCAACCTTCCATCCTTTCTAAGGTAGGTAAAATGAGGACCCAGATTATGGGGGCAATAAACTGACTTTGTATAAATATACAAAAGTATGAAGGTTATTGCTTAACGCAATGTAAGCTGCCCTGAGTCTCCGGAGAAGGGCGGCATATAAATCAAATTAAATAAATAAATTAAAAAAATTTAAAAAAGTATATTTTGATAAATGTGGAAGTGCAGCAAAATATTATTTATTACTTCTTCCAACTAAAACAAAATGTTTTAGTGCAATTTTTGTAATTTTGCTGTGATTTGGCAGTACTTTAGAACTCCACTAAATTCAGCTGCAAGTACCAAGGGGTCTCCACGCTGTGGCAAGTTCATCAATTTATCTTGTGAAATTGTCAATATACAGTATATAATAAACATCATACATAGTAATTGTGTCACTCTAGGATAGATACCCTTCCTGTCAAAGCTAAATTCTATCCCTTCCTCCAACATTTCTCATGGATAGCTATATAAATTCAATAAACAATATAAAAACAAACTTGTAAATGAAGTATTTATGTTAAAGTCTGGCATGTTTATTTTGCATATAATCATTGTGTAACATGTACTGTACTACCCAGATTCTAGAAATACCTGAAAGGAAGTTTCATGTTAGCATATTTTTTCTTCACATCATGCTTAAAATTACTGCATACCCTAAAACATCATTTCCACATATATGTAATTTATAATACACATTTTAGTATATATTTTGATTGTGATTGATATATATTTACTTTCAAAATGGGGACTAATGTACTTGACTAGAATAGTAGTTGCAATCCATATGTAGTTAGAACCATTTTCAATCTAGAAAGGCAGGGGCTGCGCACACATTGCATTTTGGGGGTTCAGGTGTGCACGCATTCACACACCCGCATGCATTTTGGGGACTCGGTCTGGAAAAGGTTAGCCATCACTGCTCAAGGTTAAAGTTTGCAGCCTGCATAGAATAGAAAGAGCATGGTTTGGGTAAAACTGAGTTGTATGGCACTTGTGGTATACTGGTCAAAATGTGCCAAAGTTATCTGTAACTCCATTACTATTACTTTATATTTATGTTAGGAAGCAGGAACAAACAGTATCAAGGAGATATCAAGGTTTTGGAGAGGAGTCCTGAAAATATCATGAATTATATTCAAATCAATCTTTAAATGAATCAGTTCAGAGTTCTCACAAATTGTAATTTGACTAGACTCAAATTATTGTATTTTGGACACATTATGTGCAGGCCAGGATATCTCAAGAAATCTACTGAGAATGTAGAAGGAAAAAGAAGAAGAGAACAACCGCCAGCAAAGTAGATAAATTTGATGGGTACTATCTTGGAAGAGCGAACGGCCAGCTTGGGGACGGATTGTCCAAGAAGAAGCATCTAAGTTTTTCTTTTATGTTTATGATTTTGTAAGAGTTAAGATTGACTTGTTGGCACATAACTAAGAGATCTGATCTTGCAGAATGAAAAGTATGGCTATATAAAGGTAGGTGTTGATTTACTTATGAATGAAAGAGTTAAAAAGTATGAACTGTTTTGTTGATTAATATTTATTAGAATTTGAGGCAGCTTGTCAGACTATTCCAGTCCATGAATATTCATACTCTGACACAGCTAAACTCCAAAATGACACTAGGCAGCTTACAATTAAAGCAGAAAAACAACAGCAATAAATAAATAAATGAATGAATGAATGAATGAATGAATGAATAAATAAATCTGGTGCTTATCAGCAATCTATATGAAAATATTCATTTTTTGAGGGTAAAATGTAAATGTAGTTTTAGTTCAATATCTGCCTTTCTAGATTGAAAATGGTTCTAACTACATAGCTGTCCATGTTGCCATGAAAATCCAGGAACTCATGCATGAATAAAAACTGATAGCTGTGATGGAAGTGTTGGAAGAAATATCCTTCTGGGTTCAGCTCCAAGTGGGGAAAAAGACACTGGAAACATGGAGACTGCTTGGAAAGATGGTTTAATGGTGGACAGGATCACATGGTTTGAGTTTCCAAACAGAAAAAGGGGCTGAAATGTTGAACGTGCCTTAGTTTTATGCCCTCTCTGAGCTTTGAACTTCCTGGGGCACAGGAAGAGTATCCTGATTGGTTGTCAGACTCCCAGGGGGTGGAAGTCTTAGCTAGCCTTGCTGGCTGATGTAATCTTCCCATGTGTCATGTGGTGAGTTTCTGTTGCTAGGTGGGTCCTATTGTATTGCAGATGATGGTCCATTGACAAAGGTGGGTGGGGGGTTGGGTTTCTGCGCCTGGCCCATTGACAAAGGGGATGGGAGGCAGGAAACTGCTTTGTCTTTAAAACATGTTTTTCCATTTCTCATCCAGGGAAATATAATATTCTGCCTTTTTAATATTTCCTAAAATATTTCATTCTTCTAGGAGAGGTGTGAGCGCTAACTTCCTACAGAAGAAAATGATCCAACTACCAGAAGAGCTGCATTTGAATTAAAATTAAGTAAGATTTCATTTTTAAAGGAAAAATGATATGACTTCAGTTTAGAGCAGCAGCTCTTCGTTCCTCCCTAGACATTGTCAGTTTGATGAATCATGACTTTTGTGTCATGCCTGGTTATGTTAGCAGAATAGCAAGCTGTCCATTTCTCCCTCCCTCTGTGTGTAGGCAGGATGGAGTATCTGTTACATGACTGCTCACTGGAGTTAAGCAGTAAGACCTCAAACCCACAAAACATGTGTCATAAACTGAGGAGCCTGCTGGAGTAAACAAATTTAGCTACTAAATCTTTTGAAGGAACAGAACAAAAGGTCACTGTAATGTTGTGGGAATGACAAGTGCTTTATTTTTATTTATAAACTTAACTAACAGGAGGTGTAAGGAACACTTTGTACACTTTTTTTCCTTTCTCACTTTGAATCATTCCTGGGTTTAATGATATTGCTCGTACTGCTGCACAATGTGAATACTTGATAATGGGCTAAATACACACACATACACACACGACTTTAGAGAAATGAGCTCTTCATTAAAATTGGTTCGTTTCAATGGAAAGTTATATTCTCAGCACATGCTTATTAGAATTACTGATGCCATCAAAATTTGGAATTAATTTGTTAATAAATTAATTTTTTTAGGTATAATGAAACCTGACTTCAATCCAAATAATCCAAATTTGGTAATTCTGCTTATAAATCCATTGTTTGTTTGTTTTTAATTTAAATTTTAAAAAATTCTGGACAACATTCAGCATTCAAATGTTTAAAAACATTTTGAATGGACATTTTCATGAAAGGATTATAATACTGTTCTTATAAAGTAAGGGATTATTTTGTGGTATACATGTATTTATCTTTTTAACTATTAAAATCACAAATCAGGGTCCTTAGTGCTATCTGAGTTTTGGTTGCTTTGTTGCAGACGTTTTATTATCCAAACATGCACTGATGAGATTACCTAGTTTGGGTAATGAAACATTCGCAACAAAACAACAAAGCTCAGAGAGCACCAAAAACCCATCATTTCAACTCTTAGCTGCAAATATTCTCCTTTATTGGTAATCATGAATCAGTTCAGCTCCTGTAGTTGTAAAAATCTGGTCAGTTTAAATTAATCATTTAAATTGATCATTTGAGTGGTGGACCCATATATGGATCAATCTGTCTCCTGAGTTGCAGATAGATTCCACTTCGCTGGCTTTTCACAAAGCATTCAAGCCTTAGAGTAAACCTCCTTGACTGTTACTGCAATGTTATTGTAACTCAACTGTAGTCAGCCATTTTTTGCTGTTTTCATATGTGAGTTGGAATAGCTGGAGCTGGAAACATTATGGCTGGAAAAATCCTGGCTCAGATAAGAGATGTACGAGGTTTCAAACTCGCAATGTCATGTTGCCATCATGTGATGTTTCACAATGTTTTTTCCCTTCATGGAGCTGGAGTGGGAGTGGCCTGCGCATGATGCATCCGGCCCATGGGCCACCATCCCTGAAAATGATTTGGATTAAATATAATTCTGTGTAGGAAGATTACAAACTCTATATAGTAGTCCTAAAAATTAAGGGGATAAAAAGCAAAGAAATCTGCTTTTTAGTTAATCTTAACATTAATTTAACTTGCCGATTTAATTTATATTTTTTCCGGACAAAGGTAATTGTAATAATTCTTTAGAACAGGTTATCATGATTAACACACACAAAGATATTTGGAGCTGTACATTGTCTCATTTTACCAGGTTTTATAAAATTTGTATTTTTTAGTTATCAGATTTCAGAAGTATACATGAATATAATGAAACAGTTGCTTTCTTCCAAGTGCCCAATTTAACTGAATTTTATAGTTTAATTAAAGATTCATAAGTGGGGAAGCATATTACTAATTAAAAATATTTACAAACTGAATAAAATAAATTGAACATGACGGTGTGCACATATGTACATGTATTTTAGATGTAATTGCCCATGTAAGGAGTATGTGTCTTGTTCATATTGATGTTTTGCAGTTGCTAATTTCCTTATCTTTGATTTCCTGCTCACTTTTGATATCAGCCAACTCCATTGCAAGAGAAGGGTGCCATATGAACAATGATCAAAGTGGAAATTTTATGCAAATGCAATGCTTCACCTTAATTACAATGCTAACGCTTGTCAGCAGTCTTTTCCTTGGTTTCACTGATTAGCAAGCTATCACAAATAATTATTATTTCATCTGCAATTAAAATTATGCTGCAAGCTGGCTTGTTGCCCAGTCCCTGTATTGCAAACTTATTCTTCTCTTGGCTTCTCTAGAGTTATGTCACATTGCACATCATAAATTAGCACTCTGATTTTATTCCATAAATTCCTGAACTTTATTATCCTGCAAGGCAGGTACACTTTCTCACTGTCTAGAGATATGATTACTATATAAAAATATTAAATATGGAAACACAAAGAGAACCATTTCATTTTCTGCATTTTACAGAAATTTTACATTTTACAACAGTTTACCAGAACACAGATTTTTCTTCAACTGATGTAAGATGCAATTTTATTATTAAAATTTGCATATTTTTTGCTTAAATTATAGACCACAGTGCCTATTGCTTGCAATATATTTGTAATGTATTTGAATACCATGAAAGATTGAAAATGGCTTTACTGAGAGCAACATTAGACAAATTATTGATTTCCCATGGTTGGATTACATATCCTAGTCAAATGCTCAAGGATTGAAGGAGCTATAGTCCAATACATACTGTATGACTGTATCTCATCATTTGTTTACTGCGTGCTTAATGCAGGTGTGCATTTATCTTTTCTTTGCATGCTTCCTTCTTCGTTTTCTCCCAGCTTGAATGAAAACTGTTGAATGCTGTTACATAACACTATTTAGGATTTGCTGGGAAAGTACCTCATCTATGGAGCTGTTCTGTTCATGGAGAAATGAAAGCTTTCAATGCACAGCTACTCTGTGCATTTGCTAATATTTTCAACTGTCCTTCAAAGTGCATCCCAGAATCTAATCAGACAGATATTTTCAAAACCAACCAACAAATGTATGCAAATATGTATTGCCAAATTTATGGGCCCTTTTTGGGGGGAAGGGAAGGAAGGGATTTGTTCCTCTTTTTATAAAGAAAGAAGGGTGCTCTTTGGGTTAACTTAAAGAACACTGGAAAATCCAAGGACATTATAATGGTAGAAGCATAAAAAAAAATGCCCATTAGCTATATTCTTGATATTCAACTATTACAAGGTAGAACCAAACATGCTTCCTTCAGGTTCCAAACCCATAAGCATATAGGTAGCAAAACCACTATAAATAATACAGGTAATTCTCAATTAGCAACTTCATCTGGGACTGGTTGCTTGGTCTTTAAGCAAAGTTGTTACCAAGTGAAACAACAGCAACAATTATGATTGTACTTCAGCTTTCTTTTGTTTTATAGACGTGCAAAGGCTATAAATCTGAGGATTGGTCATAAAGTTACTTTTTTCATCACTGTCGTAACTATGAATGGTCGCTAAATCAAACAGTTGCTAAATGTTTGCCTGTGTTTGCAGACAGTGAGAACAAAGCAAAGGAAAACAGCTTTGTTTTATTCACAAGATTTGGACATTATTTGCAAATGAGAGGCTTATGATGGGTCAATCTCCAACTGTGAGAATTTGGTTGTATATACCATGAGGGTATGTTTGATCTGTCAGAATTCTTCATTTATATCTTCCTCCTCCACCCCCCTTTTTTTTTTCTTAAATATGAATTGAAGCAGGCAAGCTTCCTACCAGTCCTGGTTCTCTCTCCCCGGTGTGTGTGTGTTTGTGTGTACAATTTTCTCTATATATCTACATTTATACCTACACTTATATCTATTTCAATATAATCATGTCTTCCTTGGTCATAATTTCAGAAGCTCCTTAGCAGAACTTTCAACCTAATCTTATCTCCCAAATTAAGACTTCTCACATCCTTGTCCTACAGGATATGAGAAGTCTATATACAACTTCTCCATCCTTGTCCAGTGAATAACTTGCCTGTGAAACAATGTAAGCACATAATTAAAGTATGAACATTTTAGTTACAGAAGACATAATTAGAACTCAGATATCCAGAAATAGCCATCTGTCACTTTGTTAGCAACATAAATTATGCTAATTCTGAAGATTCTCCAGTAGAATTAAAGATATTTCAGGCTTATCTATTGGGATATCAAGGTTTTCCATCTAGCATACAAATAACACTAAAAATAGCTGTATTTAAGTTTTTAGTACTTGCAATCAGAAAATTAGCATATCTTTATTAAAGACATGAATAGCTATACATATTTGCTTTCTACACTTTTTACTAAATGCATGTGTAGCTACACATCTTTCCTATTGCAATAATGTGGGACAGAGAAAAGTGGTTTATTGTCACCCAGATATTTTTCTGTTCAAATCTAATATGGTCACTGTGACTGTGATAAGATTGTGGTCCAAAAATTTTGAGAGACTTAGAATAATATCATTCTTTTTGCTGCAGAAGTATTTTTGAACTGAGAATTTTGGTTTCCATGGGTCTTTCCAGTGTTCAAGTATATTTATTTGATTTCAATGCCATTTGTACAAGAACCCAGATAAGTTCTTCATAAATGCTATTCTTTTCATTTTTCTTCACAACAATAGCCCTGTGACCTGAAAGAGTATGACTGCCTCAAAATAACCCCTTCCAAAATGCATTAGAATCTGGGGCTCCATTCTTCTAATTCAAACCCATTACCACTGTATGTCTATGGAGGTTCTCAGCCATCCAGGTCATCGTTGTCCCAAAGGTGCTTTTGCAAGAGGCAACTGGACTTTTTTGTTTTTCTTTGAAGGCATTTCGCTTCTCATCCAAGAAACATCTTCAAAGAAAAACAAGAAAGACCAATTGCCTCTTGAAAAAGCACCTTTGGGACATTACCACTGTAGTACCCTGGCATTCTTAGGTTGGGCTGTTCTTGTTCTTTGCTGTAGAAAAAGGACTAATGAATCACAGGATGGCTTTCGTTTCTCACATTGTCAAAGTTAACAACTGTATGTCACATGCAACTTGGCAAATTCAATAGGATGCAATTGATTTCATTATATTGGTTAAAATTTGATAAGAAAATGTCAGATCTTTCATTAGAAATCTTGTAGCTAAATATATTTGTATGTCAATTAGCTACCTCAGCAAAGGCAAGTTGATTGTGCATAAATTAAGGCTTGCCAGCAGAACAGCAATCATTAAAATATAAGGCATCTGCAGAGAATGTTTGTCAATAGAGGAAACCATTAAAGGACTGCCTCAGTGGTTTAACGTTTGGAAATAATAATGAACAGCACATTACAGGCTAGTAAATTTTGAAAGCAGTATGCCAACCTCAGACATAAAAATATTGTTAATATCAGCAACTCAGAAATACTGCAATGGAAAACAGATTTTAAAACTTAATTTAGAAAAAAGGATAAATGTAGAAGCAAAGGTAAATGGTAACTACAGCCTAATTCATTTTTAAGTGATTTCTATAGTAAACATTAATAAAAGTATCAAAAGGCTATAATATCAATGGTTATTAGGTCTACACTTTTTTTCTATTACTCCCAGTTTGAGAAAGGATATCAGGATTCATGTATTCCATTTAAAGAAAAAGCCTACCTATTCATTCTGAAAAATATTGAATTTGATAAATCACCTTTGTAATGAACAGTGTAGTCAAATTTAAACGTTTTTACATACTACAAAAATTGCTCCTAAAGATGGAAAGTGTATCCAAACTCCTATTAGACTATCTATAATAGTCCTTGGCATTATTATTATGGTTGGCCATAATAATATAATAATGCTGATAGAGTTCAAGTGGTGCCCCAGTTGTTTTGGGAGTGCATCCAGAGTCCCTATCATTTTTATTACTATTTATATTGCCACTCATATCACTTGCACATGACTATGGGTATGTGCACAGTTAAAAAACAAATAAAATCATAAATTACATTTATTATTGGGTGTAGAAGTACAAAAAAAGAAAGTCATTCATTTTGTAAATTGAGAGGCCTATGATAAAATGAAAATGGAAATTACTTTACTTCATAAACATGGAGAAGTTATCTTCCTTATAGGCTCTTGGGCATAAAATAAAACGCAGAACCCAGTTGGCTGTTTCATGTTTTAACCCAACTGAGAAATCCATGACAGGTTGTGTCCACAATTTTAATTCCCATTGCCACTGAAGCCATGAAATGTCTTTTTTTGTTCAATAAATCTTACTAGATGGCAAGAAACAAATAGCTTCAATGTGTAGCTGAATGAACTGCATTTCTGAAGAAAAATATTGACAAAAAAACCCAGTACATAAAATAGTGATTGTACTTTAACCTTTAGGTTAAAACTGCTAAAGGAAACTATTTTTGCAAATATTTGCAAAATGGTGCTTAACTTTTGAGAGTGACTGTTAAAAATTAAAGATGCATGAAAAAATGCTGATTATTATAAATAGACAACAATATATGTAAAATCTGTTTTTCATATGGCGTTTGTTCCTTATACAAATTTAACTCACAAGTATGCATAAGACTGAAGGTGAACAGCAGTTGATGTGTTGGGGGCTTTAATTAAGTTATTCAGTCTTTTGGAAAGTTTCAGGAGGCCACTCAATAATCTGCTGAAATTATAGGAGTACAGTTAAAGTTTTTCAGACTTTCTTTTGATTTTATAAGAGGTATTCCCTTCCAATCTTGAAAACCTTTCTCTATCCTGAAAATGGCTGAATTTCCCATTATTATTTTTTTTCTGGTTGATTCAGCTATTTGAGGCAGGATGAGGAAGTAAAAGTCATTTTCCTACTTCTATTTATCCAATTAATCCTACACAAATTTATAAGGTTAAAATAATAATTTCGGCATTTGGTGGAGCAATTCAGAATGGGAAATGTAATAAGTTCTCTGTTTCTATTCTGATCCTTAATTTTTTTTAAAGGTTGGATTGATTGATTCACTGATTCATTCTTCATTTAATTAATGTGACCCATCTCAAACTAATGACTCTGAGCAGCAAACAATCATAAAGTCAATTAGAAACCAAATAACATAGTAAATATAGTAAAATATTGTAATCCACAGGTGTTAATACAACCATGAAATGGGGCTCTTCATACATTTGGATCCAGGTCGGAACACATAATCAGGTCTTCAAGGCCTTACAAAAGATCAACAATAGTGGGGTCATCCTTATATCCAGAGGTAGGTGCTATGGCTGAAAAAGCATCCCTCTTGGATCATGAGGACATGAGTGACAGTTTCTCAAATAGTGCTATCTCAGGATACTGGGAATATCCATGTAGGCTTTAGACCAGTGGTCGGTTTCTACCGGTTTACCCCAGTTCAGGCGAACCGGTAGTGGTGGTGGCGGGAGGCTCCGCCCACCTGTCCGGATGTCATCACAGATGCACTGTGCATGGGCAGAAGGTTCTATGCATGCACAGAAGTGCTGTGCGTGCGCAAAATAAGTGTGTGCGTGCTCCCGGTTCCAAACCAAGCAAAGGTAAGTAGAACCCACTACTGCTTTAGACCACAGGTTTCCTACTCTTGCAAAACTGGACTGTGTTTGGGGGGGGGGGTTGCTTTTCTCATTTGGCACCCATTTCAAGAAAGAAACCATCATTATTTTGTTTTTGAAACAAATCATAATTTGAGACAAAAGTTTGTTTTTATTAACTTCTATTCATAGTTTCTCATAACCTCTAAAAGTAGAATCCTTGCTTATTCATACTTAGTTTTATATTCAACCCATTCTATTTGAGTATGGAGAAAGAAATGAAAATAGGAACTGGCTAAACAATCCATGATTGCTTTATTTGTCTGCAGGAATATTTCTGGCATGTTCTTGACTTGATCAATAAACAGTAATTACAGCAAATCCTGGTTTACTGTTTAAGCATCTTCTTCTATTCTGAGTGTTGTGAAAAATAAATAGCACAATTTAAATATTGAAATAAGACTCAATTATTTTTCACAGTATATGGTCTAATCTTATGCTAGGATTCTTTTCCTAAGAAAACTAAGAGTTACAACACCAAGTGGAGAGTACTGGATTGGGAAGGATGATGCAAAGGATTATATTTTTAAAACTATTCTATAGAAGTACTAGCCAAAAAAAAAAAAATGGCAAGCCTGAAGTATCTCAGAATATAAATATTTTAGTACACATAATGCTGCATGAAAAAGTGCATGGTTTTCTGCCTAACTTGGTACGAGAACATTTTAATAGGAATGTGTATTATAGCAGTTTTATGTAAGCTCAAATTATGCTGCCTTAACACAGAAATAACAATGTTCTGTCCTTGCTACATGTTACTCTATATGCAGCTTGATATGCAGCTAAACCCACCAATTCTCAAAAAAAAAAAAACCAAACAAACAAAAAAAAAACCCCAGACCGTGTGCATAGATCTGGATGTTTTATTAAAGAAACAGGATGGTGAAAACTGGGAAAAATAGAAATTACATACAGTAAGAACCCAAATGCAAAATAAGCAGTGTTGAGTTGCTGGTGAGCATAACAATTAACAAAAACAGATAAATCTAAATCTCACCAGCAACGCTGTGTGTATGGGATATGGATTTTTGTCCTCAGATGAACATGTGCCACAGATTAGACTGGATTTTTCGTGGTGCTTCTGTTTCCTTCCAAATTCTAAAGGAAAAGAAGTCTGGCTTTCCAGAATGCATTTGTTTGAGGAATAAGGGTTGATTGATAAAACTTCCAAACAATACAGATTAGAATTTGGCCCTGGCGATTAGATGGGGATAGAGAGCAACAATATATACACGAATTATATGCTGGGGCATGACACTCCCTGCCTGGTATCAACTGATACCACTATTTGACTTCTGAAATGGTAGCATTAGAAAAGCTGCTATTGCTGTTTTGCTGATACCATGTTTTACCAAAAATAGGACATACCCCGAAAAAAACCCTAGCCCAATTTACACACCTGAGCCTAATATAAGCCCTACCCCAAAAATAAACTCTAGTGAAGGATGGTGGACATGGCCAGCATAGGAGGTGGCAAGTGAGTATGGCCCGATGGTGTCTGGCAGCAGCTGCACCCTGCACAGCACAGGTGAATCAAGTACCTGTACAGATCATTTTAAGGTCTGTTTCAGGGTACTTTATATTTATTTATATTTATTGTTCTGATTTGTTTTGCTTGCTCAGCAGATTCGATTCTGAGTCATTTAAATATTAAGTCTATCTCTTCACTATATGACCGCTGATAGCATTTTGGAAAGAAAATTGCCAGGCTCTATAACTTTCAGGGTGATCATTAAAGTTTTCAAGTCCTTGTGTGACTAACTCAAGTCATGTAAGAAACTTGGCAAAGTCTATGGTAATTGATTAGCTGACTGTGCATTGCTATGGTGAAAAGGTGTTGTATAGTCATACCTTTTAAGACTCTCTGGTTTCAGCTGGTCTTTTCTAAACTGTTCTGGCATGAAGACTGATCCTGGAGGATAATTTGGAGGCTCAGGTACTTTGAGTGTGGGGGATCTACTATCAGAGCTGCAGCTTTGGAGCTTTCTCATTTGTAGGCTTGAGGTTTTTTGCTGGCTTGTAGTGGTGCTATGTAGCATCTCTGGCTTGCTTCTTGAAGGTTGTCTTTTCTATCTAGGTGAGCATTGCTGCTTGGCTAGGAGTGCTGATAGATGTACTCTGAAGTGCATTGCAAATGATCTTGGAGTTCAGCTTCTAGCCTGTTGCTGCATTTACTGCATTCGTTGTCAGAATATACAGCTCTTTCTAGGGCTTTGACTTCAGCTGTGGCAACTGCTACTTCCTACTCTATGGCAGAGTAGGAACCTACTCTCTAGATTCACTTTTTTTAAAAAATATATTTATACATTTTTTTCTTCTTTAAAATACATGTGCTTAATAAACAGTGTTTTGTCTGGTTCAGTTTGCTTATACAAAGTATTAATAAACTATTAGTAAAAGTAATAATTATAATATTATCCATAGTTAAAATACTAACATTTATTTATTATAGTAAAAATTCTTACATCATTTACTTATATATTTCAGTAATCTTTCATCCTCTAATTTCTACTTCTTTTATCCAACCATTGATAAAACATATCCCATGTTGAAAAATATTGTTTCTTTCTTAACTTTTATTGTCAATCTATCCATCTCTGCACAGTCTAATATTTTTCTAATTATACTTTCATCTGTAGGTGTGTCTTCATTTTCCCAATATTGTGCAAATACAATTGTTGCTGCTGTCAACACATGTATTGTTGAATATGTAGTCCCTTTGTTGTAATTTTCTGGTAATATACCTAACAAAGATATTTCTGGTTTTAAGACCATGTGTTGTTTTATCATTTTCTCTAACCAAGTATGTATTTTTGTCCAAAATGTTTTTGCTTTTAGAGAAGTCCGCCACATGTGAAAATAAGAACCCGGTATCTGATTACATTTCCAACATTTCATGGACATATTTTTAAATATCTTTGCTAGTCTTGCTGGTGGCAAATGCCACCTATAAAATATTTTATACAAATTTTCCTTGTAAGTAGTTTCCATTGTCAATTTGTAATTTCTATTCCAAAGTTTTGTCATTTATCTAAAACTATCCAAAGTTTTTTGACCATGCTATCATCATTTCTTTCACCTGTTCATCTTCCATTTTAATACTTAACAAATAACTATATATTTTATTAATTATTCATCCATCCCTAAAAATGTCTGGTCCAGTGCTGTTGGTTCTTTATAGAATCTGAGTATTTTGGCATCTTTCACATATCTTGATTGTATTTGCATGTATGGCCACCATGCTAAGTCTATCCTTTGATTTTGCAATTCCTGTGTCGTTTTGAGTTCCCCATCTTCATTTAAAATATCTTTATAAGTTACAATTCTTTCCAGGTTAATAACATTTGGATATATATCAGTGCTTCCATTGTAGAAAGCCAGACTAGTATTTTCCTATAGTTTTTTGTTTTAACTTTTACCCATACTAAAAGTAATGCATGTATCTTGTTCTTTTATGTATACTGAGATCATACGCACCAAAGACAAATTCCTTGTGTGTCCAATCACACTTGGATAATAAAGAATTCTATTCTATTCTATTCTATTCTATTCTATTCTATTCTATTCTATTCTATTCTATTCCATTCCATTCCATTCCATTCCATTCCATTCCATTCCATCCTATCCTATTCTGTCTTTGAAAATATATGTGTAATTATTCTTATCATACCACAAAAAAACGTGCCACCCCAATTGGAGAGGTTCACTTCTAACAGGGCTTTTTGTATTTGCAGGGATGCCTCTAACCTCTTTTTCATTTCCATTTCTTGTTCAGCAAAGGCTGCTCATACTTTTTCTTCTTTTCTTCTTCTTCTTCAGCCTTTGCACTGGCAATGGCACGTGAATTACTTGCTGATCACTGTTTGGAAGAATTAGAGATATGAGACCTTGCCTTGTATGAAGATGCCCAGCTCTGTGACATGGTGTCTTCTGGAGGTGCTCGACTGTGTATGGCCGTAGGAAGGGGAAATGTTCCCTTTACATAAAAATAGCAAAGAGACTATACTCAGTTTCAGAGTAGGAAGCAGCTGAAAAATAAAACAGGATGAGTAAGCATTAAGGTATAATAGCTAATATATTGGACCGACACCAGAGAGATTTACTCCATCTGCAGCCACAGTAGCTTACTTGGTGACTTTCAGTCCAATCTACCTCCCAGAAGAAATATAGGAGGATGAAAAACTATGTATGTGCTTTGAGTTCTTGAACAAAGTAGGGATATAAATACATGTGGATATTTGCATGCCAGGGCAGGGACATATAAAGCAATAAAAACATGCAGGCTTTTCTTCGTGCACGTTAATGTTGTTGCTTTTTTAAAAATTATTTGTTGAGTCAATTCCTTGCTGCTGGGAGGAGGGTGAGAGGAAGTGAGAGATTGCAAGACTGGCAGGGAACTGTCACAGAACATTCAAAATGACCATTATGAGACCATACAAGCAGCCTGAAGCAGTTACAATTTCCCCAAATTTCATTTTCCCAGGAGTCATTTATTTTGTATTTATTTATTAATTTTTGTGCCACCTAATTCCCCTATAAAGTGACTCTGAGTGGCATGAGTCCTGGATTTGGGATGCATTCTGTAATTTATCCCTTTTGATGTACTTTGATTCAAAAATCGATGCATCATTTTGCACAGTTAAAGGTCATGACTATGAGAGTTTTAGTACTATATAGATACAGATTTTAGATGTTATTACCACCTTTAAAGCCATTTATGGCACAGGGCCTAGTTTTTATAAGACCATCTGTTGTCCATAGATTCTCCTGAACCGATACAATTAAGTAGTGTGGGCACTGTTGCTTTTTCCAGATCATTAGAGTTTCCCATCTATGTTTTATTGTTCTTTTTATTATGCACTATCCAGAGTCATTATAGAGTTTGGTGGGCTTATAATTTTAATTTATTAATTAGCCTTAGAATTTCTTACTTTGTTTTCACACTAATCATAAAGTATTAAAAAACATTGAGAATCCCACATACATAGATAATCATGTAGTAAAGCCAAATCTATTCCATCATAAACATAGTCCTTGCATAAATACAGAGAGTCCTCAATTTAAAACAGTCATTTAGTCACCGAAGTTACAATGGCACTGAAAAAAGTAAATTATGACAGTTTTTCACACTTATGACCATTGCAGCATCCCCATGATTATGTGATCAAAATTCAGATGCTTGGCAACTGACTCATATTTATTATAATTTCAGTCTCCTCGTGTCCTGTGATCAGCTTTTGTGACCTTCTGACAAGCAAATTCAATTTCCTTAACATGTCAGTTACTAACTTAACAACTGCAGTGATTCACCTAACAACTGTGGGAAGAAAGGCCATAAAATGGGACAAAATTCACTTAACAACTATCTCATTTAGCAATATAAATTTTGGGCTCAATTGTGGTCATATGTTGGAGATTACCTATATGCCATTTTAAAGTTCAGACTTTGGTTTTGACTTTATCAAAACATGTCCATCATTAACAAAATAGATAGTGGAATAAATTCATTCTCTCTGCCCAGAAGCACGACTCCTACTTTAGAAAGCTAGGGGGCACTTAGAGAAAATGGTGGCAATACCTAGTTCAACTTGTTTTATCTCAGAAAACTAAAATTCAACCTGGTCATTGTTTGAATGGGGATAAATAGCAAATTCTAGGACAGTGGGATAGGCTTAACATAGAAAGGGGAAATAACATATATCTTCTGTTATATTGAAGGAGAAGATTCCCCATTATCTGGTTTTTGACTGGAAACCACATGTGCTTGAGTGAGCAGTAAAGTACAAGATTCTCATTATATAAGGATATAAATAACCATATAATAAATGCTGACAAGTTATTTATTTAGTTATTTCATTTCTATATCCACCCATATCAATGAGTGACTATGGAAGTGTACATCATAAAAGCATTAAACACGTAAACATTATATATATATATATATATATATATATATATATATATATATATATATGTAGGTCTTTGGTTATTCAGGTCTTCTCCCACGTAAAATTGGAAGTGTCTTGGCGACGTTTCGACGAAGTCTCATTCGTCATCTTCAGGCTGGTGTTCTCGGCTTCGTGCTTCCAGGAAGCACGAAGCCGAGAACACCAGCCTGAAGATGACGAATGAGACTTCGTCGAAACGTCGCCAAGACACTTCCAATTTTACGTGGGAGAAGACCCGAATAACCAAAGACCTACATACAAACACCCGCGAAAACCTGAGAAAACAAATATATATATATATATATATATATATATATATATATATATATATATATATATATATATATATAGTAAATACATCAAGTGCTGATAATTTTATTTTTTTATAACATGAGTTAGGTTGTCTGCTTATGTGCTGCTTCCATCCAAACAAATTGACATGTTTACAATGTGTCAATACATAACAGCTCAAAGAACTGAATAAAACCTGTAAGAAGATTTTTCACAATGTAAAGAAGTACATATGACACTGGAAGCCACTCCTAGTTAACACCATATATGTATATACTGAAAAAACCAGAGGGATAGTGTATGCAACTTCAGATGATGACAACTAAAAGTAGCTTCTGAAGCAGCCCCATGTGTTTATTAAAATAAGAAGAGAGGGGGAGACATTACATTTACACAAGTTACAGTACATAAAAGGCCAAGAAATTCCTTCTGTTTGTCATAGTAGGTGGGAGCACCTAGCCAACCTTGACTAATCTACAAAAAAGGTGGGTGTAGTTGGAACTTTTAGTATCTGAACAGGAGATTGCCAAGAAATTCTAAAGCTGTAGATCAGGCTGAGAAGTAAAACAACAAACAATCAGGCTAAACTACATATATAATGCTGCCAAAAAACAATATGGATATGACCATGAAGTTATAGGCTTCCATCGTTTTCTGCTTTCTGCTTGTTTTCTGCTCTTTTTGATTAGGGTATTTATTCAAACAGAAAACAATTAAGAAACTACCAAGAGAAAAGCACACTCCCACCAACACTGGCAGGGCAAGTTACTGCATATAAGCTAAGAGCAAACCTCACACTGACTCACATTGATATTACTTAGTGGGGTAATGAAGCATCTGCAAACAAACCACAAAGATCAGACAGCATCTAGGACTTCACAATAACTAGTAACTATGTATGTTCTGTTCTTTCATTATGTTATTAATATTTAAAGAACTTACTAGTTTTACTGTGTGTCTTGTAAGAATCTCCTTGGGATTATAAAAATACAGGTTGCCTAGCATCTCTTTGGCTGTATAACATGGGCATAATGGCAACTTTATTGAGTCACACCAGTTGTACTTTCTGTGTGAACCTACAAATGAGTCAGAAAAATACAAATGAAAGAGATCTGTTTATATTTTACATTACATATTTTGCCTTTAATTAAATATCTTTTTCCTTAGACTGTTTTTCTAATTAACAATGATGGTTTTATTGTTACAAAATGGATCCACTGTAAAATATTTTATAACTGCATTTTTAAAAATAATTTCATAAACTTTGATATGAAAAAATATAATGAGAGAACAAGAAAAGAGAAGAGAAAGCTGTGAACAATTTAAATTTGCATTAAAATGCTTTGTGTTGAGGCATCTATGAACATTACCAAGGACAATGGCTATTTTAATTTATCTGTGCCAGAAAATGGAGTTATTTATGGCCTTCAGCTCCTGGTTTACACTCCCGTTGCTGCTTTTGAGATTGCTTGAATGAGATGATTAAACAACTTCTTACTGCCGATAACAAGATGATTTACACTGCTGCAGTACAGCTATCATGAAAAAAAAATGTTTCTGTCATTTTGCACAGGAAGACACAATAAAAATTGAGGAATACTGACATTTATACTAAAACTGGCTTCCTTAATTATTGTTATTGTTATTGTTACTGTTGATAATAATAATAATAATAATAATAATAATAATAATAATAATAATAATAATAATAGGCATTGACAAATTTGCCATCAGTCAATTGCAGAAGGCAGCTTTACTTGGAACTGCTTCCGTCCTGCGACAATATCTGTAACACCATCAAACATCCAGATTTGTCTATCCCATGGCCTTGGTAAGGACTCAATAGGTAGACAAAAGTGCCAAACCCAGTTTGAACTTCTGGCTGACTGTGTGATGGATTAATAATAATAATAATAATAATAATAATAATAATAATAATAATACCAACAGATAGTGCTCAATTAGCTGGAAAAATAAAGCATCAAATGGAAGATGCTGAAAGAACACGTTTGCCAAAGCTGAACCAAGTGAATTGGAAAGAATTGAGAAATGTACTAAAAAAGGTCAATAAGGCTGTGCAAACTATTCGAACCACTACATTAGCCGAAACAAACCAATTGATGTATGCAGCAGCCGTCATAACCACCAAAGAACTGGGGTTGAAAATACGAAAGAACCAAAGAGTCAAGAAGGGGAAGCCTAAGTGGAAAATTTGGTTAGAATTGAAGATCAAAAAAGTACGTAGAGATTTGAGCAACTTGAAGAACCTAAGGCAAGGTCAGCTAAAGAACAAGCAGGTCAAAAGCAGCCTGGAAGCAAGATACGATCTGAGGAATAAGGAGATTGCAGTAATAATTGAAGAGCTGAAGCAGAGGGTTGTTGCCATCGCTGAAAAGATTAAAAGGTATGAAAACCGAGTAACTCAGTTCAAGGAAAACTCACAGTTCAGAGCAAATCAGCACCAGTTTTATAAGAGCTTAGAAAATGGAGATGGAGTAACAACAAATGAAAAGCCTGATAAAGAGAAAGCTCTGAAATTCTGGAAGAATTTGTGGGAAAACAACAAGAAGCACAACAGAAATGCAAAATGGATCAAACAGGTTGAGGACTCTATTAAAGTGCATAAAATGGAAGACGTGAAAATAACAAAAGCAATGGTGCAAAGACAGTCAAGAAAAGTGAAGAACTGGAGTGCACCTGGACCGGATGAGCTGCATGGCTTCTGGTTAAAGGCACTTACAAGTGTGCGCAAAAGATTGGCAACCCAGATGAACCAGATCCTAAAAACACCTGAAAATGATGAATGGATGACAACTGGAAGGACATTTTTGATCCAAAAAGATAAAGAAAAAGGAAAGGACCCTGGAAACTATAGGCCAATCACTTGTTTGCCAACAACATACAAGCTTCTTACTGGTATCATTGCAAACCAAATCTATGGATACCTGGAAAGAAATAACTTGCTTCCTGTAGAACAGAAAGGATGCGGCAAAAACTCAAGAGGAACAAAGGATCAATTGCTGATTGACAAGCTAATTCTAAAGAATTCAAAGAAAAGACGAACCAACCTGTTCATGGCTTGGATAGACTATAAGAAAGCGTTTGATTCAGTTCCTCATAGCTGGATCAAGAAATGCCTGGAAATATTAGGCATCAGGAGCAACATACAAAAATTCATGGAATCTTCAATGAACCTCTGGAAAACGAAAATTATGGCTAATGAAGAAGAACTGGGTGAAGATGAAATTAAACGAGGCATTTTCCAGAGCGATTCCCTTTCACCCCTACTTTTTATATTCTCAATGCTACCACTGACAATCATTTTGAAGAAGATGAACTGTGGATACGAACTTGCAAAGAAAGGACAGAAAATCTCGCACTTGATGTACATGGATGATTTGAAGCTGCTTGGTAAAACAAAAGCTGAACTGAATTTATTAATTGAAAACACAAAAGAATTCAGTCAAGACATCGGTATGCAGTTTGGAATTGACAAATGTGCAACAATAGCAACCAAAGCAGGCAAGATCATAGAAGAGGATGGAATAGAACTAGAGAATGAAGAAATGATAAAGGCAGTAAAATCAGAAGAAGGCTACAAGTACTTGGGGATTTTAGAAGCCTCTAACTTAATGCATAATAAAGTCAAGGAATTAATTTCAGCCAAGTACATTTGGCGAATTCGTAAGATATTAATGTCCAAATTGAGTGGAGGAAACATCATAAAAGCCATAAATACCTGGGCTATACCTGTGATTAGATACTCTGCAGGAATAATTGACTGGACCCAGATGGAGTTAGACAGAAAAACAAGGAAGCTTATGACAATGAATCATGCCTTGCACCCTAAAAGTGATGTTGACCGATTATATTTACCAAAAGCAGAGGGTGGTCGAGGACTCCTACAAGTAAAGCAGACTGTGGAAGAAGAAAAAAGCAGCTTGAATGATTACATCCAGAAAAGTGAAGAACCAATGATTAAGGAAGTAAATAAAGCAGGCCTTTTAAAGACAACTAAAACAAAAGCAGAATATAAGAAATAAGTAATTGAGCAGCGAGCTGAAAATTAGAAAAGCAAAGCTCTGCATGGCCAATACTTGAAAAGTATTGAAAGCAAAACTGACCAGAAACTAACTTGGAACTAGTTAAGATCAGGAGTACTGAAAAAAGAAACAGAAAGCTTTATTTTGGCAGCTCAAGAACAAGCCCTAGCCACAAACTGCATGAAGGCAAAAATTCAACATGTCACCACCAACAGCAAATGCCGCCTCTGCAATGAGAAAGATGAGACAGTCGACCACCTGATCAGTGGGTGCAGCAAAATTTCACAAACTGACTACCTACAATGCCATGACCGTGTTGCTAAGATCATTCACTGGAAATTGTGCCAGAAGTTTGGATTTGAGTACAGCAAAAACCACTGGGAACATCAAGTTGAGAAAGTTTTAGAGAATGAGAAACTCAAGATCTTGTGGGACTTTAGGATTCAGACTGACAGACACTTGGTCCACAACACACCTGACATAACAATAGTTGAAAAGAAAAAAGTATGGTTCATTGATATTGATATTGATATTGATATTGATATTGATATTGCAATACCTGGTGATGCACGGATTGAAGATAAGCAGCAAGAAAAAATCACAAAGTACTGGGACTTGCAAATTGAAGTTGAGCGACTGTGGAAAAAGAAATCATGTGTTATCTCGATTGTAATAGGAGCCCTTGGAGCAATACCCAAAGGGCTACCTCGCTATTTAGAAATTCTAAATTTACCGGACTTGAACATTTTGACTCTACAAAAAACCACCCTATTCGGAACAACTTACATCCTCCGACGATACCTTAACAGTTCCTAGGTCCTTAGTTAGGACTCGAGCTGCTGAGCTATTAACCAGCCTCAAAGGCTGTGAATCTCACCAAAGATTAACAACAACAACAACAACAACAACAACAACAACAACAACAATAATAATAGAAGAGAAAGAACTGGAGAAGATAACAAAATACAAAGACTTCCAAATAGAATGACTATGGCAAAGGCAAGCAATGGTAGTACCAATAGTAATAGGCGCCTTGGATGTAGTCCCAAAACAACTGGAGCACCACTTAAACACCATAGGGATTGACAAATTTGCCATCAATCAATTGCAGAAGGCAGCTTTAGGTGTCGAAAATGAGAAGGTGAAGATACTTGGTCAATACCTTGGTTGATAGCGTATTGATACGGGCAGCAACCCATATCAGTACGGGTTTGGTCAATAATATTTGTGATACATATTTAAATGTTCAGTTGATTGATTTTCATGTTTAATTAATAAAAGTATAATAATAATAAATAATAGGTTTGCCTTGAAATAATTTCCAGAAGCTGGTGCAGAAAATGAAGGCCTAAGCAGTGAAGTCTGTGTTTCAGTGTATTTGGATGACTCTGTTGATTTACTAGCTACATTAGTTCCAGATAGTTTTTCAGTGCAGTTCAAGGTGCTGATTGTCTACTTAAGCTTTAACTTTCTATGGCTCCAAAACTGGTTATTTGAAGCACCACCTCCTTCTGTATTTATCTACTAAACTGATCAAACGGGGTCAACGTCTTTAAAGTTCTCTTCTTATAGGTGTCAGCCTCTGCTTTTTCCTGCTTTGGCTGCCATGGTAAGGGGGGGAGCTAGCATTGAGTTATAAGTATGCTGGACAGAGAAACGAAAGTGAATCCTAAAATATAGTGTTGTATATTTGAAGCTGCTATCGGGTCAACGGCCACGGCATTCCTCATTGATGACACTGCCAGACGTGTGCTTCCACCTGACCCCTGGGAGACCTTCGGATTGGATGATTTATGTTGGAAAGTGGGAGGGGATGCTTTCTATCTGTAATTTTCGCGGTCTTGCCTCAGATTCTGCTTTTCCTTGGTTGCGATCACTTCATTTTCCAGTAAAAGTACCTGCTTCTATAAACAATGGAGTTTGGGTCATTCTTTCTTGGACTTTGAAGGAAGCATACCTGACAATATGACTATACCTAGAGGTGGGTTGCTGCCAGTTTGGACTGGTTGACTAGAACCACTTGTTCTGATTCTGCACGGTTTGGAGAACTGGCAAATTGGACCATTGGCTGGCCCTACCCCTGCCTGCTTTTGTGGCCGTTTGGGGACCATTTTTGGGGCCATTTTCAGGCTGTTTTTCTGACCAAAATCACCCTGAAAAATGCCCCCCAAATGGCCTGAAAATGCCCCCCCAAAAGCCTGAAAAACAGCCCAAAAACAGCCCATTTTCAGGCCATTTTTCCTACCAAAATCAGCCCAACAAATGGCCTGAAAAACAGCCCAAAAAAGACCTGAAAGCCAGACAAAAAACCGGACAAAAAACCAGTTGTTTTGGGGGCATTTTTCAGGCCATTTTTCAGGCTGCTTTCAGGTCCAAAAATGGCCTGAAAAATGACCTGAAAACAGCATGAAAACGGCCCAAAAAGCTGGCTGCAAGAGGAAGAGAAGCTGGGTGAGCCGGACCCAGACGTGTCTCAGGTCCTCTCCAGTGGTGGGTTGCCCCTAATTCAGACTGATTCGCAATAACTGGTAGTAAAACTGGCAAGAGGCCCCGCCCACCACCCCAGATGTTGTCATCAGCAAACTGCACATGCACAGAAGCTTCTGGCATGCGCAGAAGCAAGACAAGCGATCCCATTGCGAAAAGGTAAGTATAACCCACCCCTGGTCCCCTCATCCCAGAAGCAGCAACCTTGTACTCTTCCCCTCTCTGCTACTAGCCCCCTTCTTCACATGGGACCGTCCAGCAATGAGTCATAGTATTTTATATTTGTTGGTGGATTTTGTTTTGATTTTTTTCATGTTTATACTGAACTAGCCATTTATTGGGATATATTTATATTGTTAGTGGTATAGAGTCTGTGGTTTGGATATGGGTTTTTTTTTTTCTTATTCTTACCCAGTTCCAACTTGGATTTTATTGTAAGCCCAGAGAGCATTTAGATGAGATGGATGGGGTAGAAATGGGGTGAATGAATAAATAAAATGATAAATAAATTACTGAATTGTAATAGAAGAAAAGAAAGAAAATGCAAAAGCAATCAGATGAAAGAAGCAAGAAATACCTATTATACTGCATGCAAGAAATAATTGATCTAGTTTTTAAACAAATCATTAACCACATGAATTAATATTCATCGATCTCTCTAGTATACAGATACAGATGCAGCTGATAAATAGAACATGAAAATATATCTATAACACACTATAGTAAATCTGGGATTGTAGTGGTTTTTCAAAATTGAAGCATTCTTTCCTGTGGCCCCTTGTTTTCAATAAATCCATAATGCTTCATTTAATGATAAATCTCAAGATTTTGTAATATACTACAAAAATTTATACACAACTTTAAACTGATTTGATCTTTGTTACACCATAGTAATGAATCTGGATATGAGGAGTCCTTTGTGCTCTCTGAGCTTGCTTGTTTTCTTGCAAATGTTTGCAAGAAAACAAGCAAGGTTAGAGAGCACCAAGGATTCCTTATTTCAACCCTAAAAATATTCTCCTTTATTGGAACTTTGATATCAAATGAATAACATATCCCCCTAAACCAGGGGTGAAATGCTACTGGTTCAGACCGGTTCGGGAGAACCGGTAGCAGAGATTGGGACTGGTTCTCTGAACCAGTAGCAATTGCTGGCTGGCCATGCCCCTGAACCAGGCCATGGCCCACAGCCCTGCATGCTTCCCTGCCTTCCACGATGTCAAACTCATTGTTCAGAGCGTCAGCGATCTAAGGAAACGTCTTCCAACTCTTCAAGATCGACTTTAAGAGCACCAAGAAGCCGACAGCAAAAGTAGTGGCAGTAGGGGTGACAGGGGCGTGTGTGTGTGTGTGTGTGTCCCTTCATGATCTTCCTCTCACAGGTGACAGCCATGGCTTTGCCGCCTCTTTTCCTCAGAGGGGCAGTGTCTGCCTCCAAGTCCTTGCAGAGGGACACACACACACACACAGACAGAGAGAGAGACACAGACACACATGCCCCTGTCATCTCTGCTGCCACTACTTTTGCTGTCGGCTTCTTGGCACTCTTAAAGTCGATCTTGAAGAGCTGGACATTTCCTTAGATTCAGTGATGGATTCCTCTCGGTTCGGCCTGGTTCCTGCGACCCGGTAGCGGTGACAATATGACATCACCGAACTGGTTCTCTCCCCCCCGTCCCCCCCACCCAACCACCCGCATTATTCTTACCTTTTATTTGGCCCCACTCCCAATCTATTACTGCCTCCTGAGTCCCAGCTGATGGCTAGAGGGAAAAAAACTGTTTAAACTCTTGGCGGGGACTTCAAAGGGCTGCCCTACAGCTGATCAGTGTTAAAAGAAAACAAATGAGTAGACCGGTGTCTGCAAAAATAAATGGGTAGACCCAGTGGTGGGATTCTACTTCGGTAGAACCGGTTGTTAAGTAGTTAAGCCAGTGGTTCCCAAAGTGGGTGGTACCATGCCTTAGAGGGGTGGTAAGAGGCAAGGGGAGTGGCAGGGGCGTGCTAGGGGCAAAAGGGGGCAACAGGGAGGCACTAAGTGGCAAGGAGGGTGGCCCCCAACCTTTGGCCTGTGCCTCACAGCAGTTACCTCCTTGCAAGCAAACAGCAAAAAAAACAAAACAAAACAAAACCTCCTCTCAGCTTCAGCATAGGCTAATTAGCTGTTGATTAGATCGGCCTCCCGACTCTCAGCTTATTTGCTCTCAGCTGTTTTGCGCAGGGCTCTGCTGCTTGCTGCAGAGTGCTGGAGCAGATTTTTTTTCCCTAGCTATGCTGAAAAAACGAAACTGAAAGTAAAGCAGGCTCTGCTGCAACCTGACAAAATGAGGCAGAGAGATTTCTTTTTCCTCACCAAAAAAGGTAGGTGCAAACAATGGGAAATTTAAGACAAAAGAGGAGAGTTCAAGATTTTAAAACACAAAAGAAAAAAAGCTCTATTTAACTAGGGAATTGTAATAATTGAGATACTATTAATTGTATATTGTGTTGAAATGGTTAAGTTGTGGTTTGGAGGAATATATGGGAGAAATTATTTGGTATAGTATTATTGGTAAATATAATTAATTGATTTGTAAGAAATTGGATTGCATGGAAATAATTGGAATATTCGTGTTCATATTGATTAATATACAAAAAAGATAGTTATATAAGTAATTGATTTATATTAAAATGTTGAATTTGTATTAAACAACTGTAATATTACATAATTAACCAATGTGAGGATGGATATAAAAATAGATGACAATGGGAAGGGGTATAATATAGAATAGAAAGGAAAAATTGAATTTGATTAAGATTAGAGATGAGGATGAAGGGTAATATTGGTTTTTTTAAAAAATAGATGAGGAATAAATATGGCAAAAAGGAAATATAGAAATTGTAAATTTAATTGAAATGACTAAGCACTGTTTAAATTTGTGAACCGGCCAAATACTCTGTTCAAAGAAAATACATTGTATGTTTGTATGTGTATTTCTAATTATTGCTACTTATTCATATTTGTTCTCTTTTATTCTTTAAAGTTTAACAATTCATTCTTTATCTTAATATCTTTATATTTGTTTGGGGTTGCCTTTCTTCCCTTTGCTCTTTTTTATTGTACAGCAATCTTTCTCCTCAAACCTACCACCTCTCTCTTTTCTTTCCTTCTTACCTTCTCTTCCCCCCCTCTTCTTCTCCTCCCTACTTTCTCTTCCTTTCTCCTTCTCCTCCTCTCTTCCTCCCTCTCTTACCCTCACTCCTACTCTAATTTCTCTTCCCTTCCTTCCTCCCTTCTCTTCCTTCCCTCTCTCTCCTTCTTTCTTCCATCTCTCTTCTCCTTCTTTCATCCCTCTCTATTGCTGTATCCTTTTATGCATATGGATTACTCAGAGGGCTGAAAAAGTTATTTTTGACTGGTCCTCGCACTTTTGACCAGTCCTCGAACTTATGACTGTCCTCACATTTTACGTTTTTCGCCCTATCTTGTCACCATGGCAAAGAAAAGCAGTTGTGAAATGAGTGACACGGTTGTTAAGAATGCTACAATGGGCATAAATGATGACCAGTCATAAGTGCGAGGACCAGTCAAAAGTGCGAAGACCTGTCAGAAATCACTTTTTTCAGCCTTCTGGGTAGTCCTTTTGTGCATATGGACTACTCAGAGGGCTGAAAAAATTATTTTTGACTGGTCCTCACACTTTTGACCAGTCGTCAAGCTTACAACTATCCTCACATTTTACGTTTTTTGCCCTATCTTGTCATCATGGTGAAGAGAAGCAGTTGTGAAATGAGTGACATGGTTGTTAAGAATGCTGCATGGGCATAAATGTGAGGATGGACATAAATGTGAGGACCAGTCAAAAGTGCAAGGACCTGTCAGAACCAGCTAGCCAACATGACCAGCTAGCCACACCCACCCAGTCACATGACCTCCAATCCACGCCCACAAAATAAGCCACGCCCACAGAACCGGTTGTAAAAAAATTTAGAACCCACCCCTGCTTAGATTGCGGTCAAACTCATTATTGGGAGCGTCAGCAATTTAAAGAAATGTCTTCTTACACCTTCTCCTCCCAATTCCCCCCTCCCCATTTTTCCATTTCTATGCCTGGATTCCGCTTCTTACACCTTCTCCTCCCCATTCCCCAACCCTCATTTTTCCATTTCTGTGCCTGGATTCTGCTTTTGCAAGAGAAGGCTCCGATGTTGGCTTGGATGGTGGAGGGAAACTCAAAACATTGGGGGCTTCAGAAGGGCAGAATGTGCTTCAAAATGTGCAGCTCCTGGCTCTAACAGTGAATGACGCCATGAATGTTCTTGTAATAACACAATGTGGTGTTAATATAACTTTAACTTTATTAATGATTTTAGGGGGGGAAAGCTTTCAGGTTTTCCAAGAAACACATTTTCCAAGAAATCAATGTAATCGGTCTGAAATCCCACAGAAAATCCTACTTACACTTCTGAAATACATAAGCAAAATAAATTGAAACTCAATACAAAGTCAAATCAGAATAATTACATAATCCAGAGAGAAAAATAGAATCCCAAAGCAGTTTCTCCCCAGTTTCTTGGGGAATTCCAGCCATTCATCTAATTCATCTTTAGTAATTTAGGCACAAAAAATATTGTTAGATCCCTAAAAATCTCTTCTGATTTTTAAAGAAAATAAAATGTTTTCTTGTCCAAAAGAAAGGATAGCTGGAGCTTCTGCTTTTGCTTTACATGACAGAAATTATGTTTCTTACTATGTTGACTCTGGTTGACCTGATATAGTATATATTCCCAGTCTGATGCTGCCTGACATGAAATGTGCTTTTTACAACAGTTTTCACTTCAGTTATAAAAATTAAAATAAATGTAATATCATGGGAAAATGTAGAATCAAAGTTTCTCGGGTGCAAAAATCAGCGTAACCATGACATGGCAGCAAGGAACTAGATTTTCTTTTTACTAGTTTATTACTGTCCAGTAGCCATCCAGATTTCTACAGTCCATAGATAAAGCTCAGGAAGACATAACTGATATAGAAGAGGATTGCTATAATTATGTACACAATAAGATTCTATAAACAAATGAAAATGTAAAACAAATCAGATTCCAGTAGAGAAAAAAAGAGATGTTTTAGGAATAAATAGAGATGAAGATATATAGCTTCATATTAGATCAGGATAAGATTGGGATAGAAATTACTTTCAATGCCTCAAATTTTCCCCCATCTTTATACCACAGTGGCTAGCTTTGCAATAAGAGCTAGTAACAAGCAGCATTCTTCATCTGTTTTTTTTTTTTATCCAGAAGGAATTATGCTCCGAGAAAAAAAAAATCAGATGTGACAATTGGTAGCTCAGTAAAAGCTCTCAAGCTTTTCTCTATCAGTGTATTATTGTCTCTCTAGAAAAAAAGGGAAAAAAAAAAACGTTCTGACTGCTCAATTTAATTTTGCTATTATGAGTGAGATAGAAAAAATGGAAGGTTCACCTGTTCTGACATTCATTATTGCTCCTGGTACTTTTCTCCTCTGTTTTTAGAGCAATCTGAGAAAAGCTAGGAATGGACTTTAGAGTAAGCATACCAAAATTCAGTCCCACTTTCTTCACTTCATTACCTAACAAACAGAAGAAACCTCTCCAAAGAGATAAGGTCAGGGCATGATTTACTTATGATCCCACCTAAAGAGCTAACAATTAATTTAGGAACTGATAATGGTTTTTATCCCCAAAGCACTCACTGGTATACCTTCAATAAATTTTCAAGAAGTGAGCAGTATGTAAAAATATTGTGTCAAGTTTCACTAATTTACAGCTTTTGAGATGTATTATTAGACCTGAAAACATGCAAAATTATCAGGGAATTCTAGAAGCTGTAGACCCAGACCAGATGCAGGACATCAGTTTATGGAAAACTACTTTCCATGAAGACCAGAAATTAAAAGCAAATGCAATAATGCTAGTTTATTTTTATACAGTTCTTTATAAATGAATGGAGTTAATTATTAAATGCTGTCAGAGAACAGCTAATAAGTAATGATTGTTTTAAATAACCAGGTGTAAAGAATGAATCACTATTCAGAATTACAGTGCAAGCTTTGGAAATTTTCTTTGCTAAGTCAGTCCATTGGTCTTTCTACCATTTAACTAACTTCCTATCAAAGCCTAGGGCTATAAGCTCATTCCTGAACAATGCAATTTATCATGATGTAATTTGTTAGTCAAAATTAAAAGTAATATATGGTAAATGAATCATGATTCAGACTCAAAATTGGATTTACTCTTTATTTAGGACTAAAATAATCCTTGAGAATAAATTGTATGTATGTATAAATGAACCATCAGAACAAACTATTAGAAAATGACATATTATTGGCATAATCATAGAGATTATAAAACTATAAAAGCTATAAAAGTGGTGCAGGTCTCTCATAGCTTTCAGATTAAAAATTGTCCCCATTAGTTAGACCAGATGAGGAAATCAATTGCACACGAAAGCTAAACCTATTTTATTGAGACTGGTTATAATAACAGAATCAGTATTTAGTATAGTTCCATGAATTACGGTATCGTTCCATGAATTAAGGAGTTCTCTGTCTGATCTACTTCCAAATATTATCTATCTGTTGTGAACTTAAAATATTTTTCACCCGTCATCACCTTAGCAACAGATCTTGCATACTGTATCTCTCTCAGGGTAATTTTCCTTCCTCTCTACATAAATTCAGCAAGACTCTTGTCAGTTTGACTGTCTAACTGACAGTTTTCCTCCTTGTATTGTTGATACTTGGATTGTAAAACTTTAAGCATTATTTTTCAAGCATATGAGTAAATGCAATTGCTCAATAGTTTGCACATTCTTTATGCTGCCCTTTTTAGCACTGGAATATAAATTTATCTTTTCCAGCCTGTTGGCCACTGCTATATTTTTCACAGCAGCTTATACAAACTGCACAAAGCATTTCAATTGCACCAACTTCAGGGGTGAAATGCTCCCGGTTTGGACCGGATCAGGCGATCTGGTAGCGATTGTGGCAGGTGGTTTGGAGAACTACTAGTGATGGCGGCGTGAGGCTTCACCCACCCTCCCAGGTGTCATTACTTCCTGCTTTTAAAAGGTAAAAAAAAGGCTCTGACAATCGCGCTCCACAGCTGTGATCGTCAGAGCTTTTTTTTAACCGTTTAAAAGCATTTTTTACAACCTATTCACCCAAATAAGTTGTAAAAGAATGCTTTAAAAAAGTTTTTTTTTAAGTTGGCCATGCCCACCCAGTCACATTACACCCCCCCCCCACCAAGCCACGCTCACAGAACTGGTAGTAACAAATTTTACATTTCACCACTGACCAACTTGAACAGTTTTAAATGGTTTTGCTGGTACACCACTAAGTGCTGAACCTTTGTAGAATTCTGGCTTTAGTTCATGCCCATGTCCTTGCATCACTGCACTCTGGAATGGTCACAATAATCAAGTAACTCAGAACTATACCCAGGCAAATATTTGGGATAACTGAAACAACTGGCCCATAAACTACGTATGTACCATTGTTTGCAAGATAGTTCTCAGAAACTCCTAAATCCATGGCCATGAGATTAAATATCTCCTTTTACCATCTGTTCCCCTAGGTCAAAGAGAGACAAGCTTTTATTAGGCTTCAGGGAAGACAGAAATGGGGAACAGTCATTTTTATATGGCTTGCTGGTTCTTCTCTCTCCAGAAGGTAGACAGTTTCTCATTATTTAATAAGCCTGTGTGAGGCAGCTAGCTGCAATTCAACTAGTGTAGGTGAAGCCAGTAACAAGCTCCACTGCCATTTTTTTATTGATTGTTTTTAAAATAATAACAAAAAGGAAAAAGAACAAAAAACAAAGATAACTATAACATACATTGCCAAAGAAAATAAAAACTCCACTTTTTTAAAAGTGAAAATTGCTATATCATTTTAACAGTTAATAGTTGCAATTCTATATACCCATTTGCAATGCAAATATACCCATCTCCATATATATGTCTACTAAATTTACATAACTATCATTTTTACCTACTGTTTTTGTATAAACAAGTCCCACATTTCCTTATACTTCTCAATAAAAAGTCTATATCTATAGGCAGCATGCTCATGGGTGTAGTCTTAGTCTTTTGCAGTATTTAGTATTTTAGTCTTTAGACATAGTAAGGGCACAAATAATCCATTTATGTTGTCCAGTGGTCAAATTCCATTTATTAGTTATGTAGTTCAAAAGAATATTATTTTTAGAAGATAATATTCTCTTGAACTACATACAATCATATTTATATAATCCATTACTTTCTCCTAAAACATAATAAGTATAGGCCATTGTAAAAAATATGTGCTTAAAGAAACATTAAGAATCAACCACCTCAGAGTTGTTGTGGGGAACATAGTAGAAGGAAAGAATATTAGTGTCTTTGTCACCTTGAGTTAGTTATAAAATAATAAATATGGGGTAAAGATCTAGTAATAATTATTCTTATAACCACTTCAGCAGAATTATTTTAGACAGTTTATATCTAGAGTATACAAATGTAATTTGTAATAATTTCAAAAATGTTATTTATTGCATATATTTTAAGCTGAAGTCAATTGACACTGGCTATAAAAATTAAGATAGTCTTCCATTATATAGGCAGTTTAGGAACCTTTAATTTTTTTATTCCACTCATTTGTTAGCATCTGCATATCAATTGATTTAGTGATAATAAATCTTCATCATCATTTAACCATTGTCTATTCACTGCAACCAATATGGTCCTGACCTTTCTTTGCCAATTGGGCTCTCAATACTTGTTGATGTCACTCCATCTTGTTTTAGGTGTCTTTTGTGGATGTTTTTTATCAAGTGGGATCCATTCTATGACTGTTGTAGTCCACCTGCCATCAGTTCTTCTTGCTATGTGATCAGCCCATTTCCATTTCAATTCTTTTACTCTCTTGATGATGATATCATATACTTTTGTTTGTTCTCTAATCCATATGCAGGTCTTTCTATCTTGTGTTGTAATGCCAAACATGTATCTTTCTATGGCTCTTTGCACTAGTCTTAGCTTTTGTATCGATTGTTTAAAAACTTTTCTCTTCAGGCATAGGAGGAGGTTGTTTTTGAAAATTATGTTTAGCTTGCCAAATGCCTGCCAACCACATTTAACGCCATTCAATGTCCTTTATTGTATTGTATTGTAGGAATTATTATTGTATTGTAGGAAGAAATATCCTTCTGGGTTCAGCTCCAAGTGGGGAAAAAAACACTGGAAACTGAGATTGGAAAGATGGTTTAATGGTGGCCAGGATCACATGGTTTGAGTTCCTGAACAGAAAAGGGCAGAGATGCTGAGAGGGCCTTGGTGTACTCTTGGTGTTTTGAATTTCCTGGAGCACAGGAAGAGTATCCTGATTGGTTGTCAGACTCTCAGGGGGTGGGGATCTTAGCTAGCCTTGCTGGCTGATGTAATCTTCCCAGGTGCCATGTGGTGAGTTTCTATTGCTAGATGGATCCTATTGTGTTGCAGATGATGGTCCATTGACAAAGATTGAGTTTCTGCCTCTGGCCCATTGACAAAGGGTGGGGGGCAAGAAGGTGGGAGCTGCTTCATCTTTTAAAATATGCATCTCCATTTCTCATCCAGGGAAACATAATATTCTGCCTTTTTAATATTTCCTAAAATATTTCATTCTTCTAGGAAAGGGGTGGGTGCTAACTTCCTACAGTATAATCTTCCATTGAGTTCCATTGGCCAAGGTACATGTAGTGGTCTACTACATCTAATTCTTCCTACTTTCTTTGGTGAATTTATTAAACATAACCTGGCTCTTTTTCAGGCTTATTTTAAAGCCAAATTGTTCTCCTGTTTTGTGTAGTCTTTGTAGCTTTTTTGGGTCTCGTGAGAAGAGAACATCATCATCTGCAAATATTAAATGATTTATAAGTGCCATTGAATTTTATTCCATCTTTTGCCCAGTCTCATTTGCGAAATACTTCTTCAAGGCAGGCTGAGAAAAGGATAGGTGATATTGTATCACCTTGTTGTACACCTCATTCTATGTTGATTTCCACTTTAAGATGATTAAGGCAAATTGTCACCATTGTTTTTCATATATTGATTGTAGTAGGTTTATGTAATCAGTGTGTATGCCTTGGTTGAGTGATGCATTAATTATTGCTTGCTGGAATACTGAATCAAACGCCTTTTCATAGTCAATGAAAGCCATGCACAGGGGCATGGTGTAGTCATTGTACCTTTCAATGACTTGCTGAACAACCTGGATGCGATCCATTGTGCTGTAGCCACTTCTGAACACTGCCTGCTCCTTTGGCTCTGCATCATTTACTGTTCTCAATATTCTTTTTGCTATTATCTTGGTGAAAATCAATAGATATTTATTATCATTTAGATTTTCACCAAGATGATAATAAATATCTATACAAATTAATAGTATGGTTTTTAGTTTTAAAACATTTAACTAATTGTTTTAATATCTGAGGTGTCTCAGAAGCTGAAAATGTTGCTGGTCAAAACAAATTGTTAACAAATGTTGAATTTGTAAATATAGTATTGGTTATATTTATCTCTTAACACAGCATATGTTAAAAATTCATTTTTATTATCTATCAATTGGTTCAAAGTCAGTATCTCTACTATTATTACTTTTATCATATTACCGTATTTTCTCCAGTTTTTAACGTTGGCTTTCCCCATAAAGTCAATTTATCATATGAAAAATGTTTGAATCTATTTTATTAGACATTATATTTTATAACTTCGACACAATTGTTTCCAGAGATAATAGAGTTTTAATGTATTTAGATCCTAATATTATCCATCAAAGCAAAGGTGCTATATGTGTATACCTAAAGTTGCCCATATCAGAAAATTAACACCAATTGTTACTCTCCAGTATTTAATATTTGACAGTAGATAAGCATAATGATATAGCTTCAGATTTGGAAAATTGAATCCTCCCATATTAACTGGTAATTGCATTTTCTGTAAAAATATTGTCAGAAATTAAGAATTTAAGACCCTAACCCATAAATATTTTCTATGCAAAAAGTTATTTTATGAAAATATTTTACAGATATAAGAACTGGAATTTCTCTCAGAATATAGGTTAAGCAGGGAATAACATTCATTTTAAGAATGTTTATTCTGCCCCAAAGGGTAAGGTTTAATGACTCCATCTATTGATATCTGAAGAAACCTCTCTCTGTATTTTATTAATATTACATACCAGTACTACTAACTGAGTTATATATTTTGGTATACACATACCTAAATATTTAATAGATTTGATACAAATGCAGAAATATTTCTTAAATGACATCAATTCCAATTTGGGCCAGTTAATAGAGTATCCTGCTATTTTACTAAAGGCATCTATCATTTGCATCAACACTGGAATAGTAATGTGAGGTTTATAAATAAGTAAAGCAATGTTGTCTTCAGATAAACCAATTTGCACTCGACAAAGTTACGTGCTATTCTGTAGAGCTGTAGAGTATGTTATCCAATAGAACAAGCCAAGGATGCAGATATTAAAAAGCAAGGGTAAAAGTAAACATCCTTGTTTAATTCTTCTAAATAGTGGTAAAGTAAGAGAAAACATGCCATTAACTTTTACTTTAGATGTGAGAAGTCATATAATATCTTGATCCATTTTATGAAGTCCAAGGGAATCTGAGCCTGATTAGGATAGCAAACACATACTGTTTACATTTGTTGTCAAAAGCTTTTTCAGAATCTAATGATAAAATTATAAATTTATTTAAATCTCTTAGATCTACAACTCACCTGATTTCTACTGCTTACCTAGTTTTTATAAACCCCACTTGATCATTCCTAATAATGAATTCTATCACTTGCTGCAATCTATTTGCTAACACTGCTGTTAATAAATTGGAATCAAAATTCATCAATAAGATTGGATAATGATTAGTACACTTAGTGTGATATTTAGCTGCTTTGGGTAAAATTGTATTATATGTTTGGTTAAATGCTACTGATAAAATCCCTTATCAAATATCTCATGATCGTACAATTAACAATGTTTTGGCATCTCTATTGTAAACATATTAGCATGAACTCTGTATGCTCTGATATTATAGTAGTTAATTCATCTTTCTTTTTTGTATTTCTCAAACAAAATTATAGATGGGCACCTATCCACCTGTGTTTATAAATGTTTCAGTTCAACTTTCAAATGATTTTTCATTTGAAAGTAAAATAAGTAATAATATTTCATTTGAAATAAAATAAGTTTTTATTTTAAAATTTATTTTAAAATAAGATCTCCATCTCTATTTCTAATAACAAGAAGAGGCTTCTGTAGAAACACTAGAGTACACAGAAGTCTGTCATGAACTAGAGGCACTGGAAAGAACATGAATAAGATAAGATAAAGCATTTTTGAAAGGATGCTCTGCTTGGACCATACTGAAACAAAGCTTCTTATTGAAGCTTAGTTGCCAGCCATACTGTTTAAGAATTGCAATTTATTTAAGAATTAATATATGAGCTTCAGGATTTGGGTGAGGGGATTGTTTATATATAACCTTTTCTGGCTGAGAAGTGCCACTGTTTATTTAAATACCTTACTAAACATTTATGTGATTTAAATAAAGAAATATGTAATCAGTATTCCAGTTACACATACTTTCATCAGATTAAGCCTATAGCTGTATAAACATGCCATTCATATAAACTTTTATATGATTTGAATGGATATCTAAATTCTAAAGCTAAACCTGTGTGATTGGGAGACAGAAACCAAGAATGCATGCATGTTTTATTCTTCTTTCAGCAATTACATCACAGCTTTTAGATATAGTCACAAATGCTTAATCCTACAAGTGTTGCTCAATATTATGAACACCCTCTATTTTATCCACAGCATTCTGATTTCTTTTCATTTAAATCTGAGGAAACTTTGATGTAATTTTGATATATACAAGAAATACATGGCATCTAGAAGATTATCTTGTGCATTTATAATTTTTAGTATTCCATCAGTACAACTTTCAATTGCTCATAAAACTTTTTTTTTTGGAGGTATTAATATTTTTTGGAGGTTAATATTGCAGGTTTATAGAATGATAAGTTTTAACAAACATGAATAAATTAGGTGGAGGAAATGTAATATTTGGAATAGTTCAAACTATATATTTGAAATACAATCAAAAAGAGAAAAGAAGACAAATTAAGAATATTTTAAGAACTAATCGGATTGGGTAAAATGAGAAAGGATTAAGATACGCTTTACAAATATGTACTTGAATAAGTTGAAATATATTGTTAAGATGTTTTGAGAAATATATTTAATGACTGAAATTGAATGTAAAACTGAATGAAATTGAAATGATAAAAATGATTTAAATGTTATACTTGCAAGAAGCAAAGCAGAAAAAATATATTGGTAAAAGTAAAAAAGATAAGAGATTAGAAAATTGTTTGAGTAAAGATTTGAAGGAAAAAAGGGAACAAGATGAAATATATGGTTAATAATTAAAAAGATGAGGAATCGGAGTTGCCTGAATTCCACAATGGAAAACATTAAATTGAAAATGAATACAGCAATAGAGAGAGATGAAGGAATTGGAAGGGAGGAGGAAGGAGAGAGAAGGATGGAAGAGTAGGGAGGAAGAAAGGGAAGAGAAAGCAGAGTAGGAGAGAAGGTAAAACGGGGGGAAGAGAGGAGGAGAAAGAGAAGATGAAGTAGAGAAGAAGAAGGTAGGGAAAGAGTTGGAAGGAGAAAAGGGAGAGGTTAGGTTTGAGGAGAAAGATTGCTGTATAATAAAAAAAAAGATGAAGTGGAAGGAAGGCAGCTCTGAACAAACAAATATAAATATATTAAGAAAAAGAATGAATTGTTTAAGAATAAAAGAGGATAAATATGCACAAATAGTAAAGTTAGAATTTAGGGATAAATGAAGAAGGTGTTTATGTATTCAAGTATAGAAATACTGAGGTATATTCAAAAAGCCAGTTCAGACCGGCTCAGGCAAGTAGGTAGCGATGGTGGCGGGCAATTTGGAGAACCTGTAGCAAAAATCCCTTCCCCCCAGCCTCCATCTTACTTACCTTCGCATGCCTGCTTTGCTTCGCTTGCTGTAATCCCTGCAATCCATTGCATCAGCAAGCATCTGATTCTCCCTGCCTGCAATCAAGCTCATCGGTGAGCAGCTCTATCTACCTGCCTACCTGCCTGCAAGTTTTTTTCCCCCTTTGGGAGCTTTAAAAAAATAGTTAATTGGGTTTTTTTTTTAAGTTGTTCTTTTTTTAGACCTAGCCATTTAAAGTTTAGGAAGTTTTAAATTTAGCTGCTTTTATATAAAAATAAAAATAAAATAAAATAATATTTCTGCAGCTTTCTGAGATTTTGTGTGTTTCTGTAGTGTTTCACTCTAACTACACAAACACACAAAATCTCACAAAGCTGTATGTGGAATTTTGTGTGTGTAAAGTGTGAAAGTTGGTTTTTTGGGCTTTTTGTGGCTGTGTGAGGTTCCTGCTTGTTGCAGGGGCCATTTTGGTTCTAGCACAGCTTGTTCTGTCCTCCCACCTCACATAGGCAGGCATACGAGCAAAAGATGTCTACAGTAATTTATTTTTCCAAGCCGACCTGAATCCCTTTGGCAGAAAAAAATTCTGGCAGCTACTTTCTGAATGCCTGCCAAATTTCTTATCACCTCTAGAAACAGGAGTCAGTGTATCTGTAGTCCATTGCTGGGGCAACCAAGAGTTCAAAGAGTAGTTAGAAGTCATTCACAAAGTCCAAGCCTTAATTCCGAAAAATATCCCATCCGAAGCTCACGATATGCAGTTTTTGTCTGTCACAGAGCCTGCAGAGAAACCTCACCCACTTTTATCCCCTGTGGGCCATGGCTCAGTGACTCAGCAATCTCTGGCCCAACATGCTTTCCTCCTGGCCTTCAGCTGGAACCTGAGACGTTGCCAGAAAGGAGGGTCCTGGAGAGGGAGGCCTTGTCAGTTCCTCCCCATCACTTTCAGAGTCATCTTCCTCCGTGAGGACAGGCTTGGGAGCCGGAGTCACAACACAGCTACTTTTACATTGTGGGTGAGCCAGTTGTGTTGTGTTGTGTGTGTGTGAAAGTTGTTTTTTGGGGCTTTTTGTGGCTGTGTGAGTTTCCTGCTTGTTGCAGGGGCCATTTTGGGTCTAGCACAGCTGCTTTTACATTGTGGGTGAGCAGTTGTGTTGTGTTGTGTTTTGTAGATTAAAAAAGGGCAAAGAAATGACGTCGACTTGGCCACGTCCACCTGACCTACAAGCCACGCCCACCCAGTCACCTGACCACCAAGCCCCACCCACTAATTAAGCCCTGCCCACGGAACCGGTAGCGAAAATTTTTAGATTTCACCCCTGACCAACATTCTGTTCAAAAAAAAAAGAAAAGAAAAGAAAAGAAAGATGTGGGTAAGGTGGGACAGGAGAAAAGAAAAAAAAAAACAATAAAATTTGTTTTAAAAAAACAATTGCTCATAAAACTTAATTCTCCTTTCTCAAGATTAATAGTAAGAAAAAATCAATGGAAGCCCCTACCTCTGTGATGCATGTATAGGCAATTATCCTTCAGGGAAAATATCAACTGGATTTCAGTCCCAAATTAAGTAAATCAGCAGAAAATTCAGTGCTTAGATAGAAAAAAATTCAAAGAATGTTTTTTTGTCTTACTATAAACTAGCCAAGCCATATAGATTGGACAGCTGCTATAGTGGTACAGTATATCTTACATGACTTTATAGATAAACAAAGAATCAGTTCTCTCACAAAAGCTTTTCACCACAATTGTTGTGCATCGGTGAAAGGAAACCAAAAGCACTTTAATCCTATCTTAAGGTCATTACAATTGTTTGCAGCCATTGTTTTTTTCTTTCTTCCTTTCTTTCAGAGTAAGTTTTATCTATCTCATTCTCTGTGGAATGATCACAGGTAATCTAGGTTCATGTTTAAAACATGATGATGTCACAATGATACATCAGTTCTAGTTTTTCAAAGCTTTTTTTTTTCTACTAAATGGAAAAAGAATCTTATTTATAGCCAGGGTAGAAAGTGTATTACTACTCAATATCATTCATTTCTGGCTAGGCCAGCAGAAGTTACTGGAAAATTTAATTCTGTCATATCTGGAGGGCCATAGGCCATTGCTGATTCTAGGGAGGACAAACAGGAAATGACAACATCTTCAGTATTTATGGATATCTGTTTAAAAACTTCTTCCATACTAATAAATACTGACAAATAGTCTCTTCACACGACATTAACTTCTGAGGTAACTTCTTTATTAACTTGAACAGGAGACTCTGAACAATCTCCTCAGAACTCAGAACTCAACTCGAACAATCACTGACAGCTCTTATATACCTGTTACAGGATCCATGGATCAGGCCCAATAACAGACATGAGTCAATCGGTTGATTAAGTCTCTTTTATTTACAGGTTCATCATTACATCACATACTGCATCTGGAAGTGAGCAACGTGGGAGAGTGTGTCTACCTTTTATACCTGTGGGCGGAGACTCGGGTAAGGAGTGGTCTGTGGGTGGAGCTGACCAGGTGGATGTTAGTATTAACCCCTGCACTACTGTATCACAGTTGACCCCTGGCATGGGTAAGGCATTTATACTTGACAAATCCGCCTCTAAATGCCTGACCTGTGGCTGTGGACCTGACTGTTTAATTGGCACCCAGGGGCGGATATTGAGTTTGGATACTAGGTGTGAGTGTTGCCTACCCTGTAATGGTTTTGTGATTATGTCTGCAGTCTGTTCTTCTGTATCACAATGTATGGCCTTTATGAACCCGATTTTGGAGAGCTGCCTCACGTGTTTGTACTTTATGTCAATATGTCTTGATCTCTGTCCTACCGCGTCGGCCATGGATATTTCTATGGCGGCCTTGTTGTCTTCGTAGATGTTTATCCGGTATGCTGGTTCGCTCCACACACTGGCGAGTAGGTCGTCGAACCAGATGAGGTTGTTTGCGGCTTTGGATAGGCATATATACTCTGCCTCTGTGGTTGAAGTGGCCACCAAGTTTTGTTTACCCGTGTACCAATGCACCGGGCTATTGTTCAAGTAAAATATGTATCCTGATGTGCTTTTCCAGCTTTTGGTGGTCCCCGGCACAGTCAGCATCAGCATAGCAGGAGAGAACGGGCTCGTTGGATGTTTCTGGTTCTAGGACTAGGCACGCATCGGCACTTTGTTTCAGATACCTCAGCACCCTCTTTACAGCGTCCCAGTGGTACATGGTGGGTTTGCCTACGTGCCTGGACAATAGATTAACCGATAATGCAATGTCTGGCCTTGTCCAGTTGGCGATATATAAAAGCGAGCCTATGACTGACCTGTACAGTGTGTTGTCCTCAAATTCGGGTGATTCACCATGCATGTTTTTTAGGAAGTCCGGCTACATGGGTGACTCACACCCCTTGGCATCTGACATGTTGCATTTGTGTAGTATTTCTTCTATCTTTTCCTTTTGGGACAGCTGAAAACCTTTGGGGGTTTCGTTGACCTGCACGCCTAGGTATCTGTTTATTTTTCCAAGGTATTTTAATGTGAAGTGTTCACTTAGTTTACTGGCGAAGGCGTTGCGGTTCCCTTCGTGTTTACTGATGTAAAGTATGTCATCCACGTAGACTAGGATGTATTCTGGTGAGTCCCCCTCTCTCCTAGTGAAAAAACAGTTGTCGGCTACGGTTGCTGTAAATCCCATTGACTTCAGGACCTCAACCAGGCACTCGTACCAGCGTTTGCCTGACTGTTTCAGTCCATATAGGCTTTTGTGAAGTAGCCAGGTGTCCCCCCTGTTGGTCTCTTTACTCTGTGGTGCCCTAACGTATATTTCCTTATCTAGGTTGGCGTGCAGGTAAGCTGTCTGCACATCGAACTGATGTACCTCCAGTCCTAGCAGGGAAGCGATGACCAGGGCACTTTTGACGCTTTCAGTCCTCACGGTGGGCGAGTAAGTGACGGTGTAGTCCTCTGGGAACCTCTGGGCAAACCCCTGGGCAACCAGTCTAGCCTTGTATAGATTTTGACCACCCTCCAGGTTCTTGATTTTGAAGATCCACCTGGTACCTATCGCACTTTTGCCCTCTGGGACCTTGGCTGGAGCGTAAACTTCTAGCTTTCTCAGACTGTCCATTTCTTTGGCCATAGCTGATTCCCATTTTGACCTCTCCTCCTGAGGTAGCCTCAATACCTCTTCATATGAGTTAGGCGTGACATGGTTCGTGTGTATGTGCATCACGTAGTCATTTAACCTTCTTGGTAATTGGTTCCTGGTTGATCTGACCGGCCTATCTATCGTTTGTTCGGTGTCATGTAAGTACCTGGCTTCCTTTTGTGTTAGAGAGTCTACACTTATCTTGGGGTGATTCCCTTTCCATTCCTCAATCTTGATGCCTTGGAGCTTGGGTTTGTGTTCCTTCCTTTCCCGTCTATCTGCCGTTTCGTGTTCATCTTGCACTTGCTCGTCTGGCCTGTTCTCCCGCCTGGTGGATACCTCGTTGAGGTGTATCCTGGACCAGTTGGCTTGCTCATGGAATACTGCTGTCCTAGATACCACGAATCTGTCGTTACTGTCCACAAATCTGAAGCCCTTGGTACCTGGCTCGTACCCCATAAACCTCAGTCTCCTGGATACTTTGTTCCCCTTCTTGCGCAGCTGTTGGGTATATGGACATCAGAAGTTACGCCGAATACATGTAGGTGTGCTATCTGTGGTTTTTTGTTGTACATGAGTTCGTATGGCGTTTTGTCTATCACGCTGGACCAGGTTCTGTTTAGTGTGTAGTTTGAGTAAACTAAGGCCTCAGGCCAAAAGTGTTGGCCAATTCCCGCGTCCTCTAAGAATTGACCATTGTCTGCAGCGTGGAGTTTCGTCATTCTACTACTCCGTTCTGAAAGGCCAAGAACGGGGACAACGTAAAGTGAAGCACGCCTTTGGATCTGAGCCAATGGGAGAAATCCTTTGACAGAAACTCAGATCCTCTGTCAGTCATAATTTGTTTGATTTGGGTATTGTTTTGAGTCTCTACCCTTTTGTAGAACTCTTTAAATTTTTGGAAGGCCTCATCCTTTTGTCTTAGGGTGTAGACGAAGCCATAACGACTATAATCATCCACGATGGTAAGGAAGTATCTTTTCTTGTATTTGATGGATGGCCTTAGGGGCCCCACCAGATCCATGTGGACTAAATTGAATACCTGTTTGGCGGCGCATGAGGATTTCTTAGGTCTGGGTTTGACCTTTAACTTGGAACATTTGCACACCGAGCACTCGAGATAATTTTCACAACTCTTTATTTTGATGCCCTCGGTACAGTTGGCCATTTTTTGGACTACGGGGAAACTGGCGTGCCCTAGTTTCCGGTGTAGTAGGTGAGCACAGTCGTCGTGCATGGGTTTGCCTATCGATGGCCTTCTCTGGGTGTGTTTGGTGGGGTGTGTTTCATGTGTCATGTTCTCCTCGCTCTCTGTCTCTCCCTCATCCACCTGTTCTCCCTCAGCTCTGTCCTGGTTAGTGTCTTCTGTGCTTTCTGAGTTGGTGTATATGCTGGTGTGTTAGAATGTTATGTATGGTAGCCCTTGACTGACTGTCACTCTTCCTATATCCTTTCCACCCTTGCTAACATGAACCTTCCCTTCTGCAAAGCTTACCTTGATCCCTGATTCTTCACTGAGTTTTACTGTGGCCAATATGTTGTGGGGTATCTCCGGGACCAGCAGTACCCCCTCTATTTCCCCTATGTCTGGTAGCATGACTACCCCCTTGCCTATCACCTTAACCTCGCTTTGATCTGCAACCTTGATTGAGAAGTTCTCCTTTGTGAATGAGGAGAGCAGTTTTTGATTGTAGGTTGTGTGGTTGGAGGCCCCAGAGTCCAGAAGCCACGAGTTGGCCTCTCTACCCTGACATGTTACGTGGGTGTGCTCCCCTATCCCATATAATGATCCTGTTCTGCTGTCACGTGAGCTATCTCTGTTCCCCCTCCTGTCTCTGGAGTTGGGTGAGTCCCTGCATCTGTATCTTTCCTCAGAGGTGTGTCTCTCTGTCTGTCTGAACCTATGTTCTGGTCTGCTTCTCTCCCTGTAGTTCTTGGGGCAGTCTCTCTTGAGATGTCCCCTTGACCCGCAGCTATAGCACTCTGATGCGTTATGCTGCTTTTCTTGGAAGGCTACTTTCTTTTCGTACTTATGTTCCCTGGAGGAGCCAGAGCGGCTCCTTTTCAAATTGTCTTCAGCGATCAGTTTGTTGGACAGCTTCTCAATGGATAGTAGGCCTAGGGTAACAGTATCTAAGTGTGCTAAGAAGCTGTCCCATGAGTGATCTAAAGAGTTAATTATTACACTCTTCATGATCTGATCTGATATGACCTCTCCCCTAAGATGAAGTTCTGCCCTGGTAGCATTTAAGGACACCAGGTGCTCACTTATGGGGGTCCCTGGTTTGACTCTAGCAGAGAAGAAATCTTTGGAAATCTGGGTGGTGGTTGACACACTTTCACTGTAAAATAACCCAAACATTTTTTGTATGATTTCTGACACAGTGAGATTATGACCAATGCTATGGTAAATTGTGGGAGATATGCTAGCAATTAAAAGGTAAAATGCCCTATGGTGCATACAGTCCACCTCTAAAGTCCATGGTTTCTCTGGGGGGTCATTAATAAAATGTGACATATTTTCTTTTAGGAACACCACCTGAAGCTGCTGTGACCACTCTAGGATGTTGCCCCCGTCCATCCTCAACTTTGGAAAGTCATTTGGTAAGTTCCCAGCATTATTTGTAAAATTACTTACTGCAGGCTGCTGTCCATGGTTCTTTATGTGTCTATAACAGCAGTATGGCATGGGAACGCTTGCCGGCAGTTTAAAAGTCCCTCTCTGCAGTTTTTTTCTTTTTTCTTCCTCTAGGCGAAACAGCGCATGCGCGAAGTCCATTTCTGCTCTGCCGTCATCGTGGAAGGACCTGTTCATCGCAGCTCTGGCGTAGAGGTCTACATCGGTCGGGTAGGCCTCGGCTTCGGTCTTGGGGGTCCAGGTGTGCTCCGGATGGTGGCGACTAGCAGCTGCTTCTTCGGAGTGAAGATCCCGATGGCGCTGGAGTCTCGGCGACGAAAGTAAGTAGCTGTCCCAATCCCTGCGTTCTGGGGTGCGCGGCTTGGGCAATCGGTGGCGCGGTGTCCTTGGGGTGCGCAGGGGGGTTGGTGCGCTGGCGTGGGCATCCTCGACCCTCGGGTGGGCGTTCCGGTGCCCCTCTCCTCGCTTTCCCCTTCGTTTGGGCCCTTCCGGTTCCCCTCTAGTGACTTTGAGGCCTGGCCAAAGGCGGCGGCAAGGGTTTTCATGGCCTTGTCGACTTGCCGCTCGGTTGGGGTGTCTCCGTGGTCCGAATCGGACTCTGCCCCCTTGTCCCAGTCGCTTTCATTGCCGCTTAGGGTCGGGCATTTTTCGCGCCCTGGCCATTTTAAATCCCGGCTTCCAATTGGGCGGGGGTCGGCCATCTTTCCCAACCACGTGGTCAAAGATGGCCACCATTTTGAATTTTGCACGGGGCTGTGGGGCTCAGTGACTGCAGTGGGATCGATTTGGGGCGATCCACTCACCAAGTCCAGCTCTTCGAGCTCCGGGTCCAAGTCTTCCTCGCTCCTTGCCACCTCGCGGTCCATTGTGAAGCTCCGTAGGTCCGCGAGGAGGTTCTTGTCGCTGGCTCGCTCTTTTAGTAGTCGTAGGACGTCGAGCCGTAGTCTTTCTTACTCCTGATCTCCAGGGTTTGTTATTTTTTCTTTCTTGGTCTCCCCTCTTTCCTCCGTTGCGGTGGCTTTGGGGTCTGTCTTGGTTTCTGCCTTCCCTGGCAATCCCGCTGGGTTGCCATCCCGTTGCTTCGGTGGGGTCGCCATCTCGTAGGCAGTGATGTGTCCTCGTTGCAGGTTCGGATGTTATTGGGCCATCAAACCATCCTCTGCTACCATTTTGTTACAGGATCCATGGATCAGGCCCAATAACAGACATGAGTCAATCGGTTGATTAAGTCTCTTTTATTTACAGGTTCATCATTACATCACATACTGCATCTGGAAGTGAGCAACGTGGGAGAGTGTGTCTACCTTTTATACGTGTGGGCGGAGACTCGGGTAAGGAGTGGTCTGTGGGTGGAGCTGACCAGGTGGATGTTAGTGTTAACCCCTGCACTACTGTATCACAGTTGACCCCTGGCATGGGTAAGGCATTTATACTTGACAATACCAGCTGTCAGCGTGGTTAACCAATCACAAAGCATTACCCTACTATCCATTCCAACAGGGGGCACAACCTGGGGAACCTGCTCAGTACAATACACCCCTTTACCCCTGGTATGCACATGCATAATCTTGAAGGTATGTTGGCCGGCGCCTGATTCGGCTGGAACGGCGAGGACCTTCAGGTTCTATGTGTTTGCTCACGCGGTCATCTACAGGTTCAGGTAAGTTTTCCTCGGGGTCCTTCATGTGGGTAGCTATGCAACCTTCAGTTGATGTTTCAGCACTTTGCAGGGCCTTGCTTCAGTCGCCGTCAGTCGTCTGTTGGTATTCCAAATGCGTGTGTGTTTAGGGCCGTGGCAAGTGTGCGCGTTCTAGGTTGCATTGGGTGTCACACGTCTCTTCGGGTGTCATGTAAGCTGGGTTTGTATCATTTTCATCATTGATTGGCCCCACTCCTGTATTGCCCCTGACACTTCTGACTCGTACTTGGTCCAGATGCCGTCTCCAGACCCTACCCCCTCCCATGTCTATTTTATATGAGCAGGGTCCTGTCACAGCTACTATTAATCCCAGCAGCCATAGTGGGTGACCGGCATAGTTACGAGCATAGACTAAGTCACCCTCCTTCAAACCGCGGATGGCACTGTCAGAGAGTAAGGGCTTTTGTGGAGCATGACGGGTGCATTCTATCGAGCACTGTACACAGTCGGCAGCCCATAAGGAGCTCAGCCGGGCTGCGGTTTGTCAAGGGGCAAGGTGTTGAATTTTGGATAAGGAGATACTCAGCAACTTTTGCGGGCCACCCATTCTTGCCCATGCAGCTCAAGGCGTCTTTCGCTGATCTTATGGCCCTTTCAGCCTGGTCATTACTAGCCGGATGATAAGGAGAAATAAGGCAGTGCCTGACCCCTAACCCAGCTAAAAACATTTCGAAAGCAGCCGCTGTCAATTGCAGCCCATTGTCGGATACAAGCTCGTCCGGCAACCCATGAGTAGCAAATACTGTACGTAAGGCACGTATAAGCGCCTCGGAGGAGGTGGAATGCATGGGGACAACTTCCACGCATTTGGAAAATGCATCAACAAGGACTAAGAACATCTGACCCTGGAGTGGGCCCGCAAAGTCAACATGCACGCGGGACCATGGCCCCCTAGGGTCTTCCCAACCCCAGGGCGTTCCTTTTGGTGGCATAGATCTGGTTTCTTGACACATAGAACAAGTAGACACCCAGGATGTTATACATTCATCTATCTTAGGCCACCAGACATTTGCGCGTGCCAGGGCCTTCATCTGGACTATGCCCGGGTGGCCTGCGTGCAGCGTTTCCAGGACTGACTCCCTTAGTGGGGCAGGGATAATCACTCTATGACCCCAGAGTAAACATCCCTCCTGGGTGGTTAGTTCTTCCATTCAGGGCCCACCTCCCCCTTTGGCCATCCACGGAGAACCCATTGCAAGACTGTCGAGATTTCTTTGTCCCACCCAGAGGAGAGAGCAATGTTGGCAGCCGTCAGTGGCAGGGGCGAGTCATCAATTCGGAGGACAGCAGAAATGGGAGCAGGATCACAGAGTAAAGTTTTCAGGGGGCACCTGCTCAATGCATCTGCGTGTGCCAAATGCTTACCTGGCACATAATTTAAATAATAGGAATAAGCAGATAGGAAAACTGACCAATGGGTGAGCCTGGGAGATGGGAACTGGGGAGATTGACGGTCCCCTGAAAGCAAACCCAATAAAGGCTTATGGTCTTGGCTGGAGTCGGGTGTATTCCACGGCCGTCAATCAGAAATCCGAGGAATTCAACCTCTGGAACCGCAACGAGGCAGTTGTCCTTTTTCACGGTGAGGCCAGCACGTTGAAAGGCAGTGACGATGTGGCGGAGGCGGGATATAAGTTGCGGAACATTGGAAGCTGAAACGATGATGTCATCGAAATAAGGGGCGACCCCGGGGATGCCATAGAGGAGGTGCTCCATCAAACTTTGAAAAATCCCCAGGGCTACCGAGACACCGAATTGCAAACGGCGGCAATGGAAGGCTCCACGATGAGTAATGATGGTTTGCGCATCAGCAGTCACATCGTCAACAGGTAACTGCTGATACGCCTGGGATAAGTCAAGCTTCGCAAAAACCGACCCCTGGCCCAAAGAGTGCAGCAAGTGTTGGACCACCGGGACGGGGTAAGCATGTTCATGTAGGGCGTGATTGATTGTTGCCCGGTAGTCCGCGCAAATGCAGATAGACCCATTTGCCTTGATGGCGATGACCGTGGGAGTCTCCCATTTGGTGTAATCCACTGGTTCTAATACGCCCTGTTGAATAAGCTTGTCGCGTTCCTTGTCCACCCAAGGCCGTAATGCCAGAGGTACCCTGTGCGGTTTGAGGTGTTTCGGAGGAATGGCTGGGTCAAGACTGAAAGAGACTGGTGTGCCTTTGTACTTCCCCAGCGAATTGGAAAAAACCGAGGGAAACTCGTGTACAAGAGTGTCGAGTTCCATTGATCTGATCAAGTGGATACCTTGCAAAGTGAGGCCCAAAGCAGAAAACCAGTTAAGACCGAGCAGGCTTGGTAAAGGGCCATTGATGATGACCAGGGACAGACGGCCCGAGAAGTTTCAAAATTTGACTCTAAATGTTTCTGTCCCCACAACTGGAATGGGAGAGCCCTGGTAGTCTTTCAATAGGAGAGTGCAAGGCTGTAGGAGGCGTTTAGACAATTTTGGCACTATACGTTTAATAGTGCTCCACGAGACTATAGAAGTAGAGGAACCTGTGTCCACTTCCATGACACATGGGCGATCTTCAATGAGAACTGTCAAAGTGATTTTCGGGTTTCCCGTGTTTCTTAATGGCGTCACACTATTGATAGCAGAAAACCCCTGTGATTGTCGCGCATGCGTGGATTTTGGGCCGGGCCGACGTAGTTGTGTATTTCCTTCAGCTGGGAACCTGGAGGTGGTCTGCGGCTGCGCAGCGTGGCACACTCTGGCAATGTGTCCTCGGCGCCCACATCGCCTGCATATAGCGTCTTTAAATTTGCAAGACGCTCGCATATGGTCTCCCCCACAGCTGAAACACTCTGTAACCCTGCCGGACATATTCTTAGCTCCCGACGGCTTAAGTTTATTCTCCCTAACACGATAAACCTCACCTTCCTCCTCCGAGTCCGAGTAAATCTCAGTCTTTATTTCATTAGTGGAGCTTGCTTCTGTGCCCGTGGTGGGTACACTCTGCCCCCGGGGTAACTCAGCAATTGATAAGGCGGCTAATTCCACAGTGCATGCCTCGTTCAAGGCCATCTGGAAAGTAAGTTCATGGTTGGCGATCAATCGCTGTTTCAAATTTTGATCGCGCACTCCACTCACAAGGCGGTCTAGCAAGTAATCATCTAAATTGTCAAATTCGCAATGGCAGGTGGCACTACGCAATGCCGCGACATATTGGTTGATTGATTCACCCGGGGCTTGGTCGCAATGGTAGAAATGCTGACGCTGGGCAATTCTGGATGGGGCTGGCACATAGTGTCTCTTAAGTTTGCCCATGAATTCCTCCCAAGTTCCAGCATGTATGGATTGGGGAGCCATAAGGGTCATGGCTCTATCGAACATCTCTGTGCCACAAAAACTAAGGAAATATGCCCTCTTCCTCTCTGAAGACAGATTAGTGTAGTCGTTGGCTATTAAGAAGCACTCGAAACGGGCTACATAGATGTCCCACGTTTCTTTGCCTTGGTTGAATGGAGCGAAATTTTGTGATGCAGCCATTGTGTGTCTCATTTCACAGTTACCTCAGCAAAGGTTCAATCACAGACGTTTATTCTGCCTGGTCCGATGATCCCACCTTTGTCGCCAGTAATAAATACTGACAAATAGTCTCTTCACACGACATTAACTTCTGAGGTAACTTCTTTATTAACTTGAACAGGAGACTCTGAACGATCTCCTCAGAACTCAGAACTCAACTCGAACAATCGCTGACAGCTCTTATATACCGGCTGTCAGCGTGGTTAACCAATCACAAAGCATTACCCTACTATCCATTCCAACAGGGGGCACAACCTGGGGAACCTGCTCAGTACATAACACATACCCAGATTTAGAATAAAATAAATGTGTCTTTGCTTTGTCAGTTGTAACATTCCATCTTCTCAGGCATCATCTGAAAATGAAATAATTTCACAATCATCCCAAAGCCTTTTGTAGAAAGGACATCAATTCCTCAATGTTGACTTAGTATGAAGGAAAAGTTTGTTCAAAATTACAACTGAGAAATGCAAACTGTTTTCTGAAGTAATATTCAGGGGATATTAAATTTAAACTGTGTTAAAATTGAATTATCCTGTGCAATAGATAATCTGAGTGGGTATGCAAATCTTCTCACTTTCCTTACTAATTGAAAAAATCCATTGTCTCTCAATGAACTTGGTTAGCACTTGATTAAGAAAACCTAAAAGAATATTAATATTTTGGCCTATGAATTTGTACATTATTGGTTCCAAAACAGATAAGTTTATAGTTTTCAACAGTTTGGTGTCATGGGTGTTATGGTTAAATTGCTAGATTAGATACTGGGAAACTCTGAGTCTACTAATCCCTTAGACATCAAGCTGGCTGGCTGACGTTGAAGCAACTATTTTGTCTCAGCCCAACCACCTCACTGGTTATTTATTATAGTGGAGACAAAAGGAAGAGGGAACATTATGGATACACGCTTTTGAAGTTTGAAGTTTATTAGATTTTTTTTTTAATACAATTTTTATTGGTTTTTTTTTTACACAAATAAAATATAGTCACGATTCTGTTTAACATCGGATTCGCAGTGTTTATACATATATACATGAGTAAGTGTCTGGTGTCATTTATACTACACATTTCTAATTAATTTCTGCACCTTTTATTCCTTCCTTAATTCTATCATTTATCCATTCGTACCATCTTCCCCACACAGTATCATAATCAGAGTTTTCATCATCATTTATCTCGTGTGTTAATTTACTTATCTCTGCACACTCTAATATTTTATTAATTATAAGGTCGTCTGGTGGTAGGTCTTTCTTTTTCCAGTATTGAGCGTATGCTAGTCTGGCAGCTGTAGCTATGTGTATTAGGAGGTGGACCTTTTCCTTTCCATACCCTTTCTTTGCCATTCCCAGGAGAAATATTTCTGGATTCAAATCAATTTCTTCTTTGAGTATATCTTTCAACCATCTCCGAATTTTGCTCCAATACCTTTTTGCTTCAGGGCATGTCCACCACATATGAAAAAAGGTGCCATGACCATGGCCACATTTCCAACAATTTGGCTGTGCATTGGAGAACATCTTTGCTAGTCTTGCAGGTGCTAAATGCCACCTATGAAGCATTTTGTAATGGTTTTCCTTATAGGTGGCTGCTCTAATTAATTTATAATTTTTATTCCAGGCTTATCCAAGTTTATTAGATTTCTATACCGCCTTTCTCCCGAAGGACTCAGGGCGGTGTACAGCCATATTAAAACACATAGATTTATAAAATTTAAAAGCAATTAAAATCAAATATATAAAATTTGGCCTGTGAATTAAAACACACATACACCCATTATAAAATTCGTATTAGGCCAGTCCGGCTTGCTGGAACAAAAGGGTTTTAAGAGCGCGGCGAAAAGTACGCAGGTCAGGGCTAAAATGAAGCTCTAGGGGCAGCTCATTCCAGAGGGCTGGTGCCACCACAGAGAAGACTCTCCCCCTGGGTGTTGCCAGTCGGCATTGTTTGGACGATAGCACCCTGAGGAGCCCCTCTCTGTGGGAGCGTATTGGCCGGTGGGAGGTTGTTGATGGCAGAAGGTGGTCTCGTATATACCACGGTCCTAAGCCATGGAGCGCTTTAAAGGTGGTAACCAACACCTTGAATCGCACCCGGAAGACCACTGGGAGCCAGTGCAGCTCGCGCAGGAGGGGTGTTACGTGGGTGCGCTGAGTCGCACCCATAACCACTCGCGTGGCCGCATTCTGGCCCAGTTGGAGCCTCCGAGTGTTCTTCAAGGGGAGCCCCATGTAGAGAGCGTTGCAGTAGTCCAGATGTGACGTGACGAGGGCATGAGTGACCGTGGGCAGGGCATCCCGGTCCAGAAAGGGACGCAACTGGTGCATCAGGCAAACCGATAGAAAGTTCCCCTGGGCATGGCCATCATGTGATCTTTCAAAGACAGCCGTGCATCCAGAAGAACACCCAAGTTGCGAACCCTCTCTGAGGGGGCCATGATCTTGCCCCCAATGGTTAGCGATAGAACCAGCTGACTATACCGGGATGCTGGAAGCCACAGCCACTCGGTCTTGGAGGGGTTGAGTTTGAGCTTGTTTCTCCCCATCCAGATCCGCACGGCCTCCAGGCCCTGGGACATCATGTCAAGGGCATCATTGGGGTGATCCAGGGTAGAGATGTACAGCTGTGCATCGTCAGCGTACTAATGGAACCTTACCCCGAAACCACGGATGATCTCACCCAGTGGCTTCACATAAATGTTGAACAGAAGAGGCGAGAGGACTGACCCTTGTGGCACCCCACATACATGGCACCTCGAGATCAACCTCTGCTCCCCTGCCAACACAAACTGCACACGGTCAGAGAGGAAGGAGGAGAACCACCGCAACATGGTGCCCCCCACTCCCAATCCCTCCAATCGTCGCAGCATGATATCATGGTCGATGGTATCAAAAGCCATTGTAAAAAATAAAGGCCGTTGAGTTGTAAAAAATAAAGGCAAGATATAAATGAAATCAATTGATTTCTCTCCAGTGTTTTTTCATTGCTAATTAAAGTTCCCAATCTTTAGCCAATATTTGGTTCTAGCTCCAGGAAAGGAATTTCCTATTTATTTAGGGATAGTTGGTAAATGTGGGGGTATCAAATGTAACATGGGGAAAAATGCAATTGTCAAAGGGGGATTTTTTTCCAGGTTTTTCTGTCTGGCAATAGAGGATGATAAGATGATGGAGAAGAAGAGAATTAACATTCACAATTTAATTTGTCAAATGCTTTAATTAGGATAGCATATTAGCAAATGAACTAGTATAGTTGTCCTATTTTAAATGCATTGAATAAGGTGTAAAATGCAGTGAAAGTGTGAGAATTCTGCTCATTTCAGATAATCCTCTCTCTCTTTTTTTAAAGACACTGACATTTGGGGAATTCACAGACATAATCAATCTTCATCCATCCACTCAGCTGCAAGATTTTGAATACAGAATTATAACCTTCTTTTTTTTATAAAATCCTACCTTCAGGGGAACAAACGGAGAACATTTGGTTTTATGAAGTGATGAAATTTTTAAATTCAGAACCATTTTTTCTGCAGGCATTTTTTCCCTCTCCACTGAAATAGTTCAATGTTTCTCAACTCAACCAGGTTTGACTTATGCAACATAAAATTTCAATTTAAAGAATACATTTTTTTCTAACCTACAGTTTTTAGAAAAAAATGTGTAAAATGATTTTATTTATTGTCTATTCCTATGTGATTGAAAGGAAAACATAAAAAACTGCCTGGTTGCCAAATCTCCTTACTGGTAGAAGTTAACCATCAAATATTGCTTGTGCAATGCTATTTATTGTATGATTCCATGAATCACTCCTGAATCCCATCACCATCTCAAGAGAATCTGATGCTGTCTTGAACATGTTGTAGTAGACTGCTGTTTATCATCTGACTCCATTTAAAGAACACTCTTCCTGAAAGGGATAGAAATTTTGTTACATATGCCTTGCTTAGCTGTCCCATTCAGTGAAAAAATATAGAGAGAGTAGGAATTCATAACAAAACACTCAGATGAGAACTAATAGAACAGAACAGTGAATCTAGAGCAAGGGTGTCAAACTGGCAGCCCGCAGGCCAGATGCATCATGTGCAGGCCACACCCATTCCAGGTCCCCAAAGGAAAAAAATATCACAAAACATCACGTAACAGCAACGTGACCAGGGGTGGGTTCTACTTACCTTTACTACCGGCTCACAACGGGATTGCGCGTGCGCATGCAGAAGCTTCTGCGCATGCGCAGATCACTGATGATGACATCCAGGGTAGTGGGTGGGGCCTCCCACCGGTTTTACTACTGGTTCTTGTGAACCGGTCCGAACCAGGGCATCCCACCACTGAACATGACGCTGCAAGTTTTACACCTGTGATATAGAATAAATCAGAATTTGATCAGAATTCGCTGCCATATTGAAAAATATAAATATGAGCAAATGAGGAATTTATTAAAGGTATTATACAATCATTTATTTTAATTCAATTTTTAATCATTTAAACTTAAAGTTTAAACAACATCAAATTTAGTAGTAGCCCAGACAACATACACTACTCAAAGCCAAGATTAGTTCTGAGACTGAAGTAATATCCCTTTCCCTGTTATAGATGATAAATTAAATATTTTAAATACATATATGTAACAGTTTTGTTTAAAACAACTATTTATATTATATATAAATTTATATTAAACATTTGGTTCAATGATTATATACCATTACTGAATATAAAATTTCAAATAATCTACAAGGATAATCTTCAGAGGAAGAGGTTCCTGCCTTTTCAAGAAAAGTAGGATATTTATGTGTGTGACTTTAGCCACTAAAATATGGCCTTTGAGTTGTTACCATATTTATATATGCCACCCTTCAAACTTTTTATGAGAATACATTACTGTATACATGAACAACTTCCCACTGAAGAGGTCAGAGGAGATATTATTATTTGCTATTAAGGTGCAACTGAAAGACAGATGTAATTTGGAACAATGTTTTTTGAATATTCTGCTAAGAGGTTTTATGGTCATCTATAATATGATTAAGATAAGATAAGATAAGATAAGATAAGATAAGATAAGATAAGATAAGATAAGATAAGATAAGATAAGATAATAATTCTTTTATCAGACTGCTGACAATCAATCAGGCTCTGCAAGTTTCCAGAAATGTCCTTAAAGTAGGCAGGGATGGAATACAGTCCTGTCTGCAGCTGCTCTTTGCAGGCGCATGTGAAAAGACATAGCTGTCTTTTCAACTTTTTAAAAGAGTTGAAGAGAGGTGCTATGTTTGTGTGACTGTGTGATCTGAAGCATTTTTAATTAATTTGGAATTCAAGGCACTGCTGTAATTGTGGCCATCCCAAGAAATATTCAAAGAAAATCTTGTATATCTATTTTCTTAGGGAAAGGAAGGGATAGGTGAGAAAAAGTAAAATATTGGGGGAGGGGGGGAGTCTTCTCAGAAATTTCAGAGAAAGTAATATAATTTTCATCTGACCTGATTTCACTCACAACTTCACAATGTATGTTGTTTGGTTTTGCCTTAGTATGATATATGAACCCAGCCATTATTGTTTGCAAACCAGGTTTTATTGTTTGTGTGAACATGACCTATACATTTTATTGCAGAAACTATGGCTGAGCAAAAGATAGCTTAATGCATTGTGCAAATCCAGTTTCATGAGCTAGGGGAGATAAGCAGATAACCAAGAAGAAGTACTAAATTGTTCCTTTAATGATTGTGTAGATGCATTTTCTATTAAAGGTGCCTTGTCCTTTGGAACTGGCTACCTGACACAGTGAATCCTGAATGTTTTATGAATTCATGGTTTTACCTTATTGCAATTCTTTTCGGTTGGATAATAGCTGTAGAGAAAAGACATGGCATTACCAAGGCAACAAAGCCTAGTAATAGTTAGAAATGATAGAGGCTACTTCTTTGTTTTGTTTCATTTGAAAGAGGCATCGTTACCAGCTGTGATGGATGACCTCCTAAAAGAGGTGTGAAAGATTTAGCTTGTGTGTGCACAAAGAGAAATAACAATATAATAAGACCATGGAGGAAAACAAAGTGGAATCCTACTGGCCTGTTAGAAGAGCTCCTATTCTTATTCTGAGCAGGTTGATTCTGTAGTAAAATTCATGTATCTCAGTGAAACTTATTAACCAAGTCTTTGGGTTAAATACTAAGAAATAATAAGAAACTGTTCCAAACAAAAGGAATTTTAAGAACTTACTAATCTTCTAAACATAAATCCAAGACTTGAGAAACAGAATAGGCCAATAGTTTAATAAGAAGCAGCTATTATGTAGTATTAAAAACAATTGCATTTTAAAAACAGAGAAATCAGAAAGATTTGTAGACTCCTTTTAATAGTACTGTAGAAACTGACAGGATATTTAAGAAATAGCAGACATATTTGGTGCAGCATTTGCTCTATTCATAGGGTAATTGAGACTAAAATATAATACTATGGGGATAACAATTCAGGGAAGAGTGGAACAGGAATCACCAATATCTTCACATTACATTTAAGTCCAGTACAGGTTAAAAGTCAAGCACTTTCCTACTTCTTTCCTATTCTGACAATGACTAATAGAAAAAGGATAGATTTCTTAACATTTGTTTCCATTAAATTTTTAAAATTAAATATGAAGGAATTATTGGAGATTTGGCCCAAGTTCTCTTTCAATTGTTTTATATTTGAGCAAAATGAAACTTTTGAACAAAGTTACCACCGATTCAGAGGATGGTGACAGAGAAGGTATGAGAACATGAGGTCGTGCCCTCTGACATAAACTCAAGGAATTCAAGATATTAAATCTGTAGAAAATACTTTGGGAGTTATGACATCATATCTTTAGTTAATGTATATAAGAGGAGAAGAAAAGAGAAAATAGTTCTTATTTTCCATTACCACAGGAGAAACTAGATCCAGATGTAGCAGATATAGTTTTAGATTAACTGGATTTTAACTGGGTAGGAAAAATTCCTAACAGTAACATCTGTATAAGAGTGAAATATATGCCTATGAAGGTTGTGCATTTTCCATTTCTGGAAGTTTTAAGAAGAAAAGGGACTGACCCCTCTCAATGATGCTTTAATTATTTTTCCCTTACTTTACAGAAGATTGAACTAGATGATTCATGTGATTCTTTCTCACTCCATAATTCCATGATTTTACAATTCCCGAGAATTAAATGCAACTTTTCACATTCTGGCTAGTAATCTCACTAATAGCATAAAAGGTTATGAAGAATTCCATGAATCTTCATACAGTGATTCTTCTTTGAAATTAGGAAAAGGAGAGACTCTTGCATTTCTGTGATTGTTAAGAAAAAAGAAAGGATGCAGAAAATAGAATGTAGGAACCAGTTGAACTGCTTTGGCACTGGTAAAATAAAACAGACTTATCTTCCTTGAATTTTGAACCTTAGGGGAAAAATATTGTTGGAATGCCAACTTTCCATTTTAGCCTATTTTATTTAAATTCCTGTATAGTTTGATTCCAAATCTAAGAATCTGGCAACATCATGTGCTGTCCAACTCTCTCACACAAACACCACAGGTGCAAGGAGTCTTTATTAAGACTTCCGAGCCTAAATTGTTATTCCCCAGCAAGTCCCTGTGACATCACTCAATGATCTCCAAAGGCTACTCAAATGAAGCCAACACTAGTCCTCAACTCAAAGGCAAATCCAGTCCATTACACACAAGCAAGTTCCCAAGGCAAAGGCAAGTTCCAAGGTAAAGGCAAGGCAAAAGCTGAAGAGACACAATCCACAGATCAAGGAAAGAACACACAGCAACAAAATGAACACATTGTTCCCAGCATCATCTCCATCTATCTGCTATGTTAAAGAGCCATCCTCTGGTGCAGCCCATCAAGTGGGATGAGGCTGCCTCTGATGAAGCGTGAATCAGCTACGATACTTCCCCCTGGGGTAATTGCTCTTGATTAGAGACGGATGGATCTTGTTTTTTCATGCTGTATACTTTAAAGAAAGAAAACCCGAAATATATTCTAAGAAACATTTTATTATAAAGAAATAAAACAAACATACTAACTACATTTTGCCGGCAGCTTTTATCACACAGACAGACAAAGGAAAAAATCAGAAAGTGTCTTCCTTAAACTTGGACATGCGCATTAGCTCAGAAATCACAAGACAGTCTTATCTCTGTTACTACAGAGATGTGATAAAGTTCTCTGGCAGGCTACTGTAAATCTCAGGATGGAAGCTCAGCTGGCAAATACATAACGCAGTGACAGCCTCCTCATGACTAATCTGGCTGACCTTAGCTGCTCCTGTCTTTTCTTTGCCCTATGTGTTCTTGGATCAGGTGCAGAAGGTGGTTCCTCCTTCTCATTGTTGACCAGCTTCAGCTGCAGTTGCATGCTTTCCCCACCTGAAGCTTCAGGGCTGTTCTGCTGCAGCTGTGCTTCAGTCAAATCACTTTCAGATGGCTGCTTGGAGCCATTGACTAAACTCCCCCTCCTGATGTGCCCAGAACTGGTTCATCCTCCTCTGAGCTGACAACTGGAGAAGTATCTTGGGAAGCACCTGGAGGAATCATCACACATCCCTTATCAAGCATCTGGGGGATCATCACACATTCCTTATGCCTGGCTGGACCATGAGTGAATTAGAACTAAGGGCAAATTCCTAACTATTCACTATTAAGACTCATCAAGCCAATATTCTTCAAAAGACAATTTAAAAGTGGTATAATTTCATTTTAGTAAAAGTAACCGTGATGATGCAAAGAAGAGAATTAAAGTCTGATTAAATATACTGATGAATGGCTCTTCACATCTTATACAAAAAACAGATCAAGATAATAACAGGCATGATGATAAACATCTTGTGTTTATAAAAAAATGTTTTCAACTTATTACCATTCAGCTCTTATTCGAGTGCTATATCCACTGACTAGCTAGAAAGGTGATAATTACCATGTAAGCAGGAGCTGATTTATACATCTATCCAAGGGGAAACAAGATGGCTGTTAAGGCATAAGAAAAACACTCCTGTGCTTAGAATCTTTTCTAAATATTTTTATAGTGGCAAAACAAAAGCAAAAGCTGGTTCCTAAGTAATTATTTTATATTTGTGCATTCTTACCCATGGCTATAAATATTATGCTCTACATGGAGCTGATATATTGAAGTCCTCTGAATTATATTACATTTCTAAATGGCTTGCTTGTTTTTTGGAACAATAGAAATGAATTTTCTCATTTTGAGATACTTTGGTTCACATATTCTGTATTATATACATTTGGGTGGTATGGTGGACAGAATACCTAAAAACCAGAAGGAAAGTGATTAAGCAGCTGTTTCTTTATTCACCTTGAGCTTCTCATTATTACAAGCATTAGAATCAATCCTAAAAATTGTAAAGTTGAATCCTTTTGATTTGCTATAGGAATTTTTTATCATTAAAATCAGATTGGCTTTACTTATCTGAAGCAAGCACTCTATTGGTCAATAAGACTTTATCCTCAATATACATGCTTAATCAGAAACTGAAAAAAGTAGATTGTTCAGTACATATAATTCTGGGAATAAATATTAAATTGCATTTTGATGTACTTATTTTCAATAATCATAATTCTTCTTAGACAGATCTTGGAATGTCAGTAACAATCATTTATTTTTTTATAGTTTTACGATTATACTGATCCACAATATTTTTCAAAACAAATATATCTGGATAGAGTACATCATTTTAAATGGTTACAGGATTCTGTGTTATATGCAATCAGGCTTCCTTTTTTTTCACCTTGCAATGATATTTCTTCAGCAGGATATGTGATGAAAAGAGAGAATTGAACATGCATGCCAATATAAAATTGTTAATAATGTAATAATAATGAGACGTGTTGTGCACTGGTATGCATGCAAATTGATAAATGCTTTTGCACTGAAATGGTAATGTGCTGTTATTAATTTCTGAAAGTGCTCAAGAAAAGGTTTGCTGCTATTAGATAAAAGGAATAAAATATAACAGTGTGATCATCCTTCTTCTGATCATAGAAAATATAATTTAGAAACATTTAATATGCTGCACATGTTTCCCAATGAAATAATAGGGAAGGAGATCTGTTATGCTGTATAAATACTCTGACTGAAGTTTAATGATGTCAAAACTGCAAAGAACTAATGCCTGAACATATATATTGAAGTTTTGTTTGCTAATTTAGCTAACTTAAGCTAACTTCCTATGATGCTGCATTCTCAATATTTGAAATATATTCTGTTATATACATTACAAAAATAAACCACATTTTTTCTAGTTGGTTATCTATGCACAGATTAATCTACTTTATAGCACATAAAGTTATCATGGGTATACAACTATACTATAGTTATATAAGAGCTGTGGTGTTACAGTAGTTACAATGCAGTACTGCAGGCTACTTCTGCTGACTGCCGGCTGACTGCAATTTGGCAGATTGAATCTCATGAGGCTCAACGTCGATTCAGCCTTTCATCCTTCCAAGGTGAGCAAAATGAGGACCCAGATTGTTGGGGGCAATATGCTGACTCTGTAAATGACTTAGAGAGGGCTGTAAAGCACTGTAAAGCGGTATATAAATCTAAGTGCTATTGCTATATTTCTATATTTTCTAGCTCAACAAATGAACAGTTTGAGATAATTCTACATTGGAAAAAGTGATATATGTATAGTAGTTATTGCTGTGCTTGTCACAGAAGATAGGGCACCTTAATCAAGCTGTTTGTGTACCAAAACATTTTATTATTCAAAGCATGGAATAAAGTCTTTCAAAGTTCTTTCCCAACAAGGAAATCAGGAGTCTAACACAATACTAAATGATTGAATGGTAAATTTGATCAATGAATCTTACGTTTTAAATATCTTAACTTGCTCATTTTCATTTCATTTTCAAGGGTCTCATTTTGATATTCTTAATTTTAAAGAACATTAATTCTTCCCATTCAATCATCCTCTGTGAGGAGAAGGTAACTGGCTGAAAGGGCGAGCCGGGTTTACCTGCAAAAGAGTCTTCATTATTTAAAACAAAGCTGGCACAACCTGTTGGTCTCAGAGCACCTTCAAAAGGAACTGGCAGCCAGTAATGTTTAATGCAACAAAACCTGAAATTATTAAATACATAGAGAATACCCATATTAATCCCTAGTTCTCTGCTGCAATAATCTGTATGCATAAAGATATTCTGCCCTGTGCATGTAGAATTTACATGCTTTGATCATACAGATCAAGCTACTTCAAACAAAAGCTAAGGACTGACTATATAGTAGCATATTTGGTGCTTCTCATGTTTCCAGTAATGTAGTTGGTGTTTCCCATATATGCACATAGCTCGGGAGATGGGGGGGGGGGGGGATGAATGATGAAGTATGCTCTCTGAAAGTGAAATTGCTACCTACCCAACGACATCCCTTTCTTCCCTGTAGGGTTTTAGGGGTGGAATATGCTTTTGCTTCTCTTTCTGCATTAGGTTACTTCTTTCATTCCCTGCTACAACTTCTGATGGAGAAAAAAATAAATTATTCATTATCTTGCTCTGTTACAAAGCTGTGTATTATTGAGCTTTCTGTTAGTTAAATTCTGTATCTGAGTAGATGATTTCTGCTGCCTTTCATTCCCTTGTTACTTCTCCCATCTTTCTTCAAAGTTTCAGAAAAGTTGAGAGGAAGATGAGAGTCTTCTGTGAATGGATTTGAAAGAGTATGTTAAAGATTAGATTGTTTCCTCATCTTGACAACTTCCATGTGTGTGGACCTTAACTCCCAGAATTTTCACTGACAATGCAAAATGCAGATCAGGGAGGACATTCTTTCACCCCAAAGGTGTGTGTTTGGAAGAGAATTTGTGCTTTGTTATTTGCAACTATTGCAAGCCTAGGATCAATTATGGTAAGCATAAGAAGGTTCTGGCAGCATCTTCATTTACATTTAATGAGGGACTAACTTGTTGATATGGCTTCTCCCATTCAGATAGCAGCACAAACACAAAAAAGTTTGCCCAGCTATTTGCAAATCACTCATTCCTGAGCAAGCAAGGTAGATGAGGCGGGTCACTTTACACCATTGAGTTCAAAGATTTGTCAAAGGTACAAGATTACTAAAGCACACGGAATCAGTGAAAAGATATGGAAGATGCCAGCAACAGATGACCACTCTTAAGTCTGATGGCACATGGCTCCAGAGTATACTATCTGTACAATAATAGATTTGCAGTATCTATGATTATCTGCAATACAGTTACCGAGTATGAAGTCCTTTCAGAAAGGTAATCCTTCCAATCATTAGTATAGAGTATTACCAGCAAGGAACAATTCTGGGAACTTGCATCAAACTGAGACATAGCTCTGAGTTTTCTCCATATCACTCCTATAAGGTGGAATGCTTGCTCAACTTAAAGAACTTATACCAAGTCTGGCATTCAAGAGATAAAGCAATCAGAGTGTATGAAATACAACTTATGTCTTTAAAATCTTGCTTTAAAAATCTTGAAATTTGCATTTTTCTAAGTATTTGTGCCAAACTACTGTTCACATAAAGCTCCTAATCTCTGAATGGCAATCCAGAACTTTTTCATTCTAGTATATTCGTGTCAGCTGCTAATAGAAAGCACAGAGGACCAGTGCATCTATAAGTTTTTTAAACTTTTAAAAAATGAAGAGAAAAAACCAAGATTTCACTAACATATATTGTCAGTAAGCTGCAATGCTGACACAACCTGACACCACACAGAAGTCAGCAGAGAGAGGGCCCTTTTTAGAAGTATGCCCATCAGCTATGCCAACCTGGTATTATTAAATTTGTTTAATAAATAAATAAGATAAACATCCCTGACACTCCACAAAACCGACTGATTAGAGAATGGTGAAGAATATAATCACATATGGGTAAATCAGAAGTCATGCTTCCATATCACATCAAGCCTGCCAGCCAAGATACATTATTGAAAAAGACTACTCATGTATTAGCTGAATCTCAAATGTCTTATTTGAATCAGATCCAGGCTGATTCATGAAAGCTTCTTCTTGAGGACTGAGCACACCAAGTGAATATTTAAGAAAGCTGCCAAGTCTGTATCCAAGCATCTGAAGTGTAATCTTGTGAGGAAGCTGCCATAAAGCCAGTAAGCCTCTCTGGTAATGATGTATCTTTGTACGGGAGTTGCTTTAAATGAAAAACTAAGACTTAGTATTCTGTGATTTCCTGTAAAAGTGAAATCCTTATATTCATTCAAAGTCTGACTCCCTGACTGACATATTTCAATGTCTATTCCAGTCTTAGCTATCTGAATTATTGAGATCCTTATTTAGAAACAGCTGATTTCCCCCCCCCCAACTAATATCTATTGAATCAGAAACTTTTTGATAAAAATTATCTTTAAGAAAAGCAAGGCAAGCAGTTAGAGCAAAACTTCTGAAATTCTTCTGAATTCCTTTTTCAGAAGGAGACATGGAAGGCACTTTTTCTTATGTGTAAGGAAATAACACGTTTCATCTCTCTCTGTTCTAGTCTTATGTTGTCTCTGTGTGTACATGAGAAATGAGAAACACTGGGTAGGTTGCATAGGTTCCTGCTCAGTGTTTAATGATTGGAACAGTCCAAGGTTTAGAATAGAATAACCAGTAAAATTTGGAACCACTTCCAATGATTTCTTAAAAAGGGATACCTTATGTGTGTGTTTAGAGGGGCGGGGTTTCCTCCATTCTCGGTTTACAAACTTGATTTTATTTTTGCATGTTCTTCCGCCACACAAAATTTGGTCCTGTTCTGTCTCATTTTTGACAGTTAGCTTGATGACTGGATAGAGAAAGACTCTAGGCCATTTACATCATCTCTTTCTAGCATTCCAACAATTAGAATTATCCAATTCATGAAGTGAAAATATATAAAGTTGATGATTCTAAAACTGAAATGAAGATTCCTCCAAATAAATGTATTATTCATAAAGCAATTACATTTATCACTAGGAAATAAAGGAAAATAATCTATGATAAGAAGCCATTTCATTGAATAATTTTATTATCTTTATGGATAAAATATTTATAAAAAGTGCACTTATAAAAACCATTGTTGAAAAGGCATTGTTGCAAACCAAAGGTTTCCAATGATTTTATCATGGCAGCTTTACTTCTAAAAATAACTTTTATTTTGTGATTAGCTGATACAAATTTTTAAAGCTGTGTTACAATAGCAGAAAAGATGTTACTGAAAAGAGTTTAAATGTAAAATCACTATTTGCACAATTCAGATGTTACTCTGTATATCTTAAACAAAATCATTATTAGTTCAAATGTGCACTTTTTTTAGATTTTCATAAATGTGTGGTTTGATGTACCCATATAGAAAATGATGCCCTGTACTGATACTAATGCTGTTGTGCTGCATGGTTGCAATGTGGTATAGCAAGCCAACAATGTACAGGTAGTCTTCAACTTACAACCATTTGTTTAGTGATTGTTCAAAGTTACAATGGCACTGAAAAAAGTGATTTATGACCATTTTTCACATTTACAATTGTTGCAGCATCCCCACAGACACACAATCAAAATGTGGACACTTGGTAACAAGTTCATATTTATGACAGTTGCAGTATCCCAGAGTCATGTGATCACTTTTTGCGAACTGTTCTCTCACACCCATGTAGTCAAAGAAGTGCACACATGAACACTCATGCAGAAAAATCAAGGTTGAGAAAATACAAACATGGGTACAAAAACCAGTCTGACGGTTTTTAATCCTAGATGAGACTGCAAAAGCTGTTGCCAAGATGGGGGTGGTTTAGTTTTGTTCATATAGAGAGGGCACCCAGAGCTGGATTTCTTTATATTTTAACAAGAAAATAAATTGATATTGCTTTTGTACTAAATTACAAACAGGAAAGAGATAGACCTATCAAATTTAATGTCCTTACCACTAGTCTGGTTCAGTCATTATAATAAGCCCAGCCTATCTATATGATAAGCCTCTCTGTCTTTTCTCTGTTTCTCTCTCTCTCTCTCTCTCTCTCTCTCTCTCTCTCTCTCTCTCTCTCTCTCTCTCTCTCTCTCTCTCTCTCTCTCTCTCTCTCTCTCTCTCTCTCTCCTTGTAGAGAGATGGGTGGCAAATAAATTTAACAACAACAACAACAACAACAACAACAATCTGGAGAAGATAACAAAATACAAAGACCTACAAATAGAAATAGAACGACTGTGGCAAAAGCAAGCAAAGGTGGTACCAATAGCAATAGCCACCTTGGGTGCAATCTCAAAACAACTGGAGAACCACTTGAACACCATCAGCATTGACAAATTCACCATCCATCAATTGCAAAATTGACTCGGCTTTACACGAAACAGGTTCCATCTTGTTATGATATCTGTAACACCATCAAACATCCAACTCTGCCTATCACAGTCTTGTCACCTATCCTTCTACCTACAACAGCAGGTGAACTCCTTTATAGCTAAGCTCCCCTTTTGCATCAAATTACTAGATCAATTACACTGTGATGGAATGCACTAGAACACAATCACATTGGAAAAACTGAACACATACGTAGTTGAATTAGAAATAACAACCTTAGTCCTATGTTCGGGAAAAGAACCTCAAAGGCTATATATTCCCTCAATTTACAAATATTTGTAGATTTTATCCAGTGTATGAAAAACTACTTAACACATGACTAATCCTGATAGTTTTTCTTTTTTTAACAAAAGCTATTAAGTTAAGTAATGTGCTTATGTGGCATGGTCAAGATCCAACAAATCTGCCTGTCATTATGATGGAAATAAGGCCTTTGGGCAGGGATAGATGTTTTGCAAAATCGACATGGAAATTGATTGGCCAAGGTACAGTATTTGGTCATCTTTCGGGTGACAATAAAAAAAATCTAATGAGATGTTAACTGCTTATTAAATTTAATTATTATTGAACAATATTTTCAGATGGCTTATTCCTTACATCAGACAATTAATTCATACTAGGGCTCTGGAACATCAGAGAAATGTTTGAAACTGTGATTAGATCAGAATTGTAAAAGTGTTAAAAGAGGTTTAAAAATTAAAAATCCTGTTGTTATTTAAAGAAAACTCGAGAGATAAATATTCATTGATATTAGGTAGTAGGTAGGATAAAGTATAATAGTCTGGATTCTCAGGATGGAGGGGGTGCATTCCAAAGCAATAAGAAACAGCTCGGTCAATATATTTTGTGTGAGAGAAAGAGGTAAAGACAGCCACTCCTAAATTTTCAGAGGATATGCTTGATGTCAATCCTAGTGTCCCAGGGAACAACCACTTCAGTATGAGTTGATAGTCTGCTGCCACTGCCAAGAAAAACAACAAAGATGTTTAGGGGCCTGGAGGATAAAGCATACAATGAACAGTTGCAGGAACTGGATGTCTATTCTAATGATGATAAGGACTAAGGGTGACATTATAGCAATTTTCCAATATTTCAGGGCTATCACAGAAAAGAGGGGGTTGATCTATTCTCCAAAGATCTGAGGGCAGGACAAGAAGTAATATATGGAAGCTTAGCAAAGAGAGATCCAACTTAGAATTAAGGAGAAATTTCCTGCCAGTGAGAACAATTAATCAGTGGAACAGATTTTTTCCAGAATGTCCATCGCTGATGGTTTTTAAGAAGAGATTGAACAGCCCTGTGTCTGGAACGGTGTAGGGTCTCCTTTTGAGAGGGGTTAGATTCCAAGGTGCCTTACAACACTGTTATTCTACAACTTCTGTAGATAATAGAGTGCTACAGTTTAGCAAGATTCTGTTTATAGGTTTCTGAAGAGCCTTGGTGGCGCAGTGGACTGTTAAAGTAGCACTTAGTTGCCAGCTGCCTGCAATTACTCAAGTTCAAACCTCACTAGGCTCGAGGTTGACTCAGCCTTCCATCCTTTCGAGGTAGGTAAAATGAGGACCTGGATTGTGGGGGCAATAAGCTCACTTTGTATAAAAAAGAACACCGCTTGGGGGGGCCGAAAGCCCTACTAAGCAGGTATATACAAAAGTATGAAGGCTATTGCTTAATGCATTGTAAGCCACCCTGAGTCTCCGGAGAAGGGTGGCATATAAATCGAACTAATAAATAAATAAAGAATAAAGAAATCTGCTTGGAAAAATTACTAGATGTCTTTCTTGATTTTGGGGTCTGATGGTGTGAGATATATTATATATTTAGATTTTAAACTTATAGATTATGTTGCCCACAAGAAATGCACATTATTCGAATAGTTACATTTCTATTATATTTTCTGCCTATTGTCAGTTCTTAATAGGCATATGGATGGACTTACAGTTAGAGATCTTAAGGTGCTTTCATGTGCATCAGTAAATAAGACTACATATCATATCATTTAGCTATGTCATCAGTGGTCTATGAATAAAATGAGGATGTGAAAACAATTTGAATTTGAAAAATACTTGAAAAACTGTTTTGTTCTTGCATTCCACATTCAAGTAGACATATACTAGTAAATACTTTTTGGACACAAATAAACCAAAGTTCCTATAGCAGCATTTTATGTAACATGAAATTGATTGACAATATAATCCCAAATGATACTCTTGACTCTTTTATATTTCTAGTCATAGTTCCAGTATACAAATTATAAGTTCTAAATGATTTATTATAAAGTCTACTCTTCTACTCCCACCTCTTTTATCTGTAAATATACTAAGACCTCCATTGTGTTTACAAGAAACTGCTGTTTGCTTTGAATAAGATGCCGTTGTAAACATTGTATATTGATTGTGACTAGGACACTCTTCTAGCCTGTTTTACTGCTTGTTAGAAATGCCTGAGGAGGTACATTAACATCAAGGACCTTACTATTAGAGTACCAGATGTTTCTTTTCTACTGGGGATGTTCCAAAAATAGCATCTCAAAGTCAACAAATGAAATGTATTGCCTCAGGTGCAAACTTTAGCTTATTTGATTGAATGTTCTTATTAAACTTCATTTGCTTTTTAAGAATAATCATGCCGTAGGTTCAGGACACCTTTCTGCAAAACAGTGATCTTTATTTTTGTTGGTGTCTGTGATACAGTGTTGCCAGATACATAACAATACTTGGACAAATAAATTCATTTTTGCCATGACTATATGTATCTGAATTAACACTTTGTTTTCTTTCTTTTTCCTCTACAGGGTAATCATATTTCAAAGAAAAAGTTATTTGGAAGATTGGTTTAAAATAGCAACTACTTTAAAGTAAGAAATTTCCAATATAGGAGAAATATTTGATGAATTTAGCATTGTGATAAAGCTAGTGAAATTTCTTTGAGAGTAGTGCATCTCCTAAAGTGTTTCTGGGGATTACATAATGCAACATACAGAGCAAATATAGGGAATCTCATTTACGAAAGAGAGAGATTTATACTCAGTTATAGTATCCAAAAATAAATACCATAACAAGTACTATGAATTCTCCATGTATATCTCAAATTCTATCTTCTAGAAGCTTATGAGATACACTGGAGAAGATTTAAAGAACATACAGGCAATGCACAAGGAAAGACATCAAAGGAAACTCTTCATATAATGATGGTTATAGCCAGAAAAACAAATACAGGACCACTGAATCACATGGAGAAAGATTCTCCTCCATAGTGATGGGTGTTTGGGAATATGTATATTCTAAATTAAAATATGTACTGCATTTAGTCAGACAGATTACCTATAATACCATTGTTAATAAATCACTGATCATTTCACACATTACTAAATCATATAGTGTCTTGCAACAGTTTGGCTTGGCACAATGCTTCTGCTTTGCTGACTAGGGTTTGCTGATGTCTTTTGGTCTTAGGTATACACTAAGCCAAGATTTGGCAAAAATTTCACAGATGCTACAAGAATGAAGCCATACAAAATAGATAATTGCCCAGTGTCAGTGTAAAGATACAAGTGGCTCTGACAGCAAAGGTGGATCAAACCTGTAACTTTTTCTTCCTATTATTCAACAGACTCTTTGTGCAGTTCTTGGTGGCCCTAGACCTAAATGCTTGGTGAATGTTTACACAACTGCCAACTTTGTGCTGAGAGCTCTGGCTCTCATTTTATTTCTTATGTAGTGTAGGAACCAGTCTCAGGAGTTCATCAACTATGTGTTTATGGCTTAGTATCAGAGATGTAAAAAAAGTGTCATGAAAAGCTAGCTAATTGATTTGTCTATGCCAGAAGCAAAATGTGCTAGATAGGTAGGTGTGCACACAGTCAAATAAGGCTGTTTTGTTCTAGGCAAAAGTAGTTTGATGATGGGTGGGGAAGAAATCCAAGGATAATGGCAGTTGAGGGAAAGAAAAGGGCTAGAAAAGTTGGGAAGTGGTTGGGCTGGTTGAATATCTTATATTAACAATTATAGAGAAGAGAAAGAGGGTGAGGCACCTCAACTTTGTCCTATTGTGCCATTCAGATTTTATTTCATCCTAAATCTGGAATAACTAAAGTATTCTGATTTCAGTTCTGCTGAACCATGGTTCTGAAATATATTGTTCCAGGTTCAAAACATAACATTTACAGTAACCTATTACTACCCATGCTTAATCTGATGTGTGAACTGGTTGCTATGAATGGTCAACAAACTTTGATTTGAAAATACATGACTTAGTATATATGAAGCCAGGTATTGTTTCTCAAGCTAAAGAAACTTTCAAGGTTTTTCTGAAACTAAATTATCAATCAGACCCTTAAATGAAGGATGTGATGCAAATAAAATGAATATGCAGAGAACCAGCCTGTGTCACAATATATGAAGTAAGGCATATAAGAAAAATATGAGTTTTGTGATATAGGGAATTTCAGACTATGCAATTGAATGTTCCGTGAATAGTGTCATTCTCAAGATGAATCATCAAATGATGAGATGTTATTTTCTCTATTGTGTTGATTATTCTTTTGCAAATCTTGCTTGAGGTTGAAAAGGGAAGGTCATTTGTTTCTTGCCCTGCTAAATTGACATGCAACAGAAGTAAACAAGCAAGGAGACTGATAACCATATTACACATTCTTTCCATGGGAACTATGGTATTTGTCATTCATCTGACAGACATATATATCTATTTTCTTAACTTCTCATATGTGCCCCAGTGAAACTATTGTGTATCTTAATTTATTAAATTGAAAGAATTAATGAGAGCTGCTTACCAGCCTTAGCTGATAGACTATTTCCATTTTCAACATATATTACATAGTCATAAAAATGCATTTCTGCTGTCTTTCAACAGTCACTTAGTAACTTATTTACTTGTTTTATTCTACATCCAACATTAGGGTAAATTCTTTACAGTTATCATTTTTATATGAAGTTTGAATTACAGAAGAGACCTGGTGTTTATTCTTGGTTAGTATATACAGTGGTTTATTAATTTAGCTAAGTAACATATAGTGAAATCTTGATTTAGAAAGCTGACTTAGCAAATTTGCTTCAGTCTATGTCTTCATTACCTGATTTTAGCATAGTCTTTATTTCTGGTCTAGGTCAGGAGTGGGGAACACTGATCTGCAGAAGAGCATCAACTATCATGTCTGTTCAGCAAGATGGATTGCTACAGCTTCATCCAGAGATTCTGACAGAACTCCTAGCTATTCAGAGAAAATATCCTAGGGCTGAATGCAAAACTTTCATGTATACCTAATCATATGACTTCATACTAACCATGAGGCTTTCCCAGAATGCCTTGGTCCTAGCATGTGTTTTATTTAGTCTTCTGCTCTAGGTATGGTAACTTGCCTGCATGTGGGATGTTATGTTAAATGTTAGCACATTAAGTGATATTTTTAAACATGTGATAACCTTCACAGGTCAAGAGTGCTCAGGAAATGGGAATACTCTGACCAGCATATTTCATTCTGAAAAAAGATATACCATATTTTTCGGAGTGTAAGACGCTCCGGAGTATACAACGCACCTTATTTTGGGAGGAGGAAAATAAGAAAAAAAATCTGCTTGAGAGGCTCTCCGTTTGAGAGGCTGCATTTGCAGCGTCCAAAAGCTCCATTTGTAAAGGAGCTTCTCTTTGCAAAGGCAGCCTCTCAAACGGACCTTTTGGAGGCTGTTTGAGAGGCTCTCTGTTTGGGATGCTGCATTTGCAGCCTCCCCAAAAGAGGTCCTCTTTGTAGACTTTAGCTCAGCATTCAATACCATCATTCCAGATATTCTTCTAATTAAACTAAATCAGCAAGCTGTACCTGACCACACTTGTAAATGGATCATAAGCTTCCTAACAGTCAGGAAGCAGCTGATGAAGCTAGGCAAAATCACATCTGATACCTGTATAATTAGCACAGGAAGCCCCGCAAGGCTGTGTGCTCTCTCCACTGCTCTCTCTATACTAATGACTGCATCTCAAAGATCCCTCTGTTAAAGTTCTGAAGTTTGCAGATGATACAACAGTGATTGGTCTCATTTGAGACAACGATGAATCTGCATACAGACAGGAGGTTGAACAACTAGCCTTGTGGTGCAACCAGAACAATCTTGAACTAAATACACTCAAAACCCATAAAAATGGTGGTAGATTTTAGGAGAAATCCTCCTACACTACCATCTCTTACAATACTAGACAACACAATATCAACAGTAGAGTCCTTTAAGTTTCTAGGTTCTATCATAACTCAAGATGTAAAATGGACACCTAACATCAAAAACATCATAAATAAGGCACAACAAAGAATGTTCTTTCTGCACCAACTCAGGAAGCTCAAACTGCCCAAAGAGCTGCTGATTCAGTTCTACAGGGGAATTATTGAGTTTGTCATCTGCACCTCTATAACTGTCTGGTTTGGTTCTGCAACCAAACAAGACAGAAGCATAGTTTGACTTCTGGTTGGCGCCACGGCGACTCGGACATGGAAATAGCGGGGCTCTTTGGAGCCCGTGAAAATCCTGTCCGCCAAGCCCCCGTCGGTAGGTCTGCAGACCTCCCCTGTTGAGTAGAGACAGGGGGACAAAGAGGAATCTCCTTGGATGGGCAAGAGGAACAAGCAGGTTCCTCAAGACCGGAGGATAACCCTCTACGCCGGTGGCGGTTGGAGAGGCAGCCATGGCGGCTGCACCAAAGCTGCAGCAGTGGGGACAAGCGAAGTGCGGGAGGAGACATAGGAGCAAGCTGTTTGAATGCTGGGTGAGTAGGACTAGCCCAGGCAGGAACAGCTTTCAAATATTTGGGACTAACAATGCCCTGGCCCTAACAGTGGCTAAGAATTATTTGGGCAAAAGATTTAAAATAATTAACAAGGAGAAGAGAAGACCCTTTAAAGGATGATAATACCTACTATTTGCTTTTGGAATTAAACGTTTTTCTAGATGGATTTTTGGTTATTAAGGAGAATGGATTATCTGTAAAGAGAAAGAAGGAGAAGAGGAAACGGAATGTCTTTTTTAAAAGCTACGAGAATAATAAGCGGAGGGAGTTTAAGATGCACGTTTGTTAACAGAAGTGAAAGTGGAAACTGCAAATTGTGTATTCCTTGCTGTTTGAAGAAGAAACTTTGTCTCTTATTTCTCGAACTGGAGTATATTGAGAAAAAACTAAGGAGATTTGATTTTGGATGTATTCAATTTGTTTTTGAACTACTTATGGACAGTTGGGAAGAAGAAGTTATTTGAAACAGTTAAAACTGCTGATTAATGGTGTTGTAATGAAGAAGAAGGGCGTTCCCCTAGAAGATACCATATATGGAATACAAAAGAACTAAATCTGTTAGTCTTTATAACTTTATGGATATTGGAACTGGAAAAAAGGGGAAAAAAAGAAGAAAGGGTTTGGACAGAATGAGAAAAACACCATAGTTTGATTAAAATGGATGTAAATGTTTTTTATGTAATTGATTCCTAAACAATGTAAGGAGGAGAGTTTCTCTCCCCCCTCTCTCTCTTTACTTTTTCCCTTTTTCTTTCTTTCGAATCTTTTCTTTTGATATTTTTGTCATACTTCTATTTCTTTTTTCCTCTCCCTTTCTCTTTCTTAAGTTTATCCTTTATTATTATTATTATTATTATTATTAATAATAATAATAATAATAATAATAATAATAATAATAATAATAATAATAATAATAATAAATGAAAGACAGATGCATAGTTCAACAGATAGTTAGAACTGCAGAAAAAACAATTGCTACCAACCTCCCTTCCATTGAGTATCTGAATACTGCACAAATCAAAAAGAGGGCTGTGAAGATATTTACAGACCCCTCGCATCCTGGACATAAATTGTTTCAACTTCTACCCTCAAAATGACACTATGGGACTCTGCACACCAGAACAATAAGACACAAGGACAGCTTTTTCCATCACTCTGCCATCACTCTGCTAAAAAACTAATTCCCTCAACACTCAAATTAACTACTAAGACTGTATTACTATTCTTCTTCTCATCCTTACTAGTATCTGTCTCTTCCCATTTATGACTATAGCTATGTTGCTTGTATCTTTACAATTTATATTGTTTTTATTGTTTCCTTGTATGATTTGATTGCTTATTAGTATCCTATGACTATCACTAAGTGTTGTATCTTATGATTCTTGACGAATATATTTTATTTTTTCTTTATGTACACTGAGAGCATATCCACCAAAGACAAATTCCTTGTGTGTCCAATCACACTTGGCCAATAAAGAATTCTATTCTACTCTGAAAAAAAAAATTCATTGAGACCTATTTCCAGTACATGCCAATGGTTGTTATATCAGAATATTTTTGAGAAACCATTCCAACTTTTCAAATATCATAAGAATTGTATCATGTAGAAATATATAAAAAGGTCTTTCTAATATCTCAAATGTCACTTATTCTTATAAACCCAGAAACTACACAGAGAGAGAGATAAAGGAGATTTAGAACTTGTATTGTCATTTTCATATATATATATATATATATATATATATATATATATATATATATATATATATATATATATATATATATATATATATATGTCTTTGGTTATTCGGGTTTTCTCCCATGTAAAATTGGAAGTGTCTTGGCGACGTTTCGATGAAGTCTCATTCATCATCTTCAGGCTGGTGTTTTCGGTTTCGTGCTTCTAGGAGCAATGTGTGATCGCAGCTGTTTCTTCCTTTTAACTGCCAGTGGGGGTGTGAACTGATTGGGTGGGAGCTTGGCTGTGTTCTGATTGGATGGAGGTGTGTTCTGATTGGTTGGGGGTTTGGCTGTGCTCTGATTGGATGGGGGCTTGGCTGTGCTCTGATTGGATGGGGGTGTGTTCTGTTTGGGTGGGGGCTTGGTTGTGCTCGGGTTAGTCTGAGTTGCAGGGGGATTTGAGCTGGTGAGCTGCGTTGCTCCTAGAAGCACGAAGCCGAAGACACCAGCCTGAAGATGACGAATGAGACTTCGTCGAAATGTTGCCAAGAAACCTCCAATTTTACACGGGAGAAAACCCGAATAACTGAAGACCTACATACAAACACCCGCGAAAACCTCAGAATATATATATATATATATATATATATCAATTTTCTTACATATACATATATATATGTATGTATGTATGTATATATGTATATGTATATGTATATGTATATGTATATGTATATGTATATGTATATGTATATGTATATGTATATGTATATGTATATGTATATGTATATATGTATATATCTCACCCTAATCCAAAAACTAGGCTAATCCAAAAACTCCGCGCTTCGCCTGCTGTTCTCATTGCTGCTCCCTCCAACAATCAGCTGTGCTTTAGAAGCTGTATTTCATCCCCAACCAGAAGCACGCCCGCACTCAAAACCAGCAAACAAATGTGCTGAAGCTGACCAAGCTAAGGACGCTAGCCAGATGAATACCTGGTAGGCAGAATTTTTTTTTCCTATTTCCTCCCCCAAAACTAAGATGCATCTTATACTCCAGTGCATCTTACACTCCGAAAAATATGGTATATAAGGTTAGAAACCAGGAGATAATGAGTTCTAGTCCTACCTATGCTAGCTGGTTGAGCGTGGGCCTGTCACTCTCTCTCAGCCTTAGGAAGAAGGCAATGACAAATCATTTCTGAAAAACTTTGCTAAGAAAACTTCAGGGAATTGTCTAGGCAGTCTCCAAAAATTAGATGGAAGAAAGAGAGAGGGAGGCTGAGAGGAAAAAAACCCTACAGTTAGTCACATCTACCAAAATTAAATTTCAATACTTAATAAATTTCATTATCCAAGTGAAATCATTCTAATTCTCTCTCACTTTCTTTCCAAGTTTAGTGTTTGTCTTGTCAACTATTCTCTTGCCAACTATGTTTACTCAGAAATATTTGTTTGTATTTTAGAGAGACTCAGCCCCTCCTTTTTAACATATATATGTTGATGGTAGCTGATACAGGTTAGCAAAGATGTATCCGCCCAAGTTTTACATGACTCACATGCAGTGGTGGGATTCAACTGGTTTGCACCTATTCGCTAGAATTGGTTGTTAACTTTCTAAGAAGTTCAGTGAACCGGTTGTTGGAAGAAATCTCCTTTTGTTTTGTTTTTTCACTTTATAGGGCTAATCCTGTAAGGAAGGCAGAAAGGAAACATTCTGGTGTTGTTTCTAGCCTAATCTTTTTTGCCCTGTTTACAGAAACTGCCTGTCCAGTTAACCCTTATTACATTGTAACAGCTAAAGCTTCTTGGCAGTACACCCAGACTTACTGTCACCTGAGCTTCTCCCTCAAGTTTTTTTTTTTCTTTGCTGGTACTTTGCTGGGACTTGACTTTCTTAAAGGGGAAGGTTTGTTTTAAGCTTTTTACACTGCTGTTGGGAGGAAATACTCCCCTGCTGGAGTTCTTCCAGCCGGGATTTAATGATCAGCACTTTGAAGAAATAATTGAATAACAAAGCAGAGCAGCAGGAAAAAAAGCTTTTAATGACAAGGAACCAAGATGAGTGACATTCAGCAAGGCTTCTTGGCTAGATAGAAAGATTGACATTAAAATGTGAGTTTACATACCCTTTCTGAGTTTTGGTCTAAAACTGGTTTTTGGTGAAGTTTAATTCTGTGCTTGGTGATGTTTAATCCTGTGCTTATTGGTAGGATAATTTTCCCTACTCAGTTTTGTTTGGAAGGGAAAAGGAACCCTGCTTCCTGAAAAGAAGCAGGGTTCAGAAATCTGGCTAGTTCCTGTGTCTATTTGTTCTGGTAATTGGTTTAACAAGTAACAGCTACTGTGTTTGCCCTTTTGCTACATTCTAGCGCTAATTGCTTTCTTTATAGTTAGGCTTATCTAGTTAGGTGCTTACACTTGAGCTTGCCTGAGGTGTGAGCTCTGACAATAAGCCCGACAAGGCTTGTATTTTAGTTTTAAAAGGATTTAAACTGTTGTGATTTAATTATTTGTATTGTGTTTGAATTTTTCCCTGCCTCATGGTTTCTTTTTCTATCTGGGGAGGGGGTCTTCCTGCACTGCTTTAGCGGTTCCTGGCACTGTTCTTTTGAGGTGTAATTCCAAGAGGCAGGATGCAATCTTGGCACACATGCACGCTCACATTTTTGATGCTGGGCAAACCAGTTGTTAATTCAAATGCTGCCCACCCCTAGAGGGCAGAGACTTGAACCTGGGTCCCCTATATACTTCATTAATTTGTCTCTTTAGCTTGGCATTTTGTAGCCCAAATATGCCCACTCACTTTTTGGAGAGCTTAAATGACCTCTCTGCTAAAGGGTTTCACTTTATAAGCAAGAGTTGGCTGCTGATAGTTATCATTGCATTTTAACTATTTTAATTCCTCAAGATGCTCTGGCACCCTGCCTGATTTGTAACTCCTGATTTCTAATCTAATGATTGGTATTTAGGGCAGCTTTTTGCAAGCAAAGATTCTTTTTGTATTTTTGTACAGGTAATCCTTGACATACAACAATTCATTTAGTGGCCATTCAAAGTTACAATGGCACTGAAAAAAGTGACTTATGATCATTTTTCACACTTACGACCGTTGCAGCATCCCCATGGTCACGAGAGGCCAGGTAAGGAGAAGCACCCCTTGATGTAAGTAATGTTGAGTTGGCCATGCCCACCCAGTCACATGACCATCCAGCCATGCCTACCTAGATGGTCATTAGGGCAGAGAACCGTTTGTTAAATTATTTGAATCTCACTACTGCTTACATGCTTCTTTATGGGCTATCTCATCTGCATGACACATGTTAGTGTGTATAAATGACAAACACAACAAGAGGAATGGATTCAAATATCTTAATTCAGAAGAAGTTATTTGATGCTCACCATTAAAGACATCTCTGTCTCCAGTTCCTTTTTCAGATGTCTTTTACTTTTATGTACATTTCCCTGTAAGTGCTGTTCTTTGTGTACAGCTGTTAAAGCTATTTTTAGATACAGCGAAAGATTGCCTGGAGCACTGAGTAAATGAATCTGTCACATTGAAAATCAGCAGTGGCAGACATATAATAGAGTGAATTCTAGGGCATTTTAAGGTTTGTCTGTACCAGTTTGTTTTTGGGTGATTTGTGAAATCTAGTGTCAGAACCTGATACAACCTGCCATTAATGTCCTTTATAATTAATTGTCTTTACATAGTGTTTTACATCTTCATTTGTTTCTTTGAAATGTTAGCTTTCCATGCTTAGAAATGGGCAAAGCTGCCAGGGGCGCAGCTTTGCTCACTTCTACCCTTTTTCAGTGTTAAATTCATTCTATTTCTTTTCTCTCTATTTAAGAATTTTGATGAAAATGTGTGTGTGTGTGTGTGTGTGTGTGTGTTTGGATGCATGGTTAGATAAAGTTTTTGTTTCCTACTTTGGGGATACTCTACTACAAAATGCAAAAAAAAAAAAAATGGTGGATTTACATGTATACTCCAAAATCCATAAGTAAATTCATCATATTGAGTAAATAGAATGTTGAACTTCCAGATTTTTTCCATTAAGGTCTTAAAAACCAAATATTGGAACAAACAAGGAAGTCTATAAATTAGGCTAGATTCTTAGCTATGAGGTCAGCTATGAGGTCAGCAGTTATATTAAGACAATCATTGGGGACTAAATGCAGACTTGTGTTTTGGATGTAATCTGATAGCTGATACCATTAGTATCAGCTATTGTGTTTTTCGAACTGAAGGAAATTGTTATTTCCTTCAGTTCTAAAAACACAAAGACTTCTAGTCCAATATTTATCTTTAGTAATATAAATAAATTGGAAATATTTTACATCAACAAGACAAGGGAAGTTTTTTGTTGTTGCATTCTAAGTATAAAGTCAATAAAGTCAAATTGTTTATTAGTACTTTTTTAGAAGGTATTGCATATTGGAAAAAATCACGGTTAAAAAAACAATATGCAATAGCACAACTGAAGGAATCAGAAATCTAACTGAAAATTTCTATCCCAAATAGAAAGGAGCATTTGAGGTATCATAACGTGAAAGAGTGTACTTCAGAAGCAGAGCAGTGAAGTGCCCCTTCAGGCTACTTTAAAGTTGGGAGGGGAGTCATAAAGACTGTTATTATCTGTTTCTGGCCTCTGAGAACATGACATGCCCATTCTAGTGAAAGAGCAGTGAATGTAATCTCTGGTTCAGCATCTTTTCCTCATTATTCTTATAGGGTATATAGTTTTTATTGCTTTGAGCTTCTTAAATATCTAGTGGAAAAAACTTTGCTCTATGAATATTCAGAAATACTTCTCAACCAATCGCATCACAGCACACTCTTGTCGAAAGCACCAAGGTGCTTCTGGATTGAAAGGATGCACAGTTGGGGGCTCCTTTCATGTCCTCAGCAGGAACTGGAGCAAAGAACTAGAGCCCACCTGCCCATGGCAGCCCTCAGGTTTTGAACATTGGCTTCCTAACCTCCAACCCATTATCCTAACCACGTGAGCCACCATGCTCCTTCTCAACCAGTTACAATAATAGAATGGATAGCTTCACTGGAAACAATGACAATGCTTTGTGTCTATGGAGATTCTTAGTCATCCAGTCATGGTTGTCCCAAAGGAGCTTTTTTGGGGGGCGGGGGGGGGGGCATGGCACAACATAGGAGGACAAACTCATCAGGACTAGATTCAGCAATCCATCTGCATTTAAAAGACAAAGGCCACTTTTTTGAAGACAGCAGTCCACATTTTGGACAGAGAGGACCACTGGTTTGAAAGAGGGGGTCAAAGAGGCCATCAATGTCAAAATTGAACAGCCCTCTCTCAACAGAGGGTGAGGGGTATGACATCTATTTCCAGTCTACAACACAATCCTTTCAGCAGTTCCAAGAAGGCTCTACAACTATTTGCACTACTCAGGTGATCCTGATGACACAGATAAACCTCCAGATAGCCTTAATGACTTGCTAAAAGAATTCAAGTGACCAGCTGTCTGCAAGAAGTATAAATCCTTCCATTGCCCACCATCCAATCAGAACTGATTATTGGAGGAGAAGCAAAATGTCTTTAAAGAAAAACTAGAAAGTCTAGTTGCCTCTTGAAAAAACACCTTTGGGATGACAACATCTTATATTGATCAAAATTTTAGACTCAATTTTTGATAGGAGATTACCATTGGAATGACATAGTTGATCCATTGATTTTATGTGGCACTTTGAAAAGGGGTATATTTGGAACGTGGCTACATGAATACTGAATTTCTAACATTCTTCTTTTATGAAAAAGTTATTTTGACTTTCAGTAAAACTGTAATATTGTTCAGTACTGTTATGGGGATAGTTTAATACTGTACTAGCTACTTTAGACATTCAATTCCGAGCACTATAATGGCACGATAATAGGAGACAATTGACAGAGTTCCCCCATTGTACAGTACAGGTTAGTAGTCTTTTAATTTCATATAAATGAAGCAAAAGAAGGTTTATTTTATCTTAAACTTCAGAAAGCATGAATTTATTTTTCCATTGCCTTAGTGTGAGGAATAGCTAAGTGCTTCTGAAACCCTGAGATGAGAAGTTTAGTTTTCTACCTCCAAGATTAATTTGTTGGAGTAATAGTGGCATCATACCAAGGGATCATATCAAGGAATAAATCAGGGGTTACTTTTTCTAAAATGTACTAGCAGCTGGAAATTCAGAGTGTAGAGCTAATTAAATAGCTCTGTATTCACATTGCTTAGCAACTACCATAGATGGAGCCAAGAAAAACTCTAACATATTTTACTGATGGTGAGAACTGTTTCAATACATTTCAATTTGTTCAGCTTGTTCTAGTTTTGAATTAACTACGTTTCCAGGTTCATAACTCATTGGATTTAGTCTGCTTAGTCAGATGCTCTAACATAATATTGTAATCATGAAGTATAAATGAAAAGCAATCAAAACCTTGATGTACTTGTGAATGAGGCAAATCAATGAGTTTTACATCTAGGAAAATAAGCAAAAGACTGAAATGAAACATAACTTGCAGAAAAGTGCTATGTTGATATACACAGGCTTATCCAATATGCTTGAAACAAGTATTTAGATACAGTTTGAAACCTACTTTTATGTGGGAGGGCAGCCATGCCTCTCATGCCCTGTCATAAGGACAACAAAGTCTGTAATATGAAGCTGGATACTACTTACATTTTCTTGAAGGTAGGCAAACATCTTCATGTACACTAAGGGAGATCACGGCAAAGGTTCTTCTTTATTGTGAGCAAATAGATTCAGATAAACCACTTCTTATGTAAGAAAATACTGGATACCAAAATGTAATGCTCTTTTAATTTCCTACAGAGCTCAAGAACAAAATTAGGTTGAGGTATTGTGTGAAATTAAATACATGGATATATATCCAGCTATTCAGAAGAGCTACTGAAAAAGAAAAACAGTGAATTAGAACCAGCAAATAATTCAGAAAAATTTGGCATTGTTCGCTAGTTCACTATATATTTTGACCAGATTTCATAAATAAAAATATCTGCAATCTTTCTGTCAGAGAGAATAAACTAGAGATACATGCTCTCTTTTGTTCTACTAGAATGATGGATCTATTATGACACTTCTTCCCTATAGATATATGGCCCAGATGAATCAAGAATCTTATTGGGTCACATTGATTTTATTAGAAACATGCTATGCTTTGAATTAGAAAGTGGGCTGAATATATCAATACCATTGTTTCCAAATATTCTGTTTGTTCCTTATGGGAATGCAGATCAACGTGATCTGTCTGTTTGTGTTTATCTGAAATCATTTAATAATATCTTTCTTTTTAGAATGCCACGGCAACATAAAAATGCAATAAGAAAATATGCAAGGAAACATTTAAATTGCTGTATGAATTACAAAAATAAATGGTGTGAAAATTAATATATAACTAATCAGTTTGGACTCCAATAAAGTGAAAGAGACAGGCAGATTGCACTAACTAGATTCCTTAATTCATATGGAAATGCCAGTTTCTTTTAAAAAGCAACAATGGTAGTCAAGTCTCCCCCTCACCCCCAGTTTAGGCATATTTGATTTTAATAGTATATTATTTATTACAATTTAGGAGTGGGTAAAACTGTACTCTTTTCAGTGAATATTGATACTATTCAATTAATTAGGGACAGAAGATGTATTCAGCTGAGATGTTTAGCAGAGAATACCCAATTTTTTACACATTCAACTGCTCTTATCTGAAATTTAGTTAAGCTTAATTAACTTTATCTATTCAGTTGACTTGATAGGAAATTTCTGATTTGGGTCTCTAAATGGGTTTGGATTATCTCATGCATGAACTGAAGCAGTCTTGGTTATATGGGTCATAAAGATTATTATGTTTTCTATTATTTTTATAAAATCAATTCAACAAAATGATCTTTTTCATATCTAGTGGACATCAGGAGACTACTTTCAAAGAATTGTCAACCCCATTATGTTAGAATTGTAACCTCAGTGAAGGAACTCATAGTCATTGGAGTTCTCCTGTTATTGCCATTTTGGTTTGATTGTTATGAGATTATAAAAGTCAATACGGCTTAAAGACATGAATACTTTTAAACTGTACACCAGCCACTTGGAAATCATTGCTATATTAATAATTATGGATTTTGAGAATCTGGGAGCACAGTTTATTTTTAAAAAATCCTATTTTTTAGGATTTGAAAGGTGTAAATCACCAATATTTATTTGCTTTCTGTTTATGAGATGATTATCTATTGTTATATTGGAAAGTCTAGTCAGTATTATTCTGTGTTAGTCAAGACTGAACAGTCTAAAACTTAGACCAAACTATTTTCTTTAAAAAAAAGGTTTACATATATATTGCTTTTATACATAAAAATGAAAAAGAAAAGGGTGAAGGAGGAAAAGAGGGGGGGGGAACACAAGGAGAAGAAAAGGAAACACATTAGTTATCATTGTTCTTTTTGAATTGGACTCATAGTTTTGATTAGTTTATACTTTTGGAATCCTCTTTTTTATAGTTTCTGAAGATTGGGACATAATCTACTCATAGATTATGCAGGAAGATTCAGCTAGACCAGTCTTTCTCAGCCCTAATAATTTTAAAATGTGTGGATTTCAAGTCCCAGAATTTCCTTAGCTAGCATGCATCAGTACATTGAGGAAGGTAAAAATGAAAAATGTCTTTTGATATCACTGGATAAAAATAAATTAGAAAAGCTAAGAAATTTGCCCTCTGAGTAAGCTATATTTTCTGGCAGCCTTGGCAGCCATTTTGAGTGCCCACAACTTGCTTTGAAAGTTTGCAAGTAAGGTTGCTGGGTAAATATCTTCTACTTCAGTTTAATGAATTAGGTAAACTGGGAAAAAAATAGAAATGTGCCTGAAAGTATATCTCATTCAATATTATTGCTTATTGTTTATAAATCGTTGGGTATATATTTCAGTGCAGCAATTTTGGCTGTCACATGCAAAGGAGAAATCCATTACCATACCAACCATAGAATGATACTATGGAGAGATGTAATCCTTCTATGTCTTACTTTATATTAACAGTCCCTTGAACAATTAAATATCACATGCACTAGAAATTACAATACCGTAATTTGTTTGCTATTCTATACTTAATTGAAAATTAAATATGGTAACATAAGGATAAATGTTGGAGTCGAAGGGTGAAAAAGATGTCTTGGCTGTAATTTGTATGAGGTAATCATTAAAGTCTCTTTGGGGGGAAATCAACTGCAACTTACAGTCTATTGCATACATTAGGGATGGCTAGTTATTAATCTTATAACCCTTTTCAATTAACAGAGTAAACTCTGAAATGAATACAAACTGAATATATCCAAGGACAAAATAAAGCTAGCTTCTTTAAAATGCAGTTTTATGTTTGGCAAAAATTACCAGACTATTCCATAGAGAAACTATGGGTGTCTAGAAGGAACAGGATTTAAACCTTCAGTTATTTCATGCTAAAGACATGTTGGTATAATGTGATATGTTAGCCAATATTCTTCTAAAGTATGCCCTATGACTGTACTGCTGCAGACTTCAGTCACTCACACACACACACACACACACACACAATATTTTGGAAATTATCAGTTTTACTTCAAGGCTGAAGTGTTAACAAGAAAGCAAGGAATTTCAACAAAGCAAAAGTTTATTTTGAAACAGAAGTGCACAGAAGAGTCATAAAAGTCAGTCCAAATTTCAAAAAGTCAACAGTAGAATTCATAAATTCTACCAAGAGCCTTGGTAGTACAGTGGTCTAAAGCACCCTGTTATTAAAACCAGCTGCCTGCAATTACTGCAGGTTCGAATCTCGCCAGGCTCAAGGTTGACTCAGCCTTCCATCCTTTCTAAGGTAGGTAAATTGAGGACCCAGTTTGTGGGGGCAATAAGCTGACTTTGTATAAATATACAAAAGTATGAAGGCTATTGCTTAGCGCCTTGTAAGCCGCCCTGAGTCTCCGGAGAAGGGTGGCATATAAATCAAATTTAAAAAAAATAGAAGTTACACATAAACCAGACATCAGACATGGTTTCCAACGAAGAAAGCAGCAGAAGAACAGTTACTTATTTAAGGCTTCAACTAGCTGTCTCCAATTAGAAGGTTTACTTCTTTGCTTACAAGAAGTCTTGTAGACTTATTCTGTTCTGAATTCGTCCATTCTAGTTGGGTGCCTGGGCTGAGAAGTCTTACATTCTCCTCCTCTGAGTTTTCCTGCTGCTCAGATACTGCCTGGGTTTGATCAGCTCCATGTGGTTCTGATTTTGTCCTTACTGAGACAACTTGTGGAGCAGCTTCTTTGGCATCATATCCAGACTCAGAATTTTATAGTTTGTTCAACCAATTTGATTGTTTATAATATTTTTTAAAATTATTGTCACAATGACAAAAAACTAATACAAACTAAAAAAATAAAAGAAAACAGAAAAAATGCAGAAAATAAAAATAAAATGGGAAAAATAGGAAAGAAAAAAAATATAGGAACATAGTATAAAAAAGAAAACAGATCAAAAAATGACTTTCTGAAGTAAAAAAAAAATCTCTTTTCCCCAAATCCCATTTCTATCTCCAAACAAGTCCTTAAAATGTCATCATTTCAGTCCTGATCTGCAAAAGTCCATTTAGGGTTAATGGAGATAGCAACATATCTGTTTTAAACTTGACCAAGGAAACCAATTTTATATTCCTTCCTTTTATTTTTAACAACCATGATCTTTAGTCCTTTCAAATAATGTCCTAAAACTTGATTTATTTTCATTTTTTTTCTTTGTCCTTTTTTGCAAAGTTCTTCAAAACTTTAATGTCTACTTTAAATATAATATAGAAAAATATACCATGGTGTTCTCTTTGTTTGATATTTCTATATCCTTTTAATTAAAATGTGGGTTTCTTCAGTGTGGCTTTTTTTTTTCCATTTCATTTTTTTTTTATTATAAAAGTTTTACAATTACATTTTCACCCCATTTTCACCCCCCTAACCCTCCCCAAACTCCCCAACCCACCCTCCCAAACCCCCCCTGACCCTCCCCTCCCCCCGGACTTCCATAGAATATCATTATCCCCTATACAAAAACCTTGAACCCCCCCAACCCCCATGTCATTTTTCATCTTCACATAGTTTGACTATTTCTATCTTAATATAATATAATATAATACTATCAATAAAAAGTTATTTGATACTTCTTAGTTTGGTATTTGTTCTGCACATAATCTATCCACTTTTTCCATCCACATTCATAAGTCTCTTGTGAGCGATCTTTTAAGTATGCTGAAATCTTTGCCATCTCCGCGAAGCTGGCCATCTTCAAAATCCATTCTTCTACGGTGGGCAGAGCTTCATTTTTCCAATATTTACCTATCAACAATCTCGCTGCTGTAATCATATACAAAATCAACTTTGTTTCATCCACTGTAAAACCCTCAACTATACCCAATAAAAGCAATTGTGGAGAAAATTGGATTTTTTTCTTTAAAACATTCTGCATGACCCACCAAATTTTTATCCAAAAAGCCTTAACTTTCTTACAAGTCCACCAAATATGATAATATGTAGCATCTAAACAATCACACCTCCAACATTTTGGCTGAACATTAGGGTACATACACGACAATTTCTTAGGATCTAAATGCCATCTATAAAACATTTTATAAAAAATTTCCCTCAAATTCTGCGACTGTGTAAATTTAACATTCTGAACCCATATTTTTTCCCATGTTTCCAACATCACTGGTTCTGCAAAATTTTGTGCCCACTTAATCATGCAGTCTTTAACCAATTCTGTTTCTAAATCCCTTTCTAACAAAACATTATAAAGCCTTTTAATATGCATTGGACCTTTCTCTTTTATATGTCTAACCAATTCTTCCATTTCATTTTTGTAGCCTGTCATTTTAAAACACACTTTCAGATCATTCTCAGTCTTGTCCAGTATAACTTGTTCCATTTCCATAACATCTTTTAAACACAGTATATTTATAATTATAGAGGCAGACATTCTTAAAATTAATATCTAGTTCCATTGTTTAAAAATATCCTTTAATATGTCCAATGTAAAAATATTTTTCTCCATTCTGTATTAGTAAGTCAAATTTAAGTGTTCTTCTCCTTTAATTGCAATCTTTAGTTCCCTCTAGTTCCCTCTAGTGTCCAATCTTCAAAATCCTATCTTATCACATTTTTTTTAAAGAATTGAAACATAAGCATTTTCTCCCAGGAAGGATTTTTATAATTAATTCCAAAAGCATGAAATCAAAAAGTCATAGTTTTAATCACTTCTTTGCTGCTTATTAAAAAAAAATAAGTCCTTAAATTTCTATTCAAAAATTCTTTTGTTAAAGATTTAAGGAAACTCTGCATTTCATGCGTTTTCACATTTGTTGAGCCAAAGGTTCCTAATAAGTGAAAAGCAGTTAACAACCAATTTCTAAAAGGATTCAGGAAAGGAAGTATGCAAACCCAGTGTTCTTTTAACTTCTAGAGAAACAATTATCTGGAACAATATCAAGTCCTCACCTCGCTGGAGAATAATTACAAGAAGCCCATCTACTCAGTGGCTTTTTATTCCTCGGCTCTGCTTCAGTTGGCCATTTCTTCCCCAGGAATGTTTAACCAATCTGATTAATAAACTATAGCTTAGTGCAGGGGTAAGCACCACTGATATCTGTATAAGCAACTTTTTCAATAGACCTTATTTTATTTTATTTTTAAATCTATCTTTAAATTTATTATAATTATAATTTGGAAATTACTTGCTGCAAATCCACATGTCAGCTTCAAGCATAATCTTTCTCCAAAATGCCTATAGGTCCCATACCGTGCTATCTCAAAAGCATATGTGGGTGTGATAATAGCTATTCTGGGTCCACTTAACCAATTAAAACAGGGAAATATAGGTTTGGTAGGAATAGAAAGTTACAAGACAATGTAGGAAAGTGGCAAGGGACATTCTCAACAGGTCTCTTTATAGTGATTCTCATGATGTGCTCTCAAAATTCTAAATCTGCCCTCCAGCCTAAACATTTGCATTCCTTTGATTTACATGATATGCAACTCCTGAAGCAGAAAAATCATAGGATGTAAGATTCTGTAGTAGAGAATTCTGCATGAAATACCAGTTTATTTCCCAATTAGTAATGTGTGTAGCAGTGGTGGGTTTCAAATTTTTTTACTACCGGTTCTGTGGGTGTGCCTTGGTGGGTGTGGCATGGCTTGGTGGGTGTAGCTTGGTGGGCATGGTTGGGGAAAGATACTGTAAAATCTTCATTCCCTCCCCAATCCAGGGGAAAGTTACTGCAAAAACCCCATTTCCTCCCAATCAGCTGGGACTCGGGAGGCAGAGAATAGATGGGGGCAGGGCCAGTCAGAATTTTTACTACCGGTTCTCTGAACTACTCAAAATTTCTGCTACCGGTTCTCCAGAACTGGTCAGAACCTGCTGCCACCTCTGGTGTATAGTGAAACATATTTTGGTATATATTATTTTTCTTGGTGCAGGAGACATTTATGCTTGACTGAAGATAGTAGTTTTGCAGTTGATAAATACTTTGGCTGATGCCCTTGTTACATGCAAAATATTATGTCATCCCTAATTGATTAAAGAAAATAATTGTCCATTTGGGGAAGAAGGTCACAGCTGAAAAGTGCATGGCTTTGGAAAATACAAGCTATCAGTTTAATAAATCAGGTACAGGCAGTATTTTAAATATAATTATCTGCTTTATATACATTCAGCTATAAAGGTTTACTGTATAATGAAAATGACATGGTCAAAAGACAGTCATATTAAATATGAAGTACAAGACTTTCTAAAATAGATACTGAATTGCCAACTTCTTTCTTCATTGAAGGCCAAGCAGATTTTGCCCAGCAAATAAATTTCTTCTAAGTATAAATCCACAAAATAATAAGAAGCATAGAATGGAACTGAATTTAGGAAATCATCTAATAAAACCCTCTATCCAATGCAGAAGTCTATTATTGCAGCATCCCTGATAGACGGCTATCCAGTTTCTGTTAAATACAATGGAGAGCCTACCATCTCCCAAGGCATTACTTAAAAGCAATTCCCTGAGGAAATATTTTCTTGATGACCAATTGAAATTCACTACTTTATAAATTATTTTCATTATTTCTGGTCTTGCCTTATGAAACAGCTAAAAGTTGAACAATACCAAGTTTCAGCAATGGCTACTAAATCTTACTCCCTTCCTGCATTAAGACATACTGATCTTATGTCTTAATGCAGGGAGTATGATTTAATTTGTTCCCTATCCTTTGTTCAGTTATGTAAAGATACTAAATTCCTGGGTCTGCACACTGATATATTCCTTATGTAATTATATGCATAGCTTCCCCAGCCATATTCCATTTGGTAATACAATACAATACAATCTAAACCTTTTCACTCTGTTCTCCCTCATAAACAGAATTCCACTGGATGAGATCTGAAAGGTCCTTTCCAAATACAAGATATTCTAAATTTTTCTTCCGGATTTCATGATATGCAGTATTACAGGAGTCCCTTATCTCAGAAACGCATTGTATTATTGAATGATTCAAACTAACTTCATTGTTAGTCTGAAAATAGACTATTTCATTGATCTATTGCACCAAAACTAGTAAAGAAACATGAAGCTCTTTAAAGCTCATAGTGAAAAGAACTGAATACCACTGGCTGTCACTTATAGTTCACAGCTCAAACCAGTCAATGCATTTTTAATCAGCTACTGTCGATAATGACACTGCAGCTTCTTAGGCTCTGGGCAGCAAGCCCATATTTGAATACAGACAATCAACTAAGTATAAGTAGATCTGCAACAAACCCAGATATTTCCTTTGCCTCCACATTTATATCTCACGCTCCCAAAAGTACACATACAAGATTAGAGGTAGCTTAATATGCTCTTCTTCTAATAGAATTTCAATATATGCCATTGTCTTTGTGGAAAAGAATTAATAGAATAGAAATTTTATATTAGGATATAAAACAAGGAGTAGTATCAGAGTATTTCAACTTCCCAGGAACTTAAACTCTTCATGGCAGATTTCACAGAGCCTGATTTGGAAATGTGGGACTCTCAACAGCAACACTGAATGAGATATTGTTGCACTCACATATATCGAAACTGTTCATGCAAATTCAAAAAGTCTCAACAAACAGAATGATGCTATTTTTCAATGCTTTCAAGTTAGTCTTGACTTCTAACCAGCATTTTCCTGGCAGCATTTTCAGAAGTAGTTTGCTATTGCCTTCTTCATAGAGTGAAACAGAGTTTGGTTTCATGACCAAGGCAGGATTAGAACTCATGGTCTTCTGAGTTTACATTTTATTGCAGTACCTTCAAACACTACACCAAACTGATTCTTGTTAATTCATAAGATAATTGTAATCTGCCTCTCATTTAATATGCATATGCATACTCCTCTTCTGGCGTCACACCAATTTAAATCCTACATCAATCTAGGTAATCTATGCACCTTATAAAGAATGCTGTTTATTCTTTTAATAAAATGTGTTAGTCAGAAAATGTGCTACCAAACTCCTTTTGGTATTTTGCCATGATAGACTAACACAGCTTCCTTTGAACAATGACTAAAGCTCCCATAATACTATATCTTCATATAAGAGTTTTCTTCCAACTGGTGAATTCCAGATGTGTTGGACTTCAAGTTGAAACATACCTAAGGATTCTGGAAACTGAAAGTAATACATCTACAAGATATACTGAGATGACCAGAACTTCTCAAACTAAAGTTACATTAATTGGTGTATTTCAATAAGTTTGTCTTAGAAATACATTTTCCCTTTTATTAAATCCTCCTCCTCCTCCTGAGTTTTCCTAAAGCATGAGATATCAAGCTGTTTCCAATTTTTTGTCAGGCACAATGTATACTATACACATGTAACTAACTATTTATCTATCTGAGCCATGGTGGCGCAGTGGTTAGTATGCAGTACTGCAGGCTATTTCTGCTGACCAAGATTTTAAAGTCTTCATATAATCATATGTCCTGGTAAGACACCCAGGAATAAATAATAGCAATGACTATATTATCTTCAATTGTGAAGAACTAGGAAGGAGAATGAATATCCATAGGGGAAACAAAGTCAGGGCAAAGTCAAGATCGGAGGTTGCCTGCGGAGGCCGGTGGTGGGCGGAGTCGGTGCAGAGGAGGCCGATGGTGATGGCGGTGCCCAAAATGGCGCCCGAAATGGCAGTTACAGTTGGCAGTTACAGGCGGCAAAAATCGAAGCAATTTAGAGACCAAAGAGGCCACAAAAAGGAGAATAGGAACCTTTCTTATTTATTTTCAACTGAACTCCTGGGCAATGGAGAGATGCCGACCCTTCCATTGTCGGGCCAGCCCTGGATTACCTCCCAGAGGCCTTCCCCCTCTCTTTCTATAGGGGAGGGGGTTAAACCTTCATGCATAAAAGACCTAAAGAAGGCTAAGGAGATTAGAAAGGATTGTTGTGTCTATCATGGGGGCTTTGCTTCTACAAAGTGACTGCCTTATTCCATCTCCCCTCCTGTATTCTTATCTCCTGTCCCTCCTTTTGTGACCGGATATTCAGCTTTTTGTGAATCATTTGCTATCCAGGTTTGTTGTTTCCTGTATATCAGGATGAGAATTTTCCTTACTTTTATTTCATATGAATCTTCCTGGATTTTCGCCTACTATATATACTTCCCACAGACTATCCGTGTCTCTAATCTCAAGGATTGGCTATTCCATCTATGCCTAGGTACAACATTGAAAGAACAGGACTATAGCTGCTGTTTTTCTCCCTTATATCTGGTTGCCGTGAGAGGGTGATCGATGTTTACATCTGAGTTCAAAATGGCTTTTTTCTACCGCTGATGTGAGAGATCAGCGGGACTAAAATGACTTGTACCTCTGATTGATATTCTCTCCACAGGACCCTGGATAACTAGGACATGCCTACCAGCTATAGACTATCTAGCTACAAAATGTACTCATTGGGAGAACTCCTCAAACTGCGAGATGCCCCCCTCTCACAGGTCTGGCCCTCTTCTTTATTGAGGGCCTATCTCGATGACGGACTTTGGAGTCCGGAGAGATGGCATACAGCAAAAAGAGGGTTATGGGGTTTTTTAGGGAAATTTCTTAATAAGATTTTAAGGGATTCTGGGAGGGGGGTAGGTTACGTGGGTTCGGGGGTAGACCCGCGGGGGAGGGTATCTGGGCCAGCCGTAGGGCGTGGCATGGGTGGTGCGAACTCGGGGGTCAAGGAGATGATTAGATCTTACGATACAGATGCCCATAACATCGATACTGTAGGTGGGAGGGGCAGATATGGCAGGAGCAGGGGGCCAAATCATCCTGCGGGAGTGCGTCCTCGCTGTTTACAAGTGGTGGCGTGCTCCGACCCTCAAAGCTCTTCTCGTTCCCCAGGTTGTAAGGAACCTCGGGCCCCAGGCCTTCGGCTGATGCTGTGCAACGCCAGGTCCGTGGTAAATAAAGCCCCCCTCATTTGTGATCTTATTCAGGAGGGGGGTGCGGACCTGGCGGGTATTATGGAGACCTGGTTGGGCCAGGAAGGGGGAGCCCCCCTTGTTGATATGTGCCCACCAGGTTTCCGTGCTTTCCATCAGCCAAGGTCTCAGGGGCGGGGCAGAGGGGTGGCAGTTGTTATTAACGAAGGTCTTGGACCGAGGGAGGCCACTGTTCCTCAGACGGCTGGATGTGAGTCCCTCCTTGTGAAGTGGGGTCATAGGGTGCAGTTGGGCTTGCTAGTCACGTTCCTGGCTCCCTGCCACGTGGCAGCAGCCCTGCCTGAGCTGCTTGATGTTATAGCCGCGGTGGCTGTTGACACCCCCAGGCTTATGGTCATGGGGGATTTTAACCTGTCATCAGTTGGCGAGACGTCTGAGGTGGCTCGGGAGTTCATGGCTTCCATGACGGCTATGGACCTGACCCAGTTAATTTATGGCTCTACACACATGGGGGGACACACACTGGACCTTGTTTTGGTCTCTGGACAGTGGTTGAGTGATCTCGAGATAGGGGATATAGTGATTGAACCCTTGTCATGGTCAGATCACTTCCTCCTTCGCCTGGACCTTCAAACCACCACACCCCGCCGCAGGGAGGCGGAACCGACCAGGTGGTTCTGCCCCAGGCGCCTGATGGATCCTGAGAGATTCCAGATGGAGCTTGGGCCATTTCCTGAGTTTCTGACACACGACTCGGCTGAGGACTTAGTGGCTGCCTGGGATAGGGCGGCGGCTGAGGCTTTAGACCGAGTCGTGCCTTTGCGGCCTCTGACCCGGCGCCGGTCTCACCTGGCTCCTTGGTATACTGAGGAGCTGAGGGAGATGAAGCACTGGAAAAGACGCCTAGAGAGCAGTTGGAGGGCTAGTCGTTCTGAATCCGACCGAACACTGGTAAGATCTCATATTAAGAATTACCTAGTGGCGATAAGAGTAGAGAAGAGTAACTACTTTTCTGCTCTTATTGCGTCATCAGATAATCGCCCAGCCGCCCTGTTTAGGGTGACCCACTCTCTGTTCCATCAAAAGACGCGGGAAGACCCCTTGGAGGGTAGAGCTGAGGATTTTGTACAATATCTGTATGACAAAATTGCTCAGATTCGGGAACAGCTGGACTCTGACTGGATTGATCCAGAGGAGATGACAGGGGCAGGTCCTGAGAATATTATTTGGGAAGAGTTTGATCCTGTGACTCCCGAAAGCGTGGACAGGATACTGAACAGACTAAATGCGACCACGTTTATTGGACCCGTGTCCCTCCTGGTTGGTACTGGCCTCCCGGGAAGTGACGCGAGGCTGGCTCCAGGAGATTATAAATGCTTCTTTGAGTGAGGGTGTCTTTCCCACCGTCTTGAAAGAGGCGGTGGTGAGGCCCCTCCTCAAGAAGCCCTCCCTGGACCCAGCTGTGTTAGCGAATTATCGTCCTGTCTCCAACCTTCGCTTTGTTGCGAAGGTTGTTGAGAGTGTGGTTGCACGACAACTGCTTCAGTACCTGGATGAATCGAATTATCTAGATCTGTTCCAGTCAGGCTTCAGGCCCGGGTACAGCACAGAGACAGCATTGGTCACATTGGTTGATGATCTCTGGAGGGCTCGGGACAGGGGTTGCTTCTCTGTCCTGGTCCTATTAGACCTCTCAGCGGCTTTGAATACCATCGATCATGATATCATGCTGCACCGGTTGGAAGGGGTGGGGGTGGGGGGCACTGTTCTACAGTGGTTCTCCTCCTTTCTCTCTGACCGGTCGCAGTCTGTGTTGACAAGGGGGCAGAGGTCGACCCCGAGGCCCCTTATATGTGGGGTGCCACAAGGATCGGTCCTCTCGCCCCTTCTATTCAACATTTATGTGAAGCCGCTGGGTGAGATCATCCGTGGTTTTGGGGTGAAGTACCATCAGTACGCTGATGACACCCAGCTGTACATCTCCACCCCAGACCACCCCAATGATGCCCTCGAGGTGATGTCCCGGTGCCTGGAGGCCGTACGGATCTGGATGGGGAGGAACAAACTCAGACTCAACCCATCCAAGACCGAGTGGCTGTGGTTTCCGTCGTCCCGATATAGTCAGTTGGCGCCATCTCTGACTATTGGGGGCGAGTCGTTGGCCCCCACAGATGGGGTTCGCAACTTGGGCATCCTCCTGGACTCGCGGATGTCTTTAGAAGAGCATATGACGGCCGTGGCCAGGAGGACTTTTTATCAGGTTTGCCTGATTCGCCAGTTGCGTCCCTTTCTGGATCGGGACTCGTTGCGCATGGTCACTCACGCCCTTGTCACCTCACGCCTGGATTACTGTAATGCTCTCTACATGGGGCTCCCCTTGAGAAGCACCCGGAGGCTCCAACTGGTCCAGAATGCGGCCGCACGGGTGGTGATGGGAACAATATGGCGCTCTCATGTAACCCCCCTCCTGCGCGAGCTGCACTGGCTCCCGGTGGTCTTCCGGGTGCACTTCAAGGTTTTGGTTACTATCTTTAGAGCGCTCCATGGCTCAGGACCAGGGTGCTTACGAGACCGCCTAGTGCCACCAGTAGCCTCTCACCGACCAGTTCGCTCCCATAGAGAGGGACTCCTCAGGGTGCCGTCGGCCAAACAATGTCGACTGACGGCCCCCAGGGGGAGAGCCTTTTCTGTGGGGGCACCTACCATCTGGAACGGGCTTCCCCCGGAGTTACGAAACATCCAAGACTTACGCATATTCCGCCGTGCCCTGAAAACGTTTCTATTCCAACATGCTGGTTTGGCCTAACTCTCCCTTTTTAATTGGCTTTTAAATTGGCTTTTAAATCGGGTTTTAGACCTCTTTTAGATAAATTTGGATGTTTTTAATCTTTGAGCCAAATTACTTAATCTGTTTTTTAATAGTTTTTAACTTCTATATGTATTTGTATTTATTATGGCTGTTCACCACCCTGAGTCCTTTGGGAGTAGGGCGGTATATAAATATGAAAAATAAATAAATAAATAAATAAATAAATAAATAAATAAATAAATAAATAAAATTGTGACACATGTATCATGACATCATGATGTAAAAGACATAACTTATTGCTATGCTTTTGGTGGATTATTATGAGCTGCCTAGACCCATCATATCAGATAGAAGTCATATAAATCCAGTAAGTAAATAAGTAAGTAAGTAAGTAAGTAAGTAAGTAAGTAAGTAAGTAAGTAAGTAAGTAAGTAAATCTTATGAACTTCCATGGCACATCATGGCTTCTTTGCATAATAATGCCATTTGCACAATGACATCATGATGTACGTGTCATCATTTAAAAATCATCGTGGCTTGTTCTGAATGCTGGGCATTCACATATATTTCTATTTTTCCAGCATCATGGAAAAATATTCAGAAAGAAAAAGACAAATACAGCAAGTGAAATTCTGCTTAAGATATCATTTCTATATCCAGAGTTTGTGTTATAGATGAAGGATTGCTGGTTGTGCCTTACAAAAACTACCAAAAATATGTTACTGTTGCATAAATTTGAGGATCAGACTCAATAAATGATCAGGAACAAAGTATTCAAAACAAAGTACTATTTATTTACAGTAGGCATTCTATATTCTCTGAATGATTGCAGATAGAAGCGAGTAGGAGGTGCGTACATCCCCTTTTTATAACAATAAGGTGGAGTTATAGGTAGGAGTGGTTACATATGAATACATTAAGAAAGGAAGGGTGGATTAACCCCTGATGTTCTATGAACATATATTATCTCCATTTGAGAATAAGGCATTTACTCATGACAAATCCCCCTCTAAATGCCGATTCGACATACAACAGTAATTATACTCAGATTCAGAACAATATAAAACTTGTAGTTTTGAAGTTAAATATTTGTGTTGTTTTGATTGCAAAGGCTTAGTCAGTATGTCAGCTATTTGTTCTGAGGTTTCGCAATGAATAGCTTTAATGAATCCATCTTGAGATAATTGTCTTACATGTTTGAATTTAATATCTATATGTCTAGATCTTTGACCAATAGCATCAGACCTAGATATCTCTATAGCAGCTTTGTTATCTTCATGTATAATAAAAGGTAATGAAGGGCTCTTCCAGACATCTGATAACAAATCATTAAACCATACAAGATTATTAGAGGCTTTAGACAAACAAACATATTCTGCCTCAGTAGTTGATGTGGCTACTAGATCTTGTTTTCCAGAATACCAGTAAACTGGACAATTCTTAAGAAAAAATACATAGCCTGAAGTGCCTTTTCTGCACTTAGTGTCACCTGCCCAATCTGTATCAGCGTAACAAGTGAGAATGGGTTCATTAACATTGTTGGGTTCCAACAGTAGACAGAAGTCTAAGCTGTGCTTCAGATATCTTAGTATTCGTTTAATGGCTTCCCAATGATACATTAAGGGTTTACTAACGTATCTAGATAATAAATTAAGGGGTAGAGCAATATCGGGTCTAGTCCAATTAGATATATACAAAAGGGAACCAATAACTGATCTGTAAAGTGTATTATCTTTAAATTCAGGGGATGACTCATTCATGTTTCTTAAAAAATCAGCTTGCATTGGAGTATCACAAGGCTTTGCATCATTTGAATTACATTTATTCAGGAGTTCTATAATTTTATCTTTTTGAGATAATTTAAATCCCTTTTTTGTCTTGCTGATTTGAACTCCAAGATATTTATTTACTTTTCCTAGTGATTTCAAAGAAAAATGTTCATTCAGTTTAGTTACAAATGTATCTCTTTTCTCTTTATGTTTACCAATATATAAAATGTCATCCACATAAATTAACACAAATTCTAGTGAATCACCATCCTTTCTGACAAAGAAACAATTGTCTGCAGTTGTAGCATTGAAATTCATAGTTTTGAGTACATTGACCAAACATTCATACCAACGTTTGCCGGATTGTTTTAGTCCGTACAAACTTTTGTTCAATAACCAAGTTTCATTCCTATTTGTATATTGACTATGAGGGGCTCTTACATATATCTCTTTATCAAGCTTTGCGTGTAAGTATGCAGTTTGTATGTCATATTGAAAGACATCAAGATTAAGTGCGGAGGCTATAACTAAAGCTGTCTTAACACTTTCACTCCTTACAGTGGGAGAATATGTATCTGTATAATCCTCAGGATACTTTTGAGCATAACCCTGTGCAACTAATCTAGCTTTATATAATGTGTTGCCTTCTTCCAGATTTTTAATTTTGAATATCCACCTGGTGCCTATAATTGTTTTGTCCTTTGGTGCAGGTGTTGGTGTGAATACATTTAATTCTCGTAAACTGTCCATTTCTTTGGCCAGAGCTAATTCCCATTTTTTTCTTTCTTCAATGGGAAGTTTTAATACTTCCTCGTATGTGTTGGGGTTGATGCTTCATTATTTATATACATTACGTAGTCCTTATATTTGCTTGGTACTTGATTTCTGTTACTCCTAATGGTTTTTTCTGGGTTACTATCGTTATCGTGTAAATATCTTGCTTCCTTTTTAGTTAATGAATCTGTTTTTATTCTGGGGTGATTATGCTCTTCCTTTTCTGTCCTATCTTGGTTTTTAATGTCTGTCTTTGTGATGGGAAATATTTCATTAAGATGTATCTTAGACCAATTGGCCTGTTCATGAAATACAGCTGTTCTAGAAACTATGAATTTGTTATTTTTATCAATAAATCTGTATCCTTTTGTACCTGTTTCATATCCCATGAATCTAAGTCTTCTGGATACGTTATCTCCTTTACGTCTCAATTGTTTTGGTATGTGTACATCCGCTGTAACTCCAAATATGTGCATGTGGGTTATTTTAGGTTTTTTATCGTACATTAATTCATATGGCGTTTTGTTTATGACACTAGACCAGGTTCTGTTTAGAGTATAATTGGAATATAATAAGGCTTCTGACCAGAATTGTTTTCCTAAGCCAGCATCTTCTAATGTACATCTAATCATGGTTTGTAGTGTCGAGTTTTTTCGTTCTGCCACTCCATTTTGGAATGCAGAAAATGGGCTAGATGTAAAGTGTAACATTCCTTTGTCTTTTAGCCATTGGGAGAATTCTTTTGACATGAATTCAGATCCCCTGTCTGTCATGATTTGTTTTATTTTAATATTGTATTGTGTTTCTACACGTTTGTAAAATTCTTTAAATCTTTGAAATGTTTCATCTTTGTGTTTTAAAGTATAGACAAATCCATAACGACTATAGTTGTCTACAATAGTAAGAAAATACCGTTTTCTATATGTGATTGATGGGGTTAATGGGCCAACTAGGTCCATATGTACCAGGTCAAAAGTGTGATTAGATGATCTTGTTGCTTTTTTTGGTCTGGGGTTAGTTCTGAGTTTTGAGGATTTACATACTGAACATTCCAAATATTTTTTACAATTTTTTATTTTAACATCTTCAGCATGTTCAATCATTTTCTGTATTACGGGAAAGCTAGCATGTCCTAATTTTTTATGTAATATATGTGCACATTCATCATGAATTGGTTTTCCAATTGTTGGTTTTTTGTTATTGAGTGTATCACCAATAGATGTATTTTCGTGATTATGATTTGTTTCATGTTCCTCATTGTCACTATTACTGATGTTTTCATTCTCTATGTTAATGTCATTTTCCATGTTTGAATCAATGTTGTGTAGCCATTTTTCTTCTGTAATTAAATATGGTAGGCCTCCTTTGATAATCACATTACCTAAATTTGTTTCGTTTTTCTCTAGAGTTGCTTTTCCCTTTGAGAACACTATATTTATGTCAGAGTCCCTGCTTAGCTTTATTACACTAAGTATGTTATGAGGTATTTCGGGTATTAATAATACCCCCTCTATTTTCCCTAGACCGGGTAAATTTACACTTCCTTTCCCAATAACTTGGACTTCTTCTTGATTGGCTACCTTGATTACAAATTTATCTTCTATGAAGGAAGATAGTATTTTCTTGTCATGTGTTGTGTGATTAGTTGCCCCAGAATCAATGAGCCAAGCATTATCTTTTGAATTTTGTTTGTTGGTTATGGTATGTTTATCTAATCCGTTTAATGATCCAGACTTCCTATCTCTTGAGTTATCTCTGCCCCCTCTATGTTCTCTAAAATTTGGTGAGTGTCTATACCTGTATCTATCAATAGATGATTGTCTGTTGTGATATCTGTTTCTATAGTCTTGTTTTTGTCTTTCTCTAAGAAACTTAGGACAATCTCTTCTACAATGTTCTTTGGATCCACAATTATAACATTCAATTGATTCTCTATGTTTTTCTTGAAATACTACTCTCTTAGTCTGTCTATGTTCCATGTATGTACTTCTGCGGCTTCTTCTTAAATTATCCTCAGCTATTAGTCTATTCGATAAGTTCTCTATGGATAGGTATCCCAAATTAATTGTGTCTAAATGTGATATGTAGTTATCCCATGATGAGTCTAATGAGTTAATGATAACACTTTTCATTGTTTGGTCTGATATTATTTCTCCCCTTAAATGAAGTTCTGCTCTGATTTTGTTTAGTGATATTAAATGTTCACTTACAGTAGTCCCAGGTTTTATCCTGGCTGAGAAGAAATCTTTAGACATTCTCGTTGTAGTTGCTACACTTTCACTATGAAACAATTTAAACATGCAATGAATTATTTCTGAGACAGTCAGATTATGCTTAATACTATGATACATAGCAGGAGATATGCTAGATATTAATAGGTAGAATGCTCTGTGATGCAGGCAGTCCAATTTTAGAGTCCAAGGTTTTTTGGGAGGGTTAGTTATAAAAAATAATAAATTCTCTTTTAGGAAAACAACCTGAAGTTGTTGACACCATTCTTGTAAATTAATACCGTCTATTCTCAATTTTGGGAAATCATTAGGCAAGTTTCCAATATTATTCGTTGCATTACTTACAACTGGAGGCTGTCCATGATCTTGTAAATGTTGAAAGTTGCAGAATGGTGTAGGAATGCTTGCAATCAGTCTGAACGGTTCTCTATGTTCTTCATGGCCTCTGTAGTTCTTTGCATGTGTTTGCGCATGCGCGTTGTTCATTTCGTCCCTGAAGCTGTCGGGAGAGGTTCTCGCCGCTGTGGCTCTTTCGTAGCGCTCTTCCTCTGATGACTCGGTCTCCGGTTCGACTTTGGGTGTCCAGGCGACGATTGGCGCTTGCTTCCTTTCACCGAAGTTGTCCTGGTTGAGGTCTCTGGCACTTGGAACCATCTGCGGCGTTGGCGAGTATTTGCAAGGTTCTCTGGGTTCAGGAGTTGGCATTCTTGCCGTCCGGGTAGAAGCAGGTAGATTCTGAGACGTTTGCTTGCTTGCTTGCCTTTTCTTTATTTTTTGATCGGCAGCTTTCGTTGATTTATTTGTTATTTTCAGATTTGGGCCAAAGGTTGCAAAAAGCGTTTTCATGGCTGATTTTATTTGCAGCTCAATTGGAGTTTCTTCGATGTCTGTATCAGATTCTTCTGAAGAGTAGAATTTTTCTTTTTTACTTTTCACACTGTGCAGGGTTTTCGCGCTAGACATTTTGAATTCTGTTTTCTGATTGGCTCTGCTTCGCTCATCTTAGTGGTTTGTTGAAACCAAGATGGCTGCCATTCAAAATTTTGTGCGGGACCGTTAGTCTTTCTCTTTGTTATATTTTCATCTACAGGCAATTCGCTCACCGTTTTGAGGTCTTTAGATTCAGTTGCTACAATGTGATTTTCTCTCGCTGCTCCGCTGACTTTTATGATGTGTTGGAGGTTCGCGATGAGGTTTTTGTCGTCTTTTTGGCTTTTCAGCAGTCTCAATATCTCTGATCTGAGATCGTTGTTTTCTATTTCGTTCTCTTCTTGGTCATCAGATTCATCGATTACCTCTTCGTTGTCTGTAGTGCAGTCTTCAGATTCTTTTGTTATTATAGTTGTAGATTCATCAATCATTTCTTGATCTGTTTCCATTTCTTTATTATGTGCCCTGGTGTTGGGTCTTTCTCTTTTGTTTCTGGAGTTTTCTTTCTTAGGCATGTCTATTTTCATTGAGTCAGTTAACCATCCTCTGCTACCAGCTTGTTGCATAAATTTGAGGATCAGACTCAATAAATGATCAGGAACAAAGTATTCAAAACAAAGTACTATTTATTTACAGTAGGCATTCTATATTCTCTGAATGATTGCAGATAGAAGCGAGTAGGAGGTGCGTACATCCCCTTTTTATAACAATAAGGCGGAGTTATAGGTAAGAGTGGTTACATATGAATACATTAAGAAGGGAAGGGTGGATTAACCCCTGATGTTCTATGAACATATATTATCTCCATTTGAGAATAAGGCATTTACTCGTGACAGTTACACCAGAAATGCTGTCTTTAATCAGACTATAAATGGAATCATGTATAGGCTTGAGATAAATATCTTGAAATAAGGACTTCAAATAACTTCTGCATTATGGAAGAAAATAGCAATGGGCCTTTTAAATCACTCAAGTAAGTGTCAGGAAGAAAAATAGCTCAAAGTTCATGGCCTTCATGGACCACACTGATGCTCAAAGTATAAGAAATAAATAAGATAACTCTTATCTTATTTAAATCTTACATAGGGGAAGGCAATTTGATTTAATAAGTGTAGCACAAATCTGGTGGAAAGAGCCCCGTATACAGTGGTGGGATTCAATTTTTTTAACAACAGGTTCTGTTCTTGGGCTTAGTTGGGGATGTGGCTTGGCAATCATGTGACTGGGTGGGCGTGGCTAGCTGGTCACGTGACTGTGTAGGCGTGGGTAGCTCGTCATGTGACCGGGTGGGCATGGCTATGTGCATAGACTTTTTTCAGAGGGCTGAAAAAAGTCATTTCTGACTGGGTCTTGCACTTTTGACCAGTCCTCACACTTATGACCATCCTCACATTTATGCCCGTGCAGCTTTCTTAACAACCATGTCACTCATTTCACAACTGCTTTTCTTCACCATGGTGACAAGATAGGGCAAAAACGTAAAATGTGAGGACAGTCGTAAGTTCGAGGACTGGTCAAAAGTGCGAGGACCAGTCAAAAATAACTTTTTCAGCCCTCTGAGTAGTCCATATGCACAAAAGGATACAGCAATAGAGAGGGATGAAGGAAGGGAAGGGAAATTAGAGTAGGAGGGAGGGTAAGAGAGGGAGGAAGGGAGGAGGAGAAGGAGAAAGGAAGAGGAAGTAGGGAGGAGAAGAAGAGGGGGAGGAAGAGAAAGTAAGAAGGAAAGAAAAGAGAGAGATGGTAGGTTTGAGGAGAAAGATTGCTGTACAATAAAAAAGATGAAAGGGAAGAAAGCCAACCCCAAACAAATATAAAGATATTAAGATAAAGAATGAATTGTTAAACTTTAAAGAATAAAAGAGAACAAATATGAATAAATAACAATAATTAGAAACACACATACAAACATACAATGTATTTTCTTTGAACAGAGTATTTGGCCGGTTCACAAATTTAAACAGTGTTTAGTCATTTCAATTAAATTTACAATTTCTATATTTCCTTTTTGCCATATTTATTCCTTATCTATTTTTGTAAAAAACCAATATTACCCTTCATCCTCATATCTAATCTTAATCAAATTCAATTTTTCCCTTCTATTCTATATTATACCCCTTCCCATTGTCATCTATTTTTATATCCATCCTCACATTGTTTAATTGTGTAATATTAGTTGTTTAATATAAAGTCAACATTTTAATATAAATCAATTAGTTATATAACTACCTTTTTTGTATATTAATCAATATGAACATGAATATTCCAATTATTTCCATGCAATCCAATTTCTTACAAATCAATTAATTATATTTACCAATAATATTAAACCAAATCATTTCCCCCATATATTCCTCCAAACCACAACTTAACCATTTCTGCTTTCAGAAATATACAATTAATAGTATCTCAATTATTACAATTCCCTAGTTAAATAGAGCTTTTTTTCTCTTGTGTTTTAAAATCTTGAACTCTCCTCTTTTGTCCTAAATTTCCCATTGTTTGCACCTACCTTTTTTGGTGAGGAAAAAGAAAAGAATTCTGCCTGCCTAATTTTCCAACCTTGCAGCAACAGCAAAGCAGTTTCAGTTTCGTTTCTCAGCATAGCTAGGGGGAAAAAAATCAGCACTCTTTGCAAGGAAGCAGAAGAGCCCTGAGCAAAACAGCTGAGACAAATATTGAATATTAAATTAAATAAATTTTTAGGATTTAATTAAATGTTGAATATTAAGTCTGCCGATTCCCCCCCCCCCAGCAACTGGCCCAAATGGTTTAGCTGTTCTGTGATTGGTTGGCCGTGTTGACAGCTCATATAAAAGGGAGCTGTCAAAAGCGCGGCCGTTGTTGTTTCAATTTAGTTGCCGTTCTGAATAAAGTTTTGTTGATTGCTGCAGCCGTCTTGCCTCAGTCAGTAATTGTGTGGATTGAGAACAAAATAGTGGTGACGAGGGTGGGATTCCTGTGTCGGAGGTTCGTTGTGGAGCCGTTTTAAGCGTGGTGAGAGATGATGGCTATGCCCCAACAGTTCGCCCCGTTTAACCCAGCAACAGAGTCATGGGAGGCATATGTTGCCCGTTTTGAATGCTTCCTCATTGCTAATGATTACCGTGATTTGTCAAGCGAACGTAAGAGAGCATATTTCTTGAGCTTTTGTGGCCCTGAAATGTTTGACACAGCAATGACTTTAATGGCCCCCCAGTCTATTCATGCAGGAACCTGGGATGAGTTTATGGCCAAATTAAAAAGACATTACGCCCCCGCACCATCCCGCATTGCTAGGCGGCAACATTTTTACCACAGGGACCAAGCTGAAGGGGAGTCCATCAGCCAGTATGTGGCCGCTCTGAGGAAAGCGGCTAGACATTGTCAATTTCTTGACTTGGACGATTACCTATTGGATCACCTTGTTAGTGGCGTAAGGAATCAAAATTTAAAGAGGCAGCTAATTGCTAAACCTAAGTTGTCGTTCCAAGAAGCATTAGATGAAGCTTGTGCGGCTGAGCTCGCTATGCTATCTATAGCCGACCTTCCCCGGGGCCAAAGCATGGAGCAACATAAGGGGGAGGCTATTCACTCCAGCTCAGCGGCCAGCTCAGTGGACTATAGCGATGAGGAAGAGCGGGATGAAGCAAGAATTGTGAACCGTGTTCAAGGTTCACAGTGGCTGGTCCAGCCAAATGCAGATGTGGCCTCACAATGCGGGGTTGTGGAGAATTCCATTTGTGATCCGTTTGCCATTTTAAAGATGCAGTCTGTCACAGATGTGGCCGCCGGGGCCACATTGCCCGAGTGTGCTGGTCAGCACAGCCGATTGCCGTGGCGCCAGCACAGCTGAATAGGGAGGCCCAGTACACAAGATGACAGGTCCAGCTGTGGGCGGGGCCCCGTTGATGTGAATATGGTTACCCTCGCTGCTACAGCCCCATTTCGTAAGAAGATTTATGTGGACTTCACCATCGAAGGCAAACCCTGTCAGATGGAGGTGGACTCCGGCTCCGCTACCACGCTCGCATCCTGGAGCATGATGAAATGGCTAGTGCCACGGCTGGCCAAACACCACCTCACACCTTGCGATGTGACCCAACGAGACTATCAGGGCGCCCAAATTCCAGTTTTGGGGTGTGGAAAGTTCCGAGTGAAGTTTAAGAAGTTTTGTGGCAAGCTGCCTATAGTGGTAGTTGCTGCCCCATTGCCAAGCTTATTTGGCCTTAACTGGTTTGAGGCCCTAGGGCTAACCATTCAAGGAGTTAATGCCATTAGTCCTGACGAGCTGGATAATTTAGTCAGGGAGTTCCCCTCAGTGTTTGATGGCAAGTTGGGATGTTATAAGGGCACCCTGGTATCTTTTAGTTTAGATCCAAATTTCCCTCCCTGCAGGTTGAAGCCACGGCGCGTACCACTCGCGCTTAAGGCTAATGTAGATGCTGAGCTGGATAAGCTCATTTCCCAGGGTATTTTAGAACCTGTCGATTTTGCCCATTGGGAGACTCCGATTGTAACGCCCCTTAAGGCTGATGGCTCGGTCCGCATCTGCACGGATTACCGCTCAACGATCAATAAGGCGCTCCTGGGCCATGCGTATCCTGTCCCTGTCGTGCAACACGTGTTGCACTCACTTGGCAAGGGTTCTGTGTTCGCTAAGCTGGACCTCTCACAAGCTTACCAGCAATTGCTGGTCGATGATGAAACTGCAGAGGCCCAAACTATTGTTACACACCGTGGGGCGTTCCGGTGTCGTCGCCTCCAATTCGGTGTGAGTGTGGCCCCGGGGCTCTTCCAGAACTTGATGGAGAGAATTCTTCACGGAATCCCCGGAGTCATACTGTATTTTGATGATGGCTTGATCTACGCTACCAATAAGGCAGAACTAATGGACAGGCTGCGCAGAGTTCTACAGCAATTTGACGTTATGGGGCTTAAGGTGAACCACGCCAAATGCCAGGTGGCAGTGCCTGAGGTGGAATTTCTGCGGTTTTTGATTAATGGCTCGGGTATTCACCCCACTCCGGCTAAAATGGCAGGGATTATGGACGCCCCACCCACCCCCCCGCTGCAAGGCAGATCTACAGGCTTTTCTTCGCCTTTTAAATTTTTATGCCATGTTCCTGCCCCATAAGGCGTCCGTGGCGGAGCCTTTACATCACTTGCTTGACCGTGGGGCGGCCTGGGTTTGGGGTTCTCGGGGGGCTGCTGCGTTCCAGGCTGTTAAGCGTCTCCTTATTTCAAATTCTGTACTAGCCCAGTATTGTGAGCACCTGCCACTTGTTTTGCCTCCCCATTTGGGGTTGGCGCTGTCCTTAGCCATGCCCTGCCTAATGGCCGTGAGGTCCCCGTGGCCTATTTCTCCCGTACTTTAGGTCCAGCAGAACGGAACTACTCACAGCTGGATCGAGAGGCCCTCGCCTTGGTAGCGGGGGTTAAACATTTCCATCATTATCTCTATGGCCACTCGTTCCTGCTTGTCACCAATCACAAGCCACTTCTTGGAATCCTTGCAGGTGACCGTCCGGCCCCTCTCATTCTATCTCCGCGGATGACTCATTATTCAACATTCTTGGCTGCCTACTCGTATACCCTCCAGCACCGCCCGGGACGGGACCTGGCACATGCTGATGCTCTGAGTCGCTGCCCTGTGCCTACTCTGCTACCCGATCCTGTTCCAGCATCAGCTGTCTGCTTTATTGACTGTTCCCCGTTGCCAGTGACTGCCTTGACATTGCCCGTTTGTCTGCCCGGGACCCCGTATTGTCCCAGGTCTTGGACTGGATGGCAGGGGGGTGGCCACAGGGCCCTTTCGCACCAGAGTTTCAGCCCTATGCTAGCCGGCAGCTGGAGTTGTCAACACAAAGTGGCTACCTCCTATGGGGTCACCGGGTGGTTGTTCCGCCTCCGCTACGGCATTCTGTTATCCCAACTGCATCAGGGCCACCCAGGGATAGTCCGTATGAAGGCTCGGGGTCACTGCTATATGTGGTGACCCAATCTGGATAGGGATATCACTAATTGGGTTGCCGCCTGCCCGCAATGTCAGGACAATAGTCCTATGCCTCCTAGGGACACCCCTAGGGAGTGGGAGGACCCCAGGGTGCCTTGGTCCCGCGTGCATATCGACCTTGCGGGTCCTATGCAGGGGCAAACATTCCTCATAGTGGCCGATGCGTTCTCGCAGTGGGTAGAGGTAGTCCTGATGCTGTCTACCACTTCTGAGGCAGTCATTCGGGCTCTCGGGGGGTTGTTCGCGACCCATGGGTTACCCGACATTTTGGTGTCGGATAATGGGCCCCAATTCACGTCCACCCCATTTGAGGTTTTCCTAGCCACCCAGGGAATTAGGCGCTGTCTCATTGCCCCGTTTCATCCATCTAGCAACGGGTGTGCCGAACGCGCCATCTGATCGGCCAAGGACGCATTGCGGAAGTTAGGCTCAGGGAGTTGGCAGGAAAAATTAAATAGTTATCTCTTAATGCAGCATACTACCCCATGCCCCCTTACAAATAAGAGCCCAGCAGAGTTGTTAATGGGCTGTAAGCTGCGCACAGCACTGGACCGCATACACCCCCTATATGGCCCAGCAAAACCATTAGATTCAGTGAAATGGCACCTGCCATTCCAATTGCGGGATCCAGTTTACACTCGGAATTACAGGGGGCAGCCCTTATGACTACCGGGAATAGTTGTAGGAATTACGGGGCATTGTTCCTATCGGGTTGACATGGGCCAGGGCATGATTTGGAAATGACATCAGGATCAGCTACGGAAACGGTGGTTGACCACGAGCCTACCTCATGGGGATAGTGTGTTAGCAGAACACCAGGCGGAGCCACCCACCGTCCTGATGAATCAACCTCCTCCCTCTCCCACGAAACCACCAGTTGAAGCAAGCCCAGCACACTCCCCTGTTGTGGCCGATGACGCAGTCGAGGTCACCCAGGAGGCAGACTTGGGCGACGTGTCATTACCAGGAAACAAGGTAGTTAGCAGCCCCCAAGCTGAAGTTCCCGGGCCCCGGCAATCGGGGCGGAGCCGGTAGTGGCCGGTGCACTTGCAAGACTATGTATGCGCCACCAGGGTGGGAAGGGGTGTTGAATATTAAGGATTTCCCCCCTCCCCAGCAACTGGCCCAGATGGTTTAGCTGTTCTGTGATTGGTTGGCTGCATTGACAGCTCATATAAAAGGGAGCTTTCAAAAGTGCGGCCATTGTTGTTTCAAGTTAGTTGCCGTTCTGAATAAAGTTTTGTTGATTGCTGCAGCCGTCTTGCCTCAGTCAGTAATTGTGTGGATTGAGAACAAAATAGTTTGCACCTACCTTTTTTGGTGAGGAAAAAGAAAAGAATTCTGCCTGCCTAATTTTCCAACCTTGCAGCAACAGCAAAGCAGTTTCAGTTTCGTTTCTCAGCATAGCTAGGGGGAAAAAAATCAGCACTCTTTGCAAGGAAGCAGAAAAGCCCTGAGCAAAACAGCTGAGACAAATCAGCTGAGAGCCGGGAGGTCAATTAGCCTATGCTGAAGCTCTGTGGGCCAATAAAATTACAAAAAAAAAACACCGAACCCTTTGTTAAATTGCTGGCTCCCCCGCCCCTTGCCCACCACTATTTATTGGCAATAAATAGTGGTGCTGAGGGCCGGGGCAAGCCAGTAATTTAACAAAGTGTTCGGCTGCACCACTGGCTCTAGGGCAGCCCTTTGAAGCCCCGCGGCAAGAATTTGAAGTTTTTTTTTCCTCTAGCCATCGGAGGCAGCAATAGATTGGGAGTGGGCAGGGTAAGTGAACGGCCGGCGATCCAACAGAGCAGAAAGTGAGGGTGAGTGAAGGCATGGAAACTGTTTTCTCCATCCTGCTCTCTTGTGTCCGGAGCCGGTGGGGAACCACGTGGCAGCCCACGTGGATTCCAGGCAGCGGAACTCAGGCAAGGGAAGGGGTGGGCAATTGAGACAGCTTGGCTGTCTCAGGAATTCTGGGAGTTGAAGGCCACAGGTTGTAAAAGAGCCACAATTGCTTACCCCTGGCTACGGTAGGCTGGCGCCGCGTGGGTGGGAGGCGAGGGGCGGGCGAGCCAACAATTTAACAAACGGTTTGGGGGCCAATAAATTACAAAAAAACACCGAACCGTTTGTTAAATTGCTGGCTTGCCCGCCCCATTTATTGGAAATAAATAATAGTGCGGAGGGGCGGGGCAAGGGGCGGGGTGAGCCAGCAATTTAACAAAGGGTTCGGCCGAACCCCCTAGAACCCTCAGAATCCCACCACTGCCCGTATAACAAGTGAAGGATAAAATTTATATGTATAAATTTATATGCAAAGACAGCAATGGAAATAATTTCTCTTGAATTTATTGAAAAAGAACAGAAACAACAGAAAGGAAAAAGTAGTTGCAGTCTATATTAAAAATATCCATTCGTGCTCAAAAATTTAATAGGTGTACTTGGCAATACTATAGGGATTACAATAAGTGGAAGGCAAGTAAAACAGTATTCCTGATGTCCACTATCATCCATTGAAGCAAGGAGATACTTGATCAGTGTTCTATCCTCACTAATGTTAATGCGCAGCTTGACATGCAGCTGAATCCACCTATCCTCCAACAAAACAGACAGTGTGCAAAGATCTGGATGCTTTATTAATGAAACAGGATGGTGAAACTGGGAAAAATAGAAACACATATAATAAAAACTCAAATATAAAATAAACATGTTGTGTTGCTGGTGATCATAACAATTAACAAATACAGATAAATCTAAATCTTACCAGCAATGCTGTGTATAGGATGCAGATTTTTGTCATTAGATCAACATGTGCCATGGATTATTGGACTGGCCCAACTCATCAGAAGTTTAAGTTTTAAATTAAAATTGAGTGGCAAGGATGACCAATCTCTAGAATCAATAGCACACAAAACAAATCATAAATCCCAAGAAAACAAATCAAACAATGAGGTAGGGAGTGATGGGGAAAAAAGAAAAGCTCAAACAACAATTAGGAGATGCAGGAACCATATACTTATACAGACATAAAAGCCTTAAATGGTTATATACAAAAGCTCAAAGCTTGGGGACCAAACAGGGTGAACTAGAAAGAATAGTACACGAGGGTAGGTATGACATAGTTACCATTACAGAAACCTGGTGGGATGAAACCCATTACTGGAATGTATTGAGGGATGGATACAAATTGTTCAAAAGAAACAGATCAACAACAACAACAAAAAGGAGGTGGCGTTGCACTATATGTGAGAAATCACTACATATCTACAGAAATGCACATGATCAAAGATAAAACCTCTCCTGATTGTATATGGGTCAATATAAAAGGGAAAAAAGTGACAGTGTCATAGGTGTATATTACAGGCCACCTTAGCAATCAGAAGAAATAGATGAACTCTTTGCCAACCAGTTAACAAATGTATGTAGGAAGCATAACAAGTAGTAATGGGAGACTTTAACTATCCAGGTATCAACTGTGAGACAAACTCTGCAGCGAGTGGGAGACTAAACAGATTCCTAACCCTAGACAACAACTTTATCATCCAAAAGGTAGAGGAGGGAACTAGAAGTAAAGCTATACTGGACCCAATTCTTACTAATAGAGAAGATGTAGTAGAGGGAGTAGAAGTTGCCGGAACTTTGGATAAAAGTGACCACGTCATACAGGAATTCAATATAATGCAAACCACAAGCAAAACAAAAAAATTCCAACCAGTGTATAAACTTTAAAAGAGCTGATTTTAACAAACTCAGAGATAATGTAGGAAAGATTTCATGGATGAAAATCCTAAAGGGAAAAACAATTCAAAAAGCATGGGAAACTTATGATCTGAAAAATCTGATCATAAAAACCCAGTCCAGCACATTACCACTGAAAAAGAAAAACAAGAAATCCGAGAAGAAACCAGCCTCGTTGCACAAAAATATCTCTGATAAACTGAAAGACAAAAAGGACAAACACAAAAAATGGAAAGAACTAAGGCTGATTATCAGCAGATAGTCAGAACATGCAAAGATGAAGTCAGGAAAGCAAAGGCTCAGAATGAACTAAGGCTTGCTACAAAAGTCAAAGGTAATTAAAAAAAAGTTCTTTCCAACATATTAAGAACAAGAAAAAAGCCAAGGAAACAGTAGCTCCATTAAAGAGAGAAGAAGGCAAGGAAGTAACTGGGAGTAAGGAGAAAGCAGAGCTGCTTAACTCATTCTTTGCATCGGTCTTAATGTAAAAAGAAATTAGTGCCAACGTACCAAAAAAACTACTGTAAAAAACAAACTAGAAATAAAAATTAAAATAAGCAAGAAAATAGTAAGAGAACATTTATTTGACCTTGACAAATATAAATCATCAAGACCGAACAGATTACATCCCAGAATTCTGAAGGAGACAGCAAATGTTATCTCGAAACCATTGTACCATTTCTTTAAAAATCCTGGAGCACCAGGGAAGTACCTGAGGATTGGAAAAGGGCTGATGTAAAACAGGGAAAAAAACCAGACCCAGGAAATTACAGACCAATCAGTCTAACATCAATACCTGGGAAGATCCTGGAAAACATATTTCTTCATAAATGGCTTAGATGAAGGAATAGAAGGGAAACTCATCAAAACTGGCAGGAATACTAAACTGGCAGGAATAGCCAACGCACCAGAAGACAAGCTGAGGATCAAAAAAGATTTTGACAGACTTGAACAATGGGCCCTATCCAATGGTGGGTTGTTTGGCCCGGTTCTATAGAACTGGTAGTAAAACTGGTGGGAGGCTCTGCCCACTGACCCAGATGTCTTCGTAGGCGATCTGCGCATGTGTAGTAAAGGTAAGTAGAACCCACCCCTGGCCCTATTCAACAAAATGGGGAGAAAAGCAAAGTTTTACATTTAGGTGAGACCTGGATCAAAACAGTGTGAGAGGGACCTTGGAGTCCTAGTGGATGATCAGTTGAATATGAGCCAGCAATGTGCAGCAGCAGCCAAAAAAGCTAATACAATCCTGGGTTGTATAAACATAGGCGTAGAATCAAGATCATGTGAAATATTAGTGCTGCTTTATAAAATCCTAGTAAGACCACACCTGGAATACTGCAATCAGTTTTGGTCACTACACTACAAAAAAGATGTTGAGACTTTGGAAAAAGTTCAGGGAAGAGCTGCTAAGAGCTGATAAAAGGCCTGGAGACTAAATCATATGAAGAACAGCTGCAGGTTTTGGGTTTGGCTAGTCTAAAGAAAAGAAGAATTAGGGGTGACATATAGCAGTATTCCAGTATTTGAGGGGCTGCCACAAAGAAGTGGGGGTCAAATTATTCTCCAAAGCACCAGCGGGCAAGACAAGAAACAATGGTTGAAAACTAATCAAAGAGAGAAGCCACCTGGAATTAAGGAGAAACTTCCTAACAGTGAGGACAATTAACCAGTGGAACAGTTTGCCTTTAGAAATCAAGGGCGCTTTATCACTGGAGGTTTTAAGAAGAGACTGGACAGCCACTTGTCTGAAATGGTATAGGGTCTCCTGCTTAAGCAGGGGGCTGGACTAGAAGACCTCCAAAATCCCTCCGAGCTCTGTTCTATTCTATTCTATTTCTGGATTCTTCCTGGTGCTTCTGTTTCCTCCAAATGTTACAGGAAATGGAGCTTGGCTTCCCAAGATGCACTTGTTTTTGGAATGAGGGATGCTGAGTAGATGATCCTTAAAGGGCCGGGTCAGCTTCCAAAGAATATAGTTTGGTATTTGGCCCTGGCCACTAGATGGGGCCAGAGAACAACAATAGTATATACACAAATTTATGCTGGGACATGACAATCAGGATTATGCTTTCTAAAAGTCAAATCTAGATATTTTAAAATGTCACAGCCACAATTATGGGTATTTTAATTATCCCAATATCTATAGGGAGACAAACTCTACCTTGCCTTACCTTGCTGATGACATTATCTTTCCGAAGGCAGAGGAACACATAAGATGATCACCTATTCTTGGTATGATACAAGGAAAACTTTAGAATAGAATAGAATAGAATAGAATAGAATAGAATAGAATAGAATAGAATAGAATAGAATAGAATAGAATAGCAGACCCCTTCATGGATTACTGCCTTGCTGGGGCGAAGAGGCTTGCATAGCTCAATGAAGCTATGAGCTATGCCGTGCAGGGCCACCCAAGACGCACAGGTCATAGCAGAGAACTCTGACAAAACGTGATCCACTGGAGAAGGAACCCACTCCAGTATCTTTGCCATGAAAACCCCATGGACAGTATCAAAAGGAAAAAACATATGACGCTGGAAGATGAGGCCCTCAGGTCGGAAGGTGACCAATATGCTAGTAGGGAAGAGCAGAGGGCTGTCAGCGGCCTGTGGCCTGTCAGCGGCCTGTGCAGCTAGTAGCTGATTCCGACAGCGAGGAGGCTGGTATGGTGCTGCACCAGCAGCCTCTGCAGCTGGCACTCGAGTCAAACAATGAGGAGGTGAATTTAATTCAGATTACCATCAGGTATACTACTGCGGGCAAGAATCCCTCAGAAGAAATGGAGTAGCCTTCATAATCAATAAAAGAGAAAAGCAATAAAGGAAAAGCAATACTAGGATACAATCCCCGAAATGATAGAATGATCTCAGTTCGAATCCAAGGCAAACCATTCAATATCACAGTAATCCAAGTCTATGCCCCAACCACTGGTGCTGAAGAGGATGAAATTGACCGGTTCTATGAAGCCCTACAGCACCTTATAGAATTAACACCAAAAAACGATGTCCTTATCATCATGGGGGATGGAATGCTAAAGTAGGAAGCCTAAAGATAACTGGAATAACAGGCAAGTTTGGCCTTGGAGTAAAAAATGAAGCAGGGTACATGCTGATAGAATTCTATCAAGATAATTTGATGGTCATAGCAAACACTCTTTTCCAACAACCCAAGAGACAAGTCTACACATGGACATCACCAGACGGTCAACACAGAAATCAGATTGACTAGGTCCTCTGCAGCCAAAGATGGAGAAGCTCTATACAGTCAGTAAAAACAAGACCAGAAGTTGACTGTGGCTCAGATCATGAGCTTCTCGTTGCAAAATTTAGACTTAAATTGAAGAAAATAGGGAAAAGCACTAGGCCACTCAGGTATGAACTAAATCATATCCCTGATGAATATACAGTAGAGGTGACAAATAGATTTAAGGAATTAGATCTGATAGACAGAGTGCCTGAAGAATTATGGATGGAGGTTCGCAACATTGTACAAGAGGTAGCAACTAAAACCATCCCAAAGGAAAAAAAAGGCAAGAAAGCAAAATGGTTGTCTGAGGAACCTTTGCAAATAGCTGAGGAAAGAAGGGAAGTGAAAGGCAAGGGAGAAAGAAAAAGATACACCCAGTTGAATGCAGAATTACAGAGAATAGCTAGAAGAAATAAGAATGGCTTCTTAAATGAACACTGCAAAGAAATAGAAGAAAACAATAGAATAGGGAGGAGCAGAGATCTCTTCAAGAAAATTGGAGATATGAAGGAATGTTTCATGCAAAGATGAGCATGATAAAGGACCAAAATGCAGGGACCTAACAGAGGCAGAAGAGAATAAGAAGAGGTGGCAAAATTACACAGAAGAACTATACAAGAACGAGCTTAACATCCCTGATAACCACGATGAGGTGGTCACTGACCTCGAGCCGGACATCCTAGAATGTGAATTCAAATGGGTCTTAGAAAATCTGAGCAACAACAAAGCTAGTGGAGGTGACAGTATTCCAGCTGAGCTATTCAAAATCTTAAAAGACGATGCAGTAAAAGTGCTACACTCAATTTGCCAGCAAATTTGAAAACTCAACAGTGGCCACAGGATTGGGAAAGGTCAGTTTACATTCCAATTCCAAAGAAAGGCAATGCCAAAGAATGTTCAAACTATCGCACCATTGCACTCATTTCACATGCTAGTAAGGTTATGCTTAAAATGCTACAAGCTAGGCTCCAGCAGTATGTGGATCGAGAACTACCAGACATATAGGCAGGATTTCGAAGAGTCAGAGGAACCAAAGATCAAATTGCAAATATACGCTGGATCATGGAAAAAGCTAGGGAGTTCCAGAAAAACATCTTCTTCTGCTTCATTGACTATGCTAAAGTCTTTGATTGTGTGGATCACAACAAATTGTGGCATGCTCTTAAATAGATGGGAGTAGCAGACCATCTTATTTGTCTCTTGAGAAACCTATATACGGGTCAAGAAGCAACAGTGAGAATTGGACATGGAACCACTGATTGGTTCAAAATTGGGAAAGGAGTCCGGCAAGGCTGTATACTGTCACTCTGCCTATTTAACTTATATGCAGAGTACATCATGAGAAAGGCAGGGCTAGATGAATCAAAAGTTGGAGTTAAGATTGCCGGGAGAAATATCAACAACCTCAGATATGCAGATGATACCACTCTAATGGCAGAAAGCAAAGAGGAACTAAAGAGCCTCTTGATGCGGATGAAGAAGGAGAGTGCAAAAGTTGGCTTGAAACTCAATATTAAGAAAACTAAGATCATGGTATCCGGCCCTCTCAATTCCTGGCAAATAGATGGGGAAGAAATGGAGATAGTGACAGATTTTATTTTCCTGGGCTCCAAGATCACTGCAGATGGGGACTGCAGCCAAGAAATTAAAAGACGTTTGATCCTGGAGAGGAAAGCTATGGCAAATCTAGATAGCATACTAAAAAGCAGAGACATCAACTTGCCAACAAAAGTGCGTATAGTCAAGGCTATGGTTTTCCCAGTTGCAATGTATGGCTGTGAAAGTTGGACCATAAGAAAGGCTGAGTGCCAAAGAATTGAGGCCTTTGAACTATGGTGCTGGAAAAGATTCCTGCGAGTCCCTTGGTCAGTCCTAGAGGAGATCAACCCTGACTGCTCTTTAGAAAGCCAGATCTTGAAGATGAAAATCAAATACTTTGGCCACCAAATGAGAAGGAAGGCTCACTGGAGAAGAGCCTAATGCTAGGAAAGATTGAGGGCAAAAAAAGAAGGGGACGACAGAGAATGAGGTTGCTGGATGGAGTCACTGAAGCAGTAGGCGTGAGCTTAAATGGACTCCAGAGGATGGTAGAGGACAGGAAGCCCTGGAGGAACGTTGTCCATGGGGTCGCGATAGGTCGGACACGACTTTGTAACTAACAACAACAACAGAATAACAGAGTTGGAAGGGACCTTGGAGGTCTTCTAGTCCTGCTTAGGCAGGAAACTCTACGCCACTTCAGACAAATGGTTATCCAACATCTTCTTAAAAACTTCCAGTGTTGGAACATTCGCAACTTCTGCAGGCAAGTTGTTCCACTGATTAATTTTTTCTAACTGTCAGGAAATTTCTCCTTAGTTCTAAGTTGCTTCTCTCCTTGATTAGTTTCCACCCGTTGCTTCTTGTCCTATCCTCAGGTGCTTTGGAGAATAGCTTGACTCCCTCTTCTTTGTGGCAGCTCCTGAGATATTGGTACACTGCTATCATGTCTCCTTTCCTTAGCTGAAGAAGAAACAGAAGCATTGGGGAAATGTGTTCATGTGGTGCTTAAATTCTAGATTTTCCGTAAGTATTAAAACTGTTATTAAATAATTATTAAAACTATGATTCACCAGTAGCTATTGTTCTCTAGTGATGTAATTATTACATTGCTGCTAATGACAAAGATTTTTTTTCTGTTTCTTGAAAAGTCCTGTTTATGAACTGCAGGAAATAAGAATGTAATAGATTGACTATTTACAGTACATTATAATTGAAGGGGGCTTTTTTGAGTTCAAGTAATCAAAAGATGCTTTATTCTTGAAAATATCTAGAACTTTATGGATATGGATATATCTGAAAATGAATTGCTTATTATAATGCCAAGAGTATATTATGCAGCTACTATGATGGCCTTGAGATAGGACAATTGTCAGCTTGCCCCTCAAGAAAAGCCCACAAAGCAATGCTATTCAGATGTCATGGCAACCAGATATGTAAGATAAAATAAAGGCTAAGTTCAAAGGATCAGATTATCAAGCACATTCTTTAAAAGTTCTGAGATATATGTAGCTGTAAATACAACATTTCAGCTGTAGCATCATCCAGTTAGCATCCTTACTGAATGATGAAGCAAGAACAATATGACTCATTAGCATCACTTTTTACTACTATTTATAAGGGGGAAAAAAACTTATTTTCTGATTCTTGTGTATCATCACAGTTCATGTAGTAACAAAAGTACCCCATCTCCACTCCAAGCAAAGTAAACAAAAATTATTTATATTCCAACCCATGTCTTAACATCATGTTTATTTAGTTGTTTGCTAAAGAATCCAAGTGAGGAAAGGGCTAAAAAGTTATAAAGCTCTCAAGCAGGGGTGAAATGCTACTTGTAGTAGCGTGGGAATAACGAGAGGCACAAGCAAGCAAGTGACAACAGCTCTTAATATACAGTGAGACTCCAGCAAAAAACTCTGAGGCTGCAGCCCTCCTTATATACAATCCTGGAGGGGCTGTCAGCCAATCAGCAACTAAGGAAAATTTGAAACTCCCGCTGAAATGTAACAATACATAACACCCCTCCCTTCCCAGAAGGCACTGACATTCAAATATTTACATAAGTACACACAAAATCTCGCAGGTGACCTGGGAGAGTTCTCGTTCTGGTCGACCTGCGCAGTTCAGTGTTGGGTGGGGCATCGAGCTGGTCGGAGGGAATTTCTGTCTCTCCTGGCTCCGCCAATAGAACCTCCTGGATTTTGTCCGGGGCGTGGTTATCCCCGGCTGGGAGTGTCGACTCGCTGGGGCAGCGCTGGAACCAGGGCTTGTCAGCTAAGTATTCCCTCAAACCCGGGCTTGAGTTAGCTGTTTTGGGAAAGTTGTTGTAGTTAGGTTTGGAGATTTCTAAATTGAGATCGGCCTCGCTGACTAACCTCCTCCGGAGCTGATCTATGTGGCGTTTCCAGATTCTGTCTACCCCAACGTCTACTGTGTAAGATTTAGGGCCCGTTATGCCCACTATGGTTCCTGCAACCCACAGAGGTCCGCTAGCATGATTACGAGCGAACACCGGGGACCCGACTTGGAACTGCCGTAGTCCCGTGATCTCTCCCTTAAAGTTCTCGTGCGAGTAGTTAGGGTGAAGTCTATCTGGAACGCACTGAAGTTTCCTGCCCATGAGGAGTTGGGCTGGGCTTCTCCCTGTGGCTGTACATGGTGTGGCATGCTGAACTGCCAAAAATTGGTCTATTCTGGCTTGCCAGTCCCCATTATCTAGCCTGGACAATGCTTCCTTGGCTGTTCTTACGAAACGTTCAGCAAGGCCATTAGAAGCCGGATGGAACGGGGCCGATAGGCCATGGCGAATGCCCAGTCCGGCCAGGTAGCTCTCAAATTGAGTCGCTGTAAATTGGGGGCCGTTATCAGATACAAGGGTATCCGGAAGCCCGTGGGTGGCAAATAATTTCCGAAGAGCCTTAATGACTGCTTCGGCTGTGGTTGAAGGCATAAGTATGATTTTGAGCCATTTAGAAAAAGCATCGACTATGATTAAAAATGTTTGCCCGTGGAAGGGCCTGGCAAAGTCAATGTGGATCCTCCCCCATGGTCCCTTTGGTTTCTCCCACTCTCGGAGGGGCGCTATTGGGGGATCGGGGCGAGATTCCTGGCAGGGCCTGCACTTCCCCACCCACTCGGAGATGTCATGGTCCATGTTGGGCCACCAGACATAACTGCAGGCTAAGCTTTTCATACCCCCTCGTGCAGCAACTCCAAAACCCTCGTTCGCAGTTTCGTTGGAACCACCACCCTATCGCCCCACAACAAACAACCCCCTTGCATAAACAGTTCATTACATTTGTTCACAAAAACCTGAAATTCCCCACCGTCCACCTTGGGAGGCCACCCCTTAAGGACCCACCCCATCACAGTGCAGATCACAGGGTCCCTTGCAGAGGCTTTAGCCACCTCGCAAGAGGAGATTGGTCCCAAAGTCACAGCGTCGATCAAAAGAACAGGGGCTTCAGGCGTAGGGTTGAAAAGCAGTTCGGGGAGGGGACAGCGGCTGAGGGCATCCGCGTGGCCCAAGGTCCGTCCAGGTCGATGGACAAGCTGGTACGAATAGGCTGACAGAAAAATGGCCCATCTGGTCAATCGGGGGGACAGGGCAGCAGGGGTGGGCTTGTCACCGGCCAAAAGTCCTAGCAAGGGCCGGTGGTCTGTCACAAGTTCGAATTGACGGCCATAGAGGTATTCATGAAATTTCTTAACACCCGCAATTGCAGCCAGAGCCTCTCTGTCCAATTGACTATAGTTACGCTCTGCGCTGGACAGAGTGCGAGAGTAAAACACAATGGGTGCCTCTAGGCCATTCGGCAGTCTATGGCCTAGGACGGCATCAACTCCGAAGGGGGAGGCGTCACAGACCAAAACGAGCGGTAGCGTCGAGTTATATTGAATGAGGAAGCTGTCCTCTGACAAGAGTTTTTTCATGGCCTGAAATGCAGCTGCCTCCGCCTTGCCCCACACCCATGGAACATTCTTTCCCAACAGTTTGTGCAGGGGATCCGCGACGGTGGCCTTGTCTTTTAAAAACATTGAATAGAAATTGAGCAATCCAAGGAAGTCTTGGAGCTCTGATTTGGATTTGGGGGCGGGTGCGCTCTTGATGGCCCTTACTTTACTTTTGGTGGGGTGGATGCCTGCGCCGTCAACCTTGTACCCCAGAAATTCAACAGAGGGAACAGCGATCATGCATTTGCTCCTCTTAAGTTTAAGTCCCGCTTCTCTAAATCTGGTCAGGATGTTCCTCACTCTGTCCCCTAGTTGTTGTTCATTTTGGGCGCTGATTAACACGTCATCAAAATAGGGCACCACCCCCAGGAGTCCTTGCAACAGGCGCTCCATGGTGCTCTGAAATAGGCCAGGTGCGACGCTCACCCCGAATTGGAGCCTGGTGCATTTGAATGCACCCCTGTGAGTCACAATTGTTTGCACCTCTGCCGTGGCGTCATCAACAGATAATTGTTGATAGGCCTGTGCTAGGTCTAATTTGGCAAAAAATTTTCCGGGCCCCAGGAAGTGTAGTAGATGGTGCACGATCGGCACCGATAGGCGCTTGGCTGCAAAGCCTTGTTGATCGTGCAGTTGTAGTCAGCACAAATTCTGATTGAGCCATCAGATTTAACTGGGGTCACTATGGGGGTCTCCCACGTTGCGTGGTCAACGGGGACCAACACCTCTTGTTTAATTAATTTGTCCAGTTCTGCATCGATCTTTGGCTTCAATGCAAAGGGCACCCGTCTAGCTTTTAGTCTTATTTGGGCCATGTTGGGGTCTAGATTTAGGGAGATAGGGGTTCCCACATACTTGCCCAATGTGTCCCCGAAGATGTCCTGGAACTCGTTCAGGAGGCTGTCCTTCAATGATGGCTCGAGCATTCGGTGGACACTGGTGAAACCCATGCCAAGGGCTTGGAACCACCCCATGCCCAGAAGGCTGGGCAGCTGCTTGGTGACGATGGTTAGCAGCAGGTCTTTTTCGAAGTCTCCGTAGGTGATTCGGAACGTGCCTATGCCTTCGACGGGAACCCGGTTTCCCTGGTAGTCTAGGATGTGCACTCTTTGTCTGGATAGCTGGTCCTTCCGGAACGATGGCAGGATGGTCTTCAGGGTCGACCATGACATTATGGAAAGAGCTGATCCGGTGTCAATTTCCATTGTACACGGTTTGCCGTTAATTTCGACCACCGTGCAGACCTTGTCTTCGATCATCGTGCTGGCCTGGTCGACATGTGTGCTGCGGCCATCTCGCGGTTCAAATTCGCACCGGTTTCTAGCGCCGCCCTCTTTGATTGGTTGTTTCTGGCGCGTTGATTCTTGTTGGCTGCGGCAGTCACGTGGTTGGTGTTTTCTGGGCAGTATGGCTCTGCAGACTCGCGCCAAGTGCCCTTTCTTCTCGCAACGCCTGCAAATGGCATCTCTGTATTTGCAGGACAGTCTATCGTGATTCCTGCCACAGCTGGGGCAGCTTTGCCGGGGGCTGCCTGCGTCTTTCTTTTGGTGCTCTGTGCGGAAAACGTCCTCATCGGACTCGGATTCCGAGCTGGATCTTGCGTCTTCCCTATGCACTGGTGTAGACTTGGGGGTGTCCTTGCTGATCAGTGGGCGCTGCAACGCTTCTGTGGCTTTTGTGGAGGCTTCATGAGCCCTGGCCTAATCTAGGGCTCTGACAAGTGTAAGATCAGGCTTAGTGAGCAGTCGCCTTTGCAGTCTTGTGTCTCGGACGCCGCAAATTAACTGTTCGAGCAGCGCATCGTCCAAGTCTCTATAGTCGCAATGCGTTGCGGCTTTACGCAGGCTCGCCATGTAAGTGCTGACTGGTTCTCCCTCTCATTGCACGCATTGTCTGAATTCGTATCGCTGCACGAAATTGGAGGGCACGGGAGCATAGTGAGCTCGAAGGGTTCCATCAAGGTGTCCCAGGGAACGGTTTGGACCAGCGTTGGCTCACAAAGTGACTCCGCCATTTCCAACACATCCGGTCCGCAGTGACTTAGGAAAAGGGCTCTCTTCCGATTAGCGGAGAGTCCTTGCATGTGGCTGGCTTCGAGCGAGCACTCAAACCTCGTTAGGTATGAGACCCATTTTTCACGGGCCGGATCAAAAGACTTGGGCGGAACGTAGGCGGACATGTTCGGTATGCCTCCTGTTGTTCGCCTCGTCGCCTAGCTGAAGCTCATGGTCTCACTGGTTCGCTTCTTGTGGCCTCAATCCCACCCTCGTGGCCAATGTAGTAGCATGGGAATAATGAGAGGCACAAGCAAGCAAGTGACAACAGCTCTTAATATACAGTGAGACTCCAGCAAAAAACTCTGAGGCTGCAGCCCTCCTTATGTACAATCCTGGAGGGGCTGTCAGCCAATCAGCAACTAAGGCAAATTTGAAACTCCCGCTGAAATGTAACAATACATAACACTACCGGTTTGCATCAGTTTGGGCGAACAGGTAGTAAAAAGAAGCTACCGGTTCATCCTAATGCACATTTCCGACGATCAGCTGTACTAAGTGATTTATATTCTCTAGAAAATAGGAAATCCTGCTTTCTAGCAAATCTAAATCACGCAGCACAGCTATTCTCCTCTCACTGTTCTACTTACCTTCAAACAGCTCCTTTTTCTGCACAAAGCATGTGTTTGGCGTGCACTGTGCATTCATGCACAGAGTGCATTTGGCGTGCACTGTGCATGCATGCACAGAGTGCATTTGGCGTGTACTGTGCATGTGCACACACAGCACACGTTTGGTGCGCAGCATGCATGAGTGGGTAGCGAACTGGTGGAAACCCACAGAGGATTTCATCACTGCTCTCAAGTTATCTTTCATTATGAAAAATCTTTTAACATAGCTGAAGGTCAGGATCTAAGACATAGACTGAGGAAGAATTACTGCAGATGGTTATATGGCCTGTGCAGAAAAAATATGCAGCTGCATTGTCCACCCAAAGATGAAACTTGTTTCAGGAAGTACTATATCTCCTTTGAAGAGATGTAAACAGAATCCAGGGGTGGTGTGAAGAACTTACTGTTACATTGTTACAATAAATCCACCACTCTCAAAGTTTCATTGTATTGTTTTCATTGTTCATTTGTGTTTATTTTGGTGTTTAGATTTTTATGGGAGGTGTATGGATTAAGATTACATTAAAAGGAGGTGTGATGGCAAAATGCTTGGAAATTGCTGTTGTAAGTGAACTAGGAATACATTAGCTCAGATACTAAACAACAGGAAAAATGTTGAATAACAGTTCTAACTAATTGGTGGGGTGACCCTGAGGACACAGATTAACAACCCTCAGAATGTTAACAACTGGCTGATTACAGAAAGTATAAATCCCTTCCATTCTGTTAGAAATGAAGAAGCTTCTTGGATGAAAAGCAAAAAGCCTTAAAGAAAAATCAGAAAGTCCAGTAGTCTTTAAAGTAAAAGCACTGGATGAGTAAGAACTTCCATAGACTACTTTAAAAGGTGCAAATAAAAAAAGGTGCAAAACAAAAAAAAATCTGTTTTATAGAAGAATAGAAGAATGTGGCCAAGAAAGTAATTTCAGTGTGAAATCTCTTCAATTGGATAGCAGCACTTCTACAATAGCTTTGCTCTTAGCTTTTTAGTGACTCCTGAGTGTTCTTTGATCTCTGTAACTCTGTATTTTAGTTGTCTATGTCATCTTAAAAGTCTTTGCTAGTATAGTTGTAAATCATACTTTCCAATCCTAAAATTCCTTCTGAACTACCTGTACTGCAGACATCCTAGTGTCCAATATCTGAATATTTTGGACCATCTTATCAGAAATCAAACTGGTTCTCTCAGAGATGTAGTTTGATATTGCAGGCTTGTCAATGTAATTATGAGCTGGGATAGCCATAATAACAAGTCAGCCAATGGGAACTGTTTGGTAACTGAGAGCCATATCAGACAGTTTGGAGCCTGGGCGTGGTTTAACTTGACTGATATATATATTTGAGTGCTTCTGTGATTATATAGATTCTGTGCATATGTGACTCTTTGCTTCTGGATTCTGAGTTTATTTATTTTATTTATTTATTTTACTTGTCAAACATGTACAAGATAACAGATATAAACATGGATATGAAATAAATAAATAAATACAAATAAAAGGAGACAGTAGGACAGGGATGGTAGGCATGCTGGTGCACTTATGCACGCTCCTTTTACGGACCTCTTAGGAATGGGGTGAGGTCCACAGTAGACAGTTTAAGGTTGAAGCTGTGGGGGTTTAGGATGTAACAATGGAGTCAGGTAGAGCATTTCAGGCGTTGAAAACTCTGTTGCTGAAGTTGTATTTTCTGCAATCAAGTTTGGAGTGGTTTACCTTGAGTTTGTATTTATTATTTGTCCAAGTATTATTGAGGTTGAAGCTAAAGTAGTCATTGACAGGTTGGACGTTGTAACAGACAATTTTGTGTATTATGCTTAGGTTAGACCATAGGCAGCATAGTTCCAGGTTGTCGAGGCCCAAAATTTCGAGCCTGGTGGCATAAAGGATGAGCAGAGGAATGGAGTACTCTTCTTGAGAAATACCTCTGGACCATGAGTTCTGCTGCATGGGTATTGTATACATGTATCATGCTTTATATTGTTGTATATAAAGAAGTTTCTTTTATAAACGAATCCTGCTAAATTCTTTACTTGTGTGCTGGTTGGATCGCTGAAAACTCTAATAAGGCTGGACTTTATTCTAAATGCAAAGTAAGGAAACTAACACTCCTTTCCTTCTAAAATCATTTAAACTTGCAGAAACACAACATCAATATGGCCAAAGTATATACACAGATAGGTTGTATATAGTGGTGGAATTCAATTTTTTTTACTACTGGTACTGTGCACGTGCCTTGATGGGCATGACAGGGGAAGGATACTGCAAAATCCCCATTCCCACCCCAGTCTGGGGCCAGCCAGAGGTGGTAATTGCCGGTTCTCCAAACTACTCAAAATTTCTATTACCTGTTCTCCAGAACCTGTCAGAACCTGCTGAATAGCACCCTTGGTTGTATATGTTTCCTGTATTGATTTATTATTAAAAGGCATGAAAAAAACTCCTTAACTTTGAAGCATGTCCTCCCTTATTTTGGGGGACTGTTTATTGGTCTTCAGTAGCCTATAAGTGGTACAACAGTTTAGCTCCATCATGTTTGCAAACCTTGCAGATTGTGAGGTGCATTCAGTAGCAAAGTTGAATGTTGTTTTCCCTTTAAAAATCAATATTTTCAGTTCTTGACTTTTATAATAAATGGTGCAAGATTAAAATCTACCAAGAAGCATTGGAAGTAAATATTTTTGCAACAATATGTAATTAGTCATTATTATTCCCATTGCAAGGGTGCGGGGAGGACAGAGAAACACACTGTTTCTTGGAGAAAAATGAATACTGTAAGCAATAATAGAATAATGAAGGCATTTATTTTGTACAAAAATAATTCTGAAATTTCCAAAATATAGGAAAAAGTGCTCTGCCTACCACCTATTCTTTTGTAAGAAAAATCTCCTTTGAGGTACATTAATTCTGCAACATTCCTGTTCTATCAAACTGACAATGACAAAGAGAACCCTTCATTTCAACCATGCAAAGTCAGATCAATCATCTTTAACTTTTTTATGGTTCTTTAAGAATTTGAATCCTGCTGACATATGCACAAAAGCTATTTCTAGGGCATTCTGATTACAAAGAACTCAATGTTTTTGACATGCTGAGCACAAAGTTTAAAGAATAAATCCTCTTCAAATACTTGCTGAATCTTTGCAATCCATATGCATTTAAAGATATTGAACAATTTATTGATGGCTACTTCAGTGTTGATAGTTACCCGCATCAGCTGAAAACATGTAAGAAAAAGTTGCATGATAAAGCAGTGAAGAAGAAAAATGTATGAAAGAAAAAAATACAACAGTAGTCTATCTGAAGACTTCTGCAGTATAGATTATTTAAATGACAAAGGGCTACAATGTTGTTTCATTATACAGTTGTAGAACATAACGTCCTTTCCTTTGCACCTTATTAAGAAACATTAGAATGGTTAATACTAGAAATATTTAATGAAGCACTTGAAGAAGCCAAATTACCAACAATATGGAAAGAAGCACTTATTACTCTCATTCCAAAGGAAGATACAGATCGTCACCAAATCAAAAATTACAGACCCATCTCATTATTACACACGGATTACAAAATATTTTCCTCAATAATATCAAAAAGAGTCTTAAATGAATACATCCATCCAGATCAAAATGGTTTCTTACCAAGACGACAGATAAAAAAAATAATATGAGAACGATTATAAATATGTTAGAGTATTATGAGGCGCACCCGAAAAAACAAACTGCACTGGTTTTCCTAGATGCCCAAATAGCATTTGATAATTTAAATTGGAAATTTATTGTTACACAATTAAAAAATATGAAAATTGGGGGGAAATTCATAAAGATGGTAGAAAAAAAATATTCAATTCAAACAGCAAAAGTGATAATGAACGGTGACACCACAGAAAAAAATGATATAAAAAAGGGGTAAGACAAGGATGTCCGCTTTCTCCTCTTCTATTAATCCTAACTTTAGAGACACTTTTAATAAAAATTAGAAAGGATCAGGATATAAAAGGCTTAAAAATTAAAAGAAGAAGAGTACAAAGTCCAAGCATTTGCGGATGATTTAGTATTTATTTTAGATGAACCATTAGAATAGGGACCTGAATTAATTCAAAAAGTAGAATTTGATGAGGTAATGGGGTTTAAAATTAATAAAAGTAAAACAAAAATAGTAACAAAAATACTTACAAAAAAAAAAAACAAGATAGAGAATTGGAAGAAAAAACAGATATACAAAAAGCTAAGAAAGTAAAATATTTAGGAATTTGGCTAAATGCTCCTCAATCAACGACAAAATAATACAACAAATAAAAAAAGACTTAGAAAGTTGGAAAAATCTTCAACTGTCACTTATTGGAAAGATAGCCTCTATCAAAATGAACATATTACTGAGAGTACTATTTCTATTCCAAGTTACACCAATAAAACCAGGGAAAACTTTTTTTGAAGATTTAAATAAATTAGCCACAAAATACATTTGGCAAAAGAAAAAAATCAAGGATTAAATTAAAATTACTGCAGGATAGCAAAGAGAAAGGAGGCTTTGCACTCCCCGATTGGGAATTATATTATCAGGCAACAGGGTTAACATGGATCAAAGATTGGATTAAGCTAAAAAATAAGAGGATCTTGACACTAGAAGGGCATGACCTACAATTAAGATGGCATGCATTTACAGTCAGGTCCAGAAATATTGGGACATCGACACAATTCTAGCATCTTTGGCTCTATACACCACCACAATGGAGTTGGAATGAAACAAACACAATGTGCGTTAACTGCAGACTGTCAGCTTTAATTTGAGGGTATGTACATCCAACTCAGGTGAACGGTGTAGGACTTACAGCAGTTTGTATATGTGCCTCCCACTTGTTAAGGGATCAAAAGTAATGGGACAATTGGCTTCCCAGCTGTTCCATGGCCAGGTGTGTGATATTCCCTCACTACCCCAATTACAATGTGCAGATAAAAGGCCCAGAGTTCATTTCAAGTGTGCTATTTGCATTTGGAATCTGTTGCTATCAACTCAAGATGAGATCCAAAGAGCTGTCACTATCGGTGAAGCAAGCCATCATTAGGCTGAAGAAACAAAACAAACCCATCAGAGAGATAGCAAGAACATTAGGTGTGGCCAAAACAACTGTTTGAAACATTCTGAAAAAGAAGGAATGCACTGGTGAGCTCAGCAACACCAAAAGACCTGGGAGACCACGGAAGTGTGGTGGATGACCGAAGAATTCTTTCCCTGGTGAAGAAAACACCCTTCACAACAGTTGGCCAGATCAAGAACACTCTCCAGGAGGTAGGTGTATGTGTGTCAAAGTCAACAATCAAGAGAAGACTTCACCAGAGTGAATACAGAGGGTTCACCATAAGATGTAAACCATTGGTGAGCCTCAAAAACAGGAAGGCCAGATTAGAATTGGCCAAACAACATTTAACAAAGCCTTCACAGTTCTGGAACAAGATCCTATGGACAGATGAGACCAAGATCAACTTGTACCAGAGTGATGGGAAGAGAAGAGTATGGAGAAGGAAAGGAATTGCTCATGATCCTAAACATACCACATCATCAGTGAAGCATGGTGGTGGTAGTGTCATGGCATGGGCATGGTCTTCCGGGTGCGCTTCAAGGTGTTGGTGACCACCTTTAAAGCGCTCCATGGCTTAGGGCCGGGGTACTTACGAGACCGCCTTCTGCCACCAATAGCCTCCCACCGGCCAGTACGCTCGTACAGAGTGGGCCTCCTCAGGGTGCCGTCCGCCAGACAATGTCGTCTGGCGACCCCCAGGGGGAGAGCCTTCTCTGTGACGGCGCCCACCCTCTGAAACAACCTTCCCCCAGAGTTGCGTACAATAACAGACCTCCGGATTTTTCGTCGGGCCCTGAAAACCTATTTATTTCAACTAGCTGGGCTGGCTTGAGTTAAATTTTAAATTTTAAATTGATTTTAAATTGGGTTGTTTTAATTTATGGCCAAATATTTAATTATTTTAATACTGTTTTTAAATTTTGTATGCTCTGTTTTTACCTTGGCTGTGCACCGCCCTGAGTCCTATTTGGAGAAGGGCGGTATAGAAATTTAATAAATAATAATAATAATAATAATAATAATAATAATAATAATAATAATGATGATGATGATGTATGGCTGCCAATGGAACTGGTTCTCTTGTATTTATTGATGATGTGACTGCTGACAAAAGCAGCAGGATGAATTCTGAAGTGTTTCGGGCAATATTATCTGCTCATATTCAGCCAAATGCTGCAGAACTCATTGGATGGTGCTTCACAGTGCAGATGGACAATGACCCAAAGCATACTGCAAAGGCAACCAAAGAGTTTTTGAAGGGACAGAAGTGGAATGTTATAAAATGGCCAAGACAATCATCTGACCTGAATCCCATTGAGCATGCATTTCACTTGCTGAAGACAAAACTGAAGGAAAATGCCCCAAGAACAAGCAGGAACTGAAGACAGTTGCAGTAGAGGCCTGGCAGAGCATCACCAGGGATGAAACCCAGCGTTTGGTGATGTCTATGCATTCCAGACTTCAGGCTGTGATTGACTGCAAAGGATTTGCAACCAAGTATTAAGAAGGGAAAGTTTGATTTATGATTATTATTCTGGCCCATTACTTTTGGTCCCTTAACAAGTGGGAGGCACATATGCAAACTGCTGTAAGTCCTACACTGTTCACCTGAGTTGGATGTATATACCCTCAAATTAAAGCTGACAGTCTGCAGTTAACGCACATTGTGTTTGTTTCATTCCAAATCCATTGTGGTGGTGTATAGAGCCAAAGATGTTAGAATTGTGTCGATGTCTCAATTTTTCTGGATCTGACTCTATATGGGATGTGAAAAATAAATCCCACAGTTATTTTCAAAGACACTTAATTAGGAATGCTTTACTACAGGTCTGGCAAAAAAAAAAAAAAAAAACCCAGTATACCAAAATACCAAACTGGTTATCCACAATGGAAGTGTTGAAATGCCTGAATCTAACAGACATGGATAAATTAATAAGGTATAAGGATCGGATAAATGAACAAGGGAATTTGAAAACCAAACAAGAATTAAAAGACCAGGGTATAGACACAGATTGGTGGACACATACACAAATCCAGACCAGGTATAGAAAAGATATAAAACTATACAAATTCCAAAAAGAACAGCAGGAATTAGACAGGATTTTACAAGGTAAAGAAGAAAAGTTGATTAGGAAAATATATAAATATTTACTCAGATATAAAATGGAAGAGGAAGTGCTTAAAGAAACAATCATAAGCTGGGCAAATTTTTTTGGATATAGCAGTTCTATAGAACCGGCGGAAAGCTCCACCCACCCACCATGATGTCATCATGGGTGATCTGTGCATGCGCGTGATCCTGCTGTGAACCGGTAGTAAAGGTAAGTGGAACCCACCCCTCAATGGCACCTTCCACCAGTGAGACTTGCTAGGATGTTCACAAACACATCACTGACTTGTTGGAAATGTAAGAAATCATATGGGACATATTATCATCTATGGTGGACTGGACCAAAATTAAAAAGTGGCTTGAAGAGATAACTGAACAACATATAGACTGGAAACTGGAACTATTTTTATTGGGCATACCTACAAGAAATTATAATAAAGAAATACAATATCTAATTCTACATATTATAACTGCAGCTAGGATAACCTATGCACAAAATTGGAAAAATAATGTCATACCAAAATACAAAGAGGTGATAAGGAAAATTTGGGACTGTGTGGAGATGGATAAATTGATGAAAGAAATAAAAGAAAAAGATGAAATGGAATATTACTTGATATGGAATAAATGGTACAAATGGTTAGAGGACAGGAAAAAATAAGCAAGAAAATATATAATAGAGATGATCTAGAAATTAGGAAGCATCAATAAAATATTAAATATACAATGTATGTAAACTAATATATAGATATAATAGTATGTATAATAAGTAAGGAGTAGTATGTACAATATATAAGAAATAAAGGAACCACAAAGATAAATATATAAATATGTGGGGGCGGGGGGAGGAAATAAACTGTGGATATACACCGATACAGAACTGTTGTAAAATAGAAACTTTTCTTTTGTTTTTGTTTAATAATAATAATAATAATAATAATAATAATAATAATAATAATAATAATAATAGATTTTTGTAAGTTGTTTACAGCTGTAGGCTGCTTTCAGGTGAAAGCTTTCTACTGATTTCAGGAGAAACTTCATTTCGGATTTCTGTAAAAATAAAAAAAATCAAGGTGAAGTTCCACCTTTGTAACCTATTTCATGTCTGTAATCCATGTAAAAAGCAGTGAGCCCAAAATGATGCAACAATATATTTTTTAATTGGATTTTTATTGTTGTAAACCACCTGGAGTCACTGAGAGCGAGTTGGATGGCCATATAAATTTAACAAACAAATGGTAACATCTTTGATATACCCTTTGGTTACCCCGAGTAGGAATATCCCCATGCTGTACATACAACTGAAGGGCAACCATTATTAGTTTCACAAAAATGTTTAGATATGGTTCCTTAACTAGTTTTCCTGAATTAATCAAAATTTTCTGAGTTTGTCTGCATAACAACCCAGAAGACAAACCACAATAATTTGGTTTTCAAATGCATTTATCTAAACATCAAAAAGGTGGGGGAAGATAGAAGAAGTGGCGATATCTGATAAAAAGTGCTTTCTTAACAAATGACATCTGTGGAAAATAGACCCATAAACAGATACGTGTGTGTATGTGTGTATGAAAGAAAAGAGAGACAGAGAGACAGAGACAGAGACAGAGATCACTCTTTTCACACAGGCTATAAATAAGGGATAATGTTTTTTAATAGTTCCTAATAGACTAACAATCTTTTTAAAGGAAATGATATTTTTGTTCATCTATTCAAAAAGCAATTAATCTAATCCATATCTGGAAACTACTAGATTAGGAAACCACGTCTACCTCATTCTTGTTTTTTTCAGATAGTAAGAAATTTAGCTTATTATCAAATGTGGTTTCTGATGATAATCTCTAATAATAGACTGGTTTCCTGTTAAAAATGAAGGAGATGCAACTTTATATGTATTCATGGCAGCATACATACATCTGTAGTGATGATGTCAGTGATGATGTCAGTGTATTACTTTTAAGAGTTTTTGACACATTTATGACAATTAACTTCAGTTAGGAACAACAGATGTAAATGAATGTTGAAACAGAGTCAACTTATCCATGTGTTATATCTCTCAACATTAGAAATGATTTTCATTCAAGGCAATTAGCAGAACTTGCAGACAGTGAATTATCTTTGGGAAACCATCAGTGACACTGGGTAAGTGTCATGGTTTGACAATTGTTAAATGAGTTAATACACGGCTGAACTTTCAAATGAATCCTGACACGTACATGCTATTTTTTGTTAAGATAATTAATAATGCATCAGAACTTATGCAGTTTCACCATCTTTATTCCCAAGTTCTTCACTGCTACCTTTGAAAAAAAGCAACTGCAAATCTATTGCTCAAGGCAGAGTGAAACTCATTCCACAACAGGTATATTATCTTGAAATCTGAAGTAACAGTTTTGCCTGTTTCAATTCAACTGCAGTTTATTTTTTCCTAACATAGGGAAGTGCTAAGTCTCTGGAGAAGTCGTATCCTGACCTCACAAGAAACAACCATTTTAAAAATAGTATTATTAAGTAGTGTTGGAAGAAATGTCCATGTGGGTTCAGTTCCAAATGGGGAGAAAGACACTGGAAACATGGAGGCTGCTTGGAAAGATGGTTTAATGGTGAACAGGACAGCATCAGTTTGAAGTCCTGAGTAGCTGACCACATGGAGGAGGTATATATATATATATGTATTTGTATCCTCTCTTGGACCTTGCCTTTGAGCTTCCTGTTCCTGTGCAAGAAATGTATCCTATGGGTTGTCGGACTCCCAGGGGGTTATGCTGGGGTCTTATCTAACTTGGTCTGTATCCCAGGCTTGGTTGAATCTTGCTGGGTGATACAATGAAGGGGCTTTGGGCAATTCCTATTATGGCTGAGGGCTATTCATACCTCTATTGGATCTTGGGTCAGGGTATTTGCTTATGAATAGACCTAGCCATCTCTTTATTTCTTAAGTGCTGACATTTGCTGTGGGCTATTGAGGAGAGTGGGGACTATTAAGAGTGAGTCTGCTTCCTGTTTCTTCATTTGTCATCCAAGGAAATATAATATTCTGCCTTTTTAATATTTCCTAGAATATTTCATTCTTTTAGGAGAGGGGTGGATGCTAACTTTCTACAGTAGTAAGAGCACACTGATGAAAATTAGCCCTAAAACTGTCAATGATCTCTGCAATTCCACAGTAATAGTAGTAGGTTAAACTGCTTTTTTCTGCTGCTGCTCCCAGCTGCTTCTTGACCAACTTCAGAAATTCCATTCTGGATTGTAGTGGTTTAGTAATAGGCTGGGTTGATGCCCAGTTTAAGTACGGCCATTGCAAGACTTGATTTGTAATTCTTCTTATCCTTTCTATCTGAGGAATCTGGTTCTTTGGTTCCTGTAAGTCCATGGCAATTCTGAAACTAAAAAGAACTGACAATTCTTCTTCATAAGAACAAAGCAGCATCATTTCTAAGTTACAATTTAAATATAAAAAAAATAAGGGGAAGAGTAGATGGAAAAGCAGTGAAGCATGTTTCACCCTACCCTGGCATAAACCAAAAGAAAGCCTATGTAAAAACTTTTTTGTTTTTACTTTTAAAAGCATTTTTTCTACAACCTTAAGAGGTTGCAGAAAAAAATGCTTTTAAAAGCCTCTGACGATTCCAGCTGAGCCGCACGATCATCAGAGGCTTTTTTTTTTTAACTTTTAAAAGCATTTTTTTGGCCGAAGAAGTTGTAGAAAAAATGCTTTTAAAAGTAGGGAAAAAAGCCTCTGATGAGGTGGGCGAGGTAAGCGATCGGCGATCGGACCGGGGACCGGTTTGAGGGCGTGGCCAGCCAATGTTATTATTGGTTCTCCGAACTACTACAAATTTTTACTACCGGTTCTTGCGAACCAGTGCGAACCGGGAGCAACCCACCAGTGCTCTAGACATGAATTAGTTCTGATTGTTATAGACAATTTTGGACTACTGATAAAATCTCTTAAATTGATAGAAAAATATGATTATTGTAACAGAACCTCCTAAGTACACATTATTAAAGAAACCGTAGTTTATAGGATTAAAGTGGATGATATATTGGAAATTCATGCAGTGAAGAGAAATTCCATAATATCCTCAGTGTCACCTTGATTTGATGAAACTGCTAAGAACTATTTCTGGAATAAAAAATACATATTATGAGAATCAAGCTAATATCCTTTCAAATTCAATTGACAGCTTTTATTTAGAAAAATTATACTGTGCTCACTTACTAAACAGCTCTGGGTGGTATATAATAGCCTCCATAAAAAGCAACACTAAATCCTAACAGGTATAAATCACAAATGCTGAACCAGGAACATTAAAAAGTTTTGGAAAATAAATATGTTTTGATTCCCCTCTAACTGTAACACAGAGGAGGTTACTTCAAAATGACAATTTATTCTCTAGTATGAGCCCTACTGAACAAAATTAAACATTAGATCTCTGATAGAACCCTCAAGCGATGGTTGTCAGAAGCATGAAAGACCAGGGTAATTTTCAAAGAGTCAAAACAGAAATCTTATAATGTCTCTGTCTTAAAGTGCTTAGAAATAGTTACCTCCCTTCATGTTAGTGCCCAGAATCAATGGACAGAAAAACCTTTAATGTTAATAGTGTTAATAGTGTTGTGCATCACATTTGACAAGACTCTGTATTCCAATCAAAACAAATTGCTTTGGTTCAAATCTATGATTTATTCAAGTGAAAACAGGATCCTCCAAAGCAATGACATTTGAACCCAGATTTTTTTTTTTACTTATTTAATGTTCATATTGCTTACAATCTTTGTTACATAACTGGATAAGGAGCAAGTTCAGAAAACTGTTACCAGGATGATAAGGAATCAGGAAACCAAGTTCTATGAGGAAGACTTAATGGAAATGCATATGTCTACTTTACTGAAGAGATAGGGTACTATCTTCAAATATCAGAAGGATTTCAAATAAACAGCTTATTCTTTTTGCCCCAAAGGGCAATACCAGAACCAGTGGATTAAAACTACAAGGAACAGTTCAGGTCATATGTCAAGAAAAGTTTCCTGAACGTACAAACTGTCTGTCAGTGCTACAGACTGTTGCATGAAGGTTCTTGCTGGAGGTCTTCAAAAGGTACAATATCTCCTGGAGATATTATAGTGAAACCTGTAATGAGCAGGGATTTGAATAAAGTAACCTCTAAAATAACATAACCTATTATTCTAAATCATTAGTGATTCTAATGTCATGGAATGGATTGTCCATATATAGTGAGATGGTGTGTGTTTCAGTTGTTTCTAAACCTTGGTCTTTCTTCAACATTAAATAGAAAGGCAGAAGGGAAGGAAATAACTACATTTTACAAATAAATGAAAAGTCTTGCTAGTCATAGAGAATGGTATATTAAGAGCATACTAAACACAACACTTTAGAGCTCTCTCTATAGTGAGTATAGGAGCCTTTTGAGAATACCATAATTTTAGGGATGGGTAAGGGTTTTTTGGGGGTGGTTTTTCCATAGTAATGATAAGTTTGTCCAGTGGTGCAAGATCCTGTAAAGATAAACTCATACACGGTTGGGAAATAAAAAGGATGGTGGCCATGTCTTTGTAGAAAAGGATAGAGGTTTCTTTGGGGCATCACTGCTTAATTTTCCAACATTCGGCTAAAAAGTAGCCAATGTGTCCACCTTCTACATGGTCTATATTGATTTTAAAATATTGATTCAGTCTCAAGAAGATGTTTTGGGAGCAATTGGCTACTTTGTTGATCGATCTGCATCTTTTCCAATGCATCTATTTTTCATTCTTACAATTCTCAGTAAATTAATAGCTAATACAGTTAATAACAAGACTTGGGGAATGTAGAATAAAATTAGCAAATAATGAAGAGTTGTAAATAAACAACTGATAGGAAGTCAGAACAGATGCATCTTTACTAACCTTCCCCTTATTTTCTGTTTTTTTCCCTTCAATAATTTTCTACAAATAAATGTACATATCTGTTTAGCCATTTAGTCTAGCAGTTCACATTCTCTTTCTCTTTTATTTATTTAGATGTGGTCATTTTACAACCTTCATCTAGAAGCATATATTTCTCTTTCCAATATTGATATAAAAGTTGACACATTTATCTATTCAGTGTAAAGTCAAATATGCTTCATTTCTGTGGAACAATGATTTATTCTGATGCTGGCAAACATTTATCTTAGCAGGTTTCTAATGGTGTGTATGAACAAGTACCTTTTCATTTTTAATGCTACTTTTCTCTCTCTTGTGTGATGATTTGTTTAGATGAGCCAGGGTTTTCTTTTGTAGCTTTCATTTTGCAGAAATATATTTTATAAAAGGGAAAAAAGATGGCCACCACTGCTATTTTCTATATCAATTTTTTCAGTCATTCATTATGGCACTTTTAACATTTCAATTGTTGTCATTCTTTATTTTAAAAATACAGCCACCTAAAGACAATGTCATACTGTATGCGGTGAACTCCAACCTAAAGCGTTGATCCATTATTATGTGTGTGTATATGTGTGTGCTTTAAATATAACTGCGTAGCCCTGAATAGCTGTAAGATAATTAAACAGCAATTTTAGACAAATATTGTAGAAGTATGTAATACACGCTCAATTCTATATGCAGCTGGCCAGAAAGAGGTGCATGTACATTTATGATAGTTATTTAATCCATTTGATTCACTATATTTCTTTGATATATAAATAAATGAGATTTCTAACTTCTCAGTTCTAGGCAATGGCAAATCATATCTTGCCAAGAAACTTCAGGGACTGGTCTAGGCAATTACCAAGAATCAATGCTAACTCAGAAGCACACATATAAAAAGTCATTAGTTAGAGGTTAGTACCATCTAGCTTTAGTAAGATTCACATACCCATGTATGAGCTGTTTAGTCATATGAGCAGCAGAATCATAGTCAAATGTTTGTATGTGCTAAGCTTATTCAGGAAGTGACACATCGTGGTGACTTTTCCTGCCTCTGTCATTTTTCACCCTCTTTTTCTCACAAGGTAGTTGGAATGTACTGGAAAAGCAGTTCAACCAGCTGAATCACCTAATCAAGTATTGTAAGCCATGTAGGTTTGAAATATAAAAAATATAAGGAAATTTCTGCTCCATTCTCAGTTGCTGCAACAAGAAAAATCCTACCATTCACATTCTTTACAAATGAATAATAATAAAAGGAGAGACAAATAATTTGGTACTGAAAATTATTGACAGTCCCAGGTCTGAGGTGACAAATTTCTGATATAATTAGTTTCAGCCTTTCTGATTCTACCTGAGCTACTGTGAAGAAGTTTGTCTTCTTAGTGGCCTGAGGCACAAGAAGACAGATAATACAAAACCTCCCTCCAATGGGTTAATACTGATACAAAGGAGGGAGGGAGGGAAGGAGGGAGGGAGGGAGGGAGGGAGGGAGGAAGGAAGGAAGGAAGGAAGGAAGGAAGGAAGGAAGGAAGGAAGGAAGGAAGGTTTCACATATCATAGCAGAGGCAAATCAGGTCAGTCTCCAATCCTGCCAAGATGTGAAAGTTTTTTCAGTGAGGAATATTTTGGAAAAGAACTGAGAGTAACAGTTTATTTAAGGGAAAATGTGATGGTATTTGTAATGTGGTGGAATCATCATTACAAATGTTTGACAAGGTAGTATGTAATAAGAAAATGACCACAGAAATAAGTTTTTACTTTAAGTGACAGTGACAAATACAATTTGTTTCTTCACTTTTAATTTCAGCTGGGCAGGGCTTATGGAGGTAACTGAGACTTTTTTGAGTTCAGATATTTGAGAACTGGAAATGGTCTTTGGGATTGTTAGCACTTCTACCTCTATTAAGGACACATGCCCCAATGACTGGTAAAGGAGGTGGCACATGGATCAGCCCAGGTGCGATTAATAACTAACTGTAGGTGGGAGTGATGCTACGTGCCTCAAAGGAGAAGGTGGCATGTTCCCTTCTTAAAGAGGCCATTTTTGGATCAAACTGTGCTGGATAACTTTTGTCTAGCCTTTGAGAAGATGATTAACGAACAGCTTCAGAAACCCTTGGATGAACTGGATTATCTAGATTTATTCCAGTCAGGTCAGTCATTTGTGGATGGCAGCTGGAGGGTTCAAAATGGTGGTGGTGCACTTTGCTTTTTTAATCTCTTGGTAGCTTTCAAGATCATTGGCCACAGTATTCTTCTAGACTTGGTGCAGGGGATGGAGTTGGATGCATTATTTTGAAGTAGTTCTCCTTCTTCTCTGGCCAGTTCTGGTTGATATTGATAAGGGACAGAGCTTGATCCCCACTCTCCTCTAATGTGGAGTACCTGATAATTTGACCCTGTCTTCATTCCTCTTTAACATATATATGAGACTGTTGGAGAGGTTACCTGACAGTATACAGTATATACTGTATACTAATCTGGTTTCATTAGTATACTGTATACATTTCCATACCTTGCTGGCCAGGTGATACTGCTCTGGTATTGACCTAATGCCTGAAAGTTGTAAGAAACCAACTGTGATTCAACCCTAGCAATGGATTGATGGAATAGCTACATTAGATGGATGGAAATAAGTAAGATGATAGATGGATGAATGGATGAATGGTGTTTTGACCCGGCCTTCACAGAAACAGACTACTCGCAAAAAAAAAAAAAAAAAAAAAAAAAAAAACCAAAAAAACCCAACCCCCCCCCCCCAAAAAACCCCCAACCCCTCTTTATTTATACATTGGGAATTAACTGCATTCACCAACAGAAAGTCCAGGCAAGAAGTTAGCTGAAACAATAGTCCTTATCAGCTCATTATGATAAATACAAGGGTATGAGCTTCCAGCTGGGAGGCTGCAAATTAAGTCAGTTCAAACAGAGAAATAGACTAACTCAGTTCTGGCAAGGCAGTCTTTGTCGCATGAAACACACAAGGAGCAATTTTCCAGAAATGCGAATGGTTATCTATGACAACCAAACCACTCCCTTTCCTCCTACTTATTCACCAGTCAGGGAGGGGCCAGTCAGCATCCACGTTTGTTTTGCTTCCTGAGCTGGCTCATTGTCCTCCATTGTTCACCTCTCCTATCTGCTCTATGCACACACGCATCTGAAACAGGCCCCAGTTCTTCCTTCTCCTCACTCATCTCTGACTCCAAAGGCAGCTGTCTCTCTGGCTGGGAAATGCTGGACGGCCCTGGCTCTATTCTGTGTCCAATGCTGAGCATTCATCAGACCCTTCCCCAGGCTCCAGAACTGGCCCAAGTTCTTTCCCAATCTCCTCATCATCCTAGTCTGCCACCAGTTCCGCTTGCAGACCACAACAGATGGGTAGACGGATGGACGGATGGACGGACAGACAGATATAGACAGATATAGATAGATAGGAGAGAGAGAGACAGAGATAGACAGAGACAGAGAGAAACAAAGAGAGACACACAGAGAGAGAGATGATAGACAGATGATGTAGATACATAGAATTGTTCCAGTCTTGTACTTTTGTAACAGTTCACCTTGTTGAAACACTATGTACCTAAGTGAAAGAGAAAAAATTGTTAAGATAGACTACTCACAATTTCATTTGAGTCCTAACCTTCCAATTACTTGATAGCCAGAAACATAAATCTTTGTTTCTGTGATAACTATAATAAATTTAAATTGATAGTTAACAAGCAAAATGTCAGAGTGAATGGATTATAGCAACTATTGGAAGAAAAAGAAGTATGACAAGCCTTCTCTCATAACTCCTATTTGTAATTATTGTTAACAGCTAATATAAATTTTAGAAAATCTTAATTTACTACTGGCCAAACTCTATGCTGTTTAAAATAACTTCTCTTCATGCCCCAATTAACTTTTTGGCATACAGAATGATGACAATAATCTTATAAACAAATTACTTGATCCACATAATTGAAGGTCTTCTTCAAAATTCTGTCAATAATATATTCCATAATTCTTTCAAGAGCATGCCACTTAGTATAATTTCTTACAAATGTAATCTACAATCCACAGTACATTTACTCTAGATCAGGGCTATTTACACCAATGTTACTATTTTATACTGTGTGGGTTGTAAACAGAGTTGTTGGGTTCTACCTTGTCATTATTTGCTTACTTCTTAAAGGACAGCCTCTAGCTCACTTTCTACTTTCTCCACATACAGCATAGTTATTAACACCACATAATGTGACAGTTTCTGATTTAAAAAACAAAACAAAGGAGAGATACAATTAATTTCTCTGAAGTCAAAAGAATAAAAAGAAAATACACAGACAATTCTCAGTGAATATTCATGTAGGTGTATATATATTTGATAATATAAAAATCCTAGTTCCTTTAATTTTGTGATTGGTATAGCAAGGATGGAGGTAACATCAATTTATTTTTTTTAAAAAAATGTATTGTTCTCTGATGTGATCCAATGCTGATTTATTTAAAACCAAAAAGAGAGGAGGGGTAAATGTAATCTTCTTGCACATTCCTATGCATACAGTTGTTTAAGTTTGGGGAAAACACTTTTGTCATTGTCATGAATTTCCAGAAAAGGCAGAAGGCCATCTAGCTTCCAGGGTCGCCATCTCATGACAGTTTCTCATTGAAAGATAATCAAACAGGATTGTTCTTTCACTGCATAAAGCTAATTACTTCTGAAATGACCAGCATTCAATTTTGGCAATCATCTGAATGAAGATTACTGGAACCCCAAGGTGGTCCTTCAACAAAGTAATGTTTCTTAAAAGTGTGATGAATGATGAGGTGACAATGAATTGTTGCACTTTCCATATGTGGTTGATGGAGAGGTTCTAGGTTTGATTCCCTATTCCTCACAATCTCGCTAGAATTTTAAACTAATCCAGACAAGCCATTAATCAAATGTTGCCAATCTATTAACTATGATTGACTTTTGCAAAGTCATTGTCAAATGGCAATAGATGCAGTGTTAGTTTTCTTAACCTCTATTACAATTCTTTAAAAAGTTTTGAAAATAAAGTGATTGCAAACTACTCATATAAAGAAAACAGCTTTACAAATTCTTTTTATTAGCATGAAACAAAAATTATCTGCACACTTTAAAAAAAAATCAATTCTTGGTTTAACACAAAAGTGATAACTGAAATAATTTTCTAGAATGCTCTAAAGTAAACTTATTTTCTTACCAAACTCTCTTAAATATATTACTACAGCACAACTAAATTGCTTGCTTATAAAGTGGTTCATATGAACTCTCGGATCATCTGCTTATATTTATTTTAGTACTATAATATTTTGATTTATGATAAAGAAAATAGAAGAGTCTATATTATTTTAGAATGAATTGTATAAATCAAACAACAAGTAGTGTACATTCAACTTACTAAATATGTTAAAATTAGAAATATTTTATAATGCCTTATAAACCCATAACTAAACCTTATGGGCATGTTTTTAATAATGATGGAAGCAAGACTTAGATTATTTATGAACATTATTTAGCTATGTATACCTTCTCAGCTCTTAAACTTTAGCACATATCATTATCAAGGCAAAAAAGAAAGATATTCAGAATATTTAGAGAAAATCCCAATATTTGCAGAATGGTAATGATAAAAACAGTTCATGAAAATGGAGCATGTTCAAGGCCTAGTACATGACATCAAACTGTAGGGATGGACTTTTTATTTTTTGTAGCTGAATAGGGGCACCACCATAGTTATATTCTTCTGATCGCACTGTATGAATAATTTATTTTCCCATACTTTAAAAAAATATAAGCTAATGTTTTTTCTTAGCTTTGTTAGTTCAGTGGGAAATACTCTTCAAATTAAGATATATCATAGAGTATATCGTTTTTATCTCATAACTTTTATTATGTTTTATCAATGTATAAAATACAAAGAAAATAAAAATAGGAAATTTAGGGAAGGAAAAAGAGGAGAAAAGAAAATATGAGGGTGTTGACTTCCAACTTTTTAACACAGTTCAAGATAACAACATTACAGCCTCAACTTTCTACTTTTAAACATTAATATATAACTAGCCATTTCTATAGCAACAAATCTATCTAAATGGCAAGGCCAAAGTCAAAATTTCATTTTTTATCACAAGCACAAAATCCAGAAGTGATATCAAAATAAAAACATAATTAAATATATTCTCCACTTTGAATAAAACAATCAATTTAAGCATTTCTGCTTTATCTTCCTTGCTGTAGAAATATGTATTTCTATTTGCACTTAATAATCTTTATAAACGATCACCATTTATATTAACAAAATTCACTGTATTCATTCAGATTCTTTAACCTTAAAGGGGAAAATGCTTTTTTTCTATCCATTTTAAAGCACTGAACTTTTTTTTAAAAAAAATTCTAAATCAAAACATTCTAATACATCTTTTTTTAACTTTGTATTAACATATATACTTTAAAGTTCACTTTTAGACCAATAAAATTCCAATTAACTCATTAAATTTAGAGCACTCTCTCCAGATTGCCCTCATAGAATATTTTTTTCTTCATATATTCTTTTTAAAAATTTTCTTTAAAATAATACATCTTTTTCTTTAACTTTACTTTCAAATTGCTAGGTTGGCAGAAGCTGGGACAAGTAACAGGAGCTCACCCCATTGCGTGGCACTAAGGATTCAAACCGCTAACTGCCGTCCTTTCGATTGACAAGCTCAGCGTCTTATCCACTGAGCCACCGCGTCCCTTTCTCTTAACACGTATACATTCAAATACACTTTCAATAATATTTTACAAACTTTAGGAATTACTTAAACATTTTATATAAAGGATTTTTTTTCAGACTTTATATTAAGATGTTCTTTCAATTACAAATATAAAACCGATAAAGCCTGGAGGAATATTGTCCATGGGATCGCAACGGGTCGGATATGACTTCACGACTAACAACAAATTCCAATTGACTCAGTCACTCCTTCCAGCTTGTCTTCATAGAATAAAATATTTTTCTTTTCTAGAATGTTTGTCAAGTAGTTATAAGCATCTCTTTTTCTCAAGGATTTCTTAACTTTGTCCATGAAGAAAAAGTTCCAAACTTGTCTTTTTAAAAGTTGCAGATTTTCTTGGAGCTCTTTTTCAATTGTGTTGGGAGATTTACATTTAAACTATCATAATAAAAATTGGTGTCAAGTTTATATTCCAAAATTGCAATTGAGTCCTCTGAATTGTCAACTACTTGTGAAATTTCCTTGTAGTTGGTAAGTTCCTATACATATCTGAATTCCTGAAGTAGTTTGAGAAGTTTTTTTAAACATCCTTGGAGCATAACTGATCTATGAACTGATGGATTTTATTTAAAGATTTTTCAAATACATCTCTAATAATTTGCTCCTCCATCTTCTTAACTCACTCTTTATTCGAACGGTAGCTTTACTAGAACTACAACTTTCTGCCCTTATATTTCTCCATCAATTTTTTTAAAGATAATTCACACTTCCTTATTTTAACTTGCCTTCAGCATCTTTCTTCCTTGTTGTTTAACAAGGAAGAAACTCCCAAAATGGTGCAGATCTTCAAAAAGGAATAACAGATTGTGACTAAAGAAAGCCTCTTTTAGCTTAATAAAAATTATTAGTCCTTAAAAAATGATTAAGAAATAAAGGGCATAACTTGCTGTCCATTTGAAAAATAAACTCCAAAATGGCTGCTTCTTCAACAATGAACTCATTGCACACACCCCAGCTGTTAGCATGCAGGCTACTTCAAAGCCCAGCTCCTGAAGCTACTTGCAGACCTTTGTTATATGGAAGGAACTTGTAGGATAATTCTAGGACTTTTCCTAACCCATGAGAGTTATATAAATTAAAGGAATGTCAGTTCTTTGTGTTAGTAAGTTGAAAAAGCTACAGTCCAGGGAAAAACCCTCCAGGGATCCTTACCTGGGCATGTCATCAGTTGGCCATCTTTTCACTGGGAGTGTAACCATAAACTATATTCAGATGAATGGGCATTTTTATAACATGCTGAACCCATCAGTTCATTATAACAAGCACAAATCCCCTTTGCATTCAATAGCAAACATGCCAAATCTTAGCACAATACTGTATTTTGTGGATTTAGTGTTTTAGGGAAGGAGGATGGAAAAAATTGACAGCAGATTAAAATCGTATCTGCTGCCATTTATTTATATGATAAGGCCTGAAAAAAAGACATCTACCCTTTTACATATAACCAAAAAGTCCTTTTCTAAAATTGATAGGTGAACCCAGCCATTAGATCAACTCCAACACATCTGGTACAGTTCTTTCCTAGCTACTATTGATTCAGATTGGAGGTTCCTCCTATTCTCTTCCCTCTAATACATAGAGGCCAGGTATTTACATGATTGAAATCAACAAGATGAAGTTGTCTTACCACTATAGAGACTTTGAAACAGTAATACAAGAATGCTTTTTTCATAGATCACACACTCAAGTACATAGAGATGGTGAAACTTTAAAAAAAAACTCTTTATGTTCTATTGTTATCTATAAATAATATAAAGTGATTCCAAAGTGACTTCAACAAGTTTTCAAAATAGAAGCAATTTTTCCAAAGAAATATTTTTGTTTACTCTTTGTTAGACGTAAGGGTAACAAGTCAAGGTATAGAAGATCACAAAGCAGTTTTAAATATCTCTTGCATCTATTCACTACTAACAGCAGGAAAGCACTTAGAGTTCTAGCAAAAAGAGTAAACAAACACCCAGCATACAGTGTATCCCATGATTAAATAAAGCAAGGAAATGAAGCTGAATGACCACCCTACTTTGCAATGGCATTATAAATATACAATTATTTTCATGCAACTGCTTTGCAATATCAAAGCTTTGTCATATCAAATATGTGTTTGTATTCTCTTATAGCACATTGTGGTAAGCATAGAGTAAAATCTGAAAAGAATAAGAAAAAGAGAAGTATACTGAATAGAAGTACACTAAAAAGGGAAAAGGAAAAGGAAATTTATTGGACTTTTGAAAAGAAAAATGGTGTTTAATGTCTAGCAAAAAATGCAAAATTGTTATATTATTTATAGCTCTTTGATTATTGGCTACATACAGATCTCTTCTCTGGTAATCTTATTTGGTTTATATGGTACTTTAGTTTTTCCACTCAAATGTCATCCTTTAGTAACCACCATCCAGATCAGTGGTGGTTTCAAAATTTTTTACTACCAGTTCTGTGGTAGATGACTTCCCAGGCCAAACAGCATAGCCAATCTTCAGGCCCTTGAGGAAGGATAAAGGGTGGGCCAAGCCTCACCCTGGGGGTAGGATGTTCTAGAGGACTGGTAATACACCAGATACTCTTCCCTGGAACAGGGAGAGGCTTTTTGTGGCTGTGTGAGGTTCCTGCTTCTTGCAGGGGCCATTTTGGGTCTCGCACAGCTGCTTTTACAGCTGTGGGTGAGCCAGTTGATGTTTTTTAATTTTTATTTGGTGTGCATTGGAAGAGGGGTAGTCTTATACGGCGAGTATAGCCCAAACCCTATATTTTAACAGGAAAAGTTGGGAGTCGTCTTATATGCCCAGTCGTCTTATATGCCGGAAAATACGGTATCTTAGAGTTTTACACTCACATCAGTGTGAAGATTCCTAGGTGATTCCACCTGCATAGGGTCCATTCTTGCTAATATTTATATTTAGCGTAGGCTAAAATATCAAAATTTTGTAGCATGGCTTTATTATCTATTGACATAAAGAGCCACTGGCTTTTCAAATGTCACTTAACTACAATCTCTATTCCTATTCATTGCCTCTGCTGGCTGAACTCACATGCATTTCCAGGACTACACTTTCCCCCGTCTTGAATTAATATGTAAAGAATAGTCATTTATCTCTGTAATATGCATCCAGAAACTATATTGCTCTAATAAGGCAGGAAGAGTTTGCTGCATATGCATAAATAAAATTGCATCTATGAACCCCCTTCAGCATTTAAATGATATACCACGCTGTATTTAGTGTACTCTAGATTTGTGCCATTGGGTACAGTAATATGTGAGGCCCTAACCAAACGTAAATTTGATGATATTTTAATTACTACTAAATTTAACAATTTGGCAATCAATTATAGTTCATTGCACAGTCAGCCAGATGTTCAGACTAGATTTGGCATTTTTATACATCTATCAAGTTCTTCCTAAGGACCTGGGATAGACAGATGTTGATGTTTGATAGTTGATTGTGTGATGAACCAAAATAATGAGCCAGCATATTATCCCACCATGCTATACTGGAGAAAATAGTACATTAGAATTATAACATATTCCATATGCATTGTGAGTAAAGGAGACAGCTTAGTTGTATTAGAAGTCTGGCCTTTTTTTTCCCGAGATGTCTATTTTACTCAGAAAAATTACTATGTGAATACTAGCAAAAGTATGGTCTCACCATTACCCACTTTTGCAGGGGCTTCAAGAATAAGTGAGCCCAGTTTAACCAGTTCTAGTAACTCTTACATTATTATTAAGCACAATTAGTGCAAATATTAAGGAAATATGATTACATTGTGTTCTTGTTTCTTCCTAAAGAACGTGAGTTCTTTACCATTCTCAGTGATAATATCAGGCTCTACATAAAGTTTTGTTTCCTCATGACTCATGATTGCAGTAACACCATTGGAGTAAGGATGAACAGCAAGGCTGAAGCCAGGGCTTCCATAGGATATGTCCCAATGAAAATTGGTTGGGAACAGCAAGTATTGACTTGGTGTGATTCTGCATTGCATGGTGAATAGCTTGAAGAATTTCATGGAAGTGGCTCTCAGTTTCTGGTGTCAGTGGATTGTTTTCTTCTGGGTCCTTGGAGATATCAAAAAGTAGTGGTGGATCATGATATGTGACAAACTGTCCATGGCAGAAGCAAACATGATAATCGTAGCAGCCATTAGATTCTTTGGGACTGAAATTTGGAGTGAAGTAAAATATCTTCCAAATAGAGTTACCTATAAATATGGAGGAGGAAGACAAAGTTGAAGATATGTTATGAAGATGTTCCATAATTGTGATAATCAGGGTACAGAGTCATTGTTTTTTTATAATAGACTAGGTGTAATATACTTAAAATTCTTAATTCAAAAGACAAACTCCAGATATTTGAAACATAATTCCACAATCCATCAGTACTTTAAACCTTAGCTTTCTCAAGAATGTGATTCAACATTATAATAACACCTTATTAAAAAAGAGTAACTGTTTGACAATAGCACATGTACTAATGTTCCGTTATACCTAAAACATGATAAAAGCAGTTTGGTATAAGTTAGTCTTGTGCCTTAATTTACACCAAAATGGCCCTTTTATCTTGACAATACAATTTTGTATATTTATTTCCATTAAACAACTCTTTTCTAGAAATAATGATCCCCTGGTGTTTAGAACCATGACAACAAGCAAAGGCTAATTTTTCACAAACATCTATAGCTGCTTTTACTGACTGGCATTATATTAGATTTACTATAATTTATTGTGTATTTCCTGCTGTTGTAATAGTTTGACAAATCTTGATTATCATTATGCAAACCATTATCTTCATCTTCATATATCATCTGCATATATTGTTTGTTATTTCTGCTCCATGACTTCCTCAGATTCAGTAGATTGTATTATTAATTGTAAAATTAAACATTAAAAGAATTAAAATGAGTGTTGATGCATTCCACTTCTCCATTTGATCACAAAGGAGATAATCCCACTAGTATTTACCCTTGCAGCAGAATGAAAATAATAAATTTTATGCACAAAATTTCTACAGGAAGACATTTTTCTTTATAACTGTATTCTGAGAATTTTATATAAAAACCTTTTTTCTTCATCTAATGATCTATTTATAAAACATCTATTTCATTTTTTATTGGCATATCATGCAAATATATCTACAAAAAAATCTAATATTATTGAAGGATTGACATTTTTTCAAAAAGGCAGACTATGCTGGATAAATTATTGAAGGAAAGCCTGTTAGTAACCTTCACGTCGAAGTTACTATTACAATCAACATCAATAAAACAGTAACTTACACAATCCACAGGGTCCTTTCTGCTCTAATATAAATACAATAATGGTGAAGATATTTTTTTTCAAAATATTTCTTTTATATGTCTAACAAAGTAGAGACAAGCCTTCCTTTCAATTTTTATATAATACCACATTCGTTTTAAAATTTAAAAATGTGTTTTCTTCTGGTAGATGGTGTGTCCTAGGGAGCCATTGGATTTCTTGTAGACTAAGACATCCAGGAAAGGAAGTTGGTTGTTAGCTTAGTGAACTGCATTTTGGGGTGTAGGCTGTTGAGGTGTGTGAAGAAGTTATCCAGTTTTTCTTTCCCATGTGGCCAGATTATGAAGGTGTTGTCTATGTATCTGAGCCAGAGTTTGGGTTTGTGATCAGATTTTTCTAGAGCTTGGGTTTCAAAGTGTTCCATGTAGAGGTTTGCAATGACAGGTGAGAGGGGTGATCCCATGAGTGATCCTTCTATTTGTATGTATTTTTGTCCATTATTGATGAAGTATGTGTTGGATAGGCAGTGGTTGATCAGATCTAGGATGTGCTTGGGGGGATTATATTTGTTTTGGATAGCTGTCAAGGCTTCTTTGATTGGCACTTGGGTGAAAAGGGATATGACATTGAAGCTCACGAGTAGGTAACTACCAATTTCCCTTCCTGGATGTCTTAGTCTATAAGAAATCCAATGGCTTCCTAGGACACACCATCTACCAGAAGAAAACACACACAAACCGCTATCTGCATGCACTCTCACACCACCACCCAGCACAGATCAACTCTGTAGCTAAGACACTCATTTCCAGAACAAAACGCTTAGATGATGAACAACACCTAAAAATCGAAATACACACTCTCACTAACGTACTAACATCCAACGGATTCCAAAGAAATAAAATTACCAACCTAATCCAAAAAGAAACCCCCAATAAAATCCAAGACAGAGAACAAGAAAACGGCAAAGCCCTCCTCCCATACATAAAAGGCACCACAGACAGAATCAGCAAGATCCTCCACAAACACAACATCAAGACAGCATTCTGCACAAACCGAAAAATATCCACCATCCTAAGAAACCCCAAAGACAAAATTGAGTTAGAAAATCAAGTAGTATATGAAATCCCATGCACCGCCTGCCCCACCACATACATCGGACAAACCAACAGAAGAATAAGTGCACGCATTGAAGAACACAAGAACTCAGTCATAAAAGAGGAACCAACTTCTTCCCTGATCCAACACCTCAAAGCCACAGAACATGAAATTGACTTTAAAAAGACCAGAACTATCGCCAAAACTGAACACTTTAACAACAGAATAATCAGAGAAGCCATCGCGATAGAAAAACGCCTACAAGGCATGAATAAACGAGATGATACCTCCCGCCTACCAGCCATTTGGAAACCCGCCCTTATTGACAAACGAGTCCCTAACACAAAGAATGACACCAGACCCACACTCACGAAAACCACACAGGATGTCACCACCACACATCCACGCAGAAAGCAAACCCAAACCCACACCGATGAGGCACGACCACAAACCAGAAGCCAGACCACAGCTGCATCATTAGCCATAGTGTATGTATGTATGTGTGTATGTATATGTGTGTGTGTGTGTGTGTGTATGTGTGTGTGTATATATATATATATATATATATATATATATATATATATATATATATATATATATATATATATGTAGGTCTTTGGTTATTCGGGTCTTCTCCCACGTAAAATTGGAAGTGTCTTGGCGACGTTTCGACGAAGTCTCATTCGTCATCTTCAGGCTGGTGTTCTCGGCTTCGTGCTTCCAGGAGCAATTTGCTCCTGGAAGCACGAAGCCGAGAACACCAGCCTGAAGATGACGAATGAGACTTCGTCGAAACGTCGCCAAGACACTTCCAATTTTACGTGGGAGAAGACCCGAATAACCAAAGACCTACATACAAACACCCGCGAAAACCTGAGAAAAAAAATATATATATGTATGTATGTATGTATGTATGTATGTATGTATATGTATATGATGTATATGTATATGTATATGTATATGTATATATGTATATAACAAAATATAAAATGGCAACGAAGTACAATTGCAAAACAATCCAAAGGAGTTGTCACTCAATTGGCCCCAAATGCATGAGATCCTAAAAGTACAAACTCCCCCCTACAAAGCACCCTTCTTAGGCCCTATAACAGTGTTGGTGAACCTTTTCAGCACCAAGTACTGAAATGGAAGAGAATGCGGGAAGAGTAACTCACTGGCGTCCATGTGCAGAAGCGCCAGAAACCAGATGAGCAGTTCCCCGATGCACACATGCCAGTTGGGCAGCGCACATGTGTGTGTTGGAACTTGGAAGAGCAACAGGCGATGGTTGGCTTCCCTGGAGAGATGGCTCTGTGTGACACTTCCAGCACACATGCCATAGGTTCGCCATTACGGCCCTATAAGATGATAAAATTTAAAATAAGGGAACTGGAGCACATTTTCCATTTGGAAGTTGTGGGTGGATAGATATTATTGGAAGAAGACAGCCTTATAAATAGCCTGATCCTATGTTAAATAGGACTTTAAAAGTGATAACCAGCCCTTTGAATCATATCTAAAAGCCTAATGAAAGTCTGTGCAGCTCATGAAATAACAGTGTTATATGGACATTTTGAGGTGTATCTGTAACTACCCGCACCACTGAATTCCGGGCAAACTGAAGTTTCTGGATGGTGTCAAGAGCAGTGCCATGGAATGATCTAAAATTAAGAGCTGTTGAAAACATTTTACTAAAACAACACAGCAGCAGCAACAACAGTAGTATTATTTATCCTTCATGTTTCACCTTAAATCTCTTAATTCAGATATAATTCAACCAAGAGTGTTTTTATCTTTTTCAAAAAAAAAAATCATTATATTTTTTTCTCAGTCTTTCTTTCTTCCTTATCTTCCTCTTCAATTAATTCTCATAACAATATCAGAAACTCAAATGAACATGTAAAGTTAAAATCATTCTCCCTGCATCTAACATTTGATTTGATTGCAGTAAAAATCCCCACTTCATGAGGAGAGGGTTGCCAGGTCTGCTTCTAAAAAATAGCGGACAAGTGGGGGAGGGGGGGTTAAGTAGTAATTTTTTTTAAAAAAAAATTACAATTAAATTATATATTTTCTTACAAGCATTTTAATACGTATTAAAATAATCACTTCAAAACTTTACTTAAAATTCAAAACATCAAATATATTGTAATAATATGTAAAATATTAAATTACATTTTACTTTGCTGTCGTGTGTATTTTTTATTTGACTGCGCAGCTTTGATCAATTCTTTGTGTTTAAGGAATAATTCTTTAATTTCAGTACAACGTTGAGAAATATTAAATATACAAAGTTCACTTCGAACTGGTGGTACAAGCAGTCGGTTATGTTCATCAGTCCACAAATTTCCCATGACGCTGAAAATTCGTTCAATGTTTGCATTTGATATCGGAATTGATGCACAATACTGGAACAGTTTCAGTAAACTCAGAGCTGGCTCTTTCTTGAAAAAGTACGTCCACTTATCAAGGGATGAATTGCCCTGCAGATGAACATAAACTTCTTCTAAGGCAGAAATTTCATCGAAGAGAGTGTTGGGTGGAAGTTCTTCTCGCCATGGTGATAATAACCAGATGTTCGTCATTTCTTCTAAAGTTGGAGGATTATTGCGATCAATTAGATTGAAACAACTTAACATCTCATATACTGATTCGGTGAAATTATATCACTTTTCTAGGTACGCAATGGCTCTTTGATACACGTTGATGGCTTCTTTCTTGAAATTTTGCACGGCATTCTCAGGCAAATGTTTTTTACGTAAGGCAAATAAAACTTTCATTCCAAAAAACTGCTCATCGTATTTTTTTTGCAAAGAATCACGCAGCTTACACATGATAATGTGAAGATCACATGCAAGAATTTTCTTGTTTTCCAGCTTCAGTAGGGTGTCTTGCATTATTGACATGAAGAAGTGCGTGAAATATAAATACAATTCTGAAATTGTTGGTTCATTGTCCTTTGAGAGTTCATTTTCCTGATCCGAAATAAGGTTCCAGATAACCTTATGGCACTCATCAGATCCAAGAGAAATAAAATACGATTTTAGAGGTATCCAGTTTAAAAGAAGTCTTTCAACCGCTTTAAACAAACTTAACCAACGTGTTGGAACATGGCGCAAAACTTCATGGAATTCTGACTCGCAAAACTCAAAAAATGATTTCAACTCTTCTCGTTTCTTCGCAGAATTCGAAAGTTCGGCAAAAACCTTCAGCACTACATTTTTGATATCAAAAGATAACTGCTTTAATGCATTTTTTGCGCTGTTGTGTAAAATGTGATTATTGCAATGAGCAGCTACAATATTGTCATTTTCCAGCAATAATTTTTGGTAAACAGATTTGTTCACTCCATAATTGACCTATGCATTATCTGCTGAGTAAGCTGAAATATTATTTATTTCCAATTCGTTATAATTAAGAACTCGACACAGCTGATTTTTTATTGATGTAGAATCTTCAAAAGAATCCTCATAAAAGTCTACAATTTTCACACACAGTCCTTCTTCACAAATAAAATATTGTGCAACAACGGGATACATTTTGCGATTTCCCTTGTTTGATGCGTCAGTGGAGAGAGAAAATGGAATTCCAGTTTTAAGATCATTGAGAACCAACTCAATAGAAAAAGGATACTAAGCCTCATTGACAATAGCTGATGATTTGGTTCTTCCACAAGACATCTTTTTTACAATTTCTGAATCATCAAAAATTTGCTTCATTAACTTAATACTGCAATCTTGAGCCAGGAAAGAAATATGGTGTTTGATCCTATGGTAAATTTCAGCCATTTCAGCTACAGTCACTTTCTCACTGAAAGAGAAGTCTTTAACAATGAAAAACGAATTGATTCGCTTGTTGCTGGAAGCTATTTTCTCCTTATCTAAATGATTTTTTGTGCTTGCATGCTGTGTGACAGCTTTTATACCATTATATTCAATTGTGAATGATTTCTGACACAATTTACAATAGGCCGTCGTATTTGTTCTGTCAGTTTCATTGTTGGTAATCCATGCAAAAGTATGGTGTATTTGCACACTCCTCTCTTTCGTTTTAAAGAATTCAAAATCTCGCCGCTGTCACTCTCATCACTCGACGCCATTTTAGGTCAGTCGACACAAGCTACAATACATTTTAAAAATGTGAGCTGTACATAATTTTATAATATATTTTTATTTTAATCTCATCATTAATTTTTTTGGAGAATCGAGTTCAATGGTTATTCAATCTTTGTCTCAGTCTAACTTATGAAAAAAAAGACAAAACACGATTCTCCTATCCTTATTCTCTTAGACTGTACAGCTTTAGATTACGTACCATTTCATCATAAAGCTTTTGAATAAAAAAATGTCCACTATTTTGTGAAAAAAAATAGTGAACATAATGTGAAAAAAGAGGACTGTCCACTCAAATAGTGGACACCTGGCAAGGGTACATGAGGAGCTGTAATTAATTTCTGACTTAAAGCCAGGCTTCCCAGGTCTTCCACATTTTTTTCTCCAGTAATTGAAGCTCAGGGTGGTAGGGTAACTTTTCAGAACTTGGCTGATCCAGCAGAGAAGAAGAAGGCTACTTCTTGTTTTATAGGAATATTATCTTCCCAAAAGTGGCATAAACATATAATTAGTACCCACTTACCAGATCTCTTCCTTAACAGTGCAAACAGTACTGTTTCCACATCTCTCAGAAAACCAATTTTGTAATAGAAGATCTCCATTTTACTAGAAGTCTTGATAGCTCTACTCTTGATACCATTCAAATATCCTTTACCATCGTAAAGATATTTCCCTGCCACTTTAATGAAACACATTCTATTATAAATGATCCAAGATTTGGAAAGCTATTCAGTAAATGGTAAACAATTGGTTTTAGAATTTTTTTTTTTAGTTGCATGCCTTAACATAAAATAATTTGTGAAGTCTTGTAGCTAAGTTTGCTACAGATTAGAGAGCAACACATAACTTCTGAATGTAGTTTATATCACTGAAGATGCAGAAGATCTCTGGAACTAAAATTCCTAGTTAGACAATGAAGTGCATTTTAAAATTCTAAGGTGCATTAACTTTAACTAGAGTTATCAGTATTCAGGTGTCTTGTGTGCTGTTAGACCAAAAAGGCTATTATCAACATTCTATATTGTTTTACCATTCTGAAGGAGTTCCCCAGGCTATTGAGCACAACGATTAGCCATATAAAAAGCTAAGTGTTCTCTATATCAAAGATTTGCTAGAAAGGTAGCAGGGTCAAATAATGACCTTGATGCTGTGGTGAAGGGAAAACCTGGGAGCCACTGAATGTTTAACTTTCTTGGCATCTATATAATTGATCATGCTAGCTGGCAGTATCAGGAATATACTATTCAACATCTCAAGGGCAACATATCAAGTTTGGCTAGTATCTTTATTTATAACTGAACTGTACAATTTAATCTATAAAATCAGACACCACCAGCCCTCGGTTATTTTAGAAATTGATTCCTCTAAATTGTTTCTCCCCATCTTGTATAATTATTAGTGGAGAGGATGTAGAGTCCTGGTTCTATGAAAATAAGGGGCATGTGAGTCCAAAGGCAGTCCTTCCTGAACATTTAGAGCACTTCTGGCCCCAGAAATGCAGTTGGCCCCTTTGCTACTGCTTTCAAGAACGTAGTTAAAACAGTGTCTTGAATTTTAGCAATAGCAATAGCATTTAGACTTATATACTGTCCCATAACACTTTACAGTATTTTCTTGCTGATTTACAATGTAGAAAGATTGTTTCCATATTGCCCCCAACAATCTGGACCCCTTATTTTACTGATCTTGGAAGGATGGAAGGATTCGACCTTGAGCTCTGTCAGAATCAAAATCCAGGTTGTAGGAAGAGTTTTGCCTGCAATACTCCATTTTAACCATTGCACCACCAGGGCTCATAATTTTCTTTTAGTGGTGCTATTGAGATGCATTTTTTGTTTTGGAGCCAGTGGTCAACATTTTCTCCTAAATATGCAAGTAAATCCTATCAAAGAATAGATGAGATATTAGATCTCACCCATGGATCCATCCAAGAAAAAAAAACACCAAGGTATCTAAGCTATCTTCTAGTTAGATGGTTTCAGTTTCCTTAATATCCCACTTCTCTATTTCTTTCTGTTCCATCCTGATTCAGACTTCTCCTTTTTAGAAAGTCAAATGACCCACTTGCTTCACACAAAATGGATCTAGAAAAAATGGGAGATGCTGAGGAACCATTTACTGCAACATATAGCATCTGTATTTTCTAAACTGTTTTAACGATATGGCTGAATATTAAAAACGTCATTGTGTAGCTTTGGGAGAAACTGATTTATCAGATGTGTAGTAAGACTACCTTTTTCAACTTCTGATTTTTTCTTCCTTAGACTTCATTCTCAAAATGTAGACAATTATGAAGAAGATGTTTTTAAGGATAGTAAAAAAGAAAAATGCAATCTAATCTTTTATCTGTAAATTCAGGAGAAGCAAACTAAGATTAATAGGGCAGGTCTGAGAAGGGCAAAAAGTGTTGGTTCCTTGGTTGTGTTATAATCCATCATTCTGTTATTGCAAGCTACTGCTACAAAGCTTGACAACAGCATAGAACCTTAATGGCTGCATTTCTAATCATTGCAGAAAAGTAAAATGCATTAGTGGAATGACCAATATAATATGCTGTCAGACACAAAGAGCTGTCAGAGTTGTAATCTGTAAATTTGATAAACTGTTATAAGACTGGTCATTAAAGTGGAGACTGCTCTCTCTAGATATCCCAGCTGGTATATAATTTCATTGTTTAAGAAGATCACTGTAAGGATTGAATTAATCTTCCAGCAATTAATAATCCTTTTGTTCTGGCAAATTCCTGTAAGAGTGACGCTTTATTAGATACCGGAACAGTTAAATGCCGTTCTTTAATGAAATCTGCAATCATCAAGAAAGAATAAAGTTATTTTAATAGTACTTGCAATATGCTGGTCTGCAATAAAAAGAAAAAGAAAAACCCTTCTACTTTCTTTTGAAAAAGACAAAAGATTCCCAAACATATTCAGTAATGGCCCTGAAACCAGACATAAGGTCAATGTCCAGATATTCCTATCAAAGAGTCACAAAATTAGCTTTTTCTATTAAAGGGGCCTGGTGGCTCAGCAGACTAAAAAGCATTGTGATTAACACCAGCTGTCTGCAATTACTGTAAGTTCGAATCTCACCAGGCTCAAGGTTGACTCAGCCTTCCATCCTTTCTAAGGTAGGTTAAATGAGGACCCAGTTTGTGGGGGCAATAAGCTGACTTTGTATAAATATACAAAAGAATAAAGGCTATTGCTTAATGCATTGTAAATCGCCCTGAGTCTCCAGAGAAGGGCGGCATATAAATCAAATTTTTTTTAAAAAAAAGAATGGTGTGCTGGGACATGGAAGTGGTGATTGATATGCAGCTGGACAATGAGGAAAAAGACAACTATTGGTGGATAGTGAGAAGGGGCACTGGGCCTGATGACAATTGTAGAGTAGCTGGTAGAGGTTAGCTGGCAGCAGGGGAGATAAGGACACTGACTGAACATTTTTATGTAGTTCCTGAACAACTTTATGATATCTCTTCTGTCAATACAAAACACATTGAGGTTTTATTGTTCCCAATCAAACTGAAGACAATAATGATGTTACAAAGAGCAGCAATCCAACAGAAATGAACAGGTATCTCAATCCAACAAACAGTTGTTCAGATTATGCTCGAAGTAACAGGTATATAAGATCAGGCAGGCCTTATTGTCTTCTTGGACGAACTAACCAACTAATCTGTTGTAGAATATCTAGCCAGTGCTACATTATGAACAATTGTACTACATATTCCAAACTTTCTCTGAAACAAGATTTTTTTTATTTCCAAGGAGCTCTTTCATAAAGGCAAAGTAGCAGCATTAAACATAATAATAAAATATATTTACCTCAGGCCTAGCATATGGATTTCACTGGTAATACAATTGGCTTGCATTTTATTAAAAATATAATCTAATTTGTTCAATATGTCACTTTCCTGAGATAGATGGAAGCTCACCAGCCATCAAATAAGGCCAAGATGTGTCAAAATGGAAATCATTCTTTTTCAGGACTTAACAAATGCCATGGTTTCTGATGACAGAGAGCAGAATCAATAAGCTATTGCCTGACTGTTTTTCATGCCTGTCAAGAGAAACACTCTTCTATAGAAAATAGTGTGAGTCGAAGTGTACATAAGTTGATTAACAGACATTTTTCTTAGAGTCTAGTTAATAGTATGACAGTATTTGCTTAAACTAAAAGTGGTCTTCTCCCCTTTGACAATTATGTACTTTCACTTTGCAAATAAAATACACAAATTATGCCACATGAATTATTTTTCTGACTACTTTACAATGGCCTTTAAAATGACAAAAGACATAATGAGGGTGGAGGTTAGCTGCAGTACTATGTATGTTGAATCCTCCACCTCTTTAGACAAGAAACAAAATGGTGAGGGACAAATGCAAAAGCTTGTATGGTTTATTGTCACAGGTAAATGCCTTATTCTCAAATATAGGAAATGTATGTATACAGTACATCAAGGGTTAATTTATTCTCCCTTCCTTAATGTATTCATATGTAACCACTCCTACCCCTAACTCCGCCTTATTAATATAAAAGAGCATACATGCTCCTCCTTCTTGCTTCTATCTGCAATCATCCAGAGAATATAGAATGCCTACTGTAAATAAATGATACTTTGTTTGTATACTACTTTTTCTGAATCCTTCATTGAGTCCGATCCTCGAATTATTGCAACATTTATGCTATCTTTGATTTTTGTTGCTGTTAAAAGTGGAGAGGGGGTGGGGGAGAGAGAGAAGGCTCATGCAGGATAAAGAAAACTTTTAAATAGTATAATTATTTTCTAAATAGTGTACAAACATGTCCACGAGTTGATCTACTTGCTGTTTAGTTACTCTTTGCCTTCTATGCCATAAATCTGAAATGTTTTACACGGACATTAAAAAAGTCATATGGTTTAGTGGTTAAGGTTTGGACTACGACCAGAAAGACCAGTTCCACAGCCATGAGAATATTTCATAGCGTATTTGATATGGGCATAAAGGTAGGCCTGAACCCCCCATGAAAACAAAAAATAGAATACAGTATTGATCAGTAAAACTTAAAATGTTAAAATAAAATCAATTAATCAAATTAAAAGAATCTAATCACTGCAATCTTGGAGCCATAATACTGCAGTACCTTTAAAATACTAGATTGATCAAACACAAATTTTCTTATCTTGAATTACATGTTTAGCCTATCCAGGTCAAAATGAAGAATCTCTGCAACCAAAATGCATTTTTATGATTTATAATCACTAGCAATATTATCCATGTATGATAAGAAATCGGCTTAGTAACATCTGCTGATCCACAAGTTGCCAGTGCCCTTTCAAATGCAAACTTTTTATGATCTTTTTTAACTGTTCTTCCTACATTTCTCATCAAAATATATAATGAATAAAATACAACAATGTAATATACAATATATAAAACCATAAAATTGGAACAAACTGCTATTTTCTTAGTCTATCTGCACTCTTACAATGCATTTCCTAGCATTCAGTCTAGATGAATAAGAGTTTCTAATAAAGCCCAAGTTATTATATTTCATTTGCTTTTATGGTAGAAGATAAAGTAGTGTTTGCATTGAAGAAAAGAGTTCTTTCATTTCGTTTTAATCTCATAAATGCTTGAAAGAAACTATCTTATATCTTCATGAATTCCTTCAGCATTTTAGAAAAAATAGGCAATATATTGGCTAAAAGCTACTGATTAAAGTACATGAAATCTTATGCATGTCTTTTCAGAATTCTCAGTGAGAAAAAATTGGCTTTAGAACTTCAGTTTCTGTATCTGCTAAAAGTGCATACATGTGAGCAGTAAAACCAGAGATTTTGACCAAAATATGCACTTTCACATAAAGGTGCCAATCACAAACTTTAGACATGTAGTCCAGAATCACCTTGGATAGTGAGAAGGACAGTGTATTAGATAGACAGACAGACAGACAGACAGAGATAAAGTCCCAGAACCTCCTAGCTTTCAATATCACATATGATGCAACATGATTATGAGATTGTTTAGCAATACACACAGAGAGGTACTAATACACACAAGCACATAAATAAATATATCTATATGCATGCACGCACACTTACTGTACAGACATATATAGTACATATAATTTTTAGATTGCTCACTGGCAGGACGATCAGATCTACAAGCCTCCTTACACAGAATCTTAACCATTACTAGAAGCTGTTCCTGGAATCTGAGAGCTTTGGGAATTGTAGGTATATGTCACGTATATGAGGAGAATTGTTATACCGGTAATTGATAACTTATTTTTCCTGATTGGATGCACAAAAATATGATCTTATATCTATGTTTAAGTTTTGGTGCATTTTTTTCTTGTTTGCTTCAGAAATGCAATGCTCTTAGTCTGGGAAATCCTCAGAATCTTGGGATGTCTTGGATTCTTCCAAGAGACCACTAAATAATCTAAAGCTAAAAAAACACATTTTCTATATGTACATATGAATACTATTGTTCCACACCTGTTTCATGGTAAGCTGCACTGTGTATAATGAAGAAAGGGAGTAAAGAACAAAACAAAGAATAAAAGCATTATAAGAAAAAGGAAAGATATACAAATGTAATTTAGACCAAGACTATTAATTATAGTGCAGCTTCTGTACTGGTTGTCCTCATCAACCATGGTTTCTATCATCTCCAGCTAACATTTCATATACATATACTTTTTTGTTCTTTAAACTCTTATCTCCATCTTTTTGAGGATCTTATCAACTATACCCAACCAAACTTTCTTTGGACTTTCTCTGACCACTCAATACTATTCATTTTAGGTGTCACATTATTCCTTACATAATCACAATTCACTAATTCAACAAATGCACATTTGTATATTTTTCTTTTTATTGCAAAAGTTTTACAATTACATTTTCACCCCATTTTTCTCACCCCCCAACCCACCCCAAACTCCCCAACCTAACCCAACCTAACCTTCCCTACCCCCCCCTAACCCTCCCCTCCCCCCCGGACTTCCACAGAATATACTCCCATCAAAAACCCCTTTTATATAAAACTTGAACCCCTCCATCCCCCATATAATTTTCCATCTTCACAAAATTCAAATATTTCTATCTTAATATAATACTATCAGTGAAAAGCTATTTGATACTTCCTAGTTTGATATTTGTTCTGCACATAATCTATCCACTTTTTCCATTCCCATTCATAAGTCTCTTGTGAGCGATCTTTTAGGTATGCTGAAATCTTCGCCATCTCTGCAAAACTGGCCATCTTCAAAGTCCATTCCTTGATAGTGGGCAAAGCTTCATTTTTCCAGTATTTACCTATCAATAATCTCGCTGCTGTTATCATATACAATATCAACTTTGTTTCATCCAATGTAAAACCCTTAACTATACCCAATAAAAACAATTGTGGAGAAAATTGAATTTTTTTCTTCAAAACATTCTGCATAACCCACCAAATCTTTATCCAAAAAGCCTTAACTTTCTGACAAGTCCACCACACATGATAATATGTGGCATCTAAGCAATCACATCTCCAACATTTTGGTTGAACATTAGGGTACATGCACGACAATTTCTTAGGATCTAAATGCCATCTATAAAACATTTTATAAAAATTTTCCCTCAAATTCTGCGACTGTGTAAATTTAACATTCTGAACCCATATTTTTTCCCATGTTTCCAACATCACTGGTTCTGCAAAATTTTGTGCCCACTTAATCATGCAGTCTTTAACCAATTCTGTTTCTAAATCCCTTTCTAACAAAACATTATAAAGCCTTTTAATATGCATTGGACCTTTCTCTTTTATATGTCTAACCAATTCTTCCTCATGTAACATAATACCAGTTTTTTGGTCCTCTTTCCATCTCAATTGAAGTTGATTATACTGTAACCAAGTTAAATTAATCCCTTCGTCCAACAGTGTTTCTAATGTGTTCAATTGCCATCTGCCCGCATCTGTAAAAAGAACTTCTTTATATAAAAACCCCCCAAGTGACATTATATTTGTATTCCAAATAATATGACCAAGATCCAGCCATAGCGGTATTTTGTAATCCCATTTGAGTCGGTGCTTCTTCCAAACTCTCATCAAAGAGTCTCTAAGTATATGGCTTTTAAATACTTTATCCACTTTATTTTCATAAAATAAGTAAGCATGCCATCCAAATTCGAGATCAAAACTTTCTATATTCAATATTCCAGTCTTTTTCCTTCCAAACCAATCGCTTGCTTGGGTCAGAGCTGCTGCTTCATAATATAACTGTAGGTTTGAAAGTTTAAGACCTCCCCGTTCTGGAACATCTTGCATAATTTTCAATTTCACTCTCGGTTTTTTCTCGTTCCAGACAAACCTATTCACTCCACTTTGCTACTCTTTCAATTGTTTATCACTTTTAAGCACCGGAATCATCTGAAACAAAAAAAGAAATCTTGGCAAAATGTTCATCTTAACTGCTGCGACTCTTCCAAGTAGACACAGCTGCAATTTTTTCCAAGTCTCCATATCTTTCTGCACATCTCGCCACAACACCTCATAATTATTTTGAAACAGTTTCATATTTGATTCTGCAACCTGAACTCCTAGATATTTAACCTTTGGTACAATCTCAAAACCTGCCCTCCTTTCGAATTCGTGTTTACGATCTTGTGTCATATTTTTAACTATCATCTTAGTTTTTTTCTGGTTCAATCTAAAACCTGATACTGTGCCATAGTCTTGTATAATGTCTTTCATCTGGATTATTGATTCCATCGGCTGTGTTAGGGTAACAACCAGATCGTCTGCAAATGCCTTTATTCTGTAGTCCTCTTGCCTTATCACTATGCCTTTCAAGATATTCGAGTCCCGTATTGTATTTAACAAGACTTCTAGTGTTAAGATAAATAACAATGGGGATAATGGACAACCTTGTCTTGTTCCTTTTTCAATATTAAAATCTGTTGTCAAACTTCCATTAATAATAATCTGTGCCTTTTGCTCTTGGTAAATTGCTGAAACCGCCTGTATAAATTGATCCCCAAAGTCCATCTTTTTTAAAGTCTTTAATAGAAAATTCCAGTCCACTCTATCAAAGGCCTTTTCTGCATCAAAAAAGACCAGCACTGCAGGGATCTGTTTATTCTTCTCAGGATATTCCAATAAATCTATTACTTGCCTTACATTATCCTTCATATATCTGCCCTCAATTAATCCCGCTTGATCATCATGAATCACCTCTTGAATTATTGGCGTCAACCTGTTGGCTAATACTTTTGCGTAAATTTTATAATCATTATTCAGAAGAGATATTGGTCTATAATTCTCCGGCTTTTTGGGACCTGCTTGCTCTTTTGGTATCAAAGAAATATAAGCTGTTTTCCATGATGGGGGTATTTTACCCCCTTGTTTTATGTTACAAAATAAGTCTCTGAGTTGTTCCACCATTTCTGCTTGCAAAGTTTTATAATACACTGCATTGTGTAGTACTCTTAGCTCCCTTTTTGTATTGTCTTTCCTGTTGTTGCTTTTCTTTAAGTTGCTTAGATTTTGCACGAGTTATACGCTGGTCTTTGACTTCAACCATCCGAGCCGGGTCCAAAATTGGAGAAGATTCTAACAGGTGCTCCTCCAGAAAACCTCCTGTAGCACCCTGCGTTTCCACTGGCTCCACCTGCTTAGACTGTTCTTCCTTCTCTTGCTGAAGTTGCTTCTTATCGCTCTCCTTAATCTCCAACACTGTGGATGTACGTGGAGATGGTGATCTCTCTTTAAGAACAATAGAATAAAAGTGTTCCGCCTTCTCAACAGTGTTCAACCGATGTCTTTCTCCATTGTACTTCAGAATTATACCAGTTGAGACGTCCCACCGAAATGGTATTTGTTGTTTTTTCAGTTCATTCACTAAGAAACCAAAGTCTTTTCTATCTTTTAACATTTTAGGTGGTAGTTCTTTATAAATTCCAATTTGAGCTCCCTCCACTTGCACAGAAGAAAGAAAAGATTTTTGCAAAATATCATTTCTTATTGTTCTGTCTGTAAAATATATCACCACATCTCTAGGCAATTGTCTTTGTCTGGCCACCCAGGAGTTCACTCTGTAAATTTTGTCTATTTTGTAAAAAACCTCTTCAGGATTGATTTTTAATAACACAGCCAGAGCATCAGCACAAATCTGTCTCAAATCTTGTCTGTCATTCTCTTTAATACCTCTAAGCCTTATAGCGAATTCCATGGCCCTGAATTGCATCATTGTAATTTCATTTTCAACTCTCTGCATTTTATCATCAACATCAGAAATTTTATAGTCAGTATCCTTGATTTTAACATTGACTTCTGATTTAAATTCTTCCAGTTTGGAATCCACTTTAATAATAATTTCTGACAGGCCAGACACCACATTCGATATTTTTTTAGTCACCTTGCCATAATCCTCTTCACCATACTTTTAATTTCATTAATTTCCTGCATAATTTCCTGTTGAGATTTTTGAAATTTATCATCTATTTCCTGTTGAGATTTTTGAAATTTATCATCCAGAGCCTGAGTAATAAATTATTTTAAACTTTCAAAATCAAAATCTTTTTTCTGACTCTGTTGAGCAGGAGGAAGCTGCTGTTCATGTTTGTGTGTGGGGGATCCCCCCCCCGCTGCCTTTCCTTCCTGCTTCTTAGAAGCCATCCTGCCACGCAGGTTAGATTTTCTGAAAAAGGAGATCCTTTTTCCTTTTCCACCACCACAAAGTCCTCTGAAAAAATCCCCCAGGTTTAATCAAATTGGGGATAGAAACTAGACTGAAGCAAGCTCAGATTTTAAAAAGGATTTTTTTCCCTCTTCTCCTGTTCCTCCTTGTTACAAGCAGCACAACTTTGTAGCTGATTGAAATAACTTCACAAATCCACTCTCACTCTCAGCTTGTTAGCGCTGCAGCGGCGCCATTTTTTTTCAAACCGCTTTCACTCGATTGTACTTTTACTTAAATCAAAAAGTGACCAAAGCAATAATACTTGCGATTTCCAGATTTGAGGGTTCAGGTTGATATTTCCGCTAATTATTAAGGTTGGTTTCATTCAATTTGAATGTTTGCTGCAGCCGGCTTGCTCTGCGGAAGGCAGAGTCGTCCCATGCCGTCCAGAGTCTCAGCAAGTTGAAAGGGAGCCGCGCCTGTTTCCTCCCCAGTAGCGATTTTCTGGGGGCTCACAGGGGCTCGACCTGCACCTTGCTTGCTCTTCTCCTCAAATCCTTCAGATTTTGGAGTTTTCAAGCCGCTTCTCAGAATCGAAGCAACTCTACAGGCGGCAGGACTGGCGGTCCTTAAAAAGGGACCATCTTTCACCGGAGGCAGACAAACCGGAAGTCCCACATTCATATATTTTTCAATGAGCGTTGAAAACTAAATAAGTGGTCAGCAGATCTGCTTGACATAAATCCTAACTGCACTTCCCAAATTGTATTTATCTTTTCCTTTCATTCATTTTCAATTAGCTCCCCTTATCAATCTTCCTGCAGTTTTTGTATGTGCTATCTGGTTCTTTGTATAGGTAAACAATATCAACAATCTTTCAACTGTCAGACAGTAATACAGATTTCAAAAACATGTTAAACAAGTCTTACATTCAGTCCATTAGCAGTCTGCCATATCCCTATCTTAACATTTCTATAATTACACTATCCACATCTGCAGTCTCCTTTTTGATGTTCTTATGACATTTATGACTTCCCTTTCATCCTATTTTTTTTGTTATACTATTATGGTATTCAGCTCCACTCATTAATATATTACTAATTTTCCCACATAAATTTCTAAATAATCCTTCCAAGTTCCAACATTTCCTCACTTCAATTTTGTCCCAAATCATATCTTCACTTTTATGTTTAATTTCATTCATTTTGTTGGAAACTCTTATTTAGCCCTTTCCAAAGATTTAAAAAAAATTCTGTGCAATCCTTCAACTTGAACTTATTTTTTTTAATTGCAGACTTTGCAACAAACTTTTTCTTTATACAATAGTTATTATACAATAACTTTCTTTTATTCTTTTTTTGTGTGTGGTTAGAATTTTTCTATATTGACTTTTTCCTCTCTTCTTTCATATCACAATTCTACCAGGCATCTTTTTAATAATTTTCCATTGCTACAACTCCACACATTTCTATGGTACCTTACAACAAATCTTTTTACCCCGTCCCAAGCAGTTAGTACGTTATGAAATTATGCATTCCAAGCTTTATACATACAACAATCTATATGACACCAATTCATATTTTATATATATATTAGCCTGTACAATTAAATTGCTTTTTAATTAAATTAATAATTTCAGTTAAAACTGCATCTTTACTTCCCTCCACTTATTCGTCAATTCCATTCCACAAAATCAATCTTTATTCAGATTTAATATATCATTCCATTTTTCCTAGTTTTATGGGCATATAATTATCATTCATTCATTCATTCATTCATGTTCTTTGTCTTGTATTCCTCTTATGTTCCAAATCACAATCTTTTATATGCCATTGTTTCAAGAGTAGGCAGTAAATGTCTACTCTACAAAGACAGAAGGCCTTTGTATAATTCTCTCTTGAATGCCAATTGTGCCTTTCCTGAATTGGGACTTCTTATCATTCATGTTCCCAGTTGGATTTCTGCAATGCATCATATGTGGAAATATTCATTGAAGTATCCAGCTAAATCACAATAGCAATAGTTGCATCTTGATAGACTCATAGTGCATCACTATTCCATGACTATGTCTGGTAGATTTCCAAATGAAATTCATGGTTAGGACTGCGGTCAAATGATCTTCGTTTTCAATGTTCTGTGACAATTTCCCAGCCAAGGGGGCGGGGAGGGAGGGAGGGAGGGAGGGAGGGAAGGAGGGAAGGAAGGAAGGAAGGAAGGAAGGAAGGAAGGAAGGAAGGAAGGAGGATGGATTTCCAATGTCTCTTATCAGATTCCCAAAAATAAACTCATCCTTGCTCCCACTGCTTTTTTGCCTACCTTTGGTCATACTATTTTTATCTTTAAGTATAGGACTATTAATAAAGGAGAATATTTGTAGCTCAGGATTGAAATGAGGGGGGAATGTGGAGCTCTCTGAGCTTGGTTGTTTTCTTGCAGATGTTTCATTATCCAAATTAGGTAACATCATCAGCAGTGATGATTTTACCTAATTTGGGTCATAAAACATCTACAAGAAAACAACCAAGCTCAGAGAATATACCCGGACCCCTTAGGATAGAAATATCTATGAAACAATGACAGAATGGGATTTGGGTTGTCTAGTACACATTAAATGTTATTTAATCATCAATTACTTTCCAATGAAGATGTGTGTATGAATTATATGAGAACATAGATATTGAATTCTTGTCTTTTTTTAATTGTGACAAATATATTTAACAATGTGACAGCAAATGCTGACATTTAAATAAAAGTGAATTAGCCTCTTTAAAACATCTGTGTTGATATATTATAATTCAGAGCTGTCAACATTATGTTCTCCTTACAGACATTCCTAATTTAGCTCGGGATGACTTTAATTCAAACAGATGCTAGAAGCAGTTTTTACATATGAAGAAAAAAGAAAACACTTCCCAGCTGTGTTAAACTTTTAATCACCAAAATATGCTGTTTTAATCTGGAATGGAGTCAGTGCTGAGCTTAAAATCAGCAATTTAAAAACATCACTGCTAGATAGGTCTTAGCAGAATTGGAAAATTTTATCTTCCATAATATCTGCTTCATTCTACTCTTCCCGTACTTAAGATCTTCATCCATGGATTATACATATACCTTTTTCTGTTTTCTAATTGCTAATTGCATAGGAATAGTATGACTTCATAGGTCACGTACCCTACTGATAATTCAAATAGCATCCATAAATTCCATTCTTGGCCCTCGTTTAGAAAAGGACATAGTGGGCACAATGTGGTAGTCTTTGTCTACAACTAAAATCAAGGTAAAATAAACTGAATTCAGCCATTTCTCTCGAATGCCCACAACATCAGTTTTCATGAACTGTTCATTCTAGTTCATTATTATGGCAAAGATGAAACTAGTTTGGATGGTAGAGTACACTATAAAAATGAAACCTTATACATTTGGAACTGCTCATTTCCTTCATTTCCAGAAAGAACACAGCCAGCTAACAACTGGATATGTCCCAAATAAGTAATACTGTAACAGTTATACCTATTTTGATAAGATTTATCTGCCATAAAATTAAAAAATCCAAGAGATTTGCTGCCATGCAAGGGCAAAACTCTGGCTTGGAATATCACTCCAATAATCTTTCTGCATCCTTACCTTCAGCTATTAACTGGCCTTGTTGCATACTTTGTTTGCTATTCTACATGTGTGTAGGTTTATGAAATGAAATTTCATACATACACATAAACACACACACACACACACATTTCATGTTATTTCATGATATTCCCAATGGTTCAGTGCTACAGTACTGAGATTAGATTTTATATGCAAATTAATTTAGGTGGATGAGATGGAGAGGAGAGAATCTTTTTTCTGAAAATAAGTTAAGAAAATCTGGTTCAGATGCATTGTTCAGTAAGATAATCATAACAGATACAATTGACATTTTACATATGAAATAGTTTATTTTCTCTTCCACTGGGTGTTTTCAAATAGAGGCTGAATTAGTCATCTATCAGGGATAGTATAATGAGTCCTGCAGTTTTGTAGAGAGTTGGACTTGATGATCTCCCAGGTCCCTTGCAACTCTATGATTCTATAATTCTATGAGTCAGTTACAGTATTGAAGGGTGCACTCTTAGAGGACCTGAAATAGGAGATAATTTATAGGGCTGTTTGGGAGTTCAAAAATATGGAATTAAGACAGAATAGCAGGTAAAGCTGCTTACTGTGGTCAGGTTGCTACAGGCAATCACATAACTTTAGCTTATTTTTTAGTATTTTTTATGGAGTGATTTCTTTTATTTAAAAGTAAATATAAAACAGATACATAACTTATAAATGGGTTTATTAGGGGAAAAGGGAACTTGATTCATAATATAAAATTGAACTGTATGGCTGCTGGTAAAAAACAATTACCTTGAAATGTTCTTACTGTCAAAGTCATGTTTTCATTAAGAGCATTAAGTTAATATTAGACTTATAGGGTCTTTATGTAATAGCTGTTCAAAAACTATGAGATCTTGAGGTTGCTCCATTGTTGCTGTTAACATCTAATCTCTTGAATTATTTTTTAAATTGTTTAATGACTGCTTTTTAACATTACCAGTTTTATGTTTATAAACATAAAATTATATATGTTGTAGACTGCCCAAAGTCATTTTTTGTGAGATGCAGCCTTATAATTTGATTATAAGACTGCATTTCACAAAGTTAATTAAACAAATAATATTTATAAGACATTAAAGTTTTTATTTAAAGGTATCCAATATCCCTGTTTTCTATTTTCATTTTGCCATGAGGAAAATAGACATTAGAAAATGTATCTCAGCACATAAGTATAGACTCATTTGCTGACAAGTGTAAATGATCATTAAATGATCACTTGAGTTTGAGTGATATAAATATGATTCATTGATATTGATTCATTAATCAATAAAGTCTTAAGAATTTTTATTCATGGAATTTCAAAAGACTAGTTGTAATTTTGAGAGCAAAATAAATAGTACATTAAAAGAAGAAAGGTTTTCAGTTTATTAGATATTTCTTTGGGCAACCATGCTGGTTTCTTTTGAGTTTTCTTATTTTTCTTCTTCATTGGAGTTGTGCTAGACTGGGCTTTTATAATCGCACTTTTCAAAATTTTCCAAGCCTCTTGAAGTTTCTCATCCATGGAATCCTTCCCAAGCTCTCTCTAAATTTATTGAAATCAGCTCTCTTAAAATCCAAGATTCTAGTTTGACTTTGTTCTATTGCTTATGCTTGCATAATGTTGAATTCCATTATTGCATGGTCACTCCTCACCCTCCCGCCAAGGGTCCTGTAAGTTCAATGCCTTCTATCATTTCATCTCTGTTAGTGAGAATTAAGTATGGCTCACCCTCTAGTTTCCTTCTCTACTTTTTGGGAGACAAGTTGTCTACTAGGTTTGTCAGCAATCTTTGATCTTCCACTAGGTGCAGAGTTGGTTTTCCAGTCAATGTCAGGATAGTTAAAGTCCCACATTACTATTGTGGTGTACCTTAATTAACTGACTATCAAAAAGTTCATCTATTTCCTCTGTTTGGTTGGGTGACCTATGGTATATACCTACGGGAATGTCATTCTTTTTTCCCAAATACATTCAAGACAGTTTTCATCATTGTTCTGCTTATTATAGCACAACTCCACTTCCTTTTTTATTAGGTCTGTTTCTTATAAACAATTTAAATATCTCTAGATTATATTCATTTATCAGTTTCATCCAGGGTGAAATGCTCCCTGTTCGGATCAGATTGCCCGATCCAGTAGCGATGAAGGCGGGTGGTTTGGAGAACTGGTAGCAAAAATCCCTGCCCACCCCCATGGTCAGCTGAGCCGCACAATCATCAGAGGCTTTTTTTTTTACTTTTAAAAGCATTTTTTTCTACAACCTCTTTGGCCAAGAAATGCTTTTAAAAGTAAAAAAAAAAAAATGCCTCTGATCATCATGTGGCTCAGTTGGGATTGACAAAGGCTTTTAAAAGAAAAAAACCCTTTCAGGCAACTCAGCTTGGATTGTCACAGGCATTTAAAAGAAAAAAAGGGTTTTTTTCTTTTAAATGCTTGTGACGATCCAAGCTGAGTTGCCTGATTGGCAGAGGTTTTTTAAAAAGCCTCTGCTGATCAGGCAATTCAGCTGGGATCGTCAGAGCCTTTTGAAAGCATTTTTTTACAACCTCTTTGCTGAAGAGGTTGTAGAAAAAATGATTTTAAAAGAAAAAAAATTGGCCACACCCACCCAGTCACATTCCCCCCCCCCACCAAACCACGCCCACAGAACCAGTAGTAACAAATTTCAGATTTCACCACTGGTTCCATCATATCTGCCCTTGTGTACTTGGATTACTAGTTCATCCTGTTTATTCCTCATATTTTAGACATTTGAGTTCTTTTTGACTGCCCCTGTGTTTGTTTTCTGCATAACCTGTTTTGTGTCTGAGTTCCCCTTCTTCCTTACCATCTGTTTAATTAATGCCCATGGTTTGGTGCACACTATCAAAAGCTTGATTTTTCTAAACAGCAACTTCAATATTCTTAGCCACACATTCCAAAGGCGACACCGGAATCAATGAATTAAGATTACAAGTAACATTTTAGGCTATACATCAGGATAAATTTTTTGAAGGTCAGTCGCTAGAACATGCTACTGCATGATTTGTTGAGTTATCCTTCACTAGAGGACTTCAAACAGAGGCTTGATGGTCATTTGTGAGAGATACTATAAACTAAGCAGGGATTCTACTGATGATTTCTATAGGTTTTTTTTAATAGTGAACTTTATGTTCAAATGATTGTTAATGATACAGCAAGCAGAAATATTACTAACACAATCAGCTTCATAATCAAAAAAGAAATATTAGTATCAGCAGCATCCTTGTTTTCAAGGCTTTCTTTAAGCCCATCTAGGTCTCATTGCTATAACATATTGTAATCTAGTGCTTCCCATGGGAATCAAAAACAGCCTGAAAGCAGATCTGACAAATATCAAAACATGGAAGAGGTAGAAATTGTCACTTTAATAAAGCAAATTATTCAGGATGGAAAACCTGAGTATGATAAATATTAAAAATTCATATGAGTTAGATAAACAGGTAGTGAAATAACCAATATTTTAGTGTAAGAAGGTATACATAAAGTGATGGAGATTAGAATGAAAATCCCAACTTCTTAGGAAAATAGACAAAAAAATAACTGTTGGTAATACTGGAGAAAGATGAAATCAAAATAACTTAAGAAAAAATGAACTTACTGTGTAGGGTTTGACAAAAAAAGAAGTCAGTAATAATATAAGTAGATTTCCAAGGGTATCATACAAATTCATAGAGGAATGAATTCTTCCTATTAAACCCTAAACATTTTAGGATAAATCGATAGGTAATCATTATACAAACAATGGATAAAAGCTGTTGCCTTTGTACTTTTCCAAAATATTGTAACATTGCTGAAAACAAAATGTAGAACTCAACTAGAGATGAACAACTTCTGTTCTCACAAGGCCTGAATTTTCTCACAGATAATCTGATGGGAGCCAGTAGCCACTGGCGGGTAGAGCTGAAGCAAGAATTGCCCAAAAATTAGCAGTATAATCCATGTTCTCCTTTTTACACATTTTTCCTTTTTTTCTTCCAAGCTGTAGAGTTCCTAACTTCGACAGGCTCCTGATATATCAGGTCTTTTTTTTAAGAATATGATTTTACTGATGTAAATGTAATGCATCTACTTTTATCCATTTTGAACTATGTTTGCTAATTACACTATATAGGAGGAGGAGTAAAACCTTAATCAAAAAAGTAGATTTTTACATGTTCCATATCAATAATGAATATGAGGTATCATATTTCAAATACTAAGGACATTCGATCCTAAATATGCTTACTTGAAAGTATTCTTATTATAAGAAAGAGATTTCAAAGAATGCTCACAATTCAAAAAAATCTAGATAACCTTAAGGGTTGAACAATTGTTGCCAGCCAATGATTAGAAGAAAAGTACAAGAGCAAGTACTTGTTCCTGTATAACAATAGCAAGTTGGATCAGACAGGCCTATGTAACAAGAGTGAAGAGATGGAAGACATGACATTGCTTAGCCAAATTGTCTATAAAGTGTAAATAACATCTGAATTGTGGGATGATGTATTGCAGGGATTTTTAGATATGTGTTCTCCTAACTTGGGGCCTCTCATTCCACAACCTTCATGGTTGAGCAGATAAAGCTATGGTAGATGGTTAAGATAGAACAAAGATCTACCAGAATGGTATCTGTCTTGGTGTCCTTCAACTTTCTTGAACTGGTCAGTCTCTGGACAGATATTGAAGTATCAGCTGTTGGCTTTACTGAGGAAAATCCATGCAAATTGTAACCCTGTGAAGACTGTGACTCTATATTTGGGGAACAGGTTAAATTAAGATTATGTAGGTAATGGAATTCTATGTTTGTGGAATGCCAGGAGAAAGATTGCATCCTGTTTGCAATATTGCACTCTGCTCCATATTGGGCTGCAGGTGAATATTAGTTGGACCATTGGGCCATTTTTTTTCTGGTAAACCATTAACTAAGGCTAATTACTGGAAACAGTTTGTTTCTTAGGAGAACTTCACAGGCTGAAGGTAGAGTTTTAGTCTTACTTCAAGGTATTGTTATATGTCATTCAATATGTGGCTAGGTTATATGAAATAGTATAAGTGCTTCTGGAGAGATAATTATCTTTGTTCTGGCCTATTTGGCAGCAAAATGAGAAAGATCTTTGTAGAAGCTTCTCCCAAGTTAATTCCATCTCTATTGTCTGTCCCTGTCTTAGGTAAAGATATTTTTTTTCTAAACTGATTTGCAGGTGAAGTAGATTTTATTCTTTTAGGCATTTTCATAGCTTAGTTATTGATTATTTTAAAATTTTATTTCCCTTTTTATTGTCTCTCTGAATTATTCTTTGTATCGCCACTAATGTTATTATTTTATCAGAACGTATTGGTAACAGCTGAAATAGCACTTTTAGCAGAATATTCCAAATGATATAAATATATAATAATTGATTAGATATAAAATCAAAATGAGGTTTAATGTTTGTCTGTTTTAGGTCTATAATCAGATCTTGCAACCTAGTGCCTTCCAAATGTCAACACCAATAATGCCCCAGCAACCATTAAATGTATGTCTGATAATAAAACAAAAGCACTGAACACAAAGCAGCTGAATAGCCCCTTCTTCACTGTTGCTAACATAATGTCTCTGTTCACTGATGAGTAATATCATAATGCAGAATTATTTAGAAATGAGATGATCAAAATAACAAATTAATGTAAGGATCTGACTCAGGGGTGGGTTCTATTTACCTTTACTACCAGTTCGCAATGGGAGCTTATGCGCATGCGCAGATGCTTTTGCACATGCATAGATCGTCCATTATGACATCTGGCCAGTGGACAGAGCCTCCCGCCACTTTTACTACGAGTTTGCAAGAACCGGACAGAACTGGGATCAACCCACCACTGACCTGATTCAATTCTTAGAAAAATTGAGGATTTAGCAGTTTCTGTTCTGATAGCAACTGTATATTTAGTGTCACATCAACACAAAGTGATTTATAGTCAACATCTTTGCAGAGATTACCTGTTTGAAAATATCCCTAATTCACTTTGTGATTTTAAAAAATAATAATTTGCCAATGGCATTTTACATCCCCAGGTGTATATTTTGGAAGAATGGGAGAAAAAAAACTGGAAAGGCAGATGACAACAGAACTGTCACTGAGATACTGGTTGAAATGCTCATACTATGCCGATAACATCGCTCACATATCAGAGGAAAAGAGCAGAAGAAGTACCTAGACATTTTCTTTATGCACTGTAATGTGCAAGAGAGAGATAAGCTACATAGGGAACCTTTGGATACTTTGCGAATACTCTTTATAAATGTTCTTCTATTGTGCCAAGACCTAAAAGGTATTTATGAAGATCAGGACTGGTCAAGAGACCAATCATTCAAGCTGTCCCTGGAGACAAGCCACATGAAAGAGACAAGAACAATGTTTGAATCCTCGCCTAGGCTTCCTGAACAAAATAGCATAAAAAGATCAAGGATAGGATCTGGCCAACATATGGCTGCACAATGTAAGAAAAAGTCAATTGGCATCAACAGAAACAGTACATTCAACTTTTTGTATGTGAACAGCCTTCTGTTATTTTTTTTTATGAGAACTGATACTTTTGTACTCTTAACTCTTTCTTTGATCTTTTTTCCTCTTTTTCTTGCTTTATATTAATTTCAATTCATTTTTATCTTCTTTTTAAAAAGTTTTAATAAAATTATATTTAGAAAAGAAAGTCTGCTGAGATGTTGTTGCCCAACACTTTAAAAAAACTGCAAGATAGCTAAGAAAGAGAACTTTTCCACTAAGGCTAAAGAAAGAACATTATGTTATTTCAACAAATACCCCACTAAAGTCAAAACGATATTTGAAAGGCACTGTCTTCTTTTGTTTCATTTCATTATTTTATTTTATTTTTCAAATGACTCTAATTTACATATCTTGTTGGGGGAGTGCAATTTCATCTCATGGACTAATCAAGGAGGGTGCATATGTGTTGACTCTGTGTGTGTGTGTGTTTGTGTGTGTGTGTGTTAAATATTTTGTTTATGTATCTTTTCATGTATATATCTATGGAAAGAGAAATAATTGTGTGTGTTCCATTCTGGATTGAATGACTAGAGTGAGCAGACAGCAGCATTTAAAGACAACTACTTCTCTTGTATGATTTTCATATGAAGGAAAGGAGGAGGAGGAGGAAAAAGGGATGTCATATACAGTATAAATAAAAAAGGGTACAAGAGTAAGTGATAGCCCAGTCACTGAGTCATAGAATCAAAAGGTTGGAATGGACGTTGGAGACAGTCCTGTTCAATTCACTTCCCATCATAGGAATCCCTAATTTCTGAGTATTTTTTTCTCCAAGATGAACATACCCAGTGAGCCCAGCCATTGCCTCCAAGACTTTGTATCATCCTATTTACTCTCCTTTAGAAACACCCCAGTTTGTCAGCATCCCTCAGTCATACCCGAGAAAACACATTCTCAGAATGAAAGGGATAGCTCAATTTGTGGAGCCTGTGATCTGCAGGCATGGCTAATGAGTTGTTTCCTTCATAAGCCTTCATTAAGCTCTACTCAGAGGGTCTTTAGATGTAATGCTTACTGACAGAATTCTTTATTGTATATTACACATCTACCTGTGTAGTTTTCTGGACACAAACTCTTTTCTATGTTGTTACTTTCTAGCTACGAGCTAAAAGCAACTTTGTTTCCTGACTTTTAAGTGTTATTATGCTATCTTCTGCATTTATTGTTTTTATTATTCTCATACACTAATTCTTACTAAGCCTCTTGCTTTTATGACTGCTGTTTGGTTGTTTAATTTTCAACTTATCATGCTCAAGAAAGTCCAATTGCCTTTTGAAAAGCACCTTTGGGACAGCCATGACCTGGATTGAGAATCTCCATAGACGTTTGTCATGCTACCATGCTTAAAAGAAAGTACGGATAAACACTTTTCTACTCGTATTTATTTGTTGGAAACTTCTAGGGTGAAAGGTGGCATGTTATGTCTCATATAAGATCTTCATCCAAAATTATTCTGCAGGCTTGTGGACAATAGTGTGTGTGCTTGTATGATTTCTAATGTTCTGTAAAATTCTTAGGCTAACACCATTTAATTATTCTTTACAATAAAACAATGAATTTCTAGGGATTATAGTCAATGTTCTCATGTTAAGAAATGACCTTTAAGCCTTAGGAAATCTGATGGAGTTTGAAAAAGGTTATATTGTTATTCTTTTTAACTTTAATCCCTAATAACATTATTTGAAAAAAAAGAGGTATCTAATGGACTGGACAACAAAACTGCAATTTTGCATACTTCAATAAATTCATACAAAAGTATGAAGGCTATTGCTTAACGCATTGTAAGCCGCCCTGAATTTCCGGAGAAGGGCGGCATATAAATCAAACCAATAAATAAATAAATTGCAGAATAATCAAGTTGAAGGGCAGAGTTAGTATTTCTGTAGAAGGGCAGAAGCAGCATTAAAATGATGGAAATAAAGTTGATCACAATAGAGCTTATTTTGGAATAAAGTTGTAATTCATTGCCCATTTTCTGGGAACTACATAAAGATTAATCAGTAGCTTTTCCTTCATTGTATGTGCCATAGTATAGTTAAATGTATCCCATTTACTATCTGCCTCTAGTTGGGAAAGTCTTCAGCACTTTGATCAGTGACGATGATGTGTTACCAAATCTTCATGAATGCTAGGCAACGCAACAAAATGAAATAATAGAATAATACTGAAACATGATAATTTTATTTAATCAAATAACAATGAGATGGAACTGACCTTGAACTCTGAAATGCCAATTCCAGTTAAATCTATTTATATCTGATTTAAACTCCAGTGTTAATGTTTCACATACTGAATAATACTGAATAATTAAAGTAGCCTATTTATTATAATCTTTAAAAAAATCAGGACTATTGTTAGCAATAGAAATAGCACTTAGACTGATATACCACTTCATAGTGCCTTTACAGCCTTCTCTAAGCAGTTTACAGAGTCAGCATATTGCCCCCAACAATCTGGGTCCTCATTTTACCGACTTTGGAAGGATGGAAAGCTGAGTCAACCTTGAGCTGGTGAGATATGAACAGCCAAACTACAGCTAGCAGTCAGCTGAAGTAGCCTGCAATGATGTATTCTAACCACTGTGTCATCTCGGCTCTTATGGAACTGAACTAGCAGAACAGTGGTGGAAGAGAGAAAAGTTTATTTTACAGATGGCCCTCAACTTACAACCATTCGTTTAGTGACTGTTTGAAGTTACAACAGCACTGAAAATGTGGCTTATGACCATTTTTCACAATTATTACAGTTGCAGCAGCCACATGATCAAAATTTGGTCACATGATTAAAATTTGGATGATTGGCAACTTGCATGTAATTATGACGGTTGCAGTGTCCCGGAATCATATAATCACCTTTTGTAACCTTCTCCCAAGCAAAATCAATGGGGAAATCAGTTTAACTTAACAACAGTGTTACTAAACTGCTGTGAATCATTTAACAACTGTGATAAAAAAGGTTGTAAAAGGCAAAAAAAAATTCATTTCACAGCTGTCCTGTTTAACAATGGAAATTTTGGACTCAGTTGTGGTTGTAAGTTGAGGACTACCTGTACTGATTTGGGGAGGGAGGGAGAAAAATTTACTAATTTTCAGAAAAGTTTTGATTATTTAATTTGTATTCATTCATTAATATATTAATCTAGAAAAATTTACCAATTTACTGCCAATTAACTGGTTCCTTTCTACTTTCTTTTCCTATTGCACATAATGCTCTGATTGAAAAACAAATACATTATATATAGATAAACAAAATAGTCAAAAGTAGAAAACTTTTGGGAAACTACAAAATGGAGCAAGATATATAGATTACCTGGTATTGTCCATATATTTATATTTGAAAATGTATCCCTAATAATATAAGAGATTAAAATTTTAACATATATTGTATTATAATTCCATGAATGTAATACTGTGAGAATGTAAACCTTTGTTGTCTTGCATTAAACTATATTATATAGAACAGTTTCTTTGCTTTGTTCCTGCTCCCAAGATCAAGAGTTACAATAATAATTTTTCCATGTCCTGAGTCCAAAGCTCTTCCCCCAAGCATTTCAAACTGCAATAAAAATTATATAAAATATTTAAATTTAAACAAACAATTTTACTTACTGTTTCTTTGATGCCACCGAACTGCATTTAAATATGCATTACAGTAATGAAAGAGAAATTCATGCTCAGATTGGAGAGCACTGCCTTGAAGCAAGGGCATTAAATCATGTCCATCAATAATTCTGAAAAAAACAATAAATCAGAATCAGTAGAAACCATAAATGGTTCGACCAAAAACAAAAAAATTTTGGTCGAGTTAAGCATTTCCAATTTTTGATAAATAGAACACAAGCACTGTATATACCTCTGGCAGTTAATTCCATATATTACGTGACCACCCAACCTCTCCCTCTCCTTCTCCCTCTCCCTCCGCAAAAAAGTTGCTAAAATTGATATTGACTTAAAACATATACATACAGTATTTGTAAGTAGCACCGTTCTTGTTTTAGGCAAAGTAAAACAATAGGCAAAAATGTTGATAATTAATAAATCCATTGCAGTTTTTCATGGAAAAAAACGTTTTGAAAATATCAAACAAGTGTATTGTATGATGAAGGATCAATGTTGAAGTAGGATTGAGATGCTTATCTATGGAATTAAGGATGGAACACCTGCCTTTTGTTTCTCATCAGACATGGCTTGGGGAGGCCCCGAGTGAATGCCTGCAATATAGTTCAAATATTAATGTGGAAACTAAAATGTATCTGCTGCATGCTTTTTAGTGGTCAATGTGCAGACAGTTCCTTTACATGAGAAAATAATCTCTTTCATGAATCAAAAATATTCATTTCTTATGTATGTTTGCTTCTTTCATGATACTTTCATGATCAAGACACAGGAGACTGATTTAGTCAAATAGAATAAAATGGGGATTCTGGCTATATGCAGAGATGACTGTTCAGAATTATGGAGAAATTCAAGAAACATTATGAAGGCCATTCTGGAGCAACTACAACTCAACTATTACTTGAAGATTATACCATTTCTTCAAGTAATGATTGAGTTATAGTTGCTACAGAAGGCACTTATTACATTACCCCATAAATAATGACTACACTTATCATTCCTTCAGAACTGCCAGAGCTATGTGTTTTTAAGTTGCCTCTTCTGCAACAAATGGAATTATGTTCTATACCGGTCATTGGGCAGTGATGCTCCAGCAAGTTTAATTATGGTAGGGAATATATCCATATTACTTGTTGGGTCATAAATATGTTTTCCAGGCTCAAGAACATTAGGCCAGTAGAGGAGGCCAGGCACTCGAATCCCTCCTTCCCAATTTGTAGCCTTTCCACCTGAAATAAAAAGTCCCATTTAACTTCAAGTTATTATTCTTTGGAGTAGAACACAACAATCAATATTTAACTGAGTAGGTTAACTGAGTACCTTAACCATTAAGTAATAAAATACAAAGTACCGTATGTTGATTGGGCAGATTTTTAAAAAATAAAGACAAAACTATTAAATGAAGATAAACATTGGTTTTAATGTAAATTTTTTTTAAAAAAAAACTCTAATGAAATCAAGAAGCATTTCTCTTTTTTTTCTCTCTCATAAGAAGTAATATATCATCTTGAAAGAAAGAAAAAAAAAGTTGCTCTTGCTGGAAACAAATAACCAAGCACACAATGTAAAATATTTTTATAACCATCATCAGCATTTTGCAAATAAAGAAAATAAAGAATAAAGAAGGAAATTAGTTCTTCCTTCTTCTATTCAAATAGTTTTTTTAAAGATAACCTAACACTTCTAGACATGAGATTTAGCCATGATTGCTTAGTCACAGTTTATTACAGAATAAAGTATTCTCATCAAACATTGGATCATGTCTTACTTAATGAACTTCCAAGATACAATCGATGTGAGAATAAAAAAAAAATGGATTTTGAGGCTGATTCAGCAAAGCAGTTCTTAAATCCAAGACTGTGAATTACTAATTTCAAAGATATTGCCAAATCCAATTCATTTATATTAACTCAAGAATAGAAGAAATTCTGATAGTTTGGCATTTGTTAGACTGAAAAATCCCAATCATAGATATAAAGAAATGTTAGATATATTTATTATGACTACAAATTAAAGGATTATATTTCTTTTTATGAAAGTGATGGTAATAATAGCAATTACGAGGAAAATATAATAAATATTACATTTAATAGAATACTAGAATAGACATTATAACAGACATTACTTTTAGAATCAGCCCAATAATCTGGTTTTTTTTACTAACTTGTTGTGAAATTGGTATGAAATGATTGTGAAACATTTTTATATCCTTCGGTAAATAAAAATGTTGGATCAAGAGAAATCTTTTACTTTGTATCCACATACCATTTATAAGATGAGAAAATTAGAAAACTTAGAAGCTGAAGATACTTTCCAGAATATATGACAGGTGATTAAGCATCTGGACAACCAAAGTAGAAGAATATTGGGAAAAAAATAAGTCACAAACTAACCCTTGTCTTATTACACTGTGTTGTCAATTTTTAACAAGATATGTAAATATTTTTAACAATATATAGATTGAAAACAGTTCATCTACTTAACTCCAATTGTATTCATTTTAATTACAACCTCCTTTCAAAAGACACATTGCATCTATAAAAAGAAATTAAAATTATTTTGGGAGTGCATGCCTCCATGCTTTATCCAAAGGCCAAGTGTGTCCTTGGCCTGAAAAAAATGGATCAAAGGATTATAGATTGCATTTTACCCACACATTAACTTGATACCATTGCTGCAGTTGATACAACTCAGATGATACTGCTAAGTATCTAGGGCTGAGAAAGAATGAATGCCCCAATATTTTCTAGCTGGTTTTGTGCCCAAAGTGGGTTTATAACTCATAGTCTCTGGGTTTCTTAACCACTACACCAAATTGATTCTCTAATTCAGCCATTAAGTTCTCAGAAATTGTTATATTTTATTATCTGACTATATCACAAGATAAACAACTAAGTTTCAATTGTGAAGATGTGATGAGAACTTTTAAACTAGACTAGTGCAATTACTGTTAAGTAGATTTTAGCTTCTCAGATGAGAAGGTTAATTTGATGGATTCATAATCACATGCTCATATGCAAAGGATACATTTTGGAAAGAGCCCTCATCACAAATGCTACCGTGATTGAAAATTGCAGTCTAATTTCTGTTTATATAAACTGGTAATCATTGGCTGAAACTTCAGGGTCTTTGGTTGCAGAAATATAATATTTCCTTTTTATTTGTGTTTTTTTCTGTAGCTTGAATAGAACACATCTGATATTGAGCTTCCCTATTTTATTTTTTCAACTGTAGATACTGTGCAGAAAAAAAAGGAAAAACAGAAAGAAGCATGGCATACTTAGTTAAATATTTATGCATACTTTCTGATACCTATGCATTTTTCCATAAATAATTGATGAGTTAAACTAATTAATATTGTCCTCAAAATGCAACAGTGGCTCATATGTTGAGATTTCTTCTGCTACATTGACTCCCATTAAGAAAAAAGTTAATTCAATTTTTGCACATTCACTAGTACTGAACATACACTTATGAATATTTTTGCAAAATAAAATATCTTAATCTAAGCATGCCAAGATTATGTTCCAGTAGAATGGTGAGCTAGTGTGAAACAACAAACAAAGAGAAAGATAAATGAGGAAGCAACATTTGCATGTTAGAAATAATGGTGAAGCCATAGGGAAATAGAAATAGTATCTATTATCTAAATAAGTGGCCTCTTTGCTGCCCTATTTGTCCTTAAACTAAATAAAACAGTTTCCCCATTTCCCTTTTAATAAGATAGAATCACCCATTTGGTCACTCATTTAATTCCACCACTGCCCCTTAAATTAAATCCTGATATATTTCATAAGCAATCAGAATTTGATTGTCTTCTTGTCTCTTGAGCCCAGGAAGCTTATTAATCAAATTAGAAACTTAATTTCACAACCTGATACTGCTACTTCTTTTCTGTGATATGAAACGTGAACCTTACAGTAGTTTGTGAGTTACAAAATGTGAGATGTTATACTCTATTTAAACCCCTGAAATGTAAAGATAGCAACTATACAACTGTCATCTTAAAAGAGATAGTAAGAAGTACTTAGCATTACAGACAATAAAAACATGGAACATTTTTGAAATGGAGAAGAGCAAAGAAAGAAAAGGTTAATTATCCCAAAATACTTTTTCACCTGAAGATAAGGAGCTTCCTTGATGCTAACATGAAGCAGTTAGTGAATTTGCCTTGCTATTTGTTTACAACCATCTCTTCTAGCTCATCACTTATCACATCTATTGGGAAACTGACTCCATGAATCTAGAACCAAAAATGCTTTCAGCCATGCTAGTTGACTCCTTTAATTGTAATCACATCAGAAGGGTGCTAAATTGGGTGAAGCTGGGATTTCATTCATTTTAGCAGTATAACCATTGTAACAGGACCAGATGCTGGGACTGAAGGTAACATGGACAAGTATCCAGGAGTATGTTTTTAATTTTTCAGGTGGCAGCAAAGCAACTATAACTTGATGTGGGACCACTTCTAAATATTTGATTAGATCATTTCTTGTGAGCCTTTTAACAGGCTCATAAATTTCCTAAGATAAATTGAGGAAGCTTTATATCCTTTCTTGTTACTGTAACTTTTTTTTACTTTTAATTGTGCATTCTGTTATTCTTTGATTGTTTGTAAATTGATGTACAGGTAGCCCTCATCTTATGCTGACAATTGAGCCCAAAAATTGTTGCTAAGTGAGAAATTTGTTAAGTGAGTTTTGTCCCATTTTATGACTTTTCTTGCTACATTTGTTAAGTGAATCACTGCAATTCTTAAATTAGTAACATGGTTGTTAAGTGAATCTGGTTTCCTAATTGACTTTGCTTCTCATAAGATTGCAAAAGGGGATCACATGACTCTGGGACACTGCAACTGTCATAAATGTGAGTCAGTCATCAGGCATCTGAATGTAAATCATGACCATGGGGATGGTGCAACAGTCAAAAGTGTGAAAAATGATCATACGTCTCCCTTTTTAGTGATTATTAATAGTTCAGATTCTTGTAGAAAGATGGCATGGAATAAACCTGTACACATTTGAACAACCCTGGTTCCTGAGTTCTGTGCCTGACATGGAGTTTGTAATGTAATAAAAATAAAGTGGGTAACAAAAAGGAATTCATTGCTACAGTAACTTGATTTAGTTACTGTGCTTCTTAACGTTTGATTCTGGCTATTATTTAGGGCTGAGAATTCTATCTTCCTTCATTTTCTTCTGTTTATTTTACCTTACCCCAGCTTTATATGAATGTCACTTGAATCATCAAGATACTTTTCTTGCTAGACTTTTCTGCAGTTAACTTGCTTTTACTTTTTAACATGTAGTTCTTATTAGTAGGCAAGTGGTATTATCATTGGATACAGTCTATCCTTGCTACTTATGCTTTCAAATATGATACAATGTAGAGATTAATGTGTGCTTACTGAGTAATGAAGTAAACAATGTAATGAGTTTTGCTATGCACTCATAAGTTGAATTTAAGTTTTAGAAGTGCTAGATAAAATGAATAATGGTTGTATTGGTTACGGCATAAAACTAGAAACTGGGAGACTATGAGTCCTATTCCGATCTTAGACACAAAGCCAACTGGATGACCTTGAGCCAATCACTCGTTCTCAGACCTCAGAAGGAGGCAATGATAAACCTCTTCCAAAAATCTTGCCAAGAAATCTACAGGCAGTTAGCAAAGACAAAAAAGGGACTTGAAGGTACACCCACATACACAAAGATCAAATGGACAACATTACAAAAAAAATTGTATAAACCTATTAATTAGGAGTTTTAAAATGTATGCACATATGCAAGGAAAATCTAAGGCAATTTGCTGTGTGGGGCAAAGAACATGAGTCACAAATGGACAAGGAATAAAAATGGATTGCACTGTGATATTCATGGGGGAAGGGGAAATTTAAAAAAAATAAAAGTAAATAAATGGTGAAGATGGAAGTGTGATGCAAACCTCACCTTTTTTGTGCATGTGTGAACTCATGTACAAAAATGTTTGTTTCAAAACACCAAAATTGTTGCATTGCTGTTTTTACTTACCTCACTCAACTATGAACATCACTATTTGCATATCAAAGATAATGGTATGTTTGATCACATCACTACTTCTTGCTGTTCCTCATCATCTGTCTGGCCCTACTGATATTGTTATGTAAATAGGTTTTGTTGGCGGGAAGTTTGAATTAACTGACCAGCAGCGGATTGGCTGACCACCACAGCTGCAAGGTATATAAAGGGACTGTGTCCCTAGGTCAGTTGCTGGATTCTCACCATACAATAAAGAGCTGTTGTCACTCACTGCCTAGCTTGCTGTGTCCTCATTCACCTAACTTAACATTGGCGACGAAGGTGGGATTTGAGGCCATAAGCCAAGGGAAGAACTGAAGCCACAATCGAGAAAGAGCTGAAACCACGTTCCGAGAGAGACACGGAATGCCCGAATCCAGAATCCAGTCAGGCAAGCGAGTGAAGCACCAGAGAACCATGAAACGATGTCTGCCTACACCCTGCCAGCGCCTTTCAACCCCAAAGAGGAAAAGTGGGGGTCCTACATGTCCTGGTTCGAGTGTTTCATGGTGGCCAATGACTTGCAAGGGCTACCAGACATTCGGAAGAAGGCTCTGTTCCTGAGCCACTGAGGACCACGGGTGTTTGACATGGCCGAAGCATTGGCGGAGCCGAATTCAGTTCACACCATTTTATGGTCAATGCTACAGACCCTGCTGAAAGACCACTATGCCCCAATGCCATCGAAGTACGTCCAGCGGTAGGAGTTCTGGCAAAGAGGGCAGCAGGACAGCGAATCGATCAGCGACTACATCGCCGCCCTACGTAAGGCCGCAAACCAGTGTGAATACCGAGACCTGGATGAGATGCTCCTAGAGCAACTAATTTGCGGAGTGAGGGATGGCCGGCTACAAAGGAGACTACTGGCGAGGTCAAACCTGACCCTGCATATTGCACTAGACGAAGCAAGAGCCCAAGAGTCGTCCGTGAAAGCCGCCGAAAGACTGCAAGGGACCATCCATGGCCAAACAGTGCAGAGGTCGGCAACCGTGCACCGAGAAGCCGTGAGCACTGAGAGCGAAGGGGAGTCCGAGGAGAAGGTTTACCACACGGAGCAGTCCAGGCCAGACCAGAGGGGACCCAGGGCCGAGTGCGCCAGCTGTGGAGGATCCCATTCCCGACAAAACTTTAAATTTGGGGTAGGGGCCCCCTGGATCACCCTGATTTTACTCTCGGTGGGGTGTATGCCGGTGCGATCTACCCTGTACCCCAGGAATTCTACTGAGGGGACCACAATCATGCATTTGTTGTGTTTGACCCTTAGTCCAGCATTCCTGAATTTTTCTAAAACTTTTCTAAGCCTCCCTCCTAGTTGCTGTTCATCTTCAGTGGTGATGAGTACGTCATCGAAATAGGGGACCACCCCGGGGATCCCTTGCAGCAACCGCTCCATAGTGCTTTGAAAAAGTCCGGGGGCTATGCTAACTCCAAACAGTAGGCGGGTGCATTTGAAGTCCCCTCTATGAGTTATGATAGTCTGTGCTTCCGCGGTAGCGCCATCTACCGGCAGCTGCTGGTACGCCTGTGCAAGATCAAGTTTAGCGAATATCTTGCCTGGCTCTAGGGAATGCAGCAAATGGTGTACAATGGGACAGGATATGCACTTTATTGAAGTGCCTTATTAATTGTACACTTACAATTAATAAGCGCATATGCCAGATCCACCAACAGCACCAGTGAGGGAGTGGGAAAAACCCAAGGGCCCCTGGTCTAGGATCCACATAGATTTCGCTGGCCCATTCCATGTACAGACCTTCATGGTCATAGTGGACGCTTTTTCGAAGTGGCTAGAGATTAAGCTGATGAAGGCCACTACCACCGACGTGGTTATCGGGGAACTGAGACAGTTGTTCGCCACCCATGGGTTACCAGACATCCTCGTTTCAGACAACGGGCCCCAATTCACAGCCACACAATTCGAGGGGTACTTAGCAGACCTGGGGGTCAGACACGTCCTCTCAGCCCCGTTCCATCCGGCTAGTAATGGTCAGGCTGAGAGATTTGTGAGATCGGCCAAGGAGGCCCTCTCACGCTTAGGCCCCGGGGACTGGCAGGAAAGAGTAGACCAATTCCTAAGGGCCCAGCACTCCACACCTTGTACAGCCACAGGCCGAAGTCCGGCAGAATTGCTAATGGGACGGAAGCTCCGAGGGTAGACTCAATCCCAACTACTCCCCCGAGGTTTTCAAGGGGAGGAGGAAACTCAGGGAATTCATCATAGGGACCCCAGTCCACGCCAGGAACTACGGGAGGGGCCCACTCTGGGAAGCAGGAACAATTACAGAGATTACAGGGTCCAAATCATATAGGGTAGACATGGGGGACGGGAGAGTTTGGCGCAGGCACATAGATCAACTATGGAGACGAGTTGCCACAGACACTGAAGAAAACTTCAATGAACCGCTCCCTGACTACCCAGCAGAACCACAAACTACATCAAACCCGGGGCAACCGGTCTGAAAGAAAATAGTAAGGAAAATCTAAAGGACATTTGTGCTGAAGCTATGGCTGAGATAATCAAAGAAAGAACAGAAGATGTGGCAATTCGAATTGACAAAATTTACAGGGTTAATTCCTGGATGGCAAAACAAAGGCAGTTACCAAGAGATGTGGTGATCTATTTCACAACCAGGAGACTAAGAAATGATATCTTACAAGCTTCCTACAGGAACAAAATTCAAGTGGCTGGACAAGAATTAGTGGTTTTGAAAGAGCTCTCTCCCAAAATGTTAAGAGGCAGAAAGGACTTTGGCTTTTTGACAAATGAATTGAGAAACCAGCAAGTACAGTACAGATGGGAAATACCAAAGGGACTAATAGTGACCTATGGTGGACAAAGATATTGTTTAAATACAGTTTGGGAGGCAAAAGACTTCTATGTTAACATACTAAAGGCTGGATACCCACCTTCACCGGGGGGGGGGGGGGGGAGAAAGAAAAAGGAGATGTTACAACAAGAGAAAGACGGAAAACAGATACAAACCTATGCTGAAGTTGCAGCTGGAGGAATTAGCACAGAAGAAGATCTACAACTTGGGGGCCCATCCCCAGTTCTTGAACCACCTAAGAAGATAGAGGAACCAAGAGAACAACGACTGACACGCGCAACCTATAAACATCAAGAACAACAACTAAAAGTGCAACAATCTCAAGACTCATCTCAAGAAGTCGAAAAACAGAAGCAGTGGGAGGGGCTAGGCTGAAGAGTAAGATGGAGGAGGATATTTATCGGATGGTCGCAAAGCTTCGAGGGGCCAAAGATAGCAACTAAATTCCTATCCTGGAATGTTAATGGTTTAAATTCACCACAAAAAAGAAAGAAAGTATTTCACTATTTGAAACAATTTAAGAACGATGTTATTTGCTTGCAAGAAACACATATTAGACTATCAGACCAAAAATATTTGATAAATTCAAGATTAGGTACACATTTTGTGGCATCAGCATCAGAAAAGAAAAATGGGTTAGTTATATATGTAAAGAAAGGAGTACCAGCTAACTTAATCGAGGCAGATGCCCTAGGTAGATATATTGCAATTGAATTATTAACTCAGAATGAAAAGATGCTTTTAATTGGAATCTATGCACCCAATCAACAGCAAGATAAATTTTATAAATTTTTACACACTAAAATAATACAATGGGATTATAAATCTTTTTATTAATGGGTGATTGGAATGGTGTAATAGATACACAGAAAGACAAAAAAAGTTTGTCAAAGATTTCAACACGTGCTAAATTACCTAAATCCTTCTTTGATATGATAGAAGATATGGAATTGAGAGACATTTGGAGAGAAAGGAATGTTGAGGAAAGAAATTTCACTTTTTTTTTTGATAGACATCAATCCTTTTCTAGGATTGATTTTATACTAACTACAAATGATTTTTTTTCTAGGGTAAAGAAGACGAAGATATGTCCAAGAACTTTAACTGATCATAGTCCGGTTTGGGTGGAATTGGAACAGGAGAGGGGAGAAAGGAGGTCTTGAAGGTTAAATGAAAATTTATTTAGATATGAAGAAAATATGATTGAGCTTAAAAACCAAATGGAAGAATTTTTTGCTATTAATATGCATAAGGATACTTCTATGGAAATGGTATGGGATGCAAGTAAGGCCTATATGAGGGGAACTTTAATACATATGAATAATAAACATAGATTAAAACAACAAAAGAAGCGGAAAGAGATAGAGGAAGAAATAAAAAAGAAAGAACAATTACTTATAATTAATCCAGGAGATAAGAAAGTAAAAGAAACAATAAACATATTAAGACAGCAATTTAATACGTTAATGGATGATCAAGTAGCAACTAGTTTACAATATGCTAAACATAATACATTTTGTAATGCTAATAAACCAGGTAGATGGTTGGCCTATGTGTTGAGGAAAAAACAGAAATCATGAGTTATTGGTAAGATAGAATTTAGAGGTAAGGAAGTCTATCAACAGAATTTGATTAAAAAAGCTTTTTTACAATTTTTTACAAAATTATATGCTAGTGATTCAATTCAAGGCACAGATATAGATAGGTACCTGAAGGAGGAGAATATCCCTGAGTTAACGTCAGAACAGAGGGAAGGACTGAATCAGCCAATAACCTCAGAGGAGATTATTGTAGCAATTAAACAGTTAAAGATGGGTAAAGCTCCAGGAACAGATGGATTAACAGCTGCTTATTATAAGAACTTACCATTTGAAATGGTAGAGCCGCTTAAAGCTTTATTTTGTAAAATTCAATCAGGGGATGGAGTTCCACCCTCTTGGAGAACAGCTTTTGTTTCATTGATTCCGAAAGAAGATCAAAATTGTACAAAACCTGAAAATTTTAGGCCAATATCACTTTTGAATACTGATTACAAAATCTTTACCAAGATATTAGCGAATAGACTAATGCCAGTTATGCAACAAACAGTTCACAATGACCAATCAGGGTTTATAAAGGGGAGACAAATGAAAAATAATGTTAGACAAATTGTGAATTTATTGGAATATCTGGAAAAAAACAACCAAGTTTCTGCAGCGTTCATATTCCTGGATGCAGAGAAGGCATTTGATAGATTGAATTCCTGTTTAAGATAATAGAAAAAAATGCACTTTGGGGAGTATTTTATACAATCAATCAGAGCAATATATCAGGAGCAAACAGCACAAATAATAGTTAATGGAGGCTTAACAGATGTTTTTAAAATTGAAAAAGGAACAAGACAAGTCCCTTGTCACCATTGCTGTTTATTTTAACCTTAGAAGTTTTGTTGAACAAGATACGTGACTCTGATAAATTGAAGGGAATTGTAATTAGACAGCAAGATTACAGATTAAGAGCATTTGATGACTTGGTTGTTACTTTATCTCAACCTATAGAATCGGTTCCACATATGTTGGAAATATTAGATCAATATGGTAAGGTATCTGGATTTAAAGTAAATCAACATAAGACAAAAATGCTAACCAAAAATATGTCTTTATCTCAAAGAAAAGACCTGGGAATAATAACGGGGTTTGAAATAGTTAAAAAGATTAAATACCTAGGAGTATTTATTGTAGCCTCAAATACGAAATTATTTAAAAATAATTATGAAATTCTTTGGCAAAAAGTGCAGAAAGAAATGGAAAATTGGAAAAAGTTACAATTATCCTTACTGGGAAGGATAGCAGCAATAAAAATGAATGTGCTACCCAGGTTCTTATTTTTGTTTCAAATGATACCAGTGCTTAAGAAAGATGGAAATCTGAGGGAGTGGCAGAAAGGGGTTAATACCTTTATCTGGGGTGGGAAAAAACCAAGAATAAAATTGAAAATTATACAGGATGTACGTGAGAGAGGAGGTCTTAAAATGCCTAATTTAAGATTGTATTATAAAGCAGCTGTTTTATCACAAATTAGTGATTGGTTTAATTTAACTGAAGAGAGAATGTTAAATATAGAAGGTTATGATTTGTTATATGGATGGCATGCTTATTTGTTATATGAAAAAAAGTGGATAAGGTATTTAGAGGTCATATACTTAGAAATGTCTTGTTGAGGGTATGGAAAAAGTATCAATATAAGCTAAATTATAAGATACCTATATGGGCAAATCCTAGACATGCAATAGAAAATATAAGTATAGAACAGAAACAGGAGGTGATTACTTATAAAGAACTCCTCCTTATAGAAGGGGACAAATTACAATTGAAATCTTCAAATGTATTGAAAGAAGAAGGGATAATCTATACTTGGTTTCAGTATGGTCAGCTTCAAGCTAGATGGAGGAAAGACCAAAAAATTGGTGTTATGCAAAATGAGGAAAACTTGGTTAAACAGATTAGAGACCAGAGTCAAATGCATATTAAAAGGTTGTATAATGCATTATTGGAAATAGATTCAGAAACGGAATTGGTGAAAGATTGTATGATAAAATGGGCACAAAACTTCCAGGAACCAGTGATGATGGAAACATGGGGAAAGATTTGGGTTAGAAATGTTAAATTTACGCAAGCACAAAATCTAAGAGAAAATTTTTACAAAATGTTTTATAGATGGCATCTAGATCCAAAAAAATTATCATGTATGTATCCAAACTTGCAAGCCAAATGCTGGAGATGTGATTGTGAGGATGCAATTTATTACCATATATGGTGGACTTGTAAGAAAATCAAAGCATTTTGGATAAAAATTTGGTGGGTGAAGCAGAATATTTTGGAAAAAAAAGTTGAAATTTACTTCGCAATTGTTTTTGTTGGGTATAACTACGGATTGTACAGCACTAGAGACTAAATTGATTTTGAATCTAATATCAGCAGCTAGGCTGTTGGTAGCGCAATACTGGAAGAAGAACTTTTTGCCTACTATTGAAGAGTGGACATTGAAAGTAGCAAACCTAGCGGAAATGGCAAAAATTTCAGCGTACTTGAAGGACCAAACACAAGAAAGATATATATCTGAATGGAGAAGATGGATTGATTATATTCAAAATAAGTATCAGACAAGAAAATTTCAAATAGCTTATGAATGACTGTTAATGTTAGATGTATTATGTTACTTATAGTGGAGTTAAGGTTTCAGGGGGGGATTTGATAATCTAAAGATAGTTAGGTTAATTTAGTTTATGATTTTTAATTCAAATACTCTGTATTTCGCTCTGGGAAGTCGGGGGGAGGGGGGGTGGCGGGGGGAGAGGAGGGTGGGGGGAATATGGGGGAAAAACTTTTTTGTAAAACTTTTCAATTAAAAAAAATCCCGGGGGCAACGGAGGACTTAGCTGACGATCCTTGCGTCCAGCGCCACCCCATCGATGAGATCAGACCATTTGGAGAAGTTGCCACCCACGAACAACTCTCAGAGGTTCCATTGGCGGAGCAGGGAGAAACAGGGAGTCCCTCCGACCTGCTCGATGCTGCCCCTCCAACTGAACTGCGCAGGTCGACGAGGATACATACACGCCCTAGTCACCTGAGAGACTTTGTATGCAAATAGCACCCAAAGTGACTTTTGGGAGGGGAGGAGTGTTATGTAAATAGGTTTTGTTGGCGGGAAGTTTGAATTAACTGACCATCAGCTGATTGGCTGACCACCACAGCTGCAAGGTATATAAAGGGAGCTGTGTCCCTGGGTCAATTGCTGGGTTCTCACCATACAATAAAGAGCTGTTGTCACTCACTGCCTAGCTTGCTGCGTCCTCATTCACCCAACTTAACAGATATGACTAAAATGATCTAACAAAAGAACTGTATTCATATCTGTCTCCTAAATATATATCCACTTTCTTAAAATGTAGGTTACTCCAACTATAAGGACAATTGAACAGAATTTGTGGAACACAATAGTAAAAAGCTGGTTCGTACCCTTAAATATCCCATTACAACCACCATGGACTTCTCCATTGTCTGATATTTCTTCAAGATGTGCTCCTTGATCTGAAGTGAAATATACAAGAGTATGTTCACTTAAGTTCCATTGATTTAATACTTGGAGAATCTGTCCTGTAAAATATATGATGAAAAGAAGAAAATGTTTTTTTTTCAAAATACAGTACAACTTTTGAAAAGGAAAGTTACATTTATAATATCACCATGTATAAGCAAAAATTCTATAGAAAGACTCCTAGAAGACTCTATGGCCTGCGTGTGACGTATCTGGCCTGCAGGCTGCCAGTTTGATAGCCCTGATCTAGCATTTTGGTCCATTTGTGATTTTTTAATTTCAACATTCTAATCACCCTTCTGCTGTTTATTTCAGTATCCATTTTTTTGCTTAGTTTTTAGACTTACATGAAAAAATTTTCCCTGAAGATTGAAGGAGGATCACTCAATGTAATGAAACTTGCCCTTCTGAATGTTCTTAAAATCCAAAAAGAGACTTACAGTAATGAGATGGACAAACCCAATGTGTATTTGAAGGCTTTGAATTGTGGCATATGCAAGATTGCTTTTTTGTGGTCTCCAGAGCTCTAAACCCCATTGGAGACCATTGTTTTATAGTCTCTTTGCAGAGAATCTCTGTAAGGAGCCCTTGTGAGAAATCCTGGTCCTCTCCTTGATCTGGAGAAGACATTAGACAGTCAATCCCCTTACTGGGTCCTTTTCGCACTATAACAACCAGATCCATTATCTGTGCAGCCATGTTCAGTCCTCTATTGCTTATCCAGAAATCCACCTACTTCATTTTATTTGAGACATAAATAAATATATTAACAGTTGTTTTTCTTTGACATTAGTAATAGGCTTGAAAATCCACCTAGCTCCTTTCTCAAAGTGCCTAAGACAAAATATTATTTTGTTTTAACCATTTAGTCATGACCAATTTCCTGTCAAACACAGCTTCTTTCAATTGTTGGATGTTTAATTTTGTATCAGATTTGATGTTATCAAACCAGCATATTCTTTGCTTGCCCCTTCTTCTTGTAAGATAAAATATATTGTGTTAATAATATCCCATCTTACTGTGATTATGTAGTGACAGATCTGCAATTTCTAGTTCATGAAAAACCTTGTTGTGTCTGGATATCATTCATTTGTAGTACAAACAAATGTGGTGTGTTAAAATCTAAATAGCTTTTCAGGTGGCTTGGAGAATATTTCCTCTTTAGTATAGTACACCCATGTACAGCTGGAAAGCAAGCACATGTACACACACACGGAGAAAGGAAGAAATAAAGATCAAAGTATCCATCATGGGTCAAATGTCAGTGATCCATCCTAGAATATGCAACTTGGAATATGAAAAATCTTGTGGAATTCTTTATTTGAAAAGGCACCCATATGTGAAAAAGTTTGGCTTTAGTTCCTTGTGGTTTTCTGAATCCAGAAGTGTGAACCAAATCCAAAGATTTAATTAGAATGACCAAAACAATGTTGTATAATTGCCACACAAACTCTGTGTCTTTCATACAGTATATCTGTATGAAATAAAACAATGCACATTCAACAGTTGGAGATTATATCCCTACACTGTTTTCATTGCCTGTCCTTGATCTCCCCCCCATCCCCCCCCCCGGTGATACTTCTGGCCATGGGCAATCATAGAAGTGCTAAGTGATAAAACATGCATTGTGCCACTGTAATGCAAATTTTGCCTCACATGTACCTATGTGGAACATCACAAGGCATATATGAAAGTTGAGACATGACACATATTTCATTATTTTGTCATCACTGGGGCTGGCTAGTTTCTGATATTAGCTTGAACTTTTGGAAGAAAATGAACACAATAATATAAGTACAGTAAATAGGTTCTTCCCATTATAGTTGTTTGTCAACCGTCCCATTTGATACATCCAAAAAAAGAAACTACTGGCATGTAGGAACTACCAAGAGTAAAGCTTTATTGAAAGATCCATTTAGGCACAGCAGAAGCAAAGCAAACTCTGAGGTTTTCCTGAGAAAACCCACATAGATAAAAGCCCCTGGGCCACCCACAGTTCATTGTCCACCAATTACACTTAGTACTTTTGTTTTGGGAAAAGAGTCTGCTCTAGCTGGTAGTTCCAAGAATTTGGCCTTGGTGGGTATCTCCTCTCTGGCAGCAGAAGGCTCTCATACATTCCTTAGCTCTCCCTCTTCCCTAGGAATTTACCCTTCCCATTTCTGTCTGGCAAACTGCAAGCTGAAAGTTGATGTAGGCAACAATGAAAGTGAGTCAGCTTTGTCCCTCTGGCACCATTTTTGTTTTGTTTTTCCATAAGAGGAAATGAAGGAAATATCAGAAAACAGAGAGTAATAGCACCCTCTGACACCAGTCTTGAAAAATACTACCAAGAGAAATTCAAAAGAAAATTCAAGCACGTAGAGAATAATTTTAAAAAAAATTAACAATCTTTGTGGGGAAGGACATTTCTGAGAAGATAAGACATTTTTAACAGATATCTAAATGAAAGTTAGAAGTGGATTTATACATTAAAAACACTTGAAAAATTATCTTGCATTTAAAACATCTAAGCTTTGCTACTCAACTAGCTGCATAACCCCTAGCAACAGTTAAGACATGAAGGTATAAGTGCCTTCTTATGTTTATAGTTTATTTATTTATTATTGTGATTTATATGCCGCCTTTCTCCCTAGGGACTCAAGGCGGCTTACAAAATGACAACTTCAATACAAATCACAATACAATGCAAAATAAAAATCAATAATCCAATTAAAACGATTTAAAATTATGGCAGTGTACCCCCAAACGGATCAGTTTAATTGGTGGAAGAGCCACGTCTTCAGCTTGCGACGGAAGGAAAGAAGGTCGGGGGCTGTCCTGAGCTCAGTGGGCAATCCATTCCAGAGGGTCGGGGCTCCCACAGAGAATGCTCTCCCCCTGGGGGTCGCCAGCTGACATTGTTTGGCCGACGGCACCCTGAGGAGGCTGACTCTGTGAGAGCGCACAGGACGATGGGAGAACGGCTGGAGATGGTCCTGCAAGTACCCCAGACCTAAGCCATGAAGGGCTTTATAGGTGAGCACCAGCATCTTGAAACGTATCTGGAGTGCCACCGGTAGCCAGTGCAGCTCACGCAGGAGAGGTGTTACACGGGAGTATCTAGACGCCCCTGTAACTACCCGTGCGGCTGCATATGTTCACACAGATTAAACATATTCTGTGGATCTTCTGGTCAGGTTTTAATTTATTTATAGCGGTACTCCCTGAATCAGCTTTTGTTCTCTAAGGGGAGTTTTGTAATAGCTTACTTATATGAGATTGGCCTCAATGTAACCTTACACCAATGTTTCCTTAGTTGGTACCTCAGAATGCCTTCAGAGCACCTACAGCTGACTGTATCAGTGTACTAATTTCCATGAAAATTTTCTCTGTGTGAGGCAGGTTAGTCCTGTAACTTTTGCATACATAGTTGGTCCAGGATTGTATATGTATCAAACAGATGTGACATTTCAAAAATATGAAGCAAGCGCAGAGAGAAGAGGAAAAAATGATAGCTCCTAGTTAAAATTAAACTGCATATAAAATAAGGTACTCTTCTACACAGAAATCACTCTTATACAAATGCAGAAATACAAAGGCAAACACATATTCATTTCTTTTCTCTCTGCAGAAATAAAGGTGTGTGATAACTGAGCGAAGAAAAGGAAGAGCTATGTTGCAAAGGGAATAAAAGAGAAAAGGAAAAACCAAACTTAATGGAAACACGTAAGCAAACAGGGAAAGAAAGAACATATAGAAGCCCTATTAAGTGTTAAAAGATTTAAATGAAACATTACATTAAAATTAAAAATTAAAATTTCCTATTCTAGTAGCCCCTTCCTTCAGGATAATGTTCATAGGCTCCATATTTTTCAGTGGCATGTGCACTTCCTGTCTATATCTCAGTTAAAAAACTTCCTCGTTTTGTTTTTATTAACAAATGCTAGATTACCCCGTCAATCAGGTAAGGATTGGGAGAAAATGACTGCAAGGCTAACTATTAGATAAATAGATAAGAATGCACATACATTTTTCATATTTTCCCCTGCGCCACAAAATTAGATATACAATATCCTTCTGTCACTTTTTAAACAATACCTAAGTTCAGTTGTAAAAAAAAACAAGTATTGTTTGAAAGAAAAACATCATTCCAAAACATCCAACACATTTCAAATATTGTCTTTTAATTGTCTTTTACATTTAAAATCCACATTGATCCTCATAAATTCTTGCAAAATTATTTTCAGTGTATCAGCTAGAATTGATGTGATCAACTTGTAGTCATTATTCAATAATGATATTGACCTACAGTTTCTTGTTGAAGTCAAATCTTGTGGCTTTTTATTGGCCTCTTTCCAAGTAATTAACTTATTCCAAATAAAGTAATTCAATGTAAATCACTAAAAAGTTATTTTGATTGGTTGGACAATGAAAAGTGACCATCAAATCAAAGAAAACTTTTGGCAATATACCAAAAGTTTTGGTATATTGCCAAATATGCCATTGAATGATTTTAATATTTTTGTCAGAAGTTTTATCTGGTTGTGGGGAGATCACTTCATTCCAAACTCTAATCAAACACCAAGTTTCCAAAGAAAAACCTATTAACTCCTTTATAGCAGCGATCCCCAATATTTGTGGCTTGGTGGCCCAGCAGTGGTAGGGGAACTGGGCCGTGTGAGCAGTGGGCTGGTGCACAAGTACACATGTGCACCTCGACTTGCACGAGTATTGGGGTGGCACACCTGCATGTGTGCACAGCTTGACTTGTGCAAGTGGAGCTGCGCATGCATATGCATACTCGCCAGCACAAGTCAAGCTGTGTGTAAATGTGTGCATGCTGGCTCACCGCTTACACAAATTGAGTCATGAACACAAGCTGCACACCAGCCCGTTGCTCGCATGGCCTGGTTCCAAATAGGCCCACTAGTGGGCTGCAGCCCAGGGGTTGGAAAACCCTGCTTTATAGAACAATATACTATGTCCTCATTTGAGACAAAGTTCCATGAAAATGAACTTCCATGTCAACAAATCTACCATGCTCATCAATTAGTACAAGTTCTGGTTTTAGTTGGAGATTTATATACAAACAATTCAATTTATTTTTTGTTCCTGCTGAAATAAATTCTTTGCTCAATTTTTAAATTTTTTAATAAATCAAATATTTTTCATTCATTTTTCCTAATTTGTGTCTCATGTAGGTGAATTATATCTTGCTATATTTATTTATTTATTTATTTGTTTGTTTGTTTGTTTGTTTGTTTATTTATTATCTAATTATTTTAAATATACTTTTCTCTTTGAGAAGCATTAGCTCCATTTATATTTTTTGCAATTATGCATTTATAATCCATAATTAAGCCAAACATTTAGAAAAATAAATACCTGTAGCACCTACTTCAGTATCATCCCTATCAGTTTTCTTTTACACCTGTTGCAGTTTTTGTGTAGACTCCTGTAACACTTTCATTTGAATCACTTTCAATTCCTCTTTAAATTTTTGTATTCCCTCATCTTCTGGACAAAATTCAGCAGAATTCAGCAGAAAACTCTGCTGTTTAAAAGTAAAAACCATAACTTCCCATTTATCCTATCACAATGGAATCATATTCTACTTTAAATTCACATTCCAAAAAGAAAAATATTTTTCTTATGTAAAATTCTAACAGGAATGTTTTAAACAACAACTATGTCTGTCAATCTTTAATCTTCTATTAAAATGTTGCTGCATAAATTGATCCCTAGTTTTCTTTCTGACAAAGTACAACAAAACATCTCTTGGAATGTTTTTATTCTTGCAAATCTTGTATTTATTTTATATACTATATCAATTTCTGCTTCCGTATCATTCTCATCCTAATCCCCCTGCCCAAAAATTGCTAAACTGAAAATTTGTTTTTCTTTAAAATTTCTTCTTCCTCAGTACTAATAGTGTCAGATTACCTAGTTCTCTTTTTGATTCTCTGTCCATAGTGTCTGTCTTTTCCCCACAAATTTCTACTTTGTTATTAATTGGCTTTACATCTTGAGATACTTGCTTTACAAAGCTTTCAATCTTCTTAACTTCTTTCATCTTTATAAATATTTCATTCATTCTTTTTTCAATTTATTGTCTGTGAATTATTAACTGTCAATTTATTATCAAGTGATTCAGCCAATTTTCTGGCCAGTTGTTCAAACAGTTTCTGAAGCAAGGGATCCTTGGTATTCTTTGACCTTGGTTCTTTCATTATCCAAATTAGGCAATATCATCAGTGCTACTTGATGTTACCTAGTTTGGATAATGAAATGTTTGCAACTAAGTTCAGAGAACACCAAGGGCTCTTCATTTCAATCCTGAGCTACATATATTCTCCTTTATTATTTTGTGAGGCAAATCTGGTATAACTCCTCTCCCTTCAGATTGGTCTAATGATCCCCTCTTTCGCTCCCATTTTTCCGCTTTTCTGGTGATTGCCATTATGGTATTATAATCCAAAAATGGATGTATCCATAAGGAAAGCAGAAAAGGCAAATTTCCTCACCTTCCTTTTTTCTATTTTGTCTTTTTGTGCCCTTAATACTTTTGGCTCAAGTGGCATCCCATGACAATAGTTGGATCACAGTCAACATTTCTATAGTTTCAATCAGCAACACAATTTAGTGCATAATAGCTTTACCTCTTTTTTTAAAAAAAAAAATCCACAAATTGTCTGTATGCTTTAAGAGTAAACAAACGCATTCCAATAAAGATGTGAGGTGCAAGAAATCAGGAAGCAAGGCGGTTCAAACAATTAAAGGTTTGTTGCATGCTAACACTCTCTACAAGAATCTGAACTACTAATGGTCAAAGCAAATTGGAGGTAGATAAGAGTCAACACAATTCAAGGTGGGCTGGTCTTAGATCTCTTGTGGGCATGAAGGAACTTGAGACTGATGATGCACTTGATCCCTTCCTCAGGCTTAGCCTGGAAATCTCCTACAAAAGGTCCAGTTTATTTATTTTAATTCCAATTTATTCAAAAGCACTTTCACCCAAAATGTGTGTCTCTTGTATTTGTTTTATTTGTTACATAAACTGCTAGTCTATAACTTCTGTCTTATTCTCCAGAATTTCTACTTTGTTATTAATTTGTTCGATCTTTTGAGATTCTTGTTTTACAGAGATTTTAAATCATTTAAATCTTTTTTTTTAATTTTGATATTCAGAAAGAATACTCAACAAGTGGAATTTTTATCCTGCTGCTCAGAAAATTTTTCTTTGGCTGTAATTAGTTATATCCAGAAATGTTTAAAAATTTAGGCTTGTCCGGTTGATGTCATGGCGAGAACGGCTTGGAAAATAGTGGGCTCCGTCAAGCCCTGCAAAATCCAGCCAGTAACAGCTGTCAGGAGGCCCTACAGTGTCAAAGCCGCCTTGTAGGGGCGGTGAAGAAAGGAGAAGTGCTTCATGGACCATGAAGAACTCACAGTTTCCTCATTAGGTCCAAAGCAAGCTTTCCTGAATGGCAGCAGGGACAATGGCCATTTTTGGCAGTCACAAGCTGGAACAACTGGAACTATAAGGTTTGTGGTGGAGCGGTCTGTGGACAGAACATTGAAACTGGGTGAGATAATTTCCAACTCTTATTCCAAAGATTTAATTTAAGTACAAGAATTTAAAAAGATAATCTCCAAGTGTTAAGGGAGCAGTGATTAGACACACAGAGAAGATTTAAGATTGAAAATTAAGAGGTAAAAGAAATGCCCAAGGGAAGCTTTAAATACAGAAAGCCTGGAAAAAATTTAAACAATTTGAAAGGTGATTTTTGGGAGAAACTGTCTTGCTTATTTGTATTTTTAAATTCCCTTGACTTATTGGATAATTAGCTGTTTTTGACATACTGTTTAATGTTGGACTTGGGAGCAGGAGAGCCATCTACTGGAAGAAGAGGAGCACTACAGCACTACAGCATCAGTACTCTTAGTGAAAGTGAGGTCCAATACACATAAAGTCTAATACATAAAATAGAAGAAAGTAAATAACATCTGGAAGGTGGCCTGGCCTTGACTCTATTCTAGAAGATGATTTGGATATTTTGAAAATACCTAATGAGTTTCTTTTTCCTCTTGAAGATTTCTAAGATGAACTAAATTGCAAATAACTCATTGGCATCCTTCAGTCTCAAGAGACTATGGTATCATGCTCTGGAAAGAGGTCCTAAAACAGCATCTAGTGTGACTAAAAAGGCCAATTCGAGAGTGGCAATCCCTTCCACACTGAGGGCAGATACATTCTGTTCTCTGCCCAGCCTCCAGATTTCACTGGTTCCGGGACTGCCTCTTTGCCTCAGCCTGCCGAACAAGTGTCTTTTCGAATTGGTGAAGGCCATGCTGCGTCTTTAGCCTCCAAGCTGAATGATTGGAGGTCAAGGTTTCCCAGTTATTAATGTCCATTCCCAGGGCCTTTAGGTCCCTCTTGCAGATATCCTTATTTCACAGCTGTGGTCTCCCTTTGAGGTGCTTTCCCTGCACTAATTCTCCATACAGGAGATCTTTCGGAATCCGACCATCAGCCATTCTCATGACATGCTCCAGCCAGCGTAGATGTTGCTGTTTCAATAGTGTATACATGCTAGAAATTCCAGCATGTTCCAAGACTGCGCTATTTGGAACTTTGTCCTGCCAGGTGATGCCAAGAATTCGTCGGAGACAGCGCATATGAAAAGCATTCAACTTTCTCTCCTGCCGTGCATAGAGGGTCCAAGACTCACTGCAGTACAAGAGTGTGCTCAGGACACAGGCTCTATAGACTTGGATCTTTGTATGTTCCATCAGCTTCTTATTAAGCCATACTATTTTTGTAAGTCTGGACAATGTGGCCACTTTACCAATACGTTTATTCAGCTCAGTAAATAACTAAAATTTATTGAAACTGGCTATTGGATTATGGATTTCAAAGATTGGAGGAACCTAGTGGACTAATTTGGATTTGGATTATTAAGATATTTGACAGAACATTCTATGAGGCAAAAAAAGAAAGGTGATAGAAGAAAAGAGAAAAGAAGAAAAGTTAAATAAGACCTTAAAATTTGGACAATTAGTAAGATATGTAATTGGAAAATCACAAGGCTGTAAACCACTAAAGAATTTTAAAGATTATAAATTTAGGAAATTTTGAGGCATAACTATGGGATTGATTAAATTTTATTAAGTTGGGGTTTTTAAATATTGAGACGTTGAAACCAAAGAGGTATACTGAGTAATCTTTATTAAATTGTTACAAAATTTATCTCAAAATTGTTACAAAATTTTGATCTCAAAAACATGCATGAAACTATAAAGAACAATATGGAGACAAGGGGATTGTCTAAAGATAAAGAAATGAGTGTAGAAGTCACTCAATAATTGGGGGAAAAAGCTGAACATGATATTCAGAAATAGATGAGAAATTAGAAGAAGCAATGGAAGAAAAAATCAAAACGAGATGCAAGAAGATAAAGATAATGAAGAGAAAGAATTAATAAGTAGGAATCAATCAGATAATTCCTTAAAAGCTTATAATAGAACAGAAAAAATAAGGAAAATATCTTCAAAAAAAGAAAAGAGAGAGAGAGAAAGGTTTAGAGAAAAAAAAAAGAAAAATCTCTTTTAAAAAAAGAAAGTCTTATTGATGTGTATTCAAATAATACAGCATAAAGAGACAAAGGGCAACCTGAAGGGAATGTTCAGTAGGTATAAAAATATCAAAAAGAGTTATAAAATCCAAGAGAGAGAAATAAAAGGGTGATTAAAAAGTCAATAAATGATGGAATTCCAAAAAGGTTATAAGATAATGGATAATGATGAAATATATTAATAAAAAGAAAAAATAGAAAATACAAATAGGGAAAATAGTAACATACATATTAACAGATAATAAAATCAATTATAATTAAAAATAAGCCACGCTTAGTAGGTGGAAGTTTAGGATTAGGTAATCTAATTGTATTATTAAGATTAATGGTGTGAATTTAAAGATTAGAAATTGTGGGGATTTTGAGATATATTCCCGGGATTGATTAAATTTTGTTAATATTTGGTCTTATTAGTAGTCCTAGACATTTGGGATATTGAAATTATGGTGGAATAATGAGTAATTTTCAAAATATTAAATATTAGTAATTTAGTAGGGGATAACAAATACGTGGCACAAAGAAATGTTATTTATGTTTAAATGAATTAATGGAAAAAAAGATAAAGAATTATAAAGAGAGAATGGTACTGTTGAAGTTGGAAGATCAGGATTATGCATACTTATTTGTATTATTACTGTTAGCATTGGTTAAAAAAGATTTGACCCAGTCAATACACTGTCCACATGGTGCATGGTGTGTATTATATTAAAAAATAAAAAAAGATTTTAAAATATTTTTTAAAAAAGAATTTAGGCTTGTGAAAAACTTATATCCATGGTCTGCTGTGCAGTTCCTCCCAGCTGTTCAACCCATGAGCTGACCACAAAAACCTGTAGTCTACTCACAAGGAGCAGCTACCTAGAATGCAAGTTAGTGATCTCACAATCTTTCCTTTTCCCAAAAAGATTGCAGTGGCCAGAATTTACCACCTGGCTGCCAATTTTTGCAACAGTATTGTCTCCACTCTTTCAAGGATGTCTAGGTCTCTATGAATTCTCACCGGAAGCTCCATGACTGCGAGAAGATTCACACTTACTGATATGTTATTGAATTGGTTGGGTTTGGGGGGGTTATTTTTTTTTTAATGGAACATTTTATGTTTTACTTTGCTGCTTAGAATTTCATATATAGATGGGCAGATATATAAATGAATAACATTTGAAAAAATAGTATGCTTAACCTGAATAAGGAAAAATCTGACAATTCCCCTCACTTGGACAATCAAATTCAGAAGGGATCTATGATGGGATCTAATAGGATTTAAGTTACAGGAACATAAACTTATTGAAGAAACAAATTAACATTTCCGATAATGGAAGTTATTACCTAGATAAATAATGGGCTTTCTCTTCCTGGAGATCTTAAAGCAGAGGCTGATCAGTCATACAGGGAGCTCTATCTCTTTATTTATGTTGGTTAAGGAAACCTACAAGGTATTTTTATCTTTATCCAAGCAACGGATGGAAACTAATCAAGGATAGAAGCAATATAGAACTAAGGAGAAATTTCCTGCAGAACAATTAATCAGTAGAACAATTTGCCTTCAGAAGTTGTGAATGTTCCAATGTTGGAAGTTTTTAAGAAGATATTGGATAACCAATATCCAATATGGTATAAGGTTTCTTGCCTGAGCAGGGGGTTGGACTAGAAGACCTCCAAGGTCCCTTCCAACTCTGTTATTCTATTCTGTTCCATTCCGTTCCGTTCCGTTCCGTTCCGTTCCGTTCCATTCCATTCCATTCCATTCCATTCCATTCCATTCCATTCTCTATTCTATTCTTTGAGAAGTCTTGGGGCATCTTAAGTTTTATCACAGAAATAACTAGGAACTAGAGGCTTACTCATTTGATACATTAAACTGTACTCTGCAAAAGTTTATGCTACAATGAATTTTAGATAAATCCCTTTAGGAGCCTTTTTATGCTTATGAAAGCTTAAACAATTTGTGTGCTCTGAATTTTTCTGTATTTTTTTGTGTACAGTATTTAGAAGGACAACCCTGTAGATTCCTTTGTATAAATAACCAAATAACCTGTTTGTCTGCTGAAATAGCTATACCAGAGCAGAAGCACAGAAGAATTGCTTTAGAATTCAAAAGTAGCATGGGGATTTTAGAAAACGACAAAAGAAAGATTTGAAAAGAAGGGCTGTAGTTCTCAGCTCAGAGAACCAAATGAATGCACAGGTCAGTCCATCAATGAGATTTACCAGACATAAACAAAACAAACCATTAAGTAGCAAGAAAGAGGATTTTTGCTTGTTTAACATAGAAGAACACTAGCATATATCCTATCATTAAAAAGTAGAGTTGTGCAAATTCTCCACAATTTGATACATCTGAAGTCAGACACTACTGATCAGAATATTCTGAAAACTGTATTTTGAGAGTTACAGTATGTCCTAACTTCAGAATAAAACGTGTCTCTTCTGAATACTAGACAAAATGGACATGTTTAGAAGATTTCTTTTCAATATTTTTACATAATCTTTTGATCCAAGCCACTAAAAGTAGGACAGATAAGTTTCTTAGTCTTACTGGCTGAGAAAAGCATGAGGGAAAAAATGCAGGCAGAAGTGATTTTCAGCTGCTTGGTAGCTTGCCAAATAAGTATAGTTAAGAAACCAGCACTAAAAACTTTTGCTGAAGGAAAAATAGATTTTAGGAGCACTGTTTTGTATGTGCTGCCATATGCTATTTTGTATTATCTTGGCACTAAGGAAATGCAAAGTCTATGCAATGTTATTGTATGCACTGTTTGCATACTCATATTGATGTTGAGTTTTCAGGTGATCTGTTCTATTAAAGAGTATGTTGTTTTTATTGGATAGAATGTTATTGGATTTCTGTAAAATGTATCATTATGCACTATTCACTAATAAAACAGAAAACTCACAAGCCAATAGAAAACAATAACTATTCTTGTTCTTGTAATCTATTGATTGTGGTCTTTGCTGGACTTCTGTGGCCATTTAAGTAGATGAGCTGGAAGAAAATTATGCTTAAGTGATTTCCTATGAGAATTTAAACCATGTTTTCATTTCAAAAGTAATCATTTTTTTCTGTAGGACAAGTAGTAGGTATCAGACCACATGGACAAACATTCCACCTACAGTTGTGGCAATGAACCTTTTCCCTGTTGTTCCCTGTGGTAGAAAATTAAAAATGTTCTACTGTGTTCAGAAAAACTTTTGTAAAATTGTAATTCTGATTTGAAAGAACACAGCTTGCTTGGAACAGTCTAAAATGGTTTGTTTAACTGAAGTTTGAAATAAAACAGCTTTTCAATTTTGTGCTCATGTTTGCAACATATTTAGGTTTCCAACATGGCTAAGTGAACACGTAGTGTCATTTTCTATTAAATTCACAGACTTTTACAGTGACATTAACCACTTTTCATTCTGTGATAAACACTTTGCTGATTAAATGGATAGAATTTCAGCACGGAAGAATGAAAGGCATGGGAATGCCAAACATATACATATTGTGTTGCAATTTTAGTGGCACATCAGTGTGAAACACATGATGTTAAGGCTGTTTCTCATCTCTCAGAAGATGGATAACTGCTCTGGCTGCACCCCATAATTAACAAAATCTATTAAGATTCAGTGAGAAATAGTGACTGAATAATGTGGAGCTTTGATGTGTATTACTCATTTATGGTATATAACTTATGAACAGTTTAGAACAGTAGCTTGCCTACTTAGACAAGAGTCTCCCATGGACAACGTTCCTTCAGGCCTTCCTGTCCTCTACCATCCTCTGGAGTCCATTTAAGCTCACGCCTACTGCTTCAGTGACTCCATCCAGCCACCTCGTTCTCTGTCATCCCTTTCTTCTATTGCCCTCAATCTTTCTCAGCATTAGGCTTTTCTCCAGTGAGTCCTTCCTTCTCATTAGGTGATGTTCTTGATACTAATTAATTAATATTGTGGGGTGGGTGGGAGGTGGCAGTTTTTGTCTCCCCCCTATTTGTTTGTTTAGAAATAAAGGGACTAAGATTCAAAGTGAAAGGGCAGGAGGAAAAATAATTTTATTGAACTGATAATAGCAATATAGAAGTTGTCTTGCAGTCTGAAATCTCTGTCTTTTCCATGAGATTACAAACTTTGAAAAGTTTGGAAAACCCTGGATAGAAAGTTTTTAAATGTAGGAAAGTAAAGGTAGATAGGAAATATTTTATAGGAAGCCCATTTGATGAGGATACTTAACATGGTTTACAGTAATTCTTTAGAGTTTCAGATAGAAATATTTCCACGCTATCAAACTATGCTAAATATTGAACCTGGGACTTTTCTGCATGAAAATCATGTGCACTATCACTGAGCACTAAATTGTTGTCAATTTAATATTCGACTTAATGAAGAACAAGTATAGGTTGGATAGTAAATCACATAATTTCTGTAAAAGGGTTTCCACAGAAGAATAATAGATGATATTGCTATCATCACCTAAGTCACATTTTATGTATTATGATGTCATGGCACAATCAATACAGTTTTGTCATCATTGTACATTGTAATAGATACCTATGTTTTTATGCAAAAAGTCTTAAATACTGATTGAAATGAAACCTGGAAAGAGTTCCTGAAAACTGAAGACTTACTGCTAATCAATATTGTTAAGATTAAATTTGATGAACTATTGAACTACTGTAAATCCATAAGTGGTTCACACATGTTGTGATTTATTATTTTGCTTGAAACTTCTTTGAAACTCCCAGCAGTTGGAGCCACTTGGATCCTCACACTGTGTATTATTCTAAATTAAGCCTTCTAAATGCTTAATGCTTGGTGAGAAGCTGCATGACTTTATTTTAAAGGAGTAATTAACTTTTTAAATATTAAGTATGGCCAGTTCCAAAAAAAGTAACATCTTACAGTGACTTCCTAAGGTCCTGAACTCAATAAGAATTTATAACCATTAAACACATTCCTGTGTTATAGAACATTTTATTGTGTGATATTGGCCAGTATTAACATGACTTATGTTCTTACAGAAAACAAGAAAAAGAAATAAACATCTGAAAACTTAAAGGTACTGACATAATGATGGATTTATTTTCTATGTTCAACAAGGCTTTTGAAGGAAATACTATATCAGCTAGGAATCACTGGAGTAAAAGCAAGACAAAACATCTTATGGCAAAATACTCTTGAAGTACTACATCACTGTTTCAATGTTGAGTAGAATCCCAACCAGTTTATGTGGATGTAAGCATTTTGTGCAGAACAGGTCTAAATGATCCAAAGGTGCTTTTCAAAAGGCAACTGGACTTCCTTGGTATTCCCCCCCCCGCCAGCTTAAAGACATTTTGCTTCTCGTCCAAATAACTTCTTCAGTTCTGATAAGAAGCAAAACATTTTCAAGGAAAAAACCAAGAAGGTTTAGTTGCCTTTGAAAAGCACCTTTGGGACAACCATCACCTGGATTTGAGACTCTCCACAGATAGGTCTAAGTGATGTTTATATTTTGCAAATAAGTTGCTAATTATAATCATTAATTAATATGTCTTATGGCCATTACTTAATCCAAATGTAGAATCTGAGAACACATTCAAAAAGTATATATGAAAAGAATTCATACAAATCACAACAGCTTAATATTTGCCAGTAGGATTATAAAATACCCATGAAAATTATTTTGACTGAAAAATACTGCAAAGTGATACATCAAAGCTATGGTATTGTTCCTGTTTTGTGGAACAGGAAATGCACTTTTTAAGGAGTGAGTAGAAAAGTAGGTAAAAAGAGGTGATAGCAGGATTTTCCAAACTTACACAAGTGTAACATGATATGCGACTAAGGTGGCTTAAAGATGCTGGAGATGGTCTCTATTCCAGCAGTTCAAATCCTAGCACTGTGTGAGGGGATAAGTGCTCATCATTTGCCTCGGCTTCAGTTTGACTTGCTATGTGCAAGTAGATAAATAGGTACCACTTCAGTGAGAAAAACAATGATGCTTCATGTGGTAGTACAATCCTAGCTGGTGCTAGACCTGCTGGTAAAGACTTGGACTGGCACACAGATATATGATCAAACAGGAAGGCAATATTATACAATTGGCTAAAGGTGGGGTATAGTGAATTTTCTGCCCCTGTAGCAGTTGTGCTAAAACTGGATATAGCTATCCAGTTCATGTTCTGGTGCCTCACACTAATAAACTTTGTCCAATTTTATTCCAAATTACAATCTCGATACAAAGATGACATAGGTATTATGCTGTTTATTATGTTGGCTCCATGCTGCTTCTAATGCACTAGCATTGGTGATGCAATACTTCTTGGCTAAAAGAACCATTTCTGAAAGTCAATAAGTCAAGCTTGTGAGGAAATTTATGAATTGCCACAGAACTGACAATTGTTTTCCATTTTTAAAACTATTTTAGAAGACTTGTTTCTATGAAAATTATTGTTATCAAATTTATTTGCTGCCCATCTTGCAATTCGAAATGAAGATGCATATATTTCTTAAATAATCTCTTTTGCCTTGATCTTGTTGCTCTTGAAATTCATAAATTGTGAATTTATGAATGAAAGTGGATGAAATTGAACTCTCTGTGTTTGCAACCAGAGCATTCTCTTTCAATTACACATCATGCTTCTGCTGCAGAGGTGAAAATCAGTTTTTGATACTTTAATATATATATATTGTTTACTGAAAGTAATGTTGTACCTTGCTTGATAGAAATCAGAAATATATTGGAAGCTAATTTGCAGAAGGAATGAAAAGGGAATATTATCTTATGTTGCTATGGCATTTCAGCTTGATTGTTTCAAGTGCAACTTGATTTCACAGATGATTACCTCTAGAAATGAAGAGTCATTCCAATATTCCCACCGATAATACACTATTTTGCAAAACCTGATAAATTAGCACACTTTGAGAGAAGACACTTTGTGAGGCTCTCTGTGCAATTTCTTTCTCAGTTTTATTTGTCTTCAAACTATTAATACTTACCATTAATTAATAGGAACAATCTAAAAGAAACCTAATTCCCTTTATATTACACTGTTATCAGAAGTTGACAGTGAATTTAAATGCTGCCGATACAGGCAGATGCTGGTGAATATTTTTTCCATGTTTTGGTGCCAGGTTTCCACATATACACAAACACTGTCTTTCTTATACTAGCTGAGTATCTGACACAAAAAAAAAATAATTTAGATTCTTCAGTAATCCCATCACCCTAGTTCCCCCCACCTAAAAATCAGGTAAAGAGTTAACTAGGGTTCTCTCAAACCTGTGGAGGAATTTAGAGGATGCCCCTATTTATGATCTAACAGAGTTATAAAACAAGCTACAAAATGGCAGGGAGCAGCTTTTTTGAATTTTGTTTGAAACCCAGTACAAAATAAATGTGTGGAGGGAGGAAATCCTGGTTTAAATTGTTTTCTACTTACAGCTTAGAACATTTGTTTGTGCATAACAAACCAGCTCAAATTCCAGGTTGTAATATAATCAACATCATCTAACTTCCTTGTTGTCCTCTCCCTTTATTAGAATCTGTTACATGGTATACACATTGACATGATGTCAAGCCAGTTTCAAAAGTGTTCAATTATGTATTCACATTTTTTCAATCTCATGATTTCAGCAGATCATGAAGAAGGAAAAGTTGTTCTATATTCACTAAAACTTTTTTTTTTTACTTTTATTGTATTTATAAGTTGCCACATGAAATGTACTAGGGGTGTTTCTTACACGGTCTTCCTATCTCCCGGAGATTCAGCCATGTATGTCTTATTCATGTCCATGAATTCTATAGTACCTCTTCCCAAAAAAGAAAAAAGGACAATGTTCTTCCACATACAATAGCTTTTTCTTTGGAGGAAAAGAAATTGGATCACTCCTGTGTTGCAGAGTGGATAGGATTAAGACACAGTAAATTTATGATCACGATTAGAACCTGTGCCAGAAGAGCAGGCATGCTTCGGGACCCATTGTCTGTCTGTCTCTCTTTCTTTGTCTCTCTCCCTCTCTTCTTTCTCCCTCTCTTTCCCTCTCTCTGTCTGTCTCTTTCTTTGTCTCTCTCCCTCTCTCTTTCTCTCTCTCTCTCTCTCCTTCTCTCTCCCTCTTTCTGTCTCTCTCTCTGTCTGCCTCTTTCTTTGTCTCTCTCCCGTCTTTCTTTCTCTCTCACTTTCTCTCTCCTTCTCTCTTCCCCTCTTTCTCTCCCCCTCTTTCTCTCTCTTTCTTTCTCTCTCCTTCTCTCTTTCTTTTTCTTCTCTCTTTCTTTCTTTCTCTTTCTCTCTCTCTCTCCCTCTTTCTTTCTCTTTCCCTCTCTCTCTTTCCTTCTCTCCCTCCCTCCCTCTCTCTTTCTCCCTCTGTTTTTCTCTCTTCCTCTCTCTCTCTCTCTCTCTGTCTATCTCTATCTATCTATCTTCTTGAGGCGGGGAAGGTGAAAAACAGGCCGTTTTTGCCTGGGTTTTTTTGCCTCCTCCTCTCCCCACAAGCATTCTGCAGGCTAAAACCACGCAAAAACGGGCTATTTTTTCCTGTTTTTTTGCCTCCTTTCACATACACCCCCATCCAGAAGCATTCTGCAGGCCAAAACTGTTGATCTTACCTTTCGGTTCCAGCCCACAGGGCTCCCGAAGGCAAGTCCTGCACTCTGCTGAAGGGTGGGCGGGGCAACCTGGTGGTGCTCCATGGGCCGGATTAATTGCTTCAGCAGGCCGCATGCGGCCCACGGGCCGTAGTTTGAGGACCCATGGTCCTGGAGAAGGGTCTTCTCTACCGTAGCTCCTGTCCTTTGGAACATCTTACCTTCTGATATATAATTGTCTCCCACCCTTCTGACCTTCTTCAGGGGGAAGCAGCACACCTAACAAGGAAAGCATCACTTTGGATGTGATTGATGAATTAAGAGGTAATCCCATTTTCCCCACTGCATTCTGTTACCCTGCCTGCCCATCTTTTAACTATAATTTTATTTTGATTGGGATTTCTATTTTTATTGTTTTAGAGATATTTATTTGTTAGGATTTTAATGTTTGAATGCTGAAAGCTGCTCAGAGTAATTTCATTTCAAGAAGGACAACAAATAGATTAAATAAATAAATAACATGATTAGATTTTTTTTTAAAAAAATAACACGCCACTGTCACCACTGCATGTCTCTTTCTCTATTCTTACTAATGAGCTATGATATATTGCCCTAATACTCTGCTGATACAATGTTCTTCACATTGTGTGAAGAGGAATGAAAAATCATTTCATCAAGTATCATTTTGACAGAAAGTCATAATATACTCTGAATGTTTAAACACATGCCATACAGCGGTGAACACTTCTTCCTTATGGCTACATTTAATTTTATCTTTTAGTCCAAATGTTTTTTTTCTATTACCGCAATATAAATTCTTGTTACTTTCTAAAATAGCTTTACAAAATAATTAATATCAATTAAGAACATAATTCAGTTCAGAATAAGAAAAACATGCACTTGCTTTAACAATCATTTTCCAATTACCTAAGATTGCACCGAAGATTAAGTTTTCAGAAAAAAACCTGCATCTCATCAGATATATTCCTGAAAGAATGATTTGAAATAATAACTTTTATCTTTATATATCCAAATAAACCCTGTATAAGGCTCAGTTTCTAAAGTACAGGTATTCTTCGACTTACAACAGTTCATTTAGTGACTGCTCAATGTTACAACGATACTAAAAAAAGGGACTTAAGACTGTTTTTCACACTAATGACCATTGCAGCATATCCATGGTCATGTAATTAAAATTCAGATGCTTGGCAACTGACTCATATTTATGATGGTTGCAGTGTCTCGGGGTCATATGATCACCTTTTGCAATCTTCTGACAAGCAAAGTCAATGGGGAAGCCAGATTCACTTAACAACCATGTTACTAACTTCACAATTGCAGTGATTCACTTAACAAAAGTGGCAAGAACAGTTGTAAAGTGGGCAAAACTCACTTAACAAAATTTTCACTTAGCAACATAAATTGTGGGCTCAATATAGTCCTAAATCAAGGACTTACCTGAATCATTATTCCAAGACAGGTAATGATCAGACAACATACATACCTACACTCCAGTCCATTTCTTCCACAGCATCCCCATATATGCCATGCTTGCTCTTTCCTCTAAAAGCTAGTGATGCATAAAGAGCTGTATGGACTTGAGGGTATGATAGGAATAGGAGAAATGGTTTATCAATATTCCTGAAATAGAGAATATAAATCAGAATGCTAGGGAAAACATAATATATTACCATTTTCATATAAATTCTTTCTTGATCACATGATTTATTCAGTATTTATTTATTTATTTATTTATTTATTTATTTATTTATTATATTTATATACTGCCCTTCTCCTGAAGGACTCAGGGCGGTGAACAGCCAAGATCAAATACATAAATATAAAAGTTAAAAGCAGTTTAAAACCAGATTAAATACTTTGGCCCACAATTAAAAACATCCCATTAAAATCCAATTTAAAATTTAAAACCGTTAAAATTAGGCTAGCCCGGCTTGCTGGAATAACAAAGTCTTCAGGGCACGGCGGAAGGTACACAAGTCCGGGATCCTCCGTACCTCCGGGGGAAGCTCGTTCCAGAGGGCAGGAGCCCTCACTGAGAAGGCTCTCCCCCGGGGGGGTCGCCAGTCGATATTATCTGACCGACGGCACCCCAAGGAGCCCCGCCCTGTGGGAGCATACCGGCCAGTGGGAGGCTCTCAGTAGCAGAAGGCGGTCCCATAAGTACCCAGGTCCTAAGCCATGGAGCGCTTTAAAGATGTTAATCAATACCTTGAATCGCACCCAGAAGACCACTGGGAGCCAATGCAGCTCGCGCAGGAGAGGTGTTACATGGGAACGCCCCGCCGCTCCCATAATCACCTGTGCGGCCGCATTTTGGACCAGCTGGAACCTCCAGATGCTCTTCAAGGGGAGCCTCATGTAGAGAGCATTGCAGTAGTCCAATCGGGACTACATTATTACATTATTACTATAGTAATAATTCCTTCAAATGTTTCGGAAGTATCTTACATGTTTCCAGCCAATCTAACATTCAGGAATTTTACCAGTTAATCTGAGGTTGCCAGATTGAGAAAATCTTGGTAACCTACCAAACAGAAATCAGGATGGCAATTCAAGTAATTTCTTAGAATGCTTGTTATTTCCATTTATTTCAAAGCAATAAAATAGAGAAGTTGTGCTCAAAATCTATCAACATTTTAAAGTGAAATTTAATATGAAAAGGATACATTAGGTCATTTTTATTATCTCAATGAAGGACAGTCTGACCCATACAATATAATAGTATAATAAGATGGCATAAAATGGATTAATAAACTACTACAGGAATAATCAAAAGTAAAGAAGAAAACTAGTGGATCAACCATATTGGACTTAATTCTCAATAACAGAGATGAAATGATAGAAGATGTTGAAGCTACAGGAACCTTGTAGGGGAATGATCATGAAACATTGGAATTCAACATTATGCAAGCACAAGCAAGAGAACAAAGTCAAATTAGAGTCTTGGATTTTAAGAGAACCAATTTAAGTAAACTTAGAGATAATTTGGAAAGGATTCCATGGATGAAAATTCTCAAGGGAAAAACAATTCAAGAAGCTTAAGAAATTTTGAAAAGTGAGATTATGAAAGCCCAGTCTAGCACTGGGCTAGCAATGAAGAAGAAAAATAACAGCTCTCAAAAGAAACCAGCAAGGATGACAAATAACTCTCTGATAAATTGAAAGGCAAGAAGGACAAGTATAAAAAGTGGAAAGAGGGGCACATAACTAAGGCAGAATATCAGCAAATAGCATGAGCCTACAAAGATGAAGTCAGGAAACCTAAGGCTCAAAATGAACTAAGTCTTTTGACAAAAGTCAAAAATAACAACCACAACAAAAAGTTTCTTTCAACATGTAAAAAACAAGAAAAAAGACAAGGAAACTATTGGTCCATTAATGAAAGAAAATGGCAAGAAGGTGACGAGCAACAGGGAGAAAGTAGAACTGCTTAATTCATTTCTTGCATCTGTCTTTACACAAGAGGAAAAAACAGTCCAACCTATCAAAAGCAGTACTGTAAAAAAAAAAAAGACTAAGTATACCAGTTAAAAACAGCAAAAAACCAGTAAGAGTGCACCTGTCACCCTAGATGAGTTCAAATCACCAGGACCAGATGGATTGCACCCCAAGGTTCTGATCCTGAAGCACTAGGAAACTACCGGAGGACTGGAAAAGAGCTGATGTAGTTCCCATCTTTGAAAAAGGAAAAAGTGCAGAGCAAGTCAGCCTTGACAATGGGTTTTTCTTGATTACCAGAGGACTGGAAAAGGGTCCCCATCTTCAAAAAAAAAAGAAAAAAACTGGATCCAGGTAAGTACAGACCAGTGGGCTACCCCAAGGTGCTGTCTTTGGCCCAGTACTCTTCAACATCTTCATCCAATGATTTGGATGAGGGGAGAGATGGGGAACTTATCAAATTTGCAGATGACACCAAGCTGGCAGTAACAGCCAACACTTCAGAAGATAGGCTTAAGATACAGAAGGATCTTGAGACACTTGAACATTCGGTGCTATCTAACAAAATAAAATTCAATGGTGAAAAAAGTAAGATTCTTCACTGAGGCAAGAAAAACCAAATGCACAGGTATAGTATAGATCAGTGGTTCCCAACATGGGGCCCACGCCCCACAGGAGGGCAATTTGATTTTTAATGAGGGCAATTTGAAAATGAGCGATTAACTGAATTCTTGAAAGCCCGCTAATTGTTCTTATATATTTGTGATGAAACAGCTGTGTTTCATTTACCTATTGTTGTCTTTGTTAAAGTTCATTTCCTAGGGCCTGGTCTGAAAAGGATATCCCAGCTGGGAGGAGGAGGGAGCAACTGCCAGCCAATCAGATATGTTCCCACTAAGGATTATGGGATTGGCTGAGTCTCTCTCTTTACTGTGGGCTTTCCTGCTGGGTGGTTGCAGGGAGAGCTCCTCCGTGGGGAGAAAGAGTGGATGGCTGCTGGGGGAAGTGAGGATACAGTACCAGGACCCAAGTTTAAGTAAGAAATTGTTAGATTTACAGTTATTTTTAGTCTGTGTTTTCCCAGGCCGTGTTTTACAAGACTTTTCCTCTCAGAGCAATCTGGGGCTGGGCCATGCATGCATAGGCCTTGTCATGCCTATGTGATTCACCTCCACCTACTGAACTACCAAAGCATTTCCCCACTAAGCTGCAGGTTCAAACTGAATGGGCGAATAGGGCAGCCATAGGTTACAACCCCCCTTTCATTCATGACAGTCTTATTATTCATAAATTAAGCTAAGAATGTTTTTTAAATTTCCCTCTTTCTGCACCATTTTCTCGGAAATGCAAAAGGATAAATCACTTAAAACTTTATTCAATATAAAAGGAGCGATGGCATGGCTTTGTGATGAGACAGAAACTAAATATCCAAATTCAACCTACTTTGCAAGAAAACTGCTGTTACCGTTCCCATCTTCATATTTAGCTGAATGTGGCTTTGCTACTGAAGAAAAGAAATTGACTGGATATTACTGAACGAGGAGACTTGAGAATGAAGCTGACTAAATTGGAGCCTAATATAAAATCTCTCTGCAGCATCAAGCACAAGTATCTCACTAATTTAAGTAGACTAAAGCTGCAATCCTACATCATTTGAAGACAGTGGTACTTACTTCTGAGTAGACATGCATAAGATTGTGTGGTAAATATGATCTTGAGGTGAGCTCAAATTGTATTTTGAATTTGTTAGGTACCTTTATTTTAATATGTATAGTAATTAATATGATCAAAGTATTACAGAAAAAGCTTTCATTAAAATTATATTTATGCATTTCAGTTCTCTATTATACGTTTTGAAACTTTATTTGCTGTTTTTCATTTCCCTTCATACTATTATTTTTTAAGTTCTTCAATACTTCTACTGTCTTTCGTTCTTTTATTTTTCTCTTTCATGGATGCCATGTTCTTTGGAACCTTGTTTAAACCAAGTTAATGGTCTTGTAGGCTTCCTCCGCGTGAATAGGCATTCACTTTTTGAATAGTAAGAATTATATGTCACGGGAGTGGGGGGGGGGGGAATCAGGATTTTAGAGATGCTTAGGTGGGGCATTGCCAAAAAAAGGTTGGGAATCACTGGTATCGGTGGTACCTGGCTCAATAGTAGTAACTGTGACAGGGATCTTGGAGTCCTAGTGGACAATCACTTAAATATGAACCAGGAGTATGCTACAACTGCCAAAATAAGCCAATGCAGTCCTAGGCTGCATTAACAAAGGGACAGAATCAAGATCACATGAAGTGTTAATACCACTTTATAATACCTTGGTAAGAGCACACTTGGAATACTACATTCAGCTTTGGTAGGAGGTAGGAGGAGGGAGGCAAGCTATTCTCCAAAGCACCTGAAGTCAGGACAACTAACTGGACGTAAACTAATCAAGGAGAGAAGCAAACTAGAACTAAGGAGAAATTTACTGACAGTTAGAACAATTAATCAGTGGAACAATTTGCCTCATTGGACTAGAAGACCTCCAAGGTCCCTTCCAACTCTGTTATTCTATTCTATTCATTCACAAGCTGTGAATGTTCCAACACTGGAAATTTTTAAAAATAGATTGGGCAACCATTTGTCTGAAATGGCATAGTGTTTCCTGCCTGAGCAGGGGATTGGACTAGAAGACCTTCAAAGTCCCTTCCAACTCTGTTATTCTGTTAATTCTGTGTGTTTTAAAATAGTATTCACAAGTGTATTTATGCTTCCTGCATATATCCTTTAGGAAAATTTCTGTCTTTTTAGTTCTCCTGGAAGCTGTGTCTGGCAGTGGAAATGCTTACTTCACTCAAATACCAGATAGTAACGAATCAAAGAGAGATCTTAATTCCAGCCTAAAACTGAACATATGTACCTGAATATTACAATATAACAATATTACTAAGGCAGATTGATTAAAAAGAGTTATATCTATCTCTCTATCTCAGTATCTCACTATCTATCTATTATCTATCTATCTATCTATCTATCTATCTATCTATCTATCTATCTATCTATCATCTATCTATATCTGGGAACATAGGGCTACAATGATAAATACAGGAAGATAGAAGTCATCACTTAAAAATGTCTATTTTCAGGAGATGACAGTTCCTGGGGCAGTATCAGGGATGCACTGCAACACAAGAATTTTCGGTCCCAGAACCAGAGGTGGGTTTCAGCAGGTTCTGACCAGTTCTGGAGAACCGGTAGCAGAAATTTTGAGTAGTTCAGAGAACTGGTAGTTAAAATTCTGACTGGCCCCGCTCCCATCTATTCTCTGCCTTCCAAGTCCCAGCTGATCAGGAGGAAATGGGGATTTTGCAGTAACCTTCCCCTGGATTGGGGTGGGAATGGAGATTTTACAGTATCCTTCCCCTGGAGTGGGGTGGGAATGGAGATTTTACAGTATCCTTCCCCTGCCATACCCACCAAGCCACGCCGATCAAGCTATGCCACACCCACCAAGAACCCACAGAACCGGTAGTAAAAGTTTTGAAACTCACCACTGCCCAGAACATATCTAATAAATAGCTCATACACATGGGCATAATGTTATTTGAGGATTTTCTTTTTAAGTCCACCTGATTGACAGCAAGCTTAGATAAAGAATCCTAGCAATTAATATCCCTAAGAGTATAAAATCACAGATAATTATTTTTCTTTTATCAAATTTTCTTGTAGATTTGGGTGAGGGTTAGAAAGTGAGTGACTCCTGTGATCTTGAAAATGGAATGGCAGATCAGCTTCTAAGAGGGAGGGAGAGTTGACAATAACAGTTAAGATCCTGTTTTATTAACTGAAGCAATTCATTTCCTCTAAAATTTTACTACCATTCCATTCTATGCAATTTATCCAAACAGGTCTTGCTTTCTTAACAATTCAGTGTTTTTCACTGAAAGAGCAATAAAGCAAACTCTGTGTTTGCATATATATTTATATTCATTTACTTGGCAATGAAACATGCACATCCTTTTCTTTGATGATGGCCAATTATCCCTCTAAAACGTTCCTTTGTATTTAAATACAAAGGATATAACTCATTTTAAACTATTTCATGAGTATCTTACTTAAGAGTAAGATAAATCTCTAATAACCCTAACAGATCATAATTCAAAGTAAGGAATGTTCTTTCTACTAATGCTTGGGGTCCAAAAGCAGAGTCTTTTAACATAAGTTGCTTTAAGTCTTCATCACTTAAAATAAATATAGTAAGTAAGTCTTCCCTACTAAGCAAACCAGTTATCCATGGCAGCCATCCAGTGCTCAGACAACCTAAGATCCTGATTGTGGCTTATTCATATAGCGACTGATTTGCCCCAGGGAAGAACCTTTGCAGCCGTGTTTGACTGGAGTCCGGATGGCCTCTCCCAAGGGGAAGAAAAGAAAGACGGCATATTGCTCTCCAAACAGTAAGGAAGTTGGAACCAATCCTCAAAAGCAACAGAAGATTGACGGATTTTGCCAGCCTTTGCACTCAACAGTGGGTCGTGCATCCTCCCTCCTTTCCCTGCCGGTTAGCCGTGATGTTTTGGCATTGTTTGGGGATTCCCCCCTGGAGTGGGAATTGCAGGCAGAGGAGAATCAATCAGGAAGTCAGCTGGGAAGCTTGCGAACCCCTCTGCATAATTTGATGACAAATGACTCAGCAACTTTGGGTGAATCAGCTCCAGGCCGGGACAAGGGCTTAGAGTCGGAGTTTTACAACCATAGTGAATTAGCTTTAGGACTTGAAAACCAGCTAAATGTTAGTACAAGGGATTTCATTAGCCGACACAGTATGCTCACTTCTCAGACAGTCTTGGCCATTTTTGAGCAATTTGCAGAGGTGCGTTTAAAGTTGGACTCTGTGATCAATCTTATTGCTGCGGCACAGACGAAAAAGCCGCAGGTATGTTCAACTGGCTGTCAGACAGAACGACCCGGCCAGATGGTGCAACCGAGGGAAAGAACAAGCGGACAATATATTGACTGTAAGCATGGAAAAAAAGCAAGAGATGGTGAGCTGGTTGGACCTGAAATCCCATGGTACAAGAGTGGGGAGGGAAACAGCCGATTATTGAAGGAGCAGATTGTATTGAATATATATAATTCTGAGATAAATGTGGGTAGATGGTCTTCAAAAAGACAGATAGTGACCTCTTTGTCACAGCTTACTCGGTGTGACAAGGGGGCAGTAGATTTGGCAGCATATGAACATCTTCCACAATGTGATAATTATTTCAGAATTCTTTTTAAGTTCAAACAACAGCTCTTCCCAAGCCTGCTTATGCGAATGAGAGGATTCTTGGCTTATTATCAAATTTTACCTACCCGAGTTTTTTCTAGTGGTGAGGCCATCCCGCTAATTCAGAGAGCCCCTAGGGAGAGTGTGGCAGTGCATGGGACAGCTGTTTGGGAAAGTGGACTGAATAGGGAAAGCAGGCTGGCCAAGGTAGGGAGGAGATTTAGCGTTACAGAGGAAATGTTAGTTAGGGTTTTGGACCCAGCTGAAGTGAAACTTCCTTCAATTGGTTTGGTACAAGATGAGACATTCGATTCTGCCTGTTTGGAAACTTTTTCCTCACTTTCACAAATGGAGCAGCAAGAAGTACTTAAAAAACTTAAAGAGATGAGGAAGCTGCTGAAGCAGACTATTTCTTCTGCCGCTCCTTTAGCGTCGATAGCTCTACCCCCTTCAAGGCATGATGCAGCTCCGGAGAGTCAGCAGCCTATAAACCCAGGAAGCCTGATGCCCACGTCTATACAGCACAAGGTACCAGAGACAGTAGATTTGATAACACAAAGTGTTGTGGGACAAACATCGGAGATGGAAGGCACCCAGGAAGGAATCTCCCAATCCCCCTTAGTGGCAAAGATGATACCAAGAAATGACACAAACGCGGTGCCTCATGCAAAATCATTTACCGTAGAGGCAGAGATTAATAGAGCCCATGGACCTGCAAGTCCGAAAGTAACAGGCAGTGCAATGATGCCCAAACAGACTTCTATTGAACTCAGGCGATTAAATGGGTGTGTGTGTGTAAATGAGGGAGGAGGGGTAGGAGAGATTATCCAAGAAGCCTGACTAGGAAATAGCGAGCAACCACGTCCTTCAAGAGGGCACTTCCTCTCTTGGAATGTGGCAGGATGGAGAGGAAGTTGGTGCACAGATGATTGTATTAAATTTTTAAATAGGTACCATGTAATTGCCTTGCAGGAGACATGGGTTAGCAGCGATGAGACCCCAATTGAGCTCCCCGGGTTTAATATTTGGCAGCTGCCAGCAAAGAGAGTAGCTAAAAAAGGAAGAGCCTCTGGAGGATTGGGCATTTTGGTGAAAGCCGAACTAGGATGGAAGGGAAATGAGATATGCTTGGAGGATGGCCCTCTATTTTTTCAAGCAATCCATTTGGCATATGAAGGGAAGTCAATGATATTTGCAAATGTGTACATCAACCCAGCAATGGGGGATTTGTGGGAGGCTCTAGAGGTAAAAATATTAGATATACGGAAAAAATTCACAAAAACACCTCTAATTTTGGCAGGAGACTTTAATGCGCGTGTGGGTCCCTCGTTGGAACCTTTTATTGAAAACGGTACAATTCCTGAGGGATATTTACATAACCAACAATCATGGGTCTCCCAAGACAGGAAAAAGAACAAAGATGGGGGGAAATTTCTAACTGTGGTATACAACTGTAACCTCCAAATTGTAGGCCAGTACTCAGAGCTCAGAAGGTACCCCATAACTTTTTTTGGCCCCAAAGCATGTAGTTCTATTGATTATTTTTGTGTCTCTCACAGCCTAGTAGCAGGGGCAACTTCGGTCTTGACGTTACCAAGGCCAGAAAGTGATCACCTTCCTATTGCGACGTCCCTGGCAATCCCTTCAGATTTAAGGAAAAGGAATCAATCAATCCAACAAATAGGCCTCAACTTAGAAATAGCCCAAGAGAGAAGATTAACATGGAAGAGGGTTGATAGCAAAGTAGTGACTGAATTCATGAATTCACCATGTATGGAAGCCTTAGCGCATATATGCGCAAACAGTACGGGTGAACAAGAGCCTATAGTTTGTTTTGCGGAAATATGCCATAAATTGAAGCATTTTTCCATGACTACCAAGCCAATGGGCCAGTCTGATTCTAGTAACTCATCATGGTTTGACAGTGACTGTAAGGAAAAGAAAAAACAGCTTAGGAAATCACTTAGGAGATACTTAAGCAGCCCAAACATGGAACTACAGAAGGAGTATATTACCATAAGGCAGAAATATAAGCAGCTACTGAAGAGAAAAAAGGCCTCCTATATTGACAACTTATGGGCTGGTCTAGAACAGGCAGCAAAGCTGGCCTCACCCACACTATTCGGGTTGGAGGTCTCAAAAATTATTAGAGATAGAAAACCAATAAGTGACCCAAACATTAGTGCAGAAAGATGGGAGAAGCACTTGGCCATGCCAGCAGCAGTGGAAAGCTCTGATGAGTTTATATCCTCTCCGAGCTTGATACAGGAATATGAAGCCTTACCGCAGTGGGAAGAAGTGTCAATCACGGAGGTGAGGAGTTTAATCTCTTCCCTGAAGACAAACAAAGCTTCAGGACAGGATGCGCTCCCGGCATCGTTATTTAAAGATAACATAGCCTGGTGGGCGCCCGTCCTGTCGGGTCTCTTTACTTTTATCAATAGAACAGGGCAAATTCCTGCTAGTTGGTGTTCATCAATAATTATCCCCTTACATAAAAAATGTTCTAGAGATAATCCTGATACTTTTCGATTAATTAGTCTAATCGATATTTCAGCAAAAATTTATGCTAAGCACTTGCTTCATAAATTAGAGGACTGGATAATGAGAAATAACATCTTAGCTGAAGAGCAGTCAGGTTTCAGGAGCGGAAGATCTACTATGGATAATTGTTTTGTGCTGGACCAACTAATAACAAAGTTTAAGTCTTGGAAAAAACCTCTGTATGTGGCATTCATAGATTTGAAGGCAGCCTTTGATACAATTGATAGAAAAATTTTATGGGATAAATTAGAGGCTATGGGAATAGAAAAGAAATTGTTATATTTAATTCGACTGTTATACACGGAAACCCAAGTAAGAGTTCGAGTGAATAGGTCAGGATCGGTAACAAATGCAATCCCATTAAAAAAAGGGCGTCAGACAAGGTTGCATTTTAGCCCCAACACTTTTTAACTTATATTTAAATGACCTCCCAAAATGTCTGGAAGATACATCACTCCATGGGCCTAGTATAGGAACAAGACAGGTCAATTGCTTGTTATATGCCGATGATATAATTTTGTTGTCGGCCTCACAGGTGGGGCTACGAAGGTCACTTGGGAGGTTGGCAGCATATTGTATAAAAAATTGCCTGACAATTAATATAGAGAAATCAAAGGTAATGATATTTAGCAGTCAACAAAATATAAGGAGATGGGTTTTAAATGACAGAAGAATTATTATTATTATTATTATTTATTAAATTTTTATACCGCCCCCTCTCCCGAAGGACTCGGGGCGGTGAACAGCCAGAATTAAAAACACACAATACAAATATTAAAATACATTAAAACAAAATTAAATTATCCTAGGCTTCTCCAATTTAAAACCCCGTTACCCATAAAATTCACCCAATTAAAAATTTTTAACCCAGCCCGGCTTGCTGAAATAAAAAAGTCTTCAGGGCCCGGCGGAAGGTCCGGAGGTCCGGGATTAGTCGTATCCCTGGGGGTAGCTCATTCCAGAGGGTGGGTGCCCCCACAGAGAAGGCTCTCCCCCGGGGGGTCGCCAGCCGACATTGCCTGACAGACGGCACCCTGAGGAGACCCTTTCTGTGGGAGCGTGTTGGCCGGTGGGAGGTTATCGGAGGCAGAAGGTGGTCTCGTAAATAACTGGGTCCTAAGCCATGGAGCGCTTTGAAAATGAGAACCAACACCTTGAAGCGCACTCGGAAGACCACTGGAAGCCAATGCAGCTTGCGCAGGAGAGATGTCACGTGGGAGCGCCATGTCGCCCCCATAAGTACCCGCGCGGCCGCATTCTGCACCAGTTGGAGCCTCCGAGTGCTCCTCAAGGGGAGCCCCATGTAGAGAGCATTGCAGTAGTCGAGGCGGTAAGTAACGAGGGCATGAGTGACCGTGCATAGGGAGTCCCGATCCAGAAAGGGGCGCAACTGGCGTATCAGGCGAACCTGATAGAAAGCCCCCCTGGCCACGGTCGTCATATGCTCTTCTAAAGACAGCCGTGCGTCCAGGAGGACACCCAAGTTACGCGCCCTCTCCGTGGGGGCCAATGTCTCACCCCCAATAGTCAGCGATGGCACCAGCTGACTATATCGGGACGCCGGCAGCCACAGCCACTCAGTCTTGGAGGGATTGAGTCGGAGCCTGTTCCTCCCCATCCAGACCCGCACCGCCTCCAGGCACCGGGACATCACGTCAAGGGCATCGTTGGGGTGGTCCGGGGTGGAGATGTACAGCTGGGTGTCATCAGCGTACAGATGGCACTGCACCCCAAAACCACGGATGATCTCACCCAGCGGCTTCACATAAATGATATAAAAGAATAGAACAAGTTCAGTCATTTACCTATTTAGGGCTAGTATTTCAGACAAATGGCAAATGGAATAAGCAGGTAAAAGCCGGAGCTCAGAAGGCCATGGCTCGGATGGCTCAATTAAACAAACTTATTTTAGAGAAAACTCCATCTTCATTAATCCCAGTGCTAAAGGTCTTCCAGGCGAAAATCGAACCAGTACTTACCTATGGGGCAGAAATATGGGGGTCAGTTAAACTGCCTGGGCTGGAAACCCCTCAAAATAAGTTCCTTAGGAGAATTTTGGCAGTGTCACCCGGAACCCCAGCATGTGTAGTAAGGGCAGAAACAGGAGTCCATGCGACTGGCACTAGGGCCTTGTTGAAGACTGTTTATTATTGGTTGAGAATAATCGAGATGGAGGAAGGGAGGTTACCAAAATTAGCGCTAATGGAGCAGATTATCTCAAGGAATAAAAATAACTGGTTATCAAGAGTTCTGAAGCAGGTATCTAGCTCTGGTATCCCTTTAAATTGGCAGCAGTACGACTATAGGCAGATCCGAAATTGGATTGCACAGAGATTTAAGGACATAAGTGCCCAATCGGATATTGCACAGGTGACAGCAGTAAAAGTTTGCCCCTGGTTATCAGCCAATAAACAAATTTTCAAAATAGAAAAATATTTAGCTGTGCCTTTGTTTCCCGTCCTGAGAAGATTCTTTACAAAACTGAGGTTGGACCAACTTGGAACAAATATGCTCTGGGGTAGATATAAGGGTATTCCTGTAAGGGAAAGGGTCTGTCTATGTGGGACGGGGGAAGTCGAAACAACGTCTCACGTAATTTTTGATTGCCCCCTATATTCAGACCTGAGGGAACATCAACTGGGCAAGATCTTTTATACCAGCACCCCTAAGCCTAAAGAGCACTTTTTGCGATATTGTTTGTTAGGTTCCAACTTGCAGTTGGTAAAATGGATTGCTAAATTTGTGGTAAAGTTGATGGGAAGGAGGACAAAGTTGGTGCAGCAAAATGCAGTAGATTGTAAGAATGATCACTTGATCTAACAATGTAATTTTAATAGCATTGGGTGGATGCAGGGGCGACATTATAATATAAATTTAATTATATTTAAATGGTACTTTAAATTATTGTATTTTATCCCGATTTTATTTTAGATCGTATTTTATTCTAATTGTATTTTAATTGCGAGTTATTCCAATCTTACTTAATTTGTTTTACCAAACCTTTGTAATGATTTGTCTTTATAATTCTGCACTTGATATGGCCCAAAGGGCTAATCAATAAATAAAATTGAATTGAATTGAAAAATAAATATATGTTTAAAGGTACAGACAATCAATTCTAATATTCTGAAAGTGTCATTTAATTAAAATTAAGCTTACAAGACTGAGAGACACAAGTCAGCCAAATATGAAATATTGCAAGGTAATACACTACATTAATAATTCTTATTCCCCTTCTGTTCTATTAAAAATTACAAGTTGGTAGCAATATATGGAAGTGCCTGGGGAACTTCACAAATGTAAAAATAGCCCGTGCATTTCTGATGTATGAAACATGTATAGTACTATACTAATTGCCTTTTTTTCCCCTTGGGAAGGATTTTGGTCACTGACTGTTTGCCTGTAAGATCATTTCCTGTGCTGTTGTTTTTTCTTTTTCCTCTGAACTGCATTAACAACTTCCTTTAAAAGAAGGAGGGGTGTGAAGCTCCTGCTACTACTTGCTATTCCTTAGTCTTTACTGGTACTTAAAAAAAAAGACTATGAATAAGCAGCAATGCATGTCATGTTTCCAGAATCCTTCATCTATAGCAAAAAGCTTCAGGAGTGTGTCCTGAAGTAAAATTGAAGTCCCCAGAGCAAAGATGGTTGAGGACTCTGAATTTCAGATAAAGAAAGCTTTGAACTAGACAGTGTTATGCCTGGAACAGAAATTGCATCTCTCAGACAAAGCTCTGCTTCAGAATAAGTGCCAACACACTTATTCCCAAGACAATCTATGGAGTCAATGTGCCAATGCAAGAAGCAAGCTGGGCATGAAATCGTAAACCCATGGATGGAACATTAATAAGAGTGCAAGGAAGAGGAAAAATGGCTCGATCACTCATTCTGATTATAGCAATCACAAGCCTGACAAGTGGCTTGTGAGAAAGTTGCTCATGGGATTGGCAGTGATGGGAATTGTATAATATTATGTAAACCTGAAAGGAGTTTTTGTTGTTACAGAATCAAGAGTAAGTACAATTGACCCTTTATAATTAGGTTTTAACATTAAAGTACTCTGGACAAATTTTAAAATGACTTGAAATGTAAATACCGAAAGTAGGAAGAAAAAGAACAAGGTAATGTTTTTTCTCATTTTAAAAAAGAATGTGGTTGTCTTTTAAAGCTGCATATAATCATCATTGTAAAGGTTAGCTTCCTGTACAGAAACATTGCTAAATACCTTCAAACACTTCTTTTCCTGAATCTTAAATTTGGTAAACAGCAATAGAAAATGTTAGGTATTTTACTTTCCATGAGACTAAAAGAATATAACTAGTTTTCCAAACACAAAAATCTAGCAATTGGGATTGACAATAGAAAACAAAAACTTATTTTCAGGCATAATCAAATTTTCCTCACTAAGAAGAAAAAGTCTGTGTTTACATAACAGAATAAACTAAAATTTGGTTGGCCAGTTTGTAATAAAATATGTAGTAGAGATCTGAGTCACATATTTAGATGGTGCAAATTAATATAGCTGGGATAATTTATTAAAACATAACTAATTTAACCATGAATAAATATAGGATGCAATATAGATACTGAACACTGTTCAGCCCCAAAGTTCTGGACTACAAAAACTCAACTTCAGCTGAAGTGCAAACAAAATGCTCTGACTTGAACAATTTCATGAGAGCTGCATAGTTTTCTGAAGACCCACAGCCTTGAATTCTATTAGTAAAACACAAGAATTGTTTTCTTGTACAAGATGTGATGTTGGAAATATGAACGGCAGGCTGAGCATACTCCTGAGTTATCCGTGACCATTAGATTGAGCACATTTCTTAGAGCCAGAAGATAGTAGCACCTCTTGGGATTGCATAGTTCAGAAATGGTATGTCAGACCTCAACCCAAGTTCAGGGTGGATTTGATGTATCACTTCATTTTTTTGATATAGTGATTTCTCTCACCTTCTCCCCAGTAGTTGTTAATCATCTCACCAGAGTAATAATCTGAATTAGCAAGACTTTTTAGATTAATTGTCAACACAGTGATAGAATACATCTGTTGTAAAATTCTGCCTTCAGGACCTCTTATATCAAAAAAATTAGGTAGTGGCAAATGTTTTTGCCTGAGACCTTAGAGATTTGGTACTAGTCAACACTTGATTTCATAGATTTATAAATTGTTCTGTACAATACAGTTGTCTATGTATTTCAGAACTTTCTTAGCAATGATCCAACAAGGAAAATCACTACCTATATGCTTCATTCTGTTAATACTTAGCAAGCTTTATTTTGAGGTGCTAGTTAGCAAAATATAAATCTCTGATAACATTCCACATGCAGCTAGTTAATTTCATTGTGTCTGATTCTAACAGGTTGTGTGTTCATCTTTCTAAGTAGACTCAGAGTTGAAGCTTTAAAGAAGAACAGAACTTGAAGTTTATCCTGATTTAGTCATAACTGAGTTGAAAAACAAGAGCAAAAAATCCAGGAAAGGAACTCAGCACAGCAACTATAGCAAGTCCATAAGGATCTGAGCAGAAGTTGTTTCATCAATCATAGAAAGTTAACTTAAAGTTATTAAAGCTACTAAAGGCTACATGCCATAGCTTCTGGTCCTGTCATCAGGGAAACCCACCCAGTTATATAGGCATTTACATCTATAGACTTTGTATGATGGTGTAGTAGACTATCATATTGAACACCTATAATAAAAAAAAATGTGCTCATAGATGTGATAACAAGATGATTTCAGAATATAACAGATAACAGAAATATCTAGAAATTCCGTTTCAGTTTCAGGTATGCATGTCTCTATGTGGCATAGATTCTGTAGTTGTTTTATTCTATTTCAACCTGGCTTTTCCTCAAACATTCTCATTTCATGTTAATGCTGAAAATTGGCCAAACATTGTGAATGAATTTTATTGACTTTTTTATGTTTAAGTGAATCATATAAATTCTCTTGAAAATAGTACATAGTTTATAACAATTATTCATATTTATCAACAATTGAAGCTATATTGAACAGGGCCTTAGATAATGTAGACAGTGCTAGCTCCAAAGCACCAACATCATTTACCAAAAATGAGTGAAACTTATAAATCCCCAGTTCTATAAATGTATGTATTTTCATTTTTTTCACAAACAAATACCAAGTTCAGAGTAATATTCCAATGTCTTAAACTATACCTACCTTCTTATAAAATGCTTGGCATCTTCTGTAAATCTCTGGGTTAGGTTTTCATAAATCCATGGTTGCTGGGTAATAGTGTAATTTCTCATCAGGAAGCAATTTAGATGCCGAAAGTTGTTAAAGAAGAGGAATATGATTGCCACCCATGTAACAACCAACAAAAAAAAGTAGCCTACCATTCTATGTGGAATTCTGAAAAAGCCAATATAATACATAACTTCCAAAGTTATTAGAGCAATTCCAATGATCTGAAGGGTTGAGGAAATATACATTTTAATTCCTTTGATGAAAACACTTCCATCCCCAGGTTTGCAGTCTCTAATATTATTCAGAGGAATTCCATAGAAATGATCAAATCCATGATTTAAGGGATGGTGGCAGAAATCATGACTGCTGTTACAATTTAGACCAAGATGCCATTTGCCTAGATGAAAAAAAGCACATAGATTTCAGATCATATGTTAGCCCTCAATAAAGATTGTAAAAATACATATTTATAATACATTTTAATATGAAGGTACGAAAATCATATTTCCAAAATATATACATGAATAAAGTAATGCAATGTGAAAAAAGCAGCTTCCTACGTTTTTAATGCAAAAATTTATACAAAACATATTACTGTGTTTCCATATTATAAACTATATGTAAATAAATTATTTTGAATAATTTGTAAACAGAAGTATTTCAACAGAAGCAAGAAAAGGAAAAGCAGTTTCCTAGAAGGAAAAGTCTAGAAAAAAGTGGAAACTGAGCAAAAATATCCCCGTTTCTAATACATTACTTAAACAAACAAATAAATAAAATAGAGAATATTCATCCCTGACACCCCTTGTTAGGTGGATATCTGAATAATTTTGAAATAGTCTTCAACTAAAGAGTCTTATCTAAGAAAACCACAATCCTTTTCACTTGATTTCACAATTTATTTATTTTTTTACTTTCTCTGAAAAATGTGCCACTAGACATTTCTATTTGGATGCACATTTTGGGCATGTGTGAATAAGCATTCTTATTGTAAAAGTAGAAAGATCAGTCTAGCCTTTATTATGAATCTGGAGTTGCTTTTGTCTCAACTTTTCTTATGATAAGCAAATATTTCTTAATAGTGGACTAATAGGAGCTAAAATGAGTTGGGATGGAATTAAAGGCGATCAAAAAATTTTGCTATTAATGTGGCATATGTATACTATATTTATGTTCACCACAGGTCTCAGAAACCCATTAACTAACTAAAGGCAACTACAGACTTAACAGATTGCCTTTTTTATATGATACTGGACCATATAGTCACTTAAATGGTGAGCCATAAATTGGGTGAAAAATTAAAAAAAATAGATCAGACAATTGCATTATTTTATGAATCTTTGTAGCTTTTCACGAACATATTATATTTGGAAGTTTTTTTTGTTATGTGCGTGTGTATGAATGTTGCCAATATTCTAATGTTAACTAGTAAATCATTTTGAAAACCAATTTAAAGATAAACACACAGTTTTTAATTGAAACACAGTGAAAAACATGCATCTATATTGATCACTCATACCTATAAGACCTGTAGAATAGCCTTCCTGTTGAAGAAGCTTTGCAAATGTTATTTCTTCAGCAGGCAGACCCCCTGAAGAGGCTGAAAATAAGAAGACTCCAAACCGATTCAGACTTGCCATTCCTAACAAAATTAAACATTTGAATATAAAAGAAATCATTTTTATTAAGAGAATATTTATATAAATAAAGCAACATTAGAATAACATTTTATCAGATTATCTATGAAAAATAGATGGCATATTGATATAATACTGGAGCTTGGCTGTTTTTATTAAGATGAGAAGAAAAGAAGTTCACCCATATTCAGAATGGGTAAAGAATGATTGAGCATCTTTTTATTTATTTATTAAATTTATATTGCCACCTATTTGCCCATGGCAACTCAAGGCAGTTTACAGAATATAAAAACCCCATTTAAAAAACAGTAAAACTCATAAAAAATCAAATAAATTAATGTAATAAAATCCACCCCATCCCCTGCCCCAGTGACAGCCGATCACACGAGCCATTTAATAGGCTCTATCCCTCTCTGGGTTCCCCAGGCCCACTGGCAGAACCAGGTCTTCAGCACCTTCCAGAAGAGAATTAGAGTGGGGGGGGCATTCTAATCTCTGGGGAAATGATGTTCCAGAGAGAGGGAGCCACCATGGAGAAGACCCTTCTTCTGGGTCCCACTAGGTGTATCTCCCTCAGGGATGGGACCTGCAGCATTCCCTGCCTCCCCGCTGATGGGTCAGGTAGATGTGACCAGCAAGAGACAGTCCCTCAGATAACCTGATAACCAATTTTGTGATTTGAGGAGCAGATTCCGTGATCCATAGCATTATGAGCTCTATTTGAAAAAGAGGATATGGGCAGGAAAAAGGTGATTAAAGCCTGATAGGAGTGGACAACATGCTAACATGTATACTTTTACCACCATTCCATTATGATGGTGATTAGCCACAAAGCCAGCCAGATGTTTAGACAGTAGGTGGCATTTTCTTTTTCTTTTTTTTTTATTGAAAAAGTTTCAAATACAAGTTTTTCCCCCTTTTCCCCCCCCTCTTCCCTAACCCCCCTTCACCACCCATCCCCCCCTGTGACTTCTTCACAACAATAGGCTATTTCATAACTAATTACATATATAATATCTTTCCTTTCCCTTACTCCCTCCTCAGAATACTGACCCTTAGCATATTATTCTTATAACTCCCATTTTTACGATAATCTGCCCTTTTTCTCCTCCCCTAAACTTATAGTGTATTATTACAATTTAACATTTAATCTTTTATATATATTAATATAACATTTTAAAGCAGCCTTCTCCCTACACCCAAATTTAACGTTTATTCAGTTCTATCCAATTCCTCCACTCCCCTAAATATATGACTTAAGGATCCTTTTTCTTAGACTAATCAATCAGAAAACTAACCTATTTCAACCCTTCAATTCCTACAAAATCATGCAATACAATTCTAAATATAACCCACTGCCCACTTTACTAAAATATACACATATCTATATATGCATTCCATTTTATATATATAAAAAAAAGACAATAACTTTAAATTTATAATCCATATAGTATCTTCTTTGATGTCTTTCCACTGGATCGTTAAATCCATCACCCATAATAGGGTAAAATAACATGCTGGTGCAACAGTTTGTTCAAAATCTTCAATCATCTTCTGCCCCCATCAGTAGTAGATATCCTCGTATATATATAAAAGTAAAAACAACCACCCGAGTGACATTATAATTATATCCATATAGTTGTAGTTGTGGTATTCATCAGGATTGTTGATTCCCATCATCCTAATGGGTAACAACCAGATCTTCTGCATGCCCCAGCGTGCCTCTCTTGCCTTGTAACTCAAAATAATCATAATATATTCACCAGTAAAAGAAATCCAGAGTAGATAATTCAAATCCAACAAGGTAAGGCTCTTTTCACACCCCAAAATCACGGCATTACAGAGATCTGCCACAATCCTCAGGATAGTATTAAACAACTGTTCGCCTCCACTATCTTTTCAGATATTCATTCATTTTTTAAAGTCCCTGGCTTCACTGTTGCTTGGTTTAGAAATTGCTATTTCTATGAGATCTATTTCTTTTCTTTTTCTTTTGCGGGTTGAATTTCCATCCTCGTTTCGTGCCTACCAATTGTGTATCAGCTGATCGATTTTCATTCTGCTTTGTGAGTTGATCTTGTTGGGTTAGTTTTGTCATGTCATCTTTCTTCTCCATCACTTGTATATCAACTGGTTGATTTGCGCACTTGTCTGTGACTTGATGGTTCATCACATTAGAGTCGGATGACACTGCTCTCTTATTTATAGACAGTCCAGCTGGGGTATCCAGAGAGTCCAAAGACAACTTATCCACCACAGCCTCTGTAATTTGGTATTTTCTTTTTGTTTCCAACTCCTTTTGCTTATCCTGTATTATGCCTAAAGATGTTAAATTCATTTTTAAAATTTTTTGATAAAATTCTTCCGCTTTTTCAACAGTGTTCAGTTGATATCTTACTCCTTGGTGTCTCAATATTAAACCAACTGGGGCATTCCACCTAAATAGGATATTTCTTTTTTTTAACTCAGTCACTAGAAAGCCAAATTTCTTCCTCTCCATTAACATCTTAGTCGGGAGCTCCTTAAAAATCCAAATCTTTCTTCCATGAAATTGCAAAGTAGAATTAAAAGAGTTCTGCACAATATTATTCCTAATTTCTTTATCTGTAAAATAGATCACCACATCTCTAGGCAATTGCCTTTGCTTTGCCAACCAGGAGTTTATTCTGTAAATTCTATCAATCCTACAATACACTTCATCAGGTTGAACCTTTAAAATCCCAGCCAGAATTTCAGAAGATATTTTCCTTAAGTCATCTCTATTATTTTCCTGCAAACCTCTCAGTCTAATTGCATATTCTGTAAAATTATATTGAATCATTAAAACTTCTCTTTCAATCCTCTGTTGCACATTTTCTTCATTACCAGTCTTTTGGTCAATCTCCATTTTAGGTTTGTCTTCTGAGCTATTATCCTGAATGTTTACCAAATCCTTTTTAATTTTTTGAATCATGTCATCCAAATTCTCCTCAGTTTCCTTCATTTTAGACTCTAATAATTTAGTCTTTGCATCCACCCGAATCAGAAAGTCTGATAAACCATTAGCTGTTTTTAAAATCTTTCGATTCAAAAAGTCAAACTTTGATTTCACCAGTTCACCAATTTCTTTAATTTCCTGCTTAAATTTTTCAAATTGCTGGTTCACAATCTCATCCCTTCTTACAATCTCTTCAAGAAGAAATTCTATTATATTAAAATCAGGTTTCTGACACTGGAGAGTTAAAACTTGTTGGTGTAATTTATTAATGGGGGAGATTCCCCCCCCCTGTTTGTCTAGCTGTGTGAGTCCCGATGCCATTTCCCACACAGACAAGATTTAGTGGAAAAGAGAGAAAAAAAAAAAGCTTGTTTCCAACCAAGATCAATATCAGATCCCCAAGAAAAAAAAAGAAAAAAAAAAGCAAGAGTGAGAGTGAGGTTTTGCCTCAATTACGGCCAGAAGTATTCATTCCGCTACTTTGTAATAGAAAACGGAAGGACTTTCCCTTTCAGCCTCTCTTCAAGCCGCAGCAGTCGCAGCAGCAATCGCCATTTTAAAAATCTTCTTTCCTTTCACTTCTTAAACAACTTCAATAACTTTTCCAATAAAAAGAATACTTGCGCTTCAGGATCAGAGGTCCAACTGACGTCTTCTTGAGTTAATTTAACAAATTTACAGGCTTGCTTTTGCCCCTTAGCTCTGCATGTAGCAGAGATCTCCCAGAGCCCGGAGCATCGGCTGGGGATACGGGGAGTCTCTTCCGCTCCGTCCCAAAAGTAAAAAAAAAACTTTTGGGATTAGGCAGAGGACTCAACCCACCCCAGCCTGCTCTATCTCCGTTTCCTCATGGAAACGGAGTTTTTTCGAGCCGCCATTCCGCTATAAAGGCGGCTCTTTACAGGCAGTGGGTGGGACGATCCCAAAGGAGCGTCCAGCGGGGACAAACAGCAAACCGGAAGACTCGACAGTAGGTGGCATTTTCATACACTTACTGACTCCTTGCCAAAGACCTGGGATAGGCAGATGTTATTATTTAATAACATCCTTCTCATCTTTTCTATTATCTTCTATTATTAGTATCTTATGATTATATTACTTTGTTGTTTGTATATACAGTGGGAACTTATGCACTTGAGATAAATTCCTTGTGCGTTCAATCACACTTAACAATAAAGAATATTTTATTCATTAAAGACATTGTCACAGTATTTAAGCTGTTCCAAATAAAGCTGCTTTTTGCAATTGACCATGATTATTTCAATGCCAATGATGTTCAAGTGTTGCTCCAGATGTTTACTATTGTTGTTAACCTTTTGAAAAAAACAACAATGTAGCTCTCCTTTTCTAATCAGTGGGACATCTAAAAAGAAGAAAAAGAGCCAGCAAGATGGGTAAATCTGCAAAGCAAGGATTTTAGAATACTTTCAACCTTGAACATACCCAAGCACAGTAAAATTTTCATTGAAGGAAAAAAAGTTATGATTGGCTTTTGGGGCCTGATGTTTGGTACAGCCTGAAAATATCATATTCTGAATGCCTTTATTCTTAATTTTAATTAAGAATTTTTATTCTACTTCTCAACTTTTCTCATTATATCAAAGCCTCATATAGGAAAAGTTGCCTTCCCTTGTATGAATGGGAATGTTGTATGGAAACAGCTATGTTATGAATTACTTTTAAGTGCTGGTCCTGCTGATCCTTTTGTTTTTCTGTTTCTGAGATCCATCAGATTAGTGGACCAAGACAATAAACTATGGCAACATATTTGGGGAACTCTTTGTCACTGAGATGTGACAGGCTGGTCATGCCATCCATTCAAAAAAGCCCTAGAGATGCATTTATTCTCATTATCTTTCTGTTAAGGTTCTTTCTACTCTGATGAAAATTGTTTTTGTGCAATTGGGTTGCTTGTATTAGGCAATGTATAGATTACCCTCCAACTCAAAGTGACTAGTCAAGATTGCTAAATCTGTAAATCTGTTGTTTGATTACTGATATTAATAAGGCTAATAGCTAAGAGTAAAGACAAAGTTGATGCATAAAGTTGTAAAAATGTATATATTTATTGTTAGTATTGTATTTTAATATCTGGTGTGCATGTTTTTGTTTTTTGTTTTTGTCTCTTGACTTGTTTTGCTATTGTGTGTTTGGTTTTAAAAAGTAAAATACTCAATAAAAATTATTTTTTTTAAAAAAATAAAACAATTGTTTCTGATCAATTATAATTTAAAGTTTTAAATTTAGGGAATCTATTCATGTAGGGATTTACTGAAATATACAATTTGTTTGGGAATGGGGTTAGCTTTTTCATGCAACTGCAATTGAAATGAAATCATCATTATCTGTGAGAAAAAAAAATGGGATCTTACCTAAACACATTTTTTTTTCATCTTCCACATAGAAAAGAGCAAAACATTCAAAAGAGATGTTTTGTAAAGAGTATTAGTGCAAAATAAGGTACCCCTCTCTAAATTGTTTGTAAGGAAAGAGAAAAAGAGGACGACCAACAGCAAGGTGGATGAACTCAGTGAAAGTGGCAACCAGTGCACTGTTGGAAAAACTGAAACAACAGATTAGGAATAGATGATCTTGGAGAAAATCTATCTATGTGATTGTTAGGAATAAAAAATAACTTGATGGCACATAAACAATCAATCCCTGTTGCATTAATGTAGGCTTTCTCTTTGTCAGTTTGCAGGCATATAAACTATTTTTTGGTAAGATAGTTAAATATGGGATAGACTGCATCACTACCAGATGGATTCGTAAGCGGCTGACAAACTGCACTCAACATTTAGTCTTCAATAGAACTACATTTTACATGGAGAGAAATATGAAACAGGGTATCAAGGTTCTGTCTTAGGCCCAATACTCTTCAACATCTTCATCAATGATTTAGATGAGAGGATAGAAGGGAACCAATCCAATTTGCAGACAATATCAAGCTGGCAGGAATAGACAACAGCCCAGAAGATAGGCTTAAGATCCAGAAAGATCTAGACAGACTTGAACATGGTGCCCTATCTAATAAAATTAAATTCAATGGTGATAAAAGTAAAGTTTGGCACTTAGGCAAAAAAACTCCAAATGCACAGATTGGTGGTACCTGGCTTAATAGCAGTAACTGCAAGAGACATCTAGGAATTTTAGTTGACAACTACTTAATTATGAGCCAGCAGTGTGCTGCAGCTAACAAAAGAGCCCACACGGTCCTAGGCTGCATTTACAGAGGGACAGAATCAAGTTCACATTGTGTGTTAGTACTGCCTTATAATGCCTTGGTAAGACCACACTTGAAATGTTGTATCCAGTTTTGGTTGCCATGATATAAAAAGATGCTGAGAATCTAGAATATGTGCACATAAGATGATTAGGGGACTGGAGGTTAAAACATATGAAGAACAGTTGCAGGAATTGGGTATTTTAGTCTAATGAAAAAAAGGGCTAGGCGTGACATGATGGCAGTGTTCGAATATTTGAGGGGCTGCCACAAAGAAAAAGGCAGAATAAGAAGCAATGGGTAAAAACTAATAAGGGAGATAACCAACCTAGGAACAAGGAGAAATTTTCTGTCAGTTAGAACAATTAATCAGTGGAACGGCTTGGCGGGGGGGGTGCTCCATCACTGGAAGTTTTTAAGAAAAGATTGGACAGCCATTTGTCTGAAATGGTATAGGGTCTTCTTCTTGAACAGAGGGTTGAACTAGAAGACCTCTGTTACTCTGTTTCCCAGCTTTTTCTGAATGAAGTGTTACAAACGTGTTGTACTTTCTAGTAGAAGTGGTGCATGTACTGTATATGTATATTCCCACAAAGAGAAATATTCAGTCTTGTAAAATCAACACATTAAAGGAAGTGTCTGGTTCACACTAACACTCCTTTGGTTCCAAAACTTTCAGATGCAGAATAGAGCCCCTGTCTCATGTAATAATTACTGGAGTCAGCAATCTCACTAAATACTGTAAGTGATAAATATAACATACAGTGTATTTTCTTTGAAGAGTCCACACTCACACAGTAATTGTAAATTAAAACAATACAATCTTTTTTTCATATTTAAAAGTAAACATATAAACAATTTAGTTACCTGATCTGATAGGATATCGGCCTGTCAAGAATGCTGCCCTACTTGGTGTACATAATGGGGAAGCTGCTACATGATGAGTTAGTTTTATGCCTCCTTTAGCTAAATTGTCAATATTGGGAGTTCTGGAAGAAAAACATGTGCATTGTCAGTACATAAAGTTTGAATTCAAGCTACTTAAAAACATTCTTCTATTTCTGCTACTATCCTATCAAATACAAACTGAAGAGAAAAGAAACATATTTTCAGAGAGCTTAATAGAATATTTTCTCCTAAGGCGGGAACGGCAGTCAGGATGGGAGGTGGCCCGGATGTGAGTTGTTTAGGACCGAGTCTGCAGAAAGAACGAAGCCCTGCCTCCTTGCCTTAGCTGTCAGTTTTTCGACTCGGTCGAGTAGGACACACGTGTCTAGAGTCTCTCTATCTCAGCTGGTACTTTTGCCTTCCGTTTTTTTTCAAAATCAGCGATTCCAGCATGATCGGCTCTTTTTTTGCCTGCCTCCGCTGAAGACCGCTAGACGGTGGGGCTGCCAGCCGGCAGTCCCTTCGGCACGCACGAGCCTGCTCTGCCGCACCCATCGTAGGTTCTTTCTATCTTCTCCGACTGTCAGCTGCGACTCGGGCTTGCCCTGCAGCTGCGAGGCACGATGCTCATTCCGCGCCGTTTTAAGCTCCCGCCCACGCTGTTCGCCTAGCGATCGTCCTTTCGCCCTCGGAGCAACTAAGGAGCCTGAACTCTGCCTACTTTTCCTGAACTGCAGTTTTAAGATAAGTGTGTGGCAGCGTTCTTGGGATCGGCCCTGTGTCAGTTGAAGGGGCGGAGGCCATTTTAAGACTCCACAAAATGGCAGACGCCATTTCTAATAAGGCTTCCCAATCCAAGGGTTCCAAGGGAAAGACGACCCAGGAGTCCGATCCTGGAGAGGGGACGTCTAGATCACAAGGCAACAAAAAGCCTAGGATTGAGAACCCCTCTAAGCCATCAGAAAAGTGATCCTCTTCTTCTGCTAAATTTACGAAAGATGAGGGACGGAGACATAAGGCAATGGAGCGAGCCTTCAATAAGGCAGTTCCTAACCCCGGAGGAGATACCAGAATTTCTGCCTCAAGGCTTCCTCGGCTGACTTACAACCAACTGCCTTATCTATTTCTAATGTTTCTCCTCAATCAGCGATTATACCCCCTCTGTCTCCTGACACTTCTCTACAGGAGGATAATGCCTTACTTCCCGATGCAGCCACAGTTTTTCCAGCCTTCCAGAGTGCTCCGGTCAGTGCCTCGTCGGCAGGGCAACCCCTTCAGGGGGCAGGACCGCAGAATCAGGTGCCAGTAGTTCCCTTGGCACCAGCTCCATCGGATCCAAACCACTCTCTTTCCCCCGCATTGGCACAATTAATTGCAGACTCCATTAGGCAGGGCATTGCCGAAGGCCTATAGGAGAGGGCTTCCTCCCGGGTTTCGGAATATCTCCAAGTTCAGTCCCTTTCTGTTCGGTCTCAGCCCTTAGCGGACTCTTCTCAGAACCAGGACCAGGCAGTTTCTCCTTCCCAGGACAGCCAATCTCTTTCGGGGGAGGAGGAGGAGCCCATAATTGACCAGGATTTGTTGGAGGACGAAGGTCTAGAACCTGATCAGTCCTCCTTTGTTGGCCTGTTTCACCCTCAAATGTTCAGGTCCTTATTATTTAAGGCGCAGACCACCACTGGCTTGGGGAACCCAGCTCCCAAATCTAAAGAGGCTACCATTAATTCTGATTCCAAGGCTGCATTATTTTAAGAGCCCTCGGTTTTAACGGAAACAATTCCGACGCCTAAATTGTTCTCTGACGTACTACAGAGACAATGGAAGTTTCCAAGTTCGGGCCCAGTTCCAACTCCCTTGATAGGAGATTCTACAACCTGGCAACCAAATATTCCACTTTATTACAAATTCCAACTGTGGATGCCCCAGTAGTAGCCCTCAACTCACCTTCCCCGTTGTCTGGTCCTTCTGAGGAATCTCTGCGCCCGGAGGACAGAAAGGCCAAAAGGTCCCTTATTAAGGGCCATCAGGCATCAGCCTGGTCTGTACAGGCTTCCTCTGCAGCCTCCTTTTTTAATAGAGCTTCAATCCTGTGGTTGAAACAGTTGCAGGGCCACATCCTTGCCACTGACGTCCGCTCTCACCAGGACATCAATAAGATCTTGGCAGCGGTGGAATTTTCAGCAGACGCCACACTAAATGTCGCTTGTTTTTCAGCCAAATCCATCGGCTCAACTATCACATCTCGGCGGTTGTTCTGGTTAAAGAACTGGCAAGCTGACATCCATCATAAATGGCGGCTCGCATCCTCGCCTTATGCCGGGGACAAGCTGTTTGGAGCCTCCCTGGAGCCACTGTTAATCAAAACCCGAGACCACCGTAAGGTGTTACCAGCTGTTTCTCGCCATTCTGACTCCAGACAGATGGGTTCCTTTCGAGCTTCATCCTTTCGGACCTCCAACTCCAGCTTTCACCAACAGCGATATCAACGCTCCTATCAGCTAAGGGGTCCTTCCCACCAGGATAACCAGGTTAGACAGGGACCCCGTTATCCCCCCAGGAGAAACACCCGTGGAGGATGAGGCCGCCCCTTCTGGAGGTCTCGTTAGTTTGCCTCCTTCACTGAGGATTGGAGGTCGTTTAGCTTCCTTTGCCTCCAAGTGGGAATCCACTGTGTCTGACAATTGGGTTAAAAATGTTGTTAAATTTGGTCTTCCCCTTGAATTTAAGTCCAGTCCCCCTCAGTTGTTTTTGCATTGTCCAGTGTCCCTTGATAGACTCAAGAGAGCCCGGGTGGAAGCAGCCATTAAACACCTCTTAACATCAAGATCCATCCAGCCAGTTCCCAGATCTGAATTTGGGAAGGGGTTTTACTCCCAGTTGTTTTTAGTCCAGAAACCATCCGGGGACTGGCGTCCTATCTTGGACCTTAAATCCTTGAACCGGTACCTAATATATCGCCGGTTCAAGATGCAATCCCTTCAAATGATTTTACTGACTATCCAAGAGGGAGATCTTTTGTCATCAATTGATTTAACGGAAGCTTACCTTCACGTCCCAATCCTACCAGAACACCGTCAATTTCTTCGTTTTTATTATAATGGGAATCACTATCAATATAGGGCCCTTTCCTTTGGGCTGTCTTCTGCCCCGAGGGTTTTTACAAAGATTATGGCTGCACTTATGGCCTACCTCATGGGCCTTCCAATCAGGATTTTATTTTACCTTGATGATATTTTGATTTTGTCATGGTCCCCTAGTCAATCCCAAGACGATTTAGATCTAATGCTGCAGGTCTTGCAGGAACATGGGTTTTCTATAAATTGGAGGAAAAGCCACTTACACCCATCCACTCGTCTCCAACACTTGAGGGCTGTAATTGATACGGTCAGCTCTGAGGTTTTTCTCTCCCCTGACCGCATAGCGAGTATCATTGCTTTAACTTCCCGAGTTCAACACCTGAGTTCATCTTCTCTCCTCACCTTGTCTGGTCTCCTCGGCAAAATGGTGTCTACATTCGGAATCGTCCCTTTGTCGCGGCTACATAGCAGGTACCTCCAATGGTTCCTGCTGCCCTTTCAACGTTCCTGCAGGAGCTCGTCGGCTACAAGAGTGGTTTTACCTAGGGGACTTCCGGTTGGCGCCGCGGGAACACAGACGGGGAAATGGCGAGCTCCGCTGAGCCCTGCCAAATCCCCTCTGCTAAGCTGCCGCCGATAGGTCTGCAGACCTCCCCTGTCTTGTAGGGACAGGGGGACAAGAAGGAACGCCTTGGGTGGCCGAGAGGAATGGGTGGGTTCCTCGGGGCCGGAGGCTTCTCTTTCACGCCGGCGGCAGCAGGACGGCAGCCATGGTGGCCTGCCCTGAAACTGCGGCAACCGGGAACAAGGATTGTGCTGGAGGAAGAAGATGAAGAAAGAGCAAAAATCAAGAAGCCGGGTGAGTGACACCAACCCAGGCAAACTTACCTATTTGGAATTATTGGAAAATAAGACCCCAAAATTAAAAGCGGCTGTTGGACTGCGGGGCTTAAAGATTGAAAAGGAAAAAAAAATGGCTAAAAGACCCAAATTGAATTTTGTTGCAGTAAACTTAAACTGGATGATTTGGTATTAATAAATTTCTGAAATTTGACTGTGCCTTTAACTGGAGTGGAAAGGAGAAATGGATATTCCTGAGAATTAATGCCTCTAAAAGAAAATGAAGCTAATGAAGATAGAGATGGATGGCTACAAAATAGCCATGGAGTCTGCAGTGATTAAACAGAGACGTGGATTAAAGAAATTTCCCTTTCTGGGTGGAAAAGAAACATGTTAATTGGCTTTTTACCTTGGATTACTTGAAATTAATATTGGATATAAGGATTTTGGAGATTCCTACTCTGTCCCAGATGATTTTAAGAAAGAAGAAAGAAGAAAGAAAGAACATTTTGGATTTTAACAATGGAGACTGACAAAACTAGGTGTGGCATAGTTAACAAAGACAGGAAGCTGATGCACTACGCTTGGATCAGACATTTTAAAAGTTTTAAAGGGACATACAGAAATTCTTTACTTTGAACTGATGAACTTTGAAATAGAGCACTTTGGACAGAGAGGAAAAGGAAGAAAAGGAAGAATTAAAGTGGATAAATTTAAATGTGACTAACTGAAATGTAAAGTTTAAAAGCCTATGTATATATGATAAAGTTTAAAAGCCTAGGTATATATGATTTTTGGATAAAAACAGAAAGAGTTGTAAAATAATAAAAATAGAAAATAAGAGGTGGCTATTAAAATAGTGGATGATATCAAGGAGATAAAAATAATAAAGAAGAATATATTTTGAGGCAGGAAAATTTTTTAAAAAATGTACTGTTTGATGTAATACATTTTAATTTTAATTTGCAAACAAATGTTAAACTGATGAATAAGGATTGATTGAACAAAATACAAGATACACAGATGCTAGTGATTAGTCTTGAATTAAGGTAATACAAGTTGGAAATGATGACTATTATGAAATATACTGAGATTTAAATTGAAAGAGCAGGATGGAAAAATAATATAAAACAGATAATTATATTACAGTTAAAATGTGTGGGATGGATACCAACTAGATAAGAGTTTGAGACTCGGTGGAAATACGTTGGAAATTAATTCAAAATGCTGGAAACAGCCAAACAAATAGGAGGAGAGTTGGAGGAGACTATGCTGGTAATCAGCCAAACAATGGAGGGAGTCAAGGAGGAGACTATGCTGGAAATCAGCCCATAAAATGCTGGAAACAGCCAAACAAATAGGAGGAGAGTTGGAGGAGATTGAGGAACTATTCTAAAATCAACTAAATAGTTGGTGTTTTGGAGGGGATCAAGCTGAGAATTAATCAAATAGAACAAGCTGGAAGATAGTTAAATATTAGAGGGAGATATAGTGGAAAATATATTAGAAATTGGAGTAAATAAAATATGCCTTTGAGAGAAATCTGTGTAATATGTAAACTGGGAGAAAAAAAATCTAAGGTAAACTGATTTGAGGATAAGGGTCAAAGGATTAAAATTAGATAAAATGTTGTTTTATAAAATATAATAAAAATGGAGTGGTACTGAATTGAAACTAAGAATAAATGGTGATAAAATTGTAAGATAAACACTTAACAAGAGGTTAGAATACTGTAAAAATTATTTTGATATGATTTGTATAAGATATAAGGTAAAAAAGAATAAAGATATGTTTAGAATTGTTAAGCAGATGTAAAAATGAGTGAAACTGAATTTTAAACTAATTTTGGATAGATATAATGGATTTATATAGATGAAAATGTGAAATTTGAGGTAAAATTGGTTTTTTCTTAAGTTTTGAATTTCTTTTTTATCTTCTTTTTTTTTTCTTTCTTTATTTATTTATAAAAGATGTAATGGAAATTGTGCAATGAGCTTGTGAAAGGAATGTAAGCGTGGTAACCATCTATGACCGGATCAAGATTTTTGCTCTTGAAAGTTATGTTTTTATGTTTAAATTTGAAAAAATAAATAAAAAATATTTACAAAAAAAAAAAAAAAAGAGTGGTTTTACCTCCTCATGTGATCCAGTCCCTGACCTGGTGGACCTTAGAGGCAATTTACAAGGGCAGCAGATTCCGCGAACCGCAGAGACTAGTCTTAACAACGGATGCCAGCCTGTCGGGTTGGGGCGCACATCTCGGACCCCACCTGGCCCAAGATCAGTGGTCTCTCCGTGAGGCGAGCATGAAAATCAATGTGCTGGAACTTCAGGCCATCCTTCTCCCCCTGCAATGTTTTCATAACTAAGTACAGGGCCGGGACATTCTCGTCCTCACGGACAATGTCTCGGCCAAGGCCCACGTAAACAGGCTCGGAGGCACCCGATCAAAGGCCCTGATGCGAGAGGCACACAAACTGGGGGCCTGGGCGGAAGTCAATCTGACCTCGATCAGGACTGCACACATCTTGGGGATGGAGAATCGGGCAGCAGATTCTCTCAGCAGGTCTCCCATCGACCCAGACGAGTGGAGCCTTCACCCGGACCTGTTCCAGGAGTTGGCGGGCCGCTTTGGTTGGCCAGCAGTGGACCTGTTTGCCTCGGCATCGAATCACCAACTGCCACGGTTCTTTGCCAGATTCCCTACTCTGGGTGCTGAGGCGATCGACGCTCTCCGCAACAAGTGGCCTCCTGGCCTCCTTCTGTACGCCTTTCCACCGATCCCTCTGATTCCTTACGTCATCAGGAAGATTCTGCAGGAGCAAGCGGAAGTCATCCTCCTGGCCCCATTTTGGAGTCGCCGCCCCTGGTTTGCGAACCTTCGATCCCTCTCTGTATAACAACCCTGGCAAATTCCGGATGACAGAATCATTCTCCTGCAGGGTCCGCTGTCTCATCCAGACCCGCAATGGTTCCGCTTAACCGCTTGGAGGCTGAGCGGCTCCATATGATGAGGATTCCTCTGTCCATCGGCGTTATTTCTGTCATTCAGGCTTCCCGGAGGGACTCAACCACACGGATTTATGAGGCTACCTGGCAGGCCTTCTTGCGGTGGTGTCAACGACATCATCGGTTACCTACCTTAGCATCGGTGGAGCATGTCTTGGAATTTATTCAAGAAGGGTTTATCGCCGGCCTCTCTCCCAATACGGTCCGACGCCAGGTGGCACCTCTATCTTCAATTCTCTCATGTGCTTCACCAGATCCAATCTCCCGGCATCCCCTCATTCGCCAATATTTACGGGGAGCATCCAATCTCCGTCCACCAACTATCCATCGGTTCCCTTCATGGGATCTTGCTAAAGTCCTTTTAGCTCTCACTACCTCACCCTTTGAGCCCTTGAGAGAAGTCTCCCTCCGGTTCCTATCATTGAAGGTAGCCTTTCTAGTGGCGGTTACCTCCGCTCGACGGATCTCAGAGATTGCTTCATTGTCGATTCGCAAAGAGCTCTGCATATTCTATCCGGACAGGGTCATCCTTCGCTTGGACCCCTCCTTCGTTCCGAAGGTTAATTTGGTATTCCATAGATCCCAAGAGTTAGTACTTCCAAATTTCTGCCCGAATCCTCAACATCGCTTAGAAAGACGCTGGCACACCTTACACATCAGATAGGCTATTAAAATCTACATTGCCCGCACCGAATCATTCAGACGTATGGAAACACTATTTGTTTCCTTCTTCCCATCATCTTTGGGTTCCAGAATCTCGTCCTCCACCTTGGGCAGATGGATCCGAGCCTGCATTTTGACGGCGTACGATGCGCAGTCCCTTCCGATCCCTCGCAACATCACTGCGCACTCCACTAGGAGTGCCTCTACATCTGCAGCCTGGTCCACCCAAGCTTCCGTGGAGATTTGCTGTGCGGCCACGTGGGCCTCCCCTACAGCCTTCATCCAGCACTATCGCCTGGATACTTATGCATCTGCGGACGCAGCATTCGGCAGGAGAGTTCTTCAGGGCGTTAATCAGGGCTTGTAAGATCGGGTCCGGCCCTCTCCCTCCCTATAGAACTCCGGACTTTGGTATGTCCCATCCTGACTGCCGTTCCCGCCTTAGGAGAATGGGCGTTGACTCTTACCTGATATGCCCCTTCTCTATCAGGCGGGCACGGCAGTCAGCCCCACCCTTCGGGGCTGTCCCCATTCCAGGGGGTTAAGGGGGGGGTTCCTTTTAATGTTCTCTAATTCTTTCATTCTAGACACATCAGTCTGCCACTATGTCCTCATCTCAAAACTGACAGCTAAGGCAAGAAGGCGGGGCTTCGTTCTTTCTGCAGACTCGGTCCTAAACAACTCACATCCGGGCCACATCCCATCCTGACTGCTGTGCCCGCCTGATAGAGAAGGGGCGTATCAGGTAAGAGCCAACGCCCATTCTCTTACTTTATTTATGTGGATAACATTAAACAGTTTATTTATTTGAAAATGGTCAAGCACATTGATAAATGGATCATCTTTTCAGCCTTATTTATGAAAACATTCTCTTTTAATAAGTAAGCAAAATAAAGCATGGATGAAAAAGCATGAAAATGCAACAACAATGTATACCAAATGAATAAAATAGAAATAAGTAAAATTTCTTTTTTTAAAAGAAAATAATAACAGTCTAGTTATTGCAACTTGCATGCTGCTCCATGGTTTTTTAAAAACTAGGTCCTTTATGGAGCAGAATCATGTGTTCTTGTAAGAGCCTCGGTAGTGCAGCGGACTAAAGTGCTGTTAAGTGCTAGCACTTAGCTGTCAGCTGCCTGCAATTAGTGAAAGTTCGAATCTCACCAGGCTCAAGGTTGACTGAGCCTTCCATCCTTTCGAGGTAGGTAAATTGAGGACCTGGATTGTGGGGGCAATAAGCCAACTTTGTGTAGAACAACATCGCTTGGGGGGGGGGGGGCGAAAGCCCTAATAAGCAGGTATATACAAAAAAGTATGCAGGCTATTGCTATAATGCATTATAAGCCGCCCTAAGTCTACAGAGAAGGGCGGCATATAAATTGGACTAATAAATAAATAAATAAATAATAAATCATATTTTCTGATCTTACATTCCTTAAACTTTTTAGTTCCTTTATATGTAAAACTTTATGCAAGAAGAAAAAAAATTCTCAACTGAACCAAATACTAAATAAATATTGCAAATCAAAATGTGACAATATAATATCTGTTGGAATAAATTAGTTCAAACTGGTCATAATCAAGGTAACTATATTATATTACAGCATTAATTTTTTAAATAAATTAATGTTTAAACAAATTATTCAAGATCAACCATATGTAGACCAAATAGGCTGCATTTAGAATTAAGTATGACCTGGATGCATAGCCTAAGCCCAGGCTAACAAAGGTTGTCTATAAGACTTTTAAACTCTGCCTAATATGGAAACCTTAGATATTGTTTATTTTAATTAGCAAATTAAAACCCTGTGGATTTATATTAAAGCTCATTGGGTTAATATAGGTACTTGTAGATGTGTGTCTGCATTAGAAGCAGAAACTACTGAAGTAATACATATTTTTAAACATCTGTTGGTCATATACTCATATAGCAAATTTCCCAGCACTATTTTAATCTGTGATTAAATTCTGGAGATTTGGAAAGTTATATTATATATAACTTTTTTTCTAAAAAATAAGACCTATTCTGAAAATAAGCCCTAGCCCGATTTTTAGCATGCTCCTAATATAAACCCTACTCCAAAAATAAGCCTTAGTTAAGGTCATCATAAGTGGTGAAGGCATGGCCAGCACTGAAGGCAGCAAGGGCAAGGGGGCCTACAGTGTCCGGCAGCAGCTGTTGCCTGCGGGCACAGGTGAGTTGATTACCTGTCCAAGCAGCAGGGGGAGAAAGAGGCAGGGGGAGGCCCGTGATCCAGATGCATCGTGTAGGATGCGGGAAAGCTGAGAGTCAGTGGGCCGGAGTGGGCAGGCAACTGCGAGAGGCTACCTTTGTGTGGTGGTCTCAGCAGCAGATGGAGGCAAAGACTTGGGGAGAATGCAGGCGATCCCAATGCACTGCACAGCCTACTGGGAAGCTGAGAGACATGAACACAAGCCTCCTGCAGCCACCTGCCCATTCTGTCCCACCACCTCTGGGCTTACCTGCTCCGTTGTGGCCGCAAACAAGCTGAAAAAGTTGGCCGGTGGCCACGTGGAGTCTTGCTGGATGAGGATGAGCTGGATGAGCTGCCGCCATGAGCTGAGGCAGGTGTCAGCACATGGATGGCCTGGCTGTGGGGCAGCTCCACCCGCCCTTGCCTCATAGTGGAGCTGCCATGAGCAAGCAGAAGTGGGCCTCCAGTAAATGGGGGAAAAAATAAGACTCCCCCCAAAATAAGCCCTAGTGCTTATTTTGAAGCCCCAAAAAATATAAGACCGGGTCTTATTTTGGGGAAAACATGGGTAATACTGGGAAAATACATCATAAACAAAGGAATATGGTATGTACATAATTATAATTAGTGCCAGAAAGAGAATCATGCAATATACAAGTGGGATGGATAGATGAATGGAAATATAATTCCAGGTTAGATTATATGGAGCTGCCTTTAAAAACTGGAAAAGTTCACTATGTCCAAAGTACAGCATGAAGACTTTGTTATTTGCATTATGACTCCATGAAATATTTTACTTTTAATGAATAGGGTTTCAAATCACACTTGTAAATACAGTGATTTCTAGTTGTGCTAGAATTCAATTCTTGTAATATTTGACGATGATGAAAAGTAAATTATGAAATTTGAAATCTAACATCATCTGAAAAAAAATATTTGAAAAGAGTTCTGAACCACAGATTCCAATACAAAGAGCATTCAAGTAGGGGATGTTTAAAGTATTGTGCCAAACATGATTATTAACTTTTGATTCTACATAAGAAGCCAAATTTTGGTTTCTATATTTATAAAATCAGCAATCCATATTTTTTACTGCTTAATTGCCAAAACATGTGTTGTTCAGTACATACCTAGTATATCTAGACATACAGAAGATGTGTTAAGTCCCAAAGGTGCTTTTTCAAGAAGCAGCTGGACTTTCTGAATTCAAAGAAAAACCAGAAAGTCCAGGTGCCTCTTGAAAAAGCATCTTTGGGACAACCATGATCTAGATGTCTGAGAATCTCTATAGACACTGAAGATATCTTAAGGTACATACGTCCCCCCAAGACTTAAAATATGTCACATGTTTTAAAAGTTTTTAAACTCTTGTTTTCATTGCTGGAGAATCAGTCCTTCTAAATAGTAAGCCAGATTCACCATAATATTATTTAACAGTTTCTTTCAAGCAATTTTGAAGTTACAGCCATATCTATTTTTCAACTGTACTGTATACTAGGTTTTTGCTTTTATTTTTAAATTTATTTAACTATATAAGCTCATTTATTTATGGATAAGGAGCTGATTTCTGAGATTTATTATAAATATAATCCTATTGCTTGAAAATGTCACCATAAGTCACACTAAAAAGATTCTTTCTTTCTTTCTTTCTTTCTTTCTTTCTTTCTTTCTTTCTTTCTTTCTTTTTTCTTCCTTCCTTCCTTTCTTTTTCATTCTTTCTTTCTCTCTCTCTCTCTCTCTTTCTCTTCTTTCTTTCCATCTGTCTCTTAGAAATTCTGTTTATATATAACACTACAGAACAAAGTGTACAGTCAGTTCGTCACCTGGACATGCATTGGAATATGTTATGGGCAAGTTTATAGATAACATATATATTATAAACGTAATTATAATATAAACATATTGTAAGCGTAAAACAGAAAGCATTAATAGTGATGGTGCTTCTGTCACAGAGTCTGCTTTAAAGATGAAAAATAGAAATAAAAACAATTACATGAAGCAAGAAACATGTGAATGCTTTGTGTGCAAGAAAAAGCGTCCTTTAAAAGCAGATTTCAGAATCTGGAAAGCTAGAATGCATCAACTACAAAAGGCCAAAAATGCGAAGGAAGAAACTGATTTTGTTTCAGATAATGGATATGTTTTTCAATCCAAAAATTGCACCTCATCTTTGCAAGCCTGGTGTGTTAATTAGGAGCTATGAGTCACATGACAAATGACATAAATTTCTTTATTCACCTTGGCCAGAATAAACAGAAAAAATCACCACAACTATTGGGTAAATAATAGAATCAGAAGAAATAGGAGATGGTTTCCTTTACTGTCCTATTTCCCACAGTGTTACAAGAAAAACTCTTGTGAAAAATGACATGTATGTCCCTGCTCTTGAAACGAATCTTTTGTCAGTGAAGAAACTCACAAAACAAGGCAATATACTGACCTTCAAAGGGGACAGTTGTGTTGTCACAAAACTGGATATCTTACTTGCAGAGGCTAAAATTACAGATGAATTGTATCAGTTGAACTGCAATCAGATGATTAATACAGCCAAGGAGAAAAAAACATTCAAACTGCATTCACACATGGCACAGACGACTTGGACATAGAAGTCCTGACATAATAAATAAATTAACCGAGAATGACTATGCAAGTGGAATAAAAATTAATGAAATGCACCAGCTGTATAAAAGGAAAAATGACAAGAAAAGCCTTTCCAAAGCGGAGTAAAAGCAAAGCTAAAAATCCCTCTGGACTTAATGTAGCCAGATCTTTGAGGTCCAATGAAAACAGAAGAGGAATTTTCTCAGTTTTATAGGTGATTATTCCTGGTATACTACACTATATCTGTAAAGTAGCACAGATATTAGTGAAATACTACACAATATCTGTGAAGAAAAGTGAAGTACCAAAGAAACTTGAATAGTATCTAGCTTAAGTAAACATACTGAACAACAAATTTGGCAAAATGCCAAGTGCTGCACAGACAATTGAACTGAATATACAGGTGAGAACACACAGATTCTCAGAAATCATGGCATATTTCAAACCACTGTACCATTCAACCCAGAACAACATGGAGTTGTAGGAAGAATGAACGGTACTCTATGTGAGAGTGGAAGAACCATGCTGTTTGAGGAAGATATGCCAACTACATACTGAAGGGATGCAACTATTACTGCATGCTATCTCCAAAATTGACTACCAGGAAAATCAACTGAGAAAACTCCATATCAATTGTGGAATGGAAAACTCCCAAATTTCAGGCATATAAAAATTTTTGAAAGCAAAATCTTGCACAAGATACTTGCAAACTGGATACTTGCACAAAGGAAGGTGTACTTGTGGAATACAGTGAATACATCTCAAAAGGGATACAGAATTCTACATCAAGCCACAAACAAGGTAACCATCATTAGAAATGTAATTGTTGATGAAACTTCAGCGTGTTCAAAATTTCATGAAGTAACACAAGCGCTGCAAACTGAGGGAAATTCCACACCAGTGTCACATGAAGATAAGAAACAAAATGAAATGGAAATAGAAGTCAAAACAGACTACCCAGATGCTGTAAAAGAAGAAATCAGGCCACAAGAGGTTTCAGTCAGAATTCAATCAGAGCCACCAGAAGAAATAAAGGCATGCCAGTGAAACATCTCTTCTTTGTTGCTTGTGTAGCATTAAAACCCAGAGATGGGAAGGAGAAGCCAAAAGAGACTGCAGCTATAGCCCTGGTCCCCTAGCCCAGCTGGAGTCAGAGCCCCAGCAGCTCTAGTGCCAGTCCCTCAGAGAGTCAAGACTGAAGCTGCAGCAACAGCGCCAGCTCTGTGGATAGCCAGGACAGCAAGAAGATGGAAAAGAAGGCCAAGAAGTACAAGAAATAGATTTATAGAACTAACATCCAAAATGAGATTAATAGAAGGAGTAGTTGTTGAGTGGGGATGTTGGAATACATTGTTAGAATGTATAATTTGCAACTACAAAAGTATTCAGCCAGTAGATGGCAGTGTTTGTAAATTTGCTAAGTATAATCTATGTATCTACTCTGTTTTTTTGTTCTGAGTTTCCTGTTACAGTTAAACAGTTAAGCAGTAAAGGTCCATGGTGACTGTGCACTTTGTTTGCTCTGTAGGGCTATATAAACATCATCTATCTTTCTTTCTTTCTTTCTTTCTTTCTTTCTTTCTTTCTTTCTTTCTTTCTTTCTTTCTTTCTTTCTTCTCTTCGCAGCAATATTATAATGAATTGAATAGATTCCTTTTTTTATTTTTACCACAATGAATTTATTTCTAATACATTTAACATGTATTTGTAACATATGTAATGTATTTCACAAATCACATTTTAATAAATTGAGTTTGTAATAGATACATTTATTTTCTCTCAAATATTAAAATTAAAAAGAAAAAGCAACATCAACTACTTGTTGATTATGCTATTGTGATTTTCACGTTGTATAGTTTTAAGCATAGCAATTCCACCATGCAGTAGAGATATTTGTGCACACTTGCATGCATCAATCAAAATAACGGGAGTGTTGTAGATTATTTATTTAAATAAATAACACAGATTAATCACTAAGAATGATATCAAACCTTAGACTTGTATTTCCATAGCATCCCAAGTCTCCAATGCCAAGGTCATCAACCATGAACAAGATGATGTTGGGCTTTGAAAGTCTTTCATCTATAGCACTGTTGGTTGGCCACAGATAAAGCATCAACTGGAAAAGGATGATCATTCTTCTGTGTTAAGGTGGAATTACTTTTGTGGCACCTGTTTCATAAAGAATGTTACTTTGTAGATGAGTATAATCATTTGACTTAGCAAATACTGTGAGAACAAAGCCAAAAGAAAATAATGATCTTTGTAGATTTAGCATGTTATACATAGAAAACTAAATGTTACTAAAAAATAAAAACATACCTTTCATATTTTTTTTTTACAGATTTAGACATGGTATATCACAATTTCATTCTCAGAAAAGCACAGATACAAATAAACAAGTGAATTGCAGTCTAAAAGAGATCTGTATTAAGATACATGCCATCTGGTGTGAATATTTCCATCTGGTAAAGGTATTGAGAGAGAAAGGTAGGAAAATTGATATTTATAAATAATTTATTGACTAGCTCTGTAAACTCTGAACAGATGAACCTGATTCCAGAATTTTCCATATGTAATATAAAGCACCATTGACTGGAAACATGAAGACTATATTTGATGATATTTCAGTAGTTTAAGTTCTAATACAGACCAATCCTAGCAGGGTGAATTCCAAATCCCATCGCTACTGGTTCACTCATGCGTGCAGTGCACGAGCACATCGTGGTGTGAACCGGCAGCAACCCACCACTGAACCCTAGACTTGTTTAAACTCTTAATAAATGCTCTGCCAAACATTATGAAGCCGTTTCATTTTTTTCAATCGACTCTAAAGTTTTGGAAGAGAGGCTTATTTCTCTCTGATCTTTGTTCAACATGTATTGAGTGCAGGCAGGCTATTCCATTCATTGTGGAATAACACTATACTACTGTGATGATGTGATTGATGCAGCCATATCGTAAGAAAAAGGCATCAGGAACATGCTACAAAATAGAAAAACTCTTCAACAAGGCTAAGCCTCAAGAGGATGAGTTGACTTTAGAGACTTCATAATGATACCACAGAACACAAAATGAAATTGCATTTTGAAAGGTGCTTTTATTGTCTGCAGGTATTTATAAATGTGAATTTAGATCCTCAATGGTTCCTGTGTCCCCTTCAGAGAGATTTTCAGTATCAGCTATCAATAGACAAATGGAGATAAACCACATTTCCAGACCATTCAAAAAATATAATTAAAAAAAATTGTAAAAGACTGAAAAACATCCTCTCCACCTGTTTCGACCAGATAAGCAGGGATTAAACAAACAAAAAACAAAACCTTAATCAAGAAACTATCAGGAAAAAACTACATCCCCATCAACAGTGACAGGGAAAACTGCGGCATATAAAGAGGGAGCAAATCCCACACTCACTAGCACTAATGATGTTACCTAGTTGGGCAATGAAAAGATTTGTTCATTGCCAATTTATAAATTTACCATATTTATTTCCTTAAAATGTTTTAAAATAGTTTTATTTTTCCATTCACCTCAGATATTTAACAATACATTGACACTTCTTAAATCACACCTATTATTATTGTCTCACCTATTACTTTCCTGTCACCACTTGATCACTCCAGAAGCATAGAACAGAGGTAGTTTGTTCTATTGAACAGGCTCATTTATTTTTATCCTCAACTGATTGCAATAGTTGTCACATTTTGTCAGTTTCATTCAACCAAGTAGACAAACATTCTAGAAATGCTCCCTGTGTAAATGGGGAGTATGCACATTTTGATTACTAACATAATAATTAACATATAATAAAAATTAAAAAGGAATTATCACTATCAAAAACAAATATAAAATAAGTGCCCAATCTAAATATTTCATGATCTACATTTATCTACCCTGTCCCTAAATCTCGAAGTAAATGCTTGTAAAGGATTTGCAGCTGTATTTTAGAGGGATTTCCAGCAGTACTATTTCTCCATTCAAAGAGGTTAAACAGTATACGTTTACCACAGTTCACTTTCACTACTTGCTTTCTTGCTGTTGTAACTGCAAATATATTTTAGAAACAAAAAGAAAGCTAAATACTTGCAGGTTTGTGGCCTATTTCATTTATATGAAATTATAATATACTGTATAAAATAAATCGAGAAGGTACCTGTCTGCTTCAGCAGTGTATACAAATATGTAGGTATATATACACAGATATATATAGATCTATGGTATGTGTGCATATTCTATATTTGTGTACAGTATACTGTAGATGAATATAAATATGCATCAATGCATATGTATGAAAGATATATACAATGAGTTAGCTATTTAGACTGATTTAAAATACTGTAGATTAATTCAGAGCAAGCAATACCATTAAGAATGTTATGACATTCTTCATCAGAATTTAAAACAATCAGACATCTTTATCATGACAAAATATGTCAATTAATTAATTCAGTTTATTACAGTCATAGACCAGAGATCAGAACAAATAAAAACACTCAGTGAATACCCAATTAAAAATTCTAGAATAAAATAATAAATAACAGATAAAATCTATGATAAAATCCAGTCTGTCAATTACACATGGTCTAAGTATACTAAAATAACAATCCATATACTGTAAGGCCCATAGTTAGTTTAATACTAAAATGCAAAGGAATAAGCAGCGCAAAGGGTGTGCCACATTTGTTGTATAAAATAGCTATGCTGGATTAGACACGTGTTTCCAATGAATTCTCCAGTGCTGCTGCGCAAAATCTAGCTACTTGCGCTATATGTATGGACTGTTTATCCTTAAGCAGCCACTGGAGATAAGCAGTGTTGGAAAGGCCAGGATACCTAGCAATTATTGGAAGGATATGTTTTTTTAAAATTATCTCTGTAAAAGGAGTATTGAAGGAGTATATGACAAATGGTTTCCATCTGTTCTGAGACACAGGAACAGAGTCTTTCAGTCAATGGTATCTTTTTATACTTGCCGTACAGAATGGCAGAAACTGGATTCTCTCCCTAGCTCATGTTGACCCCCTTTTTCTCATTATTAAGTCCTTTTTATACTTGCCATACAAGATGGTCAATGGAAGGGCATAGCACTGTGAGAGCGAAAATGTTTTCCGATGGTTTGCTGACTCCAACTGGATAACGTAGCTGGCAGGAGTAATAATATCTAATGGCATCTAAAGCCAGAAACAACAGAGTTTTACCTAAGTCCGTTTGCCTTTCGATGTCCTTTACCCTTTGTCACAAGGTTTGTTTTATTTGGTCGTAGTCCAATTTGAGTATTGAGGCTGGAGAGAAGCCTAGTTTGGAAAGGTTGGACTCAACAATCTTGATCCATGACGAGGACAATTTGTTTTGGAGGATTAATGAAGCAAGGCCTTTGCGAAGAAAGTTAAACTTTAGCCAGAAATTTAAAGACACTATACAGATTCTTGCTTTGACTTTTGTCAATCCTATCTCCAGGTGTAGAAGTGCATTTGAGACACAATGCGGCATTTGGAGAATTGCTCTAATAAATTTGGATTGAACTCTTTCCAATGGTGTGAAAAATGAAGCTGAGGGTCTGAGCAAGGTCCCATAAAGAAGTTGTGCTAGCAACTTGGCCAGAAAACATGGCAGTAACATAGTATCGTCCCACTGTGCAGAAATAATTAAGAATGGTACTTACTGATCTTTGGCCCAAGGCATATTCACCATGTGCTTTTCTTGAGCCAGTGGCCTGGATGACCACCCCAGGTATTTGAAGATGGTTATCTGCTGTATATTATGACCATTTAGAAACCATGAATAGAATTTTGGCCTTTTTTGCAAAGGCCATAATCTTTGTTTTCTCATACTTTTATGTCCAGTTTATTGTAATTACAATACTGGACGAGGGTTCACAAGTCTCTTTTAAGGCCTACTGGTGTCCTGGAGAGGATCACAGCGTCATCTGCATAGAGCATCAGGGCAATGCTTTGAAAATCTATTTTTGGGGGCTGGTAATTTGGTTTATTTAATCATTGTACTATTGTTTAAATAGAAATTGAATAGCAAGGGGGCCAAAATGCACCCCTGTTAAATCCCCTTTTGAGTTTTAACTGACTTTGAGAGAGACCCTTGCATATTACATCTCACCTTGAGGGTTGTTTTAGTATGTAAGGCACATAACAGATGAAGAAGCCTGTGGTCAGTTGAAGCACCTTCCAGCTTCTCCCATAGCTTAGTCCTGGTAACCATATCAAAGACTACCTTGATATCTATAAAGCTGGCTTATAATGATGCAGATCTATTTGATACGTAAATGATGGAGAACTAAGCACTGATCTAGGGTGCCTCTCCCCTCTCTAAACCCGGCTTGCTCTTCAGTAATCAAATTCTCAAGATCCAGCCACTCCTTTAATTTATCTTGGAAGTGTTTGGTCTAGAGTTTGCTGATTATATTGTCTGATTGTCTGTAATTGGCAGGGTCATCTCTCTTTCCCTTTTTAAAAATTGGGACAATTGCCAAGCCTCAATCTTCTGGGACGTGGCCAGCGGAGTTGATATACGTGAATAGTGTCACCAGAACTGATATCCACCATTCCAAATTGTTCTTTAATAATTCAGCAGAAATGAAGTCAGCTCCTAGGGCCTTCCTAGTCCTGAGTTGGCCAATGAGAGATTTAATTTCGGACTCTGAAACTGGGGGCCATTCAAGTAAATCCTTCATTGTATACCTTATACTCTTGCTGGAGGGGTCTTCATACATTCTCCAAAAGTGAAGTTCCCAGGTTGTAGGAGGTATATGGGTGTGTGGTGGGGTATGAATTCTATCAGACTGACTAGCTATTATATGACAGAATAGAGAAGAGTTCTTTTGTTTTGCTGCCTCAATAAGCTGTTCCCAGGAGGACCTTGTGTCGTGTCTCTTCTTAAGAGCAATCAATTGCTTAAATTGTTTTCTGAGTGTAAAGAGATGTTTAAGAGTTGTTTTATTGCCATTCCCAATCTCACTTTTGTATATTTTATATGCCAAGGTGAAAGCTTTCTTGGCTTCAACACAATCCCTGTCAAACCATGGTTTGGAGGTGATGCAGGGTCTCTTAGCTGAAAAATGTGATAGTAGTGGTTGTAGTTTATGCACTATGTTTTTATATAGTTCTAGTAGATCTTGGGAAGGGTTGGCTTATATAAAGGCTGAACAGATTTTTTGAAGGTTGTCCTCTGATAGGGTCAAGTTGTTGGGACCACTTGACCCAACATCTTGTTAGGCCTGCTGGAGAAATTGCAGGAATAAATTGGTTCCCAAAGGGCATCTGCCAGATGATAGGCTTCATGTGTATACACAAAGGTAGATGATCACTTTCTAGGTAAGGTAGGACTTCAAAATATTTTACGTAATGTAGTAAGTCCATAGAAGTTAGGATATAATCAATGGTGCTGGTTTTGGACCCTGCCATAAATGTAATCTCACCAGGATAGTCGCCAGCCCAAGAGCCGTTGGATATAATGGCTTATTCGCCATCTTTGCAAGACAGAGGCCAGCACAATTTGCTCTATTGTCTTTAGAGAGTTGTGTGAGGGAGGTGCTGGTTTGTATGGGAATCTCCGATGGTGGGTATTGGTGATATTTCATATATAATGTTTAATCATCTGGTCCCAATCTAGCATTAAATCTCCCCCTAGTAAGACCCTGGCATTGATCCATGAGGAGTTTACTAATATAGTGTTCCAACTCCATCTATACTGCAGTGGTTTCAGCTTTTCTTAGTGATAGTGGAAGATAAACATTAATTATTAAAAGCAGGACCGAGTCCATCCTGAGGAGACAGGCCATAGCCATAAATTTTAAAGGGGCAATAAGTGTGCGCTCTGCTTTCAAGTTGGTAGAAATAAATATACCCAGCCCTCCTTTCAGTCTTCCTGGGCCTTACAGCTAAAAGACTGGGGATCATGGAAGCCAGTAAGTTTTATATTTTTTCATAATATGAGACATGACAAATTAGAAACTTTTGTAACAGTCCCAGACTAGTAAAAATGATATATGCAACAGCTCGATAATGCAAGTGTCCTTTTGACACTGAAGACCAGGTGTCAAAGTAAATCCCAACTTCCTCAAAAACTCAACAGAATTCTGGAAGACAACATTGGAAGTCAATTCTAGACAGCTCCCAAAAGTAGCCCTCAAATATAGCATATAACATGATGATCGACTGCCCCCGTTTCTGTTCTGTGTAGGATTGAACTGCCTTACCCATATAATCACAAGGATTGGGTACAGATACAAGTTCAAGACTGTAACCATGATCAGCCACATTAACTACAAGGATGATATCAAGGTGCATGCTAAGAGTGAATGGCCAATCAATCAGATGTCACAGTAGTAAGTAAGCACCAGAACAGTAGAGGTGCAAGTATATCTCACCCACCTAATTTGTTGTAACTGAGAAGGAAAGCAGAGAAACTTTTAAAATCTTTTTTCTTTTTGATGTTGATTTGTTTTTTAATTCGTCTTTAATATATACAAACAATAATAAGTAACAATACAGTAGAGTCCTTAGTTATTAGAGTCACAACAGAAACCTTTATTTTCAACTCTGAAGTAAAAGCCAGTTGCAAGTGCAGCCCATTGCGTTGAGCCTATCATTTTGGTTTTATGTTTATTATTATGGAAGGTTTCTAGTTCGCTACTAAGTGACCTTATTTATTATTATCCATATATAACCTATACCTGTAATCAACTTTTTCATAGGTCGCAAACAACGTCTGGTCTTCAATCCACTGAGTAATTGGGGCCATAAATTTATTGTTCTAATATGGAAGAACAAGTCTCTTAGCAATAGAATGGCTCTATCTCCCTTATCTATGTAATAGGTATGTGTTTTTTTTTTAAAAAAAATATGGATATCCAGCAGTAATAAATCTTCCTCAAAGTCAGAATAATACATGTAATTTCTTCTTCCCAGAAGGTAACTTGAAGACATTGCAAAAATGTGTTTTAATGAAACCTCATCCTCATGGCATCTCCAACTATTTAATCATTTACTAATGGGAAATCTCAAATCTCAAACATGGAATGGAATCCACTCAGCTCAAAATATTATTTTATTGAATATGCATTGTCTAATATCAAAAGATTTTTATACAAGCATGTTGACAATTTCTTCTTGTTTAAACATTCAGTCTTTAAAATGTAGATACTGATTTGAGTTATTTTTGTCTCATACGTTTCATTTCTAATAATTTAGGTGTCTCTGAATATATTTAATGTTTACTTCTAAAATTCCTATCTATCTTTTTATTGTTGAGGATAAAAGATTTTTCTTTTGTTTCATTCAAAATTATTATTTAGTGACAACTTTAGGATGTAAAAGAACTGTTTGTCTGGGATATCAGATTATGCAGCATTCTAGGAAGGTTTAGATTTGGACAACAAAAAGATCCAAGGTATGCTTTCTGATAATGACCTTTAAAGTAGTGAATGAATATTTGAATGGATGCTTTCTTCTGCACTTCTTAGTAAATAGCAGTATCTGACTAATTCTGATTGGGCTTGGTTTACAGTATATGCTAGGCCAGTGATGGCTAACCTTTTTGCCATCATGTGCCAGGAGGGGGCCGGGGGAGGTTTGCGCACGCGCATGCTCACACCCACAATTCTATGCGCCCTGCCCTGGGCATCCATGTGCAACCCCCCCTCCCCCCTGCTTCTGGCACGCGATGACCTCTCTAGGAGTCTCTGGAGGCTGGGGAAGAGCAAAAATGTCACTTCCTGTCCAACCAGGAGTTGGGAAATGGGCCAACTCCTGATTGGACAGTTGGCCTCCGGAGGGCTTCCGAGGGGATGGGGAAGGCTGTTTTCACCTTCCCCAGCTGCATAGAGAGGATCTGAAGCCAGGTGAGAAAGAAAAACGGCCTTCCCCCCTGCCAGGCCCTCTGGAGACAGGAAACAGCCTGTTTCCCTACTTCTGGTGGGCCCAGAAGGCCCGAAAATCAGCTGGCCGGCGCACACATGCACACCAGAGTTGAGCTGGTGTGCCCACTGATATGGCTATGCATGCCACCTGTGGCACACGTGCCATAGGTTCGCCATCACAGTGCTAGGCTGTATATGAAGTCAAATGCAGGTTTATATGCTAGGCTGTTTCTGAAGTCAAAAAGACTTCAGGAAAAGGAAAATGACAAGCTGCTTCAACATTGTTGCTAAGAAAGTTGCATAACCAGATTTATAAAGTAACCAAGAACTAAATTCAGAATGATGGAGACATTTTTACCTTATTCCATATGAAGCTGCTTAACTATTAAGATCATTTTTATAGGACATGCTGTCCCCAACTCTCTAAAATACATTCAGGTGGAATATATATATCTACCGGTATATATCTAATCTAATCTACATTTGTGTGTGTGTGTAATTAGTTAGGATAAATCATTGTTATTTAGGGTCTTCAGAGTCAGACGAATGAATGGTAAAGGAAGAGGAATTACATTGTTTGTTTATTATTTCATTTGTGTCCCACCACAAGGCAATTCTCAATGGTTATACTTTAACTAGTACCATGGAAAATATTATGTTAACAACTGAGGCTCATTCCCACACCAGCCAGCCAGCCATGCTTCCTAAAAATGAAAGCAAGGTAGTGGCTTAGAACTCTTCCTACATCTAGAATCTCAGCACACTAGCTGCTTTTCCACACCAAAGAATATAGAAAGCAAGGAGATAGCACTAGAGCTTGCTTGAAGAAACACAGGAGTAGCAGTAATTCAACCACTATCCAATCTGAACCATGTTTATGTCCAGTAGAGGAAATAATAAGGAAAAGGACCCACCACAATAGGATACCATCTATTTGCCATCAATCTCCTGAGAAATCTATACTGTTGAGGAGGATGGGAGAAAAGAGAAGAGAAAGACTCACAGCAAGACAAATGGATTCATTTAGAACAATTGATGAGTGAACCATTGCAAGAACTGAAGGGCCAGACCAAAATTGTCCTGAAGAAGATACGTTTAATTGATCACTAAGAGTTGGCACTAACTTGATGGCACATAATTAATCAATCAATCAATCAATCAATCACTCAATCAATCAATCGTCACAAAAAAATGATGCAAGAAAACCTTTTTCAATATATTTTTCCATAGTGACATAATCAATGAAAATATTGGCTCTGATTAAGTACATAAACAAATACAGTATACTTTAAGTCTGGATCCAGTTCATCTTTCAATTCTCTGCAGAAATTTTATAGGCTTAAAATAGGTTTAAATCATAAATATTGACAGTCCTGTACTTGCTCTTCTCTTGGTTTCAGTCTGAGGAAGCTCCAATTTCCTTTCCTCTCTGTATCTGGCAGAAATTATGAAACTTTTTTTTTTTTTTGATACTGGCTTGTTGGCCTAGTTATTGGTCTTCTCTCATTAATACTGTTCTTTGAAGTTTACAAACTTTTGAAAATAGTGCTGACTGTGATCTCTGCAATGCTTATGTCAGGTTTATATGTATATTACCAGACAATATTTACTGCAGGAAATGTTTATTAGGCAAATGCTTCTTATAAGTAATTAGTCTGAGGGACAGAGGGCCAAGATCTCAGTAACTCCATTTTGGAGAGACCTATTGATCATGAACTTAGTTCTAGGCTAAATTATTTTATTTTATTCGCACCTTAGATATGATTATATAGTTTCTTGTGGAATCAAGTGGGACTAGTAAAAGAAGCAACAGTGTATTTGAATCATATAATACTTTGATATTATAAGCTAATTAGGCATTATTTCTGTTATTCTTATTTCCTGTAAAAGTTAATGTTTAAGTAATGACTGTTACTATATAATAGTTATGTCAAAACAATAGTAATTCTACAACTAGACAAGCCAGGATTATTATATTTAGTTGCAATATATTAATAGAAATCTCTAAGCTTTAATGTAGAGAGAGATCCTTCCCTAATAATTTTGATTTCTGAATACAACTGATAAAAGCTTATAACACAACGGATTTAACTGTGGTTGAAAATTAGAAAGTTAGATGGCTAACTGATATGGCAGTACCAAGGGAAAATAGAAGACAAGGAGAAGATCACAAAATACAAAAATCTGAAAACAGAAATAGAAATAGAAAGCACTCAGGGTTCACTTTGAATAGAATTCTTTATTGGCAAAGTATGATTGGACACACAAGGAATTTGGTGCATATGCTCTCAGTGTACATAAAAAGACAAGATACACTCGTCAAGAATCTGACCACCAGAGGCACTCTGCCCATGTGGGCCAGTGGTGGGTTCCAACCGGTGTTACCACCGGTTCTCTTTGCACACGCTCTTTGCGCACGGTTGCTCTGCGCAAGCGCGTTAGGTTTCTGCCCAGCTGAGGTGCGGCAATCCACTCTGCTGCGCCTATCAGCTAGGCTAAAAAACAAGAACTAAAGGTAGGAATAAAGTGGGGGTGGGTGGAAGGGCCCAGCTCCAAGTCAAAGAGAACCGGTTCGGTGACATCATATCATCACCACTACCGGCTCGACCAAACTGGGCCGAACCAGGAGCAACCCACCACTGATGTGGGCCAAATTCTTTTAGTGGTCAGCCCTTTTGCTCTCAGTCTCTAGGAACTGACTCAAAAAGATCTGTCTCAAAATCCAATCTGGAGTGTATTGTACTGTAGCATTGGCCATTTGCAGCCAGCTCCCAGAGAAAAGAGGATTCCCTCATGCTTCTAGGAATTGGCTGCAAATGCCCCATGCTTTTTCAGCCAGCCTTCAAAAACGAAGTCACTTGCAACCTTCTCTGCCTGCATTTTTTTTATATACATATAATTTTTTTAAAAAAAAAACAAAGATAAAACATTCCATCTTTCTTTATGAAGTGTGTCGTCTGGGTACATACATCTCTGTGCTACATCGTTCCTCATTTATCACAGCTTTCACATTCACATTCACATTAATTTTTGCATTCTTATTGACTTTTGGTCACTGAACAAATAGTTGTTAAGTGAGGACTTGTAGGCTGATGCATTATGAAGTCCTAGGCTCTTGGGAATCTCAATGCTTATGTAGGCCAACACCTACTAAAAAACTGGCGATTTCACCTTTTAGTTTTTTTAGAGGTTTTTTTTACTCAATAGATATTTAGTATTAATGGAAATATAATGTCAAAAAATTAAAATTCTGTCTAGTATTATCTCACAGTCTGCCAAACATACTCATTTGTATTCATAGTTTCCAGCTAATATTTTTGGCATGGCTTCCAATGTGAAAAGGAGCAATTTAGTAGGGTATTTAGAAATTGTAACTCATCAACATCATTTATAAATATGCCTGATCAGCATTTTTTGACATTCTTCAAAATATTGGGAAGAATCTCTACATAGTGGGCATTGAAAGAGGACATTCTAATTATCTTAGCTCTCCCAGTTCTACACATCATTCCCTACATTTCTTATTTCTTGCCTCCAAAAAAAGCAGGAAGAAAAGCATTTAATTATATCAAAGCCCTGAATGCTGAGATTTTTAGGTAGAGTTAAGATATCCTGCTGGCCTACTGCAAACCTTTTAATCGTAGAGATCAATAAATTAGGCACCTTATATAGGTACCTATAGAGATCAATAAATTTAGGTCCTCCCATTCAATCAGTTTCAGAATTCACTGCTTCAACATAATACAATCATTTTTTTAATCCAAGAGGTGCCTAATATATAGATTATCTGGAGAAAATCCTAGAAATGTTAATTTCAGCATGAATGACTTCCTTTATTTAGACTGGAAACCATAGTCAAAAGTGGAGGGGACCAGCTGCACAGAAAAATAGAACAGCTTTAGCCAGTTTTTAAAAATAGCTTTTCAGGTATAAGCCTCTAATTTCACCATGCAATGTTGCCTGGGGCACATATTGCAGCATCTAAAGAACTGATCTTAAACATTTAGCCTGAATGCCTTCTAGTAGCCTGAAGTCACGAAAGGGTCCGAACTGAAGTTCATAAAGCATCTTCACTAAAAAGTGGCTGATTGTAGTTATCACCTTCAAATCTTGGGGATTTAAAGCTGTCAGCTGCATTTCCCTGGGCAGTTTGAGAAAGAATATTGCATGTGTCTTTCTGCTATTAAAAAAATTGAGTGCCACTCATATAAGTCTTAGGTCATTTGTAAAATTCATAACTTTACTTTTTAAATAATTAATAACCATTTCTTTTCAATGTAAGATCCCAAGCTCTTCCAAGTTCAGCAGGAACCCTGGAGAAAAATGACCGCATCTCCCAGATACAGTAAGATATTAACAAAACTTTCTTGATCTTAGGAAGATGAAAAATGAAAGGATTTAAATGATTAGTCAGTATTAAATATAACAGTTATATAGTACAGACTCAGAATGCACTTAACTCACTTTTGGGTATTGACAGCACTTATTAAATATACCTGCAAGCTGCATCTAACTTTCTGTGATGTATTTTCATATAGTGTTCATATTAAAAATAGCAGGCAGTCAATTATAAAACCTCCAGCTTTTCCCACAGCTTACTGTCATGAATAAAACTATGCACTGCCTTTAAAATCAATAAAAGGTATGTGCATTAAATTAAAAAAACAGGTAGAATATCTCTCTACTGGGTGTTGTAAGATCAAATACTGATCTAAAATGGAATGTCCCTTCTTAAAACTTGTCTGTTCCTCTACTAGAATGTGCTCCTGTTAACCTTAGTCTTTATTTCCCTATATATCCCTAGCATAGAATTTACTTATTATATTGAGCAGAATTTACTTACTACATTGAGTAAGCCTCTACTTAGCAGAGACATCCTTCTTTTAGCAATAACACTTAATCTTATATACTGCTTCACAGTGGTTTACAGTTGTTTCTAAGAGGTTTATAGAGTCAGCATATTTTCCCCAATAATCTGGGTCCTCATTTTACCAATCTCGGAAGGATGGAAGTCTGAATCAACCTTGAACCGGTCAGGATTGAACTCCTAGAGCAGTGGTGGCGAACCTATGGCACACGTGTCAGAGATGGCACTCACAGCCCTCTCTGTGGGCACACATGCCGTCGCCCCAGCTCAGCTCCACCGCATTTCTCTATGATGTTTCTCACCGTTGTTTGTAGGGAAACAGAAGCTTGCAAAAGAAAAAAATCTCGCCTCTTGCAGAGCTGCCAGTGTTGTTATGCCCTGCCTCCCATTGGTCAGCTGGTCTTGGGTTGCTGCTGAGAGAGAGAGAGAGACTTGCAGTTTGGGCAGTCGGTCTCTAAAAGGTTTGCCATCACTGTCCTAGAGTGAGCAATGACTTAGCCTGCATTCTAATTACACCATCACAACTCTTTTGTGTTTTTAAAGATGGCAACAATAATTTTATGCTCCCATCCTCTAAGCTTATTTATTAATAAAAGAATTTGGCCAAAATGAAATCCCAACATTCTAAAGTTCTTGTGATGGGATTAAATCATCCACTCCTCTATTCTGTGTGTGTGTGTGCCTCTGAGTCAGTGGTATCTCCAGGTAATGTCACAGAGATTGCCTGGGTAAGTTCCTGAAGTTTTCCTGGCAACACTTTCTGAAATGGTTTGCCATTACCTTCTTCTATGGCTGAGAAAGAGCGCTGGCCCAAGGTCACCAGCTGGCCTTATGCCGCGTTTTTCTGAATTTTCTATTTTATTCAGGAGATTAAAATACAAATGCAAAAGAAAAAAAAATATTCTTGTCTAGTTTTGTTTTGTCTTTATTATTATTTTTTGTTTTAGACCAGCTGGCTTTATGCCTAAAGCAGGAGTAGAACACATGGTCTCAAATTTCTAGCCTGGAAGAGCTTCCTTAAACTGAGTTGACCCTTAAATTTTCAATATCTAATATTCATACTAGGACTAATTCAAGAGTTCTTTATTAAACAGCTAAAACAAGTTGTCCTGTGACTGTACATGCATATACTTTCTGCATATTTTCATAATCATAACAGATATAAAAGCAGTGCTTTTAGAATATTCACTACTGTCTAAAAACAGGCAGAGTCTTAATTTCTTACTGCATGAATGAAATTTATTTTATAATATCTTCTTGTACTTCAGTATTTATAATACTTCTTGGAAACCTCTGTAATCACATGGGATTCTCATTAATTTTATACATTTTATTACATGCAGTAAGTGATTTTTAAGTTCTTAACACAATAGAAGCTGAATCCGGGCTCTAACTTGTGCTGGGAAGTTATATCAATCATTATTCATATCTTTTTGTAATTACTGCACTAGCATATCATAGTTGTCAAGGTTTAAACAATAGATTCTGTAGTATAAGGGAGGAACCTCTGAAGCTGGGTGCTCCTTTGTTCCTTCTCTACTAAAAGACATTTATCATGGCAGATTCTTTTAATGAATGGAAGCCTGGGGCTGATAATACACTGAGTTGGGAAATGGTCATTTATGAACTGGAAATAATCTCAATAACTTCATAACAGACCAGATCAAATAATGTTAGTAGGCAATTTTAACTGGATGTTCATTTGTCCTTGGGAAATTAAATATATTGATTATCTGGACTAGGTAGAATATGCAGTTTGATTGCATTTTCTTTGACCATTTGATCTGTTTCAGAGGCAAGAGAGAAGCACTGAAATCTAGCATATAATGGGTTATCATCAGTTCTTACACAAGTATTAAAATCACTAGCGTTCATTATAAATGAACAGGTTTCCAATTCATAAATAGGTCTCCAAAGCAGCATGAACAGTGAAGACAATCCCACTGGAGGAATGTATAAATCGCTCAGAGCATTTTATAGATAAAATATCCACCATTGATATTGCTTAAAGATAGAAGATCTAATAAATCTCACACTCAGAATAGTGGGCTCAGACCATCATCACTCTTTATCTTCCGTCCTCTGTTTCTGCTTTAAGATTGAGTTTATAACCATGCATTATTATCTCATTATTAAATAAGGTTTCCTGGATCTGTAATATATCACAAAGATATAAAGTTGAGAAAGGAATTCTCCTTGTAGGTGTTATGCCATCCTTCAACATTCCAGTTCAAGATGCAAATCTTGCACTCCTCTTTTCCTCCTCAGTTAGTGACGATATTCTTGATACCTAGTTTCTTCATGCTGCATTTTGCAGGTGGGTAATTCAAATCCAAGGCCACTGTAGTATATTAATATATTATGATGCTGTTAACTCCATTAAATCCTCTGTGGGAGAATTAAGGGTTAGCTGCTATTGCAATTCCAAGCAGCCTTCCTTTAATTATTTAGTTCTGAAATAAAAGCATTTTTTTCTTTCTTCAGGTATACAACTTTTAACTCGCTTCAAAAGTTACATTTCTACATCTCTAGGCCTATTCTCTTCTAGGCCTATCCTCTTCTGATAATGAACTAGAAGTTCCACTCCACACTACATACTATTAAGCATAGCCCTAATAAGCCAAATAGGCAGCCAGACTAATTGCAGATTTTCTTCTCTTTGTCATTTGCTTTTTATTTAAAAGGCAACTTACCTTCATCAATTAGCCTTATCTGTTAAGCCTATAAGCACTCTCTCCCTTCTGAGTTTGTATCACCAATGTGTGTAGCCCATTATAGGAGCTAATGAAGTGCTGAGCATATCATTATTCCTTTCCTTATCATTCAGTGTTATACAATTTTGATTTCTTTTTCTAGACTGATGGTCTTGATCTGTTCTTTAACTTAATTTAAGCCAGAATTATATATTTTAATTTGTCATAATTTGCTTGATTCTTCACAATTTTTGGAATTAAAGTTTTTAGTATTTTAAAGGCAAAAGCAGCTGTTGCTAATGAGTGCTTTAGCATTTCCAATGCATGCATGATTTCTTTTGGCTCAAGTAGAGCAAAAGGTGGATCCGTTTTTTTCTTCCTTCTTGAGTTCTGTCAATCCTTCATTCATGGAGGAAATATTAATGTATGCTGTCAGTTAACAGCATATTTCCTTCATTTTTATTAAAATGTTCCTTTCTCTGCTGCAAAGAATGCAAAGCTGAGAATTGAAATTGGGGAAAGTACAGAACTAATATTGTTTAATTCCAAGAACTGATTAAAGAGGAATTTTCAAAAAGTTAGGAAGCTCAGGTGATTGAAGCAGAGGAAACATGCATTTCAAGAGTAAGAAAAAAATTAGTAATAAACAAATAATGAGTGTAATGAAGAATTTATGATAAGAATTTTTATTTTATTTTTATGCATGGAAATCTGATCTTATATATTTTCCCTAATTTTCGAAGTTGGGAAATATTTTTATTTATACATCCAAAATAGCTTATTTCCTTTGTGGAATCATCTTATAATATCCATCTTATGTTTTTTTCAGCATGGCTGGCTGTAGAATTCTGGAAGTTGAAGTCTACACATCTTAAAATTGAGAAGTTTGAAAAATTAGTCTGAAACATGGCATATTCTTCATAAGTGGCTGGCCATCATCTGACCAATCTTTTTCAACAATAAATGTTTGAATTTTCTTTAAAAGGTTGCTTATCTTTTTCCATCTTTTTAATTAAAATTATTTTATTGATCTCTTCTGACATTTAGTCTATGGTAGAAGATGGAAAGAAAAGTGAACTCTATAAACCCATGGCCAAGTGTTAGCAGTACAAAATGTACTGCACATTAGGCCCCCCGTGCCCCATTTTTGGCCTGGAGCACATTGATGGCCAAAATCGGGTGCTAGGGGAGGGTGCTCCCCACACCTTGTTTTGGCTACCAGAGTCACCATGGACTGGTCCTTTGCTATTTCTAGGCCGGCCCCGTGGGCCAGATTTAAGCACTCTGTGGGCCAGATTCAGCCCACGGGCCTTGAGTTTGACACCACTGATTTATAACAACCCAGTTTTGTCTCTATTCAGATATCACCATTTCAGGCCAGCTACAATTTCCACTTTCACCTACTTCTGAACAAATCTTGATCTGCCCATTTTTGCCAAGAACTATGTGAATCATACAAAGGCTTCCAAAAAATGTTCTACTAATGATAAGAAAGTCTTTCTTTCATTGCTTTTGGAGATCATATTTGGCTTTATTCCAGATGTGCCCTTCACAGGATCATTTTAAAAAGCTAGATACCAAATTTATTGATCATTTATTTTCTTCTATCCATAGATGAGAAGGGGAATTCAAGAATAGGCTAAGTCACTGAAGAGGTAGAATACTGCAGATCAGTGATGGCTAAACTTTTGGCTGTCGCGTGCCAAAAGTGGGAGGAGTGGGGGGGTCACACGTGTGCATGCCCACACCCATAATTCAACATGCCCCCCCACGACCCCCTGTGCAACCCCCGCTTTTGGCACACGATGGCCCGGTGGGCCCACTTTTCGCCCTCCCCAGGCTCCAGAGGCTTTCTTGGAGCCTGGGGAGGGCGAAAACAGCCTTCCCCACCCCCCAGAGGCCCTCTGGAGGCCAGAAACAGCCTGTTTCCTGACTTCTGGTGGGCTCGGAAGGCCCGAAAATCAGCTGGCCAGTGCGCGCATGCATGTTGTAGCTGAGCTAGGGCAACGCTTGCGTGCCCACAGATATGGCTCCATGTGCCACCTGTGGCACATATGCATAGGTTCGCCATCATGGCTGTAGATGGAAGAGAGTTAGTAGGAAGGAAAGATAGATAGGCCTAAAATAGCAATAGCACTTAGACTTATATACCACTCTGCAGTGCTTTACAGTCCTCTCTAAGTGGTTTACAGAGTCAGCATATTGCCCCCAACAATTTGGGTCCTCATTTTACCCAGGTCGAAAAGATGGAAGGCTGAGTCAATCTTGAATCTGGTGAGATTTGAACTGCCAAATTGCAGGCAGCCGGCAGTCAGCAGAAGTAGTCTGCAGTACTGCACTCACCACTGTGCCACCATGGCTCATGGTGGGGAAGAACTTATCAGCAATATTCAATGAAGAAATGGAAATGCCACAATGTCCTTGAGTACCCATAACCAAAAGTAGTGAGAACAAGAAACACCTGATATTTATAGATTTAGAAAGGGACACAAAGAATAAAATAGAGAAAGAGGTAATGCAGTGAGACTGAAATCATGTTACAGCTATTATGTAAATATATATCTGAGACTGAGATGGGTAGTACCTAAAATAAATAAATAAATAAATAAATAAATAAATAAATAAATAAATAAATAAATAAATAAATAGAACATCAATGCCTTCTATTAATAATGGATATCTAAGTATATAATTGCACAACTTCAGTAATTATTTTCCATGCATATATATATTTTTCTAAAATGTAGCTTTTTAAATAAAATGTATATAAGACTCATAATAATAGGACAAGCACAGAGTACTGGTGACGCACTACTCAGAAGAGAAAAATGAGTATATGTGTGTTTATCTATATATCTAATATGCTCTATTATTGTTAAATATTTTTTTAATAAAATGTATCTGTTAAGATGGAAGTATGGGAGAATACATTTTATAGTTTAAATTTTGGAGAACATACATATTCTAATCTCTTTGCACAGATCTGGAGAATCAATTTAAGGCTTCAAGTTTATCTGCAATAAGCAATTTAATCAAGTTGATTCACATCTGAAAAACTCCCACTAAATCCAGCTAAGTGGTGAATATGGGTTTAAGTGCTTAAAGAGCTAAGATTTGTTGACAAGCTGTAAGCACTTTCATACAACAACTGATCACAATCTGGTCAAGTCAGACTTTTTACCAATATAGGAATAACATAATGTATTTTTAATTCACTCTGATTGCGTGCTACTTCATGTGATGTCCATGGTCCAAGTAGCAGTGGACTAAGTTTACCAACTTCTGAATATTGTGACTTGCCTCAAATCAATGCTGCTATGTGAGAAACTGAAACAATGCCTCATTGAGCTTCTCAGTTGTGTTAGGAATGCCACATCTGGTGAAAAATAATGAGAATCCAGACATTTTTTTAAAGTCAACAGCTGGACAGATTTTTTTTTGCTGAATTTTTGAAGAATTATTTGGTTAGATAGTTGTTCATCAGGATAGATAATTGTTCACCAAAAAAATAGTATAAGTGTAACATGATAAGGATTACCATTCTCAATTTAAAGAACTTTTAAAATGAATATACCATAGACTCTGATTCTAAAATGAATATACCAGACTTTGATTTTATATTCAATTAAAAGTTTAAACCAAAATTGAAAAATTGCTGTGTTGGAAGAAATATCCATCTTGTTTAGTTCCAAGCTGGGAGAAAGACACTGGAAACATGGAGGCTGATTGTAAAGATGGTTTAATGATGAACAGAACCACCAGCATTTATGGTTCTTGTGCAGCTGACAAAATGGAGTTGAGAGGGGGTGTTATACTTTCTTTGGGCTTTGTATTTGAGCTTCCTGCCTGTTCCTGTGTAAGAACATGTCCTTCTATTGGCTGTTGTCAGATTCCTATGGGGTCATGTAGAGGTCATAGCTGGCTCTATCAGCAAAAGAGGAAATGTAAATCCTAGTGCTTGTCTGAGCTAATCTGGTTAACCTCTGGTTTATTGTTTATCTGAGTTCCCAGGTAAATTTTGGGCCGCTCTGGGGGTGGTGCAATGAAGGGGCTTTGGACTGATCTGGGCTGGTTCTAATCCTACCATTCTGCCCCTTTGTTTCAAAATATTCTGTCTTGAATGGTTTACCAAATCTGCTTTTCTAAAAGGTGGCCTCCTCAGTTTCTGCTTAGGGACAAGGAGACTAGGTCTGGTTTCTGAATAGGCTGGCCCAATATTTCTTAATGAGCACAAAATATCTGCTGGGACTATTAAGAAAGACTTAATATTTAGGGAAATATAATATTCTGCCTTTTTAATATTCCTCAAACTATTTCATTCTTCTAGGGCAGGGGTGGGCAAATGTGGCCCTTTTGCAACCTGTGGACTTCAACTCCCAGAATTCCTGAGACAGCCAAGCCCACCTCTGTTCAAGGGGGAAGAACTCACAGCTGTTTGTATAGAAATAACACTCTTACATATTGCATCTTTATGGTCATTCACTAGTATATTTTAGTAGATACTAGAGAGGTCTTCAACTTAGTGAGTTGAGTTTGATGAAATCATGTCTCAGATACATTTCAACTATGGCTGTATGATAGATCTTGGATGAATTGCTGGATCCAATCTGGGTCGCTCACTATGGCCAGATGTTTCATTTTCAGAGCTTTCAGACTTGTGCTGGAGCCCATCCTCAGGGCATTTCTCTCTCACCAGAATATTGTCTCACATTCTGGTGAGAGAGAAGTTCCCTGAGGATTGGCTCCACCACGAGTCTGAAATCTCAGCAGACTAAATCTCTCTTTCCAGTGAACAACTCAGATTGGATCCTGCAACAGTCTGATGGGACATGTATATTTGCCTTCATTCGTCTGTGATAACTGTATCTCCCAAAACCGTATATGAATATACACATTCAATGCAGTTTCAGTTTTACTGTTCAAATATGTGAATCTGAATATATTTTGGCTGTCTTATTACTGGCTTTGTCCAATAATTTTAAAACAAAGATTAAATATAGCTATATAATTATTTAAATTGTAGCTAAGTACATATTTCATTAAGAATTTTTCAATTTGTCTCTGTCTGTTCCTTTTTGTCACTCATTTGCTGTTGATCTGTTTTATTATAGTCATTAATGGACAACCTTTTAATATATTTACTTTCCTTTCATTAGTTTCTTTCAGCAGGCTTCTGTTCAAGGAAGATTATTTAAAAATCTTTCCAAGTCAAACAAGCCACCCAGTAAAATATGAATGCTTACTTCCTGTTTTGAACATTAGTTAGGTCAAATTACAAATCTAACAATATTATGTAATATATTTATTTAAGGAGTTTATTTTAGAACTTCAAGTTTGCTGCAGTGGAAATGTTAGCACGACTATTGCCACTTCACAAAAAGCAATCTCCAAATAAAAATTACACATTTATTGAAGATATTCTTTTTGAGTTTTCAACGGTTTAAACGTTGAAGAAGAAATCAGAACTTCACAGCAGGAAAATACTATTCTTAGTAATCCCACTGGTTTTTCCTCTAGATTTCCACAGCTATCATACTCAGTTTCCTTTAATGCCTTTTCCAGAATTATGTGATATAATAATTCCAGTGCTCTTATACAGATTCAAATCTTGTCCACTTAGTATGATTTTGGTTTATTATTATTATTATTATTATTATTATTATTATTATTATTATTATTATTATTTATTGAATTTCTATACCGCCCTACTCCCGAAGGACTCAGGGCAGTGAACAGCCATAAAATAAAACACATACATATACAAAATTTAAAATCGAATAAGATGAATTAAATCAGCAGTTCTCAACCTGGGGGTCACGACCCCTTTGGGGGTCGAACTGCCATTTCACAGGGGTCGCCAAAGCCCTCTCCCCGCCACACCTTCACTCACCCTCACTCTCTGCTCTGTTGGATCGCCGGCCGTTCGTTTACCCCGCCCACTCCCAATCTATTGCTGCCTCCGATGGCTAGAGGAAAAAAAACTGTTTAAATTCTTGCCACGGGGCTTCAAAGGGCCGCCCTAGAGCCAGTGGTGCAGCCGAACCGTTTGTTAAATTGCTGGCTTGCCCCGCCCCTCCGCACCACTAAATAGTGGTGGGCGAGGGAGCCAGCAATTTAACAAAGGGTTCGGTGTTTTTTTGTAATTTTATTGGCCCGCGGAGCTTCAGCATAGGCTAATTAGCCCTTGCTTAGATCGGCTCCCGACCCCCAGCTGATTTGCTCTCAGCTGTTTTGCTCAGAGCTCTGCTGCTTGCTTGGAAAGAGTGCAGATTTTTTTCCCCCTAGCTATACTGAAAAACGAAAGAGAAAGTAAAGCAGGCTGTTGGCTTTGCACGTTGGAAAATTAGGCAGGCAGATTTCTTTTTCCTCACCAAAAAAGGTAGGTGCAAACAACGGGAAATTTAGGGAAAAAGAGGAGATTTTAAAACACAAAAGAAAAAAAGCTCTATTTAACTAGGGAATTGTAATAATTGAGATACTATTAATTGTATATTGTGTTGAAAGCAGAAATGGTTAAGTTGTGGTTTGGAGGAATATATGGGGGAAATTATTTGGTTTATTATTATTGGTAAATATAATTAATTGATTTGTAAGAAATTGGATTGCATGGAAATAATTGGAATATTCATGTTCATATTGATTAATATACAAAAAAGGTAGTTATATAACTAATTGATTTATATTAAAATGTTGACTTCATATTAAATAACTGTAATATTACATAATTAACCAATGTGAGGATGGATATAAAAATAGATGACAATGGGAAGGGGTATAATATAGAATAGAAGGGAAAAATTGAATTTGATTAAGATTAGAGATGAGGATGAAGAGTAATATTGGTTTTTTACAAAAATAGATGAGGAATAAATATGGCAAAAAGGAAATATAGAAATTGTAAATTTAATTGAAATGACTAAACACTGTTTAAATGTATGAACCGGCCAAATACTCTGTTCAAAGAAAATACATTGTATGTTTGTATGTGTGTTTCTAATTATTGTTATTTATTCATATTTGTTCTTTTTTATTCTTTAAAGTTTAACAATTCATTCTTTATCTTAATATCTTTATATTTGTTTGGGGTTGGCTTTCTTCCCTTTCATCTTTTTTATTGTACAGCAATCTTTCTTCTCAAACCTACCACCTCTCTCTTTTCTTTCCTTCTTACTTTCTCTTCCTCCCCCTCTTCTTCTCCTCCCTACTTCCTCTTCCTTTCTCCTTCTCCTCCTCCCTTCCTCCCTCTTACCCTCCCTCCTACTCTAATTTCCCTTCCCTTCCTTCATCCCTCTCTATTGCTGTATCCTTTTATGCATATGGACTACTCAGAGGGCTGAAAAAGTTATTTCTGACTGGTCCTCACACTTTTGACCAGTCCTCGAACTTACGACTGTCGTCACATTTTACGTTTTTGCCCTATCTTGTCACCATGGTGAAGAGAAGCAGTTGTGAAATGAGTGACACATTGTTAAGAATGCTACAACGGGCATAAATGATGACCAGTCATAAGTGCGAAGACCGGTCAAAAGTGCGAGGACCTGTCAGAAATCACTTTTTTCAGCCCTCTGGGTAGTCCTTTTGTGCATATGGACTACTCAGAGGGCTGTAAAAGTTATTTTTGACTGGTCCTTGCACTTTTGACCAGTCCTCGAACTTACGACTGTTCTCACATTTTACGTTTTTGCCCTATCTTGTCACCATGGTGAAGAGAAGCAGTTGTGAAATGAGTGACATGATTGTTAAGAATGCTGCACGGGCATAAATGTGAGGATGGTCATAAGTGTGAGGACCAGTCAAAAGTCCGAGGACCTGTCAGAAATGACTTTTTTCAGCCCTCTGAGTAGTCCCTATACACATAGCCATGGCCACCCGGTCACATGACCAGCTAGTCACACCCACCCAGTCACATGACCTCCAAGCCACGCCCACAAAATAAGCCACGCCCACAGAACCGGTAGTAAAAAAATTTAGAACCCACCCCTGGTTGGGGGTCACCACAACATGAGGAACTGTATTAAAGGGTCGCAGCATTAGGAAGGTTGAGAACCACTGAATTAAATAAATTTGGCTGAATTAATACCCATAATTTAAAATACCCATATTTTAAAATACATTAAAAATTTAAAATTTACACTTAAAAGGGAGAAGATTTAGGCGAGGCCAGCTTGATGAAATAAGAGTCTTCAGCTCGCGGCGGAAGTTGCGCAGATCCGGAATCCTCCGTATCTCTGGGGGGAGCTCATTCCAGATCGTCGGTGCCCCCACAGAGAAGGCTCTCCCCCTAGGGGCCAACAGCCGACATTGTTTGGCCGATGGCACCTGGAGGAGCCCCTCTCTGTGGGAGCGTACTGGTCGGTGGGAGGCTATTGGTGGTAGCAGGCGTTCCCGTAAGTAACCAGGTCCTAAGCCATGGAGCGCTTTAAAGGTGGTAACCAGAACCTTGAAGCGCACCCGGAAGACCACCGGGAGCCACTGCAGCTCGCGCAGGAGAGGTGTTACATGGGAGCTCCACGCTGCTCCCATAACCACCCGCGCGGCCGTACTCTGCGCCAGCTGGAGCCTCCGGGTGCACCTCAAGGGGAGACCCATGTAGAGAGCGTTACAGCAGTCCAGACGAGAGGTGACGAGGGCATGAGTGACTGTGCGTAACGAGTCCCGATCTAGAAAGGAACGCAACTGGCGAATCAGGCGAACCTGATGAAAAATCCTCCTGGTCACGGCCATCAAGTGCTCTTCTAAAGACAGCCGTGAATCCAGGACGACGCCCAAGTTACAAGCCCTTTCCGTGGGGGCCAATGATTCGCCCCCAATAGCCAGCGATGGCGTCAGCTGACTATATCGGGACGTCGGAAACCACAGCCACTCGGTCTTGGATGGGTTGAGCCTGAGCCCGTTTCTCCCCATCCAGATCCGTACGGCCTCCAGGCACTGGGACATCACTTCAAGGGCATCGTTGGGGTGGTCTGGGGTGGAGATGTACAGCTGGGTGTCGTCAGCGTACAGATGGTACTTCACCCCGAAACCACGGATGATCTCACCCAGAGGCTTTACATAAATGTTGAACAAAAGGGGCGAGAGAACCGATCCCTGCGGCACCCCACATATAAGGGGCCTCAGGGTCGATCTCTGCCCCCCTGTCAACACAGACTGCGACCGGTCAGAGAGAAAGGAGGAGAACCACCGTAAAACAGTGCCTCCCACCCCCAACCCTTCCAGCCGGTGCAGCATGATACCATGGTCGATGGTATCAAAAGCCGCTGAGAGGTCTAACAGGACCAGGACAGAGGAACAACCCCTGTCCCGAGATCATCAACCAACGCGACCAATGCCGTTTCCGTGCTGTACCCAGGCCTGAAGCCCGACTGGAACAGATATAAATACGACGCTTCATCCAGGTACTGGGGAAGCTGTCGCGCAACCACACTCTCAACAACCTTCGCAACGAAGCAAAGGTTGGAGACTGGACGATAATTAGCCAATACTGCAATAATGTACTTAAATATGAAACTAAATAGCATTGCATTGTTAGCATATTTAAAAATTTGGGATAGGCCTGACAAATACTCCTTTATTATACAGGTAGTCCTCAATGTATGACCATAATTGAGCCCAAAATTTCTGTTGGTGAGTCAGTTGTTAAATGGGTTTGCCCATGTAACTGAGACGCAGTAGCACAGTGGTTAGAATGTAGTACTGCAGAGTACTTCTGCTGACTGCCGGTTGCCTGCAATTTGGCAGTTCAAATCTCACCAGGGTCAAGGTTGATTTAGCCTTTCATCCTTCTGAGGGCAGTAAAATGAGGACCCTCGTTGGGGGCAATATGCTGACTCTGTAAACTGCTTAGAGAGGGCTGTAAAGCACTGTGAAGCGGTATATGTCTTAAGTGCTATTGCTATTTTCTTGCCCCAATTGTTAAGTGAATCACTGCAGTTGTTAACTTAGTAACATAGTTGTTAAATAAATTGGATTCCCTATTGACTTTGCTTGTCAGAAGACGATAAAAGCTGGTTACATTATTCTTGAGACACTGCAACATCACAAATATAAGTCAATTGCCAAGAATCCATGGGGATGCTACAATGGTCATAAATGTGAATAATGCTCATATATCACTTTTTTAAGTGCTATTGTAACTTCAAATGGTCACTAAACAAACTGTTGTAAGTTGAGGACTTTCCGTATAGTTTTGTAAGAAAAGAAGGGGATATGAATAATTGTGTATAGGTTTAGAAATTTCAGATGTGTTCCAGCTATGTGGGCTTATGATTATTTTCTAAGAGCATAAGCCATGAAATACACTAAAATTCAGTCTAAAACCATTAACATGAACAAACTATAGCTGAAAATGAGCAGGCGGTTTTTTCATTTGTTAGTCCTGTTTCTCCCTTTAAAAATATCAAATTAGATAAGTGGAAGGAAGACGAGAAAGCAGGCCATTGGAACATTTTTAGAAAAAATATTCTCTCACTTTAAAAAGACTTTTCTTTCCACAATCCACTTCACTTCAGATAGGAGGGAGATTAAAAGGACACACCATAATTTGCTTTATGATCACAGGAAACATATTTTACATGTTCAATTATTATCAAAATTGATCTTAAATTCCAGTACAGGGTAGTTTTAATTCAATCAAGTAGATATTCCCCAAATTTAAGTTCCCTATTCTGTTACCACTTGAATCTAGTTCTGGATCTTATATTTGCTGCATTGAAATTTAGAAATTTCCCTCAGCTCAGACATTCAATACTTATTCCTTTGCTTTCTTCTCTCTGAAACTCAGTTCTATCAGATTTGCTAAAGTACCGTGTTTCCCCGAAAATAAGACCCTGTCTTATATTTTTTTGAACCCTGAAATAAGTGCTTGGCCTTATTGGCATGTGCTCAAAAGCCCGATTGGGCTTTTTATCAGGGGATGTCTTATTTTGGGGGAAACAGGATACAAGTCTAAAAATAGTGCAGAATTCACTTGGCTCTCAACTTTTTCTGTCATACTACTTTTGTTTTCTTGATAGCTAGTAGCTCATCTTTTTATTGCCAGAATTTGTCCTCCTAATTTCTTTCCTTTTTACCTTAGAAATATGTTATGATCTAATAAAGTCTTTTCTTTTCTTTTCCTTTCCCCAGTTTCTTTTTGTTGGAGGGTAAGGACAAACCTTTTTTTAACCAGATTATTTTAAATTTTAAAAATAAATAGTGGCTAATTTCCATATTGTCTCTTACCCAATTTTTCCCCTTGTAGTTATATCATGTATTTGGCTGCTTTGTACAAAATTAAATATTTAAGGTGCTGAGGCAATCCTATGTTGAATTAATAAAAATGGAATCAAAAGTACTTTGGTCTATGTATTTCTGAGAACAAATGGCTAGCTAAAAAATGCTATTTTCTTCTGTTATTCCTAACATCTTTCCACATCTCCCCTTTTTGTTTCTTTCATTTTATCAACCATATTCAATTTAACCTCAGCTTTTTGCATTTAGATTCAGGATTGATGATTATGTCACTTCAAGTTGGTGTTGAACTCGGCAAATAACATTGAAAGACTTTTCTCCAGAAAAATCTTCCAACTTAATCTTTCAGGTCACCCAATTGTGCACTCATTGCTTTTGTAATTGACTTGGTTCCCCACATGGTTTCCTCTTCTTATCTTTCCTTCACCTTTCCCATCTTTATAGCCTTCTAGAGAGCTAGGCCTTCACAAAACGTGTCAGCTAGAAGGGCAATCTGAATGAATTTTTTGTGCATCAAAATTCAAAAGTGTCAATACTTTCCTATTCTGCTTCTTCAAAGTCTAACTTTTGCTTCCATGTGTTATCAAAAGGAAAACCATTGCCTGCATAATTCTCATCTCTGCAGGTATAGACAAGACTCTTATGGTTGCTGCAGCAAGGGATAATCTGTGGTATATTTCTTGAGTGTAGTGTTTTTCCTGGTGATCCTAAAAGCGGAAGATATTTTCTACTTTATCTTCATTGTCAATTTTATCTGATGGTTACATCTATTATAATTATTTTGCTCTTCTTTGTATTTAACCTTAGTCCATTTTTTCCACTGTGGTCCTTGATTTTCAAGGATTTTCAAATGGATTACTCCATTTACCAAAACCTTAATTTTACATAACACTTCCTGTACTTTTTATTTTGCAAATACAAACTTTTTTTCCTCTCTTTCTGAACCAGGAACTGTTTACTGGTTCAAGTGCTAAATATATTGCTACTAAGATACAGTATAGTTCTCATCTATGAAATGCTACATTGAGAAAAGCATTTGAAATATCTGCTTTGCAACATGCAGACATGAAAACAAAGCATCTTTTAAAAATAATTAAAGCAGGTATGCCTTCCCAGCCAAATGAAGTTGCCGTGGCAGAAATTGTTTTTGAAAATTCATCCCAAAGATAGATGAATACTTAAACCTGAACTTACCAACCACACTTTCAATTAAATAAAACTTTAATCAACTTCATTCCTTGTCCAGTTCACTACTGCTCCTAAATTTAATGAAAGATAGAACAGTTGTCAGTGCCTTGTGTTATGAATATGAACATAACACCACATGCATATTTTCTATGGAAACAGAAAAGATTGTGGTACTTCCATATAGAAGTTGTCAGAAGGTAAGAAGTATAAAAATAATTCTTCCTAACCAATGGATCTTTTGAGTGCAGAGCTAAGGGTTTTTTGTTGGTTTTTTTTTGGCAGAGGGCAGAGAATTTAAAGAAAGGGAAATGGTATCACAAGACAATTCAGAAAACTCATTTCTCAAATGCTATAAGGATGATGGCTGGAATCAGAAAGTATTTTGTTAAAGCTAACAATCTACCTATTTTTAAGCAATATCTTATAATATTAAAATGTTTGGCAGTTAAGTCAAAACAACATTTGAACATAAGTTGAAATAAACCTTAATAATAAAACCAAAATAATGGGGACAACATAAGAGGCTGCAATTGGAGCTGGTCTTTACTTCTGAGTTGGAAAGTCACTTCATGATGGAGCACATTTCTATAATTGTTTTCTCATGGTCACCATGAGTTGGTTAGTTGGTTGCTACAGCAAGGAATCAGAAAAAATAGATTGCCCTAAAATGCATTATGTATTTCACAGATTATCAGCAATTGCTTTATTTATCTATAAAAGATCATCCTGAGCTGAGCAGGAAATGTAATGGCTGTCCTTATGGAGTGATCTGGCTACAGATATTCATAATTTTAATCATCCCATAGTTGATTTGCTATACACGGGACTTACTTGAAATAGCAAATATAGTTGTGCAATTTCTGACAAACCAGCACAATAATATTGATATGTAGGAGACACAGTGGCTGCCAGTTGGTTCGCAAATGCAAAATAAAGTGATTACATGTGAAACTCAACTGCCACAGACATATCCCGCCCACTTCCTTTGTTGTGACTGAGAGAACAGACATAGAAACTTTCTAAAACTTTTTCTTTCTGCTTCTCTTGTTCTATATTTTGGTCTTTAATATGCTGAAACAACAATAACAAGTAACTATACAGTGGATACCTTAAGCATTAAGTTAAAACAGAAACTTTTATTGCATAACAAATATGATGTAAGTTGCTTTTATTAATGTCATATTTAGCTTTAGATGCAACATTTAAACAATTCTATACTTATCAATATTGATATTTTAGATATGAAAGGTAATGTTCATAATTTTTTTCTTCATCTCTTAAAATTTAAGTTAAAGATTAGAGTGTTAATGATCTCTGATAATATTGTATAAGTTCCATAGTACTCAAATAACATAGTGTACTACTTGTTTGATACATAAATATGTACAACACAGTAAGATATATAAAAATGGAGAGGGGAGGGAGGGAGGGAGAAAGGTCAAGCAGAGATTATCCTCCTTAAAAAATACAAGGGATGTTTATACTCAGTAACTCAGCAAAAGGGTGGTAACAGTTCCATCATTCTGGAATAACCTCCATCCTATCTAAGATTAGAATGTTCCATTTCTGATGACATTTCAGAAAGGAGTAAAAAATGTTTTTTTTTCCAATAGGTGCTTAAGATAGTCCTTTCTCTCTCTGTTTTTCTATATCTTACTGTGCTGTACATATTTATATTAAAACAAGTAGTACACAATGTTGTTTGAATACTTTAACTTAAATCTTCAGACATGAAGAAAAAAATCACAAAGATTACTTTTACCATTACTATTATTAATATTGTTACATGGTATTTTGTATTTTCACATTTTTTTGTTCTGAAAATGTAAATTGCCTAGAATTTTGATAGTAGGTGGGATGCAAATTCATGCACGCCACAGGCAAGCCTATTTACATGCATGCATTCATAACATAGTTAATTAACAAAATAAGTAATAATTTTATGCCACTACAGTACTTTTAATTAGTTCTGATAAAATCTTAAATTTACAACTTTCTTGCCCTAAGGGAAATGGTTTTGAAGGAAAAATAAAGAAAACTCTTGCTTCCATTTAAATTAAACATATACAAACACATACACACCCTTGACAACTGTAATAAATCTGCATGTTGTTCTCATAAAGTTTTGTAGAAAGAAATATCCTTCTGGGTTCAGCTCCAAGTGGGGAAAAAGACACTGGAAACATGGAGACTGCTTGGAAAGATAGTTTAATGGTGGACAGGATCACATGGTTTGAGTTCCTGAACAGAAAAGGGGCGAGACGCAGTGAGTCCCCGGGTTTTATGTCCTCTCTGGCTTTGAACTTCCTGGGGCCCAGAAAGAGTATCCTGATTGGTTGTCAGACTCCCAGGGGTTGGGGGTCTTACCTAGCCTTGCTGGCTGATGTAATCTTCCCAGGTGCCATGTGGTGAGTTTCTGTTGTTAGATGGGTCCTATTATGTTAGTTTCTGTTGCTAGATGGGTCCTATTGTGTTGCAGATGATGGTCCATTGACAAAGATTGAGTTTCTGCCTCTGTCCCATTGACAAAGGGTGGGGGCAGGAAGATGGGAGCTGCTTCATCTTTAAAACATGCTTCTCCATTTTTCATCCAGGGAAACATAATATTCTGCCTTTTTAATATTTCTTAAAATATTTCATTCTTCTAGGAAAGGGGTAGGTGCTAACTTCCTACAGTTTCATCATTAGATCTAATAGACACTAACTGATGTAGTCTTTCATATTATATTTTATCTTATTTTGGGACAATAAAGTCAAAAGCTGATTTCAAATCCATTCTACCACAAATAATTTATATATATATTTCCAGTCCAATGAACTAAAAACTGTCCCTTTTGAAATGTTTTCCATGCTCCCATTCCTTATGTGGGCTCACGCTCTTATCTGACCATTGCCTAGTCTGAGAGTCTTCATTCTGTCTTTAAAGGACACCCCCAAAACAGGTACTTTAATGGTTGGTACCCAACAATTCAGAGAGATGTAATAGAACCAAGATGGCCAGAGCTTTATGGTGCACTATTTATTATAGAATAGAATAAACTTTATTGATTTAACCTTTTGACCATATCAAAATACAACTCTAATATAAATATACAAGTATATACGGGTACAAAAAAAAACAATAGGACATATTCATAGTAAATGATCACCCACACAGTTAACCCCAATCTGATCTAAGTGTTCCATCTTCGAAATGGTCTTTGAAATAAAGAGTGTAGTCTTACTAGTGATATGCAGCTTTGTTCCCTGCAAAAAGTAAGGTAGTTTCTCCCGGTGCCCCAGTATTTTTTATTTTTTAAATTCCTCCTTTTAGAAGGAACTTTTCAAATTTAAACTGCCATTGCTTGTAAGTTAATACCATAAAGCCAGTAGGATCAAAGCGATGATTTCTCCGGGATTCCAATGCTTATATAGGAGGACAACACGGAGTTTTAATGCTACTTATTTTGTTTCCCACCTCGGGCTAAATCCTATCTGAATGTATTTTTCTGTCCACAGTGGGTTTAGGTTACATCCTGCTTTTGGGAAGTGAAACGCCTAATTGGATTTCCAAGTAAAATGTTTTCTTAGGCTTTTTTTCGAAGAGAGAGATCCAACGAAGCAGCGTTATTCAATACCTGCGGCTTTTTTTTTATGTAGTGCAATACCTGCAGATTATTCATGCTTGTATCTGTTGAATAACGCACCGCTGCCTTCCTCACAGGACTCTCCAGACTTGTTCCTGTGCTCAAACCAAGCAGCCACCCCTCCCATTTTCAACGGTAAAACCAGAACAGTAAATCCCACGCACGAAAGCGAAGAGATCTGCGTCAGCAGCCGTCACCCACCCATGCCTCAACAGTTTGAAAGAGAACAAAAGCGGTGCGCATGTGCAGAGGAAACTAATGCTCTCTCCGCGCCCTCGCTTCCCCTCCGCATCTGCCCCCCCCCCCCCCAATTGTTAATCTCCCAGAGTCCGGAGAAAGTCCTGACGACTGCCACTCCTCCTTGTCCCCGAAGCCACGCCCATCTTGTCGTCGTAGCGCACATGGGCAGAAAGGGCGCCCTGCCTAAATTCTGCTCTTGGCAGAGATCGCGGTTGCAACACAATGGCTACGTCCTCGTGCCACCCGCCGTCGGCGCAGCCTGTTACTCACCTGATCTTTGACATGGACGGTCTGCTTCTGGGTGCGTAATTTACGCGCGCTGTTTTGCATCCGCCAGCTGGGCAGTCCGGTTCATGGCGAGAGAAGGCCGCGGATTTAGGTCTGTCCTCTTGTTGCAGGACTGGAGCCGACTGCTACTATTGCCTCGCGGTCGTGTGCCGGGGCACGTTGTGCTAAAGGCGGCGGTGTAGCCTGTGGTTTCTCCCGCCTCCTTGCTAGTAACAGATTCTGAAAACTGCCAAGTGCAAGCGTGCACACCCAAAGAAGGAATGTCCTGCTGTAGCTTGTAGAGGAATTTTAGGAGTTGAAGTCCACACATTTTAAAATTGCTGAGGTTGACAAACACTGGTTTTAGCTGAAGTGGAAAGATTGCTGAATAGAACCCACGGACATGATTTTGTCATTCTTTGAAGCCAGATCTTAATCTGTTTATTCAGAAACAAATCCCACAGAAAATAATTGTTCTTAAGTAAAGGGCAAAGGACAGGAGTAACAAGATTCTTAATACTATCTAGAAACTTTATAAATGAAACATTATTTCAGCCTAAAGATAAAAATAATCCTATTTTGAAGTCTGCATAGGAAAGAACTGCAGAAATAACTGGGCCTCCTGCTGTTCATTACATTAAAGTTGCACTATTTGAAACTTCCTAGTGATTGATCTTTCATAGGAAGTTTTTGAAAAGTAAACTTCCCAATGGTAATGAGAAAAGATAATATGTTTTAACTTGAGAAAATAAGGTGCCAAACAAAAAATATTGTGCAGCTCTGAACTGAACTATGTGTATATTGGTGACAAATATTAAAATGATACATTATAAAGTAATTTACATTTAAGTACAATTTTGAATGGCATATAGTATAGTCAGAGGGCTCTGATTTGATAATAATATAAAGATCTTTTTATCTATAATTATGTCTTTTTTCTGTCACCTGTCTATTTACAGGTAGTCCTTGACTTAGATCATAATTGAGCCCAAAATTTACATTGCTAAGTGAGGCATTTGTTAAGTGAGTTTTGCCCTTTCAACCTGAAAGGTTTTACAACCTTTCTTGCCACAGTTATTAAGTGAATCACTGCAGTTGTTAAGTTAGTAACACGGTTGTTAGGTGAGAATCTGTAGTCTTCATTGTCATCATTTGCTTGTCAGACAAGCAAAAAGTGATCACATGACCCTGGAACACTGCAGTTGTCATAAATATGAACCAGTTGCCAAGTATTTGGATTTTGATCATTTGACTATGGGGCGACTGCAATGGTTGTGTGTTAAAAGTGGTCATAGGTCACTTTTTTCAGTGTCATTGTAATTTCAAATGGTGACTAAATGAATGGTTGTAAGTCAATTACCTGTATTTATTGGAACTGTAAGTGCAGTAAACAGAGTTTGAGATCTTAGTTAAATAAGGCACTGATCTACATTATTGGGCCTTCATTCTTCAAATCAAATATGTGGATATTAGTTATTCAGTAACATTTTTACACTGTTATAGTTACTGTAAAAATAATTTACAAAAATTTATAATTTTCAGACATACTTTAAAATACTCTTACCCGTTTTTGATGCTGCTTGTGTATATTTAAAACATTGCATCTAAAATTAGTCTGTCCTTTTGTAAAAGTGAATTTTAAATTTTGGTATGTACTTCAGTATCTGAAATTGTGTTCAAATTAATTTGTAGAATGTGCTCTTTGTGGAGCTCATACTAAATACATTGCCACAGTAATTTTCTTTTGCAATCTTTTTGTTGACATAAGATCTGAAGTAAATTTAATCAATTTACTAATTACCCTCCCCTTTTGCTGTATACAGCAGCTGCCATGATTTCTTGTTTACCTATATTTATGAAAATGCATTGTTAACAGCAAACAGGTAGACTTCATGTAATTGGTAGGCTGCTTCATAGTAATTATATAATCTATTTTGAAAATTATAAATTTGTAAAAGCTGCTATACTTTTGCAATGATTTATCTTTGTTATTATTGTTTATATTTTATTCCACTGGATTTTTAACTATTATGGTGTTGTATAACTTGTAAGCCAGTGAGTCAGTAGATAATATTGGAAATAAATTCAGTAAATAAACAAATGATACTATTCTCTCCTTTCCAAAATGTTTCTACATTCAGTAATATTTCTACTGACGTATGTGCATACATCATTGAAAAGTGTTGACAAAGTCATTATTCTGCTCATTCAAGATGTTATAAAATATAATTGACTTCCGGTTTGGCACTGTGGCGAACCATTCGTGGAAATAGCGGGGTTCTGATGAGCCCCGCAAAAACCCCGACTGTTGAGCTGCCGCTGATAGGTCTGCAGACCAATCCTGTCCTGTAGGGACAGGGGAAAGAGGGACACCTTGGACGGCCAAGAGGAACAGGCAAGTTCCTCAGGGCCAGAGGAAACCCTCTGAGTTGGCGGCGGGGATGCGGCAGCCATGGCGGCTACCTCGAAGCCTGTGCAAACGGGAGAAGCATTGTGCAGGAGGAAGATTGGAGAAAAAGAGCGAAGCGTTTGGAAGCTGGGTGAGTGATATTAACCCAGGCAGGAACAGCGCTCAAAAAATGGACTTTTACAAGTGAGCCCTTAGCCTTAATTAGCGGCTACGGATTATTGGGGCAAGAAGATTTAGTAAGATAATTTGCAGGAGGAAGAGACCCATCAAGGAGTTACTTTTATTATGGACCGATTTGGAATGACTGTCTGTTGGAAAGTTACAAAACTTTGAAATCTCTTTAAACTGGAATGGATTACTCTTGGAGAGAAAAAGAGGGGAGAGGCAATAAGCAGGAATCGTTAAAAACTAAGGGGAAAGGACAAGCAGACAATTATATAATGGACAAAATGGAGAATTGTGAAAGTGTAAATTGTGGATTGCTTTTGACCTGAAAGAGAAACAGTGTCTTGCTACCTAAATTGGATTACTTTGAACAACCAAGGATATTTGACTCTGGGGATTCCCAATCTGTCTATTGGTGGTTTTATTGATGAAAAGAAAGAAGAAATAAAATAGAACAATTAAAATTGAACTAGGCATGGCAACAAAAGAAAATGGCGCAGCAAACAAAAAAGGGACAATGATACTAAATATGGAATAGATGTTACAAAAGAGCTAAACTTTACAGAGTTTTTAATTTTGATAATATTGAATTTGAAAAGGAACAGTTTTGGATAGATGGGAAAAGGAAGAAATAGAATATAGTTGGTTGTTAGATAAGAAAAATAAAATAGCTTGATTAAAAATGGAAATGTTTAAATTTTTGAATGAAGCTTGAATATTAATAGGTGGGTTTTTTCCCTTCTTTTCTTTTTCTTTTCTTTTTTTTTCTTTTCCTCTTCATTATCTTTTTCTTTCTTCTATTTCTTTTTGTCTCTTTCTTTTTTACTTTTTATTTCCATTCTGTTTAAATTTGACTTTATATATATATATATATATATATATATATATATATATATATATATATATATATACACATATATCAATCTGGTCATGAAACAAGAATATAAATGATTAAATGAGAATAGGATGTTTTAAATATTTTAATGAATTTTAAATATTAACAGGAGTTATTTGTAGATTTAATAATTAGAGAAAATTGATTTTAAGGCAGATAAAAATGTTGCTTTCACAGAAAAATAAGAATAAATATGAAATGGGATGAATTTAAGGAAAATTTATAATTCAGGAGAGAATATGTGAGAAGATATTTGTTGTAACACGTTTGTATTTTAAATTGGCGGGAGATATATAGGAGAATATGTTGAAAAAGCAACCTATGTAATATGCTGTGAATCAGCTAAAATAAAACAGCTAAAATAATAGATGTAGGAGTGGAGGAAAGCATGCTGGCAATCAGCAATAATAGACCTTGGAATGGAGGAGATCATGCTGGTAATCGGCGGAAGGAGTGGAGGAGATTATGCTGGAGAACAGTTAAAACAAAATGCTGTGAACCAGCCAAACAAGTACAATTAGGAGTTGAGGAAAGCATGTGGTAATCAGCAACAATAGATTTAGGAGTGGAGGAGATTATGCTGGTAATCAGCGGAAGGAGTGGAGGATACCATGCTGGAGAACAGCTAAACTAAAATGCTGTGAACCAGCCAAATAACAGATTTAGGAGTGGAGGAGATTATGCTGGCAATCAGCGGGAGGAATGGAGGAGATTATGCTGGAAAACAGCTTGCTGTGAACCAGCTAAATAATAGATTTAGGAGTGGAGGAGAATATGCTGGGAATCAGCGAGAAGAGTTGAGAATATGCTGAAAACAACTAATTTAGTTGTGAACCAGCTAAATAATAGATCTAGGAGTAATGGAGAATACGCTGGAAATCAGCCAAAATAAAGTAGATTGGGAACTAGATAAAACTATGGATGGAAATGTGGAATGAATGATAATGTGAGCCGATTCTGAAGTAATGTTATGTAAAATGAGAAGCGTATTTCATGACAAGATTAAAGAAATTAGATGTAAATCAACAGAGGTTAAAATATAGATCAGGAATTCTGATTGACAAAATGATAAAAATTTAGAATGGTGTTTATTTGGAAATGAAAGATTGTATACAAAAAGGAGTTGTGTTTTATTTGTGATTTAAGATTTATGGTGATACAATAGAATGCCAAGTATTTAGAATAAGATGTTAGAATGTATGATAAAAAATTGGTGATTTGATTTTTTTTTCTTTTTAAAGATGTAAATGGATGAAATTTGGAATCAAATTGCTTAAAGAAGTGTGGGCAATTGTACTTATCTAATACCGGACCAAACCTTTGCTCTTAAAATATGTATTTTATGTTTAAGATGTTTAAAAATAAATAAAATATTTTTTTTAAAAAAAGATGTAATAAAATATAATTAAAGAATGAATTTTTGCTAATTTTTCATTTGTATGCTTATAATGTTTATAGGAAGAGCTATGATATAGCTTTTTTAATTACACATCATTACAGTTTCTGCAGTTTTAAAACAGTCAAATTCTTAAATGATGTACAAAACATTATTGACTTCTTAAATGTATGTAACTTCAAAAAATCATTGGAGTGTGTTTCATTAAAAGTAGTTAACTATCAAGTGAAGTTATAAGGCTTTTCAATTGGCTAAAATGAAGTTTATTGATCAGTTAATGTAATATATTTTTCTTTGAAGACTGTTGAGTGGTACTATATCATAATTTGGTTTTTGTGACTACCTCAGTACAATCCCCAGTGTCTTAAACCCTAAAATGCACATCATTAAATGAAATCTACCAATGGAATGGGTTGGGTATGTGTCTTTACTAAAACTGGTTATAGTATAAAAGACACATTTTTCTAAATTAACTATCTTGTATTAAATACCTTCTACTCTTAAATGCTTTGTTTTTTATTGCTGAGTGCTGAAGGTTTTAATACAACTGTTAAGGATCTGTTGTTATAACACTGACAATGAAATGGCAAGAATATTAAAAAAAAAACCCTCTAGACGTTTCTAAAAGAATGATGATTTTTTTCCTTTGCTTGCATAATTTTAAAAGCTTTTTTAAAAATCTTGCTTCTATTATTTTTACAAATAAGGTGGTAAATATACCTAATATTACTTCTTTCTACTATTTTTCCCATATCAGCCCTGTGAGGTAGTTAGGGTTAGAGTAACTGGCTGAAAACTCACCAGCTGGCTTTCCTGCTTAAGGCAGGACTAGAATTCGGTTTCCCAGCTTCAAGCATGGTGTCCTAACCACTAAACTAAACTGCCTTAGATGGTCTTTTAGATTTCTGATATAAGTGTTAAACTGTAGTTTTGGTATCATTCAAAGCTGCTATTGGAACTGAAAATCTTATAATCAAATGTTTTTATTAATGAAGTACATTGTAATTATTTTGTAGCACAGTTTCCACATTTTATAGTACAGTTTCCACATTTTTAGCAACTTACTTTAATCACATTAGATTCCAGTACCACAGAGTTTTAGAAAAACAAAATTCCAATCACATCGATTTGGCTATTTAAGAACGAGTGTCTAACTCATTGTGATTGTACTTTTGCTATTCTCGAAACTGATACCTGATATGTAGTACCTATGTAGTATATATCAGGTACAATTTACAGCTGTAGTAACACTAAATTTGGCAAGTAGACAAGAAAATCAGTGTTGGCATTAGATGATTTTTTGTGAAGTCTCTTTTTATGCCTAAGGCAATAATAGATTGAAAATACAAATCTGTTGACTCATAACTTCTTGAAATCCCTATTATTTTGCTGTACTTTTTTAGCATCCTGTGTGTTATAAAATAAGTACATGTGAGGCAGTGGTGTATTTAGCCGGTTCTATCCAGTTTGGATGAACTGGTAGCAGCGGCTGCGGGAGGCTCTGCCCACCCACCCAGATGTAATCACGTCCCGTTTTTGATGCTCTGCGCAGGTCCTGCGCATGCGCAGAGGTTGCTCATGCGCTCACATTTGCGAACCGGTACGTGAATATCACCCTTGATGTGAGGGATATGTGAGAGGTTGTTTATCAAGTGAACTGAGAGCAGAAACTGCTTTTATAGGTTAGATTTTTTTTTATTAAAGTAGGGCTTTTTTTAGCTGGATGTGCACTGGTAGGCTATTCATTGGGAAAACTGCTCTATTGTCATCCTTTACAGAGTTAATACATAATACATAATTTACATAATAATGTAAATAATATAAATTGTTAATACAATTTACAGAATATATTATTGTATATTGATTCAGGTAAAAGAATTGAAACTATAATGCATTTTTCCAGTTGTAAAACAATGTTCAAGTAATGTGAAAAAAGGTAGTAAAATTTGGACCACATTTGCTATAATGATTGAAATACTGTACTGATCTAGAAACCAGGACACTGTGAGTTCTAGTCTTCCATTAAGCATGAAAGCTGGCTGGGTGATTTTGGGCCAGTTATTCTGTCCAGTCCAACCCACTTCACAGGGTTGTTGTGGGGAAACTTGAGGGTGGGAAGATAACGTAAGATGCTGTAAACTGTAACAGTAATCCTGGGTTACAAATATAATAATGAAAAATTATAATTTTTTCCTAATCCTAACTATAGATATGCTGTAGAAAGCTAAGGAATTTGGTAAGTAATTCATTCAAAATATATTGGACTATGATTCCGTTTACTCATAACTCTTCTGGCGATGATCAGAATTGTTATACAAGGTCTTTGGGAGACATCAGAGTAGGGAGTTTAGGTTAAGTGCATAAATACTCATAGCTAAATGTAGCCTTTACTTTTAAATGATCTTCCTAGGTCCATTTCACAATATTTACATTATTTTGTGCTATATAAACACCTGAATATTCTAGCATTTCTGCCCGTTTACCTATGTATGTATTATATCTGAATATTATACATGAAATTCTATATATGATGTATTTACTTGAGTATTCCTTGCTGTTCAAAAGAATTTTTGGTATGAATTTTTTTGTAGAAAATACACTTTTCATGTAAATATTTCACACTGCACACACTTTCCCTTAACATACCTAAAAGAAATTCACCACTGATTTCTTGTATGCTTCTATAAAAAAATGTGTAAACTTATATTTGTACAGCATAAGAAGTACACTTTCACAAAACCCTGCCTGTTTTTAAATTTTCCAAACAATATAATTGCTAGAATATGTTTGAAATCCTAGACCCAACCAAATTAAAATACCTTTTTAGGTGCACATAATTTCAACCAAAAAATAACTACTGAATTTTAAATTTTATAGACAAAAATGAAGCATAAGGCATAATAGTAAGTATCTGCTTACAAATTCAAATTCTCTGTACTGAATGTCTTTCTCTAAAGTATTTTTGTTCACTGTGACCTGCTGTTTCACAGTTCTCCCTAATCGAGAGCTGGCTTATAGAAACCTCTACATCAAGTTTCCTGGATGAGCTAAACTGTTAGTTTAAATTTTAGATGCAGTTATATTAAGATTCCAAAAATAACGTAAAATCACTTATATTTTATTCTGTAAATTGAAAGGATATTCCATAATTCATAAGACGCTTACAATATCAAAGAAAGAGTTAAGTACCTTTCCAGTATAATGAGGCTGAAAAACATACAAAAGCACCATTATGTTTTTCTCAGTCAGCACAAGGTCAAATGTATTGTTTCTGATAGGTACCAAGATTGATAGCTTGAGGATACAAAACAAAAGAAGGGGGGACCCCAAACCCCTGTTCACTTGACAGTTCTACATGAAGCTGTCAGGAGGTTGACATAATGAGAAAATGGCAGTACAAATTATTATAATATCTAATTCTGAACAATGGGCTATTAAGTGCTGAGAAAGCATTGTTCTACCTAAAAATAAAGACCACTGATTTACTTAACTGAGTAGAAGGACAAACTTTATCTCTTGTATTCTTCAATGATATCCCAAAATATAGAAAATGACTGCATTTTGTTTTGATCTTAGATGAATGTGTTTATACTATTTAATAAAATGATGTTTATATACTTAATAATAAATATTTGATTGAAAACTATATAATCTAAAATTTTAGGAACCAAGAAGAGTTCTTAGATATCAGTATACTAAATCTGAGAACGCAGTTATCTAAATAAAATAAAAACCAATTACATTAACAAAACAAAATAGATTTATGGTTTATAATTAGTATAAGGAGTCATACTAGATCTTTGCATACAGTAGCTATTATCAAACTATAGTCTGCAGACCGGGCAATGAATCTAGGGAGGTTTATTGTCTTCCTGAAGCAAAAATTAAAGATGTAACTGAGTACCTTACTAAAATAATCAACTCCATGGATTACTACCCCTTTCTTCTTTCATTGTGGGGACCAATAACACAACAATGAATCTGAAAACCATAACAACAGATTACAAACAGCTAGGAAAGAAAGTTAAAGAATTAGGAGCACAAATGGTATTTTCATCTATACTTCCAACAAACGGCTAACATCCAATCAAGGAGCAAAGAATTTTAGAAACAAACCACTGGCTTAAAAAAATGATGTCATCAAGAGAATTTCAACTTCCTAGATCATGGTTTGCATTACCTACATGAAGGGCTACTGGCAAGGGATGGCCTGACCTCACAAGAACTGGAAAGAATATATTTGGAAAACAATTGGTTCATCTTATCAAAAGGGCTTTCAATTAAAATTGAAGTGGGACGGAAGGGCAATCTTCACAACCTTTAGAACCTAATTACAAGCAAAACCTGCTAGATAACAAAATCACATGAGGTAGGGAGTAAAGAGAAAGAAAAAAGAAAAAAGAAAGACAATGAAATAGAGAGTGATGGAACGGATGGAAATTCCAGTTCAAAGTAGGAGATATAAGAAAGATAACCAAGACCCATAAAGGACTCAAACATACCCAAGACTCATAAAGGACTCATTAGTGCCTATACAATAATAGCAATAGCACTTAAGACTTATATACTGCTTCACAGTGCTGTACACCTCTCTAAGTGATTTACAGAGTCAGCAACAATCTGGGTCCTCATTTTACCAACCTCAGAAGGATGACAGACTGAGTCAACCTTGAGCCAGTGGGAATCGAACTCCTGGAATGAGCAGTGAGTTAACCTGCAATACTGCACTCTAACCACTGCGCCACAATGATCAAAGTTTAGGGAATAGAATGAACTGTATTAGTATTGGTATATAATACTGGTATATTAGTACATAAAGGCAAATATGATATAGTTGCTACTACTGAAACTTGATGGGATGAAATTCATGACTGGAATGTACTGATGGAAGGATATGAACTATTCCAAAAAAAAAAACACACAGGAGGTGGTGTTGCATTATATATAATGGATTACTAAATCTCTACAAAAATACAAGAATGAAAACCACCCAGAATTCACATGGGTTAATATAAAAAGAAAAATGGCACTGATATAGGCATATACTACAGGCACTGAACCAAGAAGAAGAAATAGATGAACCCTTTGCTAATCAATTAGTTAATTTATGTAGGAAACATACCACAGTAGTAATGGGAACTTTAACTTGGCTGATAGCAACTGGGAGACAAACACTGCAGCAAATGGGAGATTGATTACATTCCTAATCAATTTAGCTGACAACGTTGTTATCCAAGAGATAGAGGAGGGGACTAGAACAAAAGCTATACTGGACCTAATTCTTACTAACAGAGAAGAAGTGATAGAGGAAGTTGAATTTGCCAGAACCTTGGGTGACAATGACCACGTTATATTAAATTCAACATAATGCAAGCCATAGAATTTAATCCAGCTAGTCTCTTAAACTTTAAAAGAGCTGATGTTAGCAAAGCCAGACAGAGTCTAAAAAAAATTCCATGGGTAAAAACTCAGCTCAAGAAGCATGGAAAACTCTGAAAAATATTGTAGAAAGTTAGCACCCACCCCTCTCCTAGAAGAATAAAATAGTTTAGGAAATATTAAAAATGCAGAATATTATATTTTCCTAAAGGGAGAAATATGCTCTTGGAGACAGAAAGCAGCCCCTACCTTTCTTAATATCCATAAGCATATGTCAGCACTTAAGAGATAAAGAGATAGACAGCTCTATTCATAAGCAAATGCCATCAACCAAGATCCAACAATTAGCCCTCAGCCACAATAGGAATTGCCCAACACCCATTCATTGCATCACCCTCAGAAACTTCAACAAAACCTGGGAGCTCAGATAACCTACAAAGCCAGCTATGACCCCTACATAATCCCTACATGGCCCCATGGGAGTCTGACCACAACCAATAGAATACATGTTCTTGCACAGGAACAGTAAGTTCAAATGCAAAGCCCAAAGGGAAAGTTTAAAAGCCACCCACTCTCAACTCCATGTGGTCAGCTGCACCAGAACCATGTGCTTGGTGGTTCTGCTTCATGAATAAACCATCTTTCCAGTCAGCCTCCATATTTCCAGTGCTTTTCTTCCAGCTTGGAACCGAACCATATAGATATTTCTTCCCACAATATGATCACAAAAGCCTCGTCTTGTCTGGGCTTTATGGCAGAGTGGCTAGATGGAAGCCTCTCGTCAGTGCAAAATACATGGAAGCCTGCACTGTTTTCTCTCAATACTAAATGTTATGTCTGGAGGAAACTAGGTACCACTCATCATCTACCCAATATCATCCCAACAATGAAGCATAGTGATGGCAGCATCATGCTGTCGGAATGTTTTATTACAGCAGCAGGGAGTGGGAGACTGATCAAGGTTGAGGGAAAACTGAATGGATCAAAGTATAGATATAGTGTATAGTGTATACAGAGTTAGTTATAGTGTAACAGAGTTAGAGGTGTTTTAATCCAATTGCCTGATCAAATAGGAGACCCTATACCGGTGATGGCGAAGCTATGGCACGCATGCCACCTGTGGCCATATCAGTGGGCATGCCAGCTCAGGTCTGGTGCGCATGCGTGCACTGGCCAGCTAATTTTCGGGCCTTCTGGGAAGTAGGGAAACAGACTCTTTCCTGCCTCCGGAGGGCGTGGGAGGGTGGGGAAGGCCCATTTTTCTTTCTCATCTGGCTCCAGATCCTCTCTATATATGTGAAAACAGCCTTCCCCACCCCCTCGGAGGCCCTCTGGAGACCTGAAACGGCCCATTTCCCAATTCCTGGTTGGACAGGAAGTGACATTTTTTGCTGTCTCCAGCCTCCAGAGACACCTAGAGAGGTTCTGGAGGCTGTGGACCGCAGAAAACGTCACTGTCTGTCCAACTGGAAGTTGGGAAATGGGCCATTTCAGGCCTCCGGAAGGCTTCTGAGAGGGTGGGGAAGGCTGTTTTCGCCCTCCCCAGAAGCATAGTGAGGATCTGGAGCCAGGTGAGAAAGAAAAACGGGCCTACCGGGCCATCGCGTGCCAGGAGCGGTGGGGGCAGGGGGGTGCACACAAATGTGCAGGGCAAGGCGCATAGAATTATGGGTGTGGGCATGTTCGCGTGAAACCCCCCCCCCCCAAAAAAAAGGTTAGCAATCACTGCCCTATACCATTTCATACAAATGTCTGTCCAATTTCTAATCCTGTAAGGGCCTAAACAAGCAGAAATATGCGTGGGTGATTTTCATGCGTTTTCAAGGAAAAATAAGATGTTGAAAGATGTCAGCATCTGTAAAATGCTTTAAGTTTTCTGAGAAATCAGATGAAATAACTTATTGCTACCGAGGACAGTGACATAATGTACATTTTTCTGTTATTTGTTCCATCTGTTCCTCATACACCTCTGATTGAGTATAACTGTAGCAGATTAAAAGCTGGTTGCAGTCTTAAAGACAGTTCCAACTATATTGTACATTATAAAAGAAAATAGGTTATTTGGAAATAGGTTATTTGGAAAAATTGAGGGAGCAGTTGAGGTTGAATACTTGGTCAATTACAATTATTCTGTCTTTGAATCTTCAAGGTAAAACACCTTCATGATTTTGAAATTTAACAACCTTCTAAATTAGTGTTTCTCAACCTTGGAAACTTTGAGAAACAAGGTACTAGAAGCTCATATTAGTTAGTTTCTAGCTGTAGCCTTTTATCCTTTCTTCTCAAGTTCAAGCTTCCTTCATTAACAGCTGTCCAATTCAAAATATAGAATTTCATCATTTTGATCTTAGATATTATCTCTTATAAATGCATACAAAACTAAATTTAAGCATTTCAAGAGAATAGGGATATTTGTTCCTCTACAGGTATGACTATTGCTTAGCAACCATTCAAAGTTACAATAGAACTACTTTGGGACTACTTACATCTCAGATTAAAAATTGTGATGGCTGCAGTCACGTGATCTAACTTTGGGCATTCAGCAACACAGCCACATTTAAAAGCCATTTGCAGCATCCTGCAGCCACCGCATTTTACGATGGCTTTGCTGAAAATTGGCATTTACTTCCAGTTTTTGGCAAAATGGCACTCATGGTGAACCTTGATTCGCTTAACGACCACAGCATTCTCTTAATGACTGCAACAAAAAAAGTCATAAAATTGTACAACCATCACAATTTATGAGCGTGTTGGGTAGCCGTCATTATGGTCATAAGATAATATTTTAAAATAACAAATTTAAGAAAAGGGTTGATCCTTAGCCTCAAGCTTTATATTCTTGAAAGTAGCCTAAGGAAAACTTATTTGCGCTTGAATTCTTTCATTATATTTTTTAGTATTATAGTATTAATATAGTTAGATGCAAATCTAGTGATGCTAGTAGCAATATAATGTATATCTTTTGAACAACTTCTAATGTTTTATTCAAAAGTTGAAAAAACATTATTTTGTCTTAAAATATTAAAGGTCTTAAAATGTTACATTGCAACCAATAACACCATACTTTTAAATATGGTCTTATAAGGTAGACATCCGGATCTCTAATCAATGTTGCTTAGATGATGGAGCCAATCTAATTAGAGCTGTGAAAAGGGGTTGCATGTTTTTCTCTTGTTGAAAAAGACAAAAATATTTGGTCTCTGCTCAGTTTATAGACTTTGGATTTTGTCTTCCATTCAGATCATTCTTTGAGTAATTATATTTTTTCCCTAATCTTAAATGCCCTCTTCCCTGAAAACCCTGTTTTGAAATCAATTTTATTATGATAAATATTACTTTATCTTGTAACTTCATTTCTTATTTAATATGTGCCACCTTTTTTTGGAAAATATTCCACTATAAATAAATATTGAGTTATCTCCACTATGCTCTTAAGAATTTAATTATTAGTGTACTTGTTGTTCGTACTCTTAAATAAACGAGCAGTAATCAAGGACTGGTGTCCTGCAGAAACAGTCTGTAAAACTGGAATCAGGCCACAGATTCCTTTAATAAATACAATGGGATATATTTATTTGTACATGGTAAATTAGGGTTTATAGATTAGAATATGAAAATAAAAGATATTCATATAGAAAGCATAATTAGATGGACACAAAATGGAAGATGGACTTTTAGACTCAAAACAATATATTAAAATGTTTCAAGTTAGCAAAGTCAGGATTTGACTTTTGATCGCATTGCTTAATGATGGTATTTAAAGTCCTAATTAATGTTATTAAGTGAGGACTACCTATTGTCCACTTCTTTCTGATTGGTCATTTAGTATTGAGGATTTTGTCCTATACTATTTAAAAGGATAAAATATTTTTTTAGATAAAATTTCAACTCTTTTGGTATGTCGATTTAGCTGACTGTTGGTTGAAAACATCATTTTAATGCCGTTTTTCTTTGTTCTGCAGATACTGAACATCTTTATACTATTGTGTTCCAAGAAATCTGCAGTCGCTTTGGGAAAACCTACACCTGGGATGTGAAATCCTTAGCAATGGGTAAAAAAGCATTGGAAGGAGCAGAAATCATTCGCAATGCACTGGAGCTTCCAATCACCAAAGAAGAGCTGTTAAATGAAAGTAAAATCATGCAAGAAAATTTGTTTCCTACAGCTACGTTGATGCCAGGTATTTTGTCTCTTCAATTGTGTGTGCCTATCAAATTCCATCTTTATACTTTCAGTCCTAATGGATTGGATACTTTTTTTCTTGTGCCTGATTAACTTAACATTGCTCTGGAATTTAAAAAAGACAGAGATGTATTCCAATAGTATCTTTATATAATAAAAATTAAGTGATAATAGAAAAATAAGCTGTTTTGCCTGTAGTCTATGCCAGTGATGGCTAACCTTTTGCAGACTGAGTGCCCAAAGCACACACGCCCAAACCCCCAAAATGTCCCCCACATGCGTGCATGCCCCTCGCACATCCTATGTCCCCCACTCGTGCGTGCTCCCTTGCATGACCGCTGCCCCCCGCGCATGCACGGCAGAGATCCAAAGACCAGCTGGCACATGCACAGCAGAGCTGAACTGAACTGGGGCAACGGCTCGTGTGCCATCACGGGTCTGTGCTATCATTTCTATGCTAAATGCAGTTTCAAAAAGCCAATCCGCAATAGCGAGGGCTTCTTCTGAACTATATGACTATGGATGGTCAAAGTGTGTTTGTTTGATAAGGATATCTCAATGTTCTGAAAGTGAAAAACCTTTTCTACTCCATTATGTAGAATTTGCATGAGAGATAAGAGTGATGGCCAGCTTTTCAATATGCGTTTCTGCAGAAATTAGAAGACTTGACCAACATCAACTAAAATACAAATTTGCGTGAAAATATCTTATGTCAACTTTTATGCTAGTAAGTGGAGAATATATCCATCCCAAACCGTTTACCTTTTCTAAAAATACAGTGCAGTTGGTCATAAAGTATCAGAAACACTGTTGGAAAGACGCCATGGGATCTGCAGTAAACTGCTGTCAGTCTTTCCTTTCTGATGTTTTCTTAAAAAGGCAGAATGATAACTCATTGGCTTTCCATTGGCAGCAAAATTTTATTTTATAGAGCTTATTAAATACGATTAATTTACTGAAAAATGCATTAATATTTTTTCTGAAAATGAGTTTCTTTTTACACTGAAAATACAGTGCTTTTTCTTACTTTATGAGTATTAATTCATATATATTTGTTTATATGTTTGAATACATTTGAACATAGGACAAATATGAATAATGTATCTGATACTATGAAACTTTTTTTTAAAAAAAGAAAGTAATAAACTGATGGAATATCTATCTTCTTCTTTATAATGTATCATCAGTCCACTATTTTAAAACAGATTTTAATGTAATTTACTTTTATATTTCATTTTTGTCTAAATTTGGGAAGTTATTGCAACAGTAATGCAGTCTCTAATAATCTGCTTCAACATTAAAGATAATTTAGTCTCATATTTTCTTCTGTGGATCACTAATTTTAGCAAATACTTTGCAGCACTGTTTTATGTTTTATGCGGTATGGATTCTAATGAACTTTAGCTAATCAGGAAGTAGCACAACAATGGAAATTCATTTCTCATATTTTGAATTAGAGAGTTGCCTAAAACCCCGTAAAATTACTATTTTATATTCTTAACATTTAGTGTTCTGAAAACTTATCTTTTGGGGGAAATGCCATGAGCAAAATAATTTCCTAGATACAATATTTTTGGAAAAGTACCACAATACTACAACTCTATCCATTAGGTTTACAGAGCAAAATACCTAATGTCAGCAGATACCACTGAAGCTCTATAAATGAATAAACTTTCTCACATTTATAAACTTCTCAGTAATCTAGCAAAGAGCAAAAATTTGGTCTTTACCTTTCTTATTGTCCAAAATTTTCTTCATTGTAACTTCTCAGAACTGATTATCTGCCATCAAGTTGTTTTCAACTGATAACCACGTAGTTACTCTCATACTATATCATCATGTTCCATAAACTAATTCCCATAAAGTTTTGCATTCCCCCTTCCTTCCTTCCTTCCTTCCTTCCTTCCTTCCTTCCTTCCTTCCTTCCTTCCACTCAGAATGAACAAAAACTTACAACAAAAGTCGAAGTTAATAAAAAAAGTTTCTTCCAACATATAAATAATAAGAAAAAATCAAGGAAACAGTCGGTCCACTAAAAAGAGAAGACGGCAAAGAAGTAACAGGCAGCAGAGAGAAAGCAGAGCTGTTTAACTCATTCTTTGCATCTGTTTTCATGCAAAAAGAAATAGTCCAATCTATCAAAACATAACTGTAAAAGACATACTAGAAATAAAAATTAAAATAAGCAAAAAAAATGGTAAGAGAACACCTGTCTGATCTTAATTAATACAAATCACTGAGACCTGATGGATTACATCCCAGAGTTCTAAAGGATCTGGCAGATGTTATCTCAGAACCACTGTACCACATCTTCCAAAGGCCCCAGAGCACCGGAGAACTACCAGAGTACTGGAAAAGAGCTGATGTGGTTTCCATCTTCAAAAAAGGAGGAAAAAACCAACCCAGGAAACTACAGACCAATCTGCCTAACATCAATACCCGGGAAGATACTGGAAAAGATAATAAAAAAAAAACATCTGCCAACATCTAGAAATGAGTAAAGTAATAACTAAAAGTCAGCATGGGTTTGTTAAAAACGGATCATGCCAAACAAATCTTATTTCATTCTTCAACATAGTGACTAAATTAGTAGACCAGTGAAATACTGTGGACATAATATACTTATAATTTAGCAAGGAATTCGACAAAATAGACCACAACCTACTTGGTAAGCTATAAAAAAGTGGGATAGATAGCATCACAATCAGATGGATTTGTAACTGGCTGAGAAACCGTACTCAATGAGTAGTCCTTAATGGTACTATATTTACATGGAGGGAAGTAAGCAGTGGTGTACTACAAGGTTCCGTCTTAGGCCCAGTACTCCTCAATATCTTCATAAACAACTTAGATGAAGGAATAGAAGGGGAATTTAACAAATTAAGCTGGCAGGAATAGCCAACACCCCAGATGAAAGGCCCAAGGTCCAGACGGAATTTGGCAGACTTGAACACTTTAATGTAGAGAAAAGTAAAGTCTTACATTTAGGCAAGAAAAACTGAAAGTACCTATTTTGAAGTACTTCACCCAGGCTATTAAGCCTGGGTGAAACCAGGCTCAATAGCAGTAACTATGAGAGGAATCTTGGAGTCTTGGTAGACAACCAATTAAGTATGAGTCAACTGCGTGCAGAGGCAGCCAAAAAAGCCAATGCAATCCTAAATTGCATTAACGGAGGGATACAATCAAGATCAAGTGAGGTACTAATACTACTCTATAAAGCCTTAGTAAGACCACACCTAGAATACTACATCCAGTTTTGGTCATCACGCTATAAAAAAGATGTTGAGACTCTAGAAAGAGTGCAGAAAAGAGCAACCAAGATGATTAGGGGACTAGAGGCTAAAACATACGATGAACAGTTGCAGGAACTGGGTATGGCTAGTCTAGTGAAGAGAAGGACCAGGGCAGTGTTCCAATATTTGAGGGGCTGCCACAGAGAGGAGTAGTCAACCTATTTTTCAAAGCATCTGAAGGCCAAACAAGGAATAATGGATGGAAACTGATCAAGAAGAGATTGAACCTAGAAATAAGGAGAATTTTTCTGACATAGCAATCAACCAATGGAACAGCTTGCCTTCAGAAGTTGTAGGAGCTTCATCACTGGAAGCTTTCAAGAAGAGACTGGATTGCCATCGGTCAGAAATGGTGTAGGGCAATGATGGCTAACCATTTCTGGATCGAGTGTGCAAAGAGTGCGCACATGTGTGTTGAATGTGTGTGTGTGGCCGAACCCCCAAAATGCAATGTGCACACAGCCCCACGCATGCGCCCCAACCCTGCACATGCATGCATGGCCCCTGCATATGCCCCCCCATGCACGTGTGCCCCTGCACAACCTCTTCACATGTGTGCACGGTCCCCGCATGCGTCCCACCCCCCGGGTAGGTGTGTGCAGCCCCCCACCTGTACCCTGCACATGCGTAGCAGAGACCCAAAGACCAGCTGGCCAGTGGGAGGCGCACTCATGCATGGTGGAGCTGAACTGGGACGATGGCTCGCATGCCATCAGTGCGCTGCATGCCACCTCTGGCACATGTGCCATAGGTTCGCCATCACAGGTGTTGGGTCTCCTGTTTGGATGAGAGGTTGGACTAGATAACCTATAAGGTCCCTTCTATCTCTGTTAATCTGTTAAATCTGTTCCTCAGCCTTAGTCAGGTTTCAGGTGCAATTTTCACATATAAATTAACCAGTTGTATCGTTATTCCAAAAGCATACCACCATATTTTAATATGTCTTTAGTAACTCATATGTACCTGCAGTCTTAAAGTTTTCAATTGTTTGTCAATTGTTGCTTATTATTTTTCCTTGAATTCTTAGTGTTTATATTTTAATTCCATTTATTATATTACTGTGATTTCCATGTAAATCTGTAATAAAACACTCGTTCATTCATTTCAATTATATCCCAATACATTTATTTTTAATTCCATTTATTCTACTGAAGGTTCCTTATTTAGTCCTTTGCACTTAGTTGCATAACTACTTTTTATTTCCATTAAAAAAGTTCTGCATTTTTCTTTCTTTTTGAAATCTTAACTATTTCTGATTGTATTCTTTGCAGTCCTTATCCCTCTGTAACATAATTTGTCTTGTTCTTGGTTTTTGTTAAATTTATTTTATTACCTGCAAATTTTTTATGACAATTGTGTTTTTCATTCCACCAAGTATCTGTTTTCATTCTTCTGGCTTGCATAACTAATCGTTGTAACTAGGTAATGTTATGTAACACCACTTACATTGTCTAATATAATTATTTTTATACCATTCTGAGCTGCTTCCACATCTACCGGTACTTTCTTTTGCCAATTTTCAATCATTCAGTTGGGAAAGTATTTTCTAGTATTTCTTTACATTCCTGTTCTTTCTTTCTATATCTTTTTGCATTTACTCTAGTTTCTTTCATTTTTATCAAATTCTAATCTGCATCAACATTCATAACTTCTCATTATTCTTATAGCCTTCCATAATTCTCTTTTCAATGATAACCAAATGAAACATGTTTTTCCTTTAAATCATTCCATTTCATTATGTATGTATGAATAGACTTAAATGCATATTTGCATCAAACCAAACTGAAATCTGATCTTCCATAATTGTTGGGTCTGAAAATGGTCTTACTTTTTCAGTACCTCTTTATTTTCTTTTACATATTAATTCATGCTGTCCAACATATTTCCACCTTCCCTTTCCATTGATCATACTTCATCTGGAGTGTTGCACCTTTTCCCCAAATATTCATTCTGAATTTTTTTATTATTTTTCTTCAGTAACATTCAAATACCTTTAACCTATGTATTCCTTCTTTTTGACTACCACCACAACATTAAATCCATATATATATGACATTACATACATACATACATACATACATATATATGTGTGTGTGTGTGTGTGAGTGTGTGTATGTGTCTTTAATACATAACTGCAATCTATTTCTTCTGTTTCTTGCATCTATAATCTCCTGTTTGTGAGAGTAAGATATTTTCATTCAGATCTATTACCTGATTCTTCTACAAATCATGAGGCAATTACAAGCATTTTCTCTCTCTGAAAACAGCTATTGAACACATTTGGAAACTATTTAACATTTATTTATTTATGCCATTTATATGCCTGTTGTACTAATCAAGCAAGACCTTTTAATTGTTCTGATTAATAATTGCAAACCTTTTTCTAAGTTCTAGACATTGTGTGAATGTGTTATGTTTAATAAGGATCAGTACATAAATCTTTCAAACAGAAATGGCTTAATTTGACAAATCCAATTGAATTTGTGTAAAAATGTCTCTGTGCAAAGTATGTGTGAGTAGCATAATTAAAGGACTTGGATTATGGTTAGATAATATACATGCTAGATTCAGAAGCAAATGTATAATGTTCTAATTGCTAGAGCAGCATATTAAATACTGTAATATAAATTATTTTTTTATATTATATTAATAAAGAATGAAATGTGATAAATTTAATTTATTTAAATTGACATGATTGAAATTAATACTTTGACGTTAATCAATCACTTTTTATATCCAGCAGTTTTATAGAAAACAAAATTTATTGAAAATATCTATTTTTGGATTTAGCCTAAGAGAAAGGTCTCTTTGAAACATTAAAATGAAGTCATGTGGAGCAGTAAACTATTTAAATGTGCAGATTGCATTGTTTTTCACATAAGAAACCTATGGCAATTCATTTTCCCTTTTTCACCTAGCTTTATATCTTGATATATGAGCTGAAACATGTTTTTTAAACTAGTTTTACTCAATGAAAAAAATAGTTTCTCGCAATAGCAAAACAAATACCAATATTTTGTAATTTTTTTTATGCAGATATATTTCTTGAAATAAAAGTAATTGTTCCCAGGATAACTGATTATAAGAATAAGCCCAATAATTAGAGAAATATTTTAATGTGTTTTAGTAACTTAATATCTCAGCTTCTTCTTTTTTAAACTATTTAATGGCCAGTTATTAGGGCGTCTAAGCTACAGTAAAATGTAATTTAAAAATTACAATTTCTTTCTTGTAATATGTAAGTGTTCTGTCTTTCCAAGTTTTCAATTTTCTCTACCCAAGCTGGAGAGAAATTGATAAATTTTTATTATCATGTTTTCAGAATATTTTGAAAGTAAAAAGCGAAACTTCCCAAATATCTTTGTATGTTTATTATTTAGTAAAACAGACCAAATAACATTTATTTTCATATTCAAATAATTAGAATAAGATTAAGAAACTTAAGTTTCTTTGGACTTATTCCTTGTACTTTGAGGCTTAGGATTTATTACTGCCTTCCTATATTTTCCATATTCATATGAACATAGAAACAGGGCCTCTTTCTTTGCTTTTTTGTGGTTATTGTTGTTCCTTCAAGTCTGTGTTGACACCTGGCAAGTGCCTAGACCTGTCCCTGCAATTGTCTTGTCAAGACTTTAGAAGTGGTTTGTCATTGCTTCTTTTCTAAAGGCTGAGAGACAAGATTACCCAGCTGGCTTTGTGCCTAAGGTGAGACTAGTGGTTTATATCCTAATAACTTAACTGCTACTGCAACCTAACTTTCTATGCATTATTGTAATACATACAGTACGTACAGTAGCGTCTATCCCAACGGGGTTTATGTTATTTACAGAGTGGCCTTATGCATCTATTGGTGAGAAGTATCTTCGTTGAAAGGGAGATGGCCATAGATCCATCAGTAGCGGGAATCAATTGGTGGATCTTCACAATGTGTGTGTGTGTGTGTGTCTGTGTGTGTGTTGTGTGTGTAAAAAGTTAAAATCTCGGGTGTTTTCCCGCGTCATTATAAGTTTGTTAGTTAAAATGTTTAAAATCCTGGCTAAGATTCCCAGCTCAGAATCCTCTAAATTCCCAAACAAAAACCCTTTGTAAGGTCTTTCAAAAACTCTGGCTGAAATCCTAACCAACACTTCAAAGGTTAAGCAACGTTTCGAAAAGCTCTCTACCTTGTCATCTTCGGGCCTTTATTATCAGTTTTGAAGCTGTGGGTCATGCTTCATTATACTAGCTGCAGCCTGAATGTGTGTTAACGGTCCAGTTTTCTCTGGTTCTTTATTACCAACTGTCAACTGCAAAGAGGTAAGAATAGTACAGTTGCTAATAGACAGTTGGTAATAGAGAACCAGAGAAAACTGGACCGTTAACATGCATTCAGGGATGGATTTGAATCTGGTGAAGATGATTGGTGGTGGTGTCATGTGTTATCTTGGGTCCTGTGTTAATCTTCGTGGCTGGGACTCATCTGTTGACTAGGGCTAGTTTCCAGATGTCTGGTAGGCAGGAGATTATTGTCACGTTTATTCATGTTATGGGGGTGTTTCTCTATTTCGATGGCTTCCATGATAATTCTCTTGTTGAAGTGTTCAATTTTGGAGATTAATTTGGTTCCTTCAAAGTCAATTTCATGTCCTGTTGTTTTAAGGTGCTAGAAAAGGGAGGAAGTTTTTTCTTCTTTTCTGATTGCGTTCTTGTGTTCTGAAATGTGTGCATTTATTCTCCTATTAGTTTGTCCAATGTATGTGGCTGGACAGATTTTGCATGGTATTTCATAGACTTCTTGGTTTTTTAGCTGGATCTTGTCTTTGGGGTTTCTTAAGATGTTGGCTATATTTTGGTCAGTGCAGAAGGTTGTCTTGATATTGTGTTTGTGGAAAATTTTGCTGATTTTATCAGTGGTGCCTTTGATGTAAGGGAGGAGGGCGATCACGCTTTGTTTGCACAGGCACGAAGCCAAAGGCACCAGCCTGAAGATGCCGAGTGGGATCTCGTTGAAACGTCGCCAAGATACTCTCAATCTTACATGGGAAAAGACCCGAATACACCAAAACTTTCATATTTTTATATACACACACACACACACACACACACACACACACTTGTTTGTATGTGTGTATATGCATGGGGAACAGTAACTCCTTTATTTGCTGTTAAGTTATTATTTGGTGATTTTTTATTTGAATATTTTCTTTGTATTAGATACTTTAGATATATGTACATATAATTAGAAACAGTAAAGACTATTGTTTGAATTGTTATTTACCCATAAAGGCAAAAAAGAAGAGATAGGAAAAAGGTAAGAAAAAAATGTGCACATGTTTTTGTGAGTGTATCAATCAGTGCATTTAAAGTATTTCTGTATCTTTCTTACACAGGAGTTGAAAAACTAATCCACCATCTACACAAACATAACATTCCCATAGCTGTTGCTACTAGTTCATCTCGAGTGACATTTGAAATGAAAACAAGCCGACACAAAGACTTCTTTGCTTTATTTCATCATATTGTCTTGGGAGATGACCCTGAAGTAAAGTATGGCAAGCCAGAACCTGATGTGTTTTTAGTTTGTGCAAAGAGATTTGATCCTCCTCCATGTCCAGAAAAGGTAAACATAATCACAAAATAGAATAACAACCAAAAATCCAAGCTGTTATGTTTTGATCTTTTATTGTTTTTAATATGAAAACAATTTGATATTTGATGGTATTGTTATTGTCTTTAACATGTAATGATTTATAATGACAACTGATGGGCCACTGTTTGCTCTAAAGCAATATTTTAATTGGGCTTGGAAAGGAAGCAACAAGATTAGTAACTAATTGGATAGGAGACCACCAGGAAATTCCAGGTGACTCCTAACACCAATATTCAAAGCAACACTCTTTGGCAACACTCTGTCTCATGCTTCTTCCAAATCTACATTTGCCCAAGTTGGTTCTGTCATTAAGGAATGCTGCAACAGCTTATTCACATTCAAAGGCAATTGAGACAAAAGTGCTCCTGTCCTGTTCGTTATGGACTATCCTTTACATGTAGGGAGTCTCCACTGAGAAGAAAAAGAGGAGAAACTGCCAGGACTGCTTCCATTCAGCTGTGGAAGATTTTTTAAAAATGTATGAAATCCTCAGAGAAAGGTCACTCACAAAACAATCATTTGGCAGGGAGAGGAATCACCCCATTCCTTTTAAGAAAATGTCCTTTTATTTGGGTTTAGATTTTGTTTGTAAAAGGAAGTTTACACATGTCTTGATAATATATCAGGTAGCTGATAATATAGGAATTTATAATTTATTATAAAATAATAAATTATGTTTTGTAGATCTCTGCCATTCCATGTTGAAGCTGTGAAAGTACTCATTACTAAAAATCAGTGCATTATTAAGTGTGGAGAATAAACCACTGGATTAAGGAGCTCATTACATTTTTTTTTTAAAGCTTTCATGATAGCCTCTTGGCTGAATCATATATCTTTTGCAGTATACAAGAGTTTGCTTTTGGTATTGCTATGAATATAATAATAGAATAGCTATGTTTAATTTACTTCAACAAATCTTATCATAGAAGATGAAATTGTCTGTTTAACTGCTTTATACTTATCATAACTGCATCTTTATAAGCTCAGAACAAAGAACAAATAGAACAAGAAATTCTTCCATTAATGTTATTACATTTATGCTGTAATGTGTTACTCTGAAGAGACATATGGGGAAAAACCAAATATATTTTAAAATATTGCAAAATCTTTATTTATACAGTGATTTTTTATTTGGACATCCATGTTTTCTTTTCTTTTTCTCTCTAACTCACTGATAAATTATCATTAAGATAATTCAATACCAAAGGAGAAATTAATCTTATCATGTTTGTGTATCTGTATATTCTCATGACTGTATATAATTTAATTACTTATATAACAATATAAGGAAAGCCTGCAAGGTAGCTTTCAAAATAATAAATTAATATAAACATAATAATGCATTAAATATATATTAATTACTCTGCCATCAAAGAAGAAATCAATTTCAAGAATCTTATTAGAAAATACTTTTAAAGGAAATACAGAGAGTGGAGGATAAGTTTAGCAGTGAAATTAAGTAACTATTAATGATTATTATTTATTTAATTATTAATTTATTACATGTATTTATATGCCGCCATTCTCCCGAAGGACTCAGGGCGGCAAACACAAGTTAAGAAACAAGTACAATAAAATCATAATTTAATCCAAATAATTAATTAGTAGTAAATAATAAAGCCCAGAATCAGTCTCAGCCTATTTGTTTGAAAAGCTAAGTCTTCAAGTCCCGACAGAAGGAACGAAGATCAGGAGTCGTCCGGAGCTCAGTAGGTTATTCATTCCAGAGGGTGGGAGCACCCACAGAGAACGCCCTACCCCTGGGCACAGCAAGGTGACATTGGCTCGCCGTCGGAACCTTGAGGAGAGTGGCCCTATGTGAGCGAACAGGATGGTGAGAGGCAGGCAGGAAAAGGTCATGCAAATATCCCGGATCTATGTCATGAAGGGCCTTATAGGTGAGGACTAGCACCTTGAAGCGGACCCGGAGAACCACTGGTAACCAGTGCAGCTCACACAGGAGGGGTGTTATATGGGAGTAACGAGGGGCTCCCATAACAACCAGTGAAGCTGCATTCTGGATCAGCTGGAGTCTCCGGGTGCATCTCAGGGGCAGGCCCATGTAGAGGGAATTGCAGTAATCCAAGCGGGAAGTAACCGGGGCATGAGTGACTGTGCGAAGGTCATCTCGGTCCAGGAAAGGGCGCAACTGGCGCACCAGGCGAACCTGTGCAAAGGCCCCCCTGGTCACGGCCGTTAGATGGTTTTCTAGGGATAGCCGAGCATCCAGGAGGACACCCAAGTTGCGAGCCCTATCAACGGGTGCAAGTTTTTCCCCATCTATCAAAAGTGATGGAGCCTCTGAAACCTGAGATGTCGGCATCCACAGCCACTCAGTCTTAGAGGGATTGAGTTTGAATCTGTTTCTGCCCATCCAGGCCCGTACCTCCTCCAGGCAACAGGACATCACAGAAAGGGCATCTCTGGGGTAGTCTGGGGTGGAGATGTATAATTGGGTATCATCAGCATATTGATGATATCTCACCCCAAAGCCACGAATGATCTCACCCAGTGGCTTTATATAGATGTTAAAGAGCAGGGGGGAGAGAACCAACCCCTGAGGCACCCCACAATTAAGCCCATACAAACTGAAAGCGACCCGAAAGGTAGGAGGAAAACCACCGTAAGATAGTGCCTCCCACCCCTAATCCCACAAGTCACTGCAGTAGGATACCATGGTCGATGGGATCAAAAGCCGCTGAGAGGTCAAGTAGGTCCAGGATGGAGGAACAACCCCCATCCTGAGCCCGCCAGAGATCATTCACCAGAGCGACCAATGCTGTTTCCGTGCTGTGACCGTGTTGAAAGCCTGATTGGTACGGGTCAAGGTATTCCATTTCCTCCAGGAATTGTGGGAGCTGTTGAGTCACTACAGTCTCAACAACCTTCGCGATGAAGCGAAGGTTGGAGACGGGAAGATAGTTATTAAGTGAGTCTGGATCCAGGGAAGGCTTCTTGAGGAGAGGTCGAACCACCGCCTCCTTAAGAGAGGCGGGGAAGTTCCCCTCTCTCAATGAAGCATTGACAATTGCCTGGATCCAGTCTCTAGTCACCTCTCTGGCAGCCGAAACCAACCAGGAGGGAAAGGGGTCCAATAAGCAAGTGGAGGAACTATGTTTGCCCACAATCCTGTCCACTTCCTTGACAGAAACAGGGTCAAACTCAATCCAGATATTATTCTCAAGACCTACCCTAGTCTCCCGATTGGATTCTGCCCAGTCAGAGTCCAATCCCATCCGGATCTGAGCGATTATATCATGCAGAAACTGTACAAAATCCTCAGCTCTGCCCTGCAAAGGGTCTTCCTTCGCTCCCTGATTGAGGAGGGAGCGGGTCACACGAAACAGGGCTGCTGGGCGGTTTTCTGCAGATGCAATGAGGGCGGCGAAGTAGTGATGTTTCGCCGCTTCCATCGCCACTAGATAAGACCTAATATGGGTTCTTAACTGTGTTCAGTCAGATTCAGATCAGGAAGACCTCCAACTCTCCTCTAAGCGTCTTTTCTGATGTTTCATTTCCCGGAGCTCCATGGAAAACCAAGGAGCAATCCAGGATCTGCGTCGGGTTAGAGGCCACAAAGGTGCGATTCTGTCCAAGGTGTCGGTAGCCGCCCGTTCCCAGGATGCCACCAGAGCCTAAGCTGAATCGCAGGATTGAGGGGGGGGGAATGTCACAAGCTCCTTCAAGAACCTTTCTGGGTCCATCAGGCACCTAGGGCGGAACCATTTTATGGGTCCCGTCTCCCAGTGGCAGGGGTTGGCAGATTGAAAGTCTAGTCTAAGGAGGGAATGGTCAGTCCATGACAGGGGAGTGATGGAAAGTTCCCCCTTACCATGACCATTTATCCACTGCCCAGAGAGAAAAACCAGGTCGAGTGTGTGTCCTCCCCTATGAGTTGGGCCCTGAATAACCTGAGTCAGTTCCATGGCTGCCGTGGAGGCCATGAACTCCCGGACTGTCTCAGATGACTCGCCGATCGAAGGCAGATTAAAATCTCCCACAATTAAAAGGCTGGGGAGTTCAAGTGCCACCTCAGACAAGACATCGAGCAGTACGGGCAGGGCTGTGGCAACATAGCTGGGAGATAGGTATGTGACCAACAAGCCCGACTGAACTCCAGGGTCCCACTTCAATAGAAGAGACTCACACCCCCTATCTGAGAGACAGTGACCTCCCTAGGACTCAGACTTTCTCTAACAACTACTGCCACCCCCCCCGCCCCTTCCCTGGTGTCGCGGCTGGTGCAAGACACGAAAGCCTGAGGGGCATAAATCAGAGAGAGGGATTCCCCCCTCTTGCCCCAACCAGGTCTCTGTGATACAGGACAGGTCCACACCCTCCTCATCAATAAGATCTCGTATGAGGAGAGCCTTATTCATCACAGACCTGGCATTCACATATATCAGATGGAAACCAGGGTCCTTCGCTCTCATATCCCCAGGAAACTAGGGTGAGCAGGAGGTATGGGAGCAAGTCACCATCCAAATGCATCTGGTGTGATGCTCCCCACCCCTACTTCGATTTCTTCTGCCCCTTCCCACCATCACAGGTATAGCTTGTCCCACCCTCCTCCGAGCATCTCCTATGACTCCCAACCTCCTCAACCCGCTGGGACTGTCAAAATGGCATGGCTGCTGATCCTTAAGAGACCCCCCCCAGTCTCATTTTTATTATTAAAAACCACCCTCCTCCCGGATCCCCTTAAAATTGGATCTAAAAATCTATTTAAAAAACCCCAGAGTTTCCGTTTTTTAGCGTACCACCTCTCGGGGTTCCAAAACCTGTCATCAAGGGCAGCCCTCGATAGTGGAGAGGGCCAAACCTGCGAGAGAGGGGAGTCTCGCAGTGCAAGGACTCCGCAGTTAAATACATTAAAGAATAGTAATGAGCTGAGAGTGATGAAGGATCATTTTCTATTAAAGGGTGTTAGAGATGGTAAAAACAGGTAGATTAAATAAGGGAGGAAAAGATGTTAAAGAGAAAACAATATGCTAAAAACATCAGAACATCGGGACATCATCGTCCTATCATGATGATGGGAAGTCTTGTGATTATAATAAGTCTATTCAATGGTGGGGGAAAAAGTCTCAAAGGCCGCCCTTTCAAGGTGACCCAAACCAGAGTCATAAGGTCAAATGAGAGATGGTCCGTCCTACCATAGTCCAAGACTCGGTGTCTGTGCCTCCTCCCATTCTGACACCAGCGATAGCCGAGGCTTAGTTCCGAAAAAAGCAAGGTGTAGTCATAAGATGGAATAAATGATTGAATAATCGAATAATCCAGGTAACCCAGGGAGGACAAGATGGTCAAATAATGGTCAAATAAGGCTGCAGATCAATCAGAAGTTGTAAATTTATGCTGAGTGGCCCTATTAGGCCTAAGCCTAATAAGTGGGGTGGGGGAACAGTTAAGGGGGAGACCAACTGTCATCCCCCAGCTGACAATTCTCAGTTCCTTCCCCATAAACTTGATCTTCAGGCCATTCAGCCCATTAAGCCCCTTCAATGCTTTAAAAAAAAAGAGGGGAAATGTCCAGATCCTCAAAAACTGAGGGATCCTAACGATTGTAATGCTGCCCTCTTCTCCACCAATAACGGGGGCGTCTTTGCAGCCAAGCCTCTAGGTACTGCCGCCGCCCACGCCGCCTCCAGCACCACCGCCCTCGTCACCACAGTCATCTCCGACGCCGTAGCCATCGTCGCCGCTTCCGCGCTGCCACCCATGGCGGCCAAGCCTGCATCCGAACCGCAGTTCTTTAGATGCCCCTGCATTCCTGACGGCAACATCGTCGTCAGCGCCGCCGCCACAGCAACCTCGCTGCCCACAGTGCTGGTTGCGCTAGCTTTGGCGGCTACCTAGGCTCCAACAGCTGAGCCCCAATTGCGCAATTCTCCGCGCTGTCCTCTAATCTCCTCCCCGACAGTCAGCTGTTCCTCCGGCTCCATCCATGGCTCTATCGAGCCGGCAACACCTTGGCTCGCTGGGAGGGGGTCAAAAGATGGTTAACTGACCCCCGACACCCCTGAAAATGTCAAACATCGCCTCCCTAAGTTCGGGGATCACTGCGGTGCCACCATTTTGGTCTGCTGCCCAACGGAATCTTATATTTGCAATTAGGTAGTAATTTTTTTCTTGTGCCTTTTTTCCTAGCATCAGTATAAAGGAATCGAAAGATATGGTAGTTTATTGTATCATTTTTATTCATAGCTTTGTTACAAATGTGGGTTTCTTTAAATATCTGTGTAACTTGAAATTTCTTTAATAGTGCTTAGAAAAAAATAGATATTCTCTTCTTACTTGTAATTTTTAAAGTATCTATCTATATTGCAGATACCTATTTGTTTGTTTTATCAGCAGCAGTGGTCAGCTGAAAAGTCACTTTTGGAAATGGGCAAGGAGCTATCCTTTGTTTACTTGTCTCTTTTATTTAAAAAATCATTAAGTGTTTGCAATCTAATTTCTCCAAGATGATGAATATTATTACTCTGATCATCAAGGATTAGAAAGTATAATTTTTAAAAGAACCACGATTGAGCTTGCTATCTAACTGTTGACAGATCAATAATACCTTTGATCTGTCAACAGTCATAAATTCATAAATTTTCAAACTCAAACATTACCTCGAATGAGTTCTTCAAATGAATAAAGACTGTATGTTACTGAGACAAGAACATACTTTCTTTTGTGTTGTCACAAAGACCTATTCCTTGTAGTGTTACTTAGAAGAACTTGTAGATTATGTAGAAGAACGTTCAAATCTGATGCAAATGTTAAACTCTACTTTATTTGTTCTCTTATTGTAAACTGATTGTGAGATAGTGTAATTTCTTAATTTTAACTTTAATTTTCTTAATTTTTGGCAACAGTGAGAAAAGCCTCCCAAACCTTTTAGAATGAAATTTTATATGTATTTATTATATTTTTGCTATAGTTGAATATGCATTTTATTTTTGTATAAGGAAAAGAGTAAGTGTAAAGAATCTATTTGTTCCTTGGTAGAATTGTTAAACATAATGTGCAAGGAATATGTGAGATTCCTTAAAGAAGTCAGTTCAACTATTTTTATTTTGGGAAATTTATTGGTAAATTATTTTAAAACTTAAAAATGCTAATTATAAAATACATTAGATTATTTTTAAAATTAATACCTAAAAATAGAAGCAACTGGTATGAAAGATTTGCTATATCCTGAAAACTGCTAGGTGGTTGGTAAAATGATAATAGATTAAAATATGATTATAGATTAAAAAATCAATTTTTTAAAACAGTGTTGGAAAGGACCATGGAAATCTTCTAGTACAACCCCCTGTTTATGCAGAAGCCCTATACGAGTGATGGTGAACCTTTTTGGCACCGAGTGCCGAAAATGTCGTGTGGAAATGTCGTGCTCATTAGGACTGCGCTATGGAAAATCCGAACTTCCGAATTCTAGACTGCATGCACGCCCGATGATCAGCTGGCTGGTGTGCATGCTCAGGCCGATTTTTGGCACTGCTGCGCATGCGAAGGGATCATGCTCTGGAAAAGCTGAACTTCTGGGTTCTGGCACACATGCACACCAGACACTCAGCTGGCTAGTGCGCATGTGCACACCGGTTTTAAGCACTGCTGCGCACGTGAAAGACAGCTGATTGTCGCCCGCACATGCACACCAGAAACACTGAAGACAAACAGGCAAGGCCGCACGTGCCGGGTGACATGGCATCACATGCCACTTTGGGCACGTGTGTCATAGGTTCGCCATTATGGCCCTATACTTTTCCAGACGAGTGACTGTCCAGTCTCTTTGTAAAAGCCTCCAATGATGGAGCACCCACAAGATGAATACAGATTTAAAAAAATATTATTGACAAGAATGAGAGAAGCTAAAGAAGGGGAATACAATTCATAAACTGTATAAGGAGAGATTGCAAGAGTATCTTTGGAAGAATTAGGGTTTATTTCTGGAAACAGGTAAAAATTGTGAGCATTTGTGCATTCATTAGTGTGGAATGTTGATGGTACCTAAGTTGTTTTCTAATGAAGTTACTGAAGAGGTCCGTAAAAGTGCAAGGGGAAACATGAAGTCCAGATGGGTTGGAGAGAGTGAGGAGGTGTGTGAGAGGCACTATGCAGGTTAGAGAATATGCCTGAGAACTGTGCAAGTGGCAGACATGAGTTGGAGAGGGTCTATGTGGGTGCAGCACAAGTCAGAGTGGGAAGGTGTGGACGAATGGTAGTTATGGAAAAGCAAAGAGGGCCTGGGGAAGATTTTTGGGTCAGGGAGACTTGTTTTTCTGGAAAAGCTGGCAGGGAAGGATGCAAATGGCAACCACGTGATTGCAATTGCAGGGTGCTTGCAACTGGTCATAAGTGTGGACAAATTCCTAAGCACTGGATCTCAATCATGCTGGAATTCTTAAGGGCAAGTTGTAACCACCATTTCTTCAGTGTCATCATAACTTGTAACAGTCACTGACCATATGATCTTTGACCTGTCTGTTGTAAAATTGCTTTTTATTTTGACAAGCTATTCAAGCTCAAACTGAAGAATCTGAATGAATAAAGTATAAAACTTGCATAGCTGACAAAACAGTGCCTTCTCTCTCTTTTTGCCCTTGTTGAACAAGATCACACTTGCAGAAATTTTGCCAAACTTGCATTTTAGTGCAAAATTTACATTATTCTAATTGGCAAAATCTCTAAAATACTGTAGTTCTCAAATTCCTAGCTAGCATATATATCATACAGATGTCCAAATGCTAACCTTACATTGACATTATAAGTTTCTTGCAGGCCGGGTTATGTTATGAACTGTAAAAATGAAAATCACAAACCTTTCAGAAACTGACATTGCCTTCTCTAAAGGATTTGTTATGTTACTTGTGCACATCTATATTGGAAGGATTTGTAACACATTTTAAGGGCAGCAGAAAACCACATCATAGGCTTTACAAGGGCAGAAAATTGCTGCACAATGCTATGAAGTTTGCTACTATTTCAGTTTCTGAAAATATTTGTTAAACATTAATATATTAATATATGCACTGCTAATATAAATCTTATTAGTCATTTCCACAAAGAGCTCAGCAAGTTTCAAACAAGGTTACATAAAAAATAAGAAAATGTTTCCTGAATCAGAACAGACTATTATAGGTACTTGAAAGATACATAGAAAAAAGTAGGTTTTTGCAGAAAAAACATAAGAATGTATAATTATAGAAAATGCTATTATAGTTGATCTACCGTATTCTTCGGCGTATAAGATGACTTTTTAACGCATGAAAATCTTCTCAAAAGTCGGGGGTCGTCTTATATGCAGGATGTCGTTCCTCTGTAACCAGGCAGACCAGCCCGAAAGGCTCTGACGAGCCTTAAATGGCTCTGGTGATCCCAGCTCTGATGATCCCAGCTGATTGCCTACTAATCAGGCAACTCAGCTGGGATCGCCAGAGCCATGTCAAAGGAAAAAAGTTTTCCCCCTCCAGCTTGCTTACCTCAGCTACTAGTTGCAACTCTTGCCTTGCTTCCCTTGCCTGAATCCATTCCATCAGCAAGCACCTCCCTGCCTGCAATCAAGCAGGCAGGGAGTTGTGGACTTCAACTCCCAGAATTCCTCAGTCAGCAAAGCAAAGCTGGCTGAGGAATTCTGGGAGTTGAAGTCTACAAGTCTTAAAGTTGCCAAGGTTAGAGACCCCTGTTCTATTGGGTAGTTTTTTTCCCCTTTGGGAGCTTTAAAAAAAAAAGTTAATTGGGTTTTTTTTTTAGTTGTTCTTTTTTAGACCTAGCCATTTAAAGTTTAGGAAGTTTTAAATTTAGCTTTCATATAAAAATAAAAATTAAAATAAAATAATATTTGTGCAGTTTTCTGAGATTTAGTATGTTTCTGTAGTGTTTTACTCTAACTACACAAACACACAAAATCTCACAAAGCTGTATGTGGAATTTTGTGTGTGTGAAGTGTGAAAGTTGTTTTTTTGGGCTTTTTGTGGCTGTGTGAGGTGCCTGCTTGTTGCAAGGGCCATTTTGGGTCTAGCACAACTGCTTTTACATTGTGGGTGAGCCAGTTGATGTTTTTTAATTTTTATTTGGTGTGCGTTGGAAGAGGGTAGTTTTATATGGCGAATATAGCCCAAACCCTATATTTTAACAGGAAAAGTTGGGGGTCGTCTTATACGCCCAGTCGTCTTATACGCCGGAAAATACGGTATTCTAGGACAACATAAATTGATTTAATCTTAATCATAATTACATATATTCTGTATTAAGTTATAGAAAAAAATCCATTTGGATTTAAAAGCCAACAGAGGTAATAACTGTGGTCACAGGCCATACACTATATACAATTTTTTAAAAAAATTAGATTACACCATTGCATGTATATTAGACAATGAGTCTGCCTCAACACATTCCTTCAGAGATTAATACTTCATTAACAAAAGGCTGTTCAATCCAGTTGAGGATTCTTTAGCTACATGGGAGTTGACTTTTCACAGTGCCTTAAATTGCTGTAATATATCTGGGGGAGCAGGTAAGCGGAGGGGGTGAGAGAAGCAGGAGTACATGAAGATAACATCTTCTTTTACATCTTCATTGGATACAAGAGTGTCCCATGAAACACACAAATGGGCACAAGATAATGCATTTAAGCTAGAACAGAAGCAGAACAAAGGTCTTGTAATGTAAGACCAACTGCAAGTGAAGATATTAAAGTTCTTTAAGAAGTCTATGAAAATAGCTTATGAAACTTTAATCGTAATATTCTGGCTTAGTTTGTACTGTTTTTGGATTCTTACATGAAATCCAGTTTCTATAAGACGAAACACTTAGGACAGAAGCAGAATTGTCTCCTATAAATGCAAAAAAAGGTATTTACGTATGTTTTATATGGCATATTACTTAACTCAAAAGTACAAAATTATATGCAATAAATACATATTGAACTGCTGTTGAAATCAATGGAAAACAAAACTTAAATGGAAAAGTACTCTAAATAAAATAAAGGTAGTATTAAATTGTGGGTTTTCAAGCAACAATAAAATGTCTTTATATATCTCCTGAAAACCATGAACTTGTTTACATCATTCAGATAAGAATGTGCTTCATCTAAAATTAAAGTTTCAGTGCTGGTGTGTTTTGATTCTTAGCAGCAAAGAAATGTGACAAATAAACAAAATACAAATATGTTAGTTAAGTGGTTACCACCAAGTGCCATATTGGTGCTGTTTTGTATTGTCTGTGCTATTTGAAAAAAAATGTGTTTTTTTCATCTAGCTGTATTTACAATGCCCAATGGATTACAATTAAATGAATTATTCCACTGTATTGGTGGGAAAAGGATATCTTCAAGCATTTTTTAAAGTTGACCTCATTTTCTACCTATAATGAAGAACTCAGCAGAATTTATGATTTGAGGTGGTACTTTTAAAATTGATGCATTTAATTTGAAAGCAAAATTGTACAGTGGTGTTTTTGCTTCTACACCCAGGGAAGAAAAGATTTTTGTTTACCTCTACAGTTTTTTCTTTCACATCTGATAATTTTAAGAAACAATTTTATTTGTTGACCATTTGCCACAATAGAAAGATAACATTTTACACATATAAGAACCTGAGCTAGTTCTTCAGATTACTCTAAAATCTAATCAAAGTTAGTCATAATTTGAATTATTCCATTAAAATAAATGGGATTGTGTATATATACCAATAATTATGAGAGTCAATGTGGTTAAGCCATTGGGCTAGGCAGGAGGCAATAGCAAACCACATGAAAACTGCAGCGATTTGTATGAAAGTATCAAACACATACTTCTGTGCTACAAAATTATTTTAGGTAATTTGAATTCTGCAAATATTCTATACGATGATATATAATATGCATATTCAGCAGTAGCTTCAGCTGAAGAGATAATATTGCATCAAAGCATAGGGAAAATAGATTTTGGTTATTGGGAGTTAGAATTGCTGAAGAAAGGATTACTGTGGCTTACTGCCCTTTTCTTTTTAATTCGTTGACTATTTCTTTGTATTATGACTCTGATGAAGCAATGTAAAATATATTAAGAAATGTCGAAAAAAACGTTGCACAACATTTTTCCAGCCATAACTACACTTAGCCTTTGTGTAAAATGCCACGGGTTTAATTCCTAAAGTGAAGCCAGCACAAAAATTGATCAAATTTAATTAAGAACTGGTAGAATTGTTCTTATAGGGATGCGGTGGCTCAGTGACTAAGATGCTGAGCTTATCGATCAGAAGGTCGGCAGTTCAGCAGTTCAAATCCCTAGTGCCGCGTAACGGGGTGAGCTCCCGTAACTTGTTCCAGCTTCTGCCAACCTAGCAGTTTGAAAGCACGTAAAAAATGCAAGTAGAAAAATAGGGACCACTTTGGTGGGAAGATAACAGCTCCATGGGCCTTGGGTGTTGAGTTATGCCAGCCACATGACCATGGAGACGTCTTCGGACTGGCTCTTCATCTTAAAAATGGAGATGAGCACCTCCCCTAGAGCCGGGAACAACTAGCACGCATGTGCAGGGAAACCATTACCTTTACCTAGAATTGTTCTTATTTGTATCATTAATAATATTTCTCTTTTGTAATTAATCCTTAATTTTGAGAAGATGCTATCAGCTGGGATCATGGGCTTTACAGATTGCAGCTAACTCTTAGCCTCAGGCTGGTACAGTATTAATCCAAATGTTTTAGGCCTGTCTAAAATCATTCTGATCAGTGATTCTCATTCTAATACATTTTAAAACAGAATCACCTCCTTTTCCTCCTGCCGTTGTTGCTGTTCCTGCTACTTCTTGGTATATAATGCTCTTTGATATTTCAAAGAGAAAAAAGAATCTCCCCTTTTGTGTGTATTTTGGAAATATTTGAAGGGACTGTCTGTATAGCTTTTCATATATCTGGAAAGTAAGCCCTGCTGTATTGCACATGTCAGTATTTACAAGGAAATTTCATAAGGAGACTAAAACTATCTTTATTGAGATTGGCTATTATGACAATCTTGCAGTCTGATTCTGCTTTACCCCTCTTCCTTTTTATATTCCAGTGAGTCATGGAAATGTCTGTCTGAGCTGCTTCTGAATGTTACCTAGACATTCTAATATAAAACTGTTTTAGCCCCTTTTCCCTTGGCTTCTGCATATCACCATCAAGGTTACTTCCTTTACTTTCTCCTATTTACTATCTAACTAGAGAGTTGTTATATCCTAATTTCTTAGATTCCTCTATACTGTTTCTCTTCTTGAATTTGCATCTTGGATAAATGGATAATTCATAAATAATTTTGCATATATAATTTTTATTTTCATGCAAGAGATGATACATTTGCCTTTATACTACCCTTTGAAAGCCACCACAGATTTGACTAGAAACTATGGAGAAGAAGAATATTAGAAACTGGAAAAGAAGTCTTCATTGGGTTCATACCACTGACATAGTATTATATTGGCCATGCCTAAAAGCCCTTCTATTTGGATTTTCTCATTCTCTCTGAATGATTTATCCTTTTACCCTTTTTATTCTTATTTTTTAAGCAACATCTTTTTGAAGGATTAAAAAAATTAACATGACTTATTATTTTCATAACTTATTATTTGCCTTATCTGATCTAAATCTATTCCATTTGTTATTAAGCTTTTTCTTTCCAGTCCAGTGCTGCATTCATTTTCATGCTTTTCTTTTTTAGTCTACAGTTATTTGTCCGGTCTGTTAGTAATCCAAGCTAAGTTAAAATGTTAAACTCTGCTTACTATTTTTTCCCCACAGTGATTTCTTAAATTGTACTGCCATATATAGTTTGCTTTGCTTCTTTTGTTGTTTTTCCCTTTAAAATCTTGAGGGAACATTTGTCCCTGATCAACAGAGAAATATACATTGTACCCCTTAGTGACTCACTCACTCACTTATAAAGAAAATTTATAATAAATGTATAAATATATAAGAAAAGAATATAATAAATGCAAAGAACTATTTTAATTTCTGCTTAAGGAAGGTGTTAATTTTCACTTTGGCTTTCATAAAATTATAGACTTTTCTTAGATATTAAAATAAGTAGTTCTCTGGACTTATTCTTTTCTAATATATTCATGCGTTTATTATAAATTTCAGCTGTGGTTGGTTTTCTCTGTACATTGTAACTCCAAAAACATCAAAACTTTTAAGGAAAATTGAACTTCATTCAGATCAAATTGAACTGCATTCAGATCAAATGATGCTGTCCTTAAAACTCTCTTTTAAATTTATGGAAGATTGTGGAGAGCCTGAAGAAAAAAATGAAATTATCAGAAAAGTCAAGGAATATGAAAAAAAATCAGGGTTTTATAAAGGGCAACTGGGGAGGGTATTTCAAATTATTCAGAGATTCAACCTTAATAAATTCATTATGAGGGTTGGAATTTCTTCTTGTAGATCTTATGACTATATTTCAGCCTAGCGTTATTTTGCTAAAATCTATACAGGTTTTTCTTATTGACCTACATATTCAGCATCTTGTCTTTTGCCACCAAAAACAGGTAACTCTTTGGTGAAGTTAGGACTTTTAATTTAGAAAAATTGTGACTGAGGAGAGAGACATAAAAGGATGTATACAATTATATAGATTGTGAGTAAAGTTGACAGAGAACAATAGACTCTGGAATTAACCAGTGAAATATGGTGGAGATTTCAAACACATAAAAAAGGTATGTGCTCCACTGTCAAATTTGCTAACAGTGATAATTAGCAAGCTGGATGGCTTTAAAATGGCTTTCAACTGGAAAAATGCATGGGCAAACAATTGGTCATTAGTCACGGTACCTGCAATATATCAAAGGCAGTGGGAATGCCTCTAAATACCAGTTGTCAAGGAATGTGCTATTGTGAACAGAAAATGTGGTATTATGGTCTCCTTCAGAGTTTCAGGAGCCACTGAGGGAAACAATGTTGGTTTTGTCACATTGGTACATATAAGCCCAAGTTCCCGTAATTTTTTTTATAGTATAGAGTCAGGGTACATGATGAAGTATTTGAACCTTGTAAACAATCATCCAATGCCTTACATCTGACAAATCTGTGAAAGGACAAAACAGTACACATAATACTTGCTTCCTGAAGGTCAGTGTAACAGTCTTTAGAATTTGTTTTATGATAAAAGTGTAATATTAGAATGGGTAAACGCAAAATGTATTTATAAAAATAGGTTATAAATAAAAAAGGCAGAGTTTACCAATAAAAATTCTACAGCTGTATAAAAGAAGTAGCATAAGTAATACCAAGAACTCAAAGAAGGATTCTGGAGCATGAAAAACATGAACAGTCTAGTCCTATTCCCTATTCCCATACTACTTTTGCAAACAATGAACATTTCTTTCCAGCAGGAACTCATTCCAAAATAAGATCAGCCACTCTAGGCAAGTTGCCTTTTAGAACAGTTTGCATGTCTAAGAAGTATCTTAAAACAACCTGGAAAAAATGACAAAATCAATAGTAGAGCAGAATTTTTAACACATAGTGTTAACACTGGATTTGTAGCATGCTTTCTTCTAAGCATACAATCCTCTTGAAAAGCCATCCTAAAAGAATCAGGTTACATTTGCTTGTAAATATTGTCATTATTCAGAGCTTCATTGTCCCAGTTTTACTGCCACTGAAAGAATCGCATTCCTTCACTGTAATGTATTCTAAATTAAAATGTTTTTTTAATTCCCTTTTCTCACTCAGTATCTAACTCTCTCTAAATGCTTATGAGACCAGCAATGATTTTGCTTCCAAATGAAATGTTGCTTCTACAATAGTTACTATTGCCACCTAATTAATTGTTTAAAGTGTTTCTATTTCTGTACTTCTGACTTGCTTTGCTTTTACTGTTTTTTTTTTCAAATCAGAAAGATGTGCCTGCAGTTTAGAAATGGCTACATTTTTTGTAAAAATTGTCGTGTTTATTGAGAAAGTATCTAAGACTATTCATTGCTTGGTTGCAAGGGTATATCCATAATAATTCTGCAGTAATAGAACAGTTAAGAAATATGTAATTCTGATGGTTTGCAGTTGGTCTAAGCATTGGTCTTGAAAATAATTTGTATGCTTTTCAGTCTTCTTGCCCGGCCAGCAGTGGTGGGTTCCTCCCGGTTCGGCCCAGTTCCCGCGAGCCGGTAGCAGTGATGATATGACGTCACCGAAGCAGTTTCTCCCCCACCTGCCCACCCCCCCACCCCCCACGTTATTCTTACCTTTTATTTGGCCCCACTCCCAATCTACTGCTGCCTCCTGAGTCCCAGCTGATGGCTAGAGGGAAAAAAACTGTTTAAACTCTTGCTGCGGGGCTTCAAAGGGCCGCCCTACCGCTGATCAGTGTTAAAAGAAAACAAATGAGTAGACCGGTGTCTGTAAAAATAAATAGGTAGACCCAATGGTGGGATTCTACTTCGGTAGAACCAGTTGTTAAGTAGTTAAACCAGTGCTTCCCAAAATGGGCAGTACCATGCCTTAGGGGGGCGGTAAGAGGCAAGGAGGGCAATAGGGGGCGCTAGAGCAAAAGGAGGTGACAGGGGGGCGCTAAGTGGCAAAGAAGGTGGCCCCCGCCCTTTGGCCTGTGCCTCACAGCAGTTACCTCCTTGCAAGCAAACAGCAAGAAAAAACAACTCCTTTCAGCTTCAGCATAGGCTAATTAGCCCTTTGATTAGATCTGCCTCCCGACTCTCAGCTGATTTGCTCTCAGCTGTTTTGCACAGGACTCAGCTGCTTGCTGCAAAGAGCTAAATTGCTGGAGCAGATTTTTTTTTCTCTTTATGCAAATCAAGCTGAAAACGAAATTGAAAGTAAAGCAGGGTGTTGGCTGTTATGTTGGAAAATTAGGCATTTCATTATTTCTTTTCTTTTTCCTCACCAAAAAAGGTAGGTGCAAACAATGGGAAATGTAGGGCAAAAGAGGAGAGTTCAAGATTTTAAAACACAAAAGAAAAAAAGCTCTATTTAACTAGGGAATTGTAATAATTGAGATACTATTAATTGTATATTGTGTTGAAAGCAGAATTGGTTAAATTGTGGTTTGGAGGAATATATGGAAGAAATTATTTGGTTTATTATTATTGGTAAATATAATTAATTGATTTGTAAGAAATTGGATTGCGTGGAAATAATTGGAATATTCATGTTCATATTGATTAATATACAAAAAAGATAGTTATATAACTAATTGATTTATATTAAAATGTTGAATTTGTATTAAACAACTGTAATATTACATAATTAACCAATGTGAGGATGGATATAAAAATAGATGACAATGGGAAGGGGTATAATATAGAATAGAAGGGAAAAATTCAATTTGATTAAGAGCAGAGATGAGGATGAAGGGTAATATTGGTTTTTTAAAAAAATAGATGAGGAATAAATATGGCAAAAAGGAAATATAGAAATTATAAATTTAATTGAAATGACTAAACACTGTTTAAATTTGTGAACTGGCCAAATACTCTGTTCAAAGAAAATACATTGTATGTTTGTATGTGTGTTTTTAATATTGCTATTTATTTTTATTTATTTTTTTGCTTTAATTTATATACCGCCCTTCTCTGGAGAGTCAGGGCGGCTTACAATGCGTTAAGCAATAGCCTTCATACTTTTGTATATTAATACAAAGTCAGCTTATTGCCCCCACAATCTGGGTCCTCATTTTACCTACCTTTGAAAGGATGGAAGGCTGAGTCAACCTTGAGCCTGGTGAGATTTGAACTTGCAGTAATTGCAAGCAGCAGATGTTAATAATATTTTTGTTCTCTTTTATTCTTTAAAGTTTAACAATTCATTCTTTATCTTAATATCTTTATATTTGTTTGGAGTTGCCTTTCTTTCCTTTCATCTTTTTTATTGTACAGCAATCTTTCTACTTAAACCTACCACCTCTCTCTTTTCTTTCCTTCTTACTTTCTCTTCCCCCCTTTTCTTCTCCTCCCTACTTCCTCTTCCTTTCTCCTTCTCCTCCTCTCTTCCTCCCTCTCCTACCCTCACTCCTACTCTAATTTCCCTTCCCTTCCCTTCCTTCCTCCTCTTCCTTCCCTCTCTCTCCTTCCTTCTTCCATCTTTCTTCTCCTTCCTCCATCCCTCTCTATTCCTGTATCCTTTTGTGCATATGGATTACTCAGAGGGCTGAAAAAATTATTTTTGACTGGTTCTCGCACTTTTGACCAGTCCTCAAACTTACGACTGTCCTTACGTTTTTCGCCCTATCTTGTCACCATAGTGAAGAGAAGCAGTTGTGAAATGAGTGACATGGTTGTTAAGAATGCTGCACGGGCATAAATGTGAGCATGGTCATAAGTGTGAGGACCAGTCAAAAGTGCGAGGACCTGTCAGAAATGACTTTTTTCAGCCCTCTGAGTAGTCCCTATACACATAGCCTTGGCCACCCGGTCACATGACCAGCTAGCCACACCCACCCAGTCACATGACCTCCAAGCCACGCCCACAAAATAAGCCATGCCCACAGAACCGGTAGTAAAAAAATTTAGAACCCACCCCTGCTGGCCAGGCTCCATTGTGTAGGGGTTAAAAGAACAGTCACTTACCACCTCGCAACCTGTGGATACAGCTGTCATGGGCAGAAGAGACGGGACCAGCTACTGGCCACCCTTCCTGCTTTATTTTAAAAGTAGTTGTTTGCTGGACACCTCAATATGCGGCTTCTCTCAAGCCATCGGTGGAGTCTCCAGAGCATTTTTTAGACTTTAGTTTTAGATGTGTTTTAATCCACCTAACACCTTTGTCTCAATACATTAATTTTATCTTGGGGAGGGGGCGCGTGTATGTGTGAGAGTGTTGGGATGGATGGAATAGAAGGAATGGGTTTAGAGTGGTTGAATTTGGGGAGAATGAGAGAGCTGCGGACAAGGAATGGAGCCCCCTCTGCTGAGTGTGCAAACAGGAGCAGATGGGGGCTCAGATATGACCCTCGGCTCAGTATGAGTGGGGTGCCTTGCCTGCCAGGGAGGAGGGGGGGCATTGGGATAGGGTAGGGGATCTCTGGGGTGTTGGAGAGCCGGAGTATTGCGGTTATGAGTGGGAGAGGTAGATATGGCGGGAGCTGAGGGGTAGGCCGCTCTCGGTGAACTAGGACTTGCTGTCTCAAAGCAATTACTTATTCCGGCCCCTCTGGTTCTGGTTCACCGGGCTCGCCTCGTATACCTGGTGACTCAGGATGTCAGGGCCCTGGCCTCAGGCTGCTGCTGTTTAATGCCAGGTCTCTTGTTAACAAGGCTCCCCTCGTTCGGGACTTAATCCTGGAGGAGGAGGCTCACCTGGCATGCATAACTGAGACCTGGCTGGGCCAGGAGGGGGGTGTGCCCCTCTCAGAGATGTGCCCAGACAGGTTCCAGATATTGCATCAGCCGCGACTCCAGGGAACGGGTGGAGAGGTGGCAGCTATTGTCCAGAAGAGTCTTTGCCCTCGCAAGATCCCTGCCCCTGAGATTGTTGGGTGTGAGTCTCTCCTCTTGAGGTTGGACTCAGGGGTTCAGTTGGGCTTTTTGTTGATGTACCTGCCTCCCAGCTGCGTTATAGCAGCCCTACCTGTGCTGCTAGAGGCGGTAGCTGGGCTGGCGGTGGAGTTCCCCAGGCTTATGGTACTGGGGGACTTCAATTTGCCATCACTTGACGAATTCTCAGATGTGGTTCAGGAGTTCATGGCTTCCATGACAACCATGGACCTGACCCAAGTAGTTCAGGGTCCGACTCATGGGGGGGGGCAAACTTGACCTGGTGTTTCTCTTGGGGCAGTGAAGATATGATCTGGAATTAAGGGGTATAGATGCTTCTCCCTTGTCATGGTCAGATCATTTCCTGCTGAGGTTAGACTTCAGGATGCTATTCCTCCATCGCAGGGAGGCGAACCGATTAAGTGGTTCCGCCCCAGGCACCTAATGGACCCTGAAGGGTTCCAGAAGGAGCTTGGGGGAAACCAGCCTCCACGGACTCAGTCCAGCTGAGTCCGTGGAGGCTGCCTGGAATAGGGCGGCATTTGGGGCACTGGACCGGATTGCACCTTTGCGACCTCTCCATGGCGGTGGATCCAGGAAAGCTCCCTGGTTTACTGAGGAGCTCCGGGAGATGAAGCGTCAGAAAAGACGTCTAGAGCGATGTTGGAGGACCAGTAACTCCGAATCTGACCGAACACTCTTAAGAGCCTTTATTAGGACTTATTTAGTGGTGATACGGGCGGCAAAATATTCACATTTTTCCGCACTTATTGCATCTGCTGATTTGCGCCCAGCCACCCTATTTAGGGTGACTTGCTCCCTCCTTAATGTAGGGGAAGTGGAGGAGCCCTTGAAGGGTAGAGTTGAGGAGTTTGTGCAGTTTCTGTCAGATAAAGTTGCTCAGATTCGGATGGACCTGGACTCTGATTGGGCAATTCCGACCGAGATGACGGGGGCAGGTCTTAGTCCTATTGTGTGGGATGAGTTTGAGCCAGTGATTCCTGAGGAAGTGGACAAGGCTGTAGGAGTGATGAGTTCTTCCACTTGTTTGTTGGACCTGTGCCCCTCCTGGCTGGTTTTGGCCAGCAGGGAGGTGACATGAGGCTGGCTCCAGGCTTTAGTTAACGCGTCCTTGAGGGAAGGGGCCTTCCCGCAACCATTAAAGGAAGTGGTTGTAAGCCCCTCCTCAAGAAGCCTTCCCTGGATCCAGCAGAATTAAAGAACTTTCGTCCAGTCTCCAACCAACCCTTTGTGGGAAAGGTTGTAGAGAAAGTGGTGGCACTTCAGCTCCTGCGGTCATTGGAGGAAACAAATTATCTAGACCCTTTTCAGTCTGGCTTCAGGCCTGGCTACAGCACGGAAACTGCTCTGGTCACGCTGATGGATGATCTCTGGTGAGCCCGAGATGGGGGTCATTCCTCCATCTTGGTGCTACCTCTCAGTGGCTTTTGATACCATTGAACATGGTATCCTTCTGGGACGACGGGAGCTGGGAGTGGGAGGCACCGTGTTACGGTGGTTCTCCTCCTATCTCTCTGGTCAGTCACAGTCGGTGTTGGTAGGAGGACAGAGGTCGACCCCTAGGCCCCTCGTTTGTGGGTGCCTCAGGGCTCGGTCCTCTCTCCCCTCCTATTTAACATCTACATGAAGCCACTGGATGAGATTATCCGACATGGGGTGAGGTATCAGCAATACGCGGATGATACCCAGCTGTATATCTCTACCCCGCGTCAATTCAGTGATGCGGTGGATGTGATGTGCCGGTGCCTGGAGGCTGTGAGGGTCTGGATGGGAGTCAACAGGCTCAGACTTAACCCAGACAAGACCGAGTGGCTGTGGGTATTGCCTCCTAAAGACTATGTTGATTGTCCATCCTTGGTTCTGGGGTGGGGGAGAGAAATTGTCCCCTCAGAATGGGCTCGCAATTTGGGTGTTCTCCTAGATTCACAGCTAAGATTAGAGCAACATCTGTGCTCCCTGGTCCCCCTGTGGCTAGGGGGACCTTTGCACAGGTTCATCTAGTGCGCCAATTGTGACCCTACTTGGATCAGGAGGCTCTCCTCACAGTCATTCATGCCCTTATCACCTCACGGTTAGATTATTGCAACACGCTCTGTATGGGGCTACCCTTGAAAAGTGTTCGGAGACTACAGTTAGTCCAGAACGCAGCCGCGCCAGCTGTCGTGGATACACCTAGGTACACCCACATTACACCAATTCTCCGTGAGCTGCACTGGCTCCCTATTGGTCTCCGGTCACAATTCAAGGTGTTGGTTATTACCTTTAAAGCCCTACATGGCTCAGGGCCAGGTTATCTTCGAGACCGTCTTCTGTCGCATAGCTCCCAGCGACTGGTAAGATCCCACAGAGTTGGTCTCCTCTGGGTCCCGTCAAGTAAACAATGCCGGGGGAGGGCCTTCTCTGTGGCTGCCCCATCTTTCTGGAACCAGTTACCTCCTGAGGTCCGGACCATCCCCACCCTATTGGCCTTCCGAAAAGTGGTGAAGATCTGGCTTTTCCTGCAGGCCTGGGCCGTTGATCTCGCTCTTGTGATCTGGCGAGATCCGGCCATGAATGGCGTGAATGAGTTTTTAATATTTTTAATGTTTTTAATTTTTAAATGTTTTTTATAATTATTTTTTAAAATGTATTGTGAGCCGCCCTGAGTCTTTGGAGAGGGGCGGCATATAAATAGAATTAATTGAATTAAATTAAATTAATTCTTTTTGTTAAAGATAGCTAAATGCCAAATCATCACTCTGAGGCATAATCTTGAATTCCAAGAATATGCATAGATTCTAGAGATCCTATTTCTTTATTGGAAACTCTACTCACCTGATCCGATAAAAAGAGAAAGTTAAAATAGAGTAATAGGAAGCATCTTACAGTTAGAGGATATAACGGAATAATATACATTTCCATTGTGTGGTTTATTATTTGTGTATCATTAGATATGATATGAGGAATCATCTATGATAGGAGGAATGAATGAGAAGTTGGTTCCTACTAATATACATAGATACATACACACTGGATATATTCAGAAACCAGCCAATCGGTCAGTCAGTCACTAAGAAGCAACATACTATCTATAGAAACATTTCTTCACTAATCTTCAGAATCAAAAATTCTGGATTTAGTATCTTCATTAGGCCAATAGCAATAAAAATGTTTAGTAATTGCAGGCTTTACATTTTTCACAGCGAAGAACTAGAAAGGGGATTTTTAAAAAATGATATAGTAATTCTCTTTCAATTTCAGTTTTAAATGAAATGTGAATTAACTTCAAGACTGAAATTTGGAAGTTATCAGGTAGTGTTGAATTGCAGCAAGACCTCTAAAGCCTTTGTCTTCATGTGACTATTGCCATTTATAGGAAATGATACTGATATATTAGCTGGGTGAAGACTCCTATAAAGTTATATAAAAGAAAGATTTTTTTTCTTATAGCCAACTAAAGAATTTTACAAATATTGTTTATCTTGAAAGTTGGGATTATATTGTTCCATTTAGGTTGATTCATAGGTTCTATAAGGGATGCATATACTTTTAAGTTTGGTTCAATCAAACAACCCTTCTAATTTCTATTAAAATTTAGAATATCTTTTAGTATATCTTTTAGGTTCCACACAACATTGTTTAATAAACAAACATTTCTCCACAAATTAGAACTGCTTCTACAGTTTGATAGATTTATATAGATTGTATTTTCAAATGATCACTAGAACTTGAACAAAATACAGATGACACAAAGAATAACGATTAGAAGTGGCAAATATATAAGATGTAAATTCAAGTTTATTTATTTATTATTGAATTTCTATACCGCCCTTCTCCCTGAGGACTCAGGGAGGTGTACAGCCAAAATTAAAAAACATGCAGGACAAATATTAAAAAACAATTAAAAGATATATAAATTTGGCCCAATTAAAACTCATTACCAATTAAAACGTTTAAAACATTTAAAAACAGTTAAAAATTTCATTTTAAGCCAGCCCGGCTTATTTAAACAAATGGGTTTTAAGGGCACGACGGAAGGCACTGAGGTCCTGGATTCTCCTTATCTCTGGGGGGAGCTGATTCCAGAGGGTAGGTGCCCCCACAGAGAAGGCCCTCCCCCTGGGGGTCACCAGCCTACACTGTCTGGCTGATGGCACCCTGAGGAGGCCCTCTCTGTGGGAGCACACGGGTCGATGGGAGGTCGTCGGTAGCAGCAGGTGGTCTCGAAGATAGCTAGGCCCTATGCCATGGAGCGCTTTGAAGGTGATAACCAGCACCTTGAAGCGCACCCGGAAGACCACCGGGAGCCAGTGCAGCTCGTGCAGGAGCGGTGTTACATGGGAGCTCCATGCTGCTCCCGTCACTACCCACGCTGCTGCGTTCTGGACCAGCTGGAGCCTCCGGGTGCTCCTCAAGGGGAGCCCCATGTAGAGAGTGTTGCAGTAGTCAAGGCGAGAGGTGACGAGGGCGTGAGTGACTGTGCACAGGGAATCCCGATCAAGAAAGGGCCGCAACTGGCGAATCAGGCGAACCTGACAAAAGGTCCCCCTGGTTACAGCCGTCAGATGTTCCTCCAAGGACAGCTGCGTATCCAGGAGGACTCCCAGATTGCGAGCCCTCTCTGTGGGGGCCAATGACTCACCCCCAATAGTCAGTGATGGAGTCAACTGACTATATCAGGATGCCGGGAGCCACAGCCACTCAGTCTTGGAAGGGTTGAGCTTGAGCCTGTTCCTCCCCATCCAGACCCGTACAGCCTCCAGGCACTGGGACATCACTTCAAGGGCATCGTTGGGGTGGCCTGGGGTGGAGATGTACACCTGGGTGTCATCAGCGTACTGGTGGTATCTCACCCCAAAGCCACGGATGATCTCACCCAGCAGCTTCACATAAATGTTGAACAGAAGGGGCGAGAGGACCGATCCCTGCGGCACTCCACAAATGAGAGGCCTCGAGGTCGACCTCTGCCCCCTGCCAACACAAACTGCGACCGGTCGGAGAGAAAGGAGGAGAACCACCGCAACACGGTGCCTCCCACCCCCAACTCTTCCAGCCGGTGCAGCATGATACCATGGTCGATGGTATCAAAAGCCGCTGAGAGGTCTAACAGGACCAGAACAGAGGAACAACCCCTGTCCCGAGCCCTCCAGAGATCATCAACCAACACGACCAATGCCGTTTCCGTGCTGTGTCCAGACCTGAAACCCGACTGGAAGTTGTATTTATTTCTGTGAATGAAAAAAATAAAAATCAAGATTTTCTCAGTATACATATTTTTTAAAAAGTCTAGCAACATTTCTTTGAATAAATGTTTCTTGTAGCAGTAAAAAAAATGAAGTAATAAAATAGTAAAATAGTATTTCCTTTTATTTATTTATTATATTTATTAAGAATTGTACATAACAGACAAATAAAGAAACTGAAAAAAAGAAAAAGACGTAAGAAAAGGAAAAAGTTATGAAACAATATATTTTAACAAATGTTAACAAACCTATCATCTCCCTTCTCTCTGATGTTTTCCTGAAATCCTTTCAACCTTTATTTAATTCTCATCTATTAATCACCATTGCATTTTTCCAAACACATTATAAACTCCTAGATCCATACATATATATGAATATTAAAGCTCTGTCCAATCTACTTGGACAATCTATTTTCCTATTTAATTGATAAATTGGCCTGTAATGTTATTTAAAGCTGGTTTCTCAATTTAGGTTTATTATTCTGGAAAACTTCAGCTATGCCTCTTCCATTAAATTACATGGAAGGGATTCTGACAGCACCTAGGACAAAATAAACAAGACCACTAGAAGAAGATAAAACAAAGTAAATTGATGGAGTAGTATTCATATATTTGATGATCTGCATTATCATAACTATACAAGAAGGGCACAAATATTTGTATTTAACTAGTTAGCAAATATTTAACTAGAATGGAAAGAAATCTTCATACTCTTCTTGTATGAGGGAATTAATTATGCTAAATTTTATAGAAATCTGTACTTGGGTTTTGGCAGCATGTACTTGTTCTAACAGAACAATATTCTCAGTAATATTCTGCCAGGGCAATTTGCTTGAAATTCCTCACTTTTCTCCCAGATCCCTCTGAACATTATCTAGAACACAAGCACATTAGTTGGACTAAAAATAGATATACGTGTTGAAGGGATCTAACTCTGTTGTCAAGGATAAAAGAAAAGAGAAAAGAAATACAATACTATACATTATCTTAGATTAAAAAATATGAATTAATAATAGAAAATTATTTGTTAAAAGAAGAAGGGAAGAAAACTAAGACAAACACAACAGTGGAAATATAGTTGGTTTTTAATCTGATAACCTGTTGATATATTAGGATTATAACTCCCAGAATTCTCATTCTGCATTGGGAAAAAGGCGTTACTTTATTAGAATATTTAAAAAATAATAATTTTATAATAACACATATTCTCTTGTAATACTTAATATTGTGTGATTTTTCACTCTCAATCTTCTTGATCAGTGAAAAAGTACTCAGTTTACCTACTCCTTGGGGAGCCAAAATTAGCAATGTTTTCTTTAAAAACATAATTCTTCAGATAGTTTACACAGCAGGAGTATAAAACTGCAAATGTTACAGCTGTTTAAAATGCATGTATTTGTTAATACTTTAGTGAGGCTTCTGTTAACTGGGTCATTCAGTTATATTTTCACTTATAACCTGAATATCCTGTACATCAAAAGAAAATTAAAAAAAATACTTGAATAATCCGAAAGCTTTATTATAAGACAATATTTTTTGTCTTTTATAAAATGTAATATTTTTAAAGCTCAAACTATTTCTATGATAAGTTACTGTGGTGTGATCAACAATTATAATATTAAATAAACCTAAGGGAATTTGTTTGTCAAATAAGAATAACTGTTAATTTTAGCAACTCAAAAGTGATATTGCTACCTCTTCCAAGCAGGAATGTTTATACATGTAGTTGAACCAAAGCAATTCCTGGTAGTTTTTGGGAATCCAGGATAGTTGAGTGGATAAGATATTAACTTCAGACCTATAAACTCTGAATTACTGAAGATTTATCTCTTTCTCAGTCTAGTTAAACTAACAGAATGCTAAAGGGATGAAATCAAAGGGAACTCTTATATAAGATGTTTTGAATTCTTAGAAAAGATAGGCTAAATTTTAATTGTTGATTATCATGTAGAATTTTCTAGATATGGTACCTTCCTGAAAAGATATTCCCAAATTATGATTCATTTCATTTCATTTTTTTTTTCATTTTATTAAATTTGTATACCGCCCTACTCCCGAAGGACTCAGGGCGGTGAACAGCCATAAAATAAAACATATAGATACAAAATTTAAAATAGAGATAAAACTAATTAAATAAATTTGGCTGAACCATTTTAAAACCCCAATAAATTAAAACCAAATTTAAAATTCCATTTAAAAAGAGGAAAAGTTTAGGTCAGGCCAGCTTGATGGAATAAGAATGTCTTAAGCGCGCGACGGAAGGTACGCAGATCCGGAATCCTCCGTATCTCCGGGGGGAGCTCGTTCCAGATCGTAGGTGCCCCCACAGAGAAGGCTCTCCCCCTGGGGGCCACCAGTCGACATTGTTTGGCCGACGGCACCCAGAGGAGCCCCTCTCTATGGGAGCGTACTGGTTGGTGGGAGGCTATTGGTGGCAGCAGGCGGTCCCGTAAATAGCCAGGTCCTAAGCCATGGAGCGCTCTGAAGGTGATAACCAAAACCTTGAAACTAAACATATTTTTTTTAAAATTTGATTTATATGCCGCCATTCTCCAGAGACTCGGGGCGGCTTACAATGTGCTCAGCAATAGCCTTCATCCTTTTGTATATTTATACAAAGTCAGCTTATTGCCCCCACAACTGGGTCCTCAATTTACCTACCTTAGAAAGGATGGAAGGCTGAGTCAACCTTGAGCCTTGGCAAGATTCGAACCTGCAGTAATTGCAGGCAGCTGGTCTTAATAACCAGCTTAATATTTATTTGTTTAATTTATTTATTTGTTTAAATTTCTATACCGCCCTTCTCCAAAATAGGACTCAGGGCGGTGAACAGCCAAAGTAAAAACAATACATACAAAATTTAAAGCAATTTAAAATAATTAAATATTTGGCCAAAAATTAAAACAACCCAATTTAAAATCAATTTAAAATTAACTCAAGCCAGCCCAGCTAGTTGAAATAAATGGGTTTTCAGGGCCCGATGAAAAATAACAGGGTGCCTTAGACCACTGTACTACCAAGGCTCTTTAATTAATAATTAATAATTAATATTATAATAATTAAATAATTAATATTAGTATTATTATTTATAATTATTATTATATATTATATTATATAATTATTATTAGTATTAATAATTAAATAATTAATATTAGTATTAATGCATACAATGTACAATTTGTTCATTTCTTTAAATCCGTGAATTGCATGGCAGTGTATCAGTACAAGACACTATGTCAGATGCATTAGTTTAATGCTAATTTAATTCCTTGGGTGGTGTTAAAATTCATAAGGGATTATTTTCATGCTAAAACTGTAAACAAAATTGATTTAGTTTTTGGACAGGGATGAAAGCAGATTAAAAGCAGTAATGTCATCAGGATCTAATAATACCTGTAACAGAATATTTATGTTTGCTTGTTCATTATTCTGAATTATTAAACAAATGTAAAACTGGCCTTCAAATTTTATTGGACCCATTTCAACAATTTCAGCCTGTTGTTAAAAGAAATGTTTTACAATGGCAGATTTCACAGATTGAATGATCCATGGATCTGGATCAGACCTGAATCAGCAGAAGAATTTTCTTTTCACTGTGGCATTAATGCAATAATTGCAAAATATCTTCAAATTATAGAGGTCATTAAACAGTTGTATTCCTATTAAAAGTCTTATAAAATATCAAAATGCATGCTCAGTGTACCTGGGTTATTAATGCGGCTTCAGTATTAAAAAAAATCTAAGTAGACCATTTTTACTTCCTCAGTAATCCCTTTCTCAAATTATTAAATGCTTTCTAAACCATTGCTTATTTCCCTAGCAAAAACCTGGCTAACCTCATAGCTATCAAACCATGTTATTCTAATTAACATCAGTAGCATAATGATTTATAAAATAAATTGAAGACTGAACTAAAGAGACAAAAGATGTATAGTTTTTGCCCCCTCTATGATCTGGGGCTGTATTAATAATTTGTGGTGGAAACTGATTTTTATATGCTAAGAGGTGGGGAACAATGCCTCCTTTATGACTTGTGGGCTTCAAGTCCCAGAATTTTGGGAGTTGAAGTCCACATAAAACACCCATCGTTCCCCACCCCTGTGCTAAATAAATACACTTCTTTTCTGTAGATAGGCACAATTGTTATGGTAGGCTGTGTAGCAAGATTACTTATTCCACCCCTACACAACATCCTTGGCATTCCATTCTTTTTTTTTTTTTCTTTTTTTTTAAATTTTTTATTATAGACAAACATACACATACAAATATAAACATTTAAACAAACTAAACATAGACTAACTATACAGTGAAATCAAGTCATCAAGCTTGAACTTTGAAAATAGAGCTACTTCGGTAATTATATATCAATATATCTGTACATGTTATCTTTCATCATATATCAGCATTTATATAACGATATTTCATTTTATTTCCTTGTTTGGTAACATTGGGTGGTATTTTTTTTTTTTTTATTTCGTGTTCTTTTTATCTAGCCAGTTGTACCATTTTTGCCAAATTAAATAATAGTGTGAGTCTTCTTTTCCCTGTATTTCTTTGGTCAGTTTGTCCATTTCCGCACATTCCATTATTTTTTGTATTATTTTTTCTTCTGGTGGCGTATCTTCCAATTTCCACATTTGTGCGAAAGCAATTCTGGCAGCGGTTAGGATATGTATTATTAAGTATTGTATCTCTTTTTTATAATCCTTAGTCAATAGTCCTAATAGGTATGTTTCCGGTCTGAGGGGCACTTTTTGGGTGGTAATTTCTTCCAGCTGACTTTGAATTGTTTTCCAAAATTTTTTGGCTTTCGGGCATAACCACCACATGTGGTAATAGGTCCCCTTCTGTATTCTACATTTCCAGCAATTCTGGTTGGTGTTGGGAAACATCCTTGCCAGCCGTGCAGGGGGGAGGTGCCATCTATAAAACATCTTGTATGTATTTTCTTTGTAGGGCACGGACATTGTCAGTTTAGTGTTTACTTTCCACATTTTTTCCCAGTTTTCTAAGTTAATATTGTATCCAAATTTTTTTGCCCAACTAATCATGTTTTCCTTTACCACTTCTTCTTCCAATTTATATTTAAGCAAATAATTATATATTTTAGTTATCAATTTGTCATCTGATTGTATTATGATTTTATCTAATTCATTCCTTTCTTTTTGGATTCCGAATTTTTTCATATCACTTTTATATCTTGATTTTATCTGTAAATACGTCCACCAATCAATGTCCGTGCCCTGCTGTCTCAGTTCCTCTGTTGTTTTTATATCTCCCTCTGTGTTTAACAGTTCGTCATAGGTTTTCATCTTGCCTATATCCATTGTGTTCGGGTAAATTTGGGCCTCCATGGTTGATAGCCATCTTGGGATTTTATCGTAATGTTTTCTCCTTATTTCAGTCCAAATTTTTGCCAATGCTCCTCTGATATAATGTCTCCTAAAATGATCATGTTGTCTGGGCTTTTCCTCCCATAAAAATGCATGCCAGCCTTTGGACAGGTCAAATCCTTCTAGTGCTAATGTTCGTTTATCTTCAAGCGTCATCCAATCTTTAATCCACGTTAAGGCTGTTGCTGTGTAATACGTTTGCCAGTCTGGTAGTCCCAGGCCACCCCTTTCTTTGGTGTCTTGCAGGTGTTTCAGTTTGATCCTGGCTCTTTTTCCCTGCCATATATACTTTGATGTCATTTTATCAAGATCTTTGAAGTATGATTTTCCTGGGTTTATCGGTATTGTTCTAAATAAATATAACATTTTTGGTAAAATAGTCATTTTAATTGAGGCAATTTTGCCTAATAGTGATAGTTTCAATTTACTCCATGCCTCTAAGTCTTTCTGAATTTGTTTAGCCAATTTAATATAATTGTCTTCTTTAAGGGATGATGCTTTATTGGTGAGCCAAATTCCTAAATATTTTATTTTTGTTGTTGTTTGTATTCCTAATGTCTCTTCCAATTCTTTCTCCTGAGTTTGTGTCAAATTTTTGGTTAGTAGTTTTGTTTTTTGTCTATTGATTTTCAAACCAGCCACTTCGCCATATTGTTCTATCTTCATTAGTAAATTCAGTCCTGATTGTTTTGGTCGTTCTAAAATAAATACTACATCGTCGGCGAATGCTTGTAACTTATATTCCTGGTTTTTGGTTCTTAGTCCTTTTATTTCATTGTCATTCCTAATTTCATTCAACAGGGGTTCCAATGCTAATATATATAGTATAGGAGAGAGAGGACATCCTTGTCTCACTCCCTTGGATATTTTAAATTGGTCTGTTGTCTCTCCGTTTATCCATATTTTTGCAATTTGATCTGAATATATTGCTTTAATCATATTTAAAAATTTCTCGCCAGTTCCCATTTTTTCTAGTTGCAATGTTAGGAATCCCCAGTTGAGATTGTCGAACGCTTTCTGTGCGTCGAGGAAGAGTAAAGCCATTTTTTCATCTGATTTTTGTTCATAATATTCCAGAATATTGACTATTGTTCTTGTGTTCTTATTAATTTGCCTATTTGGAATAAATCCATTTTGGTCTGGATGGATATAATTTACAATAATTGTCTTCATTCTCTGGGCCATAATTGATGTAAATAGTTTATAGTCTGCGTTTAGGAGTGATATGGGTCTGTAGTTTTTAGTTTGAGTGGGATCTGAGTCTTCTTTAGGTATCAATGTAATGATTGTCTCTATCCATGATTTAGGAATTTTGGCTTCTAAGATTGCTTCATTCAGGACATGTAGTAGAATGTCATCAATCAGCTGGTGTTCAATTTTGTAGAATTCCGCCGGGATACCGTCTGGGCCTGGTGTTTTGTTGTTGTTCTGCTTCTTCTTCGCTTCAATTAATTCTGACATCGATATTGGTCTGTTCAAGAGTTCTCTTTGAGATTCCTTTATTTCTTGGATGTTGGCTTTATTTATATACTCTTTAACTTTTTCCAATTGGATTTCTTCCTGTGCGTATAGTTTCTGATAGAAATTCCTTACAATTCGCTTTTTTTCCTCATTCATATGCTGCAGTTGCCCTTGTTCGTCTTGTAGTTGGTGTATTAATCTTTTTTCCTTTTCTTTCTTTAATTTGTAGGCCAGCCAACGTCCTGTTTTATTTGCGAATTCGAATTGGTTTTGTTTTGCAATTTTGATTTTCCTAGCTATTTCTGTTGTTGTTATTAGATTTATTTCATGCTTGATAAGGTTTATTTTCCCTTTGATCTCTTTCCTATCGGGTCTGTTCTGTAATTCTGTTTCCTGTTTTGCGAGTTCAGTCAATAGATTGTTTCTTCTTTGCTGTTTCTCTCTGTTTTTCTTCGCCTTGAATGAAATTGTTAGTCCTCTTATATATGCTTTTGTGGCATCCCATAGAATTTGCAATGTTGTATGTTCCTTTTTGTTGATTTGAAAAAATATCTCCATCTCTTTCTTTATCATCTCTATATATTCTTTGTCTTTGATGATCTCTCTGTCCATCATCCATCTTCCTCTTTTTTGCTGACCTTTCCAGACTATTGTTATAGGGCTGTGGTCAGCCCATACATTCGGTGAAATTTCAATTTCTTTGATGTTTTCTCTTAATTCTGCGGTCATCCAGGCCATATCTAATCTAGACCAGGACTGATGAGGGTGTGAGTAGTATGTATATTGTTTTTTGGTTTTATTTAATTCTCTCCAAGCATCTTTCAGTTGTAACTCTTGAATCATGTCCTTAAAAGTGTCAGGTAATGTCTTTTTCCTAGATTTGTTTTTTTTGTTACTCTGGTAATCATTGTCCATGTCTACGATTGCATTATAATCCCCTATTATACATATATGTTCGTAGTCTAATTCTTTTATTTTATCATGTATCTTTTTAAAGTATTCTTTTTGGTTCCCATTCGGAGCATATATTGATACCAGTAACATATTTTGGGTCTCCGTCTTAATGTCTATCATTAATATCCTGCCATCTCCATCTGTGTAAATTGGTTTTGCCTGAATATGGTTTTTAATGTATATTGCGATACCTCTTTTTTTTTTGATCTGATAGTGAGGTGAATAATGATCCAAGTTTTCTGTTTTCTAGTAATTGTTTATGTTGTTTTTTAATATGTACTTCTTGTAAATTGATAATGTCTGTGTCTAATTTTTGGAGTTTTTTGAAAGTATGTGTTCTTTTGGTTGGTAGATTAAGGCCGTTTATATTAATTGAGATTAATTTCAACTCTCGTCCCATTGCCCTTAGTTTCCCTTTATTAGTTTAAGTCTACTTGTGTTTCTTGTTACCATATGTGTCTTCCCCCTAGCCCCTTCTCTTTCCATCTTCTCCCTTTCTCTAGCCTCCTTTTCTTCCTTTCCTTTTTTTGTTTGGTTTGTTTCCCCCGTGGAGTGTTCCTGATTCGTGTTTTCTGAGTCACGCCTAGCTTCCTGTTCCTCTTCTATTGTAAAGTGTGTGTCAAAAAATTCTTGTGCCTTCTCTATCGTGTCGATTCTATATTTTTTGTCGTCCCATGATATTAAAATTCCCTCTGGCACCAGCCAGCGGAACATTATTTTATGTTGGTTCAGTAGGGTTGTCAAGAAATTGTAGTTTTTCCTATATTCTCTTATTCTTCTTGGAACTTGTTTTAGAGTTATTATTTCTTTCCCTTTGTGGCAGGGTTTTCCCTCTCTCATTAATGTGTAGATCTCTTCTTTTACAGTTTTACGTGCAAATCTGACATGTATTTCTTTGGGTAGTTTGTGTCTGCGGGCATAGTTCGTGTGAACTCTATAGATTTCGTCAATTTCCCTGCTAATTTCGTTTTTCCCCTTCTGGGTAGCCTCAGCTAGTATATCTGTCATCAGTTCTCTTAGGTCTTCTCCTTTTGTTTCCACAATATTTTGAAATCGTAAAAAAAATGATGCCTTTTCTAATTCTAGATGGGTAATTGACTCTTCGAGTTCTCTATTTATCTCCATTTGATCTTGTTCGATGTTATCTATCTTTTGCTCCGTTAACACCATTTTAGCTTCCATGTTTTGGATTCGTTCTTCATTTTTAACTATGTTTTGTTGGATTCTCTCGATCTTATCGTCCATTTTTTTTATATTATCGTTTATTTGTCCTACTTCTGATTTCAGTTCCTCATGGTTCCTTTTTGTTTCTTCATGGTTATTCGCTATTGTTTCTTGGGTCTTGTTCATCCCCTCCTGGATCATAGCTAATATAGACTGTATATTCTGCATGTTGTGTGCAGTGGCAGCTTTTTCCTTGTCTGTAGTTAGCATCGTGTCTATGGTTTTTTGTTGTGCAGGTGAAGATTGTGTGGGTGTTAATTTTTTCCCTGTTTTCGTTATTGTTATTGAGGATGTTGCCATCGTTCTTTGTATTATTTTTCCCCAAATTTTCATACACTAATTCGATTGGGGGAGGGTGAAATATCGTTATATAGGAGTCAAATTAATTAATTCAGAGGGGTTAGAGGGAAGTACAGTATTTTAGCAATTCATTCTTCTATTATTGTTTCTATACAATATAATACGGTTAATATTTAAGTACCAAGTTATATTGATGCTAAATCACATTTATGTTCATACTTTCTGGTATCACAATACTTAAATTCACTTTAACACTAGACAATTCCCTTTTAACAATTTCTATGTAGCTTTTATGTAATAAACCTATAAAATCTAAGATTCTCTATGAATTATCTAAAATATTCTATTAAGTTATATCACAGTTGCCAATGCATACTACCTATATTGATAATCACAGTTATTATTCCTTAATATCCCTTAATAATATCTATAGCCGTCTCTCTCCAATATCTATATTAATATCTAGGTTTCTAATCAATAGACAATATAATATGGTATACAATATAGTTCCTCTTAATCAATATATTACTATAGAATCTATTAACTTATTTCAATAGGGTGGGAAACCATAAAACAATTAAAAAAAAGAAATAATCTTAAATCAATTCTTTGATATATATTATAATAACTTCAAGATCTAATATTAGTATTCTTTGAGCAAAATTAAATAAGTTTTAAGTGTGGATTTGTAAAGAAAATGAAATAACTATATTTTAATAAATTAACATTTAAGGCTCTCCACTATATCACTTCCAGACCAATTGGAATTACTTCCTTCTCCTTCTTCCTTCGTTATTCCGTTCGTCTTCTCCTCACCCAGCTTCACGGTTCTATTACAGTGGCTTCCGTTTAATCAGTAAGTTAATTGTTCCGCTTTCCCTGTGTAGCAAATTGTGTCTCTTTTGCCAACAGCGTCAATGTATCTAATGTCTCATTACAAATCCCGTGTCTGTGGTTTAAATTGTTGTTGGTACTGGATACAAAGTAAGAGTTCCTTCTCTGAATCCTCAGTCCTCAATCCGCCATTTGCTGTTTCCTTTCCGTCCGCAACCGTCTTAAATAGTCTTAGATCTTTAAACTTCTGTTGATTAGTCACCCTGTTGATTAGTCTTTGTTCCGTATTAAATCAAAATATATTAATATAAAATTGTAATCCACCGCTTGCTTCTGATCCTTTCCTTCTGTCTCTCGTTCCTTTCGCCTGTCAAATCTGCGTAGTCACTGTGAGTGTCAGACTTCGCTCCGATCACTATTTCTCGCCGCTTGCCTGTAGATCTTGCCGCCGCTTTTGGAGTCCTGTTCACGCCGATGCCTTAGATCCTTAAATCCTTATAATTATACCTTCGTATTCGAATAGCTTAGTCCATTACCGATGTTTCTCTGTACGATCTTCGCTTCCCCGCTTGTCGGTTGACAGCGCTCCGGCCAGCCAAGATGGCTGGTTTTTTCCCGGCTGGAATTAGGAGGTTTTCCTCTGAACCTTCGGGGAGATTGCTGTCACCCCGAGGTCCTAGGGAGTCCTCCTTTTTCTGTCGACCTCTCCGTGGTCGAAAGTGCCAAAAACGGCTTCCAATCAGGAAATTTGGAACTTCGGGGACGGAGCCTCGTTCCCCTCGTTCCTTACACGCTGACGTCACCCATTTCAACAATTTCAGCCTGTTGTTAAAAGAAATGTTTTACAATGGCAGATTTCACAGATTGAATGATCCATGGATCTGGATCAGACCTGAATCAGCAGAAGAATTTTCTTTTCACTGTGGCATTAATGCAATAATTGCAAAATATCTTCAAATTATAGAGGTCATTAAACAGTTGTATTCCTATTAAAAGTCTTATAAAATATCAAAATGCATGCTCAGTGTACCTGGGTTATTAATGCGGCTTCAGTATTAAAAAAAATCTAAGTAGACCATTTTTACTTCCTCAGTAATCCCTTTCTCAAATTATTAAATGCTTTCTAAACCATTGCTTATTTCCCTAGCAAAAACCTGGCTAACCTCATAGCTATCAAACCATGTTATTCTAATTAACATCAGTAGCATAATGATTTATAAAATAAATTGAAGACTGAACTAAAGAGACAAAAGATGTATAGTTTTTGCCCCCTCTATGATCTGGGGCTGTATTAATAATTTGTGGTGGAAACTGATTTTTATATGCTAAGAGGTGGGGAACAATGCCTCCTTTATGACTTGTGGGCTTCAAGTCCCAGAATTTTGGGAGTTGAAGTCCACATAAAACACCCATCGTTCCCCACCCCTGTGCTAAATAAATACACTTCTTTTCTGTAGATAGGCACAATTGTTATGGTAGGCTGTGTAGCAAGATTACTTATTCCACCCCTACACAACATCCTTGGCATTCCATTCTTAAGAACCTTTTGCAATTGACAATACAATGAGTTTTGTATCCTGATAGTAAAGTAAGATTAGGAGAAATTTAGAACTACTAGCAGAGTACTCTATATTTGAAGAAGTAATGGTGTAGGAACCTAAATAGTTTGCAGCTTTCTCTTACACCCAAGTGCCATGTTTTGATGGAGACACATTTAGAATCTTGAATCATTTAGAATTTTGATAAAAAGTAGTATCTGGTAGCTGTTTAATACTGGCTTCCAGATCTGAGTTGCAAACTCCATATGATTAGTTTACAATCCAAATCTAGCAGCTTCCGTTAACAAATAGTTTTCTTGCAGACATGGCCAGTCACAAAATAAGTATGCATTAGAAAGCAATTAGCCCTCCAGGTTATTCTCTACATTTCCCATAGACCAGGGGTCAAACTGGCGGCCCGTGGGCCGGATGCATCATGCACAGTCCACGCCCACCCCAGCTCCAGGAAGGGGGGAAATGTTGCGATACGTCACATGATGGCAATGTGACATCACGAGTTTGACACCTGTGTCATAGACATTTAACATAGCCTGAAATCAACCTTGCAAATAAAGTCAATACCTAAGGCTGGTATAAGTTGTCTATTGTTTTAATTTAAAAAATCTTTAAAAGATCAATTGTATATGGAATTTGATGGACATTTAAAGATTCCACATTGCATCCTTTAGCACTGTTAATTGTTTCTCTATAAGTGCATAAATTGTTTTCTCTATAAATTTTCTAATTTATAGAGACTTCTGTACAGATATGTAAACACCGTTACTTATCTAATACAATATTGCTTGATATTAATTTATGGAGAGGAAGAAGGTTTGATGGGCTTCTTGGACTTTTAGTTGCCATGTCACATGAAGAATTAGTGGAATACCTTAGTTTGGGAGTTGTAGATACAACTACACATGACATTTTTATTTAATTATTGAGTTAGTATACCAAGTATAACAAGGATCCTTGGTTTTTAAAATATTACCATGGCTTCTGTATGTCTTATTGCCTCCTTCAACTATTTCTAACTATAATACAGATGTACCATTACAAGATCTATTCTAGTAATCATTGAGTATACAATATGGGGCATTTCAAATGTGCTGGAAATTAATATTCTAATATCTGACTGTTATTAGTGATTGAGGTACTATAGTGCTTCCGGAAAACACATGTCCATGGCTCTATTTTCTGTTTTAGTTTAATAACCGCAAAAAATTGCTTCTTGATATAATAAGTCCTGTATATTTCTTTTTATCCACTCTTAATTAACTGTTTTGTTGTAATTTATGTATGTTTTCCTTCTTTATTGTTGATACTAAGTCAATAATTAAATAAAAATGTAATGTGCTATGTCATTTCACCAGTAGCCAAAAATATTTTGATCTTTTTGTATCCTCAAGGGGAAGTGACATTTCCAATGTCAAGTAAAACACAAGACTAGTGGTAAGGACAAAAAATATAATTTGCATAATATTACAGTTTGAATGTAAAAAATAGCTTTCCAAAATAAATGTGGACGGGAGGGAACACAGAGATTCTTTGCAACTTTTAACCTGTAGTTTTTGTATTCATTTGCAAGCCATTATAGATGTTTTAGAAATGATATAACATTCAGGAAATTTTTGGATAGCAAACACTATTCATTTCAGTGATGGAGATTTGGATATGGAGTTCGGACTTAATGTCGTATTGAATGGAAATATTAATTTCAGAGATCTCTGTATTGTTGAATTTATAAAGGCCAATTTAGATACCAAACATTTAATATTTAAAGTAGTCTTATGAAAGTTTTGTAATGAATTTGCTTGTATTTGCATATTGATGTGGGTGTTCCAAGGAATTCATTAAAATATAGATTTCCTAGAATCAAGCTTATTTCTTGGTGCCTAGAGAGTGCCCATATTGTTCTCTTGGTGACAGTTTAGAATTAATTTGTCCCTAGTGGATTTTTTTTAACTTTCAGGTCTAACCAATGATCATGTGTTTCCTGATGATCTACTATCTAATTTAATACAGCCCCTGTATTAAATACTTAGATTTTTGGAATCAGCGAATTCAGCAAGGTAAGGCCATCTTTTGCAGGGAGAGCTGCAAGCATTTAGTTATTTTAAGTTGGCTGTTGATATCAACAGTAGCATATGACAGAGGTATTAAACTTTCAAAAAGAAAATATTCATGTGAAATATTGATTCTTGTGAGTATAAAGAGAAATCTAGAAGGCACATATAAAATATTTATGAATACATTTGCCTTTTTGAGAAACAAAGTATCTGTCCCACTTCTTTTACCTAAACTGCTGCAGAAGTCATAGTTTGGATTTACTACATTAATCAATAAGGCAAAGGAGCCATTGGTCACCACACCAATTAATTTGAATTTCATTTTGGTAATAACCCTTGCAACACATTCATTATTTGACTCAGACACTACTAGAATATTGACAATAGATGTCAGCCAACACTTACTGATACATTTATTTGTTATAACATAAAACCCCTATAATTATGGGTCTTTTTCTTACTTCTTACCTGAATTGATTAATTGCTTTAATTGCTTCCCATTTTAAATGCGTTATTAAGCCTTTTAATTATGCATGTTGCATTTGTCTTTTAAACAATAAGTAAAAGGATATCATGGAAGTCATTGCACAATTATTTGCATAGTGTGGATTAAATAAACGTTTTTGAGCAGACTTGTTTTTTGTACAGTGCAAAGACATATAAAGGCAAAATTTTCTATCATTCTCTTTTTATTTTCTATATGCAACAGGAAATTAAAAATGTGGATTTATATTTCAAAATAGCTAAACTGTTCACGAAATCAACAGCAATGGACGTTTTTCTAAAACTTGGCAGCAGCTCAAAACTTATTGTTGTATTCTTAATCTTTACCAATAACAGTAATGAGATATTTTGATAGTGCTTCAATAATTTTCAGTAGTTAATAGGTAGAATTGATGCACAGTGATCAAATCATACAATACATAAAATACATATTTTGAATTTAACATATGTATATATGTATGTATAAGCTTTGACTTTCAGTGTAATTGCCTCATATTTTCATTTTATAAATGTGACAACACTGATTCTGTTATTTTTTATTGTATAAGCACTGGAAACTGTAGGAGATTGCAGAAAATAGAGGTATAAAAATCTTCACGTAACAACAACTGGAAGAGGACAAAGACAATGCAAATATTTTATGAACAAAATAAATTCAATTAATTTAAAAATGAAGACATGTATTTATTGCTTAATAAATACATGTCTTGTTCAACTATTGAATATTGTTCAGTATAAGAAAAGAATAGCTTAAATAAAATATTTGTTTCAAAATATGCCACATTGGCAATATATAAATAAAAGTACAGATGTAGTTCAGCAGTTGTACTTGACTTTTAATGACAACTCTTATTGGAATAGCGTAAGTAATTTTACATTGACATTGATGGCAAAACAATACACTATTTAATTTTGCATGCGGCTTCAAACTGTTAAATGTGCACGATTTACTATGTTTTACTGATAACTATTAACAGTGCCATAGAAAGTTCTGCTTTTGATCGTGTTAGGTTTGCTTCTACTTTAATGCCACATAAGTTGAAATTTAAGTTTTCAATGGTTCAATTAACCAGCAATTGTCTGGTTAATTGTTCTCACTGTTAGGAAATTACTCCTTAATTCTCCTTGGTTAGTTTTCATCCATTGTTTCTTTGTCTTTGTTGTGCTTTGGAAAATAAGTTGACTCCCTCTTATTTGTGACAGCCCCTCAAATACTGGAATACTGTTATCATGTCACCCCTAGTCTTTCTTTTCTCTAGACTGGCCAGACCCAATTCCTGCACATTTCTCACTGTTAGGAAGTTTCTCCTTAGTTCCAGGTTGCTTCTGTCCTTGATTAGTTTCCATCCATTGTTTTTTGTCCTGCCTATAGGTAAATAAGTTGACCCCCTCTTTTTTGTGGCAACCTCTAAAATACTGGAATAGTGCTATCATGTCACTCCTAGCCTTTCTTTTCTCTAGACTAGCCAAATCCAAATCCTGCAACCATAATATGTTTTTGTCTCCAGGCTATTAATCATCTTAGCTGCTCTTCTTTGCACTTTTTCCAAAGTCTCACCATCTTTTTTGTAATGTGGTGACCAAAACTGAATGCAATATTCCTGGTGTGGTCTTACTATTTATAAAGCAATACTAATATGTCACATGATGTTGATTCTATGCCTCTGTTTATACAATCAAGGATTGTATTAGCTTTTTTGGCTGCTGCTGCACACTGCAGGTTCATGTTTAAGTGATCGTCCTCTTGGACTCCCAAGGTCCCTCTCCCAGCTACTGTTTTTGAACCATACCTAATACCAAATACCTAATCTGTATTCGTACCTTTGGTCTTTCTTGCCTAGATATAAAACCTTGCTTTTCTACACAGCAATTTCATGTTATTGGATAGGGCCCATTGTTCAAGTCTGTCAAGATCTTTTTTGGATCCTGATCTTGTCTTCTGGGGTGTTGACTATTCCTGCCAGTTTAGTGTCATCTGCAAATTTGATGAGTTTCCTTTCCATTCCCTCATCTAAGTCATTTATGAAGACATTGAAGAGTACTGGGCCTAAGATGGAACCTTGTGGTACCCGACTGCTTACTTCCCTCCATGTAGATGTAGTACCATTAGGGACTACTCATTGAGTACAGTTTGTCAGCCAATTACAAATCTACCTGGTAGTGATTCTATCTATCCCACATTTTTCTACTTTACCAAGAAGTTGGTTGTGGTCTACTTTGTCGAAAAGCTTGCTGAAGTCTAAGTATACTATGTCCACAGCATTTTGCTAGTCTACTAATTTATAGTCAAAGAATGAATAAGATTGTTTTGGCATGATCTGTTTTTAATAAACCCGTGCTGGTTACTAGTTATAACTTTCTTTGTTTCTAGATGTTCACAGATTAGTTTTTTTTTAAATTACTTTTTCCAGTATCTTCCCAGGTATTGATGTTAGGCTGATTGGTCTGTAGCTTTCTGGATATGTCCCCCCACCTTTTTTTTTTTTTTTTTTTTTGAAGATGAGAACCACATCAGATCTTTTCTAGTCTTCAGGTAGTTCCCTGGTGCTCCAGGATTTTTTAAAGATATGGTACATATATGGTGAGATAACATCTGCTAGCTCCTTCAGAACTCAGGGATGTAATTCATCAGGTTCTGGTGAATTATATTCATCAAGATGAGACAGGTATTTTCTTATCATTTTCTTGTTTTTATTTTTATTTGTAGTTTGTCTTTTTCAGTTATATTTTTGGTAGGCTGGATTATAGTTTCTTTTTGAGTGAAGACTGATGTAAAGAATGAGTTAAGCAGCTCTGCTTTCTCTCTACTTCCTGTTACTCCCTTGCCATCTTCTATCTTTAGTGGACCGACTCTTTCCTTGATTTTATTCTTGTTATTTATATGTTGAAAGTTTTTTTTTACCTTTGACTTTTGTGCAACCATACTGGTTTCTTCTTGGATTTCTTGTATTGCTTTTTCAGTGGTATTGTGTTGGACTGGGTTTTTATGTTAATATTTTTCAGACTTTTCCACGCTTCTTGAGTTGTTTTCCCCTTTAGGATTTTTATCAATGGAATTTTTCTTAAACTCTCTGAGTTTGTTACATTTCAGCTGTACTATTAAATGCAGGTTGGCCTGAAAAAAATGCTTTGGTCATCCAGGATTTAATAAGAGATGGGCGGGCTAGTCTCTAGATCTAGCTGGATCCAGAAGAAGGTTTCTCTATTGGAAATGTGCTGACCTGGTTTTCAAGTGTGATGTGCCTTTCCCCAGAGGTTTGGATGGCCCATAGTCTCTTGGTCTCTCCTAAATCCTTAAAAAACTGGCTGTTCCCAGAGTGTTAGAGAAGCCTGTTTTTTATGATTTATCTGAATGATTGCAGTTAGCTTCAGCTGTGTTCTTTTTTTGGGGGGGGGGGGGATATTTTTTTGCTTACCTCTTTTTAATCTCACTTTAGCCACCCAGCATCTCAATATGTGAATTGAGCAACTACTTATATGTCTTAAATAAATACAATTCAGATATTGTTTCCATATATTTTTTCCTTCTCCCTGTTTCATGTGAGAGCTCGAATGCATACTAGAATGATAATATTGCTCCGAATATTGTGATCCTTAGTAGACAATTTGAAACATCCTAGTGATCAATGTAGTTGAAGATGTCAGTGTACTACGATGGTAGAGAAGTTGTAAACATATAGAAGTTTGGGAATCTGCATATTCTTATTTCATAAACCTGATAAGCTAATACTAGTAATACAAGTATGTGATTCTTGGGTAAGGCAGGTGATTTCATTTCAGCACATACTTGCATCTTCAAAGCCATTGAATAATGTTGTTCACAGACAAAATACATAATTACATCTTTCACACTGTTACTCTTGATACCTTAGTATCACAGGCTTAGGCTTTAAAATCCAACATGTTTACAAGCAGTGTGAACTGAAAAAATAAAAGTATATATTTAAAAAGAAGTTATCCCACAAAATTGTTCCCAAGTGTCTCAACAATGCATTGAGTTTAAAGCAAATCATTATCATTTATTGGTCATTACATATCATTAATCATAACAGAATAAATATTTTGCTTCTGTTTAATTTGATTCTTTTGTTTCTTAATCTTCAGTGTCTTGTGTTTGAAGATGCTCCCAATGGAGTGAAGGCATCACTGAAGGCTGGTATGCAAGTGATCATGATTCCAGATGAAAACTTGAACAAAGATCTTACAAAAGAAGCAACTCTAGTGCTGGGGTCCATGAGTGATTTCAAGCCAGAATTGTTTGGTCTACCACCATTTGATTGAACATTTTTTTTAATTAATTTAGTATTTTTTAAAAAAAAACCATATTTTTTTTCTTTTTCTTTATAGTATTGTTTCATTATTTACACTTCATCTTAATTCAGAATTAAAATCAGAATTAAAACCACAGAATTAAAATGTATTTGAAGCCTAAGAGGTTTCTAGATTATGAAAAAAAGAAATGCTCTTTTTCATATATATTTTTTAAAAATCAACTAATAGCTCTCCTAAATGTTCTCATTACTTCTTCCATCATTTTTATCTTCAGAAAAATTCTATAAAGAAAATTTTCTCTGAGTTTTTTTTTTGTTGGTAATCACCAGAAATAGTCATGCAGAACTATACCGTGTTTCCCCGAAAATAAGACATCCCCTGATAATAAGCCCAATCGGGCTTTTCAGTGCATGCACATCCCCCCAAAATAAGCCCCCCACCAACTACTTATACGCATGTGCAGCCAGACCTGCCATTTCCTCTGGTTGCTTTCCACGCAAACAACATAAGGTGAGGTGATGCTGGAAGAGGGGCGAAAGGAGAGGAACATGCTGCACACACCCCACACGCCCTTACCGTATCTACCGGTAGCGCTGATGGCCACCGCAAAAAGAGTACTAGGCCGGCGACGCGTCTCATGCCCGGTAACTGGTAACACTGATGGCTGCCACAAAAAGAACAGCAGGCCAGCAATGTGCCTTGCGCCCCATTCCTTACCAGTACCTACTACCGCTTCCAACAAAAATTATTATTATGATTATTATTATTATTATTATTAATTTAATTTGTATACCGCCCTTCTCCCAGAAGGGACTCAGGGCAGTGAACAGCCAAAATTAAAAAACATACAAATACAAAAGTTAAGATAATTAAAAGAATTAAATCATTGGCTACCCAATTTAAAACCCCAAATCCATAAAATTTAAAATCCCAATTAAAAACCATTTAGGCTAGGCCGGCTTGATGAAATAAAAACGTCTTCAGGGCTTTACGGAAGGTCCGGAGGTCTGGGATTAATCGTATTCCAGGAGGCAGCTCATTCCACAGGGCGGGTGCCCCCACAGAGAAGGCTCGTCCCCTGGGGGCCGCCAGCCGACATTGCCTGACCGACGGCACCCCGAGGAGGCCCTCTCTGTGAGAGCGTATTGGCCGGTGGGAGGTTATTGGTAGCAGCAGGTGGTCTGGCAAATACCCTGGCCCTAAGCCATGGAGCGCTTTAAAAATGAGAACCAACACCTTAAAGCGCACCCGGAAGACCACCGGGAGCTAATGCAGCTCGCGCAGGAGAGGTGTTACGTGGGCGCGCCACGTCGCTCCCATAATCACCCACGCGGCCGCATTCTGCACCAGCTGGAGCCTCCGGGTGCTCCTCAGGGGGAGCCCCATGTAGAGAGCATTACAGTAGTCCAGGCGTGACGTAACCAAGGCATGAGTGACTGTGCACAAGGACTCCCGATCCAGAAAGGGGCGCAACTGGCATATCAGGCGAACCTGATAAAAAGCCCCCCTGGCCACGGCCGTCATATGCTCTTCTAAAGACAGCCGTGTGTCCAGGAGGACGCCCAAGTTGCGAGCCCCCTCTGGTGGGGGTCAGTGACTCGCCCCCAATAGCCAGCAATGGCACCAGCTGGCTATACCGGGACGCCGGCATCCACAGCCACTCGGTCTTGGAAGGGTTGAGCCGAAGCCTGTTCCTCCCCATCCAGACCCGCACGGCCTCCAGACACTGGGATATCACTTCGAGGGCATCATTGGGGTGGTCTGGGGTGGAAATGTACAGCTGAGTGTCATCAGCGTACAGATGGCATCTCACCCCAAAACCATGGATGGTCTCATCCAGCGGCTTCACATAAATGTTGAACAGGAGCGGCGAGAGGACCGACCCTTGCGGCACCCCACAAGCAAGGTGCCTCGAGGTCGACCTCTGCCCCCCTGCCAACACAGACTGCGACCGGTCAGAGAGAGAGGAGGAGAACCACCGCAGCACGGTGCCTCCAACCCCGAGTCCCTCCAGCCGGCGCAGCATGATACCATGGTCGATGGTATCAAAAGCCGCTGAGAGGTCTAATAGGACCAGAACAGAGGAACAACCCCTGTCCCGAGCCCTCCAGAGATCATCCACCAATGTGACCAATGCCGTCTCCGTGCTGTACCCAGGCCTGAAGCCGGACTGATGAGAGAGAGAATGGGGAAAGAGAAAGGAAAAGAAAGAAAGAAAGAGAGAGAGAGAGAGAGTAAAAAGTGAGAAACAAATGAGAAAGAGGGAGGGAGGGAAAGAGAGATCCATTTCCCACACAAGGGAAACCACAATTGCAATCCCTAAACCCCCACAGGGAAACCACAATGCCAAATCCCAACCCCCACAGCCCCAGGGTTTTGGATTAATGGATTTAATGATCTAAAATGACTTTTATTTTGACCCCCAGACAATATGAGTTCAAAAAGAAAGAGCTACTCCGTGGAATTCAAGAAAGGAATAGTGAAAGATTCTCAGGGCAAGAATCTGGCAGCTTTCTGCAAAGAGAAGATGTTGGATCTACGTATGGTCCGAAATGGAGAGTAGAGTACAATAACCTCAGTCAACAGGTGCAGAAGGGAAATGACAAAAAGCACAGATGTGGATCAGATTGGCAATCATTATTTCCTGAACTTGAAGACACTATCTCTGAATGGATCGCTGACAGGAGAGCAAAGGTTTTAGTTGTACACAGGGCTAATATTCAAGCATTTGCCCTTGAAATGGCACCACAATTACAAATTTCCAAGGAACAATTCAAAGCCTCTCAACACTGGCTGGATAGCTTCCTTCAGCGACATGAACTGTCTCTGAGGAGATCCACCTCGCTGTTCAAACTGGAAGATGAACTTGTCAAACGGGTACTTGCATTCAAGTCGTTCGTTGATAGCATTGACTTTGCCAAGTACCAGCTATCGAACATTATCACTATGGATGAAACAGCAGTCTTTATGAGCCAAGGGGCTCAAACCACCATTGACCAGAGGGGTGCCACATCAATTTATATTTCCTCCATGGGATAGGAAAGCGCATGTGTGACGTGCATATTGGCTATTCGGATGGATGGAACCAAAGTCACACTGCTAATAACAAGCAAGGGAAAGAAGGACAAAATCAAAAGGGTTTCAGGGATTTACGTCCTTGAAACCGAAAAGGCCTGGTGCACCCAAGCAGCTATCAGGAAGTGGGTGGAGCTAATGCTCCCACTTGTTGTGCGAGATGGCCAAAGAGGCATAAGTGGTATGGGATTTAGCCAGCACTCACCATGCCAAGGATATGAAAAAATTTCTTGCTCAATGCAGGATCAATCAAATTATGATTCCTGCAGGAATGATTGGCTACCTGCAGACATTGGATATCAATATTAATAAGCCGTTTAAGGACCATCTCCACATGCAAATAAATCAATACATAGAACACGGAATGATAAGAAACCAGAGAGGTAATTTTGTGAAGCCTGGCCTGCCAGAATTCGTCAATTGGGTGAAGAATGCCTAGGAATAAATAAGTGATGACTGTGTTGCAAATGCAATAAGAGCAGGCTACATAGACAGGAGGTACTCTTTTAAGGAGACCGCTATTGCTAAGCATGAGCAATTGGGACCAATGGTGTTGAGCAAAATGGAACATTAAAAGAAACATAGGATGGAATTCAGGATGTGGACAGTTTTGATGATGTTGTGGAAAAAGATATGACTACCATATTGGAATAAATTGTTGAGTTTGAAAAAATTGTTGAATTTTAATATGGTAAATTGTTGAATTTGAATAAATTGTTGTACCATACATGAGCATTGTGGTTTCCCTGTGTGTGAGTTCAGGGTTTGCAATTGTGGTTTCCCTGTGTGTGGGAAATGGGTCTCTCTTTCCCTCCCACCCTCCCACTCATTTCTGTTTCTCCTTTTCTTCTCTCTCATCCCCTCCCTCTCTCTCTTTCTTTTCTTTCTCTTTCCCATTCTCTTTCTCATTTGTTTTGAGTTTCACAAAGACTAATTTCTGGCATCTTTTATCAAGGCGGGTGGCAGGTGGGGGCATGGAGCAAGACGTGGCATCTCTTGCTGTCTCTTCTCCTTCCCCCCCCCCCAGGCATGGCAGGGCTTCTTGCCTCTCGCTTATCCACCCGCCCCCTTTAGGGATGAAATTTGGGGGTAGCAGGTGGGGTGGGTGAGAAACGTTGTGTCCAGGGCAACATATTAAAAAAAAACTTTATTGAACTTGTGAGGAGAGGGGTTTTTTACAACATGTTTCCCTGGACACAACATCCGCGTCCCACTTCTCGCCCGTCCTACCTGCCATCCCAAATTGCATCCCTAAAGGGGGCGAGTGGCTAAGCAAGGGGCAGGAGCCCTGTCATGCCCGACGAGGAGTGGGAGAAGAGACAGCAAGGGGAAACACGTTTTGCTCCACGCATCTCGCTTCTCCCCTGCCCCACCTGCCATCCCTCTCAATAAAGAGACAGCAGGGAAGGGAAGCAGCCAGGCTGCTGTTGCCATTGGGGTGAAGTGGGACATATTGGGCCACGAGATGTGCATCCTACCTTTCTAGCTCCGTCACGTTCCTCACCATTGTGTCCAAGAAAACACATTGTAAAAGGAAACTTCTCGCGAGTTCAAAATTCTCGAACTCGCAAAAAGTTTTCTTTTACAACGTGTTTCCTTGGACACAACAGTGAGAAACGCAATGGAGCTGGAAAGATAAGACGTGCATCCTGCTTCTTACCCGACCCACTTGCCACCCCCAAATTGCATCCCTAAAGGGGGCAGGTGGCTAAGCAAGTGGCAGGAGCCTTGCCATGCCCAGCGAGGGGGGAGAGAGACGGCAAGAGGACCCATGTCTCGCTCCACGTTTTTCGCTTCTTATCCGCCCCACATGCCAGAAATGAGTCTTTGTGAGACTCGTCGTGCCCCCACCGCCGCCTTTTGGAGCAGGACTCTGCAAGACTTGTGCTGTTGCACGCACGAATGGCAGCACTGCTGCTGGGTTTGACATACCGGCGCAGCTGTGAGCGGCAGGACGGCAGCTATGCTGGTATGATGAAGCTCACGGCGGTGCAGCAACAGCACAACAAGCCTTGCAGAGTCCTGCTCCACAAGGCGGCGGCGGGACATGTCAGGACAGCGCCGGCCAGTCTCTCGGCCGGCGCAAAGAACGGAGGGGAGGCAATAGTGGCGACGGGACATCCAGTCCCATGCTCACCACCTCCTGCACCCCCAAAATAATAAGCCCCCCCCGATAATAAGGCCAAGCCTTTATTTTGGGGTTCAAAAGAAAATAAGACAGCGTCTTATTTTTAGGTAAACACGGTATTTAAATCACTTTGGGTGGACTTTAATACAAGATTCTACCACCAGTGATAAAATTATCTTTGAATTTATGTGTAAAGTTCTTTGACTATCTAAATAGGAGGGCCTTAGGTCTGTTTTCAACATCTTTTACATAGTTGTCTGTGTTTAGCTGAATGTGAAACATGTAGTTGAAAATATTGCACAAATAATAATTTGTTGTATAATCTGAATTCATGCATCATGGTAAAAAGGTGAGCAACCTATTATCTCAGAGCCATCTATGGCTCCGAAGCTCTTTGTTATAATCCTCAGAAAGTTTTTTGTGACCAAGAATTGCACACAAATAATGCCACAGTTATCAATAATAATGGCATAATATATTACTATTTATTTGGTGAGATATGTAGGAAAGCTATAATGTATGTTCTAAAATAGGTATAACAGGGTTAATGAAAAATACATAACCCTCCTGTAAATTTATTGACCTAACATTGCATAAACCTGGCACAGTTCAAATTAAATTTTGGAAAAGTTTCCAGCTGTGTTCTAAGTCATAAATCACAACTTACATCGAACATAGTTTTTGTTTACCCAAGCTAAAAACCAAGTAAACCATCTCACGGCTTAGTGCTATGTGTGAACCCAATCATGTATTCCAAAATATTTATTTACCTAAATCCATCCAGGAAATAAATCACATCACTGTAGGGAATGACTTATTTTTTTTTCCTTTATGCATTTTTTAAGGATAATTATTTTAATGGAAAAATCTGGAATAATTAAATAATCTGGAAAAATCTGGAATTATTATTTGGAATAATTCGGGATTTTTGTATTAAAAAGATGAGCATTTCTATAACTCTACAACATTTCAGCAGAGAATTTCAGCAGAGAGATTTTAAGCTGCACAATCAAATGTATATCTTATTACCTTTTTTTTTTTCCATGTATGGTCTTTTGCTGTTGGATGTTTTCTTTTTCCCAAGCTTTTGCCCTTTTGTCTTTCTTTTCAAAGCCAATTATAAATACATCTTCCAGCTTTGGGGAAACCTTTGCCCTTGAAATCTACTAAATATCACAAACAATATTTCTTCTCTTCTTCAACTTACCTTCTTGCTTGATTAACCTCATCTGATGAAGTCATGACTGCAGCTTACTAGATACTGTTTCCTTTGCTGCATATTGTCTATTTTCAATGTCTATTGTCTTATGTCCAGAAAAAAACAGTAACTGCATACTGTTACTGTTACTATGCATACTTCTCATTATGAAAGTAGTTACTATGCATACTTCTCACTATGAAAGTAGAAGTCTGTGTACTTAACAGACATACTGCTGAAATCTGGTGCAAGGGAAAAAACAGTTTGGAGGTTGAAATTATGTACATATGGTGCCTTTATTTTGTGTGGCATTATTTATCGAATTTACAGAAAATTGTTTTGAATGTTAAGGACATTAGGAATATCCTGCTATACCTTTTTCAAAATTCATCAAATGATACGTATTTGTAGATTTATTAAAAGAATGGTAGGTTATATATGCATGTCTGAATGCTGTAAATTTACAGCATATCTGAATGCTGTAAATTAAAATGCTTTGCTATAATTAATTAAAATAACACTTTATCTCCATGTCCTGAAACATCACTGTTTAGTGTACTAAAGCTTCTGTTTATGTGTGTGTGTGTTTAAAAAAATCAATTGTTCATTGTTCTCTATTCTTATAATAACTAGGATTACAATATGACTGTGAGCATATATAGCTGATATTTATGGTCAGGTTAACCTATTGCAGTAGTTCTAAAGCTGTGATCCATGGACCCCTAGAGGGTACAATGTCATCACAGGGCATCCACAAAGGCTTGAAGAAAAGTTATGATTTAAATATTGAGTTAAGTCCTGGTGGTCCATGGCCACAAAAGGTATTTAAATGGGCTCTATGGTGAAGAAAAGGTTGAGAACTAGGCTGCTGACCACTTTGGTTAGACCAAAGTGACTTTTTATAACTAGCATTCAAAAGATGGTATTCATTCTGTAATTATTTCTATTTCCTAAATATTTGTTGATACCAATCACTTTATTACTATTCTCACAAATGTAGTTTGTGTTATGCCCAAGTTTTCTTTTTTGTATTATCTATTGAATTGCTCTTCTACAGATGACATAACTAAATGTTAAATTTTTCTCTACAATTTAATAACTCTATGAATTCAGGTAACTTTCTTCATTTTAGCAAATCCCATAATTATTAGCTATTTTTTGCATCATACACATGGTTCTGGATAAATTATTTCCTAATTGTACCTTTTCCTTATAATGCCAGAATGGAAAAGAACTCTGTTTGATAATCATATTAAAGAAAGCATATACTAAGGACTGCATAACAGACACTCAAAACAGACAGGATTATTTTTGCCCATTATATGAGGATTGCTTGCATTTCTTTAATAAAAACTCTTTAAAAAACATGGTTTTTGTATTTGCACAATTGCTTATTTAGAAAAATGTTTTTGTCACCCCCAAATCAGTACTCGTGGCACTGTTGCGCTTATTTGAGGACATGCAGAGCAGTAAAACATTACAATCATCCAACCTGCACTTTTCCGGTTAAGGTTTCAGCATTTGCTAATTCAGTATTCAAGGCATTTTCACAGAATGAAACTACCATTAATAATGAGAATTGCCTACATGAAATGTTCAAACTATAGAGAACTCAGAATTAGCTCCTTGCTTCATTGTTTTTCTTTATCTGGGCCACAAGGGTAGGAGGGATCATAATCCATGTGGTATAAGCATTGTCCAATGGGTTATTTTAAAATATTTTGGGAAATATTTAAAATCCCCCATAGGATAAAATTAGAGAACATGTTGTATATGAAATAGAAAAATACAACAAAGCCCTCAACAAAATCCTTTATCTTCTGAAATAAACTCCCTGACAGCTCAACCAGCCCACATTAACAGAATACAAAAGTGCTAATCTTTCAACAATGTTAGTACTTATTTTAGCAGTTTTATCAATAGCGCTGACTATTCATCTGGAAAGAATATTTGAAATTCGGCTAGTGAAAATTGTATCCTGGTCTCTATGTGAGGGTGGGTGTTTTTGGTTTCTTGGCTTTCTTTTCCAAAAATAAAATAATTTTGCTCCAAATTCTGTCCTACATATGACTTATATTATAGCATTTGTATCACAACAGGAAAAAAAACTAATTTTTTTTTTCCTCCAATGCTGCAGACTCACCCATCAAGCAAAAACAATCATTCTGAATAATAACCTCTGTGTAGCTAAAATGTGAATCAACTTAAGTATATGTACATTCAAAGCCCAGGACAAGAGCTAAACTCACAGATAATCACACAGAAAAACAGGACCCTTTAAACATTTTTAAATTCACTCTGGAGGCCAAAAGCAACAGGTCAAAAGAGCATGCAAAGCAATTTGTTTCCTATTAACATACATCACACATTAACACTGCATATATTAAAGCAAAACTCTTTATTTTAATCCTATATATTAATTTTCATGCTGGTTTGTTAAGCATGTGTCACAGCAATACAAATGTGCAAACATTCTATTAGCAGTCTTTGTATCTTCAATACAGAATACAACTGCTTCAAGTTCACATTTCTAAATTTCTCAGCTAATTATTTATAAAACTCCAGTAACTTACTGGGGAGGCAATGAATTAAGCTGCAAATTGTCCTCTTCAGTCTGGGTTGATATCTCTTCTGCTCTGTTATCCATTCTCCGAGATCTGCATCATCAATCTTTACCAATAAAGCAATAGAAATATGACTGGTAGCTGTTCTAAAAGCAACATAAAAAGTCCAACAGTGACTTTCAGAAGAAGAGTAACCTACCATGAAACCAACTTGACTTAATGATTTCATATCCCATTTGAAATGAAATCTTCATTTCATTTAAAATGAAATCTTCAGCCCAAACAACATGAAGTATCAATATTTTTCAAAATATATTCCTAAATATTTTTCCTTTCATGTAAATGCTTTATGGTTGATTTGGAGCTACATTTTTAATATATCCAAACTACAACAGTTTCTGCAGAAAAGAATAGGGGGAAAAAGTAGAAATGGTTTTAGGAAAAATTTAACACCACAGATAGATTTGTTACATAATACAAATTAAAAGGGAGTTCAAACTTCTGAATCTGACATTTACTGTTTTCCTATTTTGAATCTATACAATTGGATATAGTAATTATGCATTCATTTGTTTAAATGTCTCTTTCATGTATATGACTGCGCAAATCACAAATTGCAACCCTGCCAGCTAGCATACACTAAAACCAAAAACAGGAATAAAAAAGAAAAACCGACCACAAAAGAAATATAACCTAACTGAGGCCCACATGCAGTTTCTATTCTCAATACAGATAGACTCATTAGACATAATGGGCTAATCTGAAGCTCAGAGTGTGTGTTGTCCCAGAGGTTGATACTGTTAGGATATGGTATAAGTCTAACAAGTTGTCCAGGCAATATATGTGTTCTATCACTTTAAATGTATTCTGTAATTTTAAGATGTAATGCTGAGTAATTGTACTGCTGAGTCATTGTAATGACTAATGACTGCTGACTGACTGCTGACTGCAATTATCCTAATTGTACTGTTGAATCATTGCACTGCTGACTTCACTTATCTTAAGTGGATAATTACTAGTGTAAACTGTATATAAGGACAGAGCCAAGCTATAGTCTTGTTGCTTGACTTGTTGCTTGACTTGCTGGTTGGAACTGTTACTGTTGTGTGTGAAGACGTGGATGGATATGCTACCATCATGATTTGTTACCAGCGTTGAATTGCTGTTTATTGCCTACTGCTGTCTGTATGGTAAGAGGATAACTGTAACTCTGTAACTTCGGATTGATTTGAATGGCTAAAGACTTGGATTGATTAAAAAGACTATGCAATTGTTTTTCACTACAAAGTAAAAGCTTTGTTAAACCAGTTTGTATGTATTGTATTCATTGCTCTCCGTACCGTTTCTCTGTGCACTTGCTCTGCTGGTTGGTTAACACACCAATATCCTTAACAGATACTACAAAATGCATACATACATAGAAAATGCATACATCTTGAATCCTGCCAAATGATATACTTAACAGAGAAAATTTGGAACATGCCAACCCTTTTGGAATGAATGAGATGAGCACAGTTAATTTGATTTAGGTGACACAACAAATAATCTGTCCCTGTTTATATAGGACTTTATAAGTGATGTCCAAGACCTTGGACTGAACAGAGCCTATTGGAAGCCATTACAGCATGGAAAATAGTGAGCTGTGCCATGGTGGAGCTATAAATATTCATTCCTTTGGGTTCTGAGTGAATTGCAGTTCAGGATGGATTTCGAGGGCAGTCCCATGTAGAGTGCATTGTAATAGTCCAAACAAGAGAAAATCAAGACATGAATGACTTTGACTACGGCTGCTGATCCAGCAATGAGTGTAATTGTTAGATAAGGATTTGTGCAAAAGATCTTCGGGCCACAACTGCTGATTCCCAAACTTTGTACTGGTTCTGTATGGGGGAAATGCTATATTATTGAAAACTACAGATGGGAACATCCCATATCCAGGGACCTCTAAGAAACACATCACTCAGTCTTTCCAGCATTAAGTTGAAGTATAGAACATAGAATAACATAATTGGAAAGGACCTTGGAGGTCTTCTCATTTTTTATGTTATTTCTCATCTAGAGCTCCACAGACTCCAGCAATGGAAACAATTGATGACATCATTTGCTCAGCTTGGGTAACAAATCGATATTATCCATCATTTTCCTATGGATGTTAAATAGGAGTGGAAATATTGTAGAACTTTGAAGGACTCTGCAGAGTAGCTGTCTAGGGACAAATCTCCTCCTATCAATATCTTTGGAACTGATACTGGATGAAGGGGGACATATCTCACTGGCCTACCTAGTTCCAATCATCATTTATCTTTTCCTGCCCTCTATCAGTTGCCACCTCCATCTTCTTGTAATAAAATAAAAACATCTGACATGTTTTATTTCAGGCACCACTGAAAACCAAGTATTCTGTGCATGCAATGGTTTATGCATGGAACAATTTTCTACGTCCCTACAATTTATGTAAATGTAAGTATAGCATGAGTCAGTGCTGTTTTTATTGGATCTATTGGATCAATAGATATATAAAAAGAGTGTGTGAGAGAGAAAGAGAAAGAGGGAGAGATGAAAATGTAGCCTGTCAAGGGCTTGTTGATTATAAGTTGTTGTTGTTGTTTTTGTATAAAGAAAATTAGTTAAAACTTCATTCTGGTTTTTTGATTGCTGTACATTTGCTGTGTACAGCAGTGACACAGAATTATTATTACAGCCATTGATCTAAGGCACCAGAAATATAGTAGTTACTAAATGAGAAAGCTGATAATGATGTAGGATTTAGACGGAAAATTATAAGCTATCAGATGTTTTTGTAGTGTAACTGCTAGCATCTTATAGAATTGGCTAAATTGTTGGAATTATTCACCATCATGGTTCAGGAACAGAGTGGTGGGCCACCTACCCTGAAATGGAAAGTAAATAGCTATGATGACCTGATCCAGAATAAGAATGTTATTCTTGTTACAAAATAATACCATGGGCATTGGCTTTTAATTATATCTTTAGCTTTTAACTGAATTCCAAAATAACAAATGCTCAAACATTATAGAATAGAATAGAATTATTTATTGGCCAAGTGTGATTGGACATACAAGGAATTGTGCATATGGTCTCAGTGTACATAAAAGGAAAAAAGAAAAAAGAAAAAAAATACCTTAATCAAGAATCGTAAGATACAACACTTAGTGATAGTCATAGGTTCCTAATAAGCAATGACTTCATACTAGGAAACAAACAGAACAATATAAATCGTAAAAATACAAGCAACATGGTTATAGTCAAGAGTGGGAAGAAATAGGTAATCATAAGATACAACACTTAGTGATAGTAATAGGTTACTAATAAGCACTCAAATCATACTAGGGAACAAACAGAATAATATAAATCATATATTCATAAATCATAAAAATACAAGCAACATGGTTATAGTCATAAGTGGGAGAAGATAGGAGAGGAAGGATGAGAATAATAATAGTAATAGTCTTAGTAAATAGTTTGACTGTTGTGGGAATTAGTTGTTTAGCAGAGTGATGGCATTCGGGGGAAAATTGTCATTGTGTCTAGTTGTTTGTTTGTTTATTTATTTATTTTGTCGCATTTCTATGCCATCACAAGGCTAGTTCTTCAACCTCCTGTCTGTATGCAGATTCGTCATTGACTCGAATTAGACCAATCACTCAGTGGTGGGTTTCAAAACCCGGTGGTACCAGTTCACTATTGGTACCATGTGGGCGCGCTCGCTCACTTTGTGAGCGTGCAATGCTTCTGCACATGCGCAGATCATTTGTGATGACATCTGGGTGGGTGGGCGGAGCCTCCCACTGCCACCACTACCGGTTTGCCTGAACCGGGGTGAACCAGGAACAACTCACAACAGCAATCACTATTGCATCATCTGCAAACTTCAGTAATTTAACAGAGGGATTTTTTGAGATGCAGTCATTGGTGTAAGAGAGAAGAGAACTGGAGAGAGCAGCCCTGGGGGGCTCCTGTGCTAATTGTACGGGTATCTGATGTGATTTTGCCTGCCTTCACCTGTTGCTTCCTGTCTGTTAAGAAGCTTATGATCTATTTACAAGTGTGGTCAGGTACAGCTAGCTGATTTAGTTTAGTTAGAAGAATATCTGGAATGATGGTATTGAATGCAAAGCTGAAGTCTATAAACAGGACCCTAGGTCTTTGGAGATTCAAGATGTTGTTTTTTATATATTTTCTATTATATTTATTTATTTATTTATTTACATTTATTTATATTTATTTATATTTATTTATTTATTTATATGGGCCAAATTTAATTATTTTAAATCTATTTTTAATCGTACTTTATGTATAAATGTTTTTATTTTGGCTGTTCACCGCCCTGAGTCCGAAAGGAGAAGGGCAGTATAGAAATTCGAATAATAAATAAATATATTTATATTATATTTTCTATTATTTGGCTATGATTACAGCACAGGTACTACAGAGGATGGAAGATACAGATACTAGTTTACAGATTAAACTCAAAATATATAAAAAGAAAACTAGATTTAAAGGTTGATTATCAGTGGTGAAATCTTCCCCGGTTTGCCACCGGTTTGCTGCCCGTGTATGCGTAGTGCGCGACAAGCACATGCTGTGCGTGCACAGGTGCAGTGCATGGCAATGTACACTGCATGCGTGTGTGCACTGCGCACCAAATGCACGCTGCACACACGTGCATGCACAGTACACATAAAATGTGCACTGCATGTGGAAAAAGGAGGCTTGGGAAGGTAAGTAGAACAGCAAGGGGTAGGAACAGCTGTGCCGTGCAATTTAGATTCACTAGAAAGCAGGATTTCCTGCTTTCTAGTGATTTTAAATCATGTGGCACAGCTGATCATCGGAAATACCAGGTTTTTTACTACCAGTTCGCCTGAACCAGTAGTTTTTATCACTACTGATTTGCCCGAACTGTTGCAAACCGGTAGCATTTCACTACTATTGATTATATATAGATATTTGATGTAAGATCTTTGGTATCAGCTTCCAGAGGAACTGAATTTATCTTCTTCATCTCCAAAATGACACTAAATATGAACAGCCTTACCTCATATAAGAACTAGCCCCTAAAAGATTTTAATTCTAGATTATCATTATCTTGAGTACACAAAGTCAAATAGATTATTTAGTGTAATTGACATCCAAATGATCTCTAGGTGAGGTTGGATGTGTCCCAAGATTCAGTTTAAAAACAACTCTGCCATTAAATGTCAGAAATGTAGCACAAGAATCCTGCACAAAATCTGTTTATTTTCTTCCCTTCCTCAAGCCTCAGCTTCCTTTCTTGGCTTGCAATATTAAAACAAAAAAATCCCCTCAAAACTACAATTTCAGGATTGCACAAGTATATATTTTTATGCAATCTACCTATTAAGACTGTTTTGAATAACTTTATTGGCAGGGACCTTTTTGCACTTCTGACTATAGAGAGAAACATCAATTCCTGACTTCATCTATGGTTCTATGGACTTATGGACTATGTCTTCTTAGTTCACAAAACATTTTAATATTTGATACACTTTAACTATGTAATTTATAATCTGGAAAAGGAACAGAACATAATAACAAAAAAGTGTGACATGCCCTCAATATATAGAATAGGATGGGCATTCCTATCCTTAGCAATTCCAGTCAGCAGATTATAGGGCAGTAAAAAGAGATACAGTTGTCTGCCATGGTTCTTAGCCAAGCTCATCAACTGTAGGACAAAGTTCAATAGCCGTATTCAGAGTATCGTTTCATACGTCAAAAGAAATTGTAAAGCATGAGCCCTGAGAAAAACATCTAAAAGGTCACAGCCATATATATATATATTGCTATTGAACTATCAGTGATGGAGATCTCTCTGTTCATTTTTAGAGATTCCACATTTTGGGGAGTCATATCAGTTATTTGTTCTTCCTTCAGCTCCAGAGTTTACCTGGCTTGTATTGCAACACATTTCTTTCCACAAAAATGTGTTCAATTCCAGTACTCAATCCAGGGGAGATTGAAGATGAAGTTTGTAGTCTGATATCATGATGGATTTATATTATTATTATTATTATTATTATTATTATTATTATTATTATTAGTTAATCTTTAGTGAGATTCACAGCCTTTGAGGCTGGTTAATAGCTCAGCAGCTCGAGTCCTAACCAAGGACCTAGGAACTGTTAAGGTATCGTCGGAGGATGTAAGCTGTTTCGAGTAAGGTGGTTTTTTGTAGAGTCAAAATGTTCAAGTCCGGCAAATTTAGAATTTCTAAATAGCGGGGTAGCCCTTTGGGTATTGCTCCAAGGGCTCCAACTACAATTGGGACAACACACGATTTCTTTTTCCACAGTCGCTCAACTTCAATTTGCAAATCCCAGTACTTTGTGATTTTTTCTTGCTGCTTATCTTCAATCCGTGCATCACCAGGTATTGCAATGTCAATGAACCATACTTTTTTCTTTTCAACTATTGTTATGTCAGGTGTGTTGTGGACCAAGTGCCTGTCAGTCTGAATCCTAAAGTCCCATAAGATCTTGAGTTTCTCATTCTCTAAAACTTTCTCAGCCTGATGTTCCCAGTGGTGGTGGTTATTATTATTATTATTATCATTATTATTATTATTATTATTATTATTATTATTATTATTATTCTTGAAATTAAAATAATTCTTGAAAGTAAGTTGGTTTTTTTAAAAATATAAGTTATTTTTGTACAATAATTTATTTTCTCAGAACAAAACACAACACATCTAATGACCATTGAAATAAATACCTGGCTAAATGTTTCTTCTGAGAATTATCTATCTTTGCTTGCCTATCTATCATCTATCTATCTATCTATCTATCTATCTATCTATCTATCTATCTATTTCCTAAACCTTGCCATATGACATTCGGGGGAATCTGGAATGTGCCCACTCAATCTGAATTTGCAGGACAGGAAAATACGGTCAGGGAAGTGACCCTGCAAATAACAAAAATATTTGTGAAGATCCTAACAAAAATCAGTTTTAATGTGTCATATTAAGCTAAGAGTTGTTTCAAAACTCCAAATGATTAGAAAATGTAACAGAAAGCTGAAATGGCTCAGAATACCATGAGACTCGATTCTAATTTTTAGTCTGTCCATCCTACATCCCAAAAACTGGGATGTAGAAATAAATAAATCAGAATGGATACTTTCACTATTCAACTAGGAAGAAGGCAATGATATCAACAATTATAATGAATAAAAAGACAGACTAGAATGGGTGAAGTAGCTTGCCTCTTAAGAGATGCTCATTGCTTTCTGCTCTATTTAGCATATTTATCAAGGACAAAATTAATGAAGTAAAATAAGTGATAAACCAGGTTAAGTAAATGTGAGGAAGTAAATTGTAGTAATGACATATAACTAAAGAAGTCAGCAGAATGTATTCAATGAAATCAATTTGATTTGTCAGAAAGACTGCAAAATAATTGACAGTAGGGGAAAAAAACCCAAACGTGTTTCAAATATTTTTGTAGCAGAGGTGTTTGAAACACCCTTAAATAAATAAAAACTTGTTATGTATTTGAGAAACAAAATAGAATTCAACACAATGCAGAACAAGAAACCTGATAAAAGTAGGTTTCCAGTTGGGAAAAAAATATCTAGACTGTATATTTATTTACTCTATAGATGTATATCAGGATTAGTAACTTCAGATAATATCCCAGGATGTAATATAGAAACTTCAGCAACCTAATACCCAAGTGATAAATTCTATGGCAAAATGACTACATTTCAGTACTGTGGTTTTTTTTGAAGTGGTGATGGTGGTGGAGGAGGATGATTAGGAAGAGGGGGAAGAGAAGGAGCGGCAGGAATGAGGACTTGCTTCTTGTGGAGACTAGAAAATTGATGTCCTGCTCACACTGGAAGGCATTGTGGCCAAAAGGCAGCTGGATCCAGGATCCGGACAGCCAAAAATTTGCTCTGTATTAAAGAGAGGTTTTTTGAGATTACCTCATGAGCTCCAGACAGCTGGGTTTATTTTGTGAGTTGATGGCAGAAACAGATGCTTTTGTGATTTAGCTGCAAATTGGAGGTTACATTATGCTTTGAGCCATTACATGGATTCAAAGTTACCAAATCTTATCTTTTTAATCAGTTTTGAGTTCAATTGTTTATTTACTGATTGCAAATAGTTTGGAACCATAAGTCCGGTATTCACTGGGTGTCTCTTCAATCTGTTTAAGAAAAAAGAAAATTACATGTTTCCAGCATTGTAAATTTTTTGTTGTTTGAAATACACAGAAAAGAGTGATCATAGCATTGTTTCTAGAAAACCTTCAACATCAAGAATTTGGATGAAATTTATTTTAAAAAAGACTTTGAAGTTAGTTAGAAAGATCCCCTCACTTGGGAAAAATTATCTGCTTACATTCCAAGTTGATAACAAGATCTTAAAGGTTGATTGCTATAGAGTACCAAATGGCAACTTTAAAAGAAACATTTGATATTTGGCTCCAAGAAATACTTAAATTACATAACTGTATTCTTCTTCTTCTTGTGCCATGTCTGTCATCGGACATTGGCGATCATGTTGGCAATCCAGCATGATAATATAATATAACTGTATACCGGAACCAAAAGTTCTTATTGAAGAGTAACAAGTTTAGGCACAAAGATAGAAAGACTCACTAATTCCCACAATGGAAGAGTGGATGGTAAAAGTGATAAAGTTAGAGGAGATGGATTTTAATTTATAAAAATAATTGTATCTAGTATTGTTTCTCCTTGGAAACTGCTTTTGAACTTTTTGCTCAAGCCTGGAAAAAAAATGAAATGTTGAATTTAGGTTTTAGTTATTAGATTTTGTAATTATAGAAATGGCTTGAAAAATTGTGAAATATAAATCAAAAGGTTGATGTATCATTTTTATGATCTACTGCACCAAAGAAAGTTGAAAGGCATCACATTTTCTTCTCTAGTTGCTTTTCTTTCCTTTTTTCTTTTTCTAATTTTTGTTTCTTCTATATTTTTACCTTATAATGAAACTTATAAAAAAGTTTTAAAAACAGGAAGCCAGGTCTGAAATCAGAGAGAGAATAATTGCAGATGATTGATGCTAGAAATGGGGGTGGTGAAGGATGGCAATAAGAACAACTTGAGAAGTCTTCAGTTTTTGTTCCTATCCTTAACTCTACAAAAACACAACAAAAACTCTGTAATGCCCCCCTTCCAATTCAACCTGGCATCTTACTGTGCCATCATTAGACAGCCTCCTGCATAAGGATGTAAGATATGTAACACTTGTAATATAGCCCTAGTAGGAATAGCCCTTAGATTTATATACCAATTCACAGTGTTTTTACAGACCTCTCTAAGCCGTTTACAGAGTCAGCATGTTGCCCCCCAACAATCTGGGTCCTCATTTTACCGACCTCAGAAGGATGGAAGGCTGAGTCAACCTTGAGCTGGTGAAAATCTTAACTGCTGAACTGTTGGCAGTGAGCAGTCAGCAGAATTAGCCTGCAATACTGCATTCTAACCACTGCACCACCAGAGCTTTTATAATTTGGTTTGCTTGCTTTGGATTTAAACTATGTAATGATAATTTATAAAGCATGGATTGTGTCTTAATTTAATCTGCAAACAGTCATTAATTGCTTCAAAGTATTTTGAAGATAACATTTTTGAAACTGGGCTCTAATGTATAATAGCTGTTATTTTCTTGTCCGCTATATATTTAAAGTCTAACATGGATAATAGTATCATTTACTCCATGTAAACTTATTCTTCAATTTGGTTGTTCTTTGGAAAATCAGAAAATGCAAACAAGGCCACTACATTATTTTAACTTCAATATAGTCTGTTTCTCTCCATTTATTAAATAAATGTTCCTTATGGTTGCAAAAAAGAGACAAAGTAGCATATTATACCTGTCTTTTGGAGCAATTACTTCATGCAGAGACAATATTTTTAAATCAGTTACTAGTGCAATCTTCACAGCAGTCGTCCTCCCTATAACAACTAAACAACTTTGAAATGCACAATTTTCGAAGATGGAAGAACTTTGCAAGCGCAATTATTAGTCTTACAGGTGTTGCTACTACAACAGGTGTTGCAGTTACAAACAGTTGGGTAATAGTTCTAGATGCTGGGAACTGTAGTCCATCTGATGGACACAAGATCCCTAAATTATAAAATTATAAATTCTTTGCTATATTATATTTTGATTGGGAGAATTACTGTATTTATTGTTGTGTGGAATCTCAATCTAGACTAGAGGGAGGGATCAAGACAGACACAAGTTTCGAGTTGCTGCATTGCAATAAGCAGCCATGCCAGACCACTGAAAGAATCCTTGAAGGTTTATTTTGCCATTCCCAAGGGTGTGATTCTTATAACATAGATGACTAGCAATACACTACTGTTGAGACTCTTCACAAACGGTTCTGGTTGATTTTGCTTGACAGAAGTAGGCTTATATTTAGATTTGGGTGGAAATGGAAGAGAAGTACTTTTCTTGGAAGCAGTCATCAGTTTTTCCTTCTGCCTTGATTTACAGTGAGTAAATCTAGAGTAAATCTACAGTGAGTAAATCTAGAATTTCTTCCATTTATGTAATATATGAGGAACCTGTATATTGAAAACTGGGAGTGGTTTGAAATTGTGTGCATCACATGTTGTTTTTCTGACATGCTTTACTGAGGTCAATGTTTTAGATTTCCTCTCTATCCCCATTTGGGGTGGGTGGGTGGTGGAATCATTTTACATGGTGGTATGTAAATATGGTAAAATCCTGCTTTTACATAGCTTTTATTTATTTATTTATTTATTTATTTATTTATTTATTTATTTATTAAATTTATATACCGCCCTATTCCTAAGGGACTCAGGGCGGTGAACAGCGAACGATAAAAATACATTTAATACAAACGTTAATTAAAAAAAAACAATTAAAATATACTAAACACTCTGGTCCTAGATAATTCAAGACATCCCAGTTTAAAATAAAATCAAAAAGCAATATAAAGGGAAAGTTAGGCCAGGCCGGCCTGCTGAAACAGGAATGTTTTGAGGGCACGGCAGAAAGTGCGCAGATCCGGAATCTTCTGTATCTCTGGGGGGAGCTCGTTCCAGATGGTGGGTGCCCTCATAGAAAAGGCTCTCCCCCTGGGGGCCGCCAGTCGACATTGTTTGGCTGACGGCACCCTGAGAAGCCCCTCTCTATGGGAGCGTGAGAGGCTATTTTACATAACAAAAACTACTCAAAGCATTGATGGTACCATACAAAGATAGCTAAAATGGTTTTTAAATAAAATATTAAAAATCAACACAGAAAAACGTATATGTGAAAGCAATCATATTTTCACTATACCCTTCCATAGACACATAGGCAGCACATTTTGTTTTTATTTAAACTTCTAAGCCAATCACTTGGTTTATGTCTATGTGAGACATTTGTTAAATGAGTTTTACCCCATTTTATGACCTGTCTTGCCACTGTTGTTAAGTGAATCACTGCAGTTGTTAAGTTAATAACACAATTATTAAGTGAATCTGGCTTCCTCACTGACTTTGTTTGTTAGAAGCAGTGGTGCGATTCAGCCTGTTCGGGCCTATTCAGGTGAACCTGTAGTTAAATTGCTGGCTGGCCCTGCCCTGCCCCACCCCTTCTAGGAGTCCCCACGCACCCCATTTTGACTCCCCCAGGTAAGTGCAGGGAGGCCTCCTAGGCCCAAAATGGGAGTGTAGGGAGAGCAGCCTACCGCCCCAGGCTTCAGGGAGGCCTCCTAGGCCCAAAATGGAGCACAGGGGGTGTGGTGTGCTCCCCCACTGCCCATTTTTGCACCCAGGAGGCTTCAGGGAGGCCTCCTAGGCCCAAAATGGGGCTGCCTGTCACACCCCCTGGCCATGCCCACCATGACCATGCCCACTCAGTCAGTCATTAGGGCAGAGAACGATTGTCAAATTATTTGAATCCCACCACTGGTTAGAAGGTCACAAAAAGTAATCAGATGATTCTGAAACACTGCAACCATCATAAATATGAGTCAATTGTCAAGTGCCTGAATTTTCATTAAGGACCATGGGGATGCTGCAATAGTCATAAGTGTGAAAAATGGTCATAAATCACTTTTTTCAGTGCTGTTGTAATTTTGAATGGTGACTAAATGAACTGTTGTAACTTGATGACTACTTGTATGCAACAGAAGGGCTTCTGAATACGTAGAGTTAGCAGGACTCACATATACCCACAATGGAAGAATGGATGGCAAAATTAATGGAGTTGGCAGAGATGGTGAAATTGACTGCTTTGATTAAAGAAAAGACTTTATCCAGCCTCATTTCTATTTGAAAACAGTCTTGGATTTTTGTTTGAAAGAAATGAAATTTTAACTTTAGGGTTTGATGATTACATTTGGATTTATTTATTTATTTTATTTATTTATTTAATTTAATTTTTATACCGCCCTTCTCCAACAGGACTCAGGGTGGTGAACAGCCAAGATGAAACATAACATATAAAATTTAAAAAACAGTTTAAAAGACATTAAATAATTTCAGCCCTCAATTTAAAACAACCCAGTTAAAACCAATTTCAAATTAAAACTGAAAGGATGGGATCAAGCCAGCCCGGCCAGATGAAATAGATGTGTTTTCAGGGCCCGACGAAAAGTCTGGAGGTCTGGTATCGTGCGTATCTCTGGGGGTAGGTCGTTCCAGAATGCAGGTGCCGCCACAGAGAAGGCTCTCCCCCTGGGGGTTGCCAGCCGACATTGTCTGGCCGACAGCACCCTGAGGAGGCCCTCTCTGTGCGAGCAAACTGGCTGGTGGGAGGCTATTGGCGTCAGAAGGCGGTCTCGTAGATACCCCAGCCCTAAGCCATGGAGCGCCTTAAAGGTGGTCACCAACAACTTGAAGTGCACCCGGAAGACCACCAGAAGCCAGTGCAGCTCGCGCAGGAGAGGTGTCACATGGGTGCACCCCATCGCTCCCATAATCCCCCGCGCGGCCGCATTCTGGACCAACTGGAGCCTCCAGATGCACCCCAAGGGAAGCCCCATGTAGAAAGCATTGCAGTAGTCCAGGTGGGAAGTGATGAGTGCCTGAGTGACCATGCGTAGGGAGTCCCGATCCAGAAAGGGACACAACTGGTGTAAGAGGCGGACCTGATAAAAAGCCCCCCTGGCCACGGCCGTCATATGCTCTTCTAAAGACAGCCGGGCATCCAGGAGGATGCCCAAGTTGCGAGCCCTCTCCGTGGGGGCCAATGATTTGCCCCCAATAACCAGCGATGGCACCAGCTGGCTATATTGGGATGCCGGAAGCCACAGCCACTCAGTCTTGGAAGGGTTGAGTCGGAGCGTGTTTCTCCCCATCCAGGCCCGCACGGCCTCCAGGCAGCAGGACATCACTTCAAGGGCATCGTTGGGGTGGCCTGGGGTGGAGATGTACAGCTGAGTGTTATCAGCGTACTGATGGAACTCCCCCCCAAAGCCACGGATGATCTCACCCAGCGGCTTTACATAAATGTTGAACAGAAGGGGCGAGAGGACCGACCCTTGCGGCACCCCACAAACAAGACACCTCAGGGTCGACCGCTGCCCCCCTGCCAACACAGATTGCGACCGGTCAGAGAGGTAGGAGGAGAACCACCACAAAACGGTGCCCCCCAACCCCTCCAACCAGTGCAACATGATACCATGGTCGATGGTATCAAAAGCCGCTGAGAGATCTAACAGGACCAGGATAGAGGAACAACCCCTATCCTGAGTCCTCCAGAGATCATCCACCAACCCAACTAATGCCGTTTCCATGCTGTGCCAAGGCCTGAAGCCGGACTAGAGCGGATCTAGATAGACAGCTTCATCCAGGTACTGTGGAAGCTGCTGGGCCACCACACTCTCAACAACCTTCGCAATAAAACAAAGGTTGGAGACTGGACAATAGTTAGCCAAAACAGCCGGATCCAGAGAGGGCTTCTTGAGGAGGGGCCTCACCACCGCTTCTTTCAAGGCGGCCGGTAGGACACCCTCGCTCAAAGAAGTGTTAATAATCCTCTGGAGCCAGCTTCGTGTAACCTCCCGGGAAGCCAGCACCAACCAGGAGGGTCACGGGTCCAATAAACATGTGGTTGCATTCAGCCGTCCCAGAATCCTGTCCATGTCCTTGGGAGCCACAGGATCAAACTCGTCCCAGATAACACTCTCAAGACCTGCCTCAATCATCCCATCCGGACTTACCCAGTCAGAGGCCAGGCCTTCCCGAATCTGAGCGATCTTGTAATACAGATACTGCACAAAATCCTCAGCTCGACCCTGCAAGGGATCATCCCGCGCTCCCAGATGGAGGAGGGAGCGGGTCACCCTAAACAGGGCGGCTGGGCGATTATCTGATCATGCAATAAGGACAGCAAAATAGCTAGATTTTGCCGCTTTTATCACCACTAGGTAGGTCTTAATTTGAGACCTCACCAGTGTTCGGTCGGATTCGGAATGGCTGGTCTTCCAACCGCTCTCCAGGCGTCTTTTCCGGTGCTTCATCTCCCTATTTATAATGATAGCAGTCATGTTTCTTATGATTTATTCTAGTTCAAAGGGTCGTTGATTTTTGGATTTTTATCCGTACTACAAAAAGTTAGAAATTAGAGTTTTTTTCCCCTTTCAGTTTGCATTTCCCAATTTTGTTGTATCTTTCCCTCTTTTTTAACTCTTTTCTTTTTTTCTATTTTTTGAAATTTAATACTTTTTTTAAAAAAAAAGGACAATTAACACATTTCATCCACAGCTATAAACCATTATAAAATGCAAGATACTTAAATTATGTATTTGAATATTTCTAGAAACAATGGTGGATTAAGTGCTATTAAGTAATATTTCAATAGCAATAGTCACGAGTGAATAAAGTGCTATGTTTACTGTTCATTCATTCAATTACCATATCATTCATCAAAAGAGTTGAAATCGATTTATATCAAACAGGACATAGAAAATATTTAAAAATACTGATTTTGTGTTCCCAGAAAATTCACCCTTCAGCGCTAAGCCTCAGAAATGGAGGTAGACAAATTTCAGTATTATGTTGTACAATTTTTCTGGGGAAAATACATATTATTTACATCTATGCATTCTTATCTAACAACAATAACAATTTTATTTCCTGAAATAAACCTGACTTTAGGGCAACTTTTCCCCACATAACATAAACTACACAGTATGAAATTGCTTACCTTATTGTTAAAGAATTTAACAATAATTTTAAGTCAATTTTAATGTAAAATTAAATTAATTTCAAATATTTTTTCTTTCAATAATAATAATTGTGTCAGCAATTTTTGTTCAGGCCAACAACATGCAAATTGCAACATGCAATTACAATGGTCTGTTCCAGGGATGAAATCTAAAAATTTTCCCTACCAGTTCTGTGGGCATGATTTAATTGGTGGGCGTGGCTTGGTGGTCAGGTGACTGGGTGGGCGTGGCCAATAATAATAAATAATAAAAATAGTAAACGAAGTACATAAAACAAAAAAAGGTACCAAAAACCAACTATCACAATTTACACACAACACAATACAACTGACTCACACACAATGTAAAAGCAGCTGCACTTGATGCAAATTGGCCCCTGCAACAAGCAGGAATCTCACACAGCCACAAAAAGCTCAAGAACCAACTTTCACACTTTTTCCACACAAAATGCCACATACAGCTTTGTGAGACTTGTGTGTTTGTGTAGTTAGAGTGAAAACTACAGAAACACACCAAATCTCAGTAAACTGCACAAATATTTTATTTTATTTATATGTTTAGATAAAAGCAGCTAAATTTAAAACTTCCTTAACTTTAAATTGCTATGTTTTTTTTAAAAATAAAACTCCTAAAAAACCCCAATTAACTATTTTTTAAGCTCCCCCCCCCCAAAAAAAAAACCAGTTACCCAACTGAAGACATAAGGCAGGCAGATTCAGCTGCTAGCTGATGCAATGGATTGCAGCAGCCGAAGTAAGGCAGGAAAAGCGAGCAAGCCCGAAAGAAGCAGCAAGAGGCCAAGCAGGCAAGTGGGCGACTGGGAGATTGGGTGAGCATGGACGGGGGGGAGGGGGCAGGGATTTTTGCTACCGGTTCTCCGAAATACCCACCTCCATCGCTAATGGATCAGCCGATCCTGTCCGAACCAGGAGCATTTCACCCCTGGTCTGTTCAGAAACTATGAAACACTCAAGGAACAGTTTGGAAAATGTCACCCATCTGAAAATTCCTCAATTATGCATGATAAACCAGCCAACTTTCCAGTTTACAGTAAAGCTGTTATCAAGAATCTGAACAAGTTCCCACCCAATGAACTGTAAGAAAAATTGAGCTCTAAAGTGTAAGTAATCCAGTTGATGAAATGTTGGTAACCTTATTTCTTACCCTTTCAATGAATCTTGTTACAGAAGGCTCTGTGGAAATGTTAACTGAAAAGGCTACCAAGAGCCTGACAGTAGTAGCCTTGTTAGCAAAAGCCTATGTCATTCATAAATAAGAAAAGAACATGGGAAGGTTTTTTTTTGAAAACCCAATCCTCTTGTTCTTCTTCATGCTGCTGATCAGTTCATGCTTTTCATTGTACTGAGATTCACAGTGTAAGAGAATATTTGATCATCTTCTACCTACTGTGTTTTCCTGAAAATAAGCCCTATCCTGAAAATAAGCCCTAGCTTGATTTTTATGCATGTGCCTAATATAAGCCCTACCCCCAAAATAAGCTCAAGTTAAGGCCCTGCCCACTCCATCCCACTGTTTGGTTTTATGAGGTGGTCATGGCTCATGCATAAAAATCAAGCTGGAGTGGGGATGGAGTTACCCCACGTGCCCTGAAAACACTTACCTTAGGACCACCACAGCCAGGCCTCCCATGCCCTGACACCTGTTGCATTGTTGCCTGACTTCTTCTGCAGATGCTTGCGGGCGCTTGTGGTTGGATGCCATGTGGAGCATTGTGCCAGTGCCACCATTCCAAAGCCGGATGCCACATGATGCTTCGCATCAGTGCCGCCGCTCATGGCAGGATGCCACATGGCTCATCATGCCAGTGCGGCTGCTCATGCGCACAAAGGTGTTACATGCCACATGGCTTGTTGTGAGTGGCAGCACTGGCATGACATGCCACATAGTCTCCTGCCACAAACAGTGGCACCAGCACGATGAGCCATACAGCATCCTGCTGCAAGCAGTGACATCGGTACAATGTGCCACAGGGCATCTGGGCCATTGTAAACCGCCCTGAGTCTCCGGAGAAGGGCGGCATATAAATCATTTTTTTTTTAAAAAAAAGGAGCCACAAGCGGCCACAGAAGAATTTGAGCGGCAGCATGACAGTTGTCAGGGCATGGGAGGCCTGGCTGTGATGGTCCTAAGTTAAGCGGGTAAGACATCCGCCGAAAATAAGACCTAGTGCCTCTTTTGGAGGGAAAAAATAAGAACAGATCTTATTTTCAGGGAAACATGGAATAAAATACCTATCAGGTTTGTCTGGATTTTTACACTCCTGAAGGAGTTATGAAGAAAATAGTATTGTTTCATAACAATTACTAGTCTCACAGGGAAAGATCAGAGAGCCAGCTCTTCCATTCAGGAGAAGTTAATATAACCTATCTTCTCTCTTCATTATTCAGTCCTGATTTTTGTTTTATTGTTCTCTTCTGTTCTGTTTTATTGTTCTCATTCTGTTGAGTTACACATATACTTCTCAGCAATTCCTTGAAAATGGGGGAGGTTTCTGATTCTGCTCAGCATTTATAGAATTCAAAGACATGACCTCTGAGTGTCATTAGAACAATAATGTCACCTTCAATCTTAAAGAGGGGAATTCCTTGAACTTTTGTTGTCTCATTATGATCAGTTTCTTTATTGCTATGGTTATTATGATATAACTACATGCCCAGAGTAAAGTTTAGTTACTATTTATAAATAAAATATCATCTACATTTCTAATTCTTAAGGTTCTTATAAGCAGAATGTTATTTAATAATTTTGCTTATCACATACAGCATTTGTTGCTTGTATTTTTACAGGCATAATGACATGATTACATGAATTTTGTGTGAATCTTTACATATTTTAGTTCAGACATAAGTGTTTATAGCATGTTGAATCAAAACTCAGTGAAGAGTGTTGGTGTGTTTCCCCAGCAATTTTTATTAACGTTTAAACAATTTAATTTATGGGCTGTTTGTAGGGTTGAAAAAGAGCTACTTTTAAAAGCCAGCAGAATTATATAGAATAATACCTGAAAAGAGCAGTGTTCAGATTCAGGAAATTAAAGACTGGTTTGTTTGCTATCTGATACAAATTGTCAAAAATATCATTAAGACACATTGAGATAGGAATAAATAAAAATTGGTTCATGACTATCCAGAAATTTTGGCAGGCAAAATGAGAGCTCCTGATCTGAGCTGTCAACTTTGTAGTAAATTTCACATCCATTCCCTAACACAGGACTATCTGATAGTTGAAGAAGTGAATACAAATGTATTTACCAATATCTTTTAGCTCCCTTAAAATAGATTTCTTTTCTCCACTCTGTCTTCATTTTTAACTCACTATCATATTTCTTAGGATTCGTGTTTTAATTTTGTTAGCATTTTTGGGGAAGATTATTGTCAGGCAATAAATAGTATTGCTTAACTGCTAAGGTAATTTATTTTTATGATATTTTTTCATTTCATTTCAATTCATTCATTCATTCATTCATTCATTCATTCAATTTCCACAACCATCCATTTGGCTCTGGATAAGCCAAATTAAAAATGCTTTACAATTACTAATACTAAAACCTTTTTAAAATAATAAAAAATTAAACATCCAGATTAAATGCACAGGGGAGCCACATACATGGCCAGTTTGCAATACAGCATCTTCAGCACTCCAGCCAGGGGTGGGTTCTACTTACCTTTACTACTGGTTTGCAGTGATAAGCCTCCCACCGGTTTTACTACCAGTTCTATAGAACCAGCGCAAACCAGGGGCAACCCACCACTGACTCTAGCACATAGGAACATAGGTTTTTAGGGCCTTGCAATAGGCTAACAGGATTGAGGCCATTCTAATCTCCAAAGGGAGGATGTTCCATAGAGCAGGGGCCATTGCGGAAATATACCTGCAGAAAAAGGAATATACCACCTTTTTCTGGCGGCTCTGTAATATTTTGGTATGTGTGTGTGTAGAGCAGGGGTGGGTTCTACTTACCTTTACTACCAGTTCGCAGCAGGACTGTACGCACGTGCTTGCTTCGCTTGTGCATGCGCAGAAGCGTTTTGATGACGCCGGTTTTATTACCAATTCTATAGAACTGGTGCGAACCAGGGGCAACCCACCACTAGTGTAGAGTATTGTTTTGGCTGCCCATCTCTATATAATTCTACAGCTTCCATGGTGGCAACATGTCTTCAACTGAAAAAAACTAAATCAAAGTTGATTGGTCTGAGCTTGGATGTAAGTATAAGGGCTTGTTATAGCAATGTAATTGTTAAAGCTACAACAGTGTAACTTTAGCACTTCCTTTCTTTTTATTCTATCAGGCCAGCAGAACAAAAAACTCCCCCTTTTTTTGTTTGCATTAGAAAAAAATATTGCTGCATACTTATTTGCATGCAATTTGTTGTGCCTTATTGGCTGGCAGAAATGTTATTTGTTATTTTCATGTATTGCTTGCTACTAATTTCCAAGTGATTAATTCAGAAACATAAAATAAAGTCATAAACATTTTCCCCTTGTTTCCTTCCATCTTTTAAGCGTACAAATTTGTTCTTCTCTTTCTGCTAATTAACACCTGGTAAATACAATACAAAAATACGTATCCATTAATATTTCTAATATTACTTGTTTCATCATTGTTTCTGAAATAACATCGGTAATTGAATGTATGGAGAATATTCTGGACACACAGGTATTGAAGTGTTAATTACAATTTTTCTTTGTTGTATTTCCTCAAGCGTTGCATTTACAGTTCATTAATTGCTTCCCTTTCTAGGTCTGTCCTTGCCGCAGAAGAGACATGTATGACTGTTTCTTAGGAAGCCCTGCACTAGAATTATAAACCCTACACTTATAACAGAATAACAGAGTTGGAAAGGATCTTGGAGGTCTTCTAATCTAACCCAATCCCCGGTTCAAGCAGGAGACCCTATACAATTTCAGACAAGTGCTTGTCCAATTTCTTCTTAAAAATCTTTAGTGATAGAGCACCCACAGCTTCTGAAGCCAAGCCATTCCATTGATTAATTGTTCTGTCAGGAAATTTCTTCTTATTTCTAGATTGGTTGTCCCCAATATATTTTCTATATACATTTTTTATAACAAAGAACATTTTCAGTGGAGGAGGAAGTTACTTCAATCCTCATGGTTAACTTGTCAGGCACTTTATAGCATATGTAAAACTTCAATGCATTTTATATTCAGTTTGAAATTTTCAGGGGATCGACATATTACAGTTTGTCCTCAGTTAGCAACTACCTAATTTGGTGGCCATTCACAGTTAGGAAGATGGTGAAAAAGTAATTTTATTATCAATCCTTGCATTCAAAACAGTTGCAAGTCTATAAAATAAGGAAACCTGAAGTAAGATCATAAGCACAGTTGTGGTTTCACTTTGCAACCACTTCACTTAATGACTGACTTAATTGCCAGTCCCAATTATGATTTCAAAATGAGGACTGCCTGCATTTACATTCATACATACAGATAGAAACTGTATTACTAAACCTTGATCATTAAGTTTCAGTTTAACAACTGAAGTTTAACTATTTGCATTTACCCTAACTCCATGGCTTCAACACATATTATTTATTTATTCATTGGTTTTTTTTATACCACCTCAACCATGTGACTCTCATGAATGTGTATGTAAAGCAATTATAATAAAATACATATAAATTTAAAAATAATACCAAGAAACAAATGTACACTAACATGGAACATTACATAACTCCTTTTTTATGATCCTGTAATCCCTTAATTTGGGGTAGAGTGCATGTTAACATAAAATATCAATGGCATTAAACAACTTGTTAAAACTTGTATAAAAGCAATCCATTTTAACCTGATTCTAAAATGGTAACAAAGTTGGGCAAATCTAATTTTAAATAAATACCTTCCAGAAGCCATTCCATAATGTGAAAACATCACAGAGAAACACATATTTCTAGACTATTCCCCGAAATCCTCCTGAACATTACAGGAAATTCTTGATTTACAACCATAACTGAGACCAGAATTTTGGTGGTAAGCCTTTAAGTGAGATGCCCACATGACTACTTTCAACATCAGAATCCTGGTATTTACAGTTGTGTGGTTGTTAGTGATCATGAAGTTCATTAAGCAGAGCACAGATATCTCAGGGCATGGGGGAGGAGAGGCTCTGGTGGTACTCCAGTGCTATGCAATGCCAGGTCCGTAGTAAATAAAACCCCCCTCATTTGTGATCTTGTTCAGGAGGGGGGTGAGGACCTGGCAGGTGTTACGGAGACCTGGTTGGGCCAGGAGGGGGTTTCCCCTCGTTGAAATGTGCCCGCCAGGTTTCCAAGCATTCCATCAGCTGAGGTCACAGGGGAGGGGCGGGGGGGGTAGCGGTTATTATTAAAGAAGGTCTGAGACCGAGGGAGGCCACCGTTCCTCAGACGGCTGGCTGTGAATCCCTTTTTGTGAAATGGGGTCATGTGATTCAGATGGGTTTGCTGATCACGTACCTGGCTCCCTGCCACGTGGCAACAGCCATGCCCGAGCTACTCAACGTCATTGCTGCAGTGGCGGTTGATACCCCTAGGCTTATGGTCATGCAGGATTTCAACCTGCCGTCCATGTGTGAGACGTCTGAGGTGGCTTGGGAGTTCATGGCTTCCATGACAGGTGTAGACCTGACCAGTTAATTCATGGCCCTACCCACACGGGGGGAAACACGCTGGATCTGGTTTTTGTCTCTGGACAGTGGTTGAGGGATCTTGAGATAGGGGATATAGTTACCGAACCCTTGTCATGGTCAGATCACTCTCTCCTTTGTCTCGACCTTCGAACCGCTGCACCCCGCCGCAGGGAGGCGGAGCCAGTAAGATGGTTCCGCCCCAGGCGCCTGATGGAACCTGACAGATTCCAGATGGAGCTTGGGCCATTTCCTGAGGCTCTGGCACACGCCTCGACTGCAGACCTAGTGGCCGCCTGGGATAGGGCGGTCGCTGAGCTCTGGATCGGGTCGTGCCATTGCGGCCTCTGACCCGGCGCCGATCTCAATTGGCTCCTTGGTTTACCGAGGAGCTGAGGGAGTTGAAGCGCTGGAAAAGATGCCTAGAGAGTAGTTGGAGGGCCAGTCTTTCTGAATCTGACCGGATACTAGTAAGATCCCATATTAGGAATTACCTTGTGGCGATAAAAGCAGCAAAATGTAGCTATTTTGCTGCTCTTATTGCTTCATCAGATAACCGCCCGGCCTCCCTCTTTAGGGTGACCCGCTCCCTGCTCCACCAGGAACTCCTTGGAGGGTAGAGCCGAGGATTTTGTTCAATATCTGTATGACAAAATCACTCAGATTCGGGAAGATTTGGACTCCGACTGGGTAGTCTCGGGGGAGAGACTGGGGCAGGTCTTGAGAATGTTATCTGGGATGAGTTTGATCCTGTGACTCCTGAGGACGTGGACATGATTCTGGGCAGACTGAACGTGACCACTTGTTTATTGGACCCGTGTCCCTCCTGGTTAGTGCTGGCTCCCCGGGAGGTGGCGCGAGGCTGGCTTCAGGGGATTATAAATGCTTCGTTGGGTGAGGGTGACTTTCCCGCTGCCTTGAAAGAGGCGGTGGTGAGGCCTCTCCTCAAGAAGCCTTACCTGGACCCGGCAATGTTGGTAAACTATCGTCCAGTCTCCAACCTTCGCTTTGTGGTGAAGGTTGTTGAGAGTGTGGTTGCGCAACAGCTCCCCCAGCACCTGGATGAAACGTCATATCTGGATCCGTTCCAGTAAGGCTTCAGGCCCAGGTACAGCATGGAAACGGCATTGGTCACGTTGGTTGATGATCTCTGGAGGGCTCGGGACAGGGGGTGCTCCTCTGTCCTGGTCCTGTTAGATCTCTCAGCAGCTTTTGATACCATCGACCATGGTATCATGCTGCACCGGTTGGAAGAGTTAGGGGTGGGAGGCACTGTGTTGCAGTGGTTCTCCTCCTTTCTCTCTGACCGGTCGCAGTCTGTGTTGACAGGGGGGCAGAGGTCAACCCTGAGGCCCCTCATATGCGGGGTGTCGCAAGGGTTGGTCCTCTCGCCCCTCCTGTTCAACATTTATGTGAAGCCGCAGGGTGAGATCATCCGTGGTTTCGGGCTGAAGTACCACCAGTACACTGACGACACCCAGCTGTACATCTCTACCCCAGACCACCCCAACGATGCCCTTGAAGTGATGTCCTGGTGCCTGGAGGCCGTGCGGATCTGGATGGGGAGGAATAGGCTCAAGCTCAACCCATCCAAGACCGAGTGGCTGTGGTTTCCGACGTCCCGATATAGTCAGTTGGGGCCATCACTAACTATTGGGGGTGAATCATTGGCCCCAGAGAGAGGGCGTGTCCTCCTGGATTCATGGCTGTCTTTAGAAGAGCACTTGACAGCTGTGACCGGGAGGATTTTTCATCAGGTTCGCCTGATCTGCCAGTTGCGTCCCTTTCTGGATCGGGACTCCTTACGCACAGTCACTCATGCCCTCGTCACCTCCCGCCTGGACTATTGTAACGCTCTCTAAATGGGGCTTCCCTTGAAGAGCACCTGGAGGCTCCAACTGGCGCAGAGTGTGGCCGCGCAGGTGGTAATGGGAGCGACATGGCTTTCCCATGTAACACCCCTCCTGCGCAAGCTGCACTGGCTCCCGGTGGTCTTCCGGGTGCGCTTCAAGGTTTTGGTTACCACCTTTAAAGTGCTCCATGGCTCAGGACCTGGGTACTTGCGGGACCGCCTACTACCACCAATAGCCTCCCACCGGTCAGTATGCTCCCATAGAGAGGGCCTCCTCCGGGTGTCGTCGGCCAAACAATGCCGACTGGCGGTCCCCAGGGGGAGACTCTTCTCTGTGGGGGCACCTACTATCTGGAACGAGCTCTCCCCGGAGATACGGAGGATCCCGGATCTGCGCACCTTCCGCCGCGCTTTAAAGACCTTTTTATTTCACCAGGCGGACCTGGCCTAATTTTCTCCCTCTTTTATAAAAGATTTTTAATTTTTAATATTTTTTAGTATTTTATATATTCAAATTTTAAAATTGGTTTAAAATTGATTGGGGTTTTAATTTGTCTGGGCCAAAACTATTTAATTTGATTTTAATTCCACTTTTAAATTTTGTATGTATGTATTTTATTGTTTGGCTGTGCACCGCCCTGAGTCCTTCGGGAGTAGGCCAGTATAGAAATCAAATAAAATAAATAAATAAAATAAAATAAATGGCCATCCTAGTCCTCCTCCTGCTGTAGGAGGTCCACACATCTGACCCATCTCCTGGTTTCACCAGGCCTTCTTTCTCAAAGCTGCCTCAAAACCAGTTATCACAAGCCATAAGCGTTTTTGGTTTGTGTTGAATGTGTATGTGTAGTAATAGTGCTTTGTTTAATTGGTTTTTATTTATTTTTCTCAATGTTCATATATATTTCTATTGAAACTCAAGGTTTCCCTAATTGTTGCCATATCTGTTAAAGTGCAAACTCAATTATCTCATGATTCTGATATACATATATCACAAAGATAGCCTATGGCTATTTTCAATTTCAATTCAATATAAAATCCAGGCATCTCATCGTTTCATTTGATTTTCTAAAATAACTACATTTTCCAAACACATAAATCAATCTGTTCCACAGCTTCTTTGGTATAGTGGAAGAGCTGTATTCAAAATATATCAGGGAAGCCCAAGTCAAATATTGGCATTATTTCAGCTTAATCACAAGCAATAATTTTTACATTTGTACATCTGTAGGGCATGAATTTGAAAATATGTTCTTATGTTCAAAAGCTATTTTCCTATTCCTTAGATTTCTATTAATAAGTTTATCTTTATTTTCTTCTGCCTTCTCTTTCCATATGCCTTATTGCCATTTTCTCTTATATAATGCAATAACATAGAATAAACAGAGGATTTTAAAAAAATATTCCCTTCATCAGAAGACAGTAAATGTTCTCTTTCCAGATGCTTCTAAACAACTTCCCACTACTCTGTGCAAGTATTTGGAATACCACTATGTTCCCAATTTTGGTTTTATTTCATTGTTCTCTTTCACTTCTTATGCTAATAAAATATTTTATATGCTAAAGGAAAGCATCTCCTTTTATATGCATGAATATATATTTCTTCACATGTCCAAATACTGTTTTCTACTCTTTTCTAAAAACTTGCTGAAGCGCGTTTCTAATATTTTCAAATTCTACCTTTCTATCTCATTTAATTATTTGTCACAATCATTTAAAATAGATCATTTGTGCTGTACTTTTGTTGTCTATTTTCAAATTTCATTCATTTTTAGACAGCAAACTATTTTGAGAAGAACTTTTCTTTATGCTTTTTTCCAATTAGTTTAAAAGCCATTTCTGTAATGATATTCAACCTGTTTTCATACATGAATTTTTTTTTCTCAAGGTCATAATAACACAGTCTGCACCTCTATTTTTTTAGCATTTTTTCTTCTGAGCAAGTCCATAAAATGTAGGAGTAAGTTATTAAAACTGTAATATAATTTAAAGTCATGCTATTGCCCAGGAGAGTATTTTAAAAGATATGTTGCTGTAGGTCAATTTACAAGTAACTTACAAATATATTGTTACTCTAGGGTAAACATCTCAAGTGTTTATATTTGATATAGAACATCTTAAAACTTGCATTTTTGCAATTTTGATATCATCATTCAGTCAGTAAATGATCAAGGAAAGAAAATATTGTAGAATATTCAAAGTTGTTTAAGGAAGAAATGGAGGACTTTGAAAAGCAGAGTTTATGACTGCAATGAAGAACAAAAGACAATGGGAAGACCATTTCTCCTAACCTTCTTAAATAAATGAAAGCCCCAGAAATCATTCACAAGTGCTCCAGTCAGTTGCTCCTCATGAGGATATTGCAATGGTGTGTGTGTGTGTGTGTGTGTGTGTGTCTATGTGTGTGTCTAAGAATGCAATCTGTTGTTTTTGAATCTTTAACCTCAAATTTGGATTGAAATTTGCTATTTTTATAATGGATATAAAAAAATCTATACACGCTGGTTAAACTGCTAGGTTTTTTATTTATTTATTTTTTATTGCAAAAGTTTTACAATTACATTTTCACGCCATTTCCACCCCCCAACCCACCCCAACCTCCCCAACCACCCTAACCCTCCCAAACCCCCCCTAGCCCTCCCCAACCTCCCCTAACCCACCCCTCCCCCCGGACTTCCACAGAGTATAATCCAATCAAAATCCCCTTTTTATAAAACTTGAACCCCTCCATCCCCCATATGATTTTTCATCTTCACAAAATTCAGATATTTCTATCTTTATATAATACTTTCAGTAAAAAGCTATTTGGTACTTCCTAGTTTGATATTTGTTCTGCACATAATCTATCCACTTTTTCCACTCCCATTCATAAGTCTCGTGTGAGCAATCTTTTAGATATGCTGAAATCTTCGCCATCTCTGCAAAACTGGCCATCTTCAAAATCCATTCTTCTACGGTGGGCAAAGTTTCATTTTTCCAGTATTTACCTATCAATAATCTCACTGCTGTTATCATATACAATATCAACTTTGTTTCATCCAATGTAAAACCCTTAACTATACCCAGTAAAAACAATTGTGGAGAAAATTGAATTTTTTTTCTTCAAAACATTCTGCATGACCCACCAAATTTTTATCCAAAAAGCCTTAACTTTCTTACAAGTCCACCAAACATGGTAATATGTAGCATCTAGGTAGTCACATCTCCAACATTTTGGCTGAACATTAGGGTACATACACGACAATTTCTTAGGATCTAAATGTCATCTATAAAACATTTTATAAAAATTTTCCCTCAAATTCTGCGACTGTGTAAATTTAACATTCTGAACCCAAATTTTTTCCAATGTTTCCAACATCACTGGCTCTGCAAAATTTTGTGCCCACTTAATCATACAATCTTTAACCAATTCAGTTTCTGAATCCCTTTCTAACAAAACATTATAAAGCCTTTTAATATGCATTGGACTTTTCTCTTTTATATGTCTAACCAATTCTTCCTCATGCAACATTATATCAATTTTTTGGTCCTCTTTCCATCTCAATTGAAGTTGATTATACTGTAACCAAGTTAGATTAATGCCTTCATCCAACAGTGTTTCTAATGTCTTCAGTTGCCATCTGCCCGCATCTGCAAAAAGAACTTCTTTATATAACCCCCCCACAAGTGACATTATATTTGTATTCCACATAATATGACCAAGATCCAGCCATAGCGGTATTTTGTAACCCCATTTGGATCGGTGCTTCTTCCAAACTCTCATCAAAGAATCTCTAAGTATATGGCTTTTAAATACTTTATCCACTTTGTTTTCATAAAATAAGTAGGCATGCCAACCAAATTCAAGATCAAACTTTCTATATTCAATATTCCAGTCTTTTTCTTTCCAAACCAATCACTTGCTTGAGTCAAAGCTGCTGCTTCGTAATATAACTGTAGGTTTGGAAGTTTAAAACCACCCCTTTCTGGAACATCTTGCATAATTTTCAATTTCACTCTCGGTTTTTTCTCGTTCCAGACAAACTTATTCAGTCCACTTTGCCATTCTTTCAAATGTTTATCACTTTTAAGCACCGGAATCATTTGGAACAAAAAAAGAAATCTTGGCAAAATATTCATCTTAACTGCTGCTATTCTTCCAAGTAAAGACAGCTGCAGTTTTTTCCAAGTTTCCAAATCTTTCTGAATATCTCGCCACAACACTTCATAATTATTTTGAAACAATTTCATATTTGATTCTGAAACCTGAACTCCTAGATATTTAACCTTTGGTACAATCTCAAAACCTGCTCTCCTTTCAAGTTCGTGTTTTCGATCTTGTGTCATATTTTTAACTATCATCTTAGTTTATTTCTGATTCAGTCTAAATCCTGATACTGTGCCATAGTCTTTTATAATGTCTTTCATCTGGATTATTGATTCCATCGGCTGTGTTAGGGTAACAACCAGATCATCTGCAAATGCCCTTATTCTGTAATCCTCTTGCCTTAGCACTATACCTTTCAAGATATTCGAGTCCCGTATTGTATTCAACAAGACTTCTAGTGTTAAAATAAATAACAATGGGGATAACGGACAACCTTGTCTTGTTCCTTTTTCAATATTAAAGTCTGTTGTCAAACTTCCATTAATAATAATCTGTGCCTTTTGCTCTTGGTAAATTGCTGAAACCGCCTGTATAAATTGATCCCCAAAGTCCATCTTTTTTAAGGTCTTTAATAGAAAATTCCAGTCCACTCTATTAAAGGCCTTCTCTGCATCCAAGAAAACCAGCACTGCAGGGATCTGTTTATTCCTCTCAAGATATTCCAATAAATCTATAACTTGCCTTACATTGTCCTTCATATATCTGCCCTCTATAAATCCCGCTTGATCATCGTGAATCACCTCTTGAATAACTGGCATCAACCTGTTGGCTAATACTTTTGCGTATATTTTATAGTCATTATTCAGAAGAGATATTGGTCTATAATTCTCAGGTTTTTTAGGACCTGCTTGCTCTTTTGGTATCAAAGAAATGTAAGCTGTTTTCCATGATGGGGGTATTTTATCCCCTTGTTGTATGTTACAAAATAAATCTCTAAGTTGTTCCACCATTTCTGCTTGCAAAGTTTTATAATACACCGCAGTCAAGCCATCCGTTCCAGGAGCTTTAGCTGTTTTCAATTGTTTAGTTGCTGCAATTATCTCCTCAACTGTTATAGGATGATTCATTCTTTCCTTTTGTTGGTTGGTAATTTTTGTGACTCTTTTATTTTCTAAATATTTTTCTATAAGTCCATTCTGCATATCATCTTTAGCATATAATTTAGTGTAATAATCTACAAAGACTTCTTTAATTAATTTTTGTTGAAAGATTTCTTTCCCTCCAATATCAATGCTATCAATAGTCCGTGTACTCTGCTTCTTCCTCAATGTATAAGCCAACCATCTGCCCAGTTTATTAGCATTACAAAATGTATTATGCTTTGCATATTGTAAATTTGTTGCAACTTGTTCCGCCATAAGCATTTGAAATTGATCTTTCAGGAGTTTTATAGCACCACGTGTTCTTTCATCTGTTGGATTTTTAATAAGTAACTGTTCTTTATTCTTTATTTCTGCTTCCATTTCAGATCTTTTCTTTTGTCGATTCAGTTTGTGTTTATAATTCATATGAATGAGTACCCCTCTCATGTACGCTTTACTCGCATCCCACACAATTTCAATTGGGGTATCCTTATTCAGATTCATTTCAAAAAATTCTTTCATCTGCTTTTTAAGTTCTGTTATATTTTTTTCATATCTAAACAGATTTTCATTTAATCTCCATGATCTTCTCTCAATCTTTCCAATCTCAATTTCTATCCATACTGGGCTATGGTCGGTTAGAGTTCTTGGAAAAATCTTTGTTCTTTTTGTCTTGACAAGTAAATCATCTGATAGTAAAATAAAATCAATCCTGGAAAAAGATCTATGTCTATCAGAGAAAAAAGTAAAGTCCAGTTCTTTTGGGTTATGTATTCTCAAATATCTTTTAATTCCAAATCTTCTTTCATGTCAAAAAAAGTCTGTGGTAGTCTAATCCTTGACTTCACCAAACTCTTTTTATCTAGTTTGGAATCAATTACTCCATTCCAATCTCCCATGATTAAAATAGATCTATAATCCCATTGCAGTATTTTGGTGTGCAAAGTTTTGTAAAAGTGATCCTGTTGTTGATTAGGAGCGTAAATTCCAATCACTAGAATTTGGCCATTTACTGTATGCAGTTCAATTGCTATAAACCTGCCGCCTTCATCTGCTTCTATAATTTTAGCTGATAGTCTTTTATTTAAATAAATGACCACACCATTCTTTTTTTCCAAGTTTGAAGCTATGAAATGTGTCCCTAGTTTTGAATTTATCAAGTATTTTTGATCTTGTGTTCTGACATGAGTTTCTTGTAAGCAAATTATATCATTATTAAATTGTCTCAAATATGTAAATAACTTCTTCCTTTTCTGTGGTGAATTCAATCCATTCACATTCCAGGATAGAAACTTAATCGTCATGTAGACTTTTTTGAAGCGACGAGCAGAATTGCCGAATATCTTCCGAAGTCTTCGGCTTTGCTCCCCCCATGGCTTCACTTTCTTGTGTAGTACTTTTGACTCCCTTTTTGTATTGTTGTGCCTTAGGTCTTTCCTGTTGTTGCTTTTCTTTAAGTTGCTTGGAAATTGCTCGAGTTACACGCTGGTCTTTAGCTTCAGCCATCCGAGCTAGGTCCAAAGCCACATCTCTTGTAGACAAAATTGGAGAAGATTCTAACAGGGGCTCCTCCAGAAAACCTCCTGTAGCACCCTGCATTTCCACTGCCTCTGGTTCCACTTGTTTAAGCTGCTCTTCCATCTCTTGCTGAAGTTGCTTCTCCTTGTCACTCTCCTTTATCTCCAACACAGTCGATGTACGTGGAGATGCTGATCTCTCTTTGAGAACAGTAGAATAGAAGTGTTCCGCCTTCTCAACAGTATTTAATCGATATCTTTCTCCATTGTACCTCAAAATTATACCAGTTGGGGCATCCCACCGAAATGGTATTTGTTGTTTTTTTAATTCATTCACTAAAAAGCCAAAATCTTTTCTATCTTTTAACATCTTAGGTGGTAATTCTTTATAAACTCCAATCTGGACTCCCTCCACTTTCACAGCAGAGAGAAAAGACTTTTGCAGAATATCATTTCTCATTCTTCTGTCTGTAAAATATATGACCACATCTCTAGGCAATTGTCTTTGTCTGGCCACCCACGAATTCACTCTGTAAATTTTGTCTATTTTGTAAAAAATCTCTTCAGAATTAATTTTTAACAACACAGCCAGAACATCAGCACAAATCTGTCTCAGGTCTTGTCGATCATTCTCTTTAAGACCTCTAAGCCTTATGGCAAATTCCATGGACCTGAATTGCATCATCGTAATTTCGTTTTCAACTCTCTGCATTTTATTATCAGCATCAGAAATTTTGTAATCAGTGTCCTTCATTTTAACATTCATTTCTGATTTAAATTCTTCCAATTTAGAATCAGTTCTAATAATAGCTTCTGACAGGCCAGAGACCACATTCATTAATTTATTAGTCACCTTGTTATAATTCTCTTGCACCAGCTTTTTAATTTCATTAATTTCTTGCTTAAATTCCTGTTGTGATTTTTGAAATTTATCATCCAAAGCCTGAGTAATAAAATCTTTTAAACTTTCAACATCAAAATCTTTTTTTGAGTCTGCTGGCTGGGAGGAGGCTGCTGCTCAGGTTTATGTGTGGGGGATCCCCCCCCTACTGCCTTTCCTTCCTGTTTAGGTTTAGAAGCCATTCTGCCACGTAGGCTAGTTTTTCTGAAAAAGGACATCCTTTTTCCTTTTCCACCACCACAAAGTCCTCTAAAAAAATCCCCCAGGATTAATCAGGTTGGAAATAGAACTTAAATTGAAGCAATCTCAGGCTTACTTTAAAAAAAGAATTTTTTCTCTTTTCTTTTTCCTTGTTACAGACAGCGCAACTTTGTAGCTGGTTAAAATAACATTAGAAATCCACTCTCACTTTCAGCCTGTAACGCTGAAGCCGAGCGCCATTTTTCAAGCCTCTTCCGCTCAGTCACACTTGCACTTTAAGTCAGAAAGTCACAAAAATAACAATACTTGCAGTTTAGAGGTTTAGAGGTTCAGGTTATTATTTTCCAATGATCGTTGAAGTTAGTTTCATTTAAATTGAAAGGTTGCTGCAGCCGACTTGCTCTGCGCTGGGCAGAGTCATCCCACGCCATCCGGAGTCTCAGCAAGTTGAAAGGGAGCCGTGCCTGTTTCCTCCCCAGTAGCGATTTTCTGGGGGCTCACAGGGGCTCAACCTGCTCCTTGCCCACTCTCCTCCTCAAATCCTAAAGATTTGGGAATTTTCAAGCCGCTTCTTCAAATCGAAGCTGCTCTACAGGCGGCGGGGCTGGCGGTCCAAAGCAGGGACCATCTTTTGTCGGAAGCAGACAAACCGGAAGTCCAACTGCTAGGTTTTTTATTTATTTATTTATTTTTATTGAAAAAGTTTTCAAATACAAGTTTTTCCCCCTTTCCCCCCCCTCTTCCCTAACCCCCCCTCACCACCCATCCCCCCCGTGACTTCTTCACAACAATAGGCTATTTCATAACTAATTACATACATAATATCTTCCCTTTCCCTTACTCCCTCCTCAGAATACTGACCCTTAGCATATTATTCTTATAACTCCCATTTTTACGATAATCTGCCCTTTTTCTCCTCCCCTAAACTTATAGTGTATTATTACAATTTAACATTTAATCTTTTATATATATTAATATAACATTTTAAAGCAGCCTTCTCCCTACATCCAAATTTAACGTTTATTCAGTTCTATCCAATTCCTCCACTCCCTTAAATATATGACTTAAGGATCCTTTTTCTTAGACTAATCAATCAGTAAACTAACCTATTTCAACCCTTCAATTCCTACAAAATCATGCAATACAATTCTAAATATAACCCACTGCCCACTTTACTAAAATATACACATATCTATATATGCATTCCATTTTATATATATAAAAAAAAGACAATAACTTTAAATTTATAATCCATATAATATCTTCTTTGATGTCTTTCCACTGGATCGTTGAATCCATCACCCATAATAGGGTAAAATAACATGCTGGTGCAACAGTTTGTTCAAAATCTTCAATCATCTTCTGCCCCCATCAGTAGTAGATATCCTCGTATATATATAAAAGTAAAAACAACCACCCGAGTGACATTATAATTATATCCATATAGTTATAGTTGTGGTATTCATCAGGATTGTTGATTCCCATCATCCTAATGGGTAACAACCAGATCTTCTGCATGCCCCAGCGTGACTCTCTTGCCTTATAACTCAAAATAATCATAATATATTCACCAGTAAAAGAAATCCAGAGTAGATAATTCAAATCCAACAAGGTAAGGCTCTTTTCACATCCCAAAAATCACGGCATTACAGAGATCTGCCACAATCCTCAGGATAGTATTAAACAATTGTTCGCCTCCACTATCTTTTCAGATGTTCATTCATTTTTTAAAGTCCCTGGCTTCACTGTTGCTTGGTTTAGAAATTGCTGTTTCTATGAGATCTATTTCTTTTCTTTTTCTTTTGCGGGTTGAATTTCCATCCTCGTTTCGTGCCTACCAATTGTGTATCGGCTGATCGATTTTCATTTTGCTTTGTAAGTTGGTCTTGTTGGGTTAGTTTTATCATCTCATCTTTCTTCTCCATCACTTGTATATCAACTGGTTGATTTGCGCACTTGTCTGTGACTTGATGGTTCATCACATTGGAGTCGGATGACACTGCTCTCTTATTTATAGACAGTCCAGCTGGGGTATCCAGAGAGTCCAAAGACAACTTATCCACCACAGCCTCTGTAATTTGGTATTTTCTTTTTGTTTCCAACTCCTTTTGCTTATCCTGTATTATGCCTAAAGATGTTAAATTCATTTTTAAATTTTTTTTGATAAAATTCTTCCGCTTTTTCAACAGTGTTCAGTTGATATCTTACTCCTTGGTATCTCAATATTAAACCAACTGGGGCATTCCACCTAAATAGGATATTTCTTTTTTTTAACTCAGTCACTAGAAAGCCAAATTTCTTCCTCTCCATTAACATCTTAGTCGGGAGCTCCTTAAAAATCCAAATCTTTCTTCCATGAAATTGCAAAGTAGAATTAAAAGAGTTCTGCACAATATTATTCCTAATTTCTTTATCTGTAAAATAGATCACCACATCTCTAGGCAATTGCCTTTGCTTTGCCAACCAGGGGTTTATTCTGTAAATTCTATCAATCCTGCAATACACTTCATCAGGTTGAACCTTTAAAATCCCAGCCAGAATTTCAGAAGATATTTTCCTTAAGTCATCTCTATTATTTTCCTGCAAACCTCTCAGTCTAATTGCATATTCTGTAAAATTATATTGAATCATTAAAACTTCTCTTTCAATCCTCTGTTGCACATTTTCTTCATTACCAGTCTTTTGGTCAACCTCCATTTTAGGTTTGTCTTCTGAGCTATTATCCTGAATGTTTACCAAATCCTTTTTAATTTTTTGAATCATGTCATCCAAATTCTCCTCAGTTTCCTTCATTTTAGACTCTAATAATTTAGTCTTTGCATCCACCCGAATCAGAAAGTCTGATAAACCATTAGCTGTTTTTAAAATCTTTCGATTCAAAAAGTCAAACTTTGATTTCACCAGTTCACCAATTTCTTTAATTTCCTGCTTAAATTTTTCGAGTTGCTGGTTCACAATCTCATCCCTTCTTACAATCTCTTCAAGAATAAATTCTATTATATTAAAATCAGGTTTCTGACACTGGAGAGTTAAAACTTGTTGGTGTAATTTATTAATGGGGGAGATTCCCCCCCTCCTGTTTGTCTAGCTGTGTGAGTCCCGGTGCCATTTCCCACACAGACAAGATTTAGTGGAAAAGAGAGAAAAAAAAAAGCTTGTTTCCAACCAAGATCAATATCAGATCCCCAAGAAAAAAAAAGAAAAAAAAAAAGCAAGAGTGGGAGTGAGGTTTTACCTCAATTACGGCCAAAAGTATTCATTCCGCTACTTTGTAATAGAAAACGGAAGGACTTTCCCTTTCAGCCTCTCTTCAAGCCGCAGCTTTCAGCCCTTCTCCAGCCACGGCAGACACCATTTTAAAAGACTCTTTTTCCCCCTTTCCTCTCATCTTTTCTCTTAAATAGTTTTTTAAAGGGTAAAATACTTGTGATTCAGTATTAAGGGTCCAACTCGCCTTTTCTTTGATTATTCTGTTAAATTCACAGGCTTGCTCTTGACGCCTGGCTCTGCATAAGCAGAGGTCTCCCAAAGCCCGGAGCAGCGGCAGGGGATATGGGGCTTCTCATCCGCTCCGTCCCAAAAGTAAAAAAAAACTTTTGGGACTCTGCAGAGAGTTCTACCCATCCCTGCCGGCTCTATCTCCATTTCCTCTTGGAAACTGAGTTTTTTCGAGCCGCCATTCCGCTGTGAAGGCGGCTCTGACAGGCAATGGAAGCTGACGATCCCAAAGGAACGTCTGGCGGCGGCCAGCAGCAAACTGGAAGTCCCAACTGCTAGGTTTTTTAGATGTAAAAGAATCAGACCAAGATCAATCACTTCAGAATTCTTTCCGCCTTTAAAATAGCTGTACAATTTAATTAAAAAACAAACTGAAATCTTTTAGCAGGAAAAACAACCAAAAAAATGTACAATAAAATATCTTATTAATGTGCACACCCTTAAATTAATACTTTGTTGAAGCACCTTTTGATTTTATAACAGTATTCAGTCTTTAAAGATAGGAGCCTAGGGCTTCCGGTGACTCCGCGATCCCCGATGGACGCTCCTTCAGGTGCTCCAGCCCCGCGATTCCGTTTGCCGCTAGAACAGCAAAAATCAGCTGTCTAGCGGCTCGAAACTCTCCCCCAGGTAAAAAGGGGGAGAGAAGAGCAGAAGGGTCTGGGTAAAGCTCCCCTAGACATCCAGGTTTTTTTTAAAGCCTGAGGTTTGCAGGGTGAGAGCCCCCTGAAAGCCCTTCAGTGCTCCGGATCCGGGACGAGTCTGCTTTATGCAGAACAAGGGGTCGCAACCATACCAGCAATGCAATTTTAAGGATTATAAGAAACTTCGACCCTGGATGCTGGCAGAGCAAAATCAGGAGAACAAAAAATGCAAATATTGAACTTTAACTCCATTTAAAAGAAAAAAAAATGGCGCCTAAGGGCGTAAGAATGAAACTTATTAGTGAAAGTGCTTCTTAAAGCTAGCAACATTGTTAAAGCTATTGGATTACACATCAAGAAAAAGATTTAAAGTGGAAATGGAATGGAAAAGACTATGGTATTGACCTCAACTAATTTATACTTCTAAATTGTGTGGAAAATAATTGGATTTATTGACCTGATAGCTGAAGAAATTTAAAGTGAAAATTGAAATAAGGCTGACATCAAGGATGGAGGATCATTATCATATGAGCCAGCAAACTCACAAGTTGTGACTGTAAAGGTCTTACAAGAACTCTTAAATTTTCATACGTCTGTTATATTAGAATCAATTAAAAGGACTGTTCAAAATCAAAATTTGGAGAATAACAATGATTTGCTGGCTGGAAAAGAGGAAGAAATTAACCAGGCAAATGTGACTTTGGAGGAGAAAAAAGAGGCTGTCAGGATTAAGATGGAAGTTAGCACACTGGAAACAGAGGTTTTGGTAGAGGCTTCTATGCAATTAACTGAAAAGCAGCAAATAGACTCTTTCCTGCAGACTAATAAATTTTACCGTGACAATCCTTGGCTTTACAGACAGAATCAATATTTAAGGAATGAAGTGACTGATTATACAAGCAGGAAGAGTTGAAATGGAGGTTCCAAATTAAAGGAAATAATTCTAAGAAGAGAACAAATCCCAAAGATACATCAACCTCAAATTCAAATTCAAAAATTTTCGAAAATAGAGGAGCAATGCTGAAGAAGAAAGTATTATTGAAGAAGAAGGACTGGAAAAAATATAGAAAGAAAGGAAGAATGGAAGATTAATTTCTTTGGGGAGGATCTTAGTAATAAATCTGAAAAGCTTACTGAAATTAACATTTTTAAAGTTTATCTTAAGACAATGATATAAAGGAAGTGTTTTATTATATTTAGTTTTGGATATAATTTAAGGGATAGCTTTTTGAGGGTTATGTTTTGAAGAATGTTTTATTGAAGTAAAAATGTTTAACTAAAAATGGATAGCTTTTTAAAAGTTATCGAGGTATTAAAATGGTTAACTTTAAAGTTAATGGATAGCTTCCTGAAAGTTTTGAAATTTATATTTTGAAGAATGAACTCAAGAGTTAGAAATAATTTAACCCAATGGATTAACAGTATCTTTAAGGTTATATTCTGAAGAATGTTTTATTGAAGTAAAAAGGTTTAATTAAAATTGGATAGCTTTTTAAAACTTACTGAAGTATTAAAATGGTTAATTTAAAATTTAATGGATAGCCTTTTAAAAAAGTTTTGAAACTTATATTTTGAAGAATGTCTTATTGATGTATTAAGAGATTTTAAAATGTTTAACTTAAAATAATATTTTTTTTAAAAAAATACATGCTTTAAAGAAAGTTTTAAAATGTTTAATTTAGAATTTTACAAGGGAGTAATGTTGAATAAACAGAAATTGGCAAGTGGTTTATGAATGACCAAAGAGGATAAATGTTTAATTTAGAATTTTATTAGGGAATAATGCTGAAAAAGAAGGTATGGAAAGGATTTTAATAGCAAATGTGAAATGTGATAAGAGAATTTATAAAGGGGAGGTTGATGAATAATTTTTAAAAGGGGAGTTAAAGAGTGTGAGGGAGTTTTGAATCTTGTAGTAAGTTAGCATATTTTAGCTTATGCTTGTTTAATGTTATACCCTGTTTTTGCTCTGGGAAGTCGGGGTGTGTGTGGGTAGGGGGTTTGAAGGTTGTGTAATTGTTGTATAATTTTTAATAAAATTAAAAGATAGATAAATGTATTAATAGAGAAGTAAGAAATGTGGGGGAAATGTCATAATAAAGGAAATGATAATATTAAGATATGATAAATACTAGAGGAGTAAAAAGAAGACACAAAAGATATATTCAGAAGATATACTGAATGATTGATTATGTATTGTATTGTTTGTTTGTTTGTTTATAAAATAAAAAAAACCTTTTTAAATAAAAAAAAAAGTATAGGGGTCCAACTGCCTAGCACATCTTGCCTTGGGAATCTTTGCCTACTCTTCCTCACAAAACCTGGTCCAAATCTGTCAGATAGTGTGATGACTTCCCCAGATGCTTCCCCAGATACCTCTCCATATATCAGTTCGGAGGAAGAGGAACCAGTTCCAGAACGTCTAGAGGGGAGTTGGTCAATGGCTTCAAGCAGCTGTCGGAGTGGGATTTGTCTGAAGCAGATCCCTGAGGGTTCAGGTGAGAAAAGCACACAGCTGCAGCCAGTCAGTGATGAGGAAGAGGAACCGCCTTCTGAACCTGATCCAAGAACACACAGGGCAGAGAAAAGGCAGGAGCAGAGAAGATCAGCCAGATTACTCATGAGGAGAAAGCCTCACTCTTCTTGATGGGCTACACCGGAATCTGGCTATTTAGCACAGCAGACAGATGGAAGCGATGCTGGGAACAATATCTTCATTTCCTAACTGTGTGTTTTTTGGTTGTTGTGATTCTTGCCTTGCTTTGGATTGACGCCTGGACTTGGATCATGCCTTGTGAACTCTGGACTTTTCTTGTACAATACTCTTGTATTGTGGATTTAATTTTGCCTGGTGAGTTTATTTTGATTGGGAAACTTTAAAGTGTCTTGTTAATTCATTGACCATTGCTCTGTGCACTAGCATTGGTCTGCTTGTAGCTGGGGTTTTGGAGAAGGGAGTTGTGAAGGAATATTAATAAACTAAACCACAGTTACATGTATGTGCATGTGCGTGAGAGAGTGCAGGACAGCGCATAACAGCATAACAGAGTTGGAAGGGACCTTGGAGGTTTCTAGTCCAACTGTCTGCTCAAGCAGGGCATCTTGTATCATTTCAGACAAATGGCTGTCCAATCATTTTTTAAAACCCTCCAGTGAGGGTTTAAAACCCCCAACCTCTGGAGGCAAGTCATTTCACTGATTAATTGTTCTCATGTCAGGAAATTTTCCTTAGTTCTAGGTTGCTTCTCTTCTTGATTAGTTTCCACCCATTGCTTCATGACCTGGCTTCAGGTGCTTTGGAAAATAGGTTGACCGCCTCTTCTTTATGGCAGTTTCTTAGATATTGGAAGATACTATCAGTCTTTCCTAGTTCTCTTTGTTAGACAAGACATTCTCAGTTTCTGCAGCCATTCTTCCATGTTGTAGCTTCCAGTCACCTAATCATCTTTGTTGCTCTTCTCTGCACTGTTTCCAGAGTCTCAACAGCTTTTTAATATTCTGGTGATCAACACTATGCAATATCCCAAGTGTGGTTTTATCAAGGCATCATTAGATCCCTCTCACAGTCACTGCTGTTGAGCCAGGTACCAACTATTCCATACCTGTGGATTTGGGTGTAAAACCCTACTTTTCTTACCATCAAAATCTCAATTCTTGGTCTGACATGATATGTTTTTGACAAGCCCATGTTGGCTTCTGGTTATAACTTTGCTTGTGATTACAAGGGCATTTTCTTGCAAGTTTTCTTTTGTAAGTCACTTTAATTAATTAATGACAACTATTTAACATCAGTTTGAAAGTGATTGATTAATACTGAACACAGCCACATCTTTACTTAAAAGAGGGTGTACATACTTATGCAACTACATTACTATAAGTTATTTTTTATTTCCTCCCTAATATATTTCGTTTTGCTTTTCAATTGAATTGTATAGCTTATATGTAATGTTAAAGGTGGCAAAAATTCTGAAGTTTTGTTTTGATCTGATTTTTTTACATCTTAAAAACCTGGCATTTTAACAGGGATGTGTAGCCTTTTTTTATTCACTGTAATTTCAAATTACTTGAATATCAAATCTTGGCTAATTTTTCATACACATATTATCTTGTTTTCTGCATAAATTTTGAAAAATTTGTACTGTAAATAGCAATAGCTATAGTACTTAGCACTTAGATAGAATAGCACTTAGACTTATATACCATTTCATAGTGCTTTACAGCCCTCTCTAAGCGGTTTCCAGTCGGCATATTGCCTCCAGCAATCTGGATCCTCATTTTACTGACCTCAGAAGGATGGAAGGCTGAGTCAATCTTGAGGTTGACTCAAGGTTGACTCACAGTCAGCCGGTGAGACTCGAACTGCCAAACTGCAGACAGCCGGCAGTCAGCAGAAGTAGCCTGCAGTATTGCATTCTAATCACTGTGCCACTGTGGCTCTTATATAACTAATTGCACATTAAAAACTGACTGCAAATCATTTTACACAGATAGATGGAATAGATATTAAGAATTCCTGTGATCTAATCAGTGTGTGTCTATTGACTGTTAGTTATTTTAAGAGATAGATAAGACCAGGATGAGCAGCTGTTTACTATTTTTTAAATACCAATTGTACAATTATACCATTAAGTAATATACTTAAGGAGATTGAAATGAAATTTAAAGAAAAATATTTTAAGAAAGAGAAATAAAGCAAGTGTGCATGTAACAATAAAAAGCTTTCTTATTCTTATATTCTTTTGTTATAGGCCAGGAGACAGCAGAGAAATAAAGAATGAAAATAACTGTAGAAGTGGAACCATTCTTCTTATCCTTCCACCAAATCACAGATTTGCAAGTTGCTTATAATATAAAAGAGAGTGGGGGGAGTGGGAAGAGAGAAATAGAGATCTTAAATTGTTCTACACACTAACTTCTCTTGTTCCTATTACATCTATTATCAGTGGCTTACAGTACTTGACACAATAGATAATATAAATATAATAAATTTAAAATATATAATTACTATAACTCAGTTATACTACATTTAAATATATCAAAATGTAAATAAACATAGAAGTAAACAATAGATCAGTTAATAATATCCAGCACTTAAAACATGGTGGACAAGTTAAGGAAGAATTCAAGGTTATGTATTTGGGAAAGAAAGAGACATCTGACAGCGAAATGGGTGACAAACAAACAAACAAACAATAAGAAATATGAGAAAAGAGCTTCAGAATAAATATCTGTTCAAACAGTGTGATACTTAAAGAGCAGAGCGGTATTCCTTCAAATGCTTGGCAGGTTTTTCACACATGTCCTGGTGGTCATATCAGTATTAGGAATCCATCACACATCTGGCCAACTATTGTAAGAAAGAAATCTAACCTGCAACATTGTTTTAAATTCAGAACATCCAATGCCTTTACATTTCATTGAAGTCATTTGAAGATACCTAATTGAATTCAACACCTTGATCAATGTTATGTTTTAATTGAAAAGTCAATATGTTATTTATATATGCTATAACTTTTGCATATAACTTTACACTGGTGTACTATCTGAATTTCTCTCTAGTTCCCAAAAGACATCTCATCCCATATGCCAAAATTAAAATTAACAGTTGGAAAAGTTGGACCTTGGTACCAATCAATACATACTTTGCAGTACTTCTGTAATCTGAGAGTCAGTTTGGTCTGATGGTTAAAGCATCAGGCCAGAAAGTGGAAAACTGTATTCTAGTCCCACCTAAAGCCCAAAGCGAGTTGGTGATCTTTGCCAGTCACTTTCTCTCAGCCCTAGGAAGGAGACAATGGCAACTACTTCCAAAAAAATCCTTGCAAAGAAAATTGCAGGGACTTGTCCAGGTAGTCTTCAAGATTGAACAAGATTGAACAAAAAAAAAAAAAAAACCCTTCTATAATAGTATTACTGTGCATGCAGAACTATTGTGACACCCAATGGTAGAACATTGCAACACAGCAAAGCTTTAACAGGCCAAACATTTTTTTTTTCAAAAGAAAAAGAGCATAATTTATCCCAGTACATAAAGTTTAATCAAACACAAAGTATATGCATATTTAACTTGAAAAAGAACTTTTAATTTCTTTCTTTGGAATGCTCATGGAAACGGATTGGGTACTTAACTGAATTGTTCATGAAAATAACATTTTATTTACATGTATTTTATTCAGTTTCAAACTGAAAATCAGTTTGGGTTATACTGAGGAGAAACATGTTATTATTATTATAGTCTTATTCCACCTTTATATAGATAATTCAAAGTGATGAACATACCTACTGCTCCCATCTCTTTGGGTTTTTTTCCTCATAGCAACAACCTTGTGCGTGAGTTGGACTGAGACAGACTGACTGGCTCATAGTAATTCAGTTGGCTTTCATGCCTAAGGGAGATCTAGACTCCTGGTTTTAAGCCAGCACCTTTCCCATTACACCAAAGGTTTTCATTAAATATTCAGAGTGTATTCCCAAATCTGGAAATTGGTTAACCAAACTTAACCGTGATGCTTTTCTAAATCTGTCAAGTAACCATAAGTAACCCATTTATTCTTTACGTTGAAAATATCTCTGAAACACAATTAAATATTTTCTATAGGTATGAATTCCAAATGTGAGATCTCTATTTTTTTATAACTTGTTTATTAAATTTCAAAATTAAACATAAAAATACAAACTAATATAAAAGGGAAAAGGAAAAGGGAATGAGAAAACAAATTAAAAGTTAAAAAGAATTTTAAAAATATTGATCTCTGATTTTCTTTTAGTCTTTAAGATAATAATAGTAAAGCAATTTCCCTCTAAATTTAAATTAAAAATACCAATATTTTAAAATATTAATGATCAATATTTTAAAATACCAAAATATTCTATTCTTAATTTTAATCTAATAAATTAACAGTCACAAAATATTGCCTAATACAGAATGATATATACTTTTAAGAGATTTGGTTGCTTTTGGAGACCCATATTTTAAAGTATACTTTAAGACATTTTATTTTTGAGAAATTTTGCCTTTGAGTGGATGAAGTGTTCTCAGAACAATACCAAAAGTGTTTTGGAGGCCATTTTGAATCACATTATCTGCTCTTTTTGACTTTCAAAATAATTCCTAAATATTCTTCCTGAGTCTTTCTCACTTTCTCCCTGCATGCATCGAAAGACAATATGAACAGCTAGTAGAGCAGCCATTTGGAATCAACAGGGATACAATTCATGGTGAATCTTTCAAATGATGCAACTGCTTTAACACTTGCTTCACTTGCACTACTTACTGTTTCACTGCACTACTACTGAGAATACTGTATTTCTTGAAAGTTTGAACCATCTTAGTAATTTATGTGATTGCTGTATATCATTCTTCCCTATGATAACATTCCTACATGATGCTATCCCCTTCCCTATTATTCTTTCGCATGTCTAATGATTTGGTTACATGCTTATTTCACTGAAAACAAAATGCTGCTAATTTTTTATCCACATTCCAACTAACTGAATAACCTTTATCACCAACTTGGAAAAATATATGTCATCTTTTGCTTTGCTGCAATGCTTTCTTCATAGCAGCATGTTATAGAGAAATGCAGCATATTAGTCACTGTTGCCTTGACAATGAAGAAACATTTCTACTTTCCTAGAGATTTGATCTGCTTTCATACTTTCTGAAAGGGGAGATATTTCATAAACATACAGAAGGTCGATAGTAAATACTAGGCCACAAAATTCCTCTCAGCCATCCTTTGTTCCAAGGGTACTCCAACTTCCATTAAAACAGCAGTTCCATTAGTGATAATAAAACGCAAAGAAATAATTAAATTGAGAAATCAAAGAGGCTAAATCCCTCATTAGATTTTTTTAATGTTATGAGAAGTTCCATGAAGAGGTAATCTGTTGTTTCACAAATGATTGCATTAAGCAGATATTCATTTCATTTATTGCCTAACAATTGACAAAAAATATTGTTAAAAAGTTTTTCTTCTATTCAGGCCAAATTTAATAGTGTACTTTTATGCAAATTTAATCATTTACTAGTTACTGTGAGTTGCCTCCCTCTTTTAATGAATATCAAGCACCTTTTAGTCACTGCATGCTACTACCAAAGTGTTTGCCTTCCTGACTTTGCATTTTTTTAGTATGATACCTTCTTAGTCCTATAAAATGCTTTTTGAAAGAAACCTTCAGTAATTAATTTCTCTCTAACTAAATCTGATTCTAATTTGACTCCTGCTATTCACTTTGACTCTTTTTCAGGCAGTTGTTATGAATGTGAGGAGTAGTTTGAACTGGAAATGCATTTAATTTTCTTTTTATCAGCATGAGAACAGACCTCGATGCAACACAAAACTTATAGAATACAATTTGTTGGCTGTAGGTTTGTGGATATTTTAAAGCATTTTATAACAGACACTAGACAGTCAACTCAAGTATATGAGGTAAATTCTGCAATTTTTTTTAAAAAAAATTCTGCTGACTGTATCAAAAAGGTATATTTCTTTAATTGTGCTCCATTAATTATTTTCTTTTTCATCCTACAAATGTAGGGATAACATTTGTATGTGATTTTTGGCTTTTCAGATGGGCATTTTGAAGAAAATATATAACTAACTACAAGCGAGAATATGAAAAAAGCAGTAAAAAGAATATAATACAGATAAACCAGGAATTGTAAAATGTCATGGGTGGTGTTATATTATTAATTAGTTATGGATAACTTAATATATATTAGGCCAGTGATGGCAAACCTTTTCGGCACCAAGTGCCCAAACTGGAACGTGTGCGCAGGTTTCCGGTGCTCCGGCGTGTGTGATGACCAGCTGGCCGGTGCGCGTATCCGCACCGGAAACCAAAAGAGCAGCTGGCGATGGCACACATCCCCACAGAGAGGGCTCTGTGTGCCACCTCTGGCACCCGTGTCATAGGTTCGCCATCACAGTATTAGGCTTTTTTTTTTTTTGTTCTTCATTTAGAACTGTTTGGTTATTTTATGTTCACTGGTGATTCTTTGCCAATTAACATTGTAAATAAAAAAAAAAATTTTCAAAGCCTAGAGGGAAAATTAAGTGTAAATCACAGAAACCTGTAGACATTTGGTGCCGTGTACACCATGTACATTCTGGGAAACCTTCTGCCTTTGAATTTTCAGGCAGGAATCAGAGATGAATAATTATGAAGATTGCTGACTCAAGTGACAGTAATTTACTTAACTTTTTTATTATCATTAGAAATCTGTGGAACAATTCAGTGAAAATCTCAAACACAGTCAACTGATATTCATTTTAATATTTACCTGTTTGGAAAAGTAAGAGAGAGAGAGAGAGAGGGAGGGAGGGAGGGAGGGAGGGAGGGAGGGAGGAAGGGAGGGAGAGAGAGAGAGAGAGAGAGAGATGGAAAGTGACATATAGTTCTTTCTAATCCAGTATAGAGTAAAAATGGATAGACAAGATAATTGTATTATCTTTCAAAAACTGTAAAATAATTCAAAATTTTTTCATTAGTGTGTCCCTTTCTTTGTGCCATCTCAGTTGGGCACAGTTTGAAGCTTCTGTGGTAATGTTCAGTAACCTGAGTGCTGAGAAAATGATCAACTATGGTCATGTGTAACACAAAGAGTCAAATGTACATGTGATTATTATCCACACATTCTCTTTCTTTTGAATTTTTTGCGAGTAATTATTTCAGAGAGGGTTTCACCTTCATGGTATATAAACCTATAAAGTTTATAAATATGTTTCTAAGTATTTGAGACCCATATCCAGTTCTGGAAATTGTTAATTAATTAATTTTGCATATTTTTTTTGGTCACAAATGAATACAAGTCACACTGGTTCAAATTCATTTCTAGTTCCATATCCATTTTCCAATCAACTATCTGTAGAAATGTCTCTAGCAGACATTTTCACAGCAACTGGCATGTAGTACAATCAAGAGCAAATAGTGATTGATATCAATGCACTTTTTCTACTTATAAAGCAAAAAATACCCTTAAATCAGAAGTAGGTGTTTTTGCTGTTTGCATTCCTGAAATTAACAGCAGTGAGCATGTAAAAATAACAAGAGCTCAAGACAACTAAGAAACAGTACAACAGACAAGTTTATTTGATCAGTGATAACAATAACCCAATTCCCTCATCATAACATGATCTTCCATAAGAACAATGGATCTAGTGGAGAAGATAGCAGCGAAAAAGAAACTAACAAGGATTGGAGTTAGGAATATGGCCATTCATGAAAAGGGTGACAAATGGGGACACATGTTCTTGTTGGTCTGAAAAGGTTCTGCTAAACTCCTTCTGATGTTTGATTACCATAGAGTAAATGCTGCTCCTTCTGTAGTTTATATATTTATATATTAAAAAAAATATATATTTATAAACATTATAATGCCATGAAACATTTGTGCCATTGACGCAATGACATCAGGTTCCAAATGGTCTACCTCTAATTTGAAGGTAGTATAAATCCTAACTCAAATTTGGAAATTCCTTTCATCTCTCATAAAAGAATGAATTGATGCTATCATGTACAGACAATAATCGAATAATGTACAGACAATATTGTCACCCGTCACTCAAGCTTTTTTTGTTAAATCATTTCCCAGGGCAGTAGAAATAAAGAATTGGAATTATGTTCATTTTTAAATTGGAATTACTCTATAGTGGTAAGTCACATACAATTACTGATCATACTGTAGTACCATATCTTTTCCTTTTTAAACAATGTCTACAACCTGTTTTAAAATCTTGTCTACTTGTAGACTAATCAGTCCTCTTTCTTCATCTGTGAGAAATACTTTTTTTTCCATAAAAGGATTTAACCTTACCTTAATATTGAAGAAATAAAGACCAGTTATCCTACATAACTTTAGAATATTTTAATGTTCATCAGCATTTCTCACATGTATTACTAAAATAATTAAAGAAAAGGCTGGTTATTCAAATGTCAATGTTTTCCTATAGTGACTGAATAAAAATGTAAAAATTGTTTTGTTCTACTTGGTTGATTACGTTAAGGTAATTCATATGACCTTCTTAGTTTCAGTCAGGCTGTATCAAAAATATTACAGAGTATTTATGTGCTTTGTGACGCTTGAAATACAAACCTACAGCTTGATGAAGCAGCAAACTAACATGAGATTGGCCCTTTTTATGGATAAGATTGGCAAGGAGGCCTGAAGGATGGAAGAAATTAGACATTTTCATCTGCTAGAAGAAAAGAGAAAATGTGCAACATTTTGAAGGTCTCTCTTTTTGTTTCCCTTACTGAATGACAAAACATAAATGGATATTTCAAACTTTCCCCTTGAATTGTATACATTACAACCCCGATCCATATACACATTTGATTCAGAATGTTTCACTTCTAATTAGGATTAATATTTCAGTTTATTGAGTTTTCTATAGCAACTTCCAAACTTTAATACATTGTCATATTGGACAATATAGATTAAAATGACTAACACAGTAGACAAATTCTTAACTGCTATCTAGCAATCATTTGGTGAACAGGTTGAAATTTCTTTCAAACATTAAGGGGAAAAATTGGTAGGAAGAGCACCTATCAAATGATAGCACACTATCAAACGCTACCTTGGCTGTAATATTCTGTGGTGGATTTGCCCATTATTGGTAATATTCAAATTTCAGCCAGAAAAAACTACTAATTAAATTCTCTGTCAAATAGCAGAATAGTTGGACCAGAGAATAAATTGAGTGCCTCCTGACTCCAGGATGAGAAGCAAGTAAGGAAAAAATGATTATGTGAATGTTGGACAAGATTATTGGGAGACATAGTCTCAACATGAATTTCAAAAGAAATTCAGACATTATAAAAAAATATAATTGATTTGTACAGAGCTATAAAAAATGAAAATAATGTATGAAAGTGAGAAGAGCCTATTGCTCCTGAGAAATGTGAGGGTTTTTTTTCTTTCTCCCCCCTATCTTGTTTACTTGTACTGAATCTACAAAATAAAATGCTGAATGTTTTCACTATGTTATAGCTCAAAATATGATCAATTTTTTTTAAAAAGGCAAGATTTGGGATTCTATGTCCAGTTTGAAATTACTGGTTTTTGTTCCAAACTTTGAAATAACTTTAACGCTTTATATAGCCAATCCAGGCTTTGCACCAAATATAAAGCTTAAAGAGCGTCTTTCAGTTTTAAACAAACCTTTCAATCTATTATTTTAGAAGACAGAGGAAGAGAGAAAGAGACAGAATTCATTTCATACAGAGCAAATCAACAATGCCACTTTTAAAGCCTGTTTTTTATGTCTTTCAGGAAAGGGGCTACTTAGTAAATTATCTAATTTTCCACTTGTCTGCTAAAAGGGTCATGGTGCCGACTTATCTACCATTAGCAAACCAAGATGATAGTTTAACACAATGACCTGCATTAAAAGTGTGATTGACAAAAGTGATCCTTCATACCCATCCACATTTTTTTGGAGAACCAAAATTAGCTATTTCAAGGAGATGATTTTTTTCTTAGGTTCCAGCTGATGCATTTCTAAAATCACACTTTTTGAGAGTGTTATAGATCTTTCTGGAATAAAGATCTTTCATCAATTTCAATCCTTTTTTCTTTTCCCAAAAGATTACATACATAGGCTATGTTGTTGGATTCTTTCTTGTCCATAGTTTAAGTACTTATTTGGAACAGAAGCAAAAGGATAGACAAAGTTGTTTTCTTTTCTTTTCCTTTTTTCTTTTTCACTCACAAACATACAATTATTAATCATTAATTAATTTCAACATTTAATGAATTAAGCAATGATTAAAATATTTTAAGCACTGATTATTTTTAAGAATTCTAGAGTAATCACTATCTTTACTAAGGATTTCAATTGTAAAGAGTTGACTGTATTTGCAAAAGATCAAGTATCTTCAAGTAATTTGGAAAGGTTTGTGGATCTTGGAGAGAAAGTTCCAATCAAAAGAGACAGTAGGGAATTAACTGGGCACTGGTCAGGCTTGCTATAAGAGCTGGTTTCCTATTCTTATTCTACCCATATAAATCTCAAGACTAATGATTTCTTCCTTCTAAAACATTTTTAAAGTAGCAGGTGTAAATTAGTACAATTATTTTGTCTAAGATGTTCAGGGATTTTTATGAGACCTAGTTAGACAATTTATCTAAGTAGATAATGATGTGTTAATTGTCCACATGATCTAACTGTAGAAAGCACAAAAATGTGAATTATTAATAACTTTTCCTTAACCCATTTGGCTGGAATTCTATATTTTTTATGAATTCACTGGGGCATTTCTTCTCTTCTTCTATAGTATATAATAGTAGTTTAGACATAAAAAAATAGAACTCAAATAATAGTATTTGTGCAAGATGATCAAAGGATTTTTTTAAAAAAAAGATGGAGTTGTGAAACAGCAAACTATTTATATAATAGACATTTGACAGAATATCCATGCATCTATTCTTAAAATCATAATCTCATTAATTTGGTTTTGGCTTTTAGCATATTATATTACTCCAGACATTGTGTTTTGGTGGAAGAAATATCCATCTGGTTCAGTTCCAAGTGGGGAGAAAGACACTAGAAACATGGAGCAGTGGTGGGTAGTCCCCGGTTTGCACCGGTTCTATAGAACCAGTAGTAAAACTGGTGGAAGGTTCCGCCCACTGACCCTGATGTCATCAGAATGCTTCTGCACATGCGCAGAAGAGCATGCACATGATTTGAGCACACGCGCGGGGCCCCATTCTGGACCAGTAGTAAAGATAAGTAGAACCCATCCCTGACATGGAGGCTGATTGGAAAGTTGGTTTAATGGTGAAGCAGAACCACCAAGCATATGTGAGTTGAGAATGGAGTTGAGAATGAGGGTTATTTATACCTTCTTTTGGGCCTTGCCCTTGAGCTTCCTGTTCCTTTGTATGCATTCTATTGGCTGTAGTCAGACTCCCATGGGGCCATGTGGGGTCATGTTTGTCTGAATCAAGTTGGTTAAAGTGTGCTGATGCAATGAAAGGGCTTGTTGGGCAATTCCTATTGCAGTTGAGGGCTAATCCTACCTTTGTTCAGACCTTGCTTCTGGGAGTAATGGATTACCAAATCTGCATTTCTAAAGGCTGGCCTCACCTTAGTATCTGCTTGGGACAGGGAGCTGAGGCTCTGAGTTTCTGCCTTTTTAAATATTTCTCAAAATACTTCTTTCTTCTAGGAGGGGTGGGTGCTAACTTTCTACGGTTTCATATATCATTTTATTTGATGTATAAATCAAATTAGCATGATGTATATACATAACAATGGTTTGTTAAAAAAACATAGTTCAAGTAAACCATGGATTACCATGATGAGTGAATTGAGGCATTGTAAAGAATTTCACAAAAAAATCAGGATGGTTAAAACCACGTGGTTTTATAAGCAGTGAAACAGAAAAAAATATCAATCTATGGCTGAAATTCTTTTGTTTCAAAACTTTACATCCAGTGGTGTTCATAAGATTCAGCATGGTTGTCAAAATGAAAGAAGCATCAATGCACAACTGCAGTGCATCTTTAACCCTTTTGTGCATGTGTGTCACAGCTTGCATTGCATCAGCTTTTATAACTTCCTCTCCACCTGCCCCCTCACCATCTGCCCAGGTGCTGCTTTTGATAGTATTTTTAATAAAAATAAAAACCTCTACTCTTCACAGGCATCTTGTTACTGTGCTTGGTTTTCTTTCCACAGTCCAGTCCATGAAGAGCATTAGCTTTAATTGTATTAAGTTAACATTAAAAATGTGAGGCTAGAAGAAAAATATACTTTATTAAAATACTTTCTGAATAATCTCAGAACCTCATATTTTCAACCAGTAAAAAAGGATACTTTGGGGATGGGGGGGGGGAAGAGGAGGAGGAAGAGGGGGAGTAGGAGAAGAAGAAAGAAGAAATGAAGAATATATGATACAGAGGAGGAGAGGAAGGCTTTATTCAGTGGAGAATTCTCAAAATTTGTTTCTCGTGTTTTGAATTTGTCACATTTACCATGGCAGTAATTTCTTAAAAGACAATTCTTCCTTTATTTTGTAACTTTGTGGCAGTATATACAACATGTTCCTAATATTATATATTTACCCAGCAGGACTTTCATAAAATGCTGAAATGGGAGGAACAAAAAGATTCAGTGACAACAAAGTAGTGTGACATGATAAGTGATCTTATTTAACATTAAGAAATTAGAATGTTGCTATGAGAATATTAAAAAACAGTGTTGTCTTGGTCAAGTTCTTGTTTTTAAAAAAATCTAAAATAATTATATGATGTCTCTCTGGAGAAAACTTATTTTAAAACATGTTTTAAATGATGTGCGTCACAAGCCATAAAAAATTCTCTCTCCTTGATTGATTCATTGGGTAGTGCTTTATGATTTCAGTCAAGAATTATAGAATGTTCCTTTATTTTTGGCACCTCATTAAAGGTAAAAAATGTACAATATCTGCATACTACTTTGTGAATCAAAAGTAGATGCAAGATGTCTAGCACTAAACTTGTCACTGATGTTTCTTGGTCTTTGGATTCCAAGTAGTATAATATACTTTTTATAGTATATTATCCTAGGAGGGTTTAGGAACTAAAGTATATTAGGACAGGTATGCAACTATATTAAGGATGACTGTAGATTGTAATAAGTACAGATAGTCTATTTTTTTTTCAAAAATAAAACAAAAATGACTTGCAACATTCAACCAGTTTCCCTATTGACTTTGCTTTTGGAAAGCCAGTAGGAAGTTAGAAGTTGCAGTCACATGACTTTCTCGCTTAACAACCCAAAATTTTAGCTTAACAACAGCAACAGGCACTGCTGGAATTGTCATCACTAAGTGATGTGGTCATATGACATTGCACTGTACAACTGCATTGCTTAGCAATAGAAATTCTGGTCCCAATTACCATCGTTAATTACTACCTGTACTACTGAGCAGACTATTTTCTTAGCTCTACTTTTAAACTATATTTCAAAAGCCAAAGTTTCCCTTTCGTACTTAAAACTACCAACAAGCATGATGTTTTTTTACTAGCATAAATAAAATTTGACAATCCTCAAAAACACTGTATCAGATCTGATTGCTTATGTACTCTAGATGCAGCCTTCTACATGCAGCCCTCACACCCAGTCTCCTCTTCATATTTCTCAGTAGGTACTTGTTTGTCTGTGCCTGGTGCTAAGCTTGAAATTAATAACAAGCTGTCATTAACTTCACAGCCCTGATGCTTCTGAGGAGCTGATTCCTCTTTGGATTCAAACTGGGAAACAAGTTCCCATAAGTTCCATCATCTATCACAATCCAGGTCTATCAGAGAATAGATTGCTTTCACCGAAAGGGCTTCCACTCCTGATTAAATGTGTGATGTGCATGTCACAACAGCACATCATTGTTCAGAGAAAGTCTTGGAAAGGGGTATGTGGCTTTTCCTGTCATTGCTTAAAAAAAAAAAGTCTAAATCCAGTCTCAGAATCACAGTTATGTAGAAGATGCATTCAAGTAAGAGCAACTAGCTATCTATCAGAAGTCAAAGGTTACATGATTTATTCTATCATAAGGGATGTTCTCATTAAAAGCCACTTTACTTGCTAGGTGCCTTTCTTCATCAAACTGAAGCTCAGCAGTGTGGAGGTGAAACTATGTTAAAAAGGAACCTTTATGCAAATGTCACATTTTACTTGCAAATTGTTAAGGACAATTATCTATCATATGTCAGGAAAAAATGGCAACTGCTTATGCATGAAAAGCAAACAATGAATAATGACTATATCCACCAATCATGAAAAATGCTAAGAATTACTTCTTTATCAATTTATTCCGAGCTTATTCTGTTCTTGTTTGATTGACATCATTTGACTTTTATAGAACACATTTCTTCTGGAACATCTCATTACTAGGTGGTTATTAAAGGCATAATAGGAAAATCAAGCTATTTCAAATCCATGGTAAATCTGGTTTGCAATGAAAGACCTAAATATACATTTCAAACACATACAAGAAACATTATGTTTTAGAATGTCTTAAGTCTAAGGCATTGCCAACCATTCTCAGGACAATATCAAGGGGTGGTGGTGGTTTTGTTTTTTTCAGTACTTGCATACTTACTAAAATACCATGGAAACATTGTCCCAGGATCTGCAACATCTTGAATGTACTGTATGTACATGTACTCCATGCAAAGAACGGAATTCTTGCAAGAATGCCTGTTTTGCTACCTTCCTATAATTGAAGCAGAAAAGAAGTCGTAGCTGCAGGAGTAGAATATAAAGGTTTGAAATGAATTCTTGACACAATGATATCTTAGCGATCTCTCATAATTGTTGAAGATTTTGAATTGATTTTAAAAATCCCTTCAGTTTTAAGCTTTCGCTATTGGAAGTTTATTAGAACTGGAACTATTTATAGACTGCATGATCCACAAACCAGTTATAGGTTCTTGTTTTAGGTGTTTTGTCTTCTCTCTCTCTCCCTCCACTCCCCTCCTCCTTCCCCTTGGGACAGAAATAAAAATGATACAATTTTCTACTATGTTTCTGATGTGGGTTTACTAGGCCTTCTGCATGGTCCCCTTTTGCTGCCTTTCATTGGGCAAAAAAAGAAGCTTCAGGGATGTCCATATCTATCATTAGATGCCCTCAGCATTTTCCCTTTCTTCAAAGCAGAGCAAAGTGGCTTTGGATCTATCATTGTCTATTCTCAGAACAGTGAGGAAGTAATATTGCTCTCTTCCTTTGCTGTAAAGATAAGATAAGCTTATAGGCTCCTCTCCATCTGTGGAAGTGACTTGTATCACTTTCATGTGATTATGTAGTTATGTGATATGTAGTGTGGTGCATAGATGTGTTGTGTTCCAGTGTATGGAGGGCAATAGTTGATGTACTTCAAGAAACTAACCCGCCATATAATATTCTTTAATCCTTAACAGTATGCAGCCTCAACCAAATATCATATAGCTTGGTCATGATTCTAACTATCCTGTCAAGTCATTCAAAAAAATCTTTATGAAATATCAATTAAACAAACAAATAACAAAAAAAGCTTTCACTTCCATGTGATGTATCAGGAGCATTGATCAAATGATACTGTAGACCTTCCAGGTAAGCAGCCTGACACTGTAGAATTTTCTGCCTGTAGAGCTACACTTACTCCAGTGTTTCTCAACCTTGGTCACCTGAAGATGCGTGGACTTCAACTCCCAGAATCAGAAGCAGAGCTGGCTAGGGAATTCTGGGTGTTGAAGTCCACACATCTTCAGGTGGCCAAGGTTGAGAAACACTGACTTAGCCCTTAGTCCTGATTTTTAGGAAACTTCTTTTTTTTTTAAAAAAAAGTTTTTTATTTTTTAGACAAACAAACATTTAATACATCAGTTTTCTCTTCCCTGTGACATCTTGGTGTTATCTTCCAAAGTTCTTTCTTTTTATGTATAGTTGTCATTACTTCTATCTTGATCCTTAACCAGTCCACTATGTCAATTCATCACTAACATAATATTCAACTCATCACATATTTTTACATACTTATATAATTAATCATTTATATCTCTTCTCCAGCCAATAATAAAAACCATTCCATATTTTAAAATATTCTGGAAACTTTTTAAAACTTTCCTTTTCCAATGAATCCTTTAGGGTTGGCTGGGAAGGTTGATAATTTATCTTTTTATTTTGTGTGATTTGTATATTGATTGTAGTTAGAAATTACTTACTTGGAATTCTCTGCAGAGTCATTATCCAGAGTCATAGGATTGGAGTGGTATACAATAAACGTAAAGGGGGTGATGTCCATTTCTGTTTCTTAGCTGAGCAAGCCAACATTTTCCGAAGACACTTCCGTGGTCGTGTATCCAGCATGACTATATGCCAAGGTGCATGGAACACTCTTAATTTCCCACTGAAGTTGTACCTATTTATCTACTCATATGCTCTGGTACTGATAGGTTCGCAGGAGATGTAAATAATAGGTTTGCAGAAATGTAAATAATATATACATACATTCATAATATTCAAATAGCCATAGCTGACTTCTTAAGGAAATATTTCATATAGTTTCATTTCAGTATTTGTGGCTGTTGATCAAGTAATCTAAAAATTAACAAATTTATTAGTGTTTAAGGACTATATTTGTTGACTAATGTGCTGACAAAGTGGCCTGTAGCTGATCCACAAGAAATGTGCTGCTTTTTAAAATGTCACAAGACTTTCATACAGTACTTACCCCTGTCAACTTGATGAACTTGAAGATAGACAAGGCAGAATCCTGCCTAAAGCTGAAGCTCCCAAGTGCCTGAGTACTGAGACCTGTTACAGTGACAAACTTGTTACACTTCTGTTCCCTGTACTACCTCCACATTCAGAGATTGCCTTTTTTTTAAACCCATGATGTGGACCATTGTAGAAATTGATTAAATAAACAATAGATTAAAAAGTTGCCTTCTAAATTATCAATTTGCATATAGAATAGAACAGAATAACAGAGTTGGAAGGGACCTTGGAGGTCTTCTAGTCCAATCCCCTGCCCAGGCAGGAAACCCTACACCACTTCAGACAAATGGTTATCCAACATCTTCTTAAAAATTTCCAGTGTTGGGGCATTCACAACTTCTGCAGGCAAGTTGTTCCACTTATTAATTGTTCTAACTGTCAGGAAATTTCTCCTTAGTTCTAAATTGCTTCTCTTCTTGATTAGTTTCCACCCATTGCTTCTTGTTCTACCCTCAGGTGTTTGAAGAATAGTTTGATTCGGTGGTGAAATGTAAAATTTGTTACTACCAGTTCTGTGGATATGGCTTGGTGGGGGAGTAATGTGACTGGGTGGGCATGGCCAATTTTTTTTTTTACTTTTAAAAGCATTTTTTCTATAATCTTAAGAGGTTGCAGAAAAAAAAGCTTTTAAAAGCCTCTGGTGAGCCGCGCGATCATCAGAGGCTTTTTTTTTTTTTACTTTTAAAAGCATTTTTTCGGTCTGAACCAGGAGCATTTCACCCTTGGTTTGACTCCTTCTTCTTTGTGGCAACCCCTGAGATATTGGAACACTGCTATCATGTCTCCCCTAGTCCTTCTCTTCATCAAACTAAACATACCTAGTTCCTGCAACTGCTCTTCATATGTTTTAGCCTCCAGTCCCCTAATCATCTTTGTTGCTCTTCTCTGCACTCTTTCTAGAGTCTCAACATCTTTTTTTACATTGCGGCAACCAAAATTGGATGCAATATTCCAAGTGTGGCCTTACCAAGGCATTATAAAGTGGTATTAACACTTCACGTGATCTTGATTCTATTCCTCTGTTTATGGAGCCCAGAACTGTGTTGGATTTTTTGGCAGCTGCTGCACACTGCTAGCTCATATCTAAATGGTTGTCCACTAGGACTCCAAGATCCCTCTTCCAGTTACTACTATTGAGCAAGGTACCACATATACGGTACCTGTGCAATTTGTTTTTCTTTCCTAAATGTAAAACCTTGTTTTTTTCACTGTTGAATTTCATTTTGTTAGATAGCACCCAATGTTCAAGATCCTTCTGTATCTTGAGACTATCTCCTGGAGTTGGCTATTCCTGCCAGCTTGGTGTCATCTGCAAATTTGATGAGTTCCCCATCTATCCCCTCGTCCAAGACATTGATGAAGATGTTGAAGACCACTGGGCCTAAAACAGAGCCCTGGGTTTCTCCACTTCATACTTCCCTCCATGTAGATTCAGTTCCATTGAGGACTACATGTTGAGTACGGTTGGTCATCCAGTTACGAATCCATCTGGTGGTAATGCTGTCTAACCCACATTTTTCTACTTTATCTAGTAGTAGGTTATGGTCTACTTTATCAAATGCTTTACTAAAATCCAAGTAAATTATATTGACAGCATTCCTCTGGTCCACTAATTTTGTCACTTTGCCAAGGAATGCAATAAGATTAGTCTGGTATGATCTGTTTTTGACAAACCCATGTTGGCTTTTGGTTATTACTTGGTTTGCTTCTAGGTGTTTGGTGATTCGTTGTTTGATTATATTTTCCAGAATCTTCACTGGTATTGAGGTCAGGCTGATAGATCTGTAGTTTCCTGGATCTATTTTTTTTTCCTTTTTTGAAGATGGGAATTACATCAGCTCTTTTCCAATCCTCTGGCAGTTCCCCTGTGATCCAGGATCTTTGAAAGATATAGTTCAGTGGTTCTGAGATCTCGTCTGCCAGTTCCTTCAGAACCTTGGGGTGTAATCCATCTGGTCCTGGTGATTTGAACTCATCTAGGGTAGACCTGTCTACCCTAGATGAGTTCATATATGCACAATGGAAGGATTTTACATATATGCACATCAACATACTGTGATGCTGCTGATGTGCTTATGATATTTTTGTCCTCAACTCAACAATTCTGCAGCAGCCTTCACAGAAATAAAAACTTCCTAAATCCAATAGGCCCTAACTCCAAATAAATGTATGAAAAGTTACATCTACTGTTTATTTCAAATCTTAGTAGTACCTTGATTTGTTTAGTTTTCCCTTAAAGTCATTTTGGTGTTCCATAGCCTGGTTAAAAAGCTCTTGGTGCTGTCTCTTGGTGCACAAGCATTTTTTAGAATGATTTTTTCTGCAAAAACCTTTTTTTAAAGACAACAACTAATCATTTCCCTGTAATGCAATAAATTCCTGTCTGCCATAGAGAAAAAATAACTTTCAAAACTATTTTCTATTTATATAAATATGTGGAATATGTGTTGCTTTCAAAAAGCTTTTTATAACTCTTCTCCATTTAGATTTAGTACATATGCTACTACTCTAGTTTAAAAATACATTTCTCTAGGTGGGCAAACTGTGCCCTTTACTTCTTTCAAAACATATCTGTCTTGCGTTCCTTATTTATTTATTGTTAACCAAATTTATAAGGCCCCAATTAAAAAATGTGACTCTTGGCAGGGTACAGCATAATAACATGAAATAGAGCAAAACTAAAGCTAAAGTCAATCCATATAATATAACAACATGTACAATATATAAAATACAAAAGTCAAAATATAAAATGGCAACCAAGAAAAACAACCCAATGAGGACTCCATTCACCTGGCCCACACCTAAGGGGGAAAAAAACCCCCCAGGCATTAACAATTCCCTAAAGGCAAACAGACTTGGGGCCTGTCATGTATGTGTTCCTTATATCGGCTAAACATTGCTCTTTTCCCCCATGTGAAAATATGCCTTTACCCAAGGATGCCAAATTTTATTTTACTTGTGTGAAAAGACGATGACAACTTCTTGGATCAAATTTTGTCTCCCCTCCACCCCACATAAACATCAACTTTTTTCAATCCTGTACTTTTTCTCAAAGCTGACCTTATCTTATGATCACAAGCCAGTCTAGCATGTCAATATCTTTGGAGAGCATTTTAAGGTGCAACATAGGGGGCTAGGTAGCAAACTGGATCAATAATGAGACTGCCCTATAAATATCTTCCCCTCCCCCAATGTTATTCCATTGCTGATTTTGCCCTCAGACCTACTTACCCCAGTAAAAAACCACATGATAGTAAGTGTGAATCATATTATGGTTAAGATTTTTTTGAAAATCTGCTAGATAGAGATATTGTACAGTCAGGAGAAAGAGATGCCATGTAAACTTTCTATCAACATACCAGTTTTGGTCCAGGTTATAATATAATTCCATCCTCTTTATGTCTTTGGATGGAGTTTTAGTGTTCTACCTTTGGCACTAGTGGGAAGCTTAGTTTTAACTTGCCTTTTGTTTGAAGATGGATCAGGCTATTAGACATGGAGGATTACTGTCAGCTGCAGAGAGTGATACAAGGAAAGGAAGATTATGTAGCAAATAGTTCATTTCACTTCTGACATTCTTTTAAGTAAGTCTGTGAACTTCTAATGTTAGGTGATGTTAAATCAGTTGTGGTACCATACAGTTTAATAATTAGGGCTTTTTGTTTAGACTTGTTAATATTTCTCATGTCTTTCACATAATTCATATAGTATCAATTACACCTCCTTAATTTGCCCCAACTTGTAACATATATAACTATTTTGATGTAAATATTTTAATATTGACTTAATAAATTGCAATATTTTGATGTCTACTCAGAAGTAAGCCCCACTGACTTTAGTGATATTTATTTCCAAGTAAATACTGTAATCCTCTATCCAATTACTTGGAAATAAATCCTTTTTAATTAAATGGCACCTATTTCTGAAAAGGCAGACAGTAAACATTTCACTGTAAATCCATATTTACTGCCAGTAGTTGTATATTATTATTGTTGTTATTGGTGGGATTTTATTGAGTTTTAATTTTGGGTTGGCCAGCCAGATTTGTTCTAGCAAGAAGGACAGTCACATAAATTGATTGAAAAATAAATAAATAAAATAATGTTATGTTTTTTCAGAATGTTTTAAACATTACATAGCCTTTTTAAAAAAAAAACTTTGAATAGGTGCTGACTTCTAGTGTTTCTTAGTATCATTTTCAGAAGTGGATTGTGATTGTCTTATTAGAATGAGAAAGACTGGACAAAGTCACTCAGCTGGCTTTGTGCCTAAGGAAGGATTAGAACTCCTGGTTGCTTGGTTTCTAACCCAATATATATCAGGCAACATCAGGGGTGAAATCTACTTACCTTCCCTACCGGTTCGGAAGTGCGTGCTCTACGCACGCTTGCTGTGCTTGCGCATGCATATCACATGTGTTCTTGGACCTCTGTGCATGCGACGACCGGGCGGACGGGTGGAGCCTTGTGCTGCCACCGCTACTGGTTCTCTGAACCACTCATCCCCACTGCTACTGGTTCGGCCAAACTGGTCCGAACCAGTAGCATTTCACCCTGGACAACATCCCATATACATACAATGATAAAGATGCCTTTAGGAGGTTATGCCTTAAGCTACAGACTCTGCGTGCCTGACCATTACAGCATTTTTCCTTTTGTACCTGCTCTCTGTAGTAACTGTACAAAAGTATTAATATTTTAAGCTGTTTACATACTGTCTTCGTATGTTTGAATCCCTGTGATGTTTCACATATAAGCATTGATAGCTATCAACACATATAAATATGTCTAACCAACACGATAGGCTGAGTTATAGAATAGTAATTTTAACCATCTCAGAATACAATGAGATAAAATTATACTATTAGATTTCAATGACAAAAGAAGCAAGGAAAATCCTTTCTCTGTAATTGACACTGATATCCTACTGTGTGTACTACATGAGATAGAATTATTAAGGGACAAGCTCTAAAAATACTATCAGTTTGCCGTGTCAAAATACCCTAACGTTCAATTGCATTCACTCTGCCTATGGCTAAGGAATCGGGAAATAAGGCAGGGATTGAATTAAAATGCTAGCATGAAATTGGTGGCCATTGGTGTCAAGTAATATCAAGTACATTTTTATGCTTCTATTGAATTTTGGAAACTGTAGCCATGGATCTAGCATCATGCAAGGCAACATAAAAAGTCTTCATTAATAATCAGGGCTGTATACTATGATTTAAAAGCTGTATATTACTGGTCCATTTACATGTGCATGTATACTCTATCACACATGAGGGGAACATACTTGCTTTTCTGTGTTACTGCCACTTTAAAATCTTTTAATAGAGATGAATGGAATCCAGAGAATCAGTATTATTCTTCTCCATCGTTTCTCTTGGTTGTGCCCTGATCTACTTGCTTGCTTTCCACTGTGTAGTGAGAAGATTTAAATTGTCATGAATGCTGGAAATATTCTTATGCATCATAATCTTATATTATTGCAAGGGAAAAAAGAAAAACGAACAAATAAAAAATCCTTATCCACCTTCAAAGAAAATAAGTAGTTTAATCTGTATAAGCATAGATTCACTCCTGAAGGACCAGTGCAATTTCTAAATCTGGGAGATTAATGAGAGATTTCCAGAGTCTCTCTTAGGCTTGCTAAAAGTAATATGGGCATTGATCTTTTGCTCTGAAATGAGACATTATGGGGATGAAGTAGACATAGCTTTGGATAAAGGACTCCAGCAAATTTTAAGTGAAGCCTTTAGTTGTTGGGCCTGATGTTGATTGAGTTAATTTGTTTCATGCTGAAACTTATAGTAAGTTTTATATACATAAAAAAGAAACATCAGAAAACCCACCAACTTTAGCCAGCAGAAGTAATGTCTCAGCATTTCCACTTAAGGCTTCTTCATAAAACATCATCCTTTTTATTTATATTTTATTGTTCATTGTTGATTGATATGGTTTGTGTGGCTTCACAGCACAATGTGAATGTGATACAACATACATACACATACAAACTCAGCTGTAAAGTGATAAATGAAATAAAAATATGTAGTACATCATCTTTTAAAAATCACATTATTTCCATTGTAATAAGAATTCTATAATAAATAAGCTGCTTATCTCTTGCATTTTTTTAAATGGGAAATGCTGAGGTCTAGATGTTGAGGTCAGAGGACTTCTTACTATGCTCAAAAACTATTTTTCCTCCTTTCCTTTTTTCTCTAAGTGGGAGGAATTTTAGAAGAAAACCTATGTTCTTGATTGTGGTATAATCATGAGTATTTGAGCCCCACTGTGATATTGTATACAAATGTACATCTTAATTTTCATTTAAAGTTCATGCAGTAATTCGATGTTTCCCATGTCAGCACTGCAGGATGGAAAATAATGTGTATTCACATGTCCAAGGATGATTTCTTAATTATGCTTCAATTCTTTCTTTCTTGCTAAATTAGTACAATTGTGTATTTGTTTTCATCACTACTTATATGTTTAGGCTGAATTCTTCATGGATCCCCACTATCAAATTCCAACATGAAGTTGAGTAACAACTACAGGAAAAGCACAACATAGTACTTGCTTTGTCATTTACTGAATATTCTTTCACAGTACCTGTTCCCCACCCACCTGCAAAACATAAAAATAAAAATCAGCCAAACAGCAATTAGGGAAGTTATACTTTGACAGAAAATGCATTTTAAATATATATACACTTTCAAGCTTTGTGTGTCTAACTGTAGGTCTCTTTCAATATTCATAAAAAGGATAGGACATTTTCTCATTTGGATACTCAAAAATATATTTCTTCAATTTCTGGATTAATCTGCAGGTTTGCTTTCTTTAAAATCTGCATCAGCATATCTCTCCCACTTCACCGAAAACTTCATCCTTCTAATTCTGCTACATAGGTTGGAAATTCCAATCTGTCTCTCTTATTACTCACATTCAATTGGTCAAATTATACTCCTTCAGCAAGGTGGGGCTTTATGCCACTTCTATAACTAGAAGCCACAGATAATCAAACATCATTTGATGCTAAAATGAAGGCCTGTTTCATACTTAAGAAACATACTCAAGAAACTTGCAACAGTATATACTGCCATACGTTAAGCATAAGGTGAAGCTTCTTAAAAAATAAATGAGATTTATTTTAGCAAAAATATTTTATATCAAATATCCAAATATCAGATTTATCTGTGGAGCTCTTAAGACCCTTTATTTATTTATCCATCTTTGAAGTACTGAGATGATTTCTTGATCATTCCAGTTCTATCACCACAAGAATAATTCCAAATTCTGCTTTTCCCTTTACAGAGCCAATCGACTTTACTTAAAGGTAATGTAAGATTTCAGTCTGAGGAAGTGGGCACCGGCAAGTACTTGTAGGAAAAAAATATCTCTCTTATGTGACTTTCTCTGCAGTTTCTTTTCCTTTTTTCATTTTTAATTACAGAGCTGATGGTTTATTTCAATGCTTAAAATTGTACCCTCGTTTATAGGCAAATACAGATTGAGACGGCTTCTTTAATAAATAATACACACAAGGAACTTCAAAAAACCTTCTGCAGATGCAGTAAACTGACTGCACACACTGACAATTAATATCAATAAGAAGTCTCAGGCAAAATCTAATTTCATGGGGGAACCTGGAAGTCACAATCCAGGAAATACCTTAAATTAAGTATACTTAATTTAATAACTAATAGCTGTGACACAAGAAGAAAACATTGTTTATAAAATGGATTGAAAAAGTGTTATAATATCTTCCAAACTGATAATGAGGCCGAAGTATTTAGAAGATTATATTGAGCCATGATCAGTGGGTACGGGATTTTATAAACCTCTAGTAGGAAGTTTGGCTCTTACATAGTCCTTAATTCTATTTTTATGCCAATTGTTTCATTTTGAGGAAAGGAAAGGTTATATAATGTATGCATAATAAATTATGCATACATTATACATATATAATGTATAATACTGTGGCTTAAAGTAAGGCTTTGTGTGTTTGAATGGCATGATTAATATTTTGTACCTGGAATTGAGAAGAGTGTCAGTGGATTGATAACTTATGGTTCTCCATGCTCCTTCACTTTTTTGTCAGTTTACATTCTTATAATGTCAACTGTTTATTTTTACAATGGGTATAGGCAACCTCTAACTTCAGATATTATGAACTTATATCTTCCAGGAGCCAGAAAAACTAGTCAAACTTTCTAACAATGCTTAGAGTTCTAGTTCAGCCACATCTGAAGGGGCACAGGTTGTCACTTTAACCTATAGTACAAAGTTAGTTCAAAACAGGGAATATTATTTGTCCCAAGTGAGTTAATTTATCATGTCTGCCTCATTGTGGAGCATCATTTTCTGAAGGCTGTGGAATTATTCTCAGAGGAGAAATTGTGATGAATGTTCCTTTCATATTTACCAAAGCACATCAAAATTTATTTGTTATAAAAGCATTTGGCATACCCTTATTAAATGTTTTCATTGGTTGTGAATGGCAGCTGTTTCAATTCTTTTAGAAGGTGATCATTTTTTAAGAAAAAATATTGGCAATTGTATTTCTCATATAATATATACATTGTTAAGCTAACCTAATGGGTTTAAAACATTTTATCTCACTCCAATTAAAAAATTCTCTTATTTGGTTTACAAAACACATAGTAAAATTAAGTGATAAAATAAACATTAAATCATTGCATAAAATACAAAATGAGCAATAAAATAAGAAAGAAGGTTTTTAGAAAACTACTGACTAAGGAAACTTTTGAAGCAGTCACATCTTTTAAGTTTCAGATAAAAAAATGAAAAACTTAAAACATCTCTAATGATTAACAAAGGAATCCTGGATTCACAAAATGTTTAAAGCTCTTCTTCCAAATTATTGCTGAAGCATATACACCCTAATTAATAGGCACACAGATTGTAAATTGATGGCAACAATATTTACAATCTCCCATCTTGCCATTCCAGGCTCAATAAGCCTATTTATTCCTTATAGGGAATTTATTGAGACTAGAGATTCACCATACAAAAATCTAGATGGCCATAAATTGGCAGCAAAATGTTAGAGATTCATCTGTGCCTTTGCTACCATTTAGCAGTCATTTATATTTTTGCAACTCAATACTGGTTGCCCTACTACTGCTTTAATATTACAAATCTCCCCATGCTAGTGAGGGATGGAATGATTAAAAGTGAGAAATATTTGAATATCCAGGAAGAATGATAAAAGTCCACTCTGCCCAAAATGTATAACATAACATTATTTAAGATGCATGTACTAGATTATAAAGTTACTAAGACAAAAATGTATTATATAAGTACATTTTATTGGTAAAGAGATAAGAAAGAGCAACTTAATTTTCAGCCACCAAGCAGCTTAAAGGAAGATTGATATGACCATCAAAAATAGCACACATGGGGCGAAATGACAGCTCCCTTGATCTCTGCTCATTAGGCTTTCATATTGTCACTAATTTCCTCAGTCTTCTATACTTAATTGAAACAATCATTCACTCCAGTAAGCAAAGTGTATGTTTCATTCCTGTTTTATAGCAAGAAGCTGCCATAACACTTGCTCCTGTAAATGATGCCACAATTAGGGCTCCACTGAAAAATTTTGCCCATGAGTCCAGGAGGGGAAGTAGATAACTTGGACAAATAGTAGCTGAACAAGAGATAGACAGATATGCCAAGAGAAAAACAAGTGATGGTTTACAGCAGTCCCACTAACCTGAACTTTCTCCAGCTAGTTGCATTAGGATCACAGCACTCGGAAATCTCAGCTAATATTTCTTTCTCAGATTGGGAAAGGCTGGCTGATGGCTTTCTTTTCTTGCTGATTTATTGAATGAAATGAAGGCATTTTGGTATGTCTAGAGCCTAAGAGAGACTCACTTTCCAGACACATCAACATTTTTTTCATCAACAGTTAAGATAAGGCATCCTCTCCAGTTTGCACAGGCACCATGAGTAGATTGAAAAAAAAATCTTCACCTTAGCAAGAGACAAATTGGGTTCTGAAAGTGAAAACTATACAGTTGCTGAGATTTATATAATATTACCCTATTACTTTGCAATAAATCTTCTTTGTATTTCGGGGATTCGTGCATTTGGTTGAAATAGTACTGTCAAGAGCTTGACAGAATGGAGATATTACAACTAAAGGGAGACCAGTGTTTTTCAACATGGCATCCATAAATGCTTTAGCAGGCTACAGCTTTTAGATTACTTTGGCTGATCTCAAACTGGGAAATCAGGAAAACTGGCAAACCAATTCAAGAAAATGCATGGATGTAATTACCAAGAGTTGAGGTCAATTTGAGTCTCTTTATTTTGGTTACCAGCTTTTCAAAAGTGCTGGAATTGCAGCTCCTGGAATCTGACCCACAATTACAGTATCAGGAATAGAAAATCTATAGCTTGTTCAACTCAAGAAGGCAGAGGATTTCTATATTAGTATAGTCATTCAATGTGTGGTTGTACATATAAAAACAGAGGAAGAATCTTGATTCTTTTCATATGAACTTCTTATTTCTAATCAGCAATGGTTTGAGTAGAACCCAGAAAGAAGAGGGATAAGGAAAAGAAGCAGGAACTGAAATATTGGATGGAGAATCTACACGGATTGTATTTGGCCACATGGTATTTTCCAAACCTTCTTAAAGGAGTCAGTGAATTGGATACTAGCAATCAAAACCAAAATTTATAGTGACAGATCCTTAGGAGACAAAGGCTGTAGGAAAGAAAATTATCATTATTAGTTTTCAGTAAAGGCTACTTTTTCTTTAGTATCCATTATAGCATACAACCTAGAACAGTGTTGGTGAACCTTTTCGGCACCAAGTGCCAAAACGGGAGAGTGCGTGCACATGTGGGAGAGTACCAGAAACCTTCTGGTTTCTGATGCTCGTGGGTACGCAAAAACCAGCTGGCCGGAACGCATGTGTGTGATGGAACCCGGAAGAGCAAGGGGTGAAGGCTGGCGTACCTGGAGAGATGGCTCTGTATGCCACTTCCAGCACGTGTACCATAGGTTCGCCTTCACGGACCTAAAAGAACTGTTACACTTTATGTTACATACATAAAAACCTATATCTGGGCATGGGGGATTCTTTTTTCTTTTGTCAGTCTTGATTAATGTTGTTGATTTCTTTCTATGTTTCATGGTCTCTATGTCAAGCTGCCAAATGTTTACATTCAAACACAATGACAGCCATTGTGATTAATAGTGGACCTCATAATTCTCATCAAGTCAAACCTACCACTTTTTAAATCATAAACAGCATTTGCCTAATATCAATAAACTGATTTATTGATTTCATTTCCAGGGTACACCAAGTGAAATATTACAGTGAATCAGAAACCTATTCCTATTCACCTGACATCAGCAGGTATTTCTAATCTGGCTCATTTTTGTGTTCACTATAGTTTAGGCCTCCTGTGTAATTGTGAAAAAAGCCTCTATAGATGACTGAAAACTTTTCAGTGTTATCCCATTTGGCAGTCCATGTGGATTAATACAAAAGCTTGCCCTTGTCAGACTTGAACAACACAATGCACCACAGCATGTTAAGAAACCAAATATGCTGAACTCCCCGGTTCACGATTTTCTTTTCTCATCCCAGCAAAAGTCTTAAAGTTCTATTGTCTAATCAGCAGGACAGATATAATAGCTTAAATGATGCAAAATCATCCCCTCATGATAAGCCTGCAGTCTGAGACAAAACTAGGTAGCAATTTTAGGATTTTGATCTCAAACCCCAGTTTGTGCTCCCTGTGGTTCAATGCTGTTTGAATTGCTACTTTTCACCAAGCCTATTGTTATAGTCAAATACTGCTTGACAAAGTCTTGGCTTTAGTTTCTATATACGAACAAGTGTTTAGGAATAGTTTGATTTAAAACATTAAGTATCGCTATTTCTCTGAAATACAGCTTGAAAACAGCAATAAGGTCATTCTAAACCTTTAGTGCATTCCACAAAGCCGCTTCAGACTTTGCAATTGAAGAATAATATTTAATTTGAGAGAAAGCAAATATAATTTAATAGATGAGGTGTTCTCATAATGAACTATAGTCAAATAAAGGTAGTACAATCAAATTCTGCTATTGTGTATTCCTCCTTACCAAAATTCTTACATTTACCAATCAGTGCAAGCAGGTCTATGAAGAATGCAATAAATTAGTAATGTTGCACATTATTTCATAGAAAGTACAAAGTCAACATCTTGGGCAAACAACATGGTATCCGAAATCTCTGTCCTGTGATTTGAATCTTGTTATGGTAAGGAATTATCAAAACCTTTCACCAGGCAGTTCAATGAAATATATTATCTATGTTGTTTAATATTTATACTTCTAAGATTTATTAATTTATTTCATGTTCCTTAAACCATCCAATAGCAAAACTCTCTGAAAGTAAGAAGGCAGCGGCTGGGCAAACATTCTAAATCTAAAACAATATACATTAAAATTAAAATACAATGGATAGCTAATTAGAAAGCTAATAGAAAAGTCTTCATTTACTATTGAATTAATGCTCATGTGGCCCATTGAGATCTCTGGGCAGAGGATTCTGTAAATGGGGCAATACCACAAAAAAATGGTACAGACTCATGTTACTTCCTTTGGTGGGGAGAACTAGACAAAGGTATCAGATCTTAAGGTCTGGGCAGGTACAGTACATACAGGAGAAAGCACTTCTTCAGTTAATCTGGTTGTAAACCATTACCCACGATATAATGCAAAACTGACCTATCAATATGGTGCAACTACAGAACAAGCAAAGTAGAATTGAGCAGGCTATTATAATAGGTATTTTAAAATAGTAAAACCAAAAGGGAATAGAAAAACAAGTAATAAACTGATTGTAGGAGGTGAGAAACATTCTTGTATGCTAGACAGTTTGATCTAGACAACAAGCATGACTGCTTTGCATCCTATAAATAGTTTACTACAAATACAGAGTCACTTGCTAATTTTGGTGACTTTATAACTTGACAATAAACAAACAAACAAACAAACAAACAAATAAATATGAGGTCAGACCAAGGTAATATGTCATTGCACAGAAACCTTTGTCCTTTCCTAGAAAAAGCAAGAAGTGGTAGTCAGACAATTTCAGATCTACAGCACATGATTTTCCTTTTCTTCCATTCAATTGCATCAGATTCTTGGAGATTCCCTGAACAAGTCCCTGCACAAGATTAAGACAATTGTACCCGGGTTGCAAAGACATAGGAAAAACTCTAACTTTGCTGCCATCTACAGGTTTTCTAACAATCCAGACCAGTATTTTTCAGCCTTGGCAACCTGAAGAGGTGTGGGAGTTGAAGTCCATGCCTTTTCAAGTTGCCAAGATTGAGAAACACTGGTCCAGATAATATTCAATCTTCTCTAAAATATAATTAAGGTAGTTCTTACTAGCATCTGGTCTTCTGAGCACAGAGCAACAAGACAGGAGTTGCACTGTTGTTGCTAGTAATTTGCAAACAGTGTAGCTATTTAGGCCGGGTACCTTGAGAAATTAAGAAGGACTTTAAATATTCCATGAGCATTTCTGCTGTTAGCTAAAGCACCACAAGAGTAAAAAAAAAGGGGGTGGGTGGGGGTGGGGAACATTGTTTTAAACATTGCTTTGGGTGGACTCTTTAAGCATTAGCACCTTTTTGCCAGCTTGTGTGCAAGCCTGAAAAAGGCCTAATTGCTTTAATGATTAGCAGAGAAATACTGTGCATATATGCAATCCAAGGACTTGTTCTAAATCATTTTCAAAACGTATAGAGATGCCATAGGTACCTCTGTGGCTCTCAAAGCCAGCTGACATTTGATTAAATCTTTGCTAGCATCCATTTGTTCAAAGACTGTGGGATCTTGGACTTCTTTCATAAAGAGGCTGCTTTGCTGTCTTAGGTTTAGGCATTGTATCCTTGACTCGTTCAAGGTGAATGGAAGCGGCTGTGTTTATACAGGACCTAGAGCTGGATCTCCAGGAAATTTACCAGTCCCTGTTTCTGCGCATTCAATTTGTTCCTTTAATTGCAACATGGATATCCAAAGCAGCAAGACACTTTAGATTACTTCTGAAAAAGCCTTTGGGCTCAAGGCAGGATTGTTCCTTAGCCAGTAACTTTCTTTCAATCCTATGAAGTAGGCAAAGGCAACCAATTTTGAAATCTTATCAAGAAAACTGCTGGGACTTATCCAGGCGATCTCCAGGAGACAATACTGACTCAAAATATGCAGATTGGCACAGTACATGGACATTTTGTGCATTTCATTTCCTGTAGGAGAAAGGATGCAAATTCTGAAGCGTGCATCAGAAATAAAATCACATGATTTACAGGTAGTCCTTAATTTATGATCATAATTGGGCCTGGAACTTCCTTAATTTATGATTACAATTGAGCCTGGAACTTCCATCACTAAGAGATGCAGTCTTTAGGACCGGATGTTGATGCTGCAGCGAGATGGACATGCAATTTTGGGGCTCCAGAATTGCCACCGATAGCCCCGCTGCCAGATGGTCCAGTTAGGACCCCAGAGTCTAGGTTTGACTGTGGCAGTGGAGGGCATCTCCTGTTGATTTCAGAGACATCGCAAAGTACCTGATTGATCCAGGAAAGCCCTTTTTCCGGCAGCGGGGAAGCAGCCATTGCGGCTGCCAAGGCTGGGGCAGCTTCGGAGAAAGAAAGAGGAACGACAGCTATCTGATCTGGTGAGAGAGCTTTATTTTGACTGATAAGTTCACCTTAAGAGATGAGTGAGTGGATGATTATGTAAAGGAAGTTAAGCAGTGAATTTATTTTGAAATAGACTATGTGAAACCCGATTGCTGATTGGAACGGCTTTTAAAGTAATTGTTTTTTTAAGACTGAGACTGGACTGAATGAGAAGAGAAGGGAAGGCATTGATTTTTGGGACTGTACTTTGTTTTTTTAAAAAAGAAAGAATCTTGTCTGAATTGTGATTGATCCATTGTGAAGCCTTTTTTTTTTTCCTTTCCTCTGATTTTTATGCTATAAAGGAACTAAAATTCAGGGGTATTTTAGAAGGCACCAGATACGTGAAGCTTTGTTTTTGACATGGGAGTAGATCAAATACCATTATTTGAAGATTCCAGTCTGGGTATTTACAATTGAAGCTTTTTCTTATCCAGTGGTATTTGAAGGGGAGCAAATTGTTAGATATAATGAATTATTGGTTGAAAAGGGTGAACTTAAATTGAAACAAAACTTAGAAGATCAGGGAATTAAGATAGATTGGTTTTCATACATGCAAATACTTTCCAGATATCGAAAAGACTTTAAACAAGAAGGTATTTATAGTGTTTCGACTGGTTTAGACAAGATATTAATGGGTTCAGATGACCATATAATAAAAAAGTTATATGGATATTTACTTGAAGCAAAACTGGAAGAAGAACAAGTTAAAGAATCAATGATAGCATGGGGGGAAAATTTTGGTTATAGTATTGATTTAGAGAAATGGCAAAAATTGTGGTCACATAATTATAAAATGACAATGTCAACAGCATATAAAGAGAATTTGTATAAGATGTTTTACAGATGGCATTTACCCCCAACGAGAATAGCCAGGATGTTTAAGAATAAATCAGAGAAATGTTGGACGTGTCATCAAACTCCAGGATCATACTTCCATATGTGGTGGACATGCGTGGAAGCAAGGAGATTTTGGACTAAAATACATAGGTGGTTAGAAAAAATGACAAAGAGAATTTTACCAGACACATTTAATAAAGAATTACAATACTTAATTGTGAACATTTTAACAGCGGCCAGAATTGTATTTGCCAAAAACTGGAAAGGAGAGAAGATAATTACCAATGAAGAAATTATTATGAAAATGTTGGACTGTGCTGAAATGAGTAGATTGACATTTGAAATAAGAGAACAGAAAGATAAACAATATTATTTGATATGGGAGATATTTTATCAATGGTTTGACAAAAAAGTATGGAGATGAGATAGCATATATGAAATGTTTAAATATTTATCTTCAGTTTAAGTAAAGAATAATTGCTATATGAGGAGATCTGGAGAATTGTAAGCACGAAATGATTTCAACCGATTGAGATGCTGTCTATAATTGTTTGTAAGGATGATATTTTTATGTTGTTATTGTTGTGTTTTTTATTTTATTTTTATTTTTTTATTTTTAATCTAAAATAAAACTTTTTTTCAAAAAAAAAAAAGAGATGCAGTCTTTAGGTGAAACATTATGCGACCAACTGCTTATCAATAGCAATTCTAGCAGTCTTAGTTGCAGCCGTTAGGCCAGGACAGTGCCTTCATTAAGCAAGGTTCTCATGTTTCTCCTGCCTTGTCCCAATCATCTTCACTTCAACTCTCCACTCACCAATCTTCCTCCTATCTCTGTTTACACTATTCTCCACTTCACATCCCTACTGTCTTCTACTTCGGCCGCCACTGCCTCTCACTACTTGGAGTTGAACTTTGCCAACTTCTTACTGAGGCTATTGGTTGAGTGCAAGGTGTTCTGTCCCCGTCTCACACATGCACACCAGCAGTTGACCAAGAGTTAAAATAAACCAGCAGACAAGAATTTCCTTTGATAACAGAATTGGCAGCAACCCAGTAGCTGCTTGCCAACAGTCTTTACTTACAAAGGGAGGTTTATCTCCTCCGACTGAAAACATCAAAGTCCACAAAAGCCAAAGAATAATCAAGTCCAGTCCAAAAAATCAATCCAAGCAGAGCATATAACAAAGTTCCAGAAATGCAGAATGACTTGCTAGCTTTCCGTTTTGTCCGTCACAAAGCCTGAATGGCCACCACACCCCCTTTTATCCCCTGTGGGGTGTGGTCCAGTGACTCACCTTAATCTCTGGCACGCCTCCTTCTCTGCTGCGCATGCTTGTCTTTCTGACACTGTCAGGGATCCAGCCAAGACTTATCTCCTTCGCTGTCTAACTGCGGCTGCTCAGAAGTGCCTGGCTCCTGGCCTATCTCTTCTCCTTCGGAAGACACCTGAGGCATTGCCAGAGAGGAGGGTCCTGGAGAGGGAGGCCTTGCCAACTCCTCTCCTTTAATTTCGGAGTCTTCTCCCTCCGATAAGACGGGCTCGGGGGTCGGAGTCACAACACAAGGGACGCTGCAGTGGCCATAACCCTGGGTTATGCATCCCTTTGATAAGCTCCAATGTAACTTTGAATGGTCAATGAATGAATGATAATAAGTCAAGGACCACTTGTATGTACTTATATATGTATTTATTTATGTATTTATGTACTGGATAATGGTTCGTAGAGTTTTAAAGGTTTACATTTTTGATGTAATTAAATGTACAATATATATACCTTTTATTAAAGAAAATGGATAACTCAGACAAAATAAGAAAATAAGATTTTCCGTAGAAATCTCCTTCTGAAGAAAAGAAAAGCAATAATAGACCTAACCAACGTGCACATGCTTCAATAAACTCAAACTTCCAAAAACATTTTTAAAAGGTTTTGAGCCTTGATTTTGATGGATAATCATATTGTTTAAAAAGTATAAAAGTTTCAAAATCATTTCAGTAATCTGGTTTAAATACTTTTTTTGCTAAGAAACAGTATTTAAAAATGTTTCTTTTGTAAAAAAAAAAAAATTACCTAATTAGGTTCAGCACCATAAATGACAATACACTGTGGTTGTCCTCTTGCTGAAAATGGCTTTATCTGAATTTTGAGGTTTATCTTGCATATGTTGTCTGGTTAGAGACAGCTTAATGTCCATCAAACAGGTAAGCTTTCTGTAAGTGATTATTTCAGTGAATATGCTTGTGAATATGCTTTGTGGGTGATGCTTTTTCGTACAATATTCTTTTAAATCAACCATATAGACTATTTTCTTTCCATATAATTTTAGATACATAGATATAGATGACAGAAGATGATAGATAGATAGATAGATAGATAGATAGATAGATAGATAGACAGACAGACAGACAGACAGACAGACAGACAGACAGACAGACAGACAGACCATAGATAGTTACTTGGGTACACACATCAAAATGAACCATAAGTGGTTTGTACAGAAGCTTCAATGTGACTATCCCCCAGCCCAAAAGTATTATGAAATTTATTCATTGCTATATTCATCTACATGGACATTCATGCCAGTTCACAATAATATACACTATAATAATGATAATGATGCTATCTATTCAGTCATGTCTGACTCTTGGTGCTTTTTATAGGCCAGGTTTCCCTACATCTTCCTATGTTGCACTACTTCTTTGAGTTTTTTGACGCTCTGGCTGGTGTCAGCTCTGATAGTGCCCAGCCACCGTGTTCTTAGGCAGCCTGGTTTCCTTTTACTGCTAACTTTTCAAGTATAATTGCTTTGTCCAATGAATTCCCCTGCATTACATGGCCAAAATAAGTGAGATGCAGTTTTATGATTTTGCCTCCCAGTGGCATATCTGGTGTTATGCACTCCAGTACTTGCTTCTTAGTACCTTTGCTATCCGAGGAATGCAACAATAGTGGTCATAACCAATTATGAGCAAAATAATGGTCACAGAAATGGTGAATAGAATAAACTGGAGAAATGATGTGAATGCAAGTGGTATAATAGTGATAGGTGACTGGTAGAAAACAATTCTACTATTCTTTATCTAGTTTTTCTCTGTGCCACACCTTCAAGCTATTGGGTTAGTGAGTGATAAACCACAGGACATTGACAAGTCTTGTTAATGAGTCATATTGCTAGTCATGCTAAAATTTAGAAGGAATTGCTGTCACTTATAAATGAATCACTTGTACCAATATATTCTGAAATCTTAGTTTCACAGAGGAATTGACAAGGCATAGCCATAGATCTATATAGCTAATCCTCAAACTGTCTGCTGTTACATGTGGAAATATATTGGTTTCAGGGATATAATGCAATAAGAAAGTAACAAAGTACTATTTTAACATAAGCTATGTAGTATTGGTTGCCCTATAATCCATTCATGGAGTGATTGGAGTTTTTACTCTAAGTAGGTGAAGGGATGATAACATAGATTAATCTATGTCTGTTATCTCTTTTCCTGGCATATTGTTTCTTCTAGTAACTTTATCAAGCATGGCAGACAATGAAAAATGAAAACCTTAGAACTTGGTGTTTCTTGACCTTCTCAAATGCTGTCATTTCCATCTTGACATGATCAATTGTGTAGCATCTGGCATTTGACCCTTGAATGAGAATTATGTCTGGTAAGAGGTGGGAGAAGTAAGTTCTGGATGCTTTTGAACATATGTTCAAAAAAATGGTCAATCTTAGCACTCTCTTACTTTGTACTTTTTGTTGCAGACATGTGTGGTAGCATGTGGCTGAATAATGGAAAAAATCTTCATCTAGCATTTTCAAGGTTATCCTTAATGGAGTCAAGAATTTTTTAGTGATGCACAATCAGTACAGTAATTTCTTTTGGCTAATGAAACTGAGGAAATAGAAACCTTCACCTCATGCATCAGTGAGAAAAAAGGAAGGAACAATTAGAGTGGCAGAACAGAAGACAATTATCACCTAACTTGCTGATGTGTTTTAGATTCTGCCTCAAACTCCTCATTGTTCTGAAACTAAAGGGATGAAATTTTATATGTTCTTCTTTGAATGTCTTTGAATTCATCCTATATGCTAATAGCAAATTTATTTTCACACTGTAGATCCTTACATAACCAGAACTGCATCATCCTTGCTATTCAGGGAGCTATAATTGGTCTTAAGAGATGTTTCCCCTCCAAAAAATAATAGATAAATAGATGTATAGAGAAAACACAAAATGTAGGTGTATTTTATTTTCTCTTTGCAAAGAATGGGAAGGGAAAATTATTATCTTTTTTGTATTTTTGGTTGAAAGAGGAGATAAGTCACTTATATTTGACCAACTTGATAGAATACCAAACAAGTACAACTTTTTGTAATCTGAACCTAGAATTGACAAAATTCTCTTTAAATATCAATTCTCTAATTCAAATTTAATTAGGACAGGTTAAACACAAACATAGTACCTCGAGGTCAAGGAGGTCAAGGAGAGAGAGAGATATTTGAGATTAACCTTTGAGAAAGGAAATTTTTGAAATCATGCCACACTACTGCTCAGTAAAAGTAGGGGTGACGTATTTGACTCTTCACAATTTACCAGATTGAATAAAAATAATGTCAACACAGACATAGATTTAAATAATTGGGATATTTAAAAATATGATACAGAAAAATAGGACCTGAAATGAGCTCCTTTGTTACCTTCATCTGCATCTCCACATAATCACGATTCACCTGCTTCCACCAATGATAGACAAGCTTGTTCATGAAAGAACTCCACACTTTGTCTTTTCAACCAGGTTCTGAGAGCCCTTCCACCTTTGAGTTTCATAGTCTCCTTTAATTGAGTTAAACAGTCTCCTATAAAGATATTCCTTTAATTTTGATAAAGTAGAACTTA